>OZ018322.1:204173898-205505063 GCA_963969495.1 Ceratothoa steindachneri
GGAAACTTAGGTAAAAGTTATAGGTACAATTATACAACACTTAGAGTTTCAAGTAAATAAGGGTAAATAGAGTTTAGAGAAGAGCTAATTTAAGGTATTTGCTTATTTGTGTTCAAAAGAAATTCAGGCAATTCTTGAACGATCTCTCTATGAGGTAAATGATAGTATAGGGGTGCGAAAATGTATCAGAGAAAAATTCCTTCCAACCTCGATAATATAAATAGCCGATAAAATTACCAACTCAGAACGGACTACAGCCTTGGCGTGAGGCTAGAGTGTTGGCGTTTAAATCCAATGGTACCGCGTTCGAAACTCAACAGTCCAAAAACTTTTAGGAAGAAGACCCAAGAAAGAAAACGGAAGAAAACAAGGCCAAGAAGAAAACGTAAGATTACGCTTGAAGGACCAACTCAACAAGAAGGGCCAATAAATCATCAAGAAAGAAAAACGAAGATTAACGACCAACCCAGTCAAGAAAAATACGGAACTCAAGAAAGAATACTGAAGTCAAGAAAAAGGGAAGAAAAATGTGTGAAGGGCCTACTTAAAGGAATTCAGTCAAGAAGAAGTAAACAGATTCGTTAAAGAGAAAAGCAATAATAATATTGATAAATAAATAAAGTTATAATAAAGAGGCCCCTCCCCATAACTGGTGACCCTCAACGGCCGAAAAATCTTCTGATCTTCGTTACAACTGCACCTACCCTCCTACTAGAGATTTAAGAAAAAGTGCTGCTCGGAACTTCGGAGGCCCGGGAAGGAGAAGCCATTACTCATTGATTAGAGACAAAACTTCGTTCACTCTCCTCAATCTCCACTGAATTAGCTCCACTGATCCCGCATACTCGGAGGTGGTAGGAGGGAGAGCTACTACTCCTCGATTAAGAAGTCCGAGACTAGTAGTCTCTCCTAAATCCTCAAATTCGCTCCACTTTCTAGAAAGGGACCTGTGTAGGGATGCGAAAATGTATCAGAGAAATTCCTTCCAACTCGATAATATAAATAGCCGATAAAATTCCTAACTCAGAGGCTAGAGTGTTGGTGTTTAAATCCAATAGTACCGCGTTCGAAACTCAACAGTCCAAAAACTTTTAGGAAGAAGACCCAAGAAAGAAAACGGAAGAAAACAAGGCCAAGAAGAAAACGTAAGATTACGCTTGAAGGACCAACTCAACAAGAAGGGCCAATAAATCATCAAGAAAGAAAAACGAAGATTAACGACCAACCCAGTCAAGAAAAATACGGAACTCAAGAAAGAATACTGAAGTCAAGAAAAAGGGAAGAAAAATGTGTGAAGGGCCTACTTAAAGGAATTCAGTCAAGAAGAAGTAAACAGATTCGTTAAAGAGAAAAGCAATAATAATATTGATAAATAAATAAAGTTATAATAAAGAGGCCCCTCCCCATAACTGGTGACCCTCAACGGCCGAAAAATCTTCTGATCTTCGTTACAACTGCACCTACCCTCCTACTAGAGATTTAAGAAAAAGTGCTGCTCGGAACTTCGGAGGCCCGGGAAGGAGAAGCCATTACTCATTGATTAGAGACAAAACTTCGTTCACTCTCCTCAATCTCCACTGAATTAGCTCCACTGATCCCGCATACTCGGAGGTGGTAGGAGAGAGAGCTACTACTCCTCGATTAAGAAGTCCAACACTAGTAGTCTCTCCTAAATCCTCAAATTCGCTTCACTTTCTAGAAAGGGACCTGTGTAGGGATGCGAAAATGTATCAAAGAAATTCCTTCCAACTCGATAATATAAATAGCCGATAAAATTACCAACTCAGAACGGACTACAGCCTTGGCGTGAGGCTAGAGTGTTGGCGTTTAAATCCAATGGTACCGCGTTCGAAACTCAACAGTCCCAAAACTTTTATGAAGAAGACCCAAGAAAGAAAACGGCTTAAAGTACTTACTCATCAAGAAGCACCAAGAAATCATCATCTCAAGATAATTGGACGAAAATGAAGATACATCAAGAAAGAAAAACGAAAATTAAGAACCAACCCAGCCAACAAGAATATCTAAGTGAAGGCAAATATTTGAAGGGGCAACTTAAAGATAAAGGAATTTCAGTTAAGAAGAAGTAAATAAATTCGATAAAGATAAAAGGAAGAATAATATTGATAAATAAATATAGTTATAATAAAGAGCCCCCCCCCCATAATAGCATACATATATGAAGATAGTCATTAATTCTACCTATTCACAAACTGATAACATGTTTATTTAAAGATGTGTATAAAATCATAATTAAAGAGAATTCTTTTTACAATAAAATAATACTAATATAAAAAATTACATCAAAATCACTTCGAAATAAATTGTCTAAAACTTTGAACGTGATGTTCGGCTCTGGTGTCATAATATTTTTTTTTCTATATGCGCGATATTCGACTTTTATCCGATTAGCTAGAAAATTATTCCTTATATGCTATTCTCAACTTCATTCCTTCTTGCGGATAAGTGCCAGGCGTACGGCGATTCTATTGAAATCATATCATGAAAGGTAGGCTTCATTTGCCAATACAGTCAGTCTACAGTACCACGTGGTTTGTCTTGGAGAGGGAAGTTAGCTGACATTTCTTGTGTGTTCGGTGAAAGATGTAAGCAGTGGCGGTCCTGGCCTAAATAGCGCCCTGGGCGAGCAAGCTTCACCTTCAGCGCACCCGCCATACATAGCCCGCCAACATATAATTCAAATCCACGTAAAATAAAGACCTTAAATAACTTGCCCAAATTTTTGGAGCTTAAGAAGAAAGAAAAAAAAAAGAGTGCTCCGCATTCTCCTGCTTATGTGCAAATACGAAAAGCCTTAGGAATGACACATACACACACACATATATATATATATATATATATATATATATATATATATATATATATGCATGTTTTATTAAAGACCAGGTCTAATTGAACCTTGATTAGCTTCTTTCTTTGTTTTTCTAATTTCCTTATTATTCTTTTTTTATCTTGCGAAAGGTTATAGATAAGTGTTCCGATATTCATGGTTGATTTTTAGCTAGCTGAGCTTTCACTCACGTTTGAGCATCTTTAGAGCGAATTAATTTGACACTGGTTAAACATTTAAGGGCATTTCATTTATATACTAAAAATAATTTAGATAATGAAAAGAAGGGGGAATGTGGTTGACAGGAAGTAGTTAGAAAAGGTACATTTGCGAATGGAATTTCGGTCATTATTGACCGGTAATCCGTAAAGAGTTTTAAGGTTCCCTTGGTGGCGGTCAATTGGGCATTAATCTTCGGTTTATCTTCCTGGATTAGGATCGCTTCCAGGATATGAAGGCGTGTGCGGTCACTTCTCCTTTTGATAATGGTGTTTTTTACTAAAATTTCTCGTGTTAGTTGAATTCCATGTTACATGGAGTGGTTCTTGATGGCGCCGTTTTGCAGATGCATGGTGACTCTACGACATAGTGATGTGGTTGTCATTCCAATGTATTTATTTATTTAAATTATAAAGCTTGCAATCTTCATGCGGACAGTTGCATTCATAAATTACTTTGGAAGTTTTCAATTCTTTTTTCGTACTTGTGTCGTTGATAATGAGGTGATTACTTATTTTGGGGGTTTTATAATATATTGTGACTTGTAGCGTTTCTTCTGGATTGGTGCATTTTGTATTTTGGTGTATAATATTCTTGATTGTTCTTTCGTCGATTTTATACGATTCACTCATTTGGTTCATATAGAAGATATTTATTGGGTGTTTCTTATTGTCTTCATTTTTATTATTTTTATTTTCATGTAAGTTTTTCAGGAATGTATGTTTCTTCGTCCACCATAATGTTGGAGAAACCATTATTGATGAGTACTTGCTTTATTCTTTGAATTTCGTTATGGAACAATGCCCATGACGAACTGCATTTGTATGCGCGTCTAATGTATGTTCTTATTACACTTTTTTTTATTTCTTTCTGGACATTCGCCATCTCCATTGAGACAATTCCCAGAATTCGTTGGTTTAGTATATACCTGGGTTGTGTATTTATTTTCACTTGCTGTCACTTCAATATCAAGGAACGGTAATTTTCCGTTAGAATTGAGTTTATACGTAAATTTTAGTACAGAGTGCTCTTCCATTCTTGTTTTAAGTCTTTTCAGTTTTACGTCTTACTTCTTGAAAAAGTTAGAAAAGTAAAGTGGATAGTCGGAGTATAGTGGATAGGGTAGTTAGGATATAGCGGGGAAGAGGAATAAGTAAGAGTTAGAGTTAGTTGCTGGGTGACCAGCCATCTCTTTGGTTCTTGAGCCTTATTTTTTCACGTTATCTTTCGGTTGAATTTTAGGGCTCTCGCGCCTCTGTTGTTCTTCGCTGTTCTTCATCTTTAATAACAAGATATATATCGTCAACGAAACAGCAGTAGGTTGAAGGTTTGGGATGATTCTCCGTCAATATTTCTTTTTCTAGGCGACCCATGTAGAAGTTTGCAAAAGTGGGTCCGAGCGTTGAGCCCATTGCAACTCCATTAATTTGTTTGTAGAGTTTTCCGTTAGGGGCCCGAAATGGTGCTTCCATTGTGCATGTCTTCAAAAGGTTCTTCAATATGTTGGGGTCTAATTTAGGAGCAGGTTTATTCGAGTTTTTATATACTCCGTCAATTATTATGTTTATTGTTTGTTCGGTGGGTACGTTTGTGAGAGGCTTTCTACGTCCAATGAGGCTATGATTCCAACTGGTTTTGTAGTGTGAATTATATCAATAAATTCATCTGTTGATTTAATAGAATATTCATTTGGGATGTAGTCACTGATAATTTTGTTAATTTCTTTTGAAATTTTATATGTTGGCATGGGAATTTGCGAGATTATCGGTCTTAAGGGGTTGTTATACCTCAGCACTGAGCAAATAGCGAAGCGGTACTACCCAACCTCTTCGGCTAGAGATCGAGCCTCTACTTTTACTACTGAGTCGTTGGTGTTGTCCCTCACCTCGATCAGTGCATCTCTCGCTGCAGCTGCCTCATATTTCAGGGGTCCTACACTCTTGACCTTGCTTCCCCATCTTGTATCAGACCACATTTTCAATGCGATGTCCACATAATTTTTCAAAATGGTCCATCGCTGTGTGGAGGCTGAAAAAGTTGTAAAAAGTCTGCAAGAAACCAAAGTAATTTGTGGCATCAATAGATCCCTTAGCAGCAACTGCCAACAGCATTTTCAAAGAGTAAGTTCCACATGTAACAAACAGAGCTAAGAGGCTGGATTGAACACCCTTGTTTTTCCTCCGCATGTTAGCCCCGTTGTCGTATGATTGTCCTCTACAGTCCATGAAAGATATTTTTAGCTCATCCAATATCTTCAGAATAAAGAATGTTATATGTTACCCTGTGGATTTCTCTGACTCCAAGAAACCCATCAAATGTTCCTTTGTATGTGGTTTCTTCTCCAATCGCAATTGTCAACTGTTCAGTGTGGCTGATTTCTGGAGTGCAATCTAAAATTATTGAAAAACTTTGATTGCTTGATGTCGCTCACCATTTCTATAATAATCTTGCTGCTCAACAAACCAATGAGTTCGTTTTGTATGTGGTGGCCGAAGTAGATGGTGTAACAGGATGCACCATTTTGGACATGGCCAATGGCTCTTGCATTATAAGATCAAATTTTGCCATTAGTTCAACTTCTTTCAGAAAACTGTCAAATAAGGCTCAATAGCAGTGAGACGTGTCAGTAGCACTCTCCATCTTAATTTCTCAGCAGCCTCCGGAAGTTCTTTCTCCCGTTTTGTCAATGGTCTCTCCCTTTCTCACCCTCACTGGTAATTGTTTCTACATTCTCATAGAATTTAGATTTTCTGAACTGTTTTAATGTGCTGTGAGCAATGAGCTTGCATGCTTGCAGTCCGTTAGTCCCAAACGTGTTAAATATATTTCCTTTTGGGAAAATAATATGCAACAGAAGCAAAAAAGGCTGTTGTTTTTCGACGAATAGACCAACCAACTTCTGGTTATAATCTATCCACAAACCAATGACTTCCTGAATTGTGACAACTTCTTCCGTCACTGTTGTTCCTAGGGAATACAAAATCAGATGGCACTTGACTCGGTCCTCTGGAAACCAGTTGGACAGAGACTCATCTTCGGGAGGAAATTCTGGTCCAGGAATTTCTAATTGAAAAAAAAACAAGAGAAATAGTATAAACAAATAAGTTAGATAATATTAGGTGTATCTCATGGGGGGTTCAGGCACTAGTTTTCCGATTTCCCAGAGATTGGCTTGTGCTAGGATATCTAGGCTACGATTGGCATTAAAAAAACCCGCCTAAATACAAACAAAATCCACTGAAAAGAGTTTTTTAATGGAGTGGTTTTCATTAATTTTCACCACTGTTATAAGCCTCAATGATACAATAAACTGTTCTAAAATGCTGCAAAATGCTTTGCAGAGATACACACACATAGATGCAATAAATGCACACATTCACAAACATACCTGATGAATTTGCTGAGAAGAAGTAAAAGCAAATGGATCTTCATCATCACCTGAAGCCTCAAAGACCATTTCTGTAGAGGCCTGTTTTGTTGTAGAAGTAGACGGCTTCTCATCTTGCTAGTGGCAAAGGGTGTTCCAAAGTATTTCTAAAGTGTCCCTCAGTAAAATTGAACATAATTAACCAATGCATGAAAAGTTTAGTACAATTAATTTAATATGTCATTAAGCATAATTTATTGAACGTTTAGACTCTAATCTTAAATGTAATATTTTCTTCATTCTATTTAAGGAAATGATATGTGTTGTATGCTTTGTTTGAATAAAATCTAAATATCGAAGTAAGGCCAAGTGTACGTGAATATGCGCACACAGGCTCTAAGGTAGGCCAAGCAGGGCGACAACTGTTATTGTTCTAAGAGTGTGATTTGAAATAGATAGCGGCAGTTGCGTGACCAAGGAATATACCAAACACAGCGACAAAAATAGATTTTAATACACAAAAAATAAAAGGCACAACAATAAATATGGATATATATGGGTAGATGAATAAGACAGAATTAGGTTCCGAATACTAATTAAAAAACCTGGGTTATTGAATGGTTAGAATTGGAGATTTAAGGTAGTGAGTGATTTAGTTCCTTTGAACCTCGAGAGTAAAGCGGGGCAAACTTGGGAGGGAGGTCTTGATGACCTTGATTACTCACGGGGGGTAGCCACAAACCAGTAGCGGGTGCCACTTTCTCGAACTTGTGTTATGCGAGATGTGGGCATCTGGTCCTCAAGAGATCACCGGACGAATTTCGAGGGGAGGGGGGGGGGAGATGGCTTCTCCAACCTTGGGTTGAGCGAGCTATCGGGCCTCTTTTCCTCAAAAGGTCACCGGTCTAACTTCGAAAGGGGAGGAAAGTGACTTCTCTACACTCGTCTTGAGTGAGCTAACGGGCCTCTTGTCCTCAAGAGGTCACCAGGACAACCACGGAGGACGGCTTCTTCAATCCTTGATCCGAAAGCGGTTGAGAAAGGTTGACGTTGCTTCACGAGACTCTTCTCCCTGACTTGAAGATACGGGTGTGATGTCCAACTCTTTCGGGGCTTGACACCGTCACTCACACTTCTCGGGAGAGAGCTTCGTTGAATTGAACTCCTTTCGGGGAAGTCTCGTCTAACCAAATCTGTCTGTAATCCTAGAGAGGGTGCATATATACCCAGAGTTCTCCAAAACAGGAAGAGAGAGAAGCTTTCTAGAACCCTCGTTATCGGCCGTGACAAACCGAGCGTCTCCTTGTAAGGAAGTGTCAACGGCAGGGATAAGCGGGCCAGCAAACGACCAGCGGCTAGATCCATAAAAGCTGTGCACGGTGAACCTACAAAGTAATCTCCCGACCCAGGAGGGAGGGGGGCGAAGATTAAGATGGCGGAGAGGTAGCCTTCAATTTTAGCGTCATGCCTTGGTGTGAATTTTTGCCGGAGGGGGGAGGGGAGTAACGGCTCGCTTTCTCTCCCTAAGTAATATCTTAAAAGGTGGGGAAATAATATTATTCTAAGGGATACCTCTACACTAAAGAAAAGTCCTTTTAACTATTTATACAACAAAACATTTTGCCATTTTTACCAATTTCCTCTCATTAAAAAATCTGTTAATGATATATCTGTAACTATAAATCAGCTTTTATTTATTTATTTTTTATTATATTATATTATTATACTATAATATTATTTTTATTTTTTATATTATTTAATATTTTTTTCTGTAGATTTTAAATGACTCTAAAAGCTATATCACAAAATAGCAGTATAAATGATAGTGAAAAGTCGATGGCATATCTTCATCCTTGGCTCGTTTCTCCTCTTTCTTTTCTTTCTAACTTGGGCACCTGATAGTTTTGATCTTTTCTTATACATTTGCGGTTATTTCACAGAATCCTGATGGAAGATTCGTTTGTAATATATTTATATATTTATATACTTAACTATTCAACCAAAACTATAAAAATAACGTCACATATGTTAAAGTATTAATATAAGACCCTATTCCCAATAATATACTACTCTGGAAGCATTGGAGAACAAATAGGCCTACTAAGAAATTTTGCATTGTGCAGGTCTTTTAGGGGAAGGTTTGTGGCAGGGATGGCATTGATTAAATTACTTGATTTTTTATCAAATAAATCAATGATTCTTTTCTTCCTTATTCTTTACAAAAAATCCAATTGTTAAAAAAACTCATTTATCTGTTATAAAATTTTAAAAATATTATGATGAAAAACTGAATTCCAAACTGAGCTGATTTTCTAATTGTGTCGTTCGGTGGTAACAAATTATTTTTGTGAAACGTCACAGATGGTTTTTTATATTAATTTAAAAAATATATATATTTATTTTTTATGATTTATTATATTTCAATTTATTTCTTTATTCTTATTCTTTATAGTTTTGGAGAGGCGCTCGTGCTGCCCCTTGACAAGTGCCGCCCTGGGCGGTTGCCCATATTGCCCATAGGCACAGCGCCACTGGATGTAAGTATTATTGTTATATATATGCTTGTGTGTGTTTATATTCAAATATTTTGTCTTTAGGGTGCGAGTAACTATAAATCTATTTAAATTTTCTTTTTTAGCCGCTAAGATGACATCAACAAGCAAGAAACGTAAACGAAATGTAGAAGATGATGAAATAGATCAAATAATCTCTTCCGATTCTGAAACTGAGTCAAACTTTGATTATTGTAATGAAACAATAAATAAATAATGAATAGGAATAAAACCCCTTTATTTTTCATCAATTTAGTCATTTTTTTTACCATATGGATATTTTTTTATTATTTGGAATATATATATATATATATATATATATATATATATATATATATATATATATATATATATATTATATATATAAATGCAATGTCCCACCGGAAAAAATTAAAAGGTGTTTCCAAGTACTTTCGAACTTTATTAAGTTCCTTATCAAGGAGGTGGTCTTTCATACCTTTCTTTCGTATATATACGTCTAATATAATACTATTTCTTGTAGTTATCCTTGATAAGGAACTTAATAAGGTTCAAACTTACTTGGAAACACCATTTCATTTTTTCCTACGGGACATTGCATTCATTTGCTACCCTCACGTGATACTTTGTGAGTTTTTCATATATATATATATATATATATATATATATATATATATATATATATATATATATATATATATATATATATATATATATATATATATATATATATATATATATATATATATATATATATATATATATATATATATATATATATATATATATATATATATATATATATATATATATATATATATATATATATATTGAATCATAAAACAAAGAGCTTTTTTCATTTCATATATTATTTCTTGGTATTTACTAACGTGGTATTACACCTTGGTCGGATAACTTCCTAATATTCTGAATGTGCAGGCGATATTCGACTCTAGTCCAATTAGTTTATCTGATATTGTATTATGAAAATTATATTTTTTTACTGCTTTTATATTCCAAACAACATTTTTTTCAGATATTAAAATTTTAAAAAAATCTTAGCACTTTTAATTTTTATTGCCCTTTTTACAATTTGGGGTGAATTACCCTTTTTTAATGGTATTAGTTTAGTTTGTCTTATTAAAAAATAAAGAGAAGAGACGTGAGATGAATTACCTCATACCAATCCATTATTTAAAGGTGAACACGGCGGGGTTCTTTCTACTCTCGTCCATTGATTAAGACCTAACTAACACTAGTTTTAGGATTAGGTTTGAGGAGTGAAAGTGGCTAGGATTTGAGGGCTATTGATTTCAAATTGAGTTGGTTGCGACCAAATGAGTTTTGTCTCGTACAGTTCTTCGAAAATAAATACGAAAAAACTCGGAATCTGCTTTCCTTTTTTTCTTGTTGGATGTTCTGCATAATTGTGACTCATGTGTGTTGTTTTTTTCTGGACGTTTAATCATTGCACATTTGGGTGCCAATTCATTCCCAACTTGGAGAGTGCCATGGACTCGTAGAATCTGCACCAAAGTACCCACTCGACCAAAGTACCCACTCGACCAAAGTGCCCACTTGACCAAAGTACCCACTCGACCAAAGTACTCAATCTCCTTCATAGAAATATATTTTTTTCCAAAAATAGAAACGTCCCTTTGTCCTCTTTTTAAAAAATATTAAATGTGTATGGGAAGGATTATTTTTACAGTGTCGTACTTGTTCACAACAATTTTTAATTAATTTTTCGGTGCGTCTTACAAAATCCGTTCAATTTTAGATAAAACCGTACGATTGCCACCTTGAGAAGTAGGGATAGATTGAATGAGCTAGAGTCCATGAGTGACTCTCGTCTCTCCGGATACGAGTCTCCTCCTCTTACCCATTTCCTTTCAGGCCTCTACCATACACGATGGGGTTCTAACAGTTTTCGGAAGACCCTTCTTTACTTCATTTCTCTCGTTCTTCATTTTAATCTATTTACCCGTGGTTTTCAGCAAAACCTTGTCCCCGTCAAAGGACCCTAGTCCCGTCTGCTCGAGGCAAAGAAGTCAGATAAGTTTTGAGAGTAGTGGAGCTACGAAAAGTGAAAATATCTTGAAGGTATATACGTATCCTATTTAAATCAGTTGGGTTGCTAAGGACGCGCATGGTAACACTACTAGACGAAGGTAAGTCCCCTGAGACTGATAGACAAACATAGAATTAAAGCTGTCTAGAAATTTAAATTCAAAAGTAGATGCACTGAATGAAAAATAGGGTGAAATTTCTATTAGTCATTGTACGTGAAAATATCACTTCTTCTCTATTTTCTGTGGGTTGCCAATAGCATAAAACACATAGTTCAATAAAGAATACGTTATTTTCTCTAAAATAAACAATCTCAGTGGTTTTGAGTTCACAAAATCACCATTACTTATCAAAATAGATATAACCGTCTCTACTTTTGAATATTTTAGTTCATATCTACAGGCACATCCTTTGTTTGGTAAGGTTTTGGCTGAGCAATTCTCATCTTTATTTCTATGTGCTTTGCTTATATTCAGTGATTGCTTTTAATTCGGCTTCTATATGTTAGTTACCGTCAGTCTAAACTTTTAGTTAATGGAAGATTGTATAAAAGATTTTGTCCAACAACCAACATTGATGTTCTTAAAATTATGAGGCTTATAGCTAGTGAAATTCACCGAAGTTATTTAATGGTATGAATAGGCTATGTGGTTTCTATGGCTAACGCCTAGTAAATGCAACCATAAGTCATATTCATTTCTCTTCATTCTTTTTTCTTGCATTAAATGAGCTAAACTTTGAATACGCGCCTCTATTTGAGAAGATTTGCTTGGTACTATGATTATTTACGCTTAATTGATCCACCTAAGGTTTGAAATTACAAAAGCAGGTCTTAAACAGTCAGACATGTATTTTGTAGCAATTTTTTTATCGATATGGACGTAACCAAAAATCAAATGTCAATATTTAGTTTTCTCGTATTTTGAATCGTTATTTTTGTCATGACAAGATCTAGTTGTCCTTTTTTGTCGCTAAAATCTACCTCACGAATAGGTATAGAGTATGCTGGTTAAAACAACTTGTTCTCCTCAATGAACTTGCCTTGAGTAGACCTAATGACCTTTGTCCATAAATATACTTATCGTTAAGAAGCTCTTCTTGAAGCTGAATCTTTTTCTACAATACGACCATAGCAATTTGGTGGTTTATAGTAGTTGAAATAGGTGCAGAGCTATAAACAATGATTCCTGTGTTATTTTCTGGTTAGTAACAGAGATGCAAAACATATTTTATATTAGTATTATGATAAGTATTATTATTTTAGTATTTATTTTGGTATTATTACGAAAAAACACGTGGGAAACTTCGCCTAATGTCTTTGGGAACATTTTCACCCTCAAAAATGGTTCAAGATGAGAAAATATTTATTAGATTGAGGGCAAAAATCTATAATTAATTGTTCGAGAAGTACATCAATAGAATGTATGGATGTTTGATACCAGAATCATTGGGGTCGAGAATACGAGATAATGTGAAGAACAATATTCTGATATCGAGAGTGGCAACAGTTTTTTTTATCGCCACCGATTCTCAAATGTATTGGAAATGAGTATAAAAACATTGAAAAGAAATGGAGAAGTCATCACCTTTATTATAATCGACGTGAAGCCATCAGTGCCAGTATTGGATTGCCGATATATTGGTGCAAGAGTTAAGGAGAAAAAGGTCAGGAGAAATCAAAATAATGTTTTTCGCTTCGAAAGGGAAAGGCAAATACGTGTGCGTGTATATTTGTGTGTGTGGCTGTATTTCTGTGTGTAAGATATAGACAGAACAATGTGTGTTGACGATGATATGACTTGTTGGCAATGATATGACTTGACGACCTTCAAAACTTTCAATAATTCCCAGAGTAGTCTTGGCGGGACCTTGGCAATGATATCATTCGAATGAGAATGTAACACAACATAAGGGTTTCAAATTTAGTTAGAATCGGCTGAATAGTTAGGATATTATGCCAAAACAAATTTATTCCCGGGCGAATCTTTGGAGCAACTAGGCAATCATTTTATTCCAAAGAGAATGTAAAACAACATAAGTATTTCAAATTTCGTTAGAATCTGCCGATTAGTTACAATATTATTACCAAAATATTTAAAAGCAAAACGAGGACCGACCGACCGGCCGACATAGCGAGATATAGAGTCACCCGCGACTAAAAAGAGAGATGGATAGAGGGTCGAGATAAAGCAATTAAATGAATGGAAATTAATGGCTGCTATAGGTGTGATTTAATTAGCTGCATTTTGGGGAAGATGGCGTTTTGGATCTAGTGCAGCTAAAAAACATAGAATTTCTTGAAAAGCTTAATTTATTTTCGTAATTTAAATAAAAGAGTAAATTCATAGTTTCTATATTCTTTATACGTAAGGTGAAATATTTCAAGCCTGTTTATGTTTTAATTAATGATTATGCCTTATACATAGCTCATGAAAACTACAAATACGAAAAGTTTGTTCTTTACAGAAGCGTTCAACTTCACAAAAGTATGTTCCTTACAGAAGCGTTCAACTTCACAAAAGTATGTTCATTTATACATTCAATACGGTTCTTTCATCACGATTTACTACATTATTGCGTCGTAGCATGAAGTCTATCAACTTGTGGTACTGCTGAAGTGTTATTGAAGCCCAGGTAGATTTGCTAGTGGCCTTCAGTTCCTCTGTATTTTACAGCGAGGTGTTATTCATTATCCTCTTAACAATATCACTTAGATTAGCTATGGCCAGGTTTCTCAACCTGCAGTCCATTCATGGGTTTCAAGGGGTCCGCGAGGGCCAGAGAAAGATAAAGAAAATATTCTAATACGATACGAAAATCATTGACGAGACTGCGTCCAATTAATCTCGATGCTGGAGTATACAGCATATCAAGCCATAATTGAAATTTGTCATACATCGGAGAGTCGAGCCACTTTAATAAGAGGATGAAAGAACATCAAGCTGATATCAGAAGGTGTACGAACTCTTCAGGTCTCTTTGTGCACATGCAAAAGCACGACCATAGAATTGATTTCAACTAAGCAAAAATCATTTATAAATCAAACACTTATATTGAGAGGAGAATTGCGGAATCCATCATCATTAACAAAGTTGATAATTTATATTTATCTGAAGGGCAATACAAATCAATAAATATATATCTAATAAAGTAGCCAATCGTATTTATAAACCCCCGGAAGCAATGGTTCTCGGAGATTAGTAATTTTCCAGATTGTTTCCTGTTTCATTTCATTTTGTTTTGCTTGTCGTTTTCCTCAGATACACTTGAGTTTTGCCCAGATTATTTCCTGCAGTTTCATTTCGTTTAAGATGTGGCTTACCTTATATATACTGTGTTCCTTGCCTAGCTTCTCTTCATTATTAGTTGAAAATGGCATTTTGTAACTTGCCGAAACTAGTCCGATAGTTATAAATGAAATCTTGATTCAAATATTGTGGTTTACAATTATCTTTCATATATATATATATATATATATATATATATATATATATATATATATATAATATCACTCTTTCCCTGTCTCTTTTTTCTTTGGATCTTCTAGCATTTTTTATTTGTTTCCCGCTCAACTTACCACTCGTAAGCAACGGTCGATTATTCTACGTTGAAATTGGAACTACTAGCAGCAAGAAACATGACCCCGGATTACTATCGCATCAAATTCCGCCACGCCCGTATACAACCTAACCAAACTTATCGTCAGTTTAGGTATACGCTGCAGAGACATCTCAATATCTGTTTAGACTCGTCTAAGGTTTCCCATGATTTTGAATCTCTGATCGACTTCATTCTTAAGGATCAGCTGTTGGCATCGCTCCTCTCCGAAATAAGATCGTTCGTGAACTATCGAAGGTGTTAAACCTTCAAGGAGTGTATCGAAGAGGCTAAAATCTTCGCCCTGAGCCACAACTGCTACCCTAAGGAAGCAAGAAAGCACGAACCGTCATCCCCCAAACCAAAAAAAGGCAAGTTGAAATTTCCTCCCCATTATGTAACAAAGTCTGTAAAAATAACCGGTCTCGTGAAACTCCAAAACTTCTCTACATCAGAACATCGTGACGTAAAACCCTTCTCATCCAATCTATAGTATGTTATTCTTGCGGTGTTGAGGGCCGTGTACAAATGAACTGCCCTCAGAACTCTCAACTACGTAGCGGTCCTCTCCATCAAGTACACCAAATTAGTGCTACCCACGCACCACCATAGTCGCAAGTAGAAACTTCTCCCCCTTGGACCGCATCGAGCTCCGCTGGCCACCACGTTAATTTTCTGTTTGAAAAGAGCTTCCCTGGAAGTCTGTAGTTCGAGACCGGAGCCGTGAACGGCTGCCGGGTCTCTACTTTTGTTCGAGATACAGGGTGTATCTATGTTCTGCTCCGTTTTATTTTGACAGTACCCCTGAGTATTTCTCCCCTCTGTGGCTCCCCCCGTGGTTACGCGTTTCCAGATGAAGAAGGAATGCGAGACGCCTGTCCCGCTTGAAACTCCCTGCGATTCAGTGTTCAGCGACATAACGAATGAAGAGTTCGCGAATAATCAAAAGGAGTGCGACTGACTTCGCCTCCTCTGGGTAAAGGCACAAGATAAGGTGCAAGAGCCCATCTGTGGGAACAAGGTAATCTCCTACCTTGTCACTTTGCTCACATTATGCCCGCTTAGAGGATCTTAAAATATTTTTATTGGCCCGGTGCGACAGATGACATTTCAAACTACTGTACCGCGCGTGCGTCGAAGTTGATAATTGTAAGGCCCAAGTATTGTGTCCCCCGATCTCACTTCCCCCTTATTTTAAAGACCGCCCCTGATAGCCTATTTGCCGGTCACTTTGCTCACATTATGCCCGCTTAGAGGATCTTAAAATATTTTTATTGGCCCGGTGCGACAGATGACATTTCAAACTACTGTCGATCTTGTGGCATCTGTCAAAGACGGCCGCCAAAGGACGCGTCAAGCCCGCACCTTTACACAAGGGACCCATCATAACACAACCCTTCTCCGTAGTGGCAGTCGACCTTATCGGTCCGATTCATCCTACGTAGAGCGAGGGCTTCAGTTTAGTTCTTACCCTCATTGGTTTTGCCACTCTGTTCTTCGAGGCTGTCCCCCTCTAAAAGATAGACAACATCTCCTGTGCTGAGGCCCTTGTTGCTATCTTTTCGCGAGTTGGTTTGCCCAAGGAGGTATTGTCTGATAGGTGCCGACAATTTACCTCCGAATTAATGGAATATGTCGGCAAACTAATGGTAAAGCCACTGTTTGCCACCCCTTACAACCCAGCGGGAAACGGGATCTATGAGAGGCTAAACAGTACTCTCAAATCAATCCTGAAGAAGTTGTGTGCAGAGCAGCTCCATGAGTGGCACCTTTATTTGCCTGTGGCTCTGTTCGCTTTTAGGGAAATCTCTCATCGCACCATAGGATTTGTCCCGTTGTGCTTTTGGATGGCTGGAATGTTCGAGGCCCCATGAGCATTCTGAAAGAATTTTTCCAACCAGGATTTGGACCAAGAAATACAATCCTCGTATGCCTACCTTCTAGATCTTCAGAAAAGGTTGTAAAAGTGCGCGGAGATTACATATAACAACGCTGATACAACCCTGAACAAGTATAAGTACTATTTCGACTGCAAGTCTGAATAACGGAAGTTCAATTCCGGAGAGGAGGTCTTATTATTACTAATCACCGATAATAATAAGCTGCGAGTCACTGGAAGGGCCCCTTCCAAGTAATCGAAGCACGAGGCCCCGTGGATTACCTAATCCAAACCTCAACAGGAAAAAGCTGTTTCAGGTCAATATGTTGAAAAAGTATCACTGCTGGACTTGCGTCAATAATATTGTGGCTATTGACGAAGAAACAGCCATGGAAGCGAGCTACCCCCTCGATCCCCTTAATGTGGTGCAAGTTAACTGCGTTGAACAGTATAAAAAGTATCCTCAGCCCACCTTGCCCGGCGCCATCGATTACCTTTCACCCGAAGTAAAAATCAGCGACCAGCTTACGTTCATCAGAATAGTCATATGCAGCCTCTTCTAAATCATTTTGGTGATGTGATATCCGAAATTCCTAGCTGTGCTACAAAATGCGAGCACGATATATTGCTTAAAAGACAAGAATCCATCCGATCTAGGCCATACCCGTGGCCCCTTCATTTACAAAACCATTTAACCCAAAGCTCGAAAATCTTTTGAAACTAAATATCATTGAACCTCCCACGTTTAATTACTTCTACCACATTGTAATGGTCAAGAAGGCTGATGGTTCGTACCGTATGTGCGTTGACTTGCGGAAACTGAATTCCGTTAGGGTGTTCAACGCTGAACCAATCCCCCTCATCGACCAAGACATCTACGTATTACCAAATCCCCCTCAAGGACGAAGTGAAGAAGTATACTGTATGCCCCACTGACAAAGCGTTCATGTAATTCCGCCGGATTCCTTTTGGCTTGGTGACGGCGTGTAGTAATTACAAATACTTGATGCGTCGATTTTGGACGAGTTATCGATCGTAACCTTTAACTTCGATAATATTTTTTTAGCTACCCAGGATTGGGACCAGCACTTGGTTACTCTACAAGCGCTGCTGAGTGGTTTGCGTGAGTACAACCTCACAATCGGCCCCAGTAAGTGTCACTTTGCCTTTGAGACTATAAACCATCTTGGATTCCACGTTGAGAGGAATCAATTTGTACCATAGGAGGAAAAATCCGTGCCATTGTGGACATTCCACTGCCCACCTTGAAGAATCAGCTAAGGCCGTTCTTAAACTCGGCTTCTTTCTACCGTCGTTTCGTTCAGAATTTTGCCTCCCCATTGCGACCTGCTAAAAAAGAAGTCCACCGCGCTCCTTGTCTAAACCCCGCCGTTCGTCTCCTCTTTCAATCAGCTTAAAGTATAACTGGCTTCAACCCATATTCTCCAACTACCCAACAACCGAAAGACTTTTGGAATAAGAACTGACGCTAATAACGACGAGATTTTTCTTATTGCGTCCGCAAGTAGTAAGTTTCTTCCCTGAGAGATAAATTATGCCGTTATAAAATGTGAAGCCCTTGCCATAAATTGGAGCATACAAATGTTTAAAATGTTTCTTATAGGTAAAGAGTTCATCGAAACGGACCACAAACCGCTTTTATTTTTGTAGAAAATAAAAGACAATAATTGAAGGCTTATGAGATGGAGTCTTTTCCTATAAGAGTTCTAGTTTAAAATTGTCTACATCAAAGGTTCTGAAAATTGTATTGCGGATAGCCTGAGTAGGAACCCTCTCGACTCTTATTCGAGCTAATTAAGTAGCTATTGTCTTGTATTTTATGAGTGATTTCTTTTTTTCTTTTGTTTTGTATGTTCTGTATTTTTTTTTTAGTTATTTAGGTAATCCCATTTTCTCGCGAATTAGAATTTATGTACCCTTTTACTTTGCCCTGTTCTTGTAATTTACTTTTGTAATATATATTTCATTTTCTTTTATGTACTCTTCTCTTGGTTGCAAATAACCCCGTATCGCTATTACCTTGAGGTTTTAGAGCCTCCACTCAAATTTTATTTAACCGACTGTGATCTTTGTAAAAATTAATGTGTTATGTTTTGTATCATTTATTGTGTTTTGTTTTGTATAATTATTGAGATGATTACACTAATTTGAATTTGTACTGGCGTTTGATTCATTGTCAAGCACTCCCCCATTGTTTTTTCTCCCTCTCTTTTCTCTGAGGTCGAAAAATTTGGGATATGTGTACCCCCATTCGTTGTCTGATCTCACTTCCCTGAAGTTCCATCTTGGGAAGGGAGGAGATGTCGGAATAAAGGAATATTTGGCCATGAGGAACGATGGGCCCCGCGAGGTTGAAGAATGCCAAGTCTGATCGTGGGATAATTCATCTACCTTCTGCGATAAAACAGACGTTTGGACCACCGAGAGCGAGGAGAAGTTGCCGTCGTCTCCCCGAGCGATATCAAAAATCCCACTTAGAGTCGCTCTTCCCACGGCTGTCTCTAATATGGAGAAACCATTCTGGTGCCTGAGGCAAAGCGCTTCGGGTGGGCGTAGTACGAGACACTTCAACTTCTTGATTCGACTCCCTTCCGTTCAGTAGCAAGTACGAAAGCAAAGCTCCCTCCACCCCCCCGAAAGAAGTTTGCCCCAGTCCATTGCCTATTCTTCGGTTTGTCTACGATCTCGTTTAGGTGCGAATACTCTTTCATTCTCGAGGTTAAGCTTATGATGATTGGAACCCACTTGTGCAAATACCTATCCCCCCCCCCCCGCCGCCCGTCTACTTCCAAGGCTTCAAACTCGAAAGCGAAGCCTACGACGTTTGCGGATTTGTATCCAGACATCCCAATCTGTTTACGTGTGTACGTCAGCTAGCCAGCCGTCCCTTGTAGGCTCTCGTGATCATCCTGTCCCCCGAAATCCTTAACTCCATAAAGGTCATCGCGAGTATACATGTCATTTGTGCGATAAATCTTATTTATATGCATATTGTATTTGTGTGTAAATAGTAAAGATATTTTTGTTCTCTACCTTTCTCTACCCAGAGCCAGTAGGCAACCCATAAGCAATCCTAACGGCCAACTGCACCCTCTTTGTTGAATTAATTTCCACGCACTCGTTTAAGAATCTACCCTCTACCTTCTCGTCTGGTGATTAGCCCACAGCCAGGGTCTCGGATCTGACTTAGCCCTCCTACCCTTATAATAAATATAATATATATATATATATATATATATATATATATATATATATATATATATATATATATATACATATATATATATATATATATATATATATATATATATATATATACATATATATATATATATATATATATATATATATATATATATATATTTATATATATATATTAGTGTAGTTGGGTAGCAGTCTTTCCTGAATAAAAATTTTGTTGAAGACCATAGTGTATTTTGCCTTAATTAATTTCCTTTGGCAACTTTCTCTTCTTCGATCTTTTTTATTCCATCTTGTAGATGGTGGATCACTTGTCCAGTATTCATTTATTTTTTAAATGAATATGTTGGTAAAAACCAAACTAAATTGCTAAGCTTTCGATCATCTTTGGAGCGTTTTGAAATGTTCTTGCCTCCTTTATTGATGTAATGAGTGGAGTGAGGATCTGACAGAGTGAAAGAAAACGATTTTTAAGGGGTATTTATTCCGCTTTAGTTAAACGTAACGTTAGAGGAAATAAGCCACTCCTGTGAGTGTAATTTTAAAATAGTTTTAATGTGCGATTCCAGCTTGCCGCTTGACTGTTGATGGCAGGCTTATCTTAATTTATTAATATGGCTTTTAAGCTGTTCAGTCTTGCTTTATTGACCTCTTTTCTTTTAATAATGGTGTTATCAACGAGCATATCTCTCGTTTGGTTAATATTATTGGCACTCTTCATATGATTCTTAGGTCCTCCGCCTTGTAGATGCATGGTTAAACGTCTCTAAAGGATAGTATTTGTCATGCCAATATATTTTGAGTTTTTATAAAGCTTACAGTCTTTATCGGGGATGATGAACTCGTAAACTATTTTGATTGACTTGAGATTCGAGGAGTTTAGGTAGGTGTTATTTTTCATCAGGAGATTGCTGGCTTTTGTTGTTTTATAATAAATGATGAGTTGGATTTTCTCCGTTTTATTTTTAACCTTGATGTTACGGTTAATAATCTCCTTGATGTTTTTTTCATCTATTCTATAAGCCGTGGACATCTGGTTTCTGTAATACACTTTGATGTTGTTGACTTCTCCCTGATTACTTTCAGTTTTATCAGCATGTTTGTAATGGTTATTTAAAAATGATTCAAGTTGTTTGTCAATCATGCTGTTTGACAATCTCTTGGTGGAAAAGTTCCTACGTAGAGCAGCATTTATAAGCTCGGCGGATGTATGAGCCGATTGCGCCTGTTTTATACCCCGGCTAAACTACGACAATCTTACTCTGGTATTGTTCCAACACTTACACTACCCCACATTTGTAGCTCTATATACTTCGGTCCGCCTTTCCCTCATTCTATATGACCTTTTTCCTTTATCATTTTCTTTAATCCACTACCCATTTCTCTCGTGCCCTACACTACTAACTTGAGCCTTTCTTATTCACCTCAAGACCTATGTCCTTTTTACGCCGTTTTCCATTGTTATACATAACTCTCTCCTTCTCCATCTATATACACGCCTCCACATTTCTCCCTTCCATATGGAATAAATGTTACATTAGTATTTCTCCAAACACTCCAATGATTGGCTTTGAACCGATGTCACGTCAAACAGAAGACTGCCAGTTGTTAACATCACCCTATTTTCCAAAAATGCCATTGAACATAGCTTTTCCAGAAAGCTAAAAAGCGTTGGGACTTTTAGGAGCGTCTATGATGTTCAAGATTTCTAAGGCTGTAGCTACCCACTTCTAAACTCTGCCTGGAAACAGCATAGCCAATAAGAATCGGAATCCAGAATTTGTAGACTCCTTCAATGCCAACATTGCAAAGTACCAGACGGCAGCTATGCACAAGATAGCTGTTAAGCTAAGCCTAGGCCGTCTTAACGGCCGTGCTTAACGAGTTATGCCTCAAACCATATACGGGGAGCCAGGGGCTCCTCCTCATGGGTTATATGAAATCTAAAATGCTAAGGAGGTCCAAAAAAGTGTTCATATTCCGGCATCATAATTTTCTCTTGCGAAATCTTCGCTCTGGATACCGCGTTGTATCACTGAAACGACCTATACCTTGCAGCGTCAATAGCGCATGCTAAGAGCATTTCCAGGACCAAGCATCCGTTTTAGGTTATGGTGCTTTGATTTTCTGGCCACTACAGTCTACCTCTCTGATTTAGGGATACACAAAATATGGATGTTGTTGCATCCTACAAGGTCCTGAGCTAACCTTACTCTTTTGCATTAGCTCAAGGACAACTATTCGGAGGCTTACGAAATATAGATCCAGCACATGGCCCACTGCTACACGGCCAAGAAAATGCAGGCGTTGTGCAAAGTCAACTTTGATGACTTCATGTTAGCGAAATTATGGCTGTTATCCAGCCCGGACATAAAATCAAGCCCGTCTTAACAACATTATAGGCCACCCGGACAAAGCAGTGCACTGGGGCCCCTGCCTACATAACCACTCACAGCAATAAAAATGTAAATCTCTAGAAACCTTATCGTATTGGTACGTACAAAAAAATAAATGTTTAAACATTAAAAAAATATGGTACAGCAAAGATTAATCAACACAAACGTATGAACAATATAACATGAGCCTTGAAAAACACTAAGGTGTCAACATAAAATGATACTCAACTGGTAAACCATACAGATGGAGATGGCACAATTAGAAATTACTAGGAATTATTTATTATTAATTAAGTGTTCAACAGAAACATTTAAGCAATTTCTTTGCAGAGAATTGCTTAATATTTATCTTGAAGTCAATGGTCTTTAGCATGTCATTTTCCAAGCATATAAATGAAAGGGTTCAAACGCTGCCTCTTCATTGTGCTATGCATGAGAACGTTCATAATGAACGTTCTCATGCATAGGTGGTCACCATCATCTACATGAACATCGAGTGCAATTTCAGCATTTGGAAACACGTTTTAAGTTGTATGAAATTATTTTTCTGTACAATGCAGGGAGAATCTCACATTTTTTACAAAAAAAAACATGTATTGCTTGAGATTCTCACATTAATTTAATAGGTCACCATAATCAAGGTCTTTGTGTACAAATTAGCCAGATGTTCACACTTTTGTTTTGTTCATCAGAACCAATTGTTTTTTAATTGACTGAAGCAGGAAAACAGATTCCCTATCAGTAAATAAGTTTCTGCACATTTTGTTAGTTCAGAGTTTGGAGTGTCGAGAACAGTAATGAATGTTTCCAACATTAAGCTTTCACTTTTACTGAGAAGTACCTCTTCTTCTGAGCCGTCATACCTATTAAAACGCACAGCTTGCTTTCATTCCCATTTTTTTCGCATCGTTATAATCTGAATATGTATTTGCATTCACTAAATTTGCCTCTAATTTCGTGAAGATAGGTTTTCATGGATTCAAGAAGATTCATGGCAAAAATGTATGTTAACATCCTTTGACTGCAGGATTTTATGTGTAGAAGCAGAGAAAAAGGAATACAGACACTGAACAAAATCAAAGAATTTTACACTTTGTGGAAGGAATTTTGCCGCTTTTACACCCACCGAGTTCGTGATGTGTCGTATGACTGATCATGGCAGTTTGATAGTGGAATTTTGTTCTCATTAAGGAAATCCACAACAGCGTCTGCTAGATTCTTTGCTCTATGAGAAAATATGGGAGTGAACATTATGAAACGTTCCACAGGCTGAAATCCTCGAGTGTATCGGACAGTAAATGTCAGTTGATCAGTGTGTTGTATGTCTAGAGTGGAATCTATACTTATTGAATAATACTTTGACTCTTTAATTCCATCAAAATTTACACAAAAAAAACATGTTGTCCCATTAATTCAATGAACTCCTCATAAATATTTGCCGATAAATACGATCGGTTCCCTTTTCCAGGCTTCACATACAGTTTGAGATGTTCTTCAAAAAAAAGGACAAATTCACTCAACAGCTCTAGAATATTTTAATAGTTTCCATCTTTTGCTGACACAGTAATTTAATTTTCTCTATAAGATATCATACCTCGTGCGGCAAAAAAGCATATTACAAAAAACACGTGTCAACGATTTATGTTAATACTCCTGCTCTGAGCGATGTTGTTCAAGTAATAAAGAATCAATATTTCCAATAGTTCTTTATGCCAAACAAATATGGCATCATGCACTTGAGATGTCTTTCTCCGTTTTAATCTTTAACAATAACATTGTTGTGCTTCCAGTCATTGAGCAGTGATGTAGCAAGGGGAGATTCTGTTTTAAACAATAGGCGGCATACAAAATAGTACACACGACGTAGAGATAGTGAATACAGTAACCATTCACGTTTTGCACAGTTCCTATAATTAATGTTCGATAACCCCAGATCTGTTCTTAGATCGAAAACTCCTTTACTGATGCAGATTTGGGAAATTCTTCTTCTGCGATGTACCCATCACCAAGAACAGGCAATGATAATATTATTGGTACGTGTGCTGGAACTGGATGATTGTATGTAGGTGTGGATGCTATATTTAAAGAAGTAGTACTAGTGCGTGACGTATAACATACTTTGAACCTGCGTTAAACCAAGATGTTAATTTTGGAAGTTTCTTCTTCTCCTCTGCAACTCTTTTCCTCGTATGTGTTACGCTAAAAACATCACGTTTCATTTCTGCTTAAACAGTTATTCGCCTGAAAAAATCATTATAATAAAATTTTTGTATTTAGTCGCACATTAGTGCCTAGAGTTATATAATATAAGTATATAAGTATGCTTACAATAAGACCTAGAAATTTAAACATTCTGTTTCCATAATAAACAAGTCCTTCCTTACATTATACTTCAGTACTGATTCACAACACTGAGGAAAAGTAGGGCCTCATCTCTATCTAGGTCTGCATTTTACAATTTTCACATCTTGTTTAAACAGCTTGTTCATGCACATATCAAACCATTAATACCTGGTTATTAATACTGGTACATGCTTACCAAACAAGTGTTCCTAATGAATCTCAGATTCAATCTAAAATAGCCAATTACATATAAATATAAACAATATCGTTGCTATTAAGTGTCAAGGGAATTAAAGTGACGTTAACATATACACATTTACGTTATGTAGCGTGTGAGATCTTACACAAACATGCAGGTAAGTTTGCAGAGGTGACCATGATACTGAATCAGAGGTGATTGCCAATGTCCACTTGCAATGCAATAACAAATATCTATAGTATAGTATTTATTGACAGCAAATCACAACATATTGAGTTTAGCATGGAGCCCCTATGCTCTTGGGGCCCCTGCTCAACTGTCCAGCGTCCCCATGCGTTAAGACGTTTCTGCGTGAACCCACTGGATTACGCCGTGCGTAGCCTTTTAGAGTGATGCCCCAACGAAACCCCAAACCTCAGCGACGATGCCCTCAAAGCTACCATCAGGGCAAAGTGGGCCAAAGTGTCCTAAAACATCTTGGTCAAAAGCTGCACAGCGCTTTGAGGCTGTAATGACCCCATCATTGCTGCAATAGAAGTCAATTTGAATAAAATGTTAACGTCAGCTCGTATCTACTTTGTATTAATGTCCATTATTCTTCTGTAAACGAATTCAGGAGGTCACGCCAATTTTCCAAGATACATACCTCCCTTCTATCTGCCTATACATCCCTTACCTTTTCTCCATTCTAACACCCCCACTCAATATTTCTCCCGTGATTTACACATTTCCTCCTTTCTCGCCTACTATGCCTCACACTTCCTTTCCCATTCGTTCAAGGCTATTCCCACTATTTCCCATACTCTCTTGCTCTCTTGCTATGGACCACCTCGTTTTTCTCGCTTGCTATAAAATACATTAATTTTAGCCATCGTTATACATTACTCTTTTTCGAAAATATCATTAATTACAATCTAAATGTATTAAAGTTAATTTAAAATATCTTACATTACCTCAAAATGTTTCAAATCACCTTAAAATGTCAAATTAACTTAAAATGTCCTAAACTACTTTAGAATCTCTTAAATTATCTCAAAATATCTTAAATTACCTCAAAATGTTTTAAATTACCTTAAAATGTTTTCATTTGCAGTAAAATGTCTTAGTATTACATTATAATTGTCTTAAATTGTGCTATAAGAGACTTTGAAAAGTTAAATCACAATGAAGGTTGAAATTTCTTATTTCGATATTAGCAAATAAACATTAATTAGGTGTAATTAAGAAAAACTGCAGTTATTATAAAATTCTCAGAATTGTTTTAAGACTCTGGCTTTGTTATTTTAATAACAAATATAGGTTTTACTAGAGGTATTTGATAAATAGATCAGTGTGGTATGAGAAAATGATATTCAAGATTAGAGGGTGCACAGGGTCTGATGCCATAGTTTGTTATACAGGGTCACCAGAAAGACTCGGGCCCGCTCACACTTTTTGTGATATATCCTTCATTCATTCACTAATCACCTTACTTGCAGGATTTGACAGAAGCAACGCCTGTGAACACAACTAGATCTTAATGGGAGCTCCAGCAAAGAATATACTGCGTCAACCATTACTACAAGACAGGCTCGTTCAAGAAAGTGCAGGACACTTTCGTGCATCAGTTCCAATGTGAAAAATCCCCCTCTACTAGCAGAATTTCGGACTGGGTTGACTACTTAGAGAACTATGGGACAGTAGAGAACCTCAATGCAGCCAGTGACAACCGTCTAAGCCATTAAGAACGCCCCAGGAAGCGTACAGCTGAGCTGGTCGAGAACGTGAGAGAGTCAGTTCAGCAGAGTCAAAAACACTCTGTGCGCAAGCGAAGTCAGTCCATCGGTTTATCCCGTGAGACTTGCAGGAGAGTGGTAGTAATGGATGTAAAGGCCTACCCATACATAATACAGAAGATGCAGACTCTTACAACCTCAGACAAGGGGCAGAGAAAGGGTATGGAAGTCAAGATACTGGAGAACATTCAGGAGACCCCAACTTTCCTTTGGATCTCAGATGAAGCTCATTTCCATCATGAAGGAAAGGTAAACTCAAGGACAAATGTCTTCTGGGGTACCTCCAGACCAAATGAGGTAGACACCAAGTCCCAACACTTCCCTAGGGGCAGCGTATGGACTTCAATCTTAGCCAGAGGTATAATCGCACCATTCTTCTTAGAAGAATCTCGCTTATAGGGAAGTTCTGGTTCCAGCAAGATGGAGCAAGCTCTCACACCTCAAACCTGTCCCGAGATTGGCTGAAAGAGAACTTTGGTGGCCGTGTGATCAGTCTCAAGACTCATTTTGAGTGGTTACCTCACAGCCCAGACATTAGCCTCCCAGATTTCTTTCTCTGGGGCTACCTTAAAGACAGAGTGTACGCAGGACCATCACGAAACTCAAGGAAGCCATCAGGGAGGAGATCAGAGCCTTTAGTCGGTCGGTTTGTAAGGACGTCATGGACAACTTTGTGCTGCGCCTCAAGAAATGCACAGAGCTAAATGGAGATCATCTCGAACACGTGTTCTAGAATAAAGAAGAAAAGTCCAAAGACTCTCATGTTTTGATATATTTTTAAACACAATAAACTAGTTATCACCAAAGTTTCATTCAATCCTTGCGGCAGAAAATTAAGAAATGAGGCCTATCGAAATTTGGGGCCCCGTTTTAGGGGAGTGATCCCGTAAAGGAGAAATTTTCAATGAATGAAAGACTTTTGTCAGAGAAACCATGAAGAAAAAAACTGAAGAGGAAAAATAATGACTGCAATAAATAAAGATAATTAAAAGAAGTAAAGACTAGTAAGGATCAGTTCCTCCAAACTCACTAAATTTTAGGGGATTGATAACAGGAATTTCAAAACCTCTGGATACTTTCGTATAACGAACACAATCACAATTTACGAACAATCAAGACTAAAATAAATGAAATAATTGAACCGATGTAGCACGGGCACCCATGCTGGAGCTGACATTTGTAAAGGTTGCCTGCCCTCTGCGCCCCAACACAAGTAGGTGGTTCTGCGGCTATATATGTAACTTCCACTCGTTTTCACTGACCCAATTTTTCCTTTTGCCGAATATGCCTTCGTTGGTTTTCTTTTCTTAGTTTTAAGCAATAAAAAACAATTTTCGCCCCGCTTGAGGATACGCAAATTCGCCACAAGCAGCAAGATAAAATTTTATAATATTTTATTTTTCTTCATACTAGGATAGGTTAAGTTAGGTTAGGTTAGTTCCCAAATTGTTAGAGCTTGATATTTTTAGCAAGGTGGCATCTGGCAGTTTCATACCCGCTCCCATAGATAGTTGGCAAGTGATTTTGAGAAGTATGGGGTAAATGGGGTTCAATATCACACAAGGGACCGGGCGCCAAATATTGAGCAGCAACAGCCTTCGCAGATTCATGAAGAAACAGTGATAAGGAAGAAGGTCGGCGGAAATAGCTATCGAGCCCGACTCACTATCATTTCCCCACCAATGGCGGGGCTTCTCTTTTCGAGTCGAGACTGACACAATTATCCCCCCAAGTTTTGGGGAGTCTTCCCTGCAATAGCAGTAGTCTTCCTCCGTATTTCAGTTGTGTCCTTGTAATCTTTGTTACCGTTATAAGAGACTTTATCCACCCTCGATCTGATATAACAGTCCTTGTCGTCCTTGAACCCGTTATAACAGTTCTAATCTTCGAACATTGCGTTGCGACTTTTTCTACTTTGACCTCATTATAGTAGTACTTGCCCTCTTAGATCCCCATATAAATACGCTTTCCAGCCTCGAAGTTGCTATAGTAGTCCTCGCCATCCTCGATTTCTTTATGCACTTTTCATTCACTAGCATTTTATAGCAGTTAATGTGGTCTTAAATCCCGGCATAGCTGTATTTGTTATTCTCGATCCCTTTGTAGCAGTCCTAATCATCTTCGATCCCTTGATAACCCTTTTTATCATCTATTCTGCTAAATCATTAATCGCTATCTTCGATCCTTTTACAGTAATCCTTGTCATTATTTATCCTGTTATGTCATTTTTCGCTAACTTCGATCCATTTAGAGTAGTATTTATCATATAACGATCCTTGTACATAATTCTTCGCTATCTTCACTCCCTTTAGATTACTTCTTGGTATTCAAGATCTATTATGTCGTTCTGGCTATCCTCGATTTATGTAAATATGTCATTTTTCGCTATCTTCAATCCTTCTGGAGTTGCCACAGTGGTTGGGAGGTTAAGGAAACCCTATTCAAGATTTTGCTTTCATTGACTGGAAAGAGGAGGAAACAAAACCTAAATTATTACAACAAAGCATCGAGGCTGGAGCTCATTCTCAGATTTCAGTTTCGTCATCTGGTGGGCGGATTTCAGGATTCTGGCCGTCTGAGGAGAGAGTCTCCAGAGTTTCGCTCTCTGGGCCGTCTATTTTTTGTTCCGAGCTCACTGTGCACGGTGATTTCACACCTTCATAGACGATTCCAGGAGTACAGAGGGCACAGAAGCCAAGATTACTGTTTGAGCCACAACTCGTTTTCCAGGGATACCTGGGGGTTTAGCCTACCTTGATTCGACTCTCATACCTTTGCGAAGTGCCTTTTTTTGACAGCGTCGACATATGGCATCCTTGGCCTGAAATCTAACATGATTCTAGTAGGGAGATCCTCCTCAGAAGAAACAAGGGTTTGAGGATGTGAAAGAGGCATCACCGTTAGGGTGGCGTATTTCAAGCCTAGGGGGTAGTCAACCGCGTCCGTTAGAAGTAGCATTCGATTTTCTAGCAGCCATGTACGAATTCGGTTAGAAGCCAGGACAGTTTCCTGTTCGCACAACTCCTCCGCTGTATTGCGCAGACGGAGTTTGCTGCTACCACCGTCCATTTGGGAGCCAGGCTCACCGCTGTTTGCCTGGATGACAAGGGAACTTGGGAAACTACAAATGGGGGAAGTAATGACAGACGTCTCATCCATGACACCCCCAAATCTCCTGTTTGTACGTTAAAGACTGGGCAAGAAAGTTTTTGGTAGGTACTGGATCCGTTATATCAATAATTTTTACTACTTTCGACGATCTAAAACAAGAGGAAACTCATATCCTACTTCAACAGCAACAGGATCCGCCATGCGAGAATTCGGTGAGCGAAGACTAAATCCTTCGTTAGGCCCACCACCCCGGGCTGCACTCTGTCACCCACCAACGTGACTGGGCGCTACCTGGCTGACCTGCTCGAAGAAGTTCCTGACGTCCGCCTACTCAACACCGGGGAGGCCACGCACGTCCATGGGGGTGGCTCAACCTCACGCTAGGGGCGGACGACCTACAGCCCGGCGCCACCTGGCAGGTCCACCCTACCCTCACCAGCGACCACTACGGAACCCTCACCACCCTCACTGTGGCCCCACCAGTTCCTCCTCTCCCCTTGCTCTAGTGCAACGTCAGGAGGGCGGATTGTGTAAAGTTCCAAGCCTCCCTGTACGAATGGTGGTCCACGTATGTGCCACCCGCGGACCTGCACCAGCAGGAGAGGGACCTCACGGCGGCCATAGAGAGTGCAGCAGACGCAGCAATGCCCAGGACAGCCTCTAACCGCCACCGGCGCCCATACTGGTGGTTTTATAAAAAAAGAAGTCCGGGAGCACAATCACCAGGTCAATGTCCACAGGAAGCTGTGCGAGAAGCGCCCGACCGCCACCAACCTGCAGCTCCTGAAGGAAGTGGTAGCCCGCGCACGACGGGTGGCCCTGAGTGCCAGGGAGGCAAGGTGGCTGGAGTGGTGCGCCTCTTTCAGCCAACACACCTCCCTCGGCCAGCTGTGGGGGTGTTTCAGGAAGGCCTCAGGCGCTGCGCCGATCCGCTCAACCGCCCACCCACACCCACAGCAAGAGGCAGATCGGCTGGCGAACTGCTTCACAGCGAGGGGTTCCAGCGAGCAGCTCCCTCCCCACACCCGCCACCTCCAGCAGCAGCTACGCCCACAGCGCGACGAGGAGGTCAGAGAGGCGCGGGGACAGCCGCAGGCGACAGACCAGGCTTTCACGCTTGAGGAGCTGGCCAGGAGGAAGCATATGCGTGACACAGCGGCGGGCACATGCTGGCACACGCTGGGCCCGCCGGGGACGTCGCGCTGCTGGCTGTTGTGAACGCGACGTAGCTGGCAGGCCGTCTGCCGCCTTCCTGTAAGGACGCCGACATCCAGCCCATCCCCAAGCGGAAAGATCCCACTACCTTCAGGCCAATCTCCCTTCTGAGCTGCACTGGAAAAACAGCGGAGAGGATGGTGCTAAGTCGCCTACAGTGGAGCGTGGGGAGCCTTCAACCCCTCGTGTTCGGATACACCAGGGAAGTAAGCACGGTGGACTGCCTCATCACCCTCCTGGCTTACGCCAACAACCAGCCCACCATCGTATTCCTCCTTGACCTCGAGAAGGCTTTCGAGCTGGCCAGCCCCCCTGTCATACTCGCCGCCCTTGTGAGGAAGGGCATCCGAGGGAGACTGCTGGGCTGGCTCCAAGACTACCTTCAGCAGCGCCGGGCCCGTGTGAAGTTCCAGGGTCACAAATCTCCCTACCTTACCTTCGAGAACGGGACGCCCCAGGGCGGCATCCTCAGCCCGTTCTTCTTCAACGTGCTGTTGGAGCAGCTGGTGACGCTCTCCTATCGGGAAGGAACCATTCTCCTCAGCTACGCCGACGACCTGGCCCTCATCGTCACAGGGCGCGGCGACAAGCTCGCGCGGGCTCAAGAAGTGCTGCACCTCATCACTGCCAAGTGCGAAGAGCTGGGGCTCAAGATCTCGGCAGAGAAGTCCCAGGCCATGGCCATCAAGACTTCCATGCCTGCTGATAAGCAGCTGCGCATCCAGGGATTCGGGATGGCCTGGACCGACTCCTACCAGTACCTCGGGGTGTGGGTGGACAGGCGGCTGTCCTTCACGCAGCATGTCACGCACCTGAGAGAGCAGGCGCAGCCCAGCTAAACGTAATGAGGGCCATGACGTGGCCAAGCGCCGGTACAACCTTCCTCGTCCTCCGCCTCTACTACCTGCAAGCAGTGCGCTCCATAGTAAACTATAGCGCACCGGTCCTTGTAGCGCTACCCCGGCAGCAGCAACAGTGCCTGGAGGTGGTGCAAAACACCACCATGAGGACCATGTTGGGGGTACCGAGGTGGTACAATGCCTGTGTCATGCAGAGCGAGGCCAGCCTGGTGCCCCTCACCACCAGGGTGGATTACATTGTGGCCTGTCGAGTGGCCAGAGTGCTCCAGCGTGACGTGGAGGGTGTTGCGCAGAGGAGACTCCGAATGGCCGTGGCACAGGGCATGGAGTCCCTACGTAAAAACAGGTGGCTGATAAACGTCACCTTAGCAACCAACACCCTCAGCTAGGCAGGGAACTGGCTGTGGCGCAACCTCGACACCCCTCACCCCACCTACGCTCCTCCACCACCGTGGGAGCCCCCCGCCGCTGATTTCACCGCCACACAGCTGCCCGCCAGCAAAGCGCACAGCCTCACCGCGGAGCTGCGTCAGCACGCCCTTAGAGCCATGTCTGAGGTCACGGAGCCAGGCAGCGCAGTCAACTTCACCAACGGCTCCGTCGACCCCGACAGCGGGAGGTCCGGCACCGCCTTCGTCACGAGCGGTCTGACGTAGGCGTGGAAGATATCAGACCACTGCTCCACCCTCCAGACGGAGCTGGTAGCAATCCTGCACGCCCTCCAGCACGCTCTGCTCCGCTGGGAGCCACTGTGATGATACACACGAACTCTCGGTCGGGGCTGCAGGCGCTGCAGCACTCCCACGCCCACACCAGGGACAACATCCACCTCACCACCATCATCCTGTGCACCCTGCAGGACCTGGCAGCGCAGGGCAGGCGTGTCCGGCTCCACTGAATTTCCAGCCACGTGGTGCGGCTCGGCAACGAGGCTGCCGACGAGGCCTCCAAGCAAGCCGTCCACGGCCCCACTATGACCTGGACCGTACGCCCCAGTCTGCAGCAGCTCAAGGCGCAGGCCAAACTTAGGGTCGCCTACAACGCCCAAGAATGACCGCAACCAAGGGGAAAGCGGCGTGCTATGCTGCAGCCACAGCCTATCGCCCACCAAGAATGGGAAGCAAACAAGGGAAAAGTGGCGTGCTATGCTGCAGCCACAGCCTATCGCCCACTGAACGCAGCCTTCCAGCAGCCTAGAGCGAACGGCGTGCTGCTGCAGCGTGTGAGGCTGGGCTACTCCACACGGGAAGAGCTGCACGCCGACTTTGTGGTAGGGAGGTGCGAATACTGCGGCGGTCGCTTCCGGAGCCCACTAGTGCACTACTTCCTCTTCTGCCCAGGCACCGCCCGCCTCAGGCCAGAGCCAGCGCCAGCCCCTCACCATGTAAGAGGCGCCCTACTGAGGTCACGAGAGGCAAGAGCCGCCCAGGTGGTCCGCCACAAACCAACAAACGAGCTGCTGGAGGTGCTGAGAACAGCACCCCCTCCGCGCTGATCGCCGATGGAGCACAGCCGGGCGACGGGTGGTGAAGACTGCCGCTACCCACTAGCAGAAGACAAGCCATGCGTGGGACACTCCGCCGCGTCTTGCTGCACGCCGACACCGGCGGGATCCCCGCTTTATGTAGTGTGTACGCTTATGTTATATGTATTTATATATTATTATGTCATATATTATTATTGTATTTATATTATATCATATATAAATGTACGCTATTGCACAATAAACCTATACAAACAAAAAAATTAAAATTTAGGAAGCGATGATTTTAGCGTGAGTTCTACTGGGTCATTTAAACGATTTGGGCAGTAGTCTTTTGAGCGTTTGTTTTTTACTTATTTGCATGTTTGCTGGCTTGCCCAGATCTCACCGCTTAGGATCCAAAATCAGGTCATTTTTTTAAAAAGACCAACCGTCCTATGAACAAAAATTCGATCTTATGACCCGATGTCCTTTTAAGGACTTTTACAAAAGAGAAATAATGAGATCTCAGGGACTAGCGCTCTTTTGAGAGCACTCCTTAGATTCCCCTCCGTTGAATGTCTTTTTTTGATGGTTCAACTTGTGAACCCATTATAAAATTTTATAAAACTACAAAATACTTATTTTAAGTCATATTCTATAACCTTGTTCTCACACCATAGATCGATAGGAGACACTGAGATAATTTATTAGGGTATTCACAGATCCTGAATTAAAATATTCAACGTTCCGCATGAAATCAACCTCTATAGCTCTTGCGATTCAAAATTTTTACCACCTCTTGGAAGGCACTGAATTCCATTTCTTGACTTATTGCAAGGCTATATTTAGAGCTGCCAACCCAAATAGTGTACTTTTGTTTAAAGTCACAATCAATGGGAAATTTACAGAGCCACGGGTGCAACCATGGTTAAATTCATTAGAACAACACTTTTTTAGAGAAAACATTATACATGATGACATAAAGATAAATGAAGCAGGTATATTTATTGATCCAAAGGAAGGGAATGCACTAGATGCAGTAACTTACTCAAAAGAACTAGCCCAAGCAACTACTACCTGGTTAGATTTTAAGATAGAGTTGATAACACGATATAAGGACACAGCACAACTCGAACCTAGTGGTTGGGCTTGTGCTGTGTCCAAGCTAGATGGAAAAAATAAGAAAATGAAGAATTAAATGACTTTTTAAAGTTTTCTTATAAAACGTTAGGAGAAGCCATCAGGGCACCGTACAATCAATTTACCATTGCATTTACCTCCCAGCAGTATAATTTCCTTATGGTTACCGCTGTTTTCCAAAATTTACCAACTATTGCAAGAAATAAATTTCAGGGGATTTTCGACATAAACCAAAGCTTAAGTGACACTTTGAATAAGATAAAAGCCCAAACAATGACCGAGAAAGTCCGAGAAACTCCAGTGAATAGGATTCAGCACAATACAAACATTTCTGCCAGTACAAGTAATAAAAATCAATCCTATAACCTCCGAGGACCACTCTAACTACACAATCCAGACGTCCAACAAGTTACCCAGAACCTCATAAAATTTTTCGAACATCTTTCCAAACACCCCAACCCAGAGAACAGACTCAACAACCTCGCCTTTGCTTTAACTGTGGCAGCCATGGTCATGTACTTCCTAAATGAATGCATATATCCTCCCTATTGATCTTGGTGTTATGAACATGTCCACCGACGTGGTGATAAACCCCGTTGTAGAGATAAGACACATCCTGCATATAAAGGATACTTAAAGTGCAAAACAACTAAGGAAACACAAAAACCACAACCAATCTGCGCATATACCTATACGCAAGAGAAGCGCCCACAAAATTCACCTCGACAAAAGGATCGATGGATAAGGTATGTAGACCACCCTTCCGCACCCATATCATATGACAGTTATGTACCTCCACAAGAGAAATATATAGAGTACAACACTCATATGAATTATCCTTCGGAGTATGATCTCTCATCTAATGAACCCCAAGTCAACCATGAACCCCAGACCCGGTCTACCAATCCTTTTTTAGCGGAACGTTTCCAACCATCGAACCACGACCCATATTCTCCCACAGTCATGTAAATCATAATGAAAAACAAAACATTTCTTATTTAGAGTAAAAGGAGAGAGGAACTTAGATCTAGAATTAATTGTTAGATTTTGAAGCCATTTTAGACACAGGCGCACATTCGACTTTAATTAAAAAAGAACAGTAAAGCGCTTACAGGATCATACAAGTCATAAATATACTATAACCCTGCCTACTGCACAATTGAGTGGTGTTACAGGCAACCATATCCTACTTATGGAGATATTGATTTATTTTTTTAATTCCAATGATTCAATTTTCCCAGTTCATTGTTGTATCGTTGATGATAATGGAGCGAATTTTGATGCTGACATTCTGTTAGGCAATGATTTCTTTATTCAAAACGAATGGAAAATATTCCCTGCCAGACATTTAGTTAGATGTTTTTCTAAGTTGCATCCCTTAAAAGTTCAAGTGAGACATGTTCGTGGTCCGCCTTCTCATAATCCTTTTCAAGCAAGCTGCTTAATTTTAACTCCAGTCACAGTACTTTGACACCTAATATCCTAATAATTCGGACCAAAACAGAATTATCTACGGCAGTTCAAAAGGGTGGAATGCAAAGTTTATAGGACAACATTCTACCCTGATTGCCTTAACCAATGTAGTTTTAACTGAATCGCAGGCATCTCGTCTGTATGTATCCTAAAAAATATAACCTTAGGTCCCATGAAAAAAGTTCGTTTTCCCGTTAAAATTGCTAATTCTCATAACCAACCTTTGGTAAACTTCCATACTGTCACCACTGATAAGGGTAACATAACCAGTAATGTTCTTTAAGCCCAATTTATTGCTAAATCTATAGTTTGTAGAAATAAAGGCTATAAGCCTGTTACCCATACCAAAAACCAAGCAATTGACCATGCCTTTGCTGTAGATTTAAAAGGCAACCATAGGCATAAGATTAATCCTATTACAGATTCTACCACCTTAACCCTTTCAGAGTTAAAATGTAGATATCGGGACCGTCTCCGACGCTCCCTTCAGAAGTCCCATGAGCTCCAGAACCATCAAGTTATGGAAGCACTCCTTGATCTTTTAACAAGGATGTGATTGCTCTTTCTGGAGACCCATTAGGACGCACCAATATAGTTCCCCTTGAAATTAAAATAGAACCTGCTATAAAGCCCATTTACATCCTGCTTATCGCACTCCCCATTCTCAATTAAAAATTTTAGAAGGAGATGTTGATGAGATGCTTGAGCGCAGAGTGATTCAACCCTCACTCAGCCCCTAATCAGCTCGTATGATTTTAGTATCAAAGAAAAATGGGGACACACGCCCTTGCATAGACTTCCGACGTTTAAATGAAATTACTCTCCTGATCACTTCACCCCAATCATGTGGGATTAAACTCCTTTCGTTCATTTTTCATTGATAGCCTGGTAAAGAGATTTTCAGCACTTGTTATTCCTGTACATACAGGAACTGTACAACCATACAAAAGAAATTGTTTTCCGGAAAATGTAGATGTTTGTGACTGTTTACTGTTCTATCTGTTCCACTTTCTCATAATTCTGGTTAGGCTAAGTTATCTTTCTTATGCCATAAATTTATCCTCCATTTTTCTGTATTTCTCCTAATTCAATTCTATTCCCTTAATTCGATGAATATTCTCGATGTATCCGCTGTCTCCCTTAAGTGTTTATTAGCTTATTCCTTTTTTGCTGTTTTATATTCGTCTAATTGCTTATTCTGTTTCACCGCTGATTCGTTTTCAATGTTAAAGGGTCTCCACGTGAGCACTTGCTCATTCATTCGACTCCATCCGTCTGTTCTTCGCTACAATCTCACCGAGTTAATTCCCTTTCATGTCTTTTACCAACATTATCCATGATTATTCGTTGTTCAAAATATATATATATTTTTATCTTAGTTTTGTATCTTCCATTCACTTCTGTTTCATTTGTTGTTTTTGGTAGTCCGTTCGTTCTTTAGTATTCACATTCTATGTATTTTTCAAAATATTCTCCTATTCTAGTTATAATACGCACTTTTATACGTGTGAATCATTTTCCCCACCTTAACATTCCAATCTTTCTTAGCACCTCTAGCTGCCTTCTTTTATGCTTGTCAAATACATTAATTTGTTGCAAATGCTAATGCCTCATTTCCTAAGACCCATCCATCACTCATACATTACACTTGCTCTGAATAATCTTTATCTTCGATTCATTGCCATAATCTTCCCTCACATCAAGCTTTTCTTGCAGATCTCTTATTTTCGTTCATTATAATCCCATCATCCGCAACTCCTAGACAGCCGATATTCATATCACCTATCGCCATTCCTCCTATGATACGCTTCAATCTTTTAGTAGTTCATTAATGAATAAATTACAAAAAAATATGTGGAGACATGGTACATACTTGCTTAACTCCCATATCATTTAGCATTTAGCATCCATTCATTTTCCACCCTTAAAAAAAAATTTACATCATTGCTTAGATAGAAACTCTTAATCACATTCGAAATATTTATGTTCCTACTGTTTCATTTCGACTGCTGCTCCACTCCAAAATTGAAAGATTTTCGTTAACCGCGAATCCATTTTTTTCTCTACTCATCATTTTAGCGACCATGACGCATTCTATTTCCACTAAGTTGGTTAGATTTTTTTAAATTTTAGTTTAGGATTCTTTGTTTGAATATTTATTGGATTTCTAAGTTCAAAGCGTTCGGTCACTTCGAACCACTTTTACTTGTTTGCTTATCATGACTATTTACACTCTCATTACGTAACAAATACGTGTTTGTCAATTTCTTTCATCTCTGTTTTTATATCTTTAGAAGATTTAATTCAATGCTTTAAATTTTCTATTCTGGGCACTGCAGAACATCTTGAATGGCATCGCCTTTGCAAAGGATGGCGAACTAAAAACTGCAGTTGCAGACTTCTTTGATAACAAATCAGACGAAGCAAGAACTTTGTTTCCAAACTATTACCTCTCGGACTGGCCTTGAGTGAACCCTACGGTTTCTGCTGCTACTAGTTCAGTACTTCTCTCTTCGTACTCATGGTTATTTTCTCCTCTGCGTTTTGCTATGCCCCCCTTTTAAGAAAGAGGTTAAAGAGCTCATTCGGAAGGTGAAAAGGGAGTCATTTGTGCAAAGAGTAAAATTTATTTTACCGAATGGAATTTTAAGTACTACAGAAATTAGTTTTTAATGAGTATTGGAACTCATATTACAAGCTGCTAACTTTTTAAAACACATTCACAGGAATTGAGAACGACTATGATTGAATTAGTTCACCTAAACGAAGGCCAAAATTAAATTTACAGAATATAGATTAATAATAATTGAATATAATTAAACAAAAGTGAGAAAATCACTTTAAATTAAAGGAATATTTAAAATAAAAATAAAGCTATACTTTTAATTTTTACCACGAAAAGATGTTTTGTTATAATAATTTCCGCTAATTTAGATTCAGCACTAGTATTAATAGTGTGTATTCTTATTATATTCGCTCTTCTTTTGTTTTTAGGGTTTTTTTGGCTAGTTTCGGCCATAAGTGGTCTAGAGAATGAGTGTACTCGTGTCTTGACATCCTTGTTTCTTTACTTTCCCTAGTAAAACTATGCTCAGTATTATTAGGTCTAAACAAATGGTAAAAACGAACAGTTCGGTTCCAATTTGAAACTAGCTGAGATCATAAATTTGATCCGAAGTACCAGTAGTCTTTTCTTAGGACTAGTCGAGCTGTTTTCTTCGAAAATCTTCACCTTCCCTAACTTCCCTTATCATTTTACCAACCTCTTCTCGCAAACTTTCCTGGATAACGCATCTTAGTTGTAAGATATACTACAAGTATTGACAAGATTAAGGAACGGAGCTCTTGGTAGCCTAGTGCATACGGCGTTGAATTTCTAGCGTTAAGGTGCTGCGTTCAATCCCGGGTGAGAGCAGACACAAAGATCAGTGTATGTAGAAATCTGTCAATCGATTTATAGACCACTGTGCTTACCCACGCGGGGATAGGTGTATCTTACACATGTCATCGCACATATTCAACTGCAACATCGCTGTGTTTTCTCTTCCGTCTTCACAACACAACACACTCTTATCCTACAAAGGAAACCGCCGATGGGTAGTTGTATCCAAGTATTCCATAACGTGGAACGTGTCCCCGCTTCCCTGGGGTGACGAAGGTCCCTACTTGATCACTGATCAAGTAGGGCCAGTAGTTCCTCGTGGCCTTGGGCTCAGCAGCGATTACCATACTCATATTTACATATATTGATTTCATTATCCGTTCTGGAAGTTCCGTCTTTGCCAAGAGACTGATGGCGTTCCCTACCTTTGATTCCAGCATCTTAAGTGTATGTATCTTTCTTAACAGGTGATTCCTTTCATACACTCCCAGCACTTTACACTTTCACTTAAGCTCCATCCTCATTCGCTTCCTAAATACATTTTTTTTCCATTCTTCGAAGGAAAACGTAGGCTTTGTTGCAAATTTGATTGTATGGCAGATGTGGAAGAAGAAATTGGTCCCACGGTGTTCGAAGAGAGGAAAAAGCACTCGATTGTTGGAAGCAAAAAGTGAAAAAGGTAATAACAACAAAAAATAATTGGACCTCCAGGAATTAGCCTAAAATTGCTTCTGGGCTGATTCCTTGAGGTGTGCCGAGGCGGACGAAGCGCGAAGGTTTTACAACGCTGAAGAGATTTTTAGGACCAAAGCCTATTTATTGTCATTTTGAAAGAGAATTTTATTGAATTTCGATGTAGAAAGTGGATGTTTTTTTGGCTGAATTTGTGGCGGAAAATAAAGCACAAAAGAGGATTACAACCTTAGTATTGCAGTTTGATCAGAAACATTTTCTCTTTTTTTTATCTAATGAACGCTAGGTATGAACATTTCTTTACGAGTATGGGTGTGAGGGAAAAAAATATCAAAGCTACCGATATTTTTTTATCTAATCACGTCTACCTTTCTGGTGGTCGAAATAAATTCATTCGTACATAGAGTAAACTTACTCATAAGTGCAACCAGAGACATCGATCATCTTAGGGATGATGAATATTTGCCAGATGAAGAAGAAAAACAATGTTATTCCAAACGTTTTTTCCTTTAGTTTTCGAATATTTGTTTTCTTACTTGAAAGTTTCATTTTTAGATTCTCGAGATTCTTTGTGATCCAATCTCACATCTTTTGGAGGATCTCGAAACAAGAAAATTAAGAAATTAATCCTGAAATTAATCAGGAAATCAACTTAAAAAGTGTTACCAGCATAATATAGGAGAATAGTACTAGAAATATCTCCCCTTCTTAACAAATGGGCCCTGGAAGTGAACCCCAGCATAAGTAAAAAAAAATACCATTTAAAATGACCCCCTTCCCAGAATTTGGATCCAGTAAGTAGATCCCAGCATGAATCAACGAAGACCTATTACAATGACCCAATTCCCAGCAATTAAATCCAGTTTTTGGACCTCGGCAAGTAAATTCATTCCAGAGGATCCCAGCATGAACCTCCCTTGCGTGCAAACGGACCAGGCTAGTGGATCCAGCACCACTCGAAATAAAGCCCCTTAAAATGAACCCGGATACTCTTAACAGGAGACCATCTTGGGTTCAACATCGCGGCTGTTAATATGTAGGGATCCCTGGTTTGGAACGCAAGTTAGATTAGTTTGCACACTGAGATAGGTATCAGACAGTGCAGATCGATAATAAAACTCGTACAAAATATAAAATAATTAACACTACAAAATACGAAGTCGCTTTTATCTCTTTTTGCGGCTGATAGGAAAAATACTGTGGCATTTTGACCCTAGTTTGCGAGAAAAGTTTTCTAAATGAAGTATTGAAGTTAGGGGGCATGGAAACATGCTTAAGGTACATAGGTCGAGTAACCAAAAAGGAAACTACTCGGGGTGATATGAACACTAACAAATACTCATGGATTTCACACACAAAAAGAAGAACTCAGATATATAACGTCTGCTACCTTCGTGTGGTATCTTAGTGCAACCAATAGGTCCATTGGAAGTAGGAGTACAAACAATATGAGTATTTTATTAATGGCTGTAACAATTAGTCTGTTATTGTTCAAAGATGATCCTTGCCAAGGGGCACTGTAGACAAAAGCATCTACTCCTCTTCGACATTAGGCAGATATAAGGTCAGGTTCGTATTTTTTTCTATATCATAGATACGTCTTCTCGATCCACATACCAAAGTTCCCAAATGACCTGGTTTGGTTTTGGGAAACAACACAAAGGTGCTTGAAGTTCGTATATCTGTGTCTAGTCTTTACTTACAGACAATTCTCAAGAAGCTTCTCTGTGCAACATCTTAGGCCCATTAAAGCATAAAAGATTTGCAACGTAACTGAATGGAAGCGCCACTTTGTATCCTGAACAAAGCAAAATCACATTGGGTATATTTAGTCGCGTTAAATAATGGCAATATTAGGGTCTAGCTGGCTGTGGCAAACTATATGTTCTAGAGACCCATGGTTCGGATCCTCGCTTTGTCAATTTTATCATTAATTATACCTTCCCCTTTCGAAATGTGATGCCTAAATGAATGTGTGGAATCACGATGATGGATAAGATCAAGAATCACAGAATCAAGGTGCAAGTAAAGGTGACGAAAATCTCAGTGAAAATACAGGAAATAAGGTTGTATGATATGTGCATGTCATGATAAGAGTGCTGTAAATGGAGGTGGACGCGTAAAGAGGTCTCTAGAGGGAGACCGAGACAGATATGGATGATTAGGGGAGCAGGGCCCGAGGGGGCTTGAATAGATGGCCAGAGCCAAGTGGAGACGACTGGCCAGAAGTTCCGACCTTGCATGGAAGCGGAGCAAGGAGAAATAGGAAGTAAAAGACATTTCTACCTTTCTCCCAGAATGCCCATTCCCTCCGTTTTATACTGAAGGATTCTCATCGTCTAGTCTCTCCTCATTTCTTTTTTTACCAAAACTTTGGAGGACCCAAATTGATATAGCAAGTTTACTATCAGCCAATAAAAAATTAGCATAATTTCAATTAAGTTATAGAGTTTACCTAGATTTTCTTTGGGAATGGACAAAAAAAAAAGGTATTTCTAGTGGAAATACATTTTTCTGCTCTTATCCAAGATAATAAATCGACCTTTTAGTGAGCTCGTAATGAACCAAAGAGACAATGACCTATTGTTCATAAAGAGCTGATGAAAAGTATGATTACTCTTCTTAGAAGTTGATTCCAGTAACAAATGGATATGTAATAAATACTTTTAAGTGAGAATGATAAGATCACATGGCGATGATCATATGAGATACGCAACCCATTGTGGAAGTTTAAAAGTTTGATAAAAAAGGGGGCTTTTTTGAAACAGGCCCGGCAACGAATTAGGAATTCAAGGGTATCGCGAGGTTAAGGTTAGGCTAAGGTTAGGTTAGTACGGCGACTTTGCAAAAATGGGCCTATTATGAAACTTTCATTCGCGTTGTGATTGGCGCTTGTAATAAGCGTGAATGCAATTTTAGTGTTGGATTGCGAAAGCCACCCGGTTACAAGAATCAAAATTATCTTTGAGACAATCGTTTATATTAGTCACGCATGGAGCCCAGGGATGATAACTACTGTTTTCTTGTGTGTTAAAGAGCTCAAAATGTCATCAAAAGTGGAAAACCTTTTTGTGAGAAGTTTGCGCCAGTTCCTTGCTCCAAAGCCTAACCTAACCTAACCTACAGGTTGTACTCACACTACGAGCCTCGAACACTTTAGCCTAACTTTAGCCTAACCTTAATCTCGCGATACCCTTGAACGCCTAATTCGCTGCTGGTTCTTTTCCGAGAAAAGACCCATTTCGGATTAGAACCAGTTTTTTAAGTTGATATTGATTTTTTTTAATTATTTAAACGATTTTTTTCTCTCGTGGTGATTATAAACAAAAGGAGGACGATCTGCGAAGGGTTATAAACAATTTCTCACAACCCAAAATGGCAGGCTTGTGCAGAACAATTAACAATTGTAGGATCTCGGTAACCAAAAACTTTAGTTTATGTCCTTGCAGGAATATCGGGTATAGTAGATACAATGCTGAAACCTGTCGGCTGCATTCTTCGAGGTAAAGTCGAAGTGATATGTTTCGACTGAGATGACACCATCAGCAGATTGATGTGACTCCAATTTGATCTTCGTAGAATAGCAGGATGCTTCTGGCTTCATTTGGGTTCGGTTGGGAAGACGACTGGACCAAGCGATTTAGAGGATGATAATAATTTCATTCGTTGATTCTGTTTAAATACAATTTTTACACGCAATATACAACAGATACTCACTCAATTGGCGTTAAATCTGAACCTAACATAAAATTTCCTATTGCAATCAATTAGTAAATATCTTAAATTGTTAAGATATAATAATAGTAAAGCAAAATAAATACATTTTAATAATCATATCTTATTTCGATTAGATCAGGCCTAATATAAAATTGATTAGGTTTAAAATTTATAGATGTCAATACGAACCTAATCCAAGTTCGTTTATTTACATGAACGTAGTTATTATGTTTCTTTTATAATATTTTCATTTAACTATCTGACTATATGTACATATTTATTTACATAACTATCGTTATTTGCATAAGACAAATCCAGAGAAATATATATGTATATACTCGTATATATATATTAGTGATGGAGTCGTTCATCGTCAATGACCGAAACGTCCGGAAAATTAAATGTTCAAAACCATCGCATATGTCTTCATATTCCTGCTATATATATATATATATATATATATATATATATATATATATATATATATATATATATATATATATATATATATATATATATATATATATATATATATATATATATATATATATATATATATATATATATATATATATATATATATATATATATATATATGCTGCAGGTTGTATTGAAGTGCATAGCTGTGGCAGCGTTATTAATTTTAACTTGTATTTTCTTGATATTTCTTACAAGTTTTTTAACGGTGTCTTCGAGGCGAGAAAAGACAGTGTTCACAGTGCGAACACCGCAATTCAAAGTATATCGGCGTAACCTCCACAACCCTGTCAAGGCGACTGACAGCTCACCTTCAAGATGGCGCGATTAAAAAACACGCCCACTCCCATGGCACTACCCTTACCAGTGAAAAACTGAATAAGGACACCTCCATCATCTTGAGACTCCAAAACCGCAGAAGATTGCGTATGGCCGAAACCGTCCTTATTCAAATGAAGAAACCGGCAATTAAGGTGCAACTTCAGCCGGAAACCAGACTCCCGACATCTCGGCGTCTCTGAGTTGACCGCCGTTAAAAGAACCACGTTTTCAAACTTTCATTTTCCTTTGCCTCCTTTGCCAGAGAACAAGATCGGTTTGACATGAATGAATGAAATGAAATGAAATGGGAAAGTGGGAGAAAATGTTATAGATTCCCGTGCCCCCCCCCCCCTCCCGACTAATCCCTCTCGGAAGAGGGACCTGGTCGGGGAGGCAGGGCGAGGCCCGATTTCCCTAGATTCCCCGGCGCCCTTTTCCCTCCCTCTACCGAGAGAGGAGAGCCCCAGAGAAGGAGAGAAAGGGAGGGAAAGAAGAAAAAAGTAAATATAGGACAAACTGAAATAAAGTCAAAGGCTTGAAAGTTAACCTAGTTGGTCTGTGGACCCGCTTAACGTGGGACCCGGACCACAGTGTTTTATGTTTTCCTATCTTTATAATTGTTACTCTTTGCTGTACCTCTTTCTAGTGTTAATGTTTTGCCCAACTTGGATAGCGATAAGGGAGGAAGATGATTGATGCGGAACGTAGTCAGAGGTTTGCAGAGAGGTGCAAGTTTGCGTGGAGGTCACGCTAAGCTGTGTACTATAAGCTAATTTTTAGAGTTAAGTTCAAAATAAGTAAGAGTGAAAGTATGCCTGTTTGTTTATTTCTGTGTTTGTTTTGTTTTTATGTTATGTGTATATGAGATAGGCGTTCAAACCGTTGTTAGCATTGCTTTATTTTCCTGCTACGTTATCACCTCGAGTTTCTATGAGTTATGTTGCTTTATTCTCGTATCTGTTGTGTGAATTCATGTTTCTTAGTTATTTATGTTTGTTTCTCTCTTCTTTATTGAATGTTGTATTTCGATTTGTTCGGTAATTTGCTCCTTTTTGGTTGTTAGTTTTGTGTTCCCTTTTTGGTATTAAGTCCAATCCGGTGAGTTTGTCATTATTCGTGGATATTTTGGTCCTAATCGGGTCTCCGTATTTGGTTTACACGTAAATCTCCTCCTCTTCCCTTTGGTCCTCTTTCTTTTCAGGACTAGGAAACAGCACGTGTTGTCTCCATCCTGCTCCTTGTGCTATTTGGTTATTTAATTCCTCTCCTATTTTTTCTTGTGTTTTTTCAATGATTTTTTTACTCTTTTTTCAATTATTTTGTTTAATGTTTTTATTTTCGCTTCGTTGTGCAAGTTTCTTTGTTTTTTCGTCTCTAGTCGTCGTGTGCTCGTAACTATGTATACTGTCTTATTCTGTATATGTTGCATTCTTATTAGATTGCTTCTCGAAACCGTATACATGGCAATTGTTGGATATACCAAAGTTGGCTTCATCATTGCTTGGTAAATCTTTCTCTTATTTTTCATATTTGAATTTTTCAATTTGTAAAGTAGAGTTAACATTCTTCCCGTTTTTTTTGTAATAGTTAGGCCTAAAATCTTGCCTCCCTCGTTATACCTGTATTGCACTCTGTCTACATAAACGTCGGATAGTTTTTTTCGATACATCGGTATAATTCTAAATTTATCTTTGTTGGTTTTAATTTTCCATTTTCTTTCGAAATCGTTTAGGTTTGAAATTTCTGCGGCCGTTATTCTAGTCTGCATCTGTGGGTTCCGATAAACACAGGGAATTAATTGAGTGAAATCATCCGCGTATTGTATGTTCACATAACCCCTGTCCTAGGTGGGGGAATGTCCGAAGTATACACAGAGTATAGCGAAAGAGTTAAACACCCTCCCTGAGCGAGGCCTGAATTAAGCTTGAATTTTTCACCTTGGTAATTCCCCGTGTCTATGTATGTATATCTTTCCCTGATGTAGTCACATAAAATTCTTTCTAGGTAGTTGTTCATTTCTAGTTGTTCATTTTATGTTATATGCCTCTTTGCCAGACTTTATCGAATGACTTCGATACGTCCCGGCATACTATATCCGTGCTGCTTTTCTCTCCTTTCACTTTGCTTATTTTCTCCGTGATCACGCTGAAGGCCATCTACGTGTTCCCGTTCTTTCTGAAGCCGAATGTAAGACAGAAATTTCCCACAAAAACTTTCAAATTATAGGACATGCAAAGGACTCCACTTCTCTCTGCATTCTTGAATCATTATTTATAAAACAATTTAATCCCAGTTTAAATTCTGATTCAATTGCTTTTCCCCTTCTCATTTCATAAATCACTCAAAATATTTTCACAACCTACTAATCTTTAATCGGTTCCTTCTATAATCTTTCCTCAGTCTCTCCACTTTTGCCGTCCACTAAAGGTGACTAATATTTTTGCGTACCAATCAATTTCCCCAATTAATATTTTATATTTATCCATATTTATAGCACCTATATTTAGTGTCAACAGTTTTCAAATGATTTTTTCACATTTTCAATTAATTAAATAATTAAGTGATTAATATCTGTGTCAACAAAAAATTGCATCAACTAGTGTTATATTTATCTATATTTAAAGTACCCATAATTGATCCATATCTAAAGTTTCAATAGTTTTCAAACGATTTGTCATAATTTCAATTAACTAAATAATTTATTTCTAATCCTTGTGTGCATTATAATTTTCGTAATTTTAAACGTGTTCTAAATCTATCTTATAGACCAGAAGATGGGTAAGGTACCCGAAACGTTGTATTTAATTAAATGAGAAATTTTACATGTTTCATTTTGGGATTTATCCTCAACCTGAAAATAAGCCTTCTTAGAAGCAAACCTTTAGAATATATATATATATATATATATATATATATATATATATATATATATATATATATATACACGAGGGGAGGTCAATAAGTTTTGCAAATCGGTAAGGCAAAACAGAGGAAGGAGGACCTGCAGCCGCACGCTTCTGCGTCGTCTATTTAAGAAGCAGTAGCTGATCGCAGATCGTCAGTCACAAATTTTTCAACATTAGACAAGGTTGAACACCGCGCAGTGATCAAACTTTTGACCAAGGAAGGCAAGAATGCAAAAGAGATCCATGAAGGCATGGTTGCAGTGTACACCGACACCACCCCTTCCTATGCAACCATTGGTCGCTAAAATAGGGAGTTTCACCATGGTCGTGAGTCCCTTGAAGATGACCCCCATCCAGGACGTCCGTCAGACGTGACCAACGAGGACAATGTGGCCCGTATGGAGAGGATGATCCTCAAAAATCGACGGGTGAAGGTCGAAGAAATCGAGCGAGAACGTGGAATTTCACATGGAAGTGTTATTAACATCATCCACGACAATTTGGCCATGACCAAGGTCTCTGCCCGTTGGGTCCCTAGAAACGTCACGCCCCATGATCGTCTTCAACATCGTCAAATTTCACAAGGCCAGAGTTTCCCAAGCTGCCCTGCGCGAGTGAGGATTCGAGGAGCTCAACCATCCCCCCTACTTATCCAGATCTGGCCCCTAGCAACTACTTTTTATTCCGCCAGCTCAGGGCTGCACTGCGTGGACGCCGGTTTGGGGATGATGAAGATGTCCAGCTCGCCGAGAGAGATTTCTGGTTGTCGGGAATTCGAAGCCTCAGGGACAAGTGGCGCAAGTGCATTGAAGTCAAGGGTAGTTATATTGAAAAATAATAAAACACTTTTCCTCATATCTCGTTTCCTTATATCCGAATTGCAAAACTTATTGACCGCCCCTCGTATATATATATATTATATATATATATATATATATATATATATATATATATATATATATATATATATATATATATATATATATATAATAAAAAAGAAAGATAACAATAAAAAATAAACAAATAAAAAAGCAAGATAAATAAATAAGAAAACAGTAACAAAAGAGTCAGCTAAAACACTGACACCATCGAAAGTGGAGGACTAAAAAGGAAATAGAAAAAGTAAGAAGCTTGAGATGCCCTCTACAACAGGGCAAACTATGAATATTCTTCACTATTATCTATACTTTCAACACATTTTCCCCACTTGTTGAATCATCATCATCATCTTCCCCCCAAAAACATTATCTGAGGACATCCTCCAAATGAAGTACGCCCTGATGTTACGCCTTGACACCCAGGAGAAAGCACCAGAAGAGAAATGCGCTAAAAAGACAGTGGAGCAAAAAACAAACGCGACCCAACCAACGAAAAGACATGACACACGCATCGTAGCCCAGGAGAAAAAGGAACTCGAAAAACAGAAAATGAACAAGACGGAGACGACCACGGGAACCGAAACTGACAGCTCGGAGAGCGAAAAAGAAACACCTTAAAAACCCCGAAAATCAAAAAAGAATACAAAGTACAAGATAGACGAAAATGATACTAACCTTAAGATCTACGCCAGCCAAGATACCCCATTTCCAAGAAAGACGTAAAAAAAAAAGTCTCAGCAAAGGAGTTAGATCTGGCAGATATAAATGGGGATATGATGCCGACGTGGACGAGAAGGTGGTGGAAGAATCTGTCTATCTCGCTTACATTGAACTCAGCAAGGAAAACTGCGAAACTCGGACCCCGAAGGACTTCAAAAGAATACAATGTGGAAAGATAAGACAGAAAAGGAAGTAAACACAAATAGACAGGACAACTGACAAACACCAACAATGAAAGGACAAATAACAGACTAAGCATAATGACACTGAACATCAACTGGTAGACAGGAAAACACATTGTGTACAATAATATCTTTAGGGAGACAGACCCGGACATCATTCTTATCAGCGAACAGGAACTCGACACAAGAACACAGAAAATGAAAATCCCAAACTACACAACATTAACAAAAAACTGCTCCCAGGAAAGGTGTGACGGGGTGGCGATCGCAATAAAGAGAGACCTCAAGTTCAAACACTTACCTGAGCTTGAGGAATCCTTTTTAGTGGTAGTGGCAGGTTAACAATCTCCAAGGAGAAAGTACTTACCCTTATACAATTTCAATACACTATTTGGTCACCAGAGAAAAGTCTTTCTCGGAGGAGATCTAAACGCTAACTTGGGAGAAGCAGGATACACTGGGACGAATGAAAGAGGCAGGAATCTGCAACTCTTATTAGACCGAGACAAACTAGAGATAATCGCACCTGACTTACCGACATATGTAACATCGCACTCAGCGACGATGCTGGACATAATCCTGATCAGCTGCAACTTCCCATTCAACCATCATAGCACACCGGGACCGCCTGTCCCGAGTGATCACATCCCTATACTCACAACCATTTCCATCGCCCCCATTCAGATCCCGGTACAGACAGGAAGTCCTTCACCTGAGCCAACTGAGAGAGATACCGAGAAATACTGAGAGAATACCAGCCAGCAGATCTGAGTGAGGCAATTCTTGAAGATATAGATGAAAAGCTAGAGCTCTTTAGAGACTCTATCATCAGGAAAAACAGGGAGAGCGTCCCAACAACATCATACAGAACGCTCTCCCAGACAAGATGGACAAACAAGATGAGAAAAAAAGCTAGGGAACATAGGGAGCTCTATGATTGGTTGAGACGTATGGAAACGTGCAGGGAATTTGTGGTCCGGATGCGTCGCCTCGAAGCTGAACTAACACGAATAATCAGGGAAAACTAGGCTGATATATGGGAACAGCTCATTGACAATATTCAGGACGAAGACAATCCCAATAAATTCTAGAGACAGATAAAGAGACTCATAGGAACTAACACAAATGAAAAAACAAGAATCAAAGAGAATGAACCGTACATCGAGGAACCAGAAGAACTCGAAGAAGCCTGTTCAATAACATTGGAGGACAGCGAAGAGTTCGACTTAGAGTTTGAGGGCAAGATCATTGACGAGCTTAATGAAGTTATTGAGCGGACCTACCCGTACCCGCACGTCTCTGAAGAATGGGAGACGACGGGTCACAGAAGGGCAATAACTATGCAGGAACTCGCTGATGCCATCAAAACCTTCAAAGAAAAGCCTCCAGGATGGTCTAGAATAACAAAAGCACACATAACCAACGCTGCACTGCAAGTGCATCAGGGAATCTTGAACATAATGAACGCAGCAATGAACACCAGCTACTTCCCCGATGCATTTCAACTTGCACAGGTTGTATTCATCCCGAGGAAAGCAGACCTGCCGACCAGCTCCTAAACTACAGGCCAATCTGCCTCCTGGAATTTATAGGCAAGATCTTCGAAAAGATCGTCGCTAACAGGCTACAGAGCCTGCTTCCTGAGAACGAAGCGCTTAACCACCAACAGCACGGATTCCGTAGAGGAAGAGGAACCAATACCACGCTCGCACTCCTCTCAGAAAAGTTAGCCAAATCCATGGCGGAGGGAAAGTACGTCGATGTAGTCCTCAGAAAGCGTTCAGAAGGCCTTTGACAAGGTTTGGCTGAGGGGACTGCAATTCAAGATCGTAAGCCTTCGGCTACCCCCCGTCATTAAAAAGATCCTCTGCGACTATATGATGGAAAGAAGAGTGCAGATACAGATCGATGGACACAAGGGACCGGAATTTAGCCTCCAGGCTGGAGTGCCACAAGGTAGCTGCCTCAACCCTCTACTGTATAGCATCTTCACGATAAACCTACCATCACCAACTAAGCATGACGCGATGCATCTGCAATTCGCAGATGACATCAGGCAGATTGTACCGAGTACTTACAACAACGATCTAGTGCCACCTGCAGAGACGGCGGTGGAGATCAAAAACATAGACTCGTATGATCGTAAATGGAAGATAAAGACGAACGCCCAAAGGTTCGTCATTATCCCCATGAACTGCACGATACACGACGACATTTATGTTGGCGATCGAAACAACCACTAATCACTAGATGGCACAGTACTCGGGGCTCAAGCTTACCAACCAAGGGTATATACATAACGCTGTAAACCGGATCAACTTAACGAACGTGGAATTGGTGAAACTATTCCGGTTCCACAAACTGAGCACGAGTACCTAAAGAAACTCTACATTTGCTACGTAAGACCTAAGCTTATATACCCAGCGATAGTCACCCAGACCACGGAGATCAAGATGCTGAGATCAATGCAGAGGATACAAAATAAAACCTCCTTGATAATAAACCACAAATGAAGACTGGATCGCATATCACAAAGAACACTGCACAGAATCGCTGAACTAGAACCAATTATCACATTATTACAATCGCAGGCGAAGAAGACATGGGACAAAGTAGAAACGGAAATAATGCTGAGTCTGGACCTGAACTTAGACATTGACATGACAAGACTAAAACCGAAATTCTCACGACGGAATAATTTCCCAATCGGCAGGCGAACTGCTGCTAAGGAATTGACGAAGATATTTAAATATACTATAAATTTTGTATTGTTTGACCCTAAGTTTCAATAAAATCATCATACTTATGTCAAACGCAATAACTTCTACACTTAAAAATGAAATTAATTTATTCAATGAACTCCCATTCAACTTATGACTTAAATCCTTAACATATTTAAAGTTATCTCAATAATGTCAAGTTAAGATGATGATGTTAATCTGTCTTAAAGTACTTATGTGGCTACTTTTCAAGAGGAACTAGAGGATGAAGTTAATTAAACAAAAACTAAAATACAAAGGCTTGAACGCCTGAGAATGTTATCAGTTGTATGAAATATGTTTATATAATGTAAATAGAAACGTATATGTGAATGTAGATTTAAATGTATGTATGGAAATAGAAATAAATAGATTGTTTATCTATAAGTTTATGTGAAAGTATATATTGATTTATAGAATTATATACGTAAGAATATGTATAAATGCATATAAAGACCAGATAGATACGCATAAAATGTATGTATATATATATATATATATATATATATATATATATATATATATGTGCAAGTAGAAACCAATGTATAAGTGAATGAATCGGAAAAGTTTGAATAGATACATAAATATATATGTTTAAGAAAACGCTAGCAAGTAAGGATAAAAAATAAATAAATAATAAAATAATCATAATTAAAAAAATAATAAAATAATAATATTTAAAAATATAATGATAATAATAAAACAAAAACAAATAAATAATAATAGAAAAATAATTTTTTTAATAAATAATAATAAAAACCAACAATAGAGCTTAACTTAACTAAACAGAGTGGTGCGCCTCTTTCAGCTAACACCTCCCTCGGCAAGCTATGGGGGTGCTTCAGAAAGGCCTCAAACGCTGCCCACCCACGCCCACAGCAAGAGGCAGATCGGCTGGCGAACTGCTTCACAGCGAGGGATTCCAGCGAGCAGCTCCCTCCCCACACCCGCTACCTCCAGCAGCAGCTACGCCCACAGCTCGACGAAGAGGTCAGGGAGAAGCTGGGCCAGCCGCAAGCGACGGACCAGTCATTCACACTCGAGGAACTGGCCAGGGCGAAGCGTGGGTGTGACGCAGCGGCTGGAGCCGACGGAGTGCGGTACTCCATGCTGGTGCCCGCTGGGCCCACCGGAGACGCCGCGCTGCTAGCCCTTCTAAACGCGTCGTGGTTGGCAGGCCGTCTGCCGCCCTCCTGGAAGGATGCCGACATCCAGCCCACCCCTAAGTCGAAGGATCACAACACCTTCAGGCCAATCTCCCTCTTGAGCTGCATCGGAAAAACATCGGAGAAGATGGTGCTGAGTCGCCTACAGTGGAGCGTGGGGAGCTTTCACCACCACGTATTTGGCTACACCAGGGGGGTGAGCACGGCGGACTACCTTATCACCCTCCTGGCTTACGCCAACAACCAGACCACCATCGTAGTCTTCCTTGACCTCGAGAAGGCTTTCGAGCTCGCTAGCCCCCGCGCCATATTAACCGCCCTTATGAGGAAGGGCATCCGAGGGAGACTGCTGGGTTGGCTGCAGGACTACCTTCAGCAGCGCCGAGCCCGTGTGAAATTCCAGGGTCACAAGTCTCCCGACCTTAGCCCGTTTCTCTTCAACGTGCTGATGGAGCAGCTGATGGCGCTCCCCTATCAAAAAAGAACCATCCTCCTCAGTTACGCCGATGACCTGGCCCTCGTCGTCACCGGGCGCGGCAACAATCTCGCGCGGGCTCAAAAAGCGCTGCACCTCATCACTGCCAAGTGCAAAGAGCTGGGGCTCAATATCTCGGAGGAGAAGTCCCAGGCAATGGCCATCAAGACTTCCTCACCTGCTGGCCAGCAGCTGCGCGTCCAAGGAGTCGGGCTGGCCTGGACCGACTCCTACCAGTTCCTCGGAGTTTGGGTGGACAGGCGGCTGTCCTTCACGCAGCATGTCACGCACCTGAGGGAGCGGACGCAGGCCCGGCTGAATGTGATGAGGACCATGACGCAGCCGAGCGCTGGTGCAACCTTTCCTGTCCTCTGCCTCTACTACCTGCAGGCAGTGAACTACAGTGCACCGGTCCTTGTAGCGCTACCCCGGCAGTAGCAACAGCGCCTGGAAGTTATGCAAAACAACGCTATGAGGACCATGTTGGGGGCACCGAGGTGGTGCAGTGCCTGTGTCATGCAGTGCGAGGCCAGTCTGGTGCCCCTCAACGCCAGGGTGGAGTGCATTGTGGCCTGTGTGGTGGCCAGAGTGCTCCAGCGCGACGTGGAGGGTGTTGCGCAGAGGAGACTCCGAATGGCCGTGGCACAGGGCATCGAGGGCCTGCGTAACAACAGGTTGCTCGTAAACGTCAGCCTAGCAACCAACACCCTCAACCAGGCAGGAAACTGGCTGTCGCACGACCCCGACACCCACAACTCCGCCTACGTTCCACCACCAACATGGGAGCCCCCCGCCGCCGACTTCACCGCCACACAGCTGCCCGCCAGTAAAGCGAACTGCCTTACCGAGGAGCTGCGCCATCACCCCCTCAGGGCTATGTCTGAGGTCACGGAGCCAGGCAGCGCAATATACTTCACCGACGGCTCCGTCGACCCCGACAGCGGGAGGTCACGAGCGGCCTGACGCAGGCGTGGAGGACATCAGACCACTGTTCCACCCTCCAGACGGACTGGTAGCAATCCTGCACGTCCTCCAGCACGCTCTGCTCCGCCGGGAGGCCACTGTGGTGATACACACGGACTCTTGGTCGGGACTGCAGGTGCTATGTTTTATGTGGTGTAGTCATTGTGAATGATTATGTTCGGGGACGTAATCGCTCCGTGATGGCCCAAGAATGTGGTGAAGGTCGAACCGATGTGCTCGTAGCGAAATCTTCGCAAAACACCGGCTAGATACCTATCCGCATCATTTATGATGCCTGAAAGAAGGGTGGAATTGTGTGCGTTTAGTTCCCCCACAAAGAATAGTGAAAGGTTTTAGTTAGATAGATTTCGGAGTGGGACGTCAATGTATAGCTGTTTTCGTGGTGAGCTCTAATGGAATCCAAAAAGGAATCCTCTTGTCTGATTCCAGGCGCGGCGCCTTTGGCATAACGTAGGTGTGGTAGCCTCCAATACGAAGTCTGTTGTACGATTGGTGTATGCTAGGGAAATTCAAAATTAAGATGTCGGGTCTCTGTCTTGAGTACCCAGTTGGAGACGGTATGGCGAATACCGTGCTAACTGCGTACGTTTAGTTGGACCACACTAAGCCAATTCATGGTCGGGAACGAAGAGCAAGTGAAGCTGTATTAACAATAGCAGATTTCTTCTTTATGATCTCCTGGCATTACACCAGAAGGTCAGGGGGATATACAGCTACCCCTAAACACGTGGTTTTGGTGGAAGAGAGTCTGAGTTTTCTGTTTGCTGGAGCGTTTGTACTGGTAGTGGGTTTGGTGGAGGAGGCAACAGTATGAGGAGTTTGTAGACAGTAGAAGGAGTGATGGAGAAAGTTGAAGGAGAGATGGAGACAGTGGAAGGGCGGGGGCACTGTAAGGAGAGGTAAGAACGGTAGGAGAAGGGGTACGGACAATATAAGGAGGGGTGGCGACAGTGGAGGGAAGGATGAGGAAAGTAGGAGGAAGGATGACGACATTGGAAGGATTGGTGGGTACAGTAGAGGGGGAGCAGTGGAAGGAAGGGGCTGATGGGCCCTCCTAGCGGTGCTTAGGTTAACCGTATCCGTGGATAAACTTCTTCATGATGACACAGATTCCTCGGATGTCGTTTGGATGTCATTCTCTTCAAACTTTCGTGTAACGCTTTCTCCTTTACTGGACGGCGAGTAGGACTCATGTTCACTATTTAGACTTCGTCGATGGGATCCGCGCAGATCGAATCGAATTATGAATAGAAAGAAAAATTTGTAGGGCTGACTGTGGTAACCACAATGATCAAGCAGTTGGGGAGGAATTGAACAGAAATAATTTAAAATTTAAAAGGGGATAGGAAGAATTAAAAGGCGGTGACTCGACACCCATCTGACGTGTTTTGGTGTTTTGTGATAGTAGTGTGTCAGACTAGGGCGGTGGGAAGAATTGGAGGGAAATAGGGGGCTCCAATAAAGAACGCGATACTTATGATGCAGTTAACTCATGTATATGTATATAATGCTTTGTCCTGGGTGGTCTAGAAATTTTGGTATCTTAGCGCTAGCGCAGGGTATTGTCTGGCATTTATTTGGGTGTATGTGAGGTGTCTCGCGAGTTTTACACGCTGGCGTGTTAAACAGGTATGACTATATGTGCTGTGTCGTGTGAGTTTGCTGTTTTCGTGTAGTGTAGGCATGAGTGTGTAATGATTTGAGCGACATGCGCGTTTCAGAGGAGAGTTCTGAATGCATTGTGAGTTCCTTTTAAATGTGTGATGCGTGGTTATTACACACTGAACCATGCTAACAGCTTAGTAAGCAAGGTTAGGATTTCTCGTTTTTATGTTAATCAATTTGGATGAAACTTTTTCTAGCTGGTCTGCATAATTTAGTAAGACTAATGTAATCTTTTCATTTTGATGTTTTACATCCTTCGTAGATTTGGGGGTGGACTACAAAAATAGCACCTATCCTCTTTAAAAGAAATGGGACGCCGCTGAGTCCTCAACGATGAAGAAAAGTCTTACATCATCAAGGAAAGAGCTGATGGCATCTCTTTTCATGGTATTGAGGAGAACTTAATCAGCCACGTGGACACAGTTATACAATTTATGAAGTACCTCTCGCTGAAGAACAAGCGATCCGATTGTGTGCCCTTCAGAAATGCGACAGCTAGGAATTTGAGGAATGTTGGCCGTCAGTTACCTGGGGAACCCGAAAAAATAAACAAAGTCAATTTCACCGCTGCTGGTCATCTATATATACCTAAGACCACCATGAACCATACTATAAGGACCATGGCTTCCGTGCAAACTGCCCAGAAAATGCCTCATTCTACGCCCCGTCACAAGACTTTAAAGCTTCAATGGGCCCGGAAGTACATGACAATGTACATGAATTGCGTTCTTTTCACTAACGAGACCAGGGCGACCCTTGACGCACCTGACGGTTGGGCAAATGGTTGAGTCTATTTCATAGATGAGTGTCACAAATATTTGCGACGTCTAGAGTAGGAAGGAGGAGTCATGTTGTGGGCAGGTATAATTGAATACAAACTTGTTGGCCCAGTCAGGGTGCCTAATGGGATTGAAATCACTGCAGCCCCCTACTGAAATCTCTTCTAGCAGGTATTGGATCCCTAGCTAGATTATATACCGTTGTTATTGCTAAGGACTCTATTTTCTTGAATGACAATGTTTCATCGTACTGTACCAGGGCCACCCAAGCTTTGATAGCCTCTTACGGCATACATGGGGACAAGTTGATGGTGTGGTCGCCAGCTTCTCTGTATCTCAACACAATCGAAAATTTGTGCTCCATCATTAAGGATGTTTATGCTGATGTACGGCAATTTTCGTCTAAACAAGTCTTATGGGCGACCATCAAAGCTGCAGCAGAGGCCGTCCAACCTGCTGCTATTAGGAAATTAACAGATTCCATGAATGATAGGGTTTTCGAAGTCATCCGTCAGAATGGCGCTCGGGTTGGCAAATAATGCATTATATCCATAAATTATGAAATCAATATCAGCGTTGCATTTTTTGTGCAGACCAGTTGAGAAAAGTTTTGTCAAAATTGATTCACAGAGAATCCTAACTTTCCCTAAAATACTATTAACGTGGCTCAGGGTGTAGTGTAACTATTTCATTTCATATTTCATTTTGATTATCTATTATATAATTATTATTGATGTGACCTTTATTCTAGCCCTTGGCTAAATTTCTTGTTACCCTCTGATTGTTGCTGAGTATTTTTAGTTAATAGTTTTTTTTTAACCATCTCGTTCCTTTTTGTTGCTCTCAATTGTATGTTAGTTTGTTTAATTGTCTCATTAAAATCAACTTCTTAGCATACTGCTTAGAAAATCAATCTACTGGGTTTCTTTCTTCTTCTTTTAGGGCTCATCTGGTATTACATAAGTCACCGTAATTATATTATAGCCTAATGCTAGGCTAGATAAAAAAAAACGAGCAAAAGAGACAAAAACAAACCCAAAACAAACAAACGAAAACAAATTCACAAAACAAAAAAATAACTCTCCTCTCCCCGGCGGGGCGGCACCATGCAGACCAACACCAAATAGTCAAATAATATGTAAGAGGCCAGCCTCCTCCTAGAAGTAAATGTGTCCACAAGCCTGTGTGCAGAAACTCGTCCTGAGTACAAGGGACATGCCGCAGCGACCCCGATCGCCCAGATATCAGGACGGGTAACGTGAAGTAAGATCACACAGACTGGGGCATTCAAAAAGAGTATGACGAACAGTCTGGGGGGACAAAGCGGTAGTCGCAGTATGGGGCAGGAGAGTTTTCCATTAAATGGCGCTGCGTCTCGCGAGTGTGCCGAATAAGAAGACGCCAGAAAGCGACCTGAAGCGTCTCAGCATTGAGAACAGTCGTGGAGAAATGGAACGCAATTTTAATTCCTCCCCCTTCCCCTGGCCTTCTCCCGTCATCTGTGCCAGACTACCCGGAGGGATGCTCTGATTCCAGTTATGTAGTCGGTGTGAAGAAGAGCGAAACGCTCGTCTGGTCACCCAGTGCTCGCGGACTCTTTGGTACCCTCATCGGTGCGTTTATTCCCGTAATTCCCACATGTCAAAAAACTCGAGGAAAGATACGAGGGACGGTCAATAAGTTTAGAAATTCGGATATAAGGAAACGAGATATGAGGAAAAGTGTTTTATTATTTTTCAATATAACTAACCTCGACTTCAATGCACTTGCGCCACTTGTCCCTGAGGCTTCGAATTCCCGACAACCAGAAATCTCCCGACTGCTGTTCAATCTTCTCCTGGATGGCGAGCTGGACATCTTCATCGTCCCCAAACCGGCGTCCACGCAGTGCAACCTTGAACTGGTGGAATAAAAAGTAGTCGCTAGGGGCCAGATCTGGACTGTAGAGGGGATAGTTGAGCTCCTCGAATCCGCACTCGCGCAGGGCAGCTTGTGCAACTCTAGCCTTATGTACAGGGGCATTGTCATGGAGGAGCAGGACACCACATGTCAACTTGCCGCGCCGCTTCTAACGGATGCACTTCTTCAACCCAGCCAGTTCTTCGGCGTAATATTAGCCTGTGATGGTCCTTCCACGAGGCGCATAGTCCATTATCAACACTCCCCCAGAATCCCAGAAGATGGTGGCCATGATCTTTCCGGCTGAGGGTTGGGTCCGTAACTCGAAGGTGGTCGGAGAGCCCCTGTGCTTCGAGGCCATGCTTTCGAGCTTGGTCTCGGCATCTCAGTGAAGAACCTACGTTTTATCACCTGTCACTATGCGTGACTCGAATCCCGCCGGGTCTTGGTTGTACAGGAGCAGCAGCAACTCCAAACTTTGACGATGTTGAAGTCGATCATGGGGCGTGAGGTTTCTAGGGACCCAGCGGGCAGAGACCTTGGTCATGGCCAAACTGTCGTGGATGATGTTGTCAACACTTCCATGTGATATTCCACGTTCTCGCTCGATTTCTTCGACCTTCACCCGTCTATTTTCGAGGATCATCCTCTCCACACAGTCCACATTGTTCTCGTTGGTCACGTCTGACGGGCGTCCTGTTTGGGGGTCATCTTCAAGGGACTCACGACCATGGCGGAACTCCCTATTCCAGCGAGCAATGGTTGCATAGGAAGGGGCGGTGTCGGTGTACACTGCAACTATGCGTTCATGGATCTCTTTTGCATTCTTGCCGTCTTTGGTCAAAAATTTGATCATTGCGCGGTGCTCAACCTTCTCCATTGTTGAAAAGTTTGTGACTGACGATGTGCAATCAGCTACTGCTTCTTAAAAAGACGAGGCAGTAGCGTGTGGCTGCAGGTACTGACTTGTTATAACTTGTCCTAACATCCTCACAAACAGCCATCCTTCTTCCTCTGTTTTTCCCTACCGATTCGCAAATCTTATTGACCGCCCCTCGTAATATTGACATCCACCATGCTCGCGGCAACCGTGGCGTTACGAATACTGCGAACCGACGTGACACGAGGTGAAAAATCAACCACCTACCTCAAATTGGTGACCTGTAGTTTGTCACGAAGTGTGCTTCTAAAAGGCCAAACGCAATACTCTCCCTGTTGTGGAAATTTTGGGGAGCAAAGGCATAAGGACAAATAGTCAAAAATGATATCCTCTAGGGTAGCGTCCTTGGCGAAATGAGAGGCACCATTAGCCGAGAGCAACACCGAGATTTCATAGAAGTTTCCTAGACCTAAACATAAAGTGTTTGGGGTATAACTGGCGTCTCTCGACGGCATAGGCACCGTCGAGTTCAGTTGCATATGCAGGGAAAGCCCTGAGCGACTGAGGGAAATGACGGGTCCCTGCGAACAAGCATATAGTGCCCTGTGTAGGGCGCTAAGTGAGTGGCATATCCCAGGTATGGATAAGTAGGCTATCATTGGGAGCGTGCAGAAGGCACTGCTCACTAAACGGAGACTGGTGTGGAAGATCGAGTCCACCTTTCCTAATATACGATTGGCTGCAGATACGTAAAACTCTCATCCATAGTCAAGCTTCAAACGAACAAAGGATAGGTATAAAATGTAAGGCAGTAGCTCTATTAGCACAAAACGAAGAATGTTAATGGTGCATGAACAAGAGACCAGAGGGCTGTGAATATGAGCCTCACAGGTTAGGCGTCGGTCGAAAACAAAACTAAGGAAACAGTGCGAATCCACCAGTTACAGGAAAACCCCGTTTAGAAACAAGTCAGGGTCAGGATGGAGAAGTGGATGGCAGCGGAAATTCACCACCTTAGTCTTTCCTAAAGTCAACGGAAACCTGTGCTCTTAGGCTGAGCGGAATATGTGGTTCAATGCCTATTGGAGTCGACGCTCCAGGGTTAGCATCTGGGTCACACCAAAAGAGATCAAAAATTCATCTACGTGTAGCGTAACGAGAACATCTTCCGTTAGAAGCGAGTTAATACCGTTGATGCTTAGGGCAAAGAGTGTGACACTGAGGTTCCTTCCATGCGTGATGAGCTCTTCCTGCCCTATTGGGCTAGAGATTCTCTCCTCTCACCCGTGCGCTGATCTTACATCTCGCGGGAATTTGGAGATAAAAAGTGGAAGGCATCCCCTAGCCCCAATCGTATAAAGGATCTCCATGATACCCTATCGCTCAAGGCATCATATGCATTCTCCCGATCAAGAAATAACGTGGCCTAGTGCTGTCTCTGAAAGAAGGCGGTACAGTTAGCATTTTCCAGCCGCAGTAGAACATCCGACCTGGAGTGGAACTTGCATAAGCGGCACTGTGCAGAAGAGAGCTGGCCTCCGCTGTCCAGGAAAATGGATAATTTAACATATACTAAATTTTCCATTAAATTCCCTACCCAGGAGGTTGGAGAAACTGGTCGGATACCGGCCCGGATTCTGTTGAACAGATCTTAAGAAAGGCCATCCTATCTCACTTAAGTTTCCAAGCATGGCATATGGGACATCTTCCGCACCAGGGGCAGTGTTCACGCAAGAAGCGAAAGCAGAAAGCAACTCACTCAACGTAGGTAATGTGCAGTCGGTGGACTTCAGCAACATCACGATCTACCTTGAATTTTTTGCAGAGCAGCATCTCGGCTGAGAATGTGGAATAAAGCGGTCGCAAAAGACTGCCACGGATGCGGGGTCTAATATTGTGGTCCTGTTCTCCTAGAGAGCTGAAGGAGAGTTCTGCGACAACTTGCCTGGAAACCTGTTGACTCACTTCCACAGCTCAGGTTTGCTCGCAATGAAGAGCGGCTAGCGTGCTTCGAAACATACCAGAACCTAGTCTCAGTTCGACGAAATTCACCGACGATGAAATAGTTCAGGCTCCTCTAATAGCACATGTATGTAAGCATACCACTTTTATCTGAAGGCCGTCTATCACTCGGCTGACCAGATGTTCTATGAATATTAGTTAGGCCAATAGCAATGAGGTTGCTGGAGCAGAATTCAACAACCTACCTGAACTCTTAGACTGGGAAAGAGAAATCAATCATTTCCTGAAATGAGTACTACCACGCCCACTTCAAGTACCATCGAAGCGGTTTTTCAGGCGGAAGTGGTCAAAGAATTATAGTTGAATAGGAACGTGGTTACTACCATGAAAGTCCTCGACCACCTACCCCCCTCCCCCTCTTCCCCTCCCCCCAAATCAAGCTGTGCATCCAGAGAGCACAGGAACTGATTGAGGCAGCAAAATGAAGTGGTTCTCTTGCAATACTGTGTTGATTCATCTAAACTTAGGACACCTATCTACAGCTCGTCAATTAGGATTGCCAGAACTTGGTCCCTGAAATTGATCGGTAGTCTTTCTCAGAGGTAGTATGTACCGTTCAAATCTCCGAGCAGAAGAAATAGCCTCGACAACTGTGCCATTAAGGAGCGGAAATATCCAGCGTTGAAGTCGTTTGACGGTGAAAATGTAGGTAGAAGTTAAAGTATACCTCTTCTCCAGGTGTGTCTGCACTGGCTATTTTACTAAAAATGAGACTAAACGAGAATACAGTAATTCCACTGGAGGATTTTGTCTTTAAGGCCAAGCGTGGAGGAGATTCCGGGGACCTCTTCGAAGAAAAGACCCTCACGAGATAAGCCATACGCTTCCTGGAGAATGAAATCCGCGTCCTATTCGCGGATTGGGCTTGCTATACGAAGGTTTTAGAAGGTGCGACGTTTCCGCCCACCCCATTCCAGCTTGGGTTGGACCATAGGGGATGAGGCTGCCTTGCCATTGTTAGTCGCGGGCGACTTTAAATCACACTCTGTCGGTCGGTCGGTCCGTATTGCTTTTTTTTTGTTTTTGTAATAACATTGTAACTATTTGGCTGATTTTAACAAAATTTGAAGCCCTTATGTTGTTTTGCATATTTTTTATGATATAATTACCAAGCTCCTCCCAAGATTAGCCTGGTAATTATTTTTTTTTTTGTCAATAGCATCATAACTAGCTGGCCGATTCTAACGAAATTTGAAACCTTATGTTGTTTTACATCCTCTTTCGAATGATATATGTGCCAAAGTCCTCCCAAGATTAGCCTAGGAATTATTTTGTTTTGGCAATAACATCATAACTATTCGGCCGATTCTAAAGGAATCTGAACTTTATGTTGTTTTACATTCTCTTTTTCTAATGATGTAATTGCAAAGCCCTCCCAAGTATAGCCAGGGAATTATTTGGCAATATCATCAAATTTCTAACGAAATTTGAATCCCTTATGTTGTTTTACATTACAATGGGGAACAATGTATTTGTTGAATCGACAAAAGTACATTTTCTTACCTAATTCAAGCATACTGAATTCAAATCTGAAATCAGATTCTCTCTAAATGGTACAGATTTTTCGTAATATTAATAACTATCATTATACAATAATTTTCATTTTATCACGCCTATCATCATGCCCTGAAGTAATTTTGAATCATCCTTTTGCGTTATTTATAGTAAAGCAGGTTTTATTGTACAAACATTTTATTGCGTGTGAGGAGAAACTTGAATTACACATTAGGATTACAAATACTGCAATCAAATAGATGTTAATTTATTAATGAACATACATCAGGCTAGAGGACCTCTTCTTGATTTCAATCGGGCAAAAATTTGCGCTTGTAACTCTTTCTCTTGCAAGTCTTCTCTGGCTGATCTTTTATAGTCGTCCAGCAGTAGTCCGCCATCATGTGTCTATCCCAGTGACCTTGGTAGCGCTCTTCCATCGTCAGGAAATCCTGATGGAAGCGTTCCCCTTTTCGTTACTCACGGCTCCCAGATTCTCTGGGAATCGGTCGAGGTGACTATTTAGGAAATGCAGCTTCACACTCATGTTGCATCCCAGATGACGATATGCTAAAAGCATATTAGTAACCAGATCCTCGTAGTTATGCGCTTTTTTTCTCAAGAAGTTACGAACAACGGCAGAAAATGAGAGCCAGGATGCGTTCTCTTTTTCATTCATGGTGTTCACGAATCTAGAATCCCTCAGAAGTCTTCGGATTTGGGGACCATCAAATACTCCGACTTGTATTTTTTCGTATGACAAGCAGGAAACGCCGATACTATGTACTGAAAACAATAATTGTAAGTGCTCAACGCCTTGACATACTACTTCATCAACCCCAGTTTGAAATGATCTTCTTTCGACTTACAATTGGCTCATTAGCAATGTTTGGCATTCCTGCTTCCAAAGTTTCCCGAACTGGCCAATCTTTTGGGGACCAGTGTTTGTCACGGGCTCGACTGTTCCACATACAGATATAGCTTGGAAACTTTGTATATCCCTTCTGCTTGCCAAGGAGGAAGAAGCTGACCATCTTAAGGTCTACACATATGATATAATTGTATTCATGGTACTTAAGTAAATCCATGACCATTCTTATGTCATCGTAAGTTTCTCGGAGATGGACAGAGTGACCGAGTGGAACTGCACCAAATTCATTTCCATTATGCAAAAGGACACACTTGAGGCTACGCTTGGAGCTATCTAAAATAGTCTTCACTCACCATGGCTATAGGTGCCAAGTGTCAACTCGGTAAACAGACCAGAAACATCGTGGCAGTATACAAATTGTTTGTCCTCAGAGAAATACCTAACAAATGTACTCCCCCTTGTTTGGTAATATGATACCAGTACCGACCTTTTAAGCATATGTCTTTCACTCAACTTGGAGGCTAAAAGTTCTTCAGCTTTTTTGGAGAGCGCCAAATCACGTATCAAGTCATTCAAATCCTCTTGATTGAAACAGTGAGGAGCTAATGACTGTTCAACATCTGATGATGAATCTGCAGTCTCTGAATCCATTCCGTGGGCGTCCATATCAGGTACATCATTTTCATTTTCGGAGGAAGCATATCCACCTAAAATCGGAAATGGTAAAGACTCAGAATGAGGTACTGGCCGGATCGCCGAGGGAATGTTGGGATAGTCGATCTTGTGCCGATTTTTCTTGCCAACCCCTTTAGTATTCACCAGATAGAAATAACAGTCCGATACATGATCATTTGGCTTTCGCCATATCATTGGGATTCCAAAAGGAAGACCATTTCGCTTTCTTTTTGTCCACTCACGAAGATGTTTCACACAACTATGGCAAACAGCATGTGGGGCCCACTTCTTATCTTGTTCGCCAAGAGGAACATCAAAATATGCCTTATAAGTGCGGATCACAAGGTTTGATATATTTCGCCTTTGACGAAATAGCATGTAACAGCCACATATGCAGCAGGAGGTGTCTGGAGCATTAACGCAATTTCCTCTTGACGAAGCCATCACTCTAACATGAGACCTAAAATAAGAAACAATAATATGAATATTTTGCACAATAACACTTATTACTATCTTACTACTACGTACTGTAAAGTATTTGCTTTCTACAACCACCCTCTCCGTCCGCCCGGAGGGCAGTTTTCGGGGAAACGAGAAAATACAAATTACATAATAATTATAGCATATAGGTAAAAATGGATTATATATTTGAAATCAGCATGAAAAAACGAATTCAAATTGCCAAATAAATCTAATTCACCATAAAATGTGATTAAACTTGTTTCCCTCTGTTATCTTTCGAATGTTATACCTGCCAACGTCGTCCCGAAGGTTAGTCCGGGAATTATTGAAAGTTTTGAAGGTCGTAAGTTCATAAATTAGAATAAGTGAGAGAACGCGACTTTTCAGTCAGCAGACCTTGTTCTCTTTTCAGGGGTCAGTTTAGGACCCCCGAAATACTACCTCACGACCATCTTCGGGTGTCTTGCCTTCTGTGGGACTAATAATTAAGTGGAAACGCGCTGCCGTTTCTCCTTACGGGAACGAGCATGCTGGGAGAAGGGATGGGAAATTTGGTTTTAGTTGAGGCTGGGTTTGTTCCCTTTGTGCTACCAGCTTTACTAGGGAAGCACCTGGATGGGAGAGGTAAAAACCGCAGAAAGGCTCACAATTAGCTTGTAAATGGATGTACTCGCAGGCCTGAGGGGACAGGAGCAGTAGGTTTAATATTATGGAGGTCGTGTTTGGCAGTCGGGTGATGTCTAGATCTCTAATACATGGTTCAATTATTGTATAATTTTTTTCACCTTTACCACGTAATCTTTGCTTGGTTATTTGCTAGTGTGTTAATCGTTTCTAATTCGGCTTTCGGTGTTGCTCCCACTTTTGGATGTTATCCATTCTTCTTGCTCTTTATTATAACCAATGCTGTTTTCTTTTGTATCCTCTGCATCTGCTTTAGATAAATGTTGCTGTAGCCTGTGTAACCACCACCGGGTATTTTAACTTAGATCTAACGTAACTCGTATAACTTTTTCATGTTCTTTGCGTTACACAACCGAAAGTTTGTGCAGCTCCTTTTTAGCCAGATTAATTCTTCTGTTGGTTTGTTGTTTGTACTCATTTGTGACAATAATGAGCCCGAATACTATACCTTCTATAGCGAAACGGTAGCGTTGATGATCCATATTAACGTCGGTCAGCTTTTTGCGGTTGATGGGGTAATTTTGTATTTTTGAGTATTCTTTTTATCTTTCATTTCCCCCCAAAAGTTTTAATGTTTCTTGCATGTGCTGCTTTTTCTCCTGTTTCTTTGTATTCAGGACGATGTGCGTTATATAATCTGAAAATTGCAGATAGATAACGTCCTTTTTGGTCGGATAAATGTCAACAACTCAAGCAAGGATATGGCGTTTAATAGCAAGTTAGGCAAGTTCTCGTGCAAACTTTTTGCTATCTAGGACAGATCGTCACTTAAAGTGTAGCATAGTACTAAGGTTCGTGCATTGTTCTATTAGCTCCTCAAATGTGAGATTGTGAAAATGTGTCAGCATTCGAAACTTCTTTCCCACAATTTCAATGTGGAAAATCTTTCCTGAATGGCTAATGTTGCAGAATCTACCACGTCAATAAAAAATGACACTTTCAGCTTCTCCAAAGCATCAATCAAGGGCTCATCAAATGCTTCATAGGAGAAGTGCCGCTCTGTAGACCTCAGCCGTTTTGTTTTAACACACACTCTACATTTAATTGTTCACATATATCTGAGGCTGCCATTTGTGCAGCCACAAAACCTGTTGTTCTGTAATTGCGGACTCCTCTCTCTGTTTTCTTTAAAAAAATTACTGCAACATCAATGGCCATGCTAGGAGATTGCATCTGCTTGCTCACATGCTGAATCTGAGAAGCAGGTCATACCACAGCACTGAACAAATGGCGAAGCGGTACGACTCAGCCTCCTCGACTAGAGATTGAGCCTCTACTTTTACTAGTGAGTCGTTGGTGTCGTTCCTCACCTCGATCAGTGCATCTCTCACTGCAGCTGCCTCATATCTCAAGGGTTTCACACTTTTGATCTTGCTTTCCCATCTTGTATCAGACCACATTTTCAATGTAATGTCCACATAATTTTTCGAAATGGTTAATCGCTGTGTGGAGGCTGAAAACAGTTTGTACATTTTCTGCAAGAAACTTAAGTAATTTGTGGCATCAATAGATCCCTTAGCAGCAACTGCCAACAGCATTTTCAAAGAGTAAGTTCCACGTGTAACAAACAGAGCTCTTGGATTAATTTCTAAGAGGCTGGATTGAATACCCTTGTTTTTCCTCCTCATGTTAGCCCCGTTGTCGTATGATTGTCCTCTACAGTCCATGAAAGGTATTTTTAGCTCATCCAGTATCTGAAGATTAAAGAATGCTATATGTTACCCTGTGGACTTCTCTGCCTCCAAGAAACCCATAAAATGTTCCTTTGTATGTGGTTTCTTCTCCAGTGACACAACCCAAATCGCAATTGGCAACTGTTCAGTGTGGCTGATTTCTGGAGTGCAATCTAAAATTATTGAAAACCTTTGATTGCTTGATGTCGCTCACCATTTCTATGATAATCTTGCCCTCAACAAATCAATGAGTTTGTTTTGTATGTGGTGGCCGAAGTAGATGGTGTAACAGGATGCACCATTTTGGACATGGCTAATGGCTCTTGCATTATAGGTTCAAATTTTGCCATTAGTTTAACTTCTTTCAGAAAACTGCCAAATAATGCACAATAGCAGTGAGACGTGTCAGTAGCGCTCTCCATCTTAACTTCTCAGCAGCCTCCGGAAGTTCCCTCTCCCCTTTTGTCAATGGTCTCTTCCTTTCTCACACTCACTGATAATTATTTCTACATTCTCATAGAATTTAGATGTTCTGAACTGTTTGAATGTGCTGTGGGCAATGAGCTTGCATGCTTCCAGTCCGTTTGTCCCAAACTTGTTAAATTTATTTTCTTCTTGGAAAATGTATGCATCAGAAACAACAAAGGCTGTTGTTTTTCGACGAATAGACCAACGAATTTCTGGTTATATTTTCTCCATTAACCAATGACTTCCTTAAGTAATGATGGTGACAACTTCTTCCGCCAGTGTTGTTCCTTGAGAATACAAAATCAGATGGCACTTGACTCGGTCCTCTGGAAACCAGTTGGACAGAGACTCATCCTCGGGAGGAAATTCTGCTCCAGGCATTTCTAATGGAAAAAAACAAGAGAAATAGTATACACAAATAAGTTAGATAATATTAGGCGTAACTCATGGGGGGGTTTAGGCACTAGTTTTATGATTTCCCAGAGATTTGCTTGTGCTAGGATACCTAAGCTACGATTGGCATTAAAAAACCCGCCTAAATACAAACAAAACCCACTGAAAAGAGTTTTTTAATGGAGTGGGTTTCGTTACTTTTCACCACTGTTATGAGCCTCAATGATACAATAAACTGTTCTAAAATGCTGTAAAATGCTTTGCAGAGATACACGCACATAGATGCAATAGATGCACACATTCACAAACATACCTGAAGGCTCAAAGACCATTTCTGTAGAGGCCTGTTTTGTTGTAGAAGTAGACGGCTTCTCATCCTGCGAATGGCAGAGGGTGTTCCAAATTATTTCTAAAGTGCCCCTGCAGTAAAATTGAACATAATTGACCAATGCACGAAAAGTTTAGTACAATTAATTTAAAATATCATTAAGCATAATTTATTGAACTTTTAGACTGTAATTTAAAATGTAATATTTTCTTCATTCTATTTAAGGAAATGATATGTGTTGTGAAAATATCAGCACAATTAACCCTACATTTAAAAATCTGTAACTATAGATCAGCTTTTATCTATTTATTTTATTTTTTATATTTTATTATATTATATTATTATACTATAATATTATTTTTTATATTTTATATATTATTTTTTTTTATAGTAGATTTTAAATGACTCTAAAAGCTATATCACAAAATAGCAGTATAAATGATAGGGAAAAGTCGATGGCATATCTTCATCCTTGGCTCGTTTCTCCTCTTCCTTTTCTTTCTAAATTGGGCACCTGATAGTTTTGATCTTTTCTTATACATTTGCGGTTATTTCACAGAATCCTGATGGAAGATTCGTTTGTAATATATTTATATACTTAACTATTTAACCAAAACTATAAAAATAACGTCACATATGTTAAAGTATTAAGTATAAGACCCTATTCCCAATAATATACTACTCTGAAATCATTGGAGAACAAATAGGCCTACTCAGAAATTTTGCATTGTGCAGGTGTTTTAGGGGAAGGTTTGTGGCAGGGATGGCATTGATTAAATTACTTGATTTTTTTATTAAATAAATCAATGATTCTTTTCTTCCTTATTATTTACAAAAAAATCCAATTGTTAAAAAAACTCATTTATCTGTTATAAATTTTTTTAAAATATTATAATGTAAAACTGAATTGCAAACTGAGCTGATTTTCTAATTGTGTCGTTCGGTGGTAACAAATTATTTTTGTGAAACGTCACAGATGGTTTTTTATGTATATTAATTTAAAAAATATATATATTTGTTTTTTATGATTTATACTATTTCAATTTATTTCTTTATTTTATTTTTATAGTTTTGGAGGGGCGCTCATGCCGCCCCTTAAAAAGTGCCACCCTGGGCGGCTTCCCATAGGTACAACCACCACTGTACAGTAGTGTAGCTAAGGCAAAAATTCAGGAAGTAATGGAAAGACAAAAATAAAACAAATTTGAATGAAGAAACGGCCCTGGACATACTAACGTGCATAATATATATATATAGATATATATATATATATATATATATATATATATATATATATATATATATATATATATATATATATATATATATATATATTCCCATATAAACAATATCGCGCAATCAGGAACCTTATTAGACACACCTAAACTTATGCTATAAAAAAACACAAAAGAAGATATGGTTTACAACGAACCTTCTCTCAGCGCAAATCTTTGGAATGACCTGAAAATAAACATAGAATTAAACCATCCAAAACAAAGAAAAAACAACCGCAAGAAAAGAAAACAGGAAAAGCGAACACGCAACACAATAAGAAAAGAGAACGAGAGATACAAATTTGAATTAACAGATTTTAAATTCAATATCTTAGAGAGCAATGCATATTCTCTACACATAAAGGACAAAATAGATGACAGTAAAATGAATAAGGAAGCGACGATTAAAATTGTCCTTTGACTAGCACCACGAACAAACACCAATATAGAAGCTTCTCAATGAACAAATAATAGAACAACTCTAAATGAAACATTGGAAAAAAAAAATATATTACTTATCAACAAAAATAACTTATGGGAAAATATTCTGGGAGCTAGACCCGGATACATACATATATGAGTGTGAGGTAACGAACCCTAAGGTCCACCTTGAGCTCCCCTTTTCAAGCAGAGACCAGGTGGGTCTAAGCTAGATCTCTAAATGCAAGAAGAGAGAACGTTTATCGCGTGGGAAAACTTCAAAGCGGCTGGTAACATCTGCGTTTGATCAGATGGCCTATTCCCCGCTGAGACGCATTTTTCCGACCCTTTCCTGCCTGGAGGCCAGGGTCGACCCGAGAAGAAGCTTCTCGGTCGTTTTATCTCGTCTGGGCCTAAAGAGACTGGTGCCAATGGTTACTCCCAAGAGCCTGCCATGTCTGGAAGCTTTCTATCGAGAAAGACAGCAGGGTATTTAACCTAAGGTCAACCGTTACTCGCCACAGAGTACCGCCCGCCCTTTCGCGAAGATATAGCCCCTCGTCTCTTGTCGAACCTCGGAGTTAGGTCTCCTCGGCTAGACAGATTGTCGTGAGTTTGGCCACAGTCAATTAGCAAATTCGTGAAACTACTTTTTCTTGGGAGAATTGCGCGAATTACTCTTCTCATCAGGTCAAAGAAACCTCGCCCCTCATCTGAGATTACTCATCCTAATTCGAGAGTGTCTCAGCCAGTCTGGAAATTACATTATTCGTGCCCCAGGTAATTCCGACCCCTCCGTCACGAGTACAACGCCCCTCGAGCCGCAAAACTAGCTCGCCTCGTAAGAATTACTCCTCTCACCACGAGTGAAGCCGACAAGGTAAAAACCCTTTTACCCCTTTTCGAGGATAATCATCCCTTTTGGCCTCACCACCTGATATCCTCCTCCCGACCCTTCAATTGGACTCCCTAGTACTTATCAACATTTTTCCTGTCTGACCAAGTCCAATATTTTGATGTGCATTAAATTGATTAGTATTTGATTTATTATTTCATTGAGAGCGACATTATTCTCCCATTCCTTTCCCTCTGTAGACATTTCCATAATTAGCATTATAAGTGTAATTAAAGTTTATTTTTGTTTTTAATCTTTCAATAACCTTGAATGAAAACTGGTATTTAAATCTCCCCTTTGGTCAACCATTAATCTCCTCAGGCACTCACCTCATATTACCTCTGTGTAGCTGGTCTATCCATCTGGCTGCCTGCAACGTAAGTAGACTGCATTCACTGCAACGAAGGGATCCGCTCACGAATACCACGACAATGAGATATATTTAAACACACCATTGATCACACAAAAATCACACTTGAGAGGCGTAAGATAGCACTGTTATTGCAATTAAAAAAGAAATAATACACATAATTAAATGAAGTGCACGTGTGGGGGTCGAACCAAGTTAACATTCGTTTGAAAATTTTAAACGGTTCACTCCTTGAACCTTAAAATGGGAAGACAAACTTCCCGCTTTCCATTATTTCTCTTTCGTAAATAGGAAGCTAAACTTGGCGCTTTGTATTATTTCTCTTTCGTAAATGGGAAGATAAACTTCCCGCTTTGTATTATTTCTCTTTCGTAAATTGGAAGATAGAATCCCCTTTTTGTATTCTCTCTTTTGTAAATGGAAAGTTAAACTCCCCAGTATTATATCTTGTAAATAAAGGAACGAAAATCCCAGTGTACTCGGTCGGTGAAGGAGCCTCCCGAAACCGTTGCCTCCCGTGCCGGGTAGTGAGGTAGAGGGAAATGTGATGGACCCTTTTGGAGAATAAATCGTGCGGGTCACAGAGAGCGATATTGTTGAGTCGATGCTACTTGGGAGCTTCTGTTATTTTCCTTGTAAGACCTCGTAGGGAAAAGTTCACGCCATCGATGTTGCCTCCCAAAACTTTACCTCCTTTGCCGAGAATACACATTCAGTATCGTGTACTGGATCCGAGCTCTGATTGAGCGCTTAAAAATTTGGAAACGGTTTGAGCGTTATTAACCTTTTAAATCTATCATGACGCTGATTGGACAATTATTACAGTGCTTATGTCTAAAAGCTGATTAGTCAATTTGTTAACGCTAAGGCTGTTATTCCAAGAATGATCATAAGTATGGCGATTAAATGTATATCAATCCTGATTGGTTGAATTTTTGTAGTGTTATGAATAAATGAAATGACTCTTTATATAGGTGTACTTTTGTGGAATGTTTTGACGGCTCAGTTCATCTGACAACTCACAGTGATCTACGCACTACTAAGTTACATCAATCTTTTGACTTGAAATAAGTTTGCGAAGAGAGCATTTTCTATATACATTTAAGTATATACCAAAGAGAAGAAAGAAGAAATATATGCGTGAATCGGACTGATTGGAGAGACCTCCTGTTTCTGATTCGCGGTGAATCACCCCAAACCGGTGATCTCCTTAAATTTTTCCTATCTCATACTATACCTTTTTATATCTAAAACCCTCCTACTTTATTCAATCTAGCACAGTATAACATGACCACCAGCAAGGTCTCAAAATCAGTCAGTAGTAGAGTGTAGGGAACTCCCGAAGGAGACCCTGTTAGGGGCCAGAGAAGGAGCCCGGTTATCGGTGACGAGCCCGAATCTGACTGCAGGACCGCTTATAGGGCTAGGCCTAATTAAGTAGGGTAGTCAGGCAGTGTGCGCTCCAAAGCAGGCAGGTGAGATAGTATTATGAACAGATAGGGGGCTTCTCCCACTAGTGGAGTGGGGTAAATAATCTATTACCTTATTTTTACAGAGAACTCCCCCTCCTTGGGGGAGGGCATGAAAAATTGAACATGGACCCACAGAACATCACCAAAAGGCTCCCACTTCGGCTAATTCAGAACGGGATAAAACGGAGACCACAGGATGTAGCACAAAGCATTTTTAAGGATTTACAAATCGTCCTGATCAAATGCATAGAAACAGCTAATGGATTCGTTGTCATCTGTGCGGAAAACAACGATGTCGAACTGCTACTTTCATCAGCAGGAACCATCACTTTAAGGAAAATCAACTTAGAGGCTAAATTGTCACCCCAGATTATTGCCAACTGACGCATCTTATGCCGTAAGGTAGAATCATGGGTGGGGGAACAATCCCCAGACGAATAAAACATGAAATAATGAAACAACAACCTTGGATGAAGATACACGACATAATCAAATTTAAGGAACACACACATGGGTGAAAATCCGATTGGAAAATTGTATAAGTCAGCTTAACATGTCTGCACATCGAAACTCAGAACTACAAGCCAGAGCAACGGCTACTGAAATATAAAATATCAATGAATACGAAAAACGTTAGAAAATTAAAGCAAACACCCCAAAATTCACAATCATCCCACTATCAATGACGAAGACAAAGCTTTAGGGTCGACGGCATGCAATATACTAGGTGTTTCGGCTAAATTTGATGGTTTCTGAGAAATAAGAGCTTACTCAAACTAGCCGTACTCAGTTGCATCACGGCATCAAGATGGCTCCGAAACTTGGCGCATGCAGTCCTCACTGCAGGCAAGCAGAGTGGTTGGTGTCTTTCTCAACTGCTCTTTTCACATAGTAACCCTTGTGCCTCTTTTACGAGTAGTAGCGAAGATCTTTGTTCAGGGCCAGCTTCATGGTGGTGACTAAAACGCCCATCTTCCATCACCCCTCCCTGCTGTTGTTAGATGAATTACGGCAAGTGGACGCATTAAGAACGCCTGCTGTCTTCCCATCTGCTGACCACGGCTTCGTCGTCTCCGTTGCAGCTGTCCAGAAGAACAGCCCTATACACCGCTTTTTACTGTTTTACTGTTCACCGATACATCAACATGTTACTGAAAAACGGAGACATTAAAAATCGTAAAATTTACCCCGATCAACATGAATTTGTCTTCTACATATGCATGCTAATTAAATCTAACGATCACACTAGTGACATTATCAAAAACAAAGAAAAAAGAGCTACAAAGACTTCAAAATAAAGCTTTATATATAGTTATAGACTCAAGAAGGAAGGAAAGAAAAACACAACAGAGAATTACACAACATTGTTAAAAGGGAACTCTTCAACGCTGCCCTACACAAAATAGCATAAAAAATCTGATCCAAAATAAAAAATAAACAAAATATACCATGATGTAAATGCTATTTCCCTAACAGCAAGAAGTATCTCAATAAAGAAGAAATTCCATTATAGAGCTAAGGAATAAACAAACTGACTCGGAACAAAAACGAAGATAAAGGCATGAATGCCTTTAAATAAAAATAACAATCTCAAAAAAAACTAAATAAACAGAATACGAAGTAAAAACGGCCAGTAACAGTGAAAAACTCCAAAGAGTTAAAACAAAATAAGCACAATATTTGGAAATCATAGAAACTGCCCGGTTCCCTGGCAAACTACATATTTCATTCATACTTCTTTCTCTTTCTACCACATTTCAAAATCTAACTTTTCCACTTTTCCATTAAAACTCGCATACTTGTCTGACCACAGCTCGGATGATTTTCCGTCCTGACGTTGTTCATTAACATCTAGAAGACTGACTTATGCTTAAGTCCAAAAGTGATTTCTTCTTTCTTAATTTATGTTTGATCCTTGATTTGTCTTATCAAAAGACGAAAAGGTTTATAAATTAGTCTTTCCGCATTCTTAAATCTTATGGGTTGTTGAGCATCTACCGTATTATGTGTGCATAGGGATTTCGCGTTCCTTATGAAGCCCTGTGTCTCTCTAACTAACGCTCTATTTTTCCAATATATAGGACGTGGCAGCAGTAGCAAAACAGACTTACAATAGAATCGAACCCCCCTACATGTTTGATAGTAGTGACGGTGTTTTTTTTCTATGATAGCTTCTCCAGAACTACGCCAAACCTACTGTTCTTCGTTTTTACCAAAGAGCTCGATTTTTGTCTCATCTGACCATAGTAGTTTATCTTATTTAGTTTGGCTATCTCCCAAATGTTCATTAGGGAATACCAAACGGGCCCCTTTATGAGTTCCAAGATTTGCTTGTATTGGGTGGAGGAATAAGTTCTTGCAGTTTTATCAAATTTATTCATAACCATTAACAATTTTAGAAAAACTTCATTTTTAATTGATAACAATATGCAATTTAATCAATAGTGTAATCTCCGTTGTTATTTTCAACTTCTTCCCAACGTTCAACTAGTTTTACGATGCCTTTGCAATAAAAATCTCTGGATTTTGACTCGAAGAATTCGTCTAACCAGGTTCTTAATTCCACATCAGTATTGAACGAAACGCCGCGCAAATTGTTGGAGAGTGATTGGAACAAATGGAAATCCGATGGAGCCAAGTCTGGCGAATATAGAGGATGTGGCAGGATTTCTTAATTAAGCGTTTGGGTGGCGTCTTTTGTCACATTGGCAATGTGAGGGCGAGCATTGTCGTGTTGCAGAAGGACTCCATAACGTCGATGAGGTCGCTTTTCACGAATAGCTTCGGCGAGTCGATAAACACACCACTTTTCGTCGCCAGTGAGGATGCGGTGAAGAAGTCTGTCCTTATATCCACAGGTAGCCTTGTGACGAGCAAGCAAATCTGCGGCAATCGTGGAGCGTTGAAGTTTGTTGCTTTCGCTCAAAGCATGCGGAACCCATGCACCGAGTTTTTTAACTTTCCCCATCGAATAAAGGTGATTCACTACAGTTTTCTGATCACACGCCAATTGTACAGCCAATTCTGTAGTCGATTGACGAGGATTTTCATGAAGAATGTTCAATCGATCTTCATCCAACTTAATGGGGCAACCAGAACGTTCTTCGTCATTAACATTGAAATGACAGTTTTTGAAACGTGAAAACCACCATTGAGCTGTCCTTTCTGATAAAGCATTTTCTCCGTACACAGAACAAATATCGCGGCGAGCTTTGGCTGCGTTTTCATTGTTCCCGTCTCGATTGAAAATGAATAGCAATAAGTGTCAAAAATGCGCCTTTCTTTCAACTTGACATTCCATTTTGAGGGTACAGAACAAAAATTGAATTAACACAACTTTTAAATAAACCGCACTGACTTATTACTCAACTTCAAGACGTAGCCTAAGCAAAAGCCTAATAGTCTACGCTGTTAAGAGACATAGCAAAACCTTTGAAAATTTTGCTCTCATTATTTATTATGGTGTCTTAATATGTGCACAAATCACGTCAACAAAACTTAAATCAACACAACGTTAAAAAAAACGCAGAGAACTTATTCCTCAACCTAATAACTCATTTTATAAAGTCTTACGTTTATTTCTAACGGTTTCATCACAGACCGAACCTGTTTTGGGATCCTCCGTACAGAAAAAATTGGAATGTTAACAATCGAGGAATTTTTGAATACCCATGACCGGCCGTGTAAAGGTTAGCAAATTTAATTTTGAGCGTATGGGTCTTCATCATTGCACTCTTGGAGTTGCGTGCCCTCGCACTGCGACAGTTCCTGTGAACCTCCTCTACTTACAATGCGGTGGCGTCTTCAGGTCACTTTCAGTCGCTTTCTAATTGCGCACATTCGCTGGACGGCTGCCATTTGATGGAGCGCCCCTGTGCACCTTACTGCGAATACTGCGTTGTCCCCCAGACTTCTCGGCACATTCTTGTTGAATGTCTTAGTCTAGGTGATCTTCGCGCACGATACCTGCCCCGGTACCGGGACGAGCGGTGTCGCTACTGCCTGTCCCTTGTTTTCGGGCTAGAGTCGTGCATTCTAACTTGTTGACTCTGAATTCTTGGAAGAGGTTGACCTCCTTCATTTTATTTGAAGAGTGGGGGGGCGGTTTCCTTCTTCTTATTCTTGTTTTGTTTTTTGTTGTCTTTGGTTTTAACTTTTTGTGTTTTTATTGATTGTTTTATTTTATAATGTAGCCTATTATTAGCCCTGAAGAAATTAAGGCGACTTAAACCCTTGGTGACAGTCGCCAGATGGACGCTATACAAAATCACACTCTTTAATTTGGCGAAATCGTAACAACGAACGATAAATCGCCCATGTGAATTAGCAGCTAACTGATCTTTCTAGTTTACTCTAGAATCGTTTCTAAAACGGTTTAAAAACACAAAAACTATATATGTTGCTATAATCAGCACACATAATATTGACTCGTATAAGAAAACATCCTTTATTTCCAATAGTCTCTTGTTACACATGATTTAAATAGAACGTGCAAGGAACATAATTTTCCTGCTACTATACATGAAGGGTGAATAATTAAAACGAATTTTTATAAAGATGGTTATGTTCTGCATATTTCTAATGAAATATGTCTCCTGTTTAAGTATGGAACACAACGTCGGTCATATGTCCAGCTGCACTGAGTCTGCATACATTTATTCGCTCCTCGAAATTTCCGATAAGTCTCTCCCAGATGTGTGGTTCGATGCCTCCAATCACAGGCGTGATTTCAGCCTTGAGTTCAGGAATTGTGCGTGGTTTGTATTTGAGTATACCTGTGGTTTCACATACACCCATAAGAAGAAATCACAAGGGGTAAGATCGCAGGACCTCGGTGGCCAGTCCTGGTCACCATGCAAGGATATCACTAGTTGCGTAAATATTTCGTGGAGTAATGCAAGCGTTTGGCGCGAAGTGTGGTAGGTCGCTCAATCCTGCTGAAACCAGAGGTTGTCAATCTTCGTATCTTCTAAGTTGGGCCATAACTGTGTTAAATTCTTGTGTTGGTAACGTTGTCCAATAATGATAACTGCATTCCCCTCATCATTTTTAAAGAAAAAGGGTCCAAGCACTCCACCTGTCCCAAAACCACACCACAAAGTTGCTTTCAGTGGATGCATTTCACGCTCTTGCATTATTCCAGGATTTTCACTTCCCCAAATCTGGCAGTTCTATTTATTGACAAATCCACTCAAGAGAAAATTCGCCTCATCACTGAAGATAATTTTCGTCGGATGCAAGTCTCTCCACAACAATTGATTCCGCCTCCTGTGCTCAGGTGGCTGAAGATGCTGCGTAAGTTGAATTTTGTACTCATGCGTATGCATAATTCGATGTAATAAAGTGGTTGGGATGTCCAACTGCTGCAAACTTCAGCGAATCGATTTTCCCGGACTTACGACGGGCGGTCAATGAGTTTTCCGAATCGGTAGGGCAAGTTATGACAAGTCAGGACCTGCAGCCGTACGCTCCTGCCTCGTCTATTTAAGAAGCAGTAGCTGATCGCAGATCGTCAGTCACAAATTTTTCAACAATGGAAAAGGTTGAGCACCGCGCAGTGATCAAACTTTGACCAAGGAAGGCAAGAATGCAAAATAGATCCATGAACGCATGGTTGCAGTGTACACCGACACCACCCCTTCCTATGCAACCATTGCTCGCTGGAATAGAGAGTTTCGCCATGGTCGTGAGGTTCTTGAAGATGACATCCGTCCAGGATGCCCGTCAGACGTGAACAACGAGAACAATGTGGCCCGTGTGGAGACGATCATCCTCGAACATCGACGGGTGAAGGTCGAAGAAATCGAGCAAAAAATTGGAATATCACATGGAAGTGTTATCAACATCATCCACGACAATTTAGCCATGACCAAGGTCTCTGCCCTTTTAGTCCCTAAAAACCTCACGCTCCATGATCGACTTCAACGTCGTCAAAGTTTGGAGGAGCTGCTGCTCCTGTACAACCAAGACCCGGTAGGATTCGAGTCACGCATAGGGACAGGTGATAAAACGTGGGTCCATCACTGGGATTTCCTAGCGACTACTTTTTATTCCGCCAGCTCAAGGCTGCACTGCGTGGACGCCGGTTTGGGGACAATAAAGATGTCCAGCTCGCCGTCCAAGAGTGAATTGAACAGCAGTCGGGAGATTTCTGGTTGTCGGAAATTCGAAGCCTCAGGGACAAGTGGCGCAAGTGCATTGAAGTCGCGGGTAGTTTTTTGAAAAATAATAAAACACTTTTCCTCATATCTCGTTTCCTTATATCCGAATTGCAAAACTTATTGATCGCCTCTCGTAGTAGAAGTAACACTTTCTCGCACAACAGCAACTTGTTACTTTGTCCGAGTAGAACGATTCCGCCCAGGCGATTTGGCCGTTGCAACTGAACCAGTTGTTTTAAACTTCGGCATTAGTCTGCGTACCGCAGACTCATTGGGTGCTTCATTTCTTCCCCAAATGGTAGGAAGTGTTCGAACTGTTTGCGGCCCACTTTCTCCGGTTTAGTAAAATGTCTTCACGATGAGAACGCGCTGCCCAGTAAAGCACCGCACATAATTATTCTGAAAAGCAAGCAAAGAACTATTAATTAGAGTGAAAAAGAGATATAGCAAACATGATAAAAGCATGCCTTTAAACTTCAAAATACAAAAGTGTCACTCAATTCAAATCCCCCTTTCCTATGGAACACCCTTTATAAGCATGAAAAAGCAGGAAACATGTTGAAGGAAAAATTATGCACGACTGAGCTTTCGAGAGAGTTTATTTCTTAGCTTTCAGACCCAAGACAAGATCCTTCTTCAAAGAACAGAGCAGTGCGGAGTTCAACCTCGTGATAGTTTGGGATAAGAAAGACATGCATCTATGGCCTGGCTGAAGCTACATATATATATATATATATATATATATATATATATATATATATATATATATATATATATATATATATATATATTATCCAACACACCGCAAGAAAGAGAAAACGGAATACATTTTTTTTCTTCGGAAATATTTTTTATTCCTACTTAGAAAAATCAGTGCTGGGGTTGGATTCGAACCAAGCACTCTGAGGCAGGGAGCAACCGCTTTGATCTCAATTAAAGTAGTTAATGGAATAAAAAAATATTTCCCCAAAAAATTTATTCTGTTTTCTCTTACGGTGTGCTGGATTTATTTCATCATTCTCTCGCGCTCATGAGAGATATAACATATATATATATAGTTTCTATCCTTTTCCCTCCCCCAAACGCTCCATTTTCTTCTTAAGTACTGTTACGAAGAGTTTTAATCGGTTATTTTAAGTCTCACTTATAACACATTACTACATATATTAACTGCCTGCCACTCACGACTTCATCCACTGTTGGATAACTGACAAATGCAATATATAATGGGTGGGTAGAAACTATTGAGTCCTGTATATGTGGGAGTGAAGTTTAAAATAGACATTAACAAAAAAACAGCTCGTTTTAGGACTGTTAGAATGTGTTAGATGCAGTCTCCTAATGTGGATAAAATCATCCTAGGCATGCCATGCTCAGAGTGAATGTAACTAACAATTGCTGGAGATATTATTTACTCTTATTCACCGTACCTGGTAATTAAAAGAGATAAAATATACAGTATTCAAAGGACTTAGCACATAGTAAACTTTATCCTACCTCATTTTTCATCAAATATAGCGCCATGCGCCATCCAAGTTGAATGCTTTTTATGACCCCTTTTTCAATTTGAAGTTTTCTTTCTCGTTCTCGGCGGATGGCCAATGAAGCCTCGACTTAAGATGGGCTAAAAACGTCCTTTCCTCATTTTCCGAACTAAACGAAAAGAAAAACGAAAACGAAAAATTGTTGATGGAAGTGAGAGGTGAAATTAAACTTTTGTTAGATCGGGCGGGGATTTGGGGGGAAAGGTATACTCTCACACACTCGTGCTTGTAGGAATATACATGTGTATGAGTGTATCTAGACATAAATTGAGCCCTCCCTATTTGTGTCTCTTAATCAAGAACGAGAAGTGTTTTTTATCACAAAAAGTGCCAGTGGGTGTATTTTGAAAATTTCAATATCAGTGAATAGATTAAATTAGTTTGGGGGTCTAGACACCATTTAGGACATCAATTTAGAAGCCTCGACCTCGAATGGGTCTTTGCTAATCCTGTAAATTTTCAGGTAAACCAAGTAAAAAGAGAAGATCAAAATTGAATCAAATTAGCTTTAGTTCTTAAGCTTGCAGAACCTTACTCATCGCGGCATTTTCGTTAACACTTTAGCATCAATGCACAGTTGATGTCCGTAAATTTCGAAATCATGGTGCTTCAATTGACCAATCGCTTCTTTATATCATACTGAGGAGGTTTTAATATCTATTATTAAAAGCAGAGCCCAAGTACCTACACCCCTGAACTAAATAAAAGAACGATTTTCCTATATTAAAATATTTATAAAAAAATGAGTAATGAAATGAAGTTTGCATGGCGCATAAAGGCGTGCATCTAATATATTTTATGCTGATTTCATATGATACAATCGTGTCTAAGGCATAACTTTAATATATGAACTGGCATACTTAATCCTCATCGGTTGGAGACCTATTTTTAGTTAAATATATGTCTGAAAGGCCCTTCATCGAAGAAATCTCGTCTAGATATTCTTGTATTTGTATGTGAAACAGACTGATGAGGTATAGGAGACTATTTTCGAGTGATACGATGAAAATAAATATAAGTGCTTAAGGAAGTATGGAAAGTCCATCATTTACCAAGTAGGCTTTATAAGGACTTTTATTTGAACTCATTTGTAGAGGTACAAAAACCCTATATAACGCTGGTATCAGTTGCAATATACAGCGTGATTTGTTTGAGAGCAGGATACTTTTCCTCGCTGCTCATCTTTTCATGTATTTTAACAAAAGAATCACTCATATACATGCTTAAGTTAGAAAAGTTTATTTGAATATATTTAATTAATTGTTTCATGTATAAAAATATATTAAACCAGAATAATCCGACCTTAATGAGAGCTCTGATTCTGAAGAGAAAAGCTAACTTTTTGAGTTTATTTCTCCTTTTTTGGAGAATCAATCGCAAATTTTCTTCGAGGTGTGTTGTCAGCAATCTCGCTCTCTGTTTATTTTTTATGTTATTAAATAATGAAAAAGTACCTTCGAATGTGTATGTCGATCTAAATATTGATAAAACTTTGAATGACTCTTTGAAACAAAGAAAGTTTGCAATCTAAAGCCCCAAAAGGTTGACAGAGATTCATTTGTAAAATGTACTTTAATCATAATGTTGATTGCATATCTAGAAGCTCTGATTCATAGTCTGCTATTGCAACATGGTCCTTCATATATTCAAATCTTTTTTTGAAATTCAGTATTGAGATTCTTGACACTGTCGATTGTATAGGATAGGCCTTCGTCAGAAAATTCCTCCAGATATTTTTCGCTTGTAGGAAAATGAGGTAAATTTCCTTTTGCAATTTGAACCTCAAAAAGTTGAAGCTTCTCTTTTTGCAAAGAAACAATATTATCATTTAAAGTAAACCAGGCAATGGCTTCGCCTGTTAAAATATAGTTATAGAAGAAGATATATAAAAATAAATTTTCTGAACTTCACCATTTGTAATTCTTTGGGTTTTAAAAAATTCACAAAATTTCGATACTTGCGGCCGTATGCTAAGAAAAATGTGAAATGCACTTTTATGAGATTTAGTGTAGCTTCACATTTATTTATAAATTTATTATATGCTGAAGGCTAAAATGTAAAATACATAAAAAAATAGATCTTTTGCTAAAATGTGCATTTCACATTTGTTTTAGCATACGGCCGTTATATTTATTTCTGAACTTCACCATTTTGATTTTAATATTATAAAAGAATTATTAGAAATAAATTTGGTAAAAAACCTAAGTCATAACCAAATTAAGATGAAATTATTATTCAAATACTCAAAAGAATCCCCTTCTTAAATTATAGTTAGTGATGATGATGATGATGATGATATAAATTTATCTTTTCCTTGGAGCTGCAAATTTAAGTCATTTAAATGACAAAAAATGTCAACCAAAAATAGAGGTTTAATCATAAAATCTCCAGTAAAAATTTTTGGAACAAGAATGTGTTTTTCACTAACTCTATAATTTAAGAAGGGGCTTTTTTGAGTATTTGAATAATAATTTAACCTTAGTTTGGTTATGACTTATGTTTTTTATCCAAGTTATTTTTAATAATTCTTTTATAATATCAAAATCAAAATGGTGAAGTTCAGAAATAAATAAGTATCGACATTTTGTGAACTTTTTTAAACCCAAAGAATTACAAATGGTGAAGTTCAGAAAATTTATTTTTATATATCTTCTTCTATAACTGTATTTTAGCAACCTGATATTTTGAAAGGGGGTAAATTTAGTTTAGATTTCCTTTTTAAACTTATTATAATTGACGAAGTTCAGAAAATTTATGAAAATTTAACCATAGCTGCTTTTTTTAGATTTTAAATTTTAATCTTAGTAGCGAAGCGCAAGCAACCCCGGAGGTGGGAGTGGCGAACCATTGCCTGGTCTATTTTATACTAAAAATACTTTTACTTTTTCAAATACTTTGAAAATTCTGGAAAGAATTTTTCCACGGTATTTTCCCAAAATAATCGTAGGACTTTCTTGTTTAGAGATTTTTAAATTTAGTAATTGCTGACTTTCACAGTGACCTCAAGGCATCCAATAATTTATTTTTGCTTTTTCACTTTGTAAGAGAAGACCTCAACATGAATCAAATGATGCACAAAAGTAGGTATTTTATTATCTGTTAAGATAAACACTAAGCCAACTGTTCTTACCTACGAATGATGGTACACCATCGCTGACGATCGAAGCAAGTTTATTCAGATTAATTTTGTGCTTTGTGAGATATTTCAAAAGTACGTGATTTACTTATTTACGGTTGTATGGTCATGAAGTGGCAAAATAGTAAAAACAAATGTCTTCACAACTGCCATCATGTTGAATCATATTCACAAAACACATTAGTTTCGATCTACACGCAACATCGGTTGACTCATCAAGTGCTTGAGACAAAAAGGCACAACTTTCGAGTTTAGCTAATATTTCACTGAATATTTTATCTGCTGATTTATAAAATCTTTTGACAACTCCATCGTTACTCATAGGAATATCTTTTGCTGTGGTAACTAAAGTACCTCTAGGTTTTTCGGCTAAAGCCCTTGCAAGTATTTCTACAAATGACAGTACACATTTGTTTATTATTTCACAATTAGTTAAAAACATTGAATTTTTAGCTATTGTATTTGATAAAGAGAGTAATAGTTTAGTCGCCAGTTCTTTATTAGTAATCTTCATAAAACCGCTTAGAACGGGGTTTTTTTTCTTTATTTTTTTATCTTCCAAAGTTTGGTTATTGTAATCCTGCATTTTGAAAAAGATTCCCGAAAATCTTTGTGATACACACGATAATGTCTTTCATAATTTGATTTTCGATAGCCTTTCAAGCATACATGACACAACAAACAAATAACACCATCACTATTATCTATTACAAAATAATCAATTTCCTAAGAAGACTGAAAGGCATAGGGCCCTAGTTTTTTGTCTCTTTTCATTAGAAATGTGTCTGCTTGAATTAGATGACTCAGGAGGTCCTGGTCTGGTATTAGGCCTATTTTTTGCCATCTTTATTTTACTTCCTTTATAAACTTTTTTATTTTAAAATGTGTTAGTTAATAATATTAATTTTATATTTTGATAACCGCTTATACAAGTAATATGTATAGGCAAATTTATGTTACTTTTAACAGTTAATAACACTGTCCAACAATGATTTTGCTACAGAAATGAGAAAGTAGTTTTCTATTGTAGTTACGAAAATGACCTTTATTTTTCATGAAATAACTCCAGTTTTTTTGTAATCTGCACATTTATTCTTTATTAATATTAGATTATTAAGTATATAGAGGTATGAAATATTTGTTATTATTTTTATTTTATTTGACAAAAAGTACGAAAATAAGTGTAAACAAAAAGCTTATTCATCAAAAGAAATTTATAAGTCCTTTTAATACATTTCAGAGTGTGATATTATAAAAATATATATTACAAAATAATGACGATTTAAGATTTTCAAAATTGCTGAAATCTATACAATAGTCATATATTTTTAGAATATTAAGGCTTCTTTTTATGTACAACATCTTGTCTGACTCTGTGAAGGGTCCAGCAGAAGTCAGCAAGCATTGCAGGACTCCATTTTCCTTAATAGCGATTTTCTATAGTAGCAATATCTTGGTGGAATCTTTCACCATGCTCATCGCTGACGTCTGCTGGACTCTCTGGAAAGAAAGACATATGGGAATGCAAAGAATGCACCTTTAGTGACATACTAAATCCCAACTTATTATTAGACCTAATCAAATTCTGAACAAGAACGTGGTAATTTTCTGATTTGTGCCTTCCAAGGAGACCATTACATACACCTTTGAAACTATGCCAGGCCTCAAATTCTGGCTGGCTCAATTTTGACTCCAACTCACTATCTACCATAAGTTGTTGAATCTGAGGCCCAACAAAGATTCCTTCTTTAATTTTAGCATCACTAATCTTAGGAAATTTTGTTTTTAAATATAAGAAGGATGGCTGGTCATGCTTTAAGGCTTTCACAAACTGTTTCATTAAACCTAATTTTATGTGAAGTGGTGGCAAAATTATGTTTTTCCTAGGAACCAATGGTTCACGTATGACAACCTACTTTTGTCTCTTCTCTTAAAGGCCATTCTGAGCGTATTAAATGTTCTCCCCGAGCTCTACTGTCCCATTGGCACAAAAAACATGTGAATTTTGTGTAGCCTGACTGCAAGCCATTTTAACCATTTAAAATGGCTACTACCTTAAGGTCAGCACAAATCAACCATTTATCTTCACTGTAATGCTTTTTAAAATGAAATCTAAATTCTTATACGTTTCTTTCAAAACAACAGAGTGAGCTACTGGAATCGATGTTAGTATATTTCCATTATGCAGAAGCACGGCTTTACTACTATATAAAGAAGCGTCAATGAAAACTCTCCATTGACTGGGTTCATAATGTATATCTGATCCTTCAAAGAGACGTGGAATATTATTACAGTAGCATAAATTGTTGTCATATGAAAATTTGTCTTGTAAATTGTTTGATGGAATGCGAAACTTAGTAATTTGAACATCTTCTGCCACTAAATTTCTTTCTCTCAGTTTTGGTGCCAGTAATTCACTCTGTTGCGTTGTTAAATAGTAAAGATCATCTAGATCAAGTTGTGAGAAAGATTTTGGAGTAGTATCAACAGTTTCAGGAACATAAATTTCAGTTTCTGGTTCACATGATTGCATATCTGATTCATCAGAATTAGACAAAACAATTTCTTCAGGTGGTTCAGGTACTGGAATGTCTTTTGAGTGAGGTATAGGCCGAATAGCAGATCTAAGGTTGGGAAATACCACAGCTGAAGCGCACTTCGTTGTTTTACCTAAAAGTATGGAAATTATATGCATGAAATTTGGCCAACCTTGGATTAACGCACAAGCCCTTACACGGGACTTGCCGGCCTTGTTGAATACCCGTGGGCCCGACTCTGTATAGAGCATGACACCACCGTTTCGTTCCTCGACAATGCCTTAAATAGTAATCTCGTACTTAAAAATAACATTTAATGTTCCGAGGCCTAAGTAAACGAGGTAATTTAATGAAAATATGGTTATAGGGTAAAACTAATAAGTTTTTGGCTTGAAACTTAGGGATATTAACATTAGTTTGATAATAGTAACGCTTAGCGGACTTATAACAATTGTCGAGACAGTACAAAGAGTAGCACAAATTATCCCTATTTTATATATTCTATCGACTTCTTTGTCTAGGTATTCTGGTGAGACAATTCGAAGGGCACGGAAAAACATAGATGAGAAAACTCTTCGTTTGATGCTATTATGGTGGTTAGAATAAAAGTGTATAAAAGAGTCTTTGGCTGTGGGTTTTCTATATATTTCATATTTGAAACAATGGTTTGTCCGATGAATTAGAATATCTAGGAAAGGGAGTGTACGATCTTTTTCAACATCTAAAGTAAATTTAATCGAGGGCACTGAGGTGTTAATTTTAGTAAGAACTGTATTAATATTTAAATTATTAGTCCAAAGGCAAAGGATGTCATCAACATATCGCATCCAAGCTATAAGGGTTTCATTAATTCGGGGAAGTATTCTAGATTCAAAGAATTCCATGTATAGGTTGGCGAGTAAAGGGGACAAACAATTTTCCATTGCCATTCCAAACGTTTGGCGATAAAGATTTTCCATTAAAGGTAAATTTGCAATTGTTGATGCAAAGAGCAATGAGTTTAATGAGGGTGTAAGCGGGTATAGGTAGAGCAACTGTGTCGAGGTGTTCTTCAAGGAAATTCAAGAGATCGGGTACGGGAACTTTAGTAAAGAGGGAACAAGCATCGAAACTAACTAAGCTAAATTTATCAGGGTAGGGAAGTTCATTAAATTTACTAATGAGGTGCATATTATTGATAATGAGTGAATAGGAAATGGTCATAATCAGAGGGATTAGGAGAGAGACTAACCATTTTGATAGGGTATTGGAAACACCCAACATAGCTAATGATGGGGCGCATTGGGTTATCAAGTTCATGGGTTTTAATAACACAATAAAGGTAGAAAAAGGAAGCATTTGAAGATTTAAATTTGCTAATGAGGTCAGGGGATCCTTTAAGTAGAGAACGAACAGTTGAGTGAAATTCTATGTTTACTTAAATTTCTACGTCTCTGCTACGAAGAAAAGGTCATTCCACACTCCCTTCTCGGACGAAGATATAAGATGATAAATGGCTTTCTTTTCGACAAAACGGAAGAAAGAATCCTCCGAAAACAGATCGCCATCGCAAAAGTTCAGGTTCAGCGAGCCTTCGCCGATCTTAGAGTAAGCAGTTGCACCTTCTCTCATAACATCCTCAGCATGTGGCTAAACCCCCTACGTTATGGAATTTTTTTAAAGTTAAGGATAAGCGGCCTAAATGAGAAAATTAGATACACCGCCAAGTTACAAAGTCTCATTGCAAACAGTGAATGGACAAAAAAATAGCACCCCTAAGCATGTTATTAAACTATCCCCTCAAGAGTTTGATACTGAAACGTACAACGCATTAGGTTATGGGCTAAAACTTTCTCTCCTCCCATCCTCCCCCGAATGGTGTTAAAATTGACAACGCATTTTTCCAGTTAGAAAAATTTAGTGACGTGTCATGTAATGATATTTCCATTGCTAAAGGTTATGTTTATAATTGCTTAAGCCATGTGAACAATAATTATCCTGTTAGGGTTCCTAAAGAGATAAGTTCTCTTAGTAATAATAAGAACATTCGTGTTTGTAAAGCCGAGTTCAAAACAGATCGGAAACTCCGCGCGACCGTAAGAATACTCACAGGACGCGCCCCGTTTGATAAGGCTCGTTCCCTTCCCACCCCCCAGGCGATGCACTTCCACTAAAGCCACATAAATACTCAGATAAGGACCACCAGAATTCAGTAGAGTTCCCAGTAGCGGATAGCAGTACCGTGCAGACCCCGTGCGTAGCACCCGTCATCCCGTGACCGACAGCCCCGTAAAGCGATGACTCGCCCTCGACTCTGTCTCGCTCGCAGCCGAAGACAAGGGTTTTCGCCAGATAGACGCTAGTCAATAGACAAACCTCTATCAACCTTGGATTAGCTGCGTTCTAGCCTGGCGTACTCCCTCGTTTATCTTCAGCGAGGTTAAACAAAGTGTTTGTAATCAGATATTACAAACCCCCATCGTATCTAGGCACCAGCCCATCCGATTTACGCGAGTCTCCCTAGGAACTCAGCCTAGTCGTTTTCCCTCAAGAGTTCGTTCGTACGTCCAGTGAACGAAACTTATCGAGTCTCGTTATAACCCGAGTTTTCGTGACCATGATTTTATACTTCCGTATCTCACCCCCTTTAATTTCGTATTGTGTATCCATTGTAGAATTACTTATATTCCTTATTTTTGTATATAGTAAAGTATTTTTCTATAACTAGTTTTTCTCAACCCAGAACCCCTAAAAGTTCTGTAGTGTTCAGCGTGTGCGTTCAAAATAGGACACACACAAGAGTCACTACACACATAAAGTACAGAGAGAGAGAAAGTTAAAGTTAGCGCCGTTTACGAGAATGTCATACGGTAGTAAACGGAGCACAGTTATCTCTGTTAGAGTTAGTCGAGGCAATCTTAGGGCAAACATTATAATCAAGGCAGAATCCAGAATAAACTAGATAGCTATTACTATTAAACAAATAAAAACCAGATTAGGAAGCTGTCTCCATGGTAACATGCCACCGCCCACAGAGAATTTACCCAATAGTCGGAGTGCCTTCCTTATCAATATGTTCAGCAGTAGCCAATCAAAAGTTGAGTTATGTTAATACCCACAAAGCAACAGGCCGGTACATAAGAGGGAGGTGTGGCTTAGTTAAACGAGGAACTTGTAGGGCGTGGCTTAAATTGGACATATAACTATGTGAAGCAGAAAAATTAGAATTAGGATTACTGTTTTATATAGCAATATATCGCATTATAGATCATTCAGTCCGATCTCTCGGATTCGCATAATTCATCTTTGTATGTAGCTGTGTACATAAGGCAGACATTATGGTGTAACTCTTAAAGGCTCTATTCGTTCGGCCTCTTTTAGACCTTGCCCGCACTTGAACTCAAACTTAATTTATATTATAACTTAGAACTTAAAACTTAATTAAAGAACTTTTGTAAAGTGCAATAAGATCTAGTTTCAATAATAATTCTATTTTTACTTTGGTGACTTCAATATCGTGACGTTCCTCAATCTTCCTGCTTCAAGGCCTTCTTAATCAGAAAAACAGCCGTAGTCCTTGCCAAAAGATTAAGCGATAATTTGGTAATCTAGCACCATTACTGGCAACCAGCGTCCTCCTTCCAAGGCTCTTGGGTTGTCCTCACGATTACCTTAAAGGTTCCCCATAATTAGGGACGACCTTCAAGAGACCCCCCCCGCCTTCCCCTCATAACTGGCGACCTTACATTAAGCACCGTCCATTTTTAGCAACCAGTGCCGTTGTTCCACCAAACAAAACAAGAAGCGGAAGAACATTGTAGAATTTTAAGAAACACAAGGAAGAGGAAAGAGAATGGAAGTCAACCAGACGAGGCAAGGTGAGGCAGAGTCAGTAAGTGCCGTGGCGATAAAAGCTCCAGTATTCAACGACGCTGCAGTGACGGGTTGGTTTAGAATTATAAAGACTCAATTTTACAATTCAAAAATCACCAAGGAGGTAACAAAATATTACCAAATATTGGTCTCATTACCTCCTGAAACAGTGAACCGCCTGCCTGCAGACATTTTCGATGATGAAAACTACGAGATATTGAAGGCTAAAGTCGTAAGTCTATTCGAGAAGACTAAGCCAGAATTATTCGAAAGAATAACAGCCTCATCGACTTCCACTTGCCGTCCTTCGTGAAATTTGGAGGAACTGAGGCGCACAGCCTTGCAGCTTGGAGTAGATTAGGAACTTGTGAGGCATAAATTTATTGAATAATTGCCTTCCACCATTGCACCGATAATTGACACTCAAAAAGACCTCTCGTTAACCCAAATCGGTAAACTTGCGGACGAATTAATAATTTTTAACAAAGAACAATGCGTTAATGTGAATAGTGTGGATTATGCGTGCGGTCTGGCGGTAATGCGCGAGAAACAATTTGCGAGTGCGGCGCGGAGTGGTAATCAAAGTTATGGTGGCAAATTAAACCTCACCCCAGTGAACGTGCGTCCTTTTAGGGAGGAGCCGAGGCCAATAGTGTGTCTATTACGGCGACACTGCAAAGTGGTGTAAGCCGTGGTGGAATTGGCCAAAGAAAAAGGAGGATCTACAAATTCAGCCCTCATCTAGACCATCGTCGCCGGAAAACTAAGGAGGCGTGTCTTAGCCACTGCGGCAGCAGGCATGCCGGCCGTTTTCAAATTAGCCGCAAAAATCGACAACAAGAGGTACGAATTCCTGATCGACACGGGGGCGAGTGTTTCAATCATCCCAGCCAGCATTGCTAATGACAGCAACATCAAAGAAAGTTGCACAAATCTTTCAAACGCAAACGGCGTGAAGATTAAAGTCCACGGGAATTGATTGCGGATTTGGACATTCCAAGTTTAAGAAGGTCATTTCGATGGTCTTTCGTTGTAGCAGACATCATCACACTCATCCTGGGAATGGATTTCCTGAAGCACTTCAATCTAATCGTGGATTGTGCCCGGAATAAGCTGCTGGATCGAAACACCAAGCTCGCTTGAGTTATTCAAACTTCCGAAGAACCATCCATAGCGTTGATAAGAACAGACCTCCAAAATGTACCCGAATCATGTCGAAAAATATTGGAAAAATATGGCGCACTGTATGGACCAGCTCTCGCTCAAACGGTACCAGCAATGGACCAGTCAGTGGAGCATAATATTGATACCGGCAGTGCCCCACCTACATGTGCGTGGCCTAAGCAATTGACGGCGGAAAATCTGAAAGTAGCAAAGGAAACGATCGAGAACCTCTTAAAAGAAGGAGTAATCCAGAAATCGAAGTCACCGTGGGCCTCACCGATACATTTGGTACCCAAGAAGACTCCCGGTAAGTACAGGATGGTTGGGGACTATATAGGTCTAAATGCCATTACAAAGCCCGACCGATATCCGTTGCCACGGATTGAAAACATGGCAGATCATCTCCATGGAAAAAGGATCTTTTCGAGACTGGACCTCGTAAGGGCATATCACCAGATTTTAATGAGCCCAGCTGACGTCGAAAAGACGGCAATTACCACACTCTTTGGTTTGTGACAATACATAAAATTACCATTTGGCCTTCGTAATGCAAGAAGTACCGTTCAGAGATTTGTGGATAATATATTCCATGGGTTGAGGTTTGTATACATATATATATAGACGATATCATGATTTTTTCGCAATAATTTGGAGGAACACCTGAACCATATGGAACAAGTAATGGAAATATTATCACAGAGAGGCCTCAGGATTTCCCTAGAAAAATGCGAGTTCGCGAAAGAAGAAATCACGTTCCTGGGCCATCAAATCTCGCAAAAAGGCACATGTCCTCCTTCCCCCAAAATAAGGGAAATTGAGGAAATTCCAAAGCCAAGAAACTCTAAAGGACCGCGTCGTTACTCGGAAATGTTGGGAACTACAGAATAATGATGCCCAACTTTGCGGCCAAAGCATCACCGCTAACCGAGTTGTTGCGTGTGTACCCCAAGTCGAAGAACATCGAGTGGAGCGAAATCGAGGAGAGAGCGTTCGAATTAACAAAGAAGGCTTTATAAGAAGCAATCATACTTCATCACCCTCGCCCGGACAATTTACCGCTGCAATTGGTGACGGACTGCTCCCAATACGCGGCAAGTGCTGCTCTCCACCAAATGGTGAACGGCGTCGCGAAGCCCATAGCTTTCTTTTCAAAGGAGGTCTCAGAAACGCAACAGGCGTATTCGACCTACGACCGTGAGCTTCTCGCCGCATACTTGGCTTTTATGCATTTTAAGCACATAATAGAAGGGCGCAATACGACGCTGTGCACCGACGATAAGCCATTAGTATCGGCATTTTCGTCATCGTTAAGTGCAAAAACTGACAGTCAGCAGCGTTATTGGACCGCTATTTTAGAGTATGTCAACGACATCGCATGCATAAGCGGCCGAGACAACATAGTTGTAGATTGCATGTTAAGAGACGTCAAGTCGGTGCAAATTGACTCCCTTGAAGTTCAAGAGCCGCACAAACACAGGACGACGAAGTAAAAAGTATAACAAAAAAGTTAAAACCTTTTCCTTTTACTGGAAATATACAATTATGGTGTGAAAATACAACACGAGCTCCTAGACCATTTGTACCAAAAGAGTGCAGGAAAACGATATTCGATCAACTGCACAATATATCGCACCCAGGTGTTCGAGCCTCCCTGAGGTTAATTAAAGGGCGATATTTTTGGCCGAACATCGATAGAGATGTGCGTTCATGGGCTAAGGAATGTATGTCTTGCCAGGCAGCTAAAATAGAAACACAGTCAGAGAATTTTGAGACGATACACGTGAACATAGTGGGACTATTACTGACATGTACCCCGCCCGAACAATCTTTGCCCTCACAGTGCCCCCACGTGCTAACTTGCATCGATCAGCCTCGAGGTGGGTGGAAGCGATCCCTATCCCGGACATGAGTGCCACCACGATTGCTTTTGCCCTGCTGGAAGAATGGATATCTAGGTTTGGTGTCCCGTTGTATGTGATTACCGATAGAGGTGCACAATTTGAATCGAATCTGTTCGAAGAATTGTCAGCCCTCGTTGGTTTTCAGTGACTACGAACCACGAGCTACAGATCCTCCACGAACGGGATGGCGGAAAGGATCCATAGGACTTTTAACACCGCCATAATGGCCCGGAAACAGGATTGGTTGATGGCACTCCCGGTGGTGTTGCTAGGCATTCGCGCCCTACCGAATGAGTCGGGATTTTCCTCATTCACAGTGGTAACTGTCACGACGCTACTATGCCCGAAGCCACTGGAATCACCGAGCTCGTCGAAAGAACAAGGCAAGTTCGTCAAGGACTTGGCCACGACAATGGCCCAAATAGATTTTAGACGAATAGCCACGAGCAATATTCACTCGGTGCCAAAGCCTTACATACCATCTGGCCTGATGGAAGCATCACACGTGTGGGTGCGAATAGACTGTGTTCGAAAACTTCTTGAAGCGCCTTATGAGGGCCTCTTCATGGTTATCGAACGCGGCAGTAAGGTTTTCACACTACAATTCCTGGACGGAAGGATGGACACCGTCTCAATTGACCGGTTGAAACCGGCACGATTACCCCAGGCAATTGAGGACTCTTGGGACGGCGATTGGAGTATCACGATGTCCCGGGCCGCCCAGAAGAGGCCGAAACCCGACCATGCTGGTGAAATGAAACCCGCATCTAGAAGGGGGACCGAAACCCCTGATCCTGGCCCTTCTCTTAGAGCAGAGGAACCGCAAGAGGAACGTACCTCATCGCGAGCGGGAAGAAGGATTCAATTCGTTGAAGACAACATATATATTTATTATTGAGAGGCGAATAACAAAGTATTAAATAAATAATACTAAGTCTAAAATTATAAGACAGTGTGCCAATATAAATAAAAAGTGTACATAAGGTGAAATTATATAAGATTCATATCGCGAAATTCGTGATATTCAGACGCAAAGTCATCACGAGGTACCAGGATGGGAAGCACTATAAATGTGTAATTAAAATAGACAGCTCCCAACCAAAGTAAGGAATGGGATAAACAGATTGCTGTATAAATATTGTCAAACTTATTGTAAATGTTAATTAGTTGTAACGAGTAATAATCCACGTTGAATGCTACGTATAGCAATTAAGGGAGGATTTTAAAATCCACATCAATTGTTAACCTAAGAAAATAACTTACATGAAATGTAGAAAACCAAATTTTGTAAAGGTCGGACGACTGTAGCCACCGGCGTGTAAGTCCAAAATAGGAAACACGCGAGAGTCGCTACACACATAAAGTACAGAGGGAGAGAAAAGTAAAGTTAGCGGCGTTTACGAGAAAATCACACGGCAGTAAACGAAACACAGTTATCTCTGTTAGAGTTGGTCGAGGCAATCTTAGGCAAACATTGTAATCAAAGCAGAATCCAGAATAAACCGGATAGCAAACACTATTAAACAAATATAAACCAGATTAGGAAGCTGTCTCCATGGTAACATGCCACCGCCCACAGAGAATTTACCCAATAGTCGGAGTGCCTTCCTTATCAATATGTTCAGCAGTAGCCAATCAAAAGTTGAGTTATGTTAATACCGACAAAGCAACAGGCCGGTACATAAGAGGGAGGCGTGGCTTAATTAAACGAGGAACTTGTAGGGCGTGGCTTAATTAAACGAGGAACTTGTAGGGCGTGGCTTATATTGAATATATAACTGTGTGAAGCCAGAAAAATTAGAATTAGGATTATTGTTTTATATAGCAAATATATCGCGTTATAGATTGTTTTCTCCGATCCCTCGGAATCGCATAATTCATCTTTGTATATAGCTGTGTACATAAGGCAGACATTATGGTGTAACTCTTAAAGGCTCTATTCGTTTAGCCTCCTTTAGACCTTGCCTGCACTTGACCTCGAACTTAATTTATATCATAACTTAGAACTTAAAACTTAATTAAAGAACTTTTGTAAAGTGCAATAAGATCTAGTTTCAATAATAATTCTATTTTTACTCTGGTGACTTCAATATCGTGACGTTCCTCATTTTTCCTGCTTCAAGGCCTTATTAATCGAGAAAACAGCCATTGCGCATTTTCCTTGTTAATCGCAATTCATCGGGATTACATAACTTCTGAAATACCGGTGTTCTACCCTCGTGTGGTCTATCCCCATCCTCCGGGTAATTTGACCCCGTCGCTAGAATTCGACCGCCCCTCTGCTTAGGGCACCCCATAGCAATCAACAAATAACTCTCGTGGGAAATAAGGAAAGGTAACGCAAACTAACTGGAGCATCTGTATCAACCGGAGTCCTTGTCACAAGATTACGCGATAACTCGGTAGCTTATCACCCTTAATGGCAACCAGCGTCCACCTTCCAAGGCTCTTGGGTTGTCCTTACGATTACCTTCAAGGTGCCCCCATAATTAGGGACGACCTTCAAGAGCCTCCCCCCTTCATAGTTTTTTAACATAGGATGCCTATAGCACTCAGTTTGTTATTGTTTTCCTACGCGCTCAGCTTGAATCCCCCACCCCTGTTCCGTCTGAGGAAAGTCAGTACAAGGTCACTCAACGACCTTGACTCTAAGACAGATGACGATAGCTTTTTTTATAAGAGTATACGATGGATAATGTTTAATGTGCACGTCAGAGGAGTTCCGATATTTCATGAAAAGAAATCGTGGAAAACGACGTGTTCACAACTCCAAAATTAAAAAATGTACTAAAATAAAAAGATATGGAATAAAATTTCGAGTTTAGGGCATTTGTAAAGGGGGGCGGGGTTGCTCGCAGAGTATATCCAAACTTTTAGCATCATATGCGACCAAAAAATTCATGTGAGTGTGAATATTCGAAAAAACAAAGCATGCTATACTGAATGTATACAACTCCATTAAAACATGTACTACCAAATAGGTATGGAATAAAACATGGTATGTTGACCAAAGGTCGCGTGCTTTCACTTATTCTGATTTGTGACCTTACAACCTTCAAAACTTTCAATAATTCCTGGACTAACCTTGAGAGGACCTTGACAATTATATCATTCGAAAGAGGTTGTAAAACAGCAATAAGAGTTTGAAGTTTCGTTAGAATCTGCAGAATAGTTACAATGTTATTACAAAAAATAAGAAGTAAAACTGGGACCGACCGACCGATCGATTGAAATAGTGAGATGTAGAGTCGCCCACGACTAACAGTTCGAGTTTGGGGCATTTGAAAAAAAGGTGCGATTGTTCGCAGGGTATATCAAAACTTTTCTGGAATAAAAAATACAGGCCTCTAGATTCCCTCGAAGAGTGTAAAGAGAGGAGGAAAAAAATTGCATACGTGAAAAGGGTGATTGAGACTGAAGGGATTACCATACAAATGGAAGAAATAGAAAAGAATCCTGGAAAAAAATTTAGAAGAAAATTGTCTAAATAGTTATGGATTTGTTTCTGTGATTTATTTCCCCCATTGCTCCTAAGGAATATATCTTAAAATTTCAATTTATTGTAAAACCCAACAAGATTCCCATAGTTTGTATACTGAACGTCACTCTAACCGAAAAAAATATTTTCTTTCGACTCTTTCAGATCGGTAATCAGTATAATAAAATATATTCCATCAAGTGTCCTCATATTTTCCTCTATCTCTTCTTTTACCTTTGTGTGAGGAAAGTTAGTTCAGTGGATTTGTGGCTCTAACAGGACCATATGCTGGTCGGACGATGATGTAATAGAACTAATCAAAACGACGATTATATTGTGAACTCCTAGGATGCAATTGGTAATCCATTGATATTGAGGGTGGAATACGCTGATTATGTAGAAGTTGACTCGCCCGTTATAAATCTTTCAATTGCAGGATTCACAACTGCCTATGCTTTAATTGAGCTATATGACTAGTTGGACAAACAGCTGCTGTACTGTGACACAGATTCAATCCATAAACTCGAAGTCGAGAATTCTTTGGTGAGCTCACCAAAAATATTAAAGATTTATATGCAGATGATACAGATGGAGATTCATTCTGTTTCACTGGTCCAAAATCCTATTTGGTACGTAATCGGACGAGAAATGGGGTGAGGTTTATTATTTGCGCTAAAAATTAACCATTAATCTCCAACTAAGGATATAATAACTTAAGATACTAAAAAACGTCAAGTTGGAGTTGATGAGAACGAGGAAGAATTTGATACTACTAACTTTATACCGTTGACTCCTCCGTTACAAATCTTTCAATTACAGCATTCACAACTGCCTATGCTCGAATAAAACCCTATGACACAGACAGTGTCATCTTCATTGCGAGGAAAGACAATCTGCTACCTTGAGTTGGAGAATTCTTAAGTGAGATCACCGAAGAAATTAAAGATTTATGAGTACAGCTCCAAGGTTGTAGTCGATAAGTCCCTATCCTATATGGCTAAGTGTATCAATTGCAGAGAGCCTCACCACGCTTCTTCGAAGCAATGTGGTGTGTATATCGTGGAGAAGGAATTCCTGGCCATTCAGGCTACGGATTGCCTCTCATTTCTCGAGGATACATACTTGGTCCTGGCTCGCCTGGCGCTGCCTGGGACGTCTAATGCCGTAATTTTTAAAAAGCACACTCTGCTCCTGGCCCATCCTGGCCTACGAGCATGGTCGTTTCTTTCTGCAGATTCTATCACTTCCCCAGGAGCTCACATGGTGGAGTTGGCTGCACAAATGGTTCACACACAGCCTCGGCTAAAATCAGGTTCTCCCTCCCTCTTCCAGCGTGACCGTTTCCTGCGACCGTGGTGGAGTCCTTCGCGACCGCTTTCTTTGCATTCTCTAGCCGGGATGCTACTTTTTCAGTATTCAATACACGTCTTGATATTGCTGAAGGACACTGACTTTAATTTACCTTCATAGGCAGAGAACAATTCAGAGACAGGTTTACATTGAGTGAGTTGCGTTCCTCTCGCGCTTCGTGCGTTGACACCGCCCCTGATCCAAAGGATGTTCCGTACACCATGCTTCTAATACCTAAGTGAGCGAAGAATGGCCTTTCTCTTAGCTTTGTTTAACGGGAACTATACAGATGGTATCCTACAAGACTCTTGAAGAATGGCTACTACGCTCACACATTTACCCCGGCTGTTGTACGCCCAATGTCGCTAACCTCTTGCGTGTGAAAGTTGATGGAGAAATTGGTAAATGTTAGACTACCCTTTACCTGGATAGTGCATGCCACCTGTCTTATGTACAGTGCGGCTTCCACAAGTTCCACTTCACGTCGGATGCTCTGCTCCGACTTTAAAATACCAAATGTTGTCTGCGATACCTTCATTCGTAGATAGCACTACGCCACTGTGTTTTTCGATCTCGAGAAGGTCTATGATATCGCGGCAGATCTCGACGGTGCCCTTGTGGCCGTAAGGCTAGTCATACCCTAAGCGTTTGGGTTAAGGTTTAGGAAATTAGACCTAGCTTTCGGGCCGGTGACCCTTCTGGTTCCGCCCAAAACACACCCTGGAGGGTACTTCTTTTGGCTATTTGTCGTCACGCCTCTGCTCGCAAAGCTTCCACAGCATTGTATACGAATGGGTCCGCAGCATTGTATACGAATGGGTCCAAGTCCCAGGAAATGTACGGCTTCTTCGCCGTATCCCATCTGTTTGAAGCCATCGTGGCTTTATCAGGCCCTGCATCTATTTCCACGGCCAAGCTGGTTTCAATACATATCTCGGTACGGGAATTAACGTCACGTACCAGGTTTGGAGACGAGATTGTTTTCTTTAGCGACTCACAAAACTCTTTGAGCCCGCTGAGCCCATAGAAATATCCACCCCTCCTTATTCGCAGTATCCCTGACGGATGGATGTCGAAATTATCTTTTGCTGGGTTCCTGGACAAGTGAGAATTGCGCGGAATGAGCGCACCGATGAGGGTGCGCCAAATACTCGGTGCAGCCCTCTTAGCAGCATGGCAAGAAAGATATAAGACGACCGAAGGAATCTAATGTTGTGTGTCATTGCGGCGCGAATGTTCCCATGGACCTACCACCCAATGCTACAACGGCTTCAGGTTGCTTTCTGTCGTTTTCGAATTGGACACACTCGCGGGACGCATCGTCCTTTGATGGAACGCTCCCCAGTACCTTACAGAGATGACTGCGTTGTCTTCCGGACTGTTAGATACATTCTTGTGAATATCCCTATCTAGGCGATCTTTGCGCACGTTAGCTGTCTTAGTACCGGGACGAGCGGGGGCGCTACCGCTTGTCCCTGTACTCGGGACGGGTTCGTGCACACAGACTTGTGGACTATCTGACTTTTCGGAGGAGGCTGACCTCCTGCATTTCATTTGATTCTCTTCTGTGTTGGTCGCATGTTCCTGCGCCGGGGGTGCGACGGTTTCCTCTCCAACGCCAGGACGTGCCTCCTTTTACCATTTTCCCTTTTGTTTTGTTTTTCTTTGTTTTTTATTGTTTTGGGTGTGTTTTGTTTTTGTCTTGTTTGCACCATTCTTTTTTATATCTACCCTAACATTAGGCTATGGATGATTACACCGACTTATGCTCTAGGATGCAATGCTGAAAAAAATTGAACTTGTGGGAATTTTCATCCTTGCCTCCTCAATTTTGACTTTCCTAGTTTCAGTGAGCTAGTTGGCGTACCAAGAGAGAAAGCGAAATAACCTGGGTCTTAAATCAAATAAAACGATGTTCATTCCTTTCACACCATCACTCAACATGGTAGAATGTAATATGCAGACAAACTTGTCTTCCCATAGTCGGCGTGCACAGTTGAAGATTTGGGGACAACGGTCAAAACGAAAATAAAAACAATTATCGAGAAGCGTTCATCGTCCCATTAACTAAAGTTTGGCATAAAATCGCTTTGGATTAATTATGTTTGATCCAATAAATCATTGGTTGGAATGATAAAATTTTGAATCGCACATAGAGACACTCATTAAATTAAATAGTGTATGCGGGTGTATATTTGACGTCAAACCATTTAGCGAACCAAAACAGGAAGTTATCTGACGTTATCAAAATGTGGGATCAGCTTCGGACATGCAATACTACTGATGGCAATGTACTGAAGAATGGGTAGATTTGATCTTGTGACCAATTTTCCCACCGCCATTCTAATTTCTGAGAAAATATTTTATTTTTGTCATTTGATACCAAAAGCAAATACCACCGAAAGTATTAGCCAGTAAATATTTAGTAAGAGGTTTGTATAGAATGCGGTGAATTGAGAAAAGTGAAAACTTGGGCGTGACATTTCACCCTAAAATCTGTCAGACGAGTTCGAACTTATTGCTCACTTTTACAATTATCACAAACTCGTGTGATAATCTTATTTCATTTACTTAACTTTCATCCATAACACTCCTTTCCAAATTCACTCATTCAATCTTCAATTTTTCCTCCAGCTTGTTTCAAGATCTATGTCATCTAAGAGCACTTTTGTACTTTGCACAGTAATTTTGTTTGAACCTGTCACTTCAACGCTCTCCACTTCATCCGCATGCAATATATTTCTCAACTAACCTTTTCATCGATTTTTCACACTCGCAAACTAAATTACCCGTTTCCTATTCATTTTTCTCTTATTTACCTTCGAATCTCTCTTCCATTTCATCACCTCATTCATCTCTTACCATCTTTTTACTTACAACTTTGATTCGCTCTTTTTCCATTTCGTGAGCTAAATTATTCTAATTAATCACTAATATTGGTAATAATTTAGCGACAAATTAAATAAGCGCCAATAAACCAATTCAGCTTTATAGGGTTATCTCCAATAAGGACTTCGAGCGCGTGACGTACAGGGTGACGATTTGTGGGTGGAAATCTTCATATTTTCCTCCACGGGTGTTTGTAAAAGTTGACGAATACTATGGACTTGGAAATATCTATAGCGTCTTCTGGCACGTGTCGTGAAAGATAATTTAATAATGTGTAAATGGAAATACTTATACCTTCCACGGGCGAATCTTCTTCAATTTCTGGCCACTTCCTCACCCAGTTATGTTTCTTTTAGGGGAGGGGGGGGTAGAAGATGAAAGGATATCTTCGTTGTTCACCAGATATATTTATATTTACCTCGTTTTGTAATCCTCTTTGCTATTGCGCTCCCCATAAGATTGTTGCGAAACGTTGATCGTTAAACCGGATTTGGGTGATACGATAACTTTCCGAGAAATTATTACCCGACTCCAAAAAGGTAATGATGAATATTTTGGACTGGGCGATGAGCAGAAATTCTGATATAATTTTGACTTCGAGCAAAATGGTGATGGAAACAAGAAGACTGCAGTTCTATTTATTTAGTGGCTTCGGCTAGCAAATGGAGGAGGAATTCGAATTAGATTTATTATCCATTTCACGAGCTTATCTTTGATGATGCTTAAGTAGAACTCTCTTAATGTTTGTGATTTGGTACGATGAATGAATTAGACTCGTCTTGATGTAAGATCAGTTGCGTAACTGTTATCTCCTAATGCGGAGTAAATGACTTGATTGGTATGACCCGCGAGCAATATGTGAAACTGCTCCTCGAATCTCTCGAATGCCCTCTCTCGAAGGATTTCTCTCGAATGATCCTCTCTCCTCCTAGATTTGCTCGTTTTATACTTGGACACATTTACAAACATACAGATTATATACATATACAAGGCTTTTGAAATCCTTTTCTCTCGTGAGAAAATTTACTGAAACGGTGAAATTTGGTCAATAATCCTGTTACATGTTACAATGTTTCCTTTGAGTTTATTTTTGTTTCGTTTCACACACATAAATTTATTTACATTGGCTGAGTGTACATATTACTACTTCATGGGTTTCTGTGTGTACATATTGTGTGCACCATAGCATGCACATATATTGTGCGCTCCATGTGCACCACAGAACTTTCCCCTAAGAGAGATACTTAGTATCTTAATATAGAATATATACATATCATATACTAATTAACATACTCGTATTTACACATATATACAAGCATAGTTCGGGGTAAGCCAGTTCGACTAAGATAATATAGTTGTACAAACGGATGTGCACTTTATATTTGTGTGCGTTAACATACCATATTCTATACTCTTATTTATATATCTACATCTTCATAACATAAGGAAATAAAAAAATAAAATGCATTTGATTATTAGCTCACAATGAGTCTATCGGTACACAACATGCTTTAAAAATAATGATAGCACGGATTTCTTGCAAACTTTATTCTCCTACCAAAACGCGAACGCACATCTGTATGATTATCATTATTTGTTTGATTGTTCACATTAGATTCGCTATTCTCTATTGAAATGTCTCTATTAATTTCACAATCACTTATATCGTTGGCGATATTTACAGAGATATGGTGATTGCCGGAATAGTTATACTTATTTACAGAATTATGATTTATTTATGGCGTTCTAACAGGTTTAAGTCTGTCTATTGACACAGTTTCACTACGTCCACGAGGGGGCTCTATTTCGAACACTCTGTCGTTTCTAGCGATAACCTTGAATAGACCACCATATGGCGCTTCTAACGGCTTTCTTATACGATCGACACGTGTCCAAACATGCGTAGCGTCGCACAAGTCCTTAGGAACGAACACTTTTGTTTTCGCATGTAAGTGTCCTTGAGACATTTGAGCGGAATCTATCTGTGTCTTTGTTTTCGCTAATTCAGTCACAAATTTTGAATTAGTTTTAGATGATGAGGAAGTGACAAGTGGTCTAGGATCAAGAAGAGTGGTACCTGTGACAGCAGTAAATGGGAAAAACCCTGATTCATTGGGCAATGATCTGATTCCCAATAGAACAATTGGAAGGGTCATTACCCAGCCTTGTTTACGTGCGATAATGGAAGTCTTCAAAGTACGAGTTGCCCTTTCTACTAATCCGTTAGAAGACGGTCTATAGGCCGTTGTTCTCGGACGATGAAAACCAACGAAGGTCGAGAGTTCCTTAAAAAGTTCGGGCTCAAACTGCGTTCCTCGATCGGTAATCACGTACAGAGGGACTCCAAAGCGGGAAGTCCAGCCGTCTAAGAAGGACAAGGCTACCGTCACCGCGCTTATATCGGGAATCGGTATTGCTTCTATCCATCTAGTCGCTCTGTAAATACATGAGAGTATTTAGTGATTATTAGACGGGTAAGATTGGCCATGAGGTGTACATTGAGGAAGGAGTCCAATGATATCTATGTGTACGGTTTCAAATCTCGACGCTGTAACGTTGATGGGGAGAACTGGGAATTTCGTGTATCGATTTATTTTTGGAGATTGACATGACATACATCATCGCGTCCATGAGCGTATATCCCTGTCCATATTTGGCCAGAAATATCTAGTTTTAATTAATTTTTAGGGATTCTTTGATGCCGGGCTGCGATAGATTATGCAGTTGGTTAAAATGGTATTTCCGCAAACGGAAGGAACGAACGGTCTGGGATATTGAGAGGAAACATCACACCAGAGGGGAATATTCTCGGGAAATGAAAATGGCTTAAGTTTACATTGGAATTTCTCGACTTCGCCATCTTTCGCTTCTTCTGCTGCCAATGTTTGAAGGTCAAGGGGGTCTACCAGGACTGGGTTGACGTTTCGCGACAGACAGTCAGCAACTACGTTTTTTTTCTCCTTGGATGTAGACTATGTCGTTGATGTACTCCAATATCACTGTCCGATTCTTTTGCTGTCTCTCAGTTTTCGCACGTAACGGTGATGAAAAAGTGGAAATAAGTGGTTTATGATCTGTGCACAGTTACATGTCAACCTTCGATCATGTGTCGAAAGTGTATGACTGCTAAGTATCGCCAAAAGTTCGCGATCATATGTTGAGTAAATTTGCTGTGACTTGCTCAATTTTCTCGAATAAAAGGCTATAGGTTGAGGAAAACCATTCACCATTTGATGAAGAGCAGAACCCACCGCATATTGGGAACTCTCAGTCACCAACTGATACGGAGAATCATTCGGGAGGGTATGTTTTAGCGTGATTGATTCTACTAGGGCTGCCTTCGTATTATGGAATTCTTCGCGTGCGGCATCATTCCATATGAGTTCTCGAGCTTTTAGTTGCATGCGTGTCAATTCCGTAAGCGGAGCGGCAATTGCAGCGAAATTAGGCAAATTTCTTCGATAGTAACTTAACATGCCTAGGTAATGGCATAATTCTTTGTAGGTGGTCGGTAATGGCATATTAGATATTTCTGAAAAAAAAAATTGGGGGGGGGGGGTTATTCCCGAGTCTGAGAAATGATGTCCTAAGAATTCAATTTCCCTTCTCATGAACTCGCATTTTTCTATTGAAACACGAAGTCCGTTTTCGGCTAAAATTTTAAGTACGTTTTCTAAATCCTCGAAGTATTTTTCTTCGTTTTCGGAAAATATAAGAATTTCGTTGATATAGACAAATACACATTCCAAATCACGGAATATACTGTCCATATGGAATACTGACATTCCTTAAGCCAAATGGGAGTCTTAAAAATCCCCAAAGTCCAAAGGTAGTTATGACAGCAGGAGTGTCTATATCTGCTTTATTCATTGAGATTTGATGGTACGCTGTAATTAGGTTGAGACGGGAAAAAATGCCTTTGCCTTCAAGATGATTAGCCATAGATTGAATTCCAAAGAGAGGATAACGATCGGGCTTGGTGATCGCATTAAGCGAGCGAAAATCACCCACCATTCTGTATTCTTTTGAATTTTTTTTTGGCACCATGCCGATCGGTGATGCCCATGGTGATTTTGAAGGCCTCACTCTACGCCTTCTTTCAATAGAGAAGCAACGGTTGCTTTGGCAAATTGCAGTTTTTCCATCGAAAGGGGTCTTGAGCGAGCAAAGGTTTTTGGGTGAACTTCTTGTCTCAATGGTATGATACACGGAATTTGGTGGAGGATTAACGACGTCTACTTGTTGCGGGTTGCATATTGAGTTTAATTTCTGAACCACCGTCTTGCATTTTTCGGGGATGTGTGAAAGATCATTGATAATTATAGAGACTAACACGGCTTCTGATTGTTCAAATTTAGAAGATAACTTGGTGCATTTGTCTACTAGAATGCCTTGACAACAGTCTACCAAAATATCGTAATAAGCGATAAAATCTGCTCCTAGAATGGGTGATGTTATGTCCACGACTACAAACATCCAATTGAAGGTACGGCGTAAACTGGGTATGACTATGTCTAGCATAACTTCACCTTGTGCTTTGATCTTACCACCGTTGGCTGTAGGAATATTTACACTCGACTTTCTTATTTCGCAAAACTGTACAAGGTTGATGGGAATAATTGAGACGCTTGCACCAGTGTTTATAAGGAATTCGCCTTTCCATTTATTTTCATTGCGACAGTGATTAAAAATGGCATTCCGGTCGTCGCATTAATTTCATACGCCTTACTAGTTTTCCGAAGGAATAGGAGATGAGGGTCTAGATGATGGTAGGATTTCTATATTTTCTCCCCGTTTAGGCAATTTGCACCATGGCTTACAATGTTTCGCCTCTGGACCAAAATATAAATGGGCTCGACATACTGAAGGTTTTGGATCGGTACGAAACGGTTTAAGTCCTAGCGGTATGCTATTATTACGCTTATCTGTAAATTTATTCGTGCCAATGTACGCGCCACTAGCCATTGACCGCGCATCCTTCGCGTATTTCACATTATGATTCGAATTATCGCATTGCTTATTGTAAGCACTAGTATTAGTTCGTCCGCTAATTTTCCTATCTGCGTGAGTGTCAATTCCTTCTGCGTCGCGATGATCAGAGCGATGCTCGGAGGTAGAGATTGAACGAATTTATGTCTCACCAAATCTTCACCAACGCCGACTTGGAGTGCCGTCTTCGTTAAATCTTCAAGTTTCACCGACAGTCGTCCGTGGAGTGGAGATGAAGCTCTCAATTTCTCAAATAATTCGGGTTTAGACCTTATAAATAGGCTGATAACTTCAGTCCTCAGTTGTGTATATTTCTGCGATGAAAGAACTGCGTCAGGAAGACGATCGACTGTTTCCGCTGGTAGTATTGCAAGAGTATGGAAGAATTTGGTGTCTTCTCTGGTTATCTTTGCAATGTGGATTTGTGCTTCCAGGATTCTGAACCAATCAACTACCGCTGCGTCGTTGAAAGTCGGAGACTTGACTACAATGGAGTTTGCGGCTTCTTCTTAGAATATTGGTTCGGTTGTTCTTGAATCCATCTTATATTATTTTTTCTTACTCGATTTTCGATCACTGATAAAGGGTCACCAATATATGGGGGAGGGGGATTGGAATATGAAAGGATCTCTTCGTTGCTCACCAGATACATTTATATTCCACCTCGCTTTGTGATCCTCTTTGCTATTGCGCTCCCCATAAGATTGTTGCAAAACGTTGATCGTTAAACGGATTTGGGTGATACGATAACTTTCCGAGAAATTATTACCCGACTCCAAAAAGGTAATGATGAATATTTTGGACTGGGCGATGAGCAGAAATTCTGATATAATTTTGACTTCGAGCAAAATGGTGATGGAAACAAGAAGACTGCAGTTCTATTTATTTAGTGGCTTCGGGTAGCAAATGGAGGAGGAGTTCGAATTAGATTTATTATCGATTTCACGAGCTTATCTTTGATGATGCTTAAGTAGAACTCTCTTAATGTTCGTGTTTTGGTACGATGAATGAATTAGACTCGTCTTGAGGTAAGATCAGTTGCGTAACTGCTATCTCCTAATGCGGAGTAAATGACTTGATTGGTATGACCCGCGAGCGATATGTGAAACTGCTCCTCGAATCTCTCGAATGCCCTCTCTCGAATGACTTCTCTCGAAATGATTTCTCTTTAATGATTTCTCTCGAATGATCCTCTCTCCTCCTCGATTTGCTCGCTTTATACTTGGACACATTTACAAACATACAGATTATATACATATACAAGGCTTTTGAAATCCTTTTCTCTCGTGAGAAAATTTACTGAAACGGTGAAATTTGGTCAAACGCTTTTTTTCGTCTTCCTTAACAAAAATAAATATATAATATTGTGGTTGTAATTTGATGCTCACCGAGTGTCGTTACGATCAAGCTAAACCATTTTAAGGTTCCCTTTTCTTTTCTCTTAATGTTTATTTTTCCCACCTGTAACCACAGAATAATTAGTCTCATTCCCAGCTTACCTCTTCACCACGACTTTGGTCTTTTCGGGATATAAAAATGGGAATGGTTCTAAAATATCCTGTTACATGTTACAATATTTCATTTGAGTATTTTTTGTTTCGTTTCACACACATAAATCTATTTACATTAGCTGAGTGTACGTATTACTACTTCATTGGTTTGTGGGTGCACATATTGTGTGTACCACAACATGCACATATATTGTGTGCACCATGTTCACCACACTTTATTCGCCTTAAACCACACCTTCCCAAAAAACTCTTCTGCAAGTCTTTCATCGTCAGATCATCTCCATCGATCATGAACTGATGTCCAGAGAACTTACTTCACTTCTACCCTCGTTTAACAGCTCCTTTCCCACTTCTGATCGCAATAAGTCATCCGTTTGTTCCCCTTGATTCACTCTCCAAGCTTTGCTATCCCTACTCCCAATCTCTTCGCTCTTCTTGCCAATGGTGCGTCCATTGATTCTAAACTCTATTGCAAATACAAAGAAACATAGGGAACATGAGAGAGCCTCCTTTACTCTTACTGAGCTCGCCATACGTAGGCAGAGATAGCTCCCTATTCCTACTCACTCCTAAGCTGCCCTTTTTAAGGTCTACCCGTGAAATTCACACGTGTCGTGCCCTAGCTTACAGCAAATAAATCTACACACACTATTCAGGCTTCTTGTCGTCTCTCTTCCACCATTTCGCCTCAGTTTTCTGCCCATCATCCCTTCCGCTTTCTCTATTTTCTTTTCGGACATGATAGATTATATTCCACGACACAGAAAAACCTTCCTCTTTCAACCAAACCATAACTCATTTCTCTCACCCCAGTGTCTCCTGAAGAACTGACCTCCCCCCGTTTCTGTCTTTGAAGAGAACTATTCTCCTCTCGACTCTTTAACTGCGAGTCTCTATGGTTATCTCCTTGCTGTTTTTGTCCCTTACCTAACTGGTATATTTAGCACGTTAATCTCTTTAGGTGTGGTAGTATCTGACTTCAAAGGCGCTTCTGCACGTCCATATCCTTAAGAAACAACTTGAATCTAAACGACCAGGCAAGCTACCGTCCAATCATTGGCATTCGCCTCTGACTGAGTATCACGGTCACTTATGCAACTTCACGTGCATTTATGTGCAAGATCTCACGCGCTACATAACGTAAAAGTGTATATGTTAACGTCACTTTAATTCTCTTTACACTTAATAGCAATGATATTGTTTATATTTATATACCATTGGCTATTTTAGATTGAATTAGAGATTCATTAGGAGCACTTGTTTGGTAAGCATGTAGCAGTACTAATAACCAGGTATTGATAGTTTGTGACATGTGCATGGACATTTGTATGCCGCTTATTTTTCAAAACAGAATCTTCTTTTCAATGACTGGAAGCACAGCAATGTTATAGAGAAATTGAAAACGGAGAAGATCATCGCAAGTGAATGATTGCATATTTGATTCGGCATAAAAAAATTGGAAGGGTAGATTCCTTATTTTATAATCAAACGTCTGTTGATGCTGTTCATACTCTGTATGGCGCTTTCGTGAAAATCAAACATGCCCTGGATTATGAATCAGCTGATATTGAACAGATTGAGCAATAAAACGGAAAACCTAGAAGCGATTTTTCGCACAATTCTTTAGAATAACGTTTTGAAAGAGTGAATGAAGTAAGGTCCATCAATCTTCTTGAGCCCATGGAAAGATATCTTCACGATATTAAAGACATAGTTAGTAAATGCGAATCCAGATTCAGATTATAGCGATGCAAAAAAATTGGAACGAAAGCAAGGTATGCGTCTTACATGATATGACAGATCAAAAGAAGTACTTCTCAGTAAAGGTGAAAGCTTAAGGTAGAAACAGTTTTTCCTGTTCTGGATAGTCCAATTTCTGAACTGACAAAACGTGCAGAAGCTCATTTAGGGATAGAAAATATGTTTTCCTGCTTCAATCAATTGCAAATTGCTTTTAACTAAAAAAATGTGAACATCTAGATAATGTTTACACGAAGACCTTGAACATAGTGAACTTTTAAATGAATTTTATGAATCTCAAACACTACAGGTTTGTATGAAATTTGTGAGATTCTCCCTGCATTGTACAGAAAAATAATTTTGGAAAACTTGAAATGTGTTTCCCAATGTTGAAAGTGTACTCAGGGTATTCATGTGGATGATGGTGAACTTTGCAGGAGAACGTTCATTATCGAAGCCGAACTTATTAAAAAAATCAGCTTCGTAGCACAATGAAGCAGCAGTGTTTGAACTCTTTCACTCACAACTATCAAAAATTGCATCCTAAAGACCATTGACTTCAAGACAATTATAAGGCGATTCGGTGCAAAGAAATTTCTTAAAAGTTTATATTGAACATTTGATTAATAATAAATAATTCCTTGTAATTTCTTACTGTACCATCACCGTCTGTATGGTTTACCAGTTGAGTATCATTTTATGTTGACATTTTGGTGTATTTCAAGGCTCATGTTGTATTGCTTAAATGTTTGTGTTGATTAATCTTTAATGTACCACGTGGTTTTTTTTAAATATTTAAACACTTATTTTGTTGAAAGTGACACTACAATAAATATAGGTTTAATTAAATCGACCATTTACATTTTTATTGCTCAGATTGGTTGTGTAGCCAGGGGCCCCATTGCACTTGGGTTGCACGGGGGCAGCCTATAATGCTGGTGACGGCCCTGGCCCCACCCGCATGATAAGGGAACTGCGCTGGCTAACCTATCAATCAAGAATCAGCTTCAGGTCCTTATTCCTATATATAAGATCTTAAACTCTTTAGCATCCGCCTACCTGTCTTCTGCATTGAGCTAATTCAGGCCTATGAGAACCCTTCGTTCTAGACCTACACCCTTATATTTGTTCCTAGATGACGTCCGTGATACTTGGTTGATTGTGATTTCTCGATATTTGCTCCAAGAATATGGAATGAGTTGCATACTGATATATGTTCCTCTTTCTATCTTTTGGTTCCTTTAACTGAGATTTGAAGGCCTACCTCCTCTATAAATCCTTTCTTTATTGGGTAGAGGCTCTCTGTTAAGTGTCATGGCTTTGAAGAGCATCAATTTTAAGCCTTATCAGTAGTAGTTGCATCAAATTGGAACTAAATTAATGTCTAACTTTATGGTATAAATGTCATAAAGGGAAGTTTTTCTATGGCAATATTTAATCATAAAGATAACCTTCATTGCTTTCTAGAACTTCATTGCGTCTATAAACAACTCCTAAAGGGTTAACATAAAATTCATTAGGTTTTGAAGCAAAATATGGATGAAGCTCGTTTCCAACGTCTTCTCTTTATGTCAACCTATTAGCATCCAAAGTTTAGTGTAGGCCCCTAAACAAGAGACAATCAGAAGGAATAAGGTCAGGAGAATATGGAGAATGAAGCAATACTTCCAAACCTAGCTCCTCCAAGACATCTTTGTTCGTTATGGCTGTGCGAGGACGGGCATTATCGTGCTGAAGGATGATACCCCTTCTGATGACTAACAATTAATACTAATCTTTACTGCAATCAATTACGTCGTTTAAAAGACACTATGAGTCAAAGAGGGTCCGCCTTTGACTCAAACGGTCTTTCAAACGACGTAATTGATTGCAGTAAAGATTAGTATTAATTGTTTGATTGTTGTCTAACATTTAATAATGGAGAATTTCTTCAATATCACATCATACACTCAACATGATCTCTTTTAGATGAAGTCCTCCTCTCGTTTATTGTGAAATTCTGCTTCTTTGAGTGATCAACGAACGAGGTTTTTAATATTATGATAAAAGATCTACTTCTCATCACCAGTAACAAGCCTGCACAAAATGGTGCCTGCAGGTGTGGTGAAAGCAATGACTCAGAGCAAGTAATACGCTATCACAGATTCGCAATGGGATAGTGCGTTCAGGACTATAGCAATGACCTCTGGCATTCCTATAAAATATTGCATGTATCAATATTCAATTAGCATACTTTATTTTTAAATTCAATGTAAAGTTATCCATTTATTTTCCCATTTAAATTCTACAATTTCCATTAAATCTTATGTAAAATCTCAACTTAGTTATGGATAAATAATCAATCTAAAATCTCAAATATTTTTGTAATATATAATTGCCATCCAAAAATCATTGGCTAAAATACATTCTTTTTCGGCAACACTTACCTTAGACAAACACACAAACTAAGGCGCTTTCAGCTCAACCACATTGAACATGAATATTCCTCACTCGTCTCGCGCCATTCTCAGCATAAAGGTCGGTAATCATTCCTTCTCCATTTAGTCATTTAACTCCAAAAAAATCATACTTAGTTTAATTCCTCGTCCTCTCACACTTATTCTCTGCAAACTGCCATACGAGAGTAGGTCCTAATTATGGTTACTTCTCTCATTGCAGATCCCAATTCACAGTCCATCATAGTTACCACATCATAGTTACCATATCATAGTTGCGATGACGAAAAGAGGTGTCTGGATCTTCGGCCACATTCTCGCGCACTGCAGCAATGTTGAGGGCTGAACGGCGTAAACGAGCACGCAATAGTGTTTTCATATCTGTTACCGACCCCGTTTGTTTGAATTTACGAACAATTTTCCCAATTGCAGCAACTCTCGGTTGGTCGATTATGTTAACCAAAAAAATCGCGAAGTGCCCGAAATGCGTTTCTGTGTGAACGTCCATTTTCGTAATAGGCTTCGATAACTTTAACACGTTGTTCGATCGTTAATCTTTTCATGGTTGAAATTGGCAATTGCCAAAGACTGAAGATGTTAAATCTGAAAGAAAAAGAAAAAATCATTAGACGCTTAAACTTAACTCATTTAAAATCGGTCCAAGTTATTGGAACACCCTATATTTCCACAATTACTCGTATATATATATATATATATATATATATATATATATATATATATATATATATATATATATATATATATATATATATATATATATATATATATATATATATATATATATATATATATATATATATATATATATATATATATATTATATATATATATATATATATATATATATATATATATATATATATATATATATATATACCAAAATCTCATTTGTGATATTACGAATTGTTACTGATCTTTAATGCACTACAGTTAAACTGAAAAGGTAATATATATTAGATTACATACATATATTAGATGTATCATTCTTACCTTTTCCCAGTGTTCAGAAATCCACTCAACATGATTGCTAGCCCAGGTGCTCAGGTATAACGAGCCTGCATCATTGAGATAATGCCTTACTTTCATACTGGGTGCAACTTTTCAAGCCATAAAGTTTATTTGGTGTTTCATAACTTCTATGGATCTTCTTCCGCTGTTCCAGATGGTCTTCTCTGAAGAAACGACAATTTTAGTGCCAGATGACCGTGTGCACAGTGTGAGAAGCCATTTTTGCCTGAATATCTGAGGAAGACGGTCTAATTTCCAACGAAAATCATAAAATTTGAGGTCACAAATGCGTAGTGCTGTAAGTACAAGCCCAGAGATAACGCCACGTTTGAGTTATCTCTGGTTTGGTACTTAGAGCACTATGCATTTGCGAGCGCCAATTTCTTGACGAGGAGATTAAATACATTAAACAATTTTGCCAAATTGGGCTATAAAACAGCATTTCATTTCAAACACTATTAAGCAAACAAAACGAGATTTTATTGAGAAATAAATAAGGACGAGAATAAGGGTAATCTTGAGCGTTATTTTAAGGTCCCTATCCCTCTTCTACGACTGTGGTTAAGTTTAATGCCTGATAAAAGTTTATAGGGAGATTTAAGTTACCAGTTTATAGGTGCGTGGTCGGTAATTATAAGCGGATGTATTGAAGGGTCTTCGTTGCGAATACTCTCGACGGGTGACGAAGACTTTAAGCAGTGGACCTACTTTATGCCTCTGTTGAATTGGTTCTGACTCCTTATAATTTCTCACGAGGGTTATGCGTTAGGCTGGGCTTACCGAAGGTGGCTCAGTAATCGGGGTAACTAAAGGATTCGAAAGGACGTGGCAAAGAAAATATAAATTTATTTTTGAATTGGCTTACTAAAAGGGGACAAGCGGAAACGTCTCGAGTTCTTTTCGGTCAATGTGTAGGCTTTCTGTTTTACGCGAAGTATCAAGTCTAAAGGTAGCAGGACTTCCGTAACGCTACTAAGGAACTGAATTGACTATCAATTTATAAGGGATTTAAATTAATGAGTAATCATAGTCTGCCTTTATCTATATGTGTGTGTCGTGTCCAAGGGGCGTAACCTTGACTTGTCCGTTGGGCGGACCCAGTGATCTAGTTTTTTCGTTATTTCTACCCCTTGGGCGGAGTTTCCGACAGCTCATTGTATCTGTTATGCCTACATATTTTTCATATATTTATCTTTATTTTAGGGAATCGCTTGTTGCATATACCTGTGAAATTTCTCTGGTCAAAGCCTGTATTTGTTCAACTTGCCTTGTAGTCTCCCGTCTGCTGATAAATATTCCCAACATGTGTATCTTTGTTTGTGCGTAATCTTCGTATTTGTTCAGGTGGTCACCTTTAAAAGCTGTGTATGGTCGTGTGTTTCCGCACGACTCTAACGACAGCTTGCCTCATCTATTTGTGCAATTTGGCATATATTTTGTTTCTTTTTCTAATTTCTTTAGGTTCTTTATTTATTATACCTGGCCTAATTTTTTCCTTAATTTACACACATAACAATTTTTGGATTTGGTAAATCCACCGAGCATCCACTTGTGGAGTTCCTCGTTAGGCCTATTAAATCCTACCTATTTAATTAAACGAGCCCTACAGCCGTATTTACCAGCATAAATATGATATTAGGACGTAGAGAAAGGTAGTTGTGTGGCCAAGGGCATATTCGCAAAGGATCGTCCAATTGATTTTAATCTGGATAAATTATTTAAAAAGCACAAGAAAGACCTTAAATGAATACAAAGGTAAGCTTAACGAGCGCTGGGTACATGAGTGATATCATTACTAAAGTGAGGGCTTTCAATTTTGTTTTTGTCTTCTTTTGTTGATATTAGCTATGTCTTTCTCCTTTACTTCAGTTGTGTTCAGATTTGCTTGAAGAGGAGACGTTTGTTACTGTTTCGTAGACTATAAAAAGAGAAATATTTTTCTAGAAAAAATCATTATTAAGAAATTTTTCAAACTGAAAACATGGAAGCTCTTGGAAATGATTGGAGGAAAAAAAAAATTGTTGAAACATTCTTCAGATGCAACTGTTCAGTGGTTCTAACACAACGACGGATGAGACGTAAAGTAGCTCAAGACGTACCATCACGACGAGCGCTATGCAGACTAATTAAAAGATTTAGAGAAGGCAGTAGTGTACAAGAGGGACGAAATGGTGTGTTGGCAGAAAAGGCGTAAACAATATAAAAAAGGTGCAACATACAATGTAATGAAGAAAAAACTGAAACTTAAGCCATACAAAATTCAGGTTGTGCAAAAATCAGAAGACAACGATTTCGCGAAAAGAAAATCGTATGCAGAAGAATTTAGACGAAAATTTGGGGAAGTTGATGTACCGCCGGTGATAAAGTCTGACGAAGCACACTTTCATCTCAGTAGAACAACTAAATGCGGTCGGATCACAACCCAGAAGCTGCATCCTGCAAAAATCACTGTGTGGTGTGCGATAACACCTCAGAAGATCATTGGGCCGTATTTTTATGGGAATGAAAATGGAAATTCAGTCACTGTGAATGACCAAAGATACCGACACATGCTTGAAGAATATTTTTTACCAAACTTTCGGTGGCTTCAAAATAGACGCAACTGTTTTTCCAGCAAAATGGTGCAACATCACATACATATAATTAAAACAATGCAGTTGTTAAGACGAAACGTCAGAGAAAAAATAATTTCTCGAAACAGTGAATTTAAGTGGCCTCCAAGATCCCCCAATCTAACACCTTTGGATCTTTTTATGGGGATATTTAAAAGATCGTGTTTACCGTAATAATCCTAGAAGTATCCAACAACTAAAAAATAATATCGCTGAAGATATTTATAATATCGATGAAGAACTTTTGAAAAAAGTGATGAGAGCAACTTCGTCACGAGTAAATGAATGTTATGAGAAGAATGGTCAGTATCTGAAAAGAATAATCTTCAAATAAGTTAAGTTATTATGTTAATTATGCAAACTGATTATTAGTCTTAGTTTTTTGTTAACTTTAAGCAAATAAAAATGATAAAATAAAATTGGTTTTAATAGTCGCTAAATATCTGAAAGTTCAGCAAAAATTTGTTAAAAGTCAATGCTTTACTAAAACTTATATAACTTCTACAAAGATAAATGAAGCAATTGGCCATTTTAACACATGGAACTTACAACTATTATTAATAGTTTCTGAAAGTTTCATTGTGATCACAAAATTATTCTTGATTTTATTAAACTTCAAATGTAGGGCATGTAAAACAAACCATCCTGTATATATCCCATAACGTTTAAAGAGACCATGAACACTCTTAAGTCTTTCAAAAGAGGATTCCAGATTAGTCTGAGATCACGAAAAGTAACATCGTACACGTCTTATGGCAACTTATACAGGGCATTGTGAACACCATGAATTCAACGCTGAACACAGGCTACTTCCCGAACGAATATAAGGTGGCCAAGATCCAACATAATTTTCATTCCGAAAGGGGGCAAGCACCCAGACTAGCTAATCAACTAACAAACCAATTTTCTTTGGGAGATTGTCGGAAACGTTTTGAAAAAAATTATTACCCTCTACTTACATGTGAAACTCTTGGAGTTCGAAGTGCACAACCCCCAAAACATAGTTTTAGGCAAAAGTAACGCACAGACACAGCCCATGCGCTTCTAACGGGGAAAAAATTGCTCTAGGCCGAGCAGAGGGGACATACGTGTAAATTGTACTGAACGACGTGCAGAAAACCTTCGAGAAGGCTGGCTGAAAGGAATTCAGTACAAAATCATGAACCTACGGCTAGACCCACTCATTTAAAAAGTCCTTTGCAACTCTGTCATGCACAGAAGGGCGTGCGTCATGATCTAAGGCTAGGGAGGACCAGAATTCGAGCTCAAAGCGGGCGTTCCTCACAGCAGCTGACTGAGTAATCTGCTTTACCTGGTGTACTCAATTGATCCTCCGATACCGGTACTGGAAGACGCGATGTATCTCCAATTTGCTGATGGCATCACCCAAATTATGCCAGGTGCCTACAGGAATGTAAGGGTACAGGCAGGAAAAACAGCTGCAGAAATCTCCAATGTCACTGAATACGAGAAGTGGAAAATCAGAACAAATATACAAAAGTTTTGTTATACCGCCGGAAAACAGCTGATATGATAACAAATATACAGAAGTACAACTAACTACGCCACTAAAGGAAGCATTCTTGGCCTAAAGATAACTACCAACGGGTACGTGAGTAACCTTGCCATCAGAGAAAATATGGAAAAAAAACCCTGTGCAAATTGCACCGATTCAGAGAGCTTGGCGGGGCAAACATAGGGAAATTATACCTCATGTATATCCATGTTAAGCTATATAGCCAACTATGGTGATCGAGGCGGATGGCAACAACGGGCTGAGGAGACTGCAGCGTGCGCAGAAGACAAGGACGCTTTACATCAACAAAGCAAAGAGACGAGATCAACAAATTAAAAAGAGCTTCACAGGAGACGGAAGCTAGACATGATCAATGTAGCGACCCAAATTAGCCAAAAAGACCTGGAGAAGGTTAACCGACCATATAATTTTACGTAAAAACAGCATAGAAAACATAGACACATAACAAGAAAATAAGTAAAAGAAAAAGAAATGAGAACGAAAAAGATTAGAGGATTAACAAATAAGTAACAAAAGAGCAAAGAAATTAAAGTGACTGAAAATAGAACCAACTTTTTTAATGATCCTGTTTATATTTTTTTCCCCTTTTCCTGGCTCCCCTCACCTCCAAAAGTCATTCTTCACTGAAAGAAAATACCCTTATTTATTAGAACTGTCTCTTATGATCAGTGGCGTAACCCTCTTTCGGCGTCACCCTTCCGGAATGAGACCCACTTTCCAACATATCGAACTAAAAATTAATAAATAAATATTCCAACAATTACGTACGAACAAACTTGTACAATGATCCTGTAATTTTAACATTAAGAATTACACACATGTGCAATTGTGTATATATATATGCAATTAAGATCTTGCATATGTTTAAAACATCGAGAGAGAGAGAGAGAGATAAAGAGAGAGAGAGAGAGAGAGAGAGAGAGAGGGAGGGGGGGAAAGAAAGTTGCGTTTGTAGAATCCTGGGTTGAAAAATAGCTGCAATTAAAATTGTTGGAACTTTGCTCGTTCATTTAACGCTTTATTAATTCAACGTGAATAAAACAAATTTGCATTTATTAATTAAGTAATTAAAGTTATAACATATGTAAAGTGATACGGGGATTCATGTATGGCCAATCATCCATTAATAAGCTAAATAGTGCAAGTTATCCAAATATCACTTTAGACAACAATACAGTTTGAAAGTGTGGCGACGCTACGGCTGGAAATAATGTTGCTGTGAGCTTTCACATACGTTCATGCCATGACCAAACCGCAAACACAAACACACATGTGGTTTTGATGCTGTCTGCTTCCGGTAAACACCTGGTGAGTTGGTCCAGACATAGTCTCTCTTAAAGAGAGTATATTGGCCGCCGTCGATCCTGGATGCCCTCCCCCCCCCACCCCCCACCCTCGCCCTTTCCACCCGGCAATCCATGCCGCCTCTGGCAAGATGCCGCCCTCTGCCAAGATGCCGCCCTGGGCGGGTGCCCATACCTAAATCCGCTTCTGATTCTGGTGTCTATCCAATTTTTCTCTCCAGAAAACTCGTTCAGTCATTGCCCCTATATCAATTTTAACACTCGGAAGAACTTCAATTTGAAAAATTATTCGGAATAAACGAGTTTCCCAAATACATAGTTTACGACATTTTTCGTTTAGTCCAAGATTTTCTTCTCCTTATTGTCTACGTTTTCTTCTCATTATTTCTATAGTAGTTTCTTTGTTTTAAAAACAATCATTCTATCCAGAATGTTCTGTCTGTCATCTTTCTACTTGCTTCCTCTGCGTAGAGCAGTGGTGCATCTGGACGCTACAAGAGCAATAGCTGTTAAAGATTAAGCCAACAGCCACGGATGAGCAGCGTTACGAAAGTATTTGTAACTCAAGCTTCTTAACAACAAATTTACGAGTACTTGCGCGCCATCGAAGGAAACTTCAGAAGCCCCGAGATTAATGCAGAAAAGTTTAGATACTCTTTCTCTTAAAACTGAAAATAGCAAGCCTTATAAAACTAGAAAACGACTGAGAGGGAAATACCAAGGAGTTTAATTAATGACTATTAAGAGAAATAATTGGTGCTTCTTTAGCATACATTCTACATATACAAAAATGTTGATGCACGTGTTGTTTTAGTCTCTTTTTCGAATTTAACAGGAGCAATGTACATCTCTCCCCCTCCCAGATAGTTGTCTTTCAACATGCTTCTCTCTTCGGCATGATATTAATTATTCAGTCAAATTGTTATTATCCTATTCACTAGATTCTAATTTAGGAATTTAATTCTTACATAATGATGTGAACCTTGATATTTAAAAAACACTAAGACTAAAAAACACTAGGGTGTCCGAAAAGTGACGCCTCATATGGAAAAACAAACCTAACCTAATTCTCCTAAGATGCCTGAATTTTCGGATTACCTATATTGTACCGATTTGGGGGTAAAATAACCACCCATGAAACACCATTATACTATTATTAAAAATAAAAACAACAACAATAGCAATTAGCATTGCTGTGGAAGCTAGATAAACCACAGTGGCAACAGAAACTCATTAATACTTGAATCGAGGGGCAAAATAACCTCTTAAGAACTCATTTTAAAAAAAATAATCCAGCAAAGGTATACCCGTTATAATTAATAAAAGAAAAAGAGATTTCTAAATAACACTATCATTGCCAAATCTGCATTTTTTAAAGATTATGTTAACAACTTCAGCATGTATGTTATTTATCCTCTAACCTTACTCAACTAACTATTTATAAATGAAAGAAATATGGCATGATAAAATATGTGGAAGCTGCATAGCTCCAATAATCCCCCTCCCCAAAGAGGCGGGTTTTAATAATAAAATCTTTACCATACTATAACTTCGTGTAGCCATTTTTGATTACGTTTGCAATCTTTGACAACCGATCTGTTACAATGACGCTACGCAACTTCTGGAATCCCGCAAAAGAAGTCATCAATCTTATTGGCGAATGGTCAAAATATTGATGCATTTGGAGGAGTGATGGATAATAAATACTGAATGTGATTTGGCTTCTGAAATAGCCTTTTATTTCATTCTGGAGTTATGTTTTGTTTAAAAATAAATAACGATATATGGAATTAAATTATGTATTTGATATATCTTTTTTAAAAAAAAGCCTAATCAACCACATATCTATTATTTTCGACATGTACGATGAAATATCATTTTTTTATTATAGCAATATGATGGATCAAAGCGATTCAGAGACAAAGAAAACCAATAAAGTTTAAGTGATGATTACCTTCCCTTACCGATGTGCCGTGGCTCCAAGGACGTTGGTGACCTTGGAATGCCCTTCATTCGTGTTTCTCGTGAGTTGTAATAAAATTCACGTTGACAAACCACTGCCTTCTCTTAGTAGCGCTTCTATGAATCTTTCTCTTGTTCTCTAGCTCTTGTGTCTGCTCTTCTATCTCCTTATTATGATTTGTCCCAAGAACTCAGTTGTCCTCTTCGGATTCTTCTCATCAGCTCCTTTCTTGTTCATATCATCCCCAAGACTCTTTGATTAGTTTACGGGTAATGCTAATGTTAATGCTAAATCGGCATTTTTAGCTACCTAAAAGGAGACCTCGTTACACTAATGGATTAAGCGTTGCATTTCTACCCCTGGCTACCGGGTTCGGTTCCCGGCGAGAGCAGGCATTTAAAATTTCCCCGCTGTCAATGAGACGGTGCGTCCAGTCTGAAGCACACACTCAGACAGTTTTGGTCACCTATATCATCACATACATAGGCATTCGCAATACCAATACATCTTCATCCCTCCTTTCTTTGCACACACAGAAGCAATCTTCTGCCCGGATCCTGCCAACATTATTTTCATTTTCACACTCCCCTGACGTGGAGCGGGTAGCCCTCCCTTGGGCCAAGTATGGTTCCCTGCTCTTTTGGAGGAGGTAACAAACCACACTACCACCGCTTGGTTTTAAGATATCCTCTATAACGATGAATGCCCCCGCATGTAACGGGCCTGTCAGTGAGTGTCATTCTGATTTTTATTCTAACTGCGGTAATCATTCCGAGGAAGAAGCCGATTATCGAAATAATGTAGTTACCTAATGTATAATGACCTAATTTAGAGTTACCTAATGTATAAGTAGCTAATGTAGAGATAACTAATGTAGCATTAACTCAAGTATAATTACCTAATGTTTAGTTAGAGTATAATTACATAGTATTAAATTACCTAATGTAGTTACTTAAAGTATAATTACTTAATATAATATTACGTAATTCAGAATTAACTAGTTTCTAATTAACTAATGCAGAATTGGCTAAATATATAATTACATAAAGTAATTGTCTATCTATAATTATATATTGAAGAGTTACCTAGTGTAACATAATTAGTGTAGAGTTAGCTAAAGTATAATTATCTAATGTAGAATTACCCGAATTAATTAACTAAATTACAATTATTCAATTAAGAGTTACCTAATGCATAATTAACTAATATAGAATAACCCAATGCATAATTACATACCTTATCTAAAATCACCTCGTGTAGAACTACCTAATGGAAAGCTCATATTGTCCACTAAATCTCTTCCTTGTATCGCCTAACGAACATCGATTGTGTTACAGCAACAACAGGAACAAGTAATGCGAACAAAAGGTCATTGCCTATTTATTTTAAGAGCCAGAACTCGTTTGTTCCATAGAGAATGGTAAGTAAGACTATAAGAGAGTTCGGGAGATCTTGCAGACTGAGTCACAGCGAACTGAATATAATGAATGCGTTGCTTAATAAACACCTTGGCCATAGAGTGGGAGGGAGAGGTAGAAGGTAGACGAAAAGATTGTTGTAATGATTGTGTTTTGATGTGAAATAACATTGCTCTCGTAAATAAGCGTAAAGATATAGTAGGTTATAATGAGTTATTGAGTCCAATAAGTTATTCTATGTAATATTTTTGAGCAACTGAATTGGTTAGTAGACTGAAGATATCTGCTCTCTTCTATAGATTAAATTATAGCCAAGAAATTATATTACTTCCAGGAACAAGCAACATCTTGAATGACCTTAACAGAAAGTAGTCTCAGCTTTCCCCCATAACGAAACTACGATCTTTATGGTAGTTGTTTCTTTAAATCTTTATTTTGTAACCACTTTTTAGAGATGAAAAGATTTTTTAAGGTAAAACTTGAGTTGCTCCAGGCTAAGTACCATCTCTTGGGGTGGTAACCTCGATTACCTCCCTCAAGCTTGGGTCTGGGATCGCCTAGAGATCCAGCACTTGGTGTATCTGCAGGTTTTCTCTCAGTTGTATAGTTAGTCAAATTAGTCATGTCACATTTTCAAAATGTTTTGGACGACCGTAAGTTAACAAAGATATAATTATTTATATTTTTAAATCTTCGGAAAAGCTTTCATGCTGCTGCTCGGCGTTGCTGTGTTGTGATGCTAAGTAATACCTAATATGTTTCCTCACACGTGAGATTGGAAAATTAATTATAGCGATAAAAACATGTAAATAGCCAAATATTAATGCGAATATCTTTTTAATATTCATAATTAAAAATTTAATAGATATATACATATATATAAGGCTAACTAAGCTCGGAAAAGGGCAAATTTGTCACTCCTTTTTCGAAACAAAACCAGATCGAAACGTTTGAACGTAATGATTGAAGTCCCGCACGCAATAACATAAACAATTTTACTAAATTTAATTTATTTTATTGTAAAATGTCCTATCTAGTTTATTTAGACCTAAATATACTCCAAACACTGCATCTCTCATCAAATAATATGTATTAAATTGCCAATGAACGAAATTCAGCGTAAAGTGCGACATGACTAATTACGGTAAATGTACTTGTGTTTGTCATGCTGTCAATATGTGTTGAAATGTGTCAGTTTCATGGCAGAAAGTGGAGTGGATTCCTGTGTCGGTCAGGCAGGTCTGGTATTTGTCTATTTGGGGGTTATGATGGCACTGTAGCATTGCCAGAGTGACCAACGAGGCGTGAGAGGGATCTTTCTTCTCGGTTGATTTCCATCCGGTGGAATGGCACTGGATAGATGTCTTGGACCACCCAGAGATCGGATGCCAGGCTCTGAGGAGAATGTTTCGTGTGCATTGGCGTCCTGGGTATGGGCTGGTGGTATTCCGTAGCGCAACGCGGTGCAGTACGTTCGACAAAACTTATCAACCTTGAGTACTAAAACAAAGAGAGGACATTCTGAACCTCAACGGACATTTCATGCAGAAATCTCATTCACTCTTTCCTCTCAAGGTAAGATTGGCGTACATCAAGGGCAATAAGAATAGAAAGAACTACAAATGAATTTATGGCCTTTGAAAGGTCACTACTCCAATGGAGCTTTAATATACTTGGAGTTCAATTAACTCCCGAGGATTCAGTTAGTTTGTACCTATCCCTCCACGACATTAAAGGATTGAAAACAAACCCTTTTAATAAGGGCTCATTGAGAGGCGACTTTATGAAAGTCTTTCCTGTCCATTAGAGGCAATCTAATTACGTACTTGGGTTCGCGTGCTTTTTTCCTGTCTGGTTCCTGTTTCGAGGATTTGCTATATAACCTTGCCGTTCGTGCTCCATTTTTACGCTAATTTGCTCTATAACCCTTTTATTTCCTTGTACTCTTTCTTACTTGTTTCTTAGTTTTTGTTATTTTTTTTATTTTTTGAAATGTTATACCTCCATTGCTCTCAGCTAATTTCCTCTATATTATAAACTTTTAACCAGGTGCCACCTTATTGGATGCTTCGGCCACTATGCCCTCGTTGGTTGTTGTAATAATGATATTATGAAATTAAAACTTAAAAAAAAACAACTGAAGTCATACTTATTATTTAGTCTAGATCACCTCCTATACTTAGTTCTTTTAATGCATCATTTACTAAATACTGGATGTCCACTCCATTTAATCCGAGCTAAAATGCATATATTATTGGAAAGAAAGAAAATTTAGATTATTATTTATTATTATTTTGTAGGTAAGTTAGGTTAGGGCGAATCCTATCATTTAAATGGCCATCATCATATATAGAACATTAATATACCCAGCGAATTTATGTCAGAATAGACGTTACTCGTAGAAGATCAGTTTTGGCATGTGGCGTGCAATTCATCTCCATTTTGCACTTTTATTTTATAGTTCAGACCAACATAAAACATAATAAAGAAACAGAATCATCCTCTTTTATAATACTGAGTTATTTTTCTTTATTTTTAAATCTGTACAAATTATGGAACATTATTTCCGAATTCATAAGTAGAGGACAGCCTATAGACTCTCAGAAGCATCAATGTAACATCAGAAAACATGTTTAGAGCAAGTTGAAGCTAGAGTAAACGTCCTTAGAGCCACGGCACATCGGTAAGGTAAGCTAATCATCACTTAAACTTTATTGGTTTTCTTTCTCTCTGAATCGCTTTGATCCATCATATTGCTATAATAAAAAAACGATATTTCATCGTACATGTCAAAAATAATAGATATGTGGTTGATTAGGCCTTTTTTAAAAATTATATATTAAATATATCAGTTGAACGGGAAACTCAATTAAAACGATGATTTTATCATCGTAGCTATTATTATTACAAAAGAAAACTCATTCTAAGTTTAAATGACCCCAAATTCCGTGTGATATATCGCCCAAAATACAAAAAGTAGGCGATAAGGTTAAAGTTTCTACGCTTCAATTTCTAAATGTGTATTGCCTATAAGATTGTTTATTCCATACACTATTTTTCGACTATACATGAAATTGTTTGTTAAACGATCGAGTTATCTCTATACAACACGACTCTAATAGCGAAAGAGCCTCATCATAGAAGGATTAATAACCTGGCGGTGGTTATGTGATCACCGTTGTTTATTTGTGTACACTATATCTAAAAAGGTTATTGGCAGAGTTCAATGAAATTTTGGGGAGGGGCGGGAGGGGGAGGTAAATTTGATTTGATTTGGGGGGTGGATCTAGTTTTTGATGCGGATTCTGGGACACTTATTCACTCTCCTTAACATTACGGGATCGTCATTTTCTGACATTGCCCGGTCTTTGCCCTCTCTGGGTGCTCTACTGTTCTGTAGTCCGAAGATGAAATAATAAGCAATTTATTAATGCAAAAATAGACCAATATAAAAATTCCGAAAATATCTCGAAACGAACATATTACCCCTCCACAAAGGGGGGGGGGGTCATTCTACAACTTTTTCCTCAAGGTTTGTAATACTCTCCCCTCTTACCCAGGATGTTAGTCTATCCATTTTTATTCGTCATTTTCTCGCCTTAACATTCTTCCCTATATTTTTTTTGTTTTTCTGTCACATTTTTTACTGAAATAAAAATTCCCTAGTTTATTACACTATGTTTTCTGAGAATTAAAATAATCCTAAGAATGTTCTTTTACAACAACAGGCTCTTCGCAGACCAGAAAAAGGCTAGTCTAGCTCAGGGTTTTTTTTAATTAAAATTATCCCAGGAATAGTAATAAATGCTAGTGCTGGACTTGTAGCCATTCCGGGCCAGAAAATATACAAAATTAAATGCTCTCGTTGGTTATATTTATTTTCTTTACTCAATTAAAATTATCCCATTTATCTTTAGCAGAACTTACCACGTTAGCAGACCAGAAAAATGCAGCTGCCTTCTAAGGCCACTGTGTGGGTTCGTTTTTCCCTTAGAGATCAGAAGAACCCTCTGGTCTCTTTCATTCAAGAAATAATAAATCTGTCACTTTTGACAGGAAATTTCTCAACGATCTGGACAAGGTCGACAGAACTTTGCGGGATTGAACAGTGACGGGCGTAGAATTGCTTGCGATACCGAGGGCGGGAATTGCATATGTGCCGGTTGCCTTCGAAGCCGAAAATATGATAGAACTCATATCGGATTTATCGGTGCAAGAGAATGGTGACCTAAAGAAGAAGTGAATATAAGAGTAACGGTGAGAATATTGTGAATGCAAGTGATTCTAAAACAAACAACATTTACCTTGAATTCTGTTGCCGGAATAATTAAATTCTTCGCGAACAAACTCGTACAAAGTGTCAAGATAATCCTAAGTATAAATTTGAACCAGATTTGAGGATATGGGGGCAGTTACAAATAATATTAAAATAATGGTTATTAAGGTTAATTACACTATTTTTAGGATATTAAAAAATATAAAGTTTCGTTTGGTGTCTTGTATTGTTCGAGTGTTATCATAGTCATAGTTGACTTTAATGTTAACATATTTTACTGCGCTGGAAGTAGCCATAATCCAATCCTCTTAAGAATTTAAAATTTAATTTCTTTTATATGTAAACTACGTGAAGAGCATACATAAATAACATCCTTAAAAACATCGCTTATAAAACCGTTAACAATAACGCAGGTTGACAATAATTATGTAATTATATCCCTCCTGAAACAATTGCGAACATCTATTATTCAGAAATATGAACAAAAGCAGCTAGAGGAAACGTGATTAGAATTGAGGTATTTATCAAAAAGCAAATGAACCTACTTCATTCTTCTTTACACCAATAAATATTAACAATGGTCCCATCCGCCAACTCTTTTTAATGAAACCTAATATTAGTTTTACTCTAAAACAATTCTGTGATGACGGTGAAATATGATAAAATATGAAGATATCAATTCGCACTCACGATATGGAAGAAACGTGCTGATGCGATTTTCCTACAGCAATCATTCATTGAAATAAGAAATTTCATGTATAGTCGAAAAATAGTGTATGGAATAAACAATCTTATAGGCAACACACATTTAGAAATTGAAGCGTAGAAACTTTAACCTTATCGCCTCCTTTTTGTACTTTGGGCGATATATCACACGGAATTTGGGGTCATTTAAACTTAGAATGGGTTTTCTTTTGTAATAATAATAGCTATGATGATAAAATCATCGTTTTACTTGAGTTTCCCGTTCAAATGAGCAATAAGAAAAAACGAAAAGCAGTAATATGATGCTCATTGAATTTATTAAAGAATTTTGGCTATATGTCATTATTATTATTATTCATTTTGGGGTGTATACAACATTATAGGGTTATTCACACGAAATTGGAAATGTTCTGGCCAGAAATCGAACACACGGGTCTCCAGATTTCCGGTCAGTCGCTTTACGACGAGGGGGTTTTTTTTTGGGGGGGAGGGGGGGCTTTGATTCGAGCTATTGGAAATTCTAGCCTTTGTCTTAGGTTGAAATCTTGGTCTAAATCCTTTTAATTTCGTTAGTGGAATGACTACGCCTGAAAATCCTATTCTAATAAGTACCAAAATATGTCGCTGGCAGATGTATTTTCCTATTGTTACGATGTTTGAGTATAAAATTAATAATAATACTTTACTATAACTAATGCACTGACGTGATATAAGAAACTAAATTGCAGTGAATAAACAATATGACAATAAATGAAACAATTTGACGAGTGTTAAAACTTAATATGCCTAAGGTGCAGATTAAAAACAGATAATGGTACTTTCTTATCATTAACAAAGGTTTTTGTATTGGTTTTATTAACGATTACCACCTTGAATATATATCACATTCATACTTCTAGAATCTTATTCGTTGGTTACTAGTAAGGAAACGATTTACCATCAAAAATAAGAATAGTGCTAATAGAATTAGCTTCAGCATCAACATCTTACTGTCATGTATCTGGTGGCAATGTTAATGAATGTGAAGAGAGCGACAATAATAATGAACATGAGTCTAAGTCTAACAGCAAGTAAAAACAACATAAGTATAGTTACAACCACTTGGTGACATCCACGGGAATCTAAACAAGTAAAGCCGCTAAAATATACAAACAGCTGTAACTTAGTATTGACAATCCAACACCTAGTCAAGCAGCCATTAACAAGTCAGCATAAAAACAGGCTGTAAATTGAAGGCGGAAATGATTGAAAAGTTACTGATGTAAGAATGGTCCTAATATTTATATAAAAAAGCGCATTTAATAAAATGAGTATCAAGTACCGGGTTTTACAAAAGTTCTGTTACACTCGCTTTTTTTATTTTCGAGAGGTTTACGTGTGTGATAGGAAACAAGCTCTGTCAAAAAAAAATTAAAGTTCTAATTTTCCAACAATTGCCATTAAAACGTCTTTTCCATTGTGTGCAGGTGTGTCGAGGTGGAAGAGAAAAGATTCGAAATCTCTGCTTTCCTGCGTGCCGGCCACAACAAGTTCGACAATGCTAAGCGGCTCAACGTTATCTGGATGACCGTCCACAGAGTCGCGGAGAGATTCAATAACGGGGAAGACCTCAAAGATCGACCTCATTTAAGCAGACCTTAAGTTATCAACCGTTTGGCTGTGAGAAAGGCCTTCGAAACTTAAAATAACTGCGCTTGCACAGAAGAAGACCATCTCGCTAGCTACGGTAGCCAGAGCTGTCAAGGAGGAGAGCGGCAAGAGCTTGAGGTGAGTGCAAAGGCCTCTGCTTGCCGACCGTAAGCTAGAACCACGTCGGAAGTGCTGTCTTCGCCTTATCAACGACTTGAAGAGTCATGAAAACCGAATTATCATTAATTTCTAGTGATCAATAAGCTGGTAAACTTTCACTAGGACGTCTCCGAGGTCCGCTAAATGTTCTCGACAAAGCAACCGGCCTCCGTGATGATGCTTGGCGTCGTATATTTAAATGACGAGAAGATGTCGCCGGTGTGGTTCTTGTCCGGTTTCAGGGTAATCGAGGCAGATTACAGGGACCTCTTGACTACGAAAGACCTACCTTGGGTTAGAAAATCAAGAAGAAGGCGGAGGAGTACATCTTTTAACAGGAGGTTACCCTGGCCCATACGGCAAAGACCGTACAAGATCGGTTTGAGTTGAACATGAACTTCGGGTCGAAGGACTTTTGGCCGCCGCATTCACCTGACCTCAATTCCTTCGAATCTAGCATGTGGGTGCCTGTCTAAGGCCTGCAAGGTCCGCCACACCAATTTCGATGAGCTTAAGTCATCTGTTAACCTAGTGTGAGCCAGCATGTGGAAGGACTTCGTTCACAACGTGTGCACGGCCTTAAGGTCTCGCCTGGAGCGCGTGCCCATAGGAATATACTCATTATAGTGACAAAATGAATGTAAGGAAAGAGGGTTGGAATTAATACAGAAAAATTTGCATTGTGGGAAGTGATTTTTGAGGGGAGAGAGAAGTTTATTTAACTAAGATGCTAAATGTTTGAGAAAGGGTAATCTTAGGAATACCTTATGCTTTGGCAGAGTTGTTATAATGATTCGAGGCTGATATATTTTGGAGACAAATTTATACACTAACCTATCAAAAATGAAAAGGGAGGTAGCAATTGAAATTAAAAAAATTCCTTAAATAGGTCTTTTCTTCATGAAAAGCTATCCAGTTTAAGTAAATATAGTAGGCTCTGAAAGTTCTACTTCGAAGTGGATAGGAGCTCTGCTGAAAACAAGGTATACTTAACAAAAAGTCGCGTGCTGTCATTTATTCTGATATATGAACTTACGACCTTCAAAACTTTCAATAATTATCGGACTAACTTTGGGAGGACCTTGGTAATTCTATCATTCGAAAGAGAATTTAAAACAACATAAGATTTTTAAGTTTGGTTAGAATCGGCCGAATAGTTATGATGTTATTGTTAAAAAAAAGTAATTCCCGGGTTAACCTTGTGAAGACTTTAGCAATTATATCATTTTAAAGAGAATGTAAAACAACCTAAGGGTTTCAAATTTCGTTATAATCGGCCTAATAGTTATGATGTTATTGTCAAAACAAAATAATTCCTGGGCTAACCCTGGGACGACTTTGGCAATTGTATCATTCGAAAAAAAATGTAAAACAACATAGGGGTTTCAGATTTCGTTAGAATCGGCTAAATAGTTACAATGTTATTTTAAAAAACAAAAAGCTAAAGGAGGACCGACCGACAAATGAGATGTAGAGTTGCACGCGGCTAAAAATATCCTTTGACACACAATATTTCTCTTCACATGACTCTTTCAATTTGGCAAAATATGTTGGCGAACTCCGCAGTGAGGATTCTTTTATAGCTACAATAGATATAGTATCGTTATTAGTCACGTGCGAATCTATATCTCACTATGTCGGTCGGTCCGTCGGTCCCCGATTTGTTTTCTTCTGTTTGGGTAAAAACATTATAAATATTCGGCCGATTCTAACGAAATTTGAAACCTTTCTGTTGTTTTACATTTTCTTTCGAATGCTATAATTTCCAAACTCCTCTCAAGGTTAGCCGGTGAATTATTGGGCAATAACATCATAACTATTCAGCCGATTCTAACGAAATTTGAAACTCTTATGTTATTATACATTATCTTTCGAATATTATAACTGCCAAGGTCGTCCCAAGGTTAGTCCAGGAATTATTAAAAGTTTTGAAGGTCGTAAGGTCATAAATCAGAATAAGTGAGAGCCCGCAACTTTGGTCAGCAGACCTTGTTTACTAACGTTCGGGTACACGAAGCTATTAATATTATTGCAGATTCTCTTATTCCAAGTACGAGTGAAATTTTGGGTTTATCTAAAAAAAACTATTCCTTAAGCTTTTAAAGTGGCTGTGGTTATACCATTTTTTTAAAACTACGGAGATTTACCTACATCATGAAGGTATGGCCATGGGTTCTTCATTGGGTCCCTCCTTTGCCAACAGCTTTTTGTGTCATCATGAAATACGATGGCTAGAAAGCTGTCTTTCGCAGTCTTTAAAAGATACATTGATGGTTGTTTCCTGATTTTCAAGCACAAAGATCATACTTTCTTATTCCAACATAAATTTTTCAATGGAAACAGAAATGGAAAACTAAATCTCTTTCTTGAATGTTTACGTTGTTCTGGTAGGTTCGGCCTTTAATACATTTATGTATTTATAGAGAACCCGACAACCAGTGGTTAGCGCGCTTGCCCGGCAATCGCCGGGTCGGCAGTTCGAATCTCCTTCCGGATTTTTTTTAAGCTGACACTATTTACTAAGGGAGGTTACCACCGTCACTGGGCATCACGGTGGGGAGTTGGGGCTTGCCCTGGCTGACGTCCGCTTGAGAAGCTACATTGCTTGATATGAGGACTAAAACCAGCAAACTTTAACTTTAACTTCAAATTAGGTACTCATTTTTTCAGTAGCTCTCCTACTCATGAGCATTAAAAATATAATTTTAAGAGCCTACCATATTTGCTCAAAATGGTTAACTTTTCAGGAAGAAATAACATAATATTTAAGAGATTTCTTTATTTTCAATTGCTACCCCTATTTCATTTTTGTTTAATTTTTTCTCCAAAAATATTTTATCCCCGAACCATTATCACAGCTGTAAGGTATTCCTAAGATTGCTCTATCAGGAACATTTAATATCTAAGTTCAATAAACTACTTCTCTCTACCTTCATAAACCATTTTCCAGAAGGCCAAATTTCTCTATTACTTCATAATGAGTCAATTTCTATTAACTTGCGATCATTTGTAGTTTACAATTATACATGCACAACCTGCAATGGTTGTCATGATAGCAAAACTAGCTTGACACTAAAATGCAGGATCGTTAAGCACTTAGGTTTGTCTCACAAGACTATCATTTCCATTTCCAACCCATAAGTTCCCTCCATTATGCAACACTCTGAAAATCACCGACATCCTCTTAATCCAAATCATTAAGCATTTTATCATCTACCTCAACATCATTAGAGTTAAAACTCTTTGAGTCTGTTAATAAAAAAATTAAAATCTAATTTAAAAAAGTTACACATATTCAATTAAATTACTCACTGTATTACCAACCAACAGAGCAACCAAACATTCTTTTTTATTATTTTTCTAGCTTTATTATTTGCTCTCACAACTCCAACGATACAGGTTAGTCTCTCTTTGTAATTTTTTCACATTTCTTTCTTTTGATTATAATATATAATGAGTTATTTCATTCTTTTAATTACATTCAGTTTGTTTTTAATCTTAATACTGAATTTAGTTAGTATTGAATTTTTTCGTGCCTTCAACCTTTTTTATTAAATTACACCATTAATTTAATTAATTTTACGTACTGTGTCATTTATGTTTTACATGAAACTCCATATTTATGGCCATATTACTGGTTTACCTTTTAAATTAAACAATTATTTCCTGTATTTTAAGACTTGTTTGGGCTTAAGAAGAGACGAAATCGCTTGTCTATCATATTTCCTTATTTCCTATGGGTTATTGAGCATATAGAATCTGCTTTGCATTGTTTGGATTATAACAGAGAACTGTTAATTTACAAATATTTCACCCAAACCTCCCTTAATGCCAGTCTTATATTTTATCTTCTCATCTAAGCTTTAAAGACAATATAGCTCATTAACGTAAAGTCAATAATATGCAGATAAATCTTCATTTATATTCATAAAAAGAATTCGCACAGCATATTTCATATATTCTCAGAAGACCAAAGATGCTTAGTGAAATACCTGCTTCTTATATCGATATATGTATGGGGGTCGAACCTAGTAAACATTTGTTTGAAAATTTTAAACGGTTCACACATTGAGCCTTATAAATAAGAAGTTAAACTTCCCGCTTTTATTTACTTCTCTTTCATAATTTGGAAGATAAACTTCCCGCTTTGTAGTATTTCTCTTTCGTAAATAGGAAGATAAACTTCCCGCTTTTAGTATCTCTCTTTCGTAAATAGGAAGATAAACTTCCCGCTTTGTAGTATTTCTCTTTCTTAAATAGGAAGATAAACTTCCCGCTTTGTATTAGTTCTCTTTTGTAAATAGGAAGCTAAACTCCCCAGTGCACAGTACGATATCATGGGTCGGCTATACGTGGCTCCGTACAAAATAGATCTTGTTCTTGAAGTCCCCGTGGGGAAAAGGTAAAAATCGATGGCGTTTTCTTGAGGGGACCCCCCCCCCTCGCCTTTTCCTCCTTTGCCGCCTGTAAACTTTTCGGTGAGCTTAATTTTCTTGTAGATTTCTTCCAAGTCTAAAAATTCGGAAAATTGATTTCAGCCGTGTTTATGTGTAAAGGGTTGGAGCTGATTTGGCAATTATTATAGTGCTTATGTCTAAAAGCTGATTGGGCAATTTGTCAACGCTAAGGATGTTTTTCCAAAAATGAACGTAAGAATTACTATAAAAAGGAATATCAATCCTGCTTGGTTGAATTGTCGTAGTGTTAAGTGTAGATGAAATAACTATTTATATAGGTGTATTTTTGTGTAAGAGATTGACTGCGCTCCAAGACGACTTTACCTCTAACAAGCAAAGTCCTACTTCTACAAATTTCGGAATTCTCCACTGTTTCAGTAGGTGAAGATATTTACGGTTTTTGGAGGAACGCCCGCTTGGGTTCAACGGAAACCGTCTGGTTTTACCAAGAACATATGCGCACCTGCGCGTGCGCGCGTGCACACCCGCGAGAGTGGAAACCCTGCCAACGAGTGAATTTTGGATGAACTGGAGTTTCTCGCCTGCATCTTGTCTGTTCCCGAACCCCGGAAGGAAGCCTCGCAGGGGGCGCGAAGAAGGGGACCCCATTCTGGGGTGGAGTGGTCAGGGCAGATAGGAGGACCCTGTTAGACATTTTAGACAGGTAGGGCAGAAAGGGTGACTCAAAGTTTATTTAGGTACTCGCCCCCGCGATAAGAGCTTGGTAGGTTCAAGTAGTTCCTGCTGTTGGGGCCATCATGGATGACCCTAACGGCGAGAAGAGGGTCCCGCTCCATGTCAAAGAGCAATGCCTAAAGCCTTCACGTGAGAAGGTTTTTGAAACTGTCTTCTCAACGCTTGGGATTGCTCTTTGCCGACTTAAAGACCAGTATTATGGTTACATGGCCTTTTGTGACTCTAAGCAAGATTTGGACAACCTACTGAGCGCAAACTCGAGGAAGAAATTAGAAGAGATCGGCCTCATACCACGTGTTGCTCCACATGTATCGGCCAAGAGATCGATTATTTGCCAAAGTATCGACCCCTACGTTGGTACCCACTCTGCTGAGGGGATAAAACAAGAAGTTGAAGCGAAGCAAGCTTGGGTCAAAATCGATGATGCAATAAAGTTTAAGAAACGTGAAAGAGAAGAACACACCCATGTGTTTGAAATAATCTTTCAGACTACTGAGATGGCAACGAAGGTGGCGGAAAATGGACTGGTCCTATTTAATTCAAAGGTCTCCACCAGCTGCATTGAGCGAGAGGTATTTGTGCCGGCCCAGATCTGCTTCTGCTGCTATGCCCTGGAAAAGCATGCCACTAAGGACTGTAAGGCTACAGGCAAAATCTGTTCTGAGTGCTCAGAATCTGGCCACACGTAAATAGAGTGCACTAGCTCCAATAAGAAGTGCATTAATTGTGGCAATTCTCACCGTACTCTATTAACGGCTTGCCCAATAAAGAAGGCCTTGGTAACGGACCAAAAGAAGACCTTGATCGAGGAAAGAAATAGAAGAAAGACTACTTCAAGCGACAAAAGTTTCCGAACAGAAGACCACGATTCAAATAAACCAGAGCATGAGACCAGATCTTATCATGTGTATATTACACGCGCACTTCGTGAATATAACGAACCCTGGCAGTTATGCGACGGAATTAAATAAGATGCTGGTACAGAATGAACTAAAGCCGATGTGGTTTCCGGACAACCCGCCATCAGGAGACCTATTTCAAGCTCAATTTAAGAATCTTAAACAACCTGAGACAAGGCCTCGTTCTACTTCTCGCGACTCGCGTTTACGCAAGAAAGAACGTGCCGTAAATGATGACTGACAGAGGGAGACCAGTAACTAACCGGAAGAGACTCTACCAAAAAACGATGAGGTTGAACCTGTTGCATCAACATCTGCCTCCGCTACGCCAATCTATCGGACTACCCACGATCTGTGCATGGGAATCTACGGCTGCCCATCTGCTCCAATACCGAAGAAAGCCAATGTTAATGAACTGATAGAAGGAGTTACTAAAGGCAGGTATAAATGGGACTTTAATGCGGACGTTACGGAAGAAGAGCTCCTAAACGCTTTCCTAAAAGGAAAGATAGAAATATGTCCCGAATCCTGCTTTAATCTTAACCAGGATCAATACAGGAAAAAGAGATCTGGTAGGATAAGGTCACCAGCCAGAGATAAAGGGACTAAGGTTAAACAACCGAATATCAATTAACCATAGCTATCTCTACCAAACTCATCAGGGACCTTAAGATCTTCTCGCTGAATGTTCAAAGGATTGAAGAACAAAAGCAGAATATACAATGACATCATTAGAAACGCTGATCCCGACATCGTGCATATTTCTGAGCATGGATTAAACGACGACATCGAGCTTATAAAACTATATAACTACGAAGTATTAATGGCTAGTCACTGAAAGGAAAGATTCAACGGGGTTGCAATTGCCATTAGAAAAGGCATTAGATTTAAAGAGATACGGGACTTAGAGGAATCGTATTTGTTGGTAAAGATCCCTATGTCATATGACAACCTGGTGGTTGCAGTCGGGTATCAACCACCCAGGCGCCTGTATCTCCTGATTCCCAACTTTATGCGACTCTTTAGGAGAGAGGCCTCAACGATATTAGTCGGAGATTTGAATGCCTGGTGTAGGAAAGCCGGCTACACGAGGGCTTTTAACGGAGCTGGTAATTCACTGAACCTCCTAATCGATAGAGGTGTTGTGCAAAGAGAAGGGCCAGATTTCTCCACATTCCATACGGCAATATCATCGACCACGCCGGATATTGTGTTAAAAAAATCGAAACTTTTCTCTTAACCATGTCACTCTCCCGGGCCCTTTCATACCGTCAGATCATATTAGTATGATCACCCACATCTCTACTTCTCCAATACAAGTACAAATTCCTAAACGAAGATGCCTATCAAGAGCTAACTGGGAAATATACCGAGAACATTTGCGCCAAGTGAATATTGAACAACTCGATGGTGCTTTCCTAGAAGAGATTGACGAGAAACTCGATCATCTCACTTCGAAAATCTTAGAAGCTCACCGCCTGGCTATCCCCTGGACGGAACATAAAACTCTTCCATCTCCAAGGTGGGACGAAAACATACAACAGAAAATGGATCAGCTAGAAGTAATCGTTTTCTTTATAAATATGCATGAGATCACGGTACAACGGTACCAGGAACTGCGAGAATTAGGAATGAGATTGGGCAACTCATACTTAAGAGATCGAGAGACCAGTGGGATGATATCATTACTAAGATTGACGAAGAAGGGGACCCCCAAAAATTTTGGAATCCAATAAAGAGACTGAGAGGCACTCCTTCTAAGAAAAGCATAAGCACCAAGGTCAACGGCGTAGAATATACGGAGGACCATGATATCGATAGGGAATTTAGGCTGTACTGGAAAAACCGCTTTCGTATTAGCGATGAAGATAACGAGTTATTTGATGAGAGGTATGAAGAAGAAGTCCTACTTAGACTCCAAGACTTAGGTGCCGACCTTACACCACATTACTTCGTGGACAGATCCTGCACTGCACGGGAAGAAGGTAGACCATTCACGCACGAAGAGTACGAGTGGGTCCTCAAAAGCTTTAAGCAAAAAGCACCAGGCATAACTGGCATGACTAAAATGCATATGCTGAATGCTCCCAATAACATCAACGAGGGTCTACTAGAGCTTTTAATGCCTGCCTCAATGTTGGCTATTTTCCAGACCAATTTAAAAGAGCCCGCATGATCTTTATTATGAAACCTTAAAAACCGAAGAAGGAGATCAGTAGCTATAGGCCCATTTCCTTGTTGGAGTTTATGGGCAAATTGTTAGGAAGACTTCTTAACACCAGACTGAGGACCTTCCTGGAAACTCACAACTCATACAACTCCCAATAACATCAGTTTAGGATGAAATTTGGAACGAAAACGGCTCTGCCATTAATTACGGAGAGAATAACAATCGGAAAAACTACGAATGGTAATGCCGATGTCGTACTTCACGATGTGGCCTCGGCATTCGACAAAGTATGGCTACCGGGTCTGAAAAGCAAACAAAGTGAACTTGCCGTGGATGGAATCCTAACCAATATTCCATGCGACTATCTAGAGGATAGAGAAGTAGTCGTGAAGATAAATGGTATAGAAGGTGTAGCCTTTAATCTAGAAGCCGGGGTACCTCAAGGGGGCTACCTCAGTCCCACTCTGTACTCAGTATATACTGGGGATTTACCACATCCCGTTCAAGACCTCGCCCAGTATATACAGCTAGCAGATGATATTACTCGTCCATTACCAGTGTTTATAAAAATCCTAGCGACATTGCTAACAGGCCAGGAAGAGAAATTGTTAATATCACTAACTTTGAAAAAAGGAATAAGATAAAGACCAATGTCCAAAAGTTTAGAGTAATACCAATTGGCCGTCGGAAAACATCGGACGTACTGGTGCAAGACGAGCTCAATGAGTACTCAAGGTAAGGCCGAGTTCTAGGCCTGAAGTTAACGTCGGACGGGTACAGGGTCCATTACCTACAGTAGATCACCTTTGCTACGAAAACGTTACAGAGCCTCTATCGCTTCACACATCTCTCAATGAGCAACAAAAGAAAACTCTATGTGCTGTTGGTGAGACCACTCCTCTTATACCCAACAATACCCCTTAATACCCTGAGCAAATTTGTCATAAAGAAAGCTCGAGTTATCCAAAACAAGGCAATCAGGTTTATTACCAACGTGTCACTGCTTGACTACATTTCTTCAAGAATACTACACGAGGCGACGGACATTGAGCCAATAAATATCACCCTAAATAGACGAGCACGCAATATTTGGCAGAAAATCTATGCTAATATGCCAGATGAGGTGCTGAACCCGATTAGAATACCTGATGTAGATGTACAGAACCTAAGGTTCAGGCAAACATTTAAAAGCAGCCAAATAATATCTCGACAAGAAATTCAACCGATCTATTGAAAAACTTACCAGAAGATTAAAACCTATATCAACTCAAATTGACAATACAATACTAAATGATGAGAATAATGAAAAGCAAAAATGAATTGTTTCATGTAAATAAAGATATCAATTGATTATAAATGATCCCAAGTGGACACCTAAAATTAAAAAAAAATAAAAAAAAAATAAAAAATGAATAAATACAAGATCCGAAGTGGCAAAAAAAAAATATATATATATATAATATAAAAGATCAGAAATGGACAAAAAATAAATAAATAAAATAAAATAAAATAAATACAATTAAAGATCCGAAACGGACACGTAAAATTACAAATAAAGTCAATCAACTATCAAGACGCCTGCAAGATTTCAAAGGCTTGAATGCTGCACAAACAAACAAAGAAATAATAACTACGAATAAATAGAGAGGCAAATGACTCAGGTTGCCAGACAACCTGGCACAACTACTCTCTCTCTATTATACATCTATTCTACCTATTCTTTCTACTCTATTTACACATTTTCTACCTTTTTCGATCATTGATCGTGTAAACGATCAATGATCGTTATATTTCCTGTTCGTCATTTCGAAGCTTATTCCAGCCATATACCCAGGGATAAAGAATCCATATATAATTATATATATTTTTCCTTCATCCCATAAGGAAGCGGTTGATTACTTAACTTAGCCTACAATACTCCAAGAGAGAGCATACCTTACACAGACCCTACATATGAACGAACATTGTGAGCGTAATCCGCTATTGTTTAGAAAGGAATGTGATGCCCGTTTATAACAAATTACCTTGCGCCCAATGTAAACTACGCAATTCATCTTCTGCTCATAGGATAATTATTTCTTTTTAATTATGATTGTTTGATTATGTGAAGCAATTGTTAAAGCCACATATTATTTTACCTATTTAAGCCCCTGAAATAGACAAATGATTGCTTACTTCATCTACATTACTTACTTAATCAATCATTAATTTGCAATCACAAAGCTAACCTAGCTTAACTTACCTAACCTACCAGTCTTTAGTTATACGGGTGAGTTTTAGGTTAGGTAAAAAAACTATAATCATTTAATAACCTTAAATATTAATTCTCATCAACACCTCATACGCGTCTTCATTGCCCAATACAATACATCCACCCAATCAACCTAACAAAACCTACAAAACGCAAAATATAACTCTCAATCATCTAATAAAACCAATCACCCCAAACCACTTGAACTAATAATCTGTCAAACAGATAAGAACTCTCTTTATCTTTTAATAAAACCAATAAAACCAAACAACCTTATCTAAGAAACAACAAACACCATATGTGAGGTAAATTGGGGTGACTATTTTCAGGTAATCTAAAAAAACAGTCCCGATAACTACTTGAAAAGATAAATACTCCCAACGACCTCTAGTAAATATGAGTACTCACATCAACCAGTAGTAAAGATAACCACTCCTTTACTTGACTAATAAAGGTAAGCACTCCCAAAGACTACTAAAATATAAAACTCATACCCCCACTAGATATGTAAATTCTTTTAACAACCACTAGCAACTATAATCAGTCCCACCCCACTCCAGACTAATAAAGGCAAACCCTCCCTACGACCACTTATAAAGAAGACAATCCTAAATTTGATCTGTATTTGACAAGGTAAGTATAAATTAAAAAAAAAAAACCTTTCTATATATATTTTATATTTTAGCTTTTTGCATATAATAAATTTAGAAATAAAAGTGCATTTCACATTTTTCTTAGCATACGGCCGTTAGTACTGCCAAAAACTTGGCCAATTGCTGCTAAATGCTCAAATTTGGCCAACTAAAGATAATCACACACCAAATGAATGTTTGGGAAGTTTAGTTAGATAGGTTATTCAGGTTTTTTGTTTATTTACCTAACCTAATCTCAACAGACGTAACCTAAACAACCAAGCAAAATGAGTACTCCGAAGATCGCTAGCAAAGTTGACCACTCCCAAAGTTAAGCAAGAAAAGATACATACTCTTTATTTTTCTCTTGGTATGATTATCTTAACTTAATCCTCATATTTTTCCATTATCTTCAAGACTTATTCCCTGCACTGATTACAGGAGTATTGAAGAAAGCTGTAGATATCTACATAATTTGCTAACTTCAGATCGTTTTTCGTTCATTCTATTGTAGTAAGATTTTATAGCCATCGATCTTTTGATTATAAATTAGGAGAGTTAATTTTTTTCTTAAATACAGTAAATAATTTATAGAAAACCTAATTATCGTAAAAAATTTATATGGTTACTCTGATTTAATGGATATTTCATTTCCTTAAGTTTTATTTGTGAACATTTCAGTAAATTGTGAGTTTCAAAAAGTTTTATTTGATTGGAATGGAATTAATTTGATCAAACATTAAGTTATATATGGCTGCGGGCCCATTATTCGAAAGTACGGGGTGTGTTTTACTCCTAAGAGATAGTTTATACAGTAGAAAAAGTGTTTGAACACGCTAATTACTAAAATTAATTACAACGTTGGAAAAATATAATGATGAAACAATATTAAAATTTATATACCGTATTGTAAAGCATTATATCTTAAAGTTAATTAAATCATTCTCCCCGAAATTATAATGAAAGATAAAAGCAAATTAAAAGAATATAGAAGGAAGTTTCACTTAATATCAAGAAGCAGCGAAATAATACTCCTACAAACATTTCATATGATTCAACCAATTATCGCCCAAACCAACACATATGGAAGCGCCATGTCTCCCATGAGAGTTTATCTTTCTCTATGTGTGCGCGAAAACATAGCATATTTAGGAAAGAACTTCATGGCGATTGAAAATTGCTCAAATGAAAATAGTCGTTGATCTGTATGATACAAGGTTCTAACGGCCAGGGAAAGAAGGCTACTTTGTTGTGAAGTGATGGAAATTTCCTTCTTCAGCAGCCAGAGTTTATTAGCGACAGACTTCATAGCAACATGTATTGCAGTTGTTGCGCTTCAGACTGTGCGAAATTATTTGCAGAGGGCCGAATTGCGAAGATGAAGTCCAAGAAGAAAGCCCTGTATCAGTGAAGCGAATAGACAGAAAAGACTCGGATTTGCAAGGAAACATCTCAACAAACCAAAGGAGTTCTGGAGTTGCTTCATGTTCAGCGACGAGGGAAAGTAGCTATCGTTAAACAGGGAGGCAGACATGCAATGGTATGTGGTTGCATGGCCCGGGCAGATGTGTTGGGAAGTTACTCTTTATTGATGGAATAATGTACGCACGGAAGTACATCGATATTTTTTGCGATAATTTGTTAGAAAAATCAGAGAAACTAAGGTTACAAGAGTCTTATATGTTTCAATAGGAAAATGAACCCAAACAGACTGCTCAACTAACAACAAAGTGGTTACTGTTAAACGTCCATCGAAGATTTCAAACCCCTCCCGAATCCCGGATTTGAATCCTATTGAAACTTTTGGCATATTTTGAAATCTAATATACGAAAACGTAAGTTTTCAAGAAAAACAGAGATTGAGACCATTTTCCTGGGGAAATGGCCCCAAGATAGGTATGAAAGGACAGGAAATTTATTAGACATCATGCCACCAAGACTTCAGGATGTGATATAAGAAAGAGGGCTTCATACAAAATATTAAGGCTTTATGTACGTGGTGCCTGCGGTTTAATTTACAGGTGTTGAACCAGATTTAAGGTGCTCTAATACTTATTTCCATTTATTTTTACATGATTATAATGTAACTTTTGTCCAGTGGATTCAACTGACCTTACGATACACCTATTTGATCACAATACGGTATATAAATATCATTTACCCTATGAAGTCTAGGGGGTGGGGGGTCGTAAAGGATGTTTGAGTTTGAAAAGAGCTTAGTAGAATGTGATAGTCCAAGGGCCGAAAGAGGAAACGAAACAATTTACAACGCAAACAACTTAAAGATGACTCTTGGATCTGCTGCCGTTAGTCAATAAAGGTCGACCCCTTCGCGAGAGGGAAGTGTTTAAATTGCATCTTAGATCGTTTAAAATTCTACATTAGTAATAGTAGTAATTGTTGTTTCTATTTTGTTTTTGATTTGTAGGTGTATTTATGATCTTCGCTTTAATGGTTTTCTATTTGTCGGTCTCCTTATGAACTTTCAGGACTATCATGTAGCTTGAGTCTAATCCTGGTTTTTGTGGTCTTTGATCTGTTTGTCTATTTATGGGCTCTCATGTAGCTTATGAGTCAAATGCAGGGTTTGAAAGTCCTTAGACATTTGGGGTTTTCAGGATACGTGGTCGATAACTATTCTTTTATTATGCTACGGTAAAACAGAGTTGAAACAACCTTTTGTTGTGAGTGAAATTAAACCATACATGATGTGGTTACTCGCCGGAGTCCAGATTTCTGTCAACTTCAGAGCGGCTGCTATACGCTATGCTGACCCGTGAAACGGAGCTCACGTTAATTAATAGGCCCCAGTCAGACTGGGAAATAAAATGCAGATCGGTGACCAATTTGGGGAAAGCCAAGAGTCACCTCAGATGTTTGAAATCTATTTAAGGTTCGCAAACTATTTTTAGGGAATTTAATACTGAAAAATGCCAATAGATATGTAAAATCGACTTTACACAATCTAACTCTTCTTTTACCGCTAAGAGAATGGAATAGGATCAGGTTTTCGCATGTTGAGCTATAAAAAAATTCTTTTTTTTTAATTTAATAAGGAAATTTTCATAACAAACGAAGGCATTTCGAACATTGTAGAAAAAACTAAAGAAATGACAGTCATATAATAATAGATGAAGAAAATGGAAGAGGATGGGGATTAAGTAGTAGTTTAATGGCTTCAGAATGTATTTCCGAGGACTATTTTGGACAAAGAGACGATATAAATAAAAAATAAAAACAAAATAAACTCGCTAATTACAATAAGGAAGGTCACATGTAAGCTTAGCTAAGAACCTCTATTTGGCCGCCCTCTGGATTACTTACTATAATTTGACCGACAAAGACAGACAGACAGAGTGAGTGTAAAAACAGTTTTGTAAATCAGTTTAACAAAGAAGTGGCGGATCCAACATAAAAATGGGGGGGGGGGGGCTAACATGAAATTTTCCCTCTGACGAGTCTGAGAAAATGGCATTAAACATTAATAATTGCTATTTTACACAGCATCGATAACACTGTACAACAAATTTCAGTTTCAAGAAAGAAACAGATCTCATGTGCATTTTATTATGAGGTTGAGTGTGTTGAATTCGAAAACAAAGATTTCATATCACGTAACATTTTCTTGTAAATTTCCGATTTAATAATTATGCAGTTGATACCGATTTCTACGATACCATAAATGTATTTCGCTGCCAAAGTTAGATTAAATGTGTCCATTGTAATTAATTCATGAATATATAATGAATCAGCATGTTTGTTAGCATTATATAATATATTAACTTACATTTTAGTATTTACTTCTTCGTTTGTAAGACGTCTCATGTGTATCTTGCTTCAGGTTCCTCAGAAGTCAGCCAGCATAGCATGGCTGTATTTTCCCTTATACCTGTTTTCCATTGACGCTATATTTTGATGGATCCTCTCTCCATGTTCATCACTCACATCTCCTGCATTCTCTGGGAAGAAGGAGAGATGAGAATGAAGAAAGTGTATTTACACTCATATTGCAGCCGAGATCCTAGTAGCACTTGATTAGGCTCTCCACTATAAGCTCTTGCTGTGCCCCTTGGTGCTTTCCCAGAAGTCTTCTCCATACATCTTTGAATGCATGCCAGGCCGCTAGCTCAATTTGATCCATTGTCGCCTCGAAGTCCTCTTCAGCTTTAAGTTGACGAATATACCTTCTTTTATCTTGGCATCACTTATTATAGAGAAGATCGCTTTGAGGTACTGGAAACATGGCTGGTTATGTTGCAGTATTTTAGTAAATTGCTTCATTATTCCTAGCTTTATATGTAGTGGTGGCACAATTATTTTCTTCTTCTTAACTAGTGGCTCATTAATTACATTATGGCCTCCAGGCATAATAGTTTCCCGAGGTGACCATTCTGAGCGTACATAATGTTCTAATCTGACTCCACTGTTCCGCTTGCAAAGGAAGCACATAGCCCATTAAATAGGGCTACTACTTTTAAGTCCGCACAAATTAGCCACTCATGCTCCTTGTAACTTATGAGGTTTAGAATAAAAGCAAGGTTCTCATATGTCTCTTAAAATGGCGGAATCAGCAACTGGAACCGAAGGCATGGTGTTCCCAATGCGAAACAGAACCACTTTTATGATGTAAAGGGATGCATTTATGAATAGCCTCCACTTATTTGGTTCATAGGTCAGCTTAAGGGCGTTGAATAGGCCTCTGATATCATTACAATAAGTCAAGTTGTTTTCAAAAGTGAAGAATTGCTGTAGATCTGTAGAATACTTCCTAAATACTGTAATTCGAGTATGTTAATCCAACAGGTTTCATTGCTGCAGACGTGAGGCCAGGAGTTCACTCTGTTGCTTAGTAAGTGTTAGATCACGAACTAGATCATTGAGTTCCGGTTGGGTGATGAAGTGTGGTTTCTTGTCAGATTCAAGCTGTGCCACATATGCTGTATCTTGAGATTCTGAATCGTCTAAGTTACTCGTGTCGTTGCTTGGTAGTTCACAGGGCGGCTCTGGTACAGGAATAGCACTTGAAAGTCGAACTGGGCGAATAACAGACTGAAGATCTGAATACATGATAGATTTCTTGTCCTTTCTGTTGTGACCTGCAGTGAAATAAAATAAAATCAGACTAAATATGAATGTTACTGGCTGTGATCACTTGCAGAAATAGTGGAAATACAACATAATATGTATTTTTATCTTTTTACTTAATACATCTCTTGAAAATATCTTAAAGACCAGGAAAGAAAACACATTTAATATCTGTTAAACAGAAGTAGCAATCCGTTGAATGGTCCTTTGGCTTCCTCTAGACCATTGATACGCCAAACATGAGGCAAGGCCCTTCCTTTTTAACCAGGCAGAAAGGGAACTTGTGCATCTGATACAACATATGTGAGGTGCCCAGCGTTTGTCCTGGTCACCCAATTTACATCCAAAGTAGATCTCATAAAGTTTCTTCATGTATTGTCTTAATGTAACTGATCCACATATATAACAGAAACTGTCCCAGTAATTTTTGCTTTCTCTAGTCATTTTAGCTCTGTTTCCTGTAAAGAAAACCCCTGAAGTATCTGAAAAATACTATAAATAGTAACAGCAACAAATGTTAAATAAAAAGGTAGAAATAGGAAGCATTTATATTAAGTTACAAAATTATCAAGCGTTACGTAAGAGTTACCACGAATTCGAACCCATATAACTAAGAAAATATTGAGTATACTTTCAGAAATTTCATAGGTTAGGTTAACAAATACCTTAGGAACACCCGAATAGAATTATATAAAATCCGTTTGTAGCTTTTAGAGTTGTCAGTTTCGGCCCATTCCTGTTTGCATTCAATGCTTACGGAACCATCAGTGTATTTTATGTAAGTAAAAATGATTGATTTTTTTTCTCAGGCCCCAGGGTGTCTATTCTACAATTTAATATTTATTTTGTGAACATTCCTTTATATTATTTTATTTTTTTAAGAAAGTCCACAAATTTATCATTTGCTTTCCTATTTATTGTATTACTTTTAAGGAGACTTTAGGGAAACTGTATAGTCTCACCTCTATAACTTTGATTATTTTGGTGGTATCCTGAATGATTACTAAAAAACATTTATAAATCATTTATCAAATATGTCATTAATTAAATCCAGATGAATCCTTCACCTAGAAATAAACCTGTTGACTGTCAGTTTTGTAAATCCTAGTATTAAGGAAGAAACAATACGTTCGTTTGGATGGTTTTAACGTCTTCTTTCACCCCTAGCTGGATCTATTCCAGCCTTCAAAGAATAAAGAGAGAACAGCCAGATGAAGGAATAAAGAGTTAAAGAACTAAAGAGTGTAGTAGCTAAAATATTAGGGCTGAAAGTGATGCGACAGCTACCAATGATCATAAAAGCTTGGGCTAGAAAAGTCTTTGGCAAATAGACCCAAACATATGGTCATGGATAAGTCGCTTTAAAAAGGGTCAAACGAAAAAAAATTAACTTAATTTTTTTTTAAGAAATTATTGTTTTATTAAAGAAAAGTAAAAACATTTTGATATACAAAAAAATATTAATTCATCAAAATAGTTTTCACCATTATTAACAATGCTCTCCATTGTTTAATGATAATAATAATAATAATAATAATACTGGTGTACAAGGTTTTAGGTTTTAAGGAAATAGACATCATTCCTATATATACGAAATTGGTCTCCTGAATCGAAAAATAACCTTCATTTTGATATATCCCGGTCTAGTTTTTAAGTCCATATTTGTTATAATTATGTGTGTGACTCAATATCCATATGTATATATATACATGAAAGTTAATGTCTATATGTATATGTCATAAGCGTATATGTAAATCCATATGTATATGTTATGTTATAAATTAGTCTCTATGTACGTGTGTACCTCCACTACACTGGGTTCTTTACTTTATCCTAATTCTAATTTATTTTCCTTTTTTTTCGATTTTTCAGATGTTGTGTTGAACTAAGAAATAGAAAATGAGTCAGATGTTGTTGCGTTTATTCTCCAAGTGTGTTTTGTTATATTTGCGGCGAATACACGTTACCTGAAAACCGAAAAAACATCACTGATTTTGTTGAAACAGCGCATATGGCATATTTTGGGGTCAAGCTGGGAGACCAAGATAAATTTGGGGCACTGAATAGTGTCTGCAAACAAAGAACAGAACATTTGCGAAGGGAACTAAAAGGACAATGAAAAGTATGAGGTTCGCTATACCAATGTTGGCGGAACCCCAATAATCACGTGGATGACAGCTATTTTGGGGCCGTAAATTTAAAGAAGAAAGACCAAAAAACCCGACAAAGACTTGTCTATCCTAACCTTGCCTCTGCTATCTGATCGGTTCCACACAATGAAGAGCCTCTTGTTCTTATTGTCTTGACTCAGATAACTTTGCCCTGAACCGAAGAAGATTCATCACCAGAAAATAACACTAGAGATCAAGAATTTTAGTTAAGGCCTTACCTCAGTTATTCTCCCAGGTAGAACTGAATGATCTAATTCGTGATCTGAACCTCCCAAAATATTCTTGAACTTTTGACTTACCGATTGAAAGAGACGTATCTTCTAGAGAATAGTGTCCGTATAACCTTATATCGGGGTCGGCATGAAGAGTTCTTTTCTTTCTTCACACAAGAGAAATAGTTGGTTTATTGAAGAGATTCCAGTGGGTTTCTTGATAAACTTAGCATTGAGAATACACACCAAAGGAATGTCGTCTTTTCATATACAGTTCTAAGCGTAGTATTAAATGTCTATTTTTGCACAACGGAAATTTGTATGGCTCTGTCCCACTCAGCCACTCACCAACTCTGAAGGAAAAATATAAGGGAATTAAGCTTGTTTTAGAAAAGATACTGTATCATGATCATAAATGAGTCCTCTGCGTTGACTTAAAGTTGGTGAATTTTCTCATGAGACAGCAATTGGGTTATTCCAAATACCTATGCTTTCCTTGCATGTTGGACAGTAGAGACTGAGTAAACCAATATGTTAAGAAAGATTGACTGCCTCGAACAAATATGACTCCATGTAGAAGCTGTCAATATATTTGAACAACCTTTAGTTGAGCGAGAGATCATTTTTCCCCTCTGGACATCAAACTCGGATTGATCAAGTAATTCATCAAAGGTATTGACAAGAATAGAGAGTGCTTCAAGTTTATCCGTAGTGTATATCCAGGCTTGATGATTGAACAACTTAAAGTAGGAATTTTCATGCAATTTTCATGAAATTTTAGGAAAACGCTGAGCGAAAATAAAGTATCAGATTGGCGAGTCTTTGTAGATGTAGTGAAAAATTTCAATGGGAAACACAAAAGTGAAAATTATATAGACCTTGTTATCAAGTTGCTATCAACTTTTAGTGATATTGGCGCGAATATGAGCATCAAAATGAATTTTCTTTTTATTCATCTTGATCATTTTCCTGAAACTCTCAGAGATTTTAGCGACGAACAAAGCGAACGATTCTATCAAGACATCAAGGAGATGGAAACTCGGTAGCAAGAAGGTTGGGACACGGGGATGATGAGAGAAAATTTATTCCTTGAATTTTCTGACAAAAATCTTTGTCAACGCATTTTCAATTTTGAATTTTTTTGTACTTTGTTTGATTATGTGTTATGTTCGCTTTATTGCTTCATAGTATTTGCCTCTTGTATGGATAAAATACTTTGTTAAAGAAAAAGTCTGGCTTAATTCCACTAGAAATCACTAATATCATCTCATGTACACTGTTGAAAATATTTTTAGGCGTATTTTTAGCATCTAATAGAGCCAAATTGGAGATGAAGAGAGACAGAAAAATAGACCTGATAGAGAAAAAACTGGAATTACTTTCGAATTTAGCAGGCAAAATCACTTAAGAATTCGTTGCTCTTTGAAGTCAAAATAATAATAATAATAATAATAATAATAATAATAATAATAGATGTTTTATATGGCGTCTTTCACAACTTTGAATCGATGGTACGGCGCCGGTCCATCAACTAGGCAAAGACCTAACAGAATAGGTGGGTTTTCAGAGCTCGGTCAAAAGCGCTGGGCAAGAAGAGGAAGCGTATGCCAGGAGGATGACCATTTACAGCTTAGAGGCAAATGCAGAGAAGGTGCAATTTCCCATGCAGCGTAGACGTGCCCGAGGAGCAGAAAGCAGGAGTTCTCTCCCCGAGCGAAGGGCTCTTTGTTGTCTAGATCCAGTCAGTGAGGAGGACAGGTACGGAGGAGTTGCGGTGTTAGGGATTTTAAATGTGAGAAAGAGGACCTTAAAAGTAATTTGAAACTTAAAGGGCAGCCAAGGCAGTTCACGGAGCAGGGGTGTGGCACGAGAGGACCGCCCTCGACGGAGGAGAACTCGTACCGCAAAGTTCTGGACAAGTTGAAGGGAAAGAATTGCAACGTTGGGGGTTCCAGTGAGAAGTACAATAATCAAGGCCGGGGGTAACAAAGGCATGGATGGTTATCTCGAAACTGTTTCGGTCAAAGTGAGGCCGGATACGAATGAGGTTACGGAGTCTAACGTTGTCAGGGAACACAATCGTTGAGCCTCGAGATTGAGAGAAGGGCCTACATTTTTACAGAGAGCGACATCTGCAGTGGATGCCTTTCTTGTAAACTTCACTCTTCGACGAAATATGTGATTGAATCATTTTCTACGTCCTTCAGAGTAAACTTTTTCATTTAAGTGATGTAATGAGTTAAATAAATAGTAATCTCATGGTACAAGAATTTCCAAACCTAATGCATTATTTGTTTCAAAAGTCAAACGGGCCACGTGTGGGCGTATATTATCATGAAGGATGGACAACCTTTCGCTTGACCAGAGAAGGTCGTTTTTGTTTTAATAGATTCATTTAAAAGATCCAATTGCTAAACATATACAGTCTCGGCCAAATGTTTTCGGACACTTGGAATTTTCTTATTCCTTGGGTAAGTGATGAATTGATTTACAGTCATTACATCACTCATTACATTACAATCATTACAAATCTACATTATGTAGGTTTGGATGCATGTGTTCAATACATTAGAAAAGCTAAATAAAAGTACAAACTTCTCTATAACTTTTTTTCATAATATCTAAAATGACAATGCTATTGAAACGTGTAAAATACTTGTATCGGTATAAGATTTTTTACAGTCAAAATGACTTCATATTACATATCATACTTATTAATTAAGATAATATTCCATGTCGAAAGGATCTGATAATGATAGGATAATGACGAAACACGGAACGATACCGTGAATGAAAGAAGTCTGGTAGGCACGCTGCACAACAAATCGACAAATCGACCGGATGGTTGGCAGATCATATTACGATGTTGCAGAAGTATTGAAAAGAATCTAAAAAAGTGAGAACATTCAAGCCTCACCCCTTTCTGGACAAACCAGGGTCAATACGCCATGCTAGAACAGGTCTCTGTATCGCATAAACCTTCGGGATCGTAAGAAAACCGTAGTCCAGCTGCAACATGAATGGACAGAAGACGGCCAAGTTAATGCATTCATCAGAACAGTCCGTTTCAGACTGTGTGCATAAGGCCTGAAGTCACGTAAACCCATCAGAAGCGGCTGATCAGCCTTCAAAAGAAGCGATGTCGTCTGGCTTTGGCATGTACTCCAACGCAATTGAACCATGCGCCAGTGGGGGCGGGTGTGTCTTATGGTCCAACGAGTCAACGTTCCATTTGTTCTCGACTCGAGGCAACGTTAATGTCTGCAGGAGGCCAGAGTAGCAGTGGAATCGATTGCATACTGAGCATGGTGCTCGCCCTGTAATGGTATGGGGTTACATGTCAAGTTCAGGAGTGGGTCGTCCCACCGTTTGTGATGATACCATAAATTCAGAGAAGCATCAAGCTGTCTTGAGATATTATATGCTGCCCTCAGCAAGATACATCTTTCAGAAATGCTTGGAATGTGATTTTACATTAGGACAATGCCCACTCTCACAAGTCTGCAACCACCATACAGTGTTCCCGGAGAACAGTATCAGGGTGGTGGATTGGCCACTTCAGTCTCCGAATAGGAATCGATAGGAAAACCTCTGGCAGATCTGCAAGAGGCCGTACGACGTCGTCAGCCAGCCTCCAATAGGCAAATGAGAACAGTCATCAGCGAGGAGTGGGCCGGCATCACACCCCTCTGGTGTCGCATTCTCATCACGCCCAAGTGACCCGACACGCTACTGAGCTTCCTTTATCAGTTTAGTGTTGCTATAATTTTCACGGAACTTCATCTGTTTATACAATATATATATATATATATATATATATATATATATATATATGTATGTGTGTGTGTGTGTGTGTGTTTTAAGGAATGGAAGATATGACATTGATGTGATGTATATCAGTGGAAGATAATGGTAAATCACAATATTTGAATCAAGATTTTATTTATAACTATCGGACTAGTTTCGCAGGATGCCATTTTCAACTAATAATGAAGAAGCTAGGCAAGGAACACAGTATATATAAGGTAAGACATATCCTAAACAAAATGTAACAGCAGGAAACCATCTGGAATATATATATATATATATATATATACTCGAGTAAATCTGGCGTGAATGACAAGATAAACAAAATGAAATGTAACCGAAAACAATCTGGAGAGTTGCTAATCCCCGAGAAGCATTGAGTCCGGGGGCTTATATATATACGATTGGCGACTCTATTCGTTATATATTTGTTAAATTTGTATTGTCCTTCAGATAAATTAAAATTATCAACTTTGTTGATAATGATGGATTCCGCAATTTTCCTTTCAATATAATTGTTTGATTTATAAATGATTTTTGTATGGTTAAAATCAATTATATGGTCGTGAGTTTGCATGTGCGTAAAGAGACTTGAAGAATTCATACACCTTCTGATATCAGCTAAATGTTCTTTTATCCTCTTATTAAAGTGGCCTGCCTCTCCGATGTGTGTTAATTTGCAATTATAACATGGTATACTGTAAACTCCAGCATCGAAATTGATTAAGCGCATTCTAGTCAAGGATTTTCGAATGTTATTGGAATATATATATAGGGGTTGGACAAAATAATTGGAACACGTGTTAAATTCAATGAATATTTATTTAATATGGAGTTGGTCCACCTTTTTTTCTGAACAGCGTCGATGCGTCTTGAAATTGATTCATACAGCTTCCTGACTTCATTGAAAGGAATCTTGAGCCAGTTTTCTTGTAATACCTTCTCCAGCTGTTTCAGACACAACGATGGAGGGTAAAGACTTCTAACTTGTCGCTCCAAGACGCACCACAAATGCTCAATATATTAAGATCTGGATATTTGTGGGGGCCACTCCATGTGTTGTAGATGAATCCTATGCTTTTCATACCAATTTATAACCACATGGGTGGTGTGCATTGGGGTATTGCCATCAGGGAATAATGTCTGGAGCATGTTATGGACTGAATCTTCCAAAATATTCAAATATTCGTTGCTGTTGACCTTACCATGCAGGGCAACGATTGGACCAAGAGAATTCTAAGATATGGTTGCCCAAACCATCACTGACCATCCTCCGTGCTTCACTGTAGGAAGAAGGCAGTCAGAATTAAAAGCTTCCCCGGTCTGCTTCTACACATAAACTCTTCCTGCAGTGGAGAAAGGAGAAAAACTGGACTCGTCGGAGAATATTACTTGCTTCCATTAGGCTGTTGACCAGCCTTTGTTATATCTACACCAGTAATACCCATCCTTTCCTCTAAAAGATATGTGTTCGGAAATAAAGTAAAACATTTTATCCAGGGTATCTCCCGGGATAAAAAGCCATATAATAATTATATCAAGGAGCCCATTGTTTGAAATTCTTATATTGTGCTCAAAATATCTTTAATTACTGATTATTAGAGAGAGAGAATAAGAGAGGTAAAATAGTTAGGGAAAATATGGAGGATTAGGGGGTAAGGAATAGGGAGGAGGGAAGAGATGGGGTAGGGGGAGGATATATGAAGTGATAGGGGTAGGGGGAGGATATATGAAGTGATAGAGGTAGGGGGAGGATATATGAAGTGATAGGGGTAGAGAAAGAGGGTAGGGTAAAATGGAGATGATGCAGGAAGAGATGATCACAATCGTTTTCAATCGTTTTGAAAGATCAAAGAGGCCGAAGGCCAACATCTCGAAAGGCTGATAAGGAGCGCAAGCTTCCCTTAGGGGGGAATGGCGAAGCCATGGCTTGTATATATATATATATATATATATATATATATATATATATATATATATATATACGAGGGGCGGTCAATAAGTTTTGCGAATCATCGGTAAGGCAAAACAGAGGAAGGGGGATGGCTGTTTGTGGGAGTATTAGGACAAGTTATGACAAGTCAGGATCTGCAGCCGCATGATCCCGCCTCGTCTACTTAAGAAGCAGTAGCTCATCGCAGATCGTCAGTCACAAATTTTTCAACAATGGAGAAGGTTGAGCACCGCGCAGTGATCAAATTTTTGACCAAGGAAGGCAAGAATACAAAAGAGATCCATGAACGCATGGCTGCAGTGTACACCGATACCGCCCCTTCTTATGCAACAATTGCTCGGTGGAATAAGGAGTTCCGCCGTGGTCGTGAGTCCCTTCAAGAAGAACCCCGTCCAGGATGCCCGTCAAACGTGACCAACGAGGACAATGTGGCCCGTGTGGAGAGGATTATCCTCGAAAATGGACGGGTGAAGGTCGAAGAAATCAAGCGAGAACTTGGAATATCACATGGAAGTGTTATCAACATGATCCACGACAATTTGGCCATGACCAAGGTCTCTGCCTGTTGGGTCCCTAGAAACCTCACGCCCCATGATCGACTTCAACGTCATCAAAGTCCACAAGGCCAGAGTTGCACAAGCTGCCCTGCGCGAGTGTGGATTCAAGGAGCTCAACCATCCCCCTTCCCCTACAGTCCAGATCTGGCCCCTAGTGACTACTTTTTATTCCGCCAGCTCAAGGCTGCACTGCGTGGACGCCGGTTTGGGGACGGTGAAGATGTCCAGCTCGCCGTCCAGGAGTGGATTGAACAGCCGTCGGGAGATTTCTGGTTGTCGGGAATTCGAAGCCTCAGGGACAAGTGGCGCAAGTGCATTGAAGTCGAGGGTAGTTATATTGAAAAATAATAAAACACTACTTTTCCTCATATCTCGTTTCCTTATATCCGAATTGCAAAACTTATTGACCGCTCCTCCTATATTGTCCAGGAATTGGCCTAGGGGTGGTTAGAGTATTCCCCGACTCCTCATATATATATATATATATATATATATATATATATATATATATATATATATATATATATATATATATATATATATATATATATATATATATATATATATATATATATATATATACATATATATATATATATATATATATATATATATATATATATATATATATATATATATATATCTTATAATCCCGAATGCAGAAGGGTCGTCGTACTACTCCTTATACTTCGTTCGTCCCGTGCACTGAATGGGCTTATTGAATCAGAGTGCTTAGAGGTTGGCTACGGAGGGATTGGAATAAACTTTGCCAGCAAGCGACCCAAAGGAAGTTAGATAAACAACAATATAAAAATAAATTTTTAATAAGCACTAAACAAGAAAAATATATATATACAAATATGGTGCTTTGAGAGATAAATTAATTAGTGAATCTCGAATATCTCACTTGGCTTGTAAATAACTGTTCACTATGTAAATCCCTATACACTTGAAATGTTGGTAAGCTTCGCGGTGAAGTTGGGGAAGGTGAAAGGGAAGGGTTACCTGGAACCTGATTTTCGGGTGGCGCTGGTGGATAAAGGTGGTGAGATAAGGGGTGGAGACGATGAGGTAAGTTCCCCAGTGAAAGACCTGATCCCACAATTCCGTCACGATTATACTGGAAGAAGGCGGTGACGGGAGCTTCTTGTTAAAGAGGAACCCACGCTCATGAACTCTGAGGAATCTTAGGTGCCTCTGTGAGGGAGGGAGGGGGAAGTGACCTATCGACGCGTAGGGTCGCGGAGAAAAGCCGAGATGTAGTTTTCTCGCTTAGGGAACCTGAGTGGTGCTGTTTGTAGCTTCGGCTTGGAACGTGAGTACGAGCTTGGGTCCGCACTGACTTGCAGACCAACGGGGTAAGTAGTCTCCCTAACTGGGACCGATCTCCTGTCTAAAGACTTGGTGCTTCGACGATTTACCACTACACCGATAGATGGCAATTCCTTCCCCGTCAGACGCTGTGCAAGCTGTACTACTTAGAGTTAAAAGAATTAATCTTGTATACTCTAAACTCGGGAGAGGTTCTCATGAAGCCGGAAGTAGATTAGATGTCAAGCTACTACTCCATCTCGTCTTTTATAAACTTCCGGCAACCATCGGAAGCGAAGATGGGCTCCCATCTATCGATAACCAGTCGAGGAAGGGACTCGGTGGTTAGCTGAAATGGCCGTCGGTTTCTTCCGGGGGAAACCATTAGATATTGGGCCGGAAGGGGAAGGTTTGATAACCCGGCCCCCCCGCAAGAAAGGTGGGAAAAAATTGGGATCATTATGCTATTTTCATATATATATATATATATATATATATATATATATATATATATATATTCAATGTTGCTGATGTTACATGTTTTGCCAAATTATCTATATAGTCAGTTATTGTGGATTTTTTGAGGCATATGTAATTTATTGTTATTTAGTCATCCTTATTTCATTGTTATATTTATTTATATTGATTTATCTAATTTCCAATAATTTCAATAAGTCTATGTGCAATGAATATACCTTTACTTTGTGAAATTTACATTCACTTTCGATTTTACCTACTGACGTTTTGGAGCAAGGAATTTTCCTACAGGGAATATTCCTACCCCAGCCTCTGATTCCGCGTGGCTATATGTTATCATGAAAACTGCCATTCTATAGGGGCTAAGAGAAGACACCCAGTTTTCATGTATGAGTTTTACGAGTTCGTCGGTTTTGCATACGCGTGGAGGGTGGAGGAAGACCTCTCCAAGTCCGTTAAACAAGAATAAGGTCTCCCGCAGGGAAGTAACCTTAGGGTCACTTCCTTTGCCATGCGTATCAACAGTATTACATTGGCGCTGCTAAAATATTTTCTTGCCACGCTCTACATAGACGACTTTTGGATCTCTTTGGTGCGGTTCAGATGTATATCCTGGAGCTTTGACTCCAACAGGCTCTGGCTTGCGTCTCTCGCTCTGCCGAAACACGCGGGTTTCATTATTCATTGACCAAGATTAAGACCGTGTACTTCTGTCGTCGCAAGCTTCACCTCGACCCGAACTGCTCTTAAATTGAGTGTGCCTAGACGTGGCTTAATGACACCTGTTCCTTGAACTTAAATTCGACCAAAGCGCACGTTCGCAGCCTTAATGCCTCGTGTATCCATAGCATCGAGATTCTTCGCCATGTGGCGTTCAGCACATAAGGTGCGGATTATCTTGCCAAATCCATTTTAACGCCCCTTCATTTAATCAAAATCTGACCCCACGTGGAAGATTTACTGCATTTCACCATAACGTCATTCTCGTCTCCAGTTGGCATCTGGCGCTTCCAGCACATCCCCTATATAGAGCCTTCGTGTGATTCGAGGGTAATACTACTCGCTTTTAGTAGTGCACAGTACGATGTGCACTCTTACGCACAGGAGCTTCGCCTCCCCAACCGTCATAACCTTTTATTTCGCTCGTGGTTGTGTTCAGGGCTAGAAAACTTATTCAAGAATCCTATACCAAATTCCGGTCACAATGACACGCACAATTGCAATAACAAAAAGAAATCGTTCCACTATCTTAAAATAACTTGAATGGACCTGGCATAGAAAGTCAATAATGAATGGAGGAGGGGGGAACTTTAAAAGATACAGTTTCTTTAAAAGTGGCCTAAGAGATGATTTAATTGAAATCAAAGCGGATACTCGCTGTTGCAGTGTGTGGTTCGAATCCCACCCCTGTCCGGAATTTTTGCGAATTAGGAAATAATATTTCCGAAGAAAGATTTTCCCGTTTTCTGTTTCTTGCGGTTAGTGGGATTCATTTTCATTATTCTTGTCTGCTCATGAAAGATTTATGCATTATATATATATATATATATATATATATATATATATATATATATATATATATATATATATATATATATAATGGACGTTATCACATTGACGTGATGTATATCAGTGGAAGATAATGGTAAACCACAATATTTGAATCAAGTTTTTATTTTCTAACTATCGGACTAGTTTCGGCAAGATGCCATTTTCAACTAATAATGAAGAAACTAGGCAAGGAACAGGGGATATATAAGGTAAGCCACATCCTAAACAAAATCAAACCGCAGGAAACAATCTGGAAAATAAACTCGGAGTGTATCTGGCGCAAATGGCAAGCTAAACAAAATGAAATGAAACAAGAAACCATCTGGAAAGTTGCTAATCTCTTAGACCCATTGCTTCCGGGGGTTTATAAATACGATTGGCGACTTTATTCGATATATATATATATATATATATATATATATATATATATATATATATATATATATATATATATATATATATTTATTAAATTTCTATTGCCCTTTATATAAATTGAAATTATCAACTTTGTTAATTATGATGGATTCCGCCATTCTCCTCTCAATATAATTGTTTGATTTATAAATTATTTTTGCTTGGTTAAAATGAAAAGCACGACGGTATCCCGAAGGAGATCTTGTCCGAGAGAGGTAGGTAATTCACCTCAGAATTAATAGAATATGTCAGCAAGCTCCTCTTGATTAAGCCTCTATTTACAACTCCATTTTCCTCCTCAGCGAATGGGATTTGTGAAAATGGAACGGTACCTTCAAAGCCGTATTAAAGAAGGTGTGTCATGCTCAGCCTCGAGAATGGCATCGGTCCCTTCCCCTTGCCCTCTTCTCTTGCAGGTAAATCCCCCATCGTACCCTAGGATTTGCCCTATTTGAACTCCTCTATGGTGAAATGTAAGAGGCGCTATGCGCATCCCTAACGTGCTAGTTGCCAAACCCCGCCTGGATGAAGAAACAAAATGATCCTACTCTTATTTATTGGACCTTCGCAATCGTCTAGAAGAGTGTGCCGACATAGCCCACAAGAATGCCGATCTAAATTTAGAAAAATATCGCACCTACTTTGACGTCAAGTAAAAAGAAAAATGATTTGCTCCTTCTTTTGCCCACGGAGACGAACAAGCTCCTTAGCCAATGGAAGGGTCCCTCCCCGTCCTTGAGGCTCGTGACCCCAGTTTTTAAATTAAAATGTTTCGTAGTAACATATTATGGTCACATCTTTCATTATATCTTTACTCAAGATGGTTTGTGACAGGTAGTGGATATATATGAATGGAGATTCTACATTCGAGGACTAAAATTATTTGTATTTTCTATTTAGATGGGGTTCTGTTTTAATAAGGGGTTCTATTTACATAGGTTTTGTTTTAATGGCCTTTTGAATCAATCTTTGATAAAGGTTTATTCATGTATCGTCTGATAACTTAACTTTCAAAGTAAAAAAACATGGAGCCAACCTTACGTCCGGTAATATCCAAGAGTGAAAGAGTAACGCCTATCGCCGAAAATATCAACCAAGTTCATAACAAAAGTTTTCATATACTAAAAAGTTAAATTTTAACACCCCTTGGCTATGTACAGTTGACCCCACAACAAGGGCATGTAGGGTCTTGCAAGTGGTGAAGTTAGAGACAGTCAAAATGAGGTTCTAGTTAGTTCTGGTTTCATTATTTTCCAAAGTGACACGAGAAAACCAACGAGAGCATGATAATGGAGGAACCTAGTTATTGCAGCTAACATCTTAAGGATTCCCTCCCCCCATCCCCTTGCCGTACCCCAGCAGGGATATCTGCCAGGAGGTTGGGCAAGTTAAAGAAAGTTGCGTTTCAACGCTATGTAATCACCTCTATAATTAATCAGTCACTCGAACTTACATTCATATATTTTAAGTTCTTCTAACTTCAACATTTTGAGATCCTCTCATCACTGACGTCCAGCAAAGATGCCCTCTTTGATTACCGATTCTTAGTTTTAGGTAAATGACCACTCTATTATGAACATCAATATAATGCACAAAGATGTTTAATGGCTAACGATACAGTTGTTATATATATATATATATATATATATATATATATATATATATATATATATATATATATATATATATATATATATATATATATATATATATAATTTCACCAGGAATGAGAGTACATAGAATGCAGAGAAGTTCATCTTCATTTATTGGTATAAACAACGTTTCGAGCTGTCCGCTCATCTTCGGGTTCTATGATATAAAGCAATACATAATTTACAATGAATTATAATATTAAAAAAAATTGTCTAAAAATTAGAATGTTAAAAGTGTTGACAAATATCTACAAAATGAGAGACTTTTCTTCTATAATACAAAACCTAAGAAAATACATAACACAGGCCTGCGTTTGTAAAAAAAATTATGTTCCTCAGGATTTGATAGTAGGCCTTACACAGGTCTATCTCTGAAATGAACTTAGCCTCTTCAAATAGATGTAGGCTCTGGTCTATCAAAGGGATAGACTCACCGTCGAAAAGTGTTACGGCGTTCAGCTTTCTAAAGTTTACACACATGCAAAAAGACTGATCTGGCTTTCTGACCATAACAATGGGGGAGCAATAATCCGACGTGGAAGGGTCAATAATCCCTAATTTTAGCAAGTTTTCTACTTCGGCGCTAAAAGTAAGACGCAAGTGAACGAGCAAGGGGTCTGATTTGGATCGAATAGGCTCCTGGGTGGTTAGGGCTATACCATGCTTAAAATATAAAGTGCAACCAGGCTTCTCGAAAATTGCATCGGGGAATTCAGTCAACAAAAGAGCCAATGGCGTCTTTTGATGTGGTTCCAGCTGCGGATTTAAATGGAGATCCGGGGCGGAGTTTTCGCGGGAACCGGGGAGCGAAGGAATAAAGTAGTTTTTATCAGACTTGACACAGACGGTTTGAATTAAATTAAGAGGCTCACATGGATAAGAGGTTTCCATTACTGCCTCTTCGACAAGGGCAATTATATTATTAATGCAGGCGCGGCGGTGATAGCGCTTAAGCATATTTATATGAAACAATTTGTTCCCTGAGGGGGTCTGTGTAGCGTAATCCACGGGGCCGAGTGCTTCTAGGATTGGGAAGGAGCCTTTCCAATGAGACAAGAGCTTATTTTTCTCCTTGTTAGGATCAGAAGCACCTCGTCACTGGGCTCGAATCGCTTTTCTTCTGACCTAACGTCAGAATAGGTCCTATACTTTTCCAAGTTTAGGTACGTATTTTTGTAAGCTATATCGGCGAATTCTTCCAAGCAGTTCCTAAGGTCTAACACGTAAGAATACGAGGATTTGATCTCCTCATCCAGGCGAGTATTGGAAAATTTCATTCAATATGCTCATCGGGCCTCGAACATTTCTGCCATAACTTTTTCAAAGTGGTCTTCAGAGTATCATTCAACTTTTCACAGACGCCGTTAGCAGCGGGGTGAAAAGGGAAGGTGAATAGGGGCTTGATCATAAGGAGTTTTCCGATGTATTCCATTAGTTCAGAGGGAACTGTCTACCTCTGTCTGACAAGATTTCCTTCGGGATGCCGACGCGGGAAAAGATAGAAATCAGGGCCTCTGCATAGGTAACGCTATCTACATTTTAAAGCGGGACTGCGTCGGGGAATCTTTTTGCAAAATCAACAAGAGTGAGGACGTACGAATGTCCTTCACTAAACGGGGGTTGAATTGTGCTAATCTAATCTATGGCCACTCTCAAGAAAGTCTCCGAGACAATTGGGGTCTTCTGGAGGAGGCAGGTGGTATTCATCCTTTTTCTGTAGTCTTTGACAAATGTCACACGACCTGCAAAATTCAGCAATTTCTTTGGCAGCACCGGGACAAAAGAAATAACGGACGATTCTTTAAGCTGTTTTATTGTGACTAAAATGACCAGCCAGTAATCCATCGTGGGCGAGTCGGAGTACTTAGGGAACATGTGAACCGGGGATACATAACGAGCGAGTTGGAGTTTTATCGTCAGCCGAACTGGAGTGAAAAAGGAGTCCGTCGTTAATGAGGTAGGCGACTTTCCTTTGACCACAGGCAGATCCTCTTTCGTCATTTCTCGCTTCTTCTCACAAGGGCTGGAGGGTGGGAAATTCCTTCTGAGCGCTTGAAAAAGTTTCGTTTTGAAAGGCTGTAAATTCTGGGGCATAAGGGGGTTCTAATGGCACGGGAGGAGCAGTGTCCTTTAGCGCCTGGGCCCTCGTGACGACTGACTATGCCCACTGGAGGGAGCAACTTTTCTGAGACGACGAAGCAAGTACAACCGGTGTCTCTTACGAGGGTTGACACTCTGCAACAATTAACAGTTCCATTTTCAAACTCAAACCAACCTGGAGAGCTTTTGTTAAACAGGAAATTGACTTGATGTCCCGGGGAACTGATTGTTGGGGAGATTGCCGGCGTTTCAGGGCAAGCGGGTGGATGAGAGAGAGAGGCACTTATTTGTTGGATTTGCTGATTAGGAGCAGAACAGAATTGTGAGTTTTAGGGACAGTGGGTCTTCATATGACCGGGAACACCGCATGAAAACACACTATTGGCTTTCGAAGGTAATCCGACGCTCGGGGATTATTTATGAAGGGCTTAATATCCCTCGATCCTGGTGGGGGGTGGTACTTGGGCCTAAAGGGAGCAGGTACCTTCACAAACTTGGGCCAGTTCTTCGGGGGAAACTTGGAGAGGTTACCTTTACTTTGGGGAAATAGGGTCTTTCGGGTATAGTTGGTGGCTTGACGCGTGCACATCCGCCTCTTCTATACATTCCTTGAACGAAGACACGCGTTTATCCTTCACGAATCCGCGGATTCCGGAGGGTAGTGCAACCATCAACTGATCCCGTAAGACAAAATCAAATAGGAACTCGTAGTCGCGGTTGACTTGAGCTGAGTCCAACCAGAATTGAAAAGTCCTTTGGAGGGTGAATCCAAATTGGTCGTAGGTCTGGCCAGGAAGTACCCTCGCCTGGCGGAACTTTGACCTATAGAAATCAGGATTCATATTAACAGCCGATATTAATTCTGAGTTGATGGTGGAGTAGTCAAGGGTTGCTTCAGGGGGGAGTGAAATAAAAATTTCTCGAAGGTGAGTATTGAGGAGGAGGAGTAGTCGAGCGACTCCATCGGCTTCAATGTCTCAGTGGTTCACTTCGAAAATTTTCTCAAAGTGAGTTAAGTAGACGCTGAAATCCTCGCCGTCCTTAAACACTGGCAACTTTACGAATGGAGTTTGGAGGGATTCATTCCTCGAGCTAACAGAAAGGGTTTCCAAATGGTTTCTGTTAAGCTCACGCTGATGCTGGCGAATTCTTACTCTTTCTTCTATTTCTCTCTGTTCTCTTTCTCTTCTTTCTAGAGCTTCTCTTTGTTCTTTTTCTTTTCTCTTCAGCTTCTCTCTGCTCTCTTTCTCTTTTCTCTTCAGCTTCTCCTTGCTCTTTTTTCTGCCCTTTCATTTCTTTTTCCTCTTGAATATAGGCAATTAGATCCTTGCCGGACAACCCAAGGATCCTTCCTTGCTGTTGGAAACGTTTAAATAATGACATCTTTCTGGTGTAAATGCGCATCTGTCCGCTCGGCGCGTCCAAAGAACTCACGAAAAAGATTATGAGGCTCTTGCGATCGTATCAAAATCCTAACGTGGATTTTAATTACACAATGATTGTACGCAATCAATAAAGAAAATACAATAAGTAATAATTCAAAAAATTATCCCTATTTGACCAGTAATTATATGCCTTTTAATCCTGCACGGGAATTAGAGAGGGTGTTAGGTGAGTTCGTCTCCAAAAAAATCACACACACGAAAATAAACTTGAAAAAACGGTCACCACAAAAAAATGATCGATCAAAAGAAAACAATTAAGAATTTGTTCCACTATATTTGGATATCCTTAAACGAACTTGGCAAACTGGTTACTGAACAACTTAACTGGGGGGAGGGGGGAACTTGAGAAGAAAAAAGCTTCCTTCAATACAAAAAAACCCAACTTTACCTGACACCAGATTTTAATATAAGGATAATGATATATATTTATAGTTATATATATATATATATATATATATATATATATATATATATATATATATATATATATATATATATATATATATATATATATATATATATATATATATATATATATATATATATATATACATATATGTCGAGGAATGCCTGTGAAGACTCGCTTGGCGCAATTAATACAGAGTGAGATTTACGATTGACCGGGATTTATCTACTGGCATGCCAAATTGCAGTTCAAAGGATATATAAAGAACAAAACCCCAAAATATAATTTTAATATATATAATAAATGGGGCAATATATATATATATATATATATATATATATATATATATATATATATATATATATATATATATACAAAAAGGTGAACAAATTACTGGATAAAGATAGTTAATTGTGACAATTTATAATATGACAGAGTTAAGCGGGAGGAGCAAAATTAACGTTAACTCGAACAAGAGATATTAATTAGGATTGAGCGGGAAGTTAATTCAAAAGTGGATGCGGGTGACGATTGACGGGGTGTAATCAGGAGATTACAACACAAGATCGCTTTACCTGAAAGCGTGGTGGAAATCTAAAGAGGGGGGGGGAGAAGACCCCGAACAGGTCTTCTGCGAGTCCTAACGAGGACTTTTAGATTGGGTTTGAGTATTTCTTGTTGAAGAATGATATTATCTGCTCTAGAGAGATGTAATCTCAACTCGAGACGATTCTGCGGAAAGGCAGGGAGTCCCAGACTCGAAGGAGCGGAAATCTTAAAGGGGGTCCGAGATGAGGGGGTCCGCACAATTCTCCGGGAAGAAAGGGGACTCGATAGCTTTCCTCTGAACAGGGGCCAAAGCTTCGCGAAGGGAGCATTGCTGGTGAAATCTTACGATGAAGTACAACTTGAAAAAGGGTTGCGGTCGCTGTGAAACAGACAAACGGGCTGAACGGATGGACTAGCGGACTCTCAATCTCCTCGAGGAATGGCGGACTCCAGGTTAAATAGCCGGGTGACTGGTCCTATAGATAGCCCCAATGCCTGGCCGTCCCTAGAGGATTCTCGATGTCAGTATATGTAAACTTACTTGGAGATAATGAGTCGAATCGGACAGCGAAGCTTGCCTCATAATATGGGGGTAGGGTCAGTATGGCTGCTCTCGCGGGGGAATAGACATGACTGGGAAGCATGGAGTAGAGATGGTGCGTCTGCGCTCGGTGTTATCGCGGGGAGGGAGGGAAGGGGAGGGGAAGGGGGCCGAGGAGCGTCCGAAAGCAAATACAGCTAAGTCGGGTGACTCAGCGCGGGACTGCTTCCTTCTCGAAGATTCTAAACTTCCCACGCTAAGAAGCACTTGGTTTAGAGCAAAAGGGCTGAAAAGGGTATTCCGAGAAGGCTTCCTCTCACGCTGGTCCCTTGTTCGAGGGCATTCCCTCACAATATATATCCATAACCCTATATTTTAAGAACGAGATTTTTTGAAGGTTTGAATAATATTTTTTCATTTAGTTCGGTTGTAACCTAAGTATATTTAATTTTTTTATCAAAGTTATTTCTAATAATTCCTTTATAAGAAGAAGAACAACAACAACAAAAACAACAACAACAACAATAAGAAGAAGAACAACAAAAACAACAACAATAAGAATAAAAATAATTAGAAGAAGAAGAAGAAGAACAACAACAACAACAACAACAACAACAACAACAACGAGATGGAGATGGAGATGAAGATGAGATTGAGATTAAGATTAAGATTAAGATTAAGATTAAGATTAGGATTAAGATGAAGGTGAAGAAGAAGAAGAAGAAGAAGAAGAAGAAGAAGAAGAAGAAGAAGAAGAAGAAGAAGAAGAAGAAGAAAGGGGTATTCAGGGTGTTAAAATAAAGAGTCTATAATGGGGATTAAAAAAGGCGGTTAAGATTAGCAAATAAGGCCGTAGGCCACACCCCGCAGGGGTGCCTGTGTAACCAAGCTCTTCCTGTTAAGGAAGAGATCAGCGGCTTGTATATATATATATATATATATATATATATATATATATATATATATATATATATATATATATATATATATATATATATATATATATAAGGTGTCCCAGAAAAAAGTTAACCGTACTCTGAATTAGTATAACTCAAAATTATTAGAGATTTTTGAGTCCTGCAAAACAAAACAAATTCAACAACTATTTATCTGTCGATTCTGGAAATTTCAGTAAATTCCCTTTTAACGATATTGATATACTAATGGATTTAGTGGAGGGTATCAAAATTATGTTTGCGCAAGGAAGTAAAATAATAAAACTCCAAAGTTTAAAGTCAACAAATATATTGAAATCCATTTTTAACAAAAACACCTTCAGATAGGTAATACAAATTCATTTTTTAATTTTCTAAACACCGTTTCCTTCCTCATGTCCTCCAATTATTTCCAAACATAGTTGCGCTTTTGATCGCATTGATTGAACAACTTTTTTTGATTAACTTGTGATTTTCCTTAAGTTTATTTACTTCACGTGTGATACTATCTCTTAATTGGTTGATGCTTTGTTGTGGAGTAGAATACAGTTCATTCCTTAGATATCCCCATAAGAAATAATCGCACGGTGTTAAGTCAGGGGATCTTGGGGGCCATTCAATTGCATGATTTAGCGCGACAATGCGGTTGTCAAACGTTTCTCTTAGTTTTGTTCTTACAGCAAGCTGTCTATGAGCTGGTGCACCGTCCTGAATCCACCAAAGTCTATTGATTGATTGCCGTAAATCTGACGGAGTTCTGGGAAGATCCTTCAGTTGAACATGCTCAGGTAGACAGCACCATTCAAGTTATTCTCGTAAAACAATGGGCCGACAAGAAATCCATTCCCACATATTCCGAACCACAAAGACACTTTCTGCTGACAAATACGTGTGTCAAAATTGAATGCTGGGGGAGGGGGGGGGGCATCGGCGCTTATTGCCGAATGTTATGGCTATTTAGCTTTCCATTCATGGAAAAGGCTGCCTCGTCACCAATCACAATGTTTTACACGAAACGAGCAGGTTTGTGGAGAAGCCATTCGATAAATTGTCTACGACGAGGAAAATCAGTTTCAAGAAGCTGGTGTCTTGCATGCATCTTATTCGGGATGCCATTTTAAGTCATGTTTAATAATGCCGTTAAATGATGACCTTGACTTATACATATAGATTTTGAAGAAGTGTCACCTGAACATTTTCGATATTTTCTTTTGTTCTTATGGTTCTCATATGACCCGAACGACCTTTATTTAGATTTAAGCATGTTCCTTCATGTTGGTAGTTGCGAACATTTTTCCAAATTGTGGGCTTACTTGGTGGGTGCCTACCTGGAAAACGTTGTTCAAATGAATCTTGTACTTGTTTAATACTGCCAGTCTTAATAAGGTTTTTGAAGACAAATATGCGTTGATATTTTGTTAACTGCATGATTAAAAAGGTTCTATGGAAGTAAACTTTTACACAGAAACGCTTTCATTTGCTTAGTAAGCAATAATGACTAGACCATACCACAGCTGGCTGAAAAACTACTGTAAAATGGCCTAGGCTTTGCGTGAAGAATCTCGCAGTGACCTAGGCTACCTAGGCTCCCTACGCTTCTCTTGAAAGTGCACATTGGTGGCCTAGCCTTCCTAGGCTTCGTTTCATTATTTTACTTCCTTGTGCAAACATATTTTTGATAGCCTCCACTAAACCCATTAGTGTACCAATATCGTGAAAAGGAATTTAATGAAATTTCCACAATCAACAGCTAAATAGTTGTTAAATAAAATACTTTTTACAGAACCCAAACATCTCCAATAGTTTTTGAGTTATACTAATTTAAATTACAGGTAACTTTTTTCTGGGACACCCGGTATATATATATATATATATATATATATATATATATATATATATATATATATATATATATATATAAGTGAAGTTTTAACATAAACTGACTTGAATATCAAGAATTGAAGGTAACTGGAATAAACAAGTAAAATAACCTATTATATTAATTTATAAAAAACACAAAGGAAACGAAAACAAATGTGAACGAATTAAACAGAGGAAATAACCTTTATGGTTGAAATTGTTAAATGAACTAACTAACGATAGAAAACTATAACGAGATTTGTTTGGTTGGTCGGTTGGCTAATTAATGTATTGAAGTGTTGGTTGGTTATATATAGTGAATAGTTTAATTGAAAAGGTGTAAATATTTTCTCGATTTCGATTTCATGTGACCGAATTATGTTCCATTCTTCTCTCTCTTTCTCTTCTCATTCTTTTTATTCTTTTTCTCTTTCTCTTTTTCTTCTCTCGCAGTCCTTTCTTCTGTCTGTATGTAGGACATCAATTCTCTCCCACCTAATCGTAAAGACGACATTCTAACTTTCTCAACAAAAAAAACTGCACACACTCGAGAGAATATAAAAGGGTTTTATTGATCCAAATTTTACGCTCGGGTAAACACTGGGGGATGGGGGGAGCGCCGACGAGTTTTGAGGAACACAAAATACGCACATCGAAAGCAAATGTACCCGTGGGAGGGGGAGAAGTTGCTCTAAACGAGGCAAATCCTAACGTTGACCGTTATCAAAACCCATTAAAATACTCTGCACCCTATTTCAAATTTTTCCGGACGTTTGCTTACCGCCGCAAATAATTAATTAAAAGATTTTTGTCTCTTGAAATCCTCAAACCACCACTTTGAAAGCCTTTGTTTAATCCTCACTAATGACCCTTAGATAACTGACACCAGTTTAATATAATATATATATATATATATATATATATATATATATATATATATATATATATATATATATATATATATATTTATGTATGTATATATAATTCGAGTTTCGAATTAATAATTCTTTTTTCAATCTTCTCGATTTGTCTTATATTCGCCTTTTCTTCATTGTTTAACCTGTAGATAAGCGTCCCGAAGTTCATCGGGGACTGATGCTTGCTATTTTGCCAAAGGAACATTAGCACTTCCCTTAATTTAACTGACGCGTTTCGATACATCGAGTATCATCTTCAGAGTTACAATGGGGAATTATTACAAAGTATTCAGTTTTTTATATGTCACAAAATGTATTAACAAAATTACGAACGAAGCTATACACGTATAGGCAAGTTGGATCCAGAAGGAGAAAGATTACTAAATTTCACAGATGAAAATCTGCTAACTCAATAGGTCACTGAGCCAACAAGAGGAGAGAGTACATTGGACTTAATCTTAACTTCAGATGATGAACTTATTTCAAACGTGAGCGTAGGCGATCAACTTTGCAGCAGCGATCATAACCTAATAGAATTTGAATTAAATTTGCCTTACAAAAGAATTGTAAGAAGTATTACAAAATTAGAATTCCGAAAGGCTAATTTCATAGATTTAAAAAAAAAAGTCTCGAAATTATAAAATAACTGATAGAGACATAAATGAAGCATGGAATGAATTTAAGAACATTCTTTTAATAAAACAATCCCAATTCATTCCTCTAGCAGTCAGAACAAGTGGAAAAAATCAAAATCCTAAATGGTTGACAAATGAAATCAAAAGAGACATAAATAAAAGAAACGAGGCTTATTAGATGAATAAGAAGAAATATATTGATCTCAGAAGAAAAGTAAAAGCTGGAATTAAAAGATCAAAGCGTAACGAGGAAATGAGAGTAGCTTTAAACTGTAAAAAAAAACACAAAGAATTCTTTGCCTTAGTTAATAGTAGAAAACCAATAAGAAATAGTATTGGCCCAATCAATGATCATCACAATAATTTACAAGTTAGAGATAAAGATAAAGTCACTGTACTAAACGAGTATTTCGCATCAGTTTTCAACAACGAGACCTCAAATCAAAATATCATACCATATAATGAGTACTTAATCAATGACCCACTAGAAATGTTGAAATGCACGAGCAACGATGTACGAATAGGAATAGATAAAATGAATAAATTCAAATCCCCAGGACCCGATAAGATAGTGCCAAGAGTAATCAAAAAAGTAAAAGATGCAGTAGTGGACCAAATAACATACATTTTTAACTTATCACTTGAAACTAGTACTGTCCCTCAAGATTGGAAATAAGCCAATGTAACGCCAATATTTAAAAGGGGACGTAAAGATCTAGCATGCAATTATCGACCTATAAGTCTAACATCAATAATTGGCAAAATGCTCGAGAGTATTATTGCAGAAAAAATAGTAAGTCATTTAGAAACAAATGAATAGCTAAAAGACACGCAACACGGATTTAGGAAACACAGATCTTGTTTTACAAATTTATTAGAGTTCTTCCATTACATAAACACAATTCATGATAGTGAGAGATCTGTCGACATTCTGTATCTGGACTTTCAACAGGCCTTCGACACGGTGCCACACAGGAGATTAATGTCTAAAGTTAGAGCTCTAGAAATACGAGGTAAAATAGCAAATTGTATTGAAAACTGGCTTAGTAATCGTGATCAATGGAGAAGAGTCTGAATGGATACCTGTGAGTAGTGGCGTTCCTCAGGAATTGGTCCTGGGACCCTTGCTCTTTATTATTTATGTAAATGACATAGACGTGGGATTGATCTCTAAAATCTCCAAATTCACTGACGATTGTAAACTGGGTAAAAGTATAATTACCCATCAAGATATAATAGATTTTCAAAAGGACATTAACCACAGAGCCGAATGGTCTGAAAATGGAAACTTCCTCTTAATCTTGAAAAATGAGAAGTGATGCATGTTGGCCACAAAAATCTGAAGGCAGAATACAAACTCCTTGATAAAACAATAGCAGAAACAAACCCGAAAAGGATCTTGGTATTTATGTGTCAAATAAACTCAAGTTCACACAACATAGTGTGTAAAGATATAGAAAGATTAGAAAGAGTGCAAGCTACAGCTACGAAAATGATACCATCATTAGGAAAATACAGTTATGATACACGGCTGGAAAAGTTAAATCTTTTACAAATTAGAAATAAGACGTATACGAGGTCAACTATTTGAAGTATATAAAATCTTAAATGGAATCGAAAATATTGACTACTCCATCTGGTTTGAATTCAATAGAAATATTACACGTAATAACAACATGAAGCTCGTTCCGAAAAAGTACAGACTCAATGTATGTGGAATTTTTTTTCGTAGAAAATTGTAAATGTTATATATATATATATATATATATATATATATATATATATATATATATATATATATATATATATATATATATATCAACCAGGTATCTTTGCGGTTTCCGTACCCGCGTGGCGAATGGGAGAGGAAGGAGGTGAGAGACTTCGACTTTACTGTCCTTTTGTCTCCAACTCCTATATTTTTTTGTATATATAATACAATAGGGAAATAAGCATCTTCTTGGCATGGATTGAAAAGTCTTTTAAGGTGCTTACTTTTATTATAACTCATTGTAACACACACTCTCTCTTGAGACGCTTCCTTGGCGTGGGGAGAGAGCATGCGTATACCATTGATTTTTAGAGCTATGTCGTCGAGGGGCTACCTTGATAGTACTCCTAGTAGAGTTACCCTTGTCGAATTGGTCTGGAATGAGGTTCCAAAAAAAGTGCGTCCATCTTCTACTCTTCTATCCTGTATTCTGTTACTGTTTTCTCTATCCTTTCGACTAATAAAAAAAAACACAAAAGAAACAACCATACTACCCTTCTTTCAGCTTTCTCCTTCATCTATCTAAATTTAAGGACCTAACAGCTACCTCATGCTTCAGAAGAGAGGCTTTAGAACCTCTAAAAATAACGCTAATCGGCGCTCACTGGTTGCGAGAGACTAGGACTAGAGGGGTCCTAGGTGCTGGGACGCGATGAATTGGATGAGGGTAAGTGCCCCGTTAACCCCTTCCCTGGCGCGTGATTATTGACCATTCCCAGAGATAGTTGAGGGGTGCCTCTGGTAGCAACTGTCCGAGATGACGGGCCTTGTTTCCAGGTTGGTTGCCAGGCCAACACAAAGCCTTGGGTCGAGTCTCTTGGTGTGGCGGGATATCCATCGAATGCTACACCAAGATCCTGGCAGCCTTGAAGGGAACTAGTAGGAGTTTAGTACGGGGCATGTTCCGCTGTCCACCTGGTGCGAAATCGATACCACCCTTCGAAGGCTGTCAGTGCTGCTTGGTTGGGAGCCACGGCACGCAGGGCTTGAACGACTCGGTCGGACGAACAGCAGTAAAAGGAGCGTGCCTTCTGAAAGATCTGAAACGTCTCCGATGGATAGGCGGGAGCGACTCACGCGCAGCGAACTCACTAACCCCCCTTTTTTTATTGAGTGGTAGCAAAGTATTCAGAGATATAAAGTGTTCAGCATGACTAGAAAGAAAGGACCGGATGCTCTTAAATACACATGTTCAGTGTGCAAAAAAGACAAGTGGTGCGTGGACTTCCCGGAGAGGTGTTACTCCAAATGCCACCCGGCAAGTACAGGCAAGTATAGAGCTCAAGGATATATATATAGATCATCTGAGCAAAAATCTAAAGAACTGGAGAGGAAGCTGCAGAACCTAGAGTCTGAACACGCGCGTCAGCTTCGCCGTCTTTAGGACAGGATCGTCGAGTTGTCCTAAAGACTAGAGGTCCAGTCGGCTACCAATGTATCTCCCACCGACGTGGGTGGATACGCCGAAAAGACCCTCACCCAAGAAGCCAACAAGCGAGCACTGCATCGGCAGTGCCACGCCAGCCTTTCAACGTCCCAGAGATGGAGTCAGCTGCTGCGGGACTGGCTCAACGGGCCAAAAAGAAGAAGAGAAAGAGGAAAAAAGGAAATAGAAAGAAAGAGAATGTAGAAACAGAAGAAGAGAAAGCAGAAACAGAAGTTAAACTATAAGAAGATAGGAAAAACAAAGAAGGAGAAAAATATAAAGAAGAAAGAGGAAACAGAGAAGTCGCTTCTGAAAGGAAAGACTGTCCTCTGCAGCCAAATGTGCGAGGGTCGTCCTTTTCGGTGATTCTCAATCAAGGGATCTGCACCTCATGCTAGTGGCCCACCTTTGCACCAGTTTCGGGGTAAGCTGCCTCCTGAGACGTGGGAACCACCAGATAAGAGAAGAGTTCAGTCCTTGCCCTGATGGTAAATGGTAACGACCTCTACCTCAGAGGAGGTAGGGAAGGCCCTACAGGCAAGATCCTTCAGACGGTCATGGGGACTGTGGATGACTTTGGGTTAAAACCCCACAGACGTGTCGTGGTCGGGATGCTCCTGAGAAGAGGTCCAAGCCGGATCGCTCACTCAAGTAACGTCGCATTGAACCGACGACTAGCAGATTTAAGTACAGCGGAAGCGGTGTTTTTGTCGACCCCTACTGCATCTTTTATGGTAGGAACGATCTCTACCAAAGGGATGATGGGGTGCACCCTTCCTTTAAAGGAAAGGCTGTACTCTCCAACCTGATACAAGATGTCGTTGAGCTGACTCGAAGGATGGTCCGTCCCAGAGTGAGGGCGGACGTGCGCCAGTACGCCAAAGTCACCCATGGAACGACCTTCGTGGAGGTCGCTCGAAAGGGTGCCACCATGCCACCAAAAGAGAACAGAGACAAGTCAGACGGGAACCGGAAGAGCGTAGGCAGTCCTACATTTGGAGACACCCTGAAAGTTCTTCTGTTTAATGCGAGGACAATCAGAAACAAGTTTCTTTAACTTCGTGGCCTCGTAGCGACGGAAGAACCTGAAATGGTAGCCATAATAAGGTCGTGGGTAAAACCCTCAAGCCGAGATTTTGAAGGTGAATTCACGATTCCAGGTTACCAACACTTTCAAAAAGATAGGCCAGACAGAGGGTGGCGGTGTGATGTTGTTTGTCAAGGATACACTTAAATCGACGAACTGCAACATTGTGTCCGAACACGAGCTACTAGGTGTTGACCTAGACATAGGTCCTGCCAAATACAGGACCCTGATGCTTTACAGACCCCCTACCCAACTCGTTGAAAAGGATAGGGATTTGTACCGGCTGCTGGGTGAACTTGTACAAGACAGAGTGTGTATCGCCATGGCTGATTTCAACACCCAAGTTGACTGGAAAACCAGAGAAACCTGTGTCAAGAACGCACTACTCATGTAGTTCGCGAACCACAAGTTGCTGACTCAATGGGTGAGAGAGCAGACGAGAGGCAATAATACTCTTGACTTTGTTTTCACCTCTAGGGATGACATCGTTGAGGATCTCTCTGTAGGCGAAAAGCTCGGTGGCAGTGATCACCGACTAGTTAGATTTATATTCAAGGTCCCCAAGGTAGAGTCTGCGACTAGTAAATCAAAGAAACTTGATTTAAGAAGAGCAGACTTTGCAGGTTTTAGTGCTTGATTGACTGATGTGAGGCTAGAAGTGTGCGATGCTGTTGAAGATTCGTGGAATAGATTCAAAACTACGTTCATGAGTCTTCAATCACGTTTCATTCCTTTGAAAAGCCTTCGTCGGTCTTCCGTTCAACTAAAGTGGTTTAATCGAGAAATAGGTTAACTGCTGAGGGAGAAGAGAACGGTGGACTGGCAGTCAAAGGCTTCTCGATACTTTGACAAGTGCTGTAGGCTAGCTAGGAGAGGGAAGTCCCCATAAGGGCAGCAAAGCGTGCCGATGAGCTCCGAGTGGCAAGACTTTGCAAGGAGAATCCCAAGGAGTTCTTTGGTTATCTAAACAGCCGTAAGCCAATTCATCGCACGATTGGCCCTTTAATGAATGAGGAGGGGACATTAAAGCACTCAGATGCAGAAAATGCTAACATCCTGAACGACTACTTCTCTTCAGTGTTTACTGAAGAGAGAGGCCCATCCCCCAGCCCACCGATTCCTACTTGGGTGAAAAGCTGTAGGAAATGGACTTCACTCAAGGAGAAATAGAAAAAAAGATCTCTGATCTGAAGACAGAGTGTAGCAACATTTGAGCACAATCTTCAACATGTCAATCCGGACCGCATGCGTTCCTAGAGACTGGCGTGAAGCGGAGGTAACTCCTATCTTCAAAAAGGGAGACCCTAGGCAGCCATCGAAGTACCAACTTATTAGCTTAACCTCAATAGTCGGTAAAATCATCTAAAGAATCTTGGTGGACAAAATGACGTCCTATTTACAGTCCAACTTGCCATTGAGGAGTTCCCAGCATGGGTTCCGAAGGCACCGGTCATGCCTAACGAATCTTGTGGAATTCTTCAGTAGTAGTAGTATTGTAGGTGAAGGGTCCTGTGCACACAAACTCGGCCTCATATGTGCGTATCCAGATACGTCCACACGCACATGGACTCGCACTCAAGTCTCCTCTCCCCCACCCCTCTCCCCCTAGCATTGGTGACATGCAGGTATCTCCTCCCCATCTTTTGCCCTCCCCCTCCCCCAATACTTTAGCCAGTGACCTTCCCAAAGTATTCAGAGTCCACACACACACACACACACACACATACACACACTTGAAAGCGTTTTGAATTTTAGGGATTTTTCTTGACTGTAGCTGATCTCCCCCCCCCCCTCCCGCATTGGTCACTGCCAGCCTTGGTGACATGCAGGTGTCCCACCCCTCCCTCAATACTTTGAATGGACTCACATCGATATTGTTTACTTGTTTGTTTATCCATCCTCTGTTTTGATTTTCAGGGCACAGGATTTAATGAAACAAAGAGATAGTAATCTTTCATTGGCCCTCCGTTCTAAAACGCTTTCCACGATTCTTTTCGATATTGTATAATTGGATGTTTATATCTCCTCTGATTTTGATCTCAAGACACGAGATTTAATGAAGCAAAGAGATAGTTATCTTTGATTGGTCCAAATGTTTTCCAATCGATAAATAAAGAGACAAATATTGCTTTTTTTTCTCTAAAGAGGTCAAAATGAAGTAAAGAGATAGCTATCTTTTGCTTAAAGTGGACCGTCTATTAAACTTTATTTTCCAACCTTGACCCTGCTCTCTATCAGACTTGAATAAACATATTTGTTTATTTTCAAAGAGGTTACAATGAAGTAAAGAGATAGTTATATTTTTGTTTAAACTGGATCATCGACCAATCTTACTTTTCCAACTCTTACCCCACGCCGCCCCCCTCCCCATTTGTAGAGATATAAAAGGGCATTCTAAACCTTCATTTAATTAATATAGATCACAGCTTGTTGGGAAGAAGCTTTTTCCTCGTACGGGTTTTTTTTTTTTTAACTAAGTATAAGAAAATGAAAGACGTGACAGAAGATGAGTGGAAATTTTGTGGGGAGATTTGTGATTTTCTTGAACATTCCAGCCTTTGTCAGTTGACAGCTCCTTTCACAGAGTAAGTGATTTTCTTCTCTTTTTAAACGTGTTTTTTAATAGGTCTAGCTTGATATAATGATTTTATTTTACTTTTAAACAGAAATATGCGTATATTTTCTCCAAATTAATAAATTGAAAATAAATATTTAATTTGTACTACCCAGGTTACATAATATATATACATATATATATATATATATATATATATATATATATATATATATATATATATATATATATATATATATATATATATATACGATACACAATTAATTTTATTGAATGCACAGGATTAAAAGTATTCTTTACAACGATTTCTTCGTTTCTTTGATCATTATATAAATCAAATTGCTCATTAAAAGATGGATATGATTTACCGTTTGTCATCTGCTGAATGAAATAGTCACAAAACAAGCCACATGTGTTTGAAACGTAACTTTGAACTCTGAATGGATTGACGATAATAATTTTATTCATTTTTACTAAGTTTTTACCAATATAAACATCATTCTGGAACCTTAGAGATAGGCTGTCGAAATAGTACAAACGTTTTTCATTAACAAACAAAGCGATCCAATGCAAACCAGGTCTATGGCTGCTGCCCAGATTAATTATATAAGCTGCTGGCAGTTTTAAAGATAAACATAGATCAGTGTCTCTCGCAAAACAGCCATGAAAAACTCGTTTTGTAGTTTCATCTCGATACAATAGTTCTTCTATTTCTACTACCTTTATTTTATTAAGAATCAACTAATACATTCCTAGACTTATCTATCTCAATAACAGACTGAAACTTTGCATATATAACAAGGGAGACCCGTTCTATTAATGGAGATTTAAACTGTAACTGTACTGATAATGTTCCCTGATGTATAGGATTGGATTATTCTTCAAGATAAGTAGTAATCTTTTCCTGATTTAGGTTAATACAATAAATACTTTTATAAATTGTTCATACGTAAGTCCAATACTCTGCCCACCTCCAATACACCCTATACCGTTATATAACGAGTAAAAAGCCCTTGACGCAATTGGATATGTATCGTCCGAATAGTCTAATACAAATGGTCTTTCAACTTCTTTCCCGTTTATATAGATAGGGATGCAATTCACATTATAAAGTTTAAATCCAAACAGTGATGCACCAAAACTACCAGAAAATGCAGAATGATCAACCATTCATATAACCATGCGTGTAGGTATTCGCCCCTTGAATATATTATCCACACTCCTCATTGATATTCCACTCATAATTGTAAAATTTTGCATGCGAACTTGTGTGATAGGGTACTTAGCGTTTGATTTAAGCAACCTATTTTCCATCTCTATATAAGCTGATGCAAAAGACCGACTTTTCTAATGTAAAGAAAACTCTCTAATAATTCGATTTTAACTTCTAAACCGGCCTGGCTTCTAAATAGTGTGGATGAATGTGGTGCTCTGGATAACTTTATCTTTATTGAGACTCCATTAATTAACAGCTTATGTTGTGAGAAGAAATCAGCTTGTAGTTTTCCCTATGCATCAATTAGTCTTTTCTGAGATCTGTTATATTCTTTTCTATTCTTTCTTTACTAGAGTAATATCCTGCAGTGGAAAGAAAAGTAGATTTTTCTTCTTCAGTATAGTTCAACAGGGTCTCTAAATATGCATGATAGGGGTAATTATTTCAATCGAATTTACAAATGTTTCATTTAAATAAATATCAACATTGCTGAACAAAGTGTAAAGAATATTATTTTCCGGAAAAACATTCTCCCCATCTAGAAGTTGGCCTCCGTTTGACTTCACGATTCTTGCTTTAATATAAAGAATAACCTCACTAGGGTCTTCTACATAATACTGTCCGTTACCAGATACATAATATTCAACTGGTGTGAGGTTGGAGGAGATATTGCTGAGGGGAGAGTAATACTGATAATTGCTTTCAACGATGGATGTTTGGGTTAATGGAACAGTAAACAAATCGAGTTCTGTCTTTGAACAGATATTACTTGTTGGATGAAAAGGATTCATTTTACACGTGTAAGATTTACAGCCGTTGATATCTTTATGAGAACATCTATGAAATGTCTGATGGTTTATATTATGAGAAAAAAACATCCCCAGCCTCATCATCATCATCTATTTTTAACTTTCTTCTATTCTTTAACTTCTGATTCATCCATTTTCGCTTATTTATTACACCTATTTTTTTCTGATTTCCTCTCATTATCCCTCTTAGATTTTAACTTTCTTCTAATATACTGTCTAGTATCTTTAGTGATATTATTTTTTACCCTTCCCAGCTGGTCTCTCAGAGCTTGTTTCACACTCTTTCTATGCACAATATCCTGAACAGTATCGAAACCGGCTGAATTAACCTTCTTTCCTAGATAACGAACACCACTCTTTATATATGGTGCTGCATTTCTGAATAGGGAAGAGAAGAGGGATTCAAGACCATGTCCCCTCTGTGCTCTTAACCCTTTAAGCGCGTGGTCCATTCATTATTTTTAATCATCGTTTAATGTTTACTCTTAATATGTAGTTTTGTCATTAAATGACCAACAAAGAATGGAAATCTTTCCCCTTCAACCGTTCTTATATAAATATAAATTGATCTCAAGTCCCCAGAGCTTCGATTCAGATAGCGTGGATTATCAAAAGTTATACTGAATGAACCATCATTGAAAGGAAGATGAATAATTCTCATCAGCCTCGACTGTGTTTCGCCTACTAACTGATAGTCTACAAGGTTAGAGTAAATATAACATGATCTCGGATGAAATATAAGAGAAGTAAAATCTATATTGAACGCTATGCAATGATTTAATTTGGGGATATCATCTCTGATAGATCTTTTCATTATAGTGGAAAATTCTTTTGACAAATGAATTAATATATTTTGTTTCCTTTTACATTGAGCAATGAACCTGAAGTGAGCATTAACATATAATCAGTAGGCATTTTCCGTTGTTTCTGTCAGATTAAAACATTAAATCTTGAGATGATAATTTCTGTTTCATTTTCAGATTGATTTTCTCTATGAGTGCTTTTTAATTTTTGTAATACCCAGCGTCTACCCATATCTCATCAATGCATAGTCAATTTCTTTTATTTTTGTTACCTTTCCTCTTGCCAATATAGTATTTGATGCATAGTTGTTTACTTCCGCGATTTTCCGATAGACTGTGAATGCGTGTGTAGACTTAGTAACATTATAGATATTCCCTGTAAATTGAAACTCACAAAAACCTACTTCATACTGCCTGTGGTTTGTTATTATGGATTTGTGCAACTCGATTCTATAGACAGACATCGTATGTTGAGGGTAAACATCCAGCGGGGACGAAGAAGGAAGGGTGACCTAAAAACTCTCTACCTCCATCTTAACAACTGATATAAAACCTTCATCTCTCACCTTTATATAATTTTATGAATGTATTTTCTCAAGATTTTAGGGTGATATCACATGCCTTGATATATGAGTTAAAAGATTCTGGGTACCCTCGCCATTTTACTAAATATAGCTTGTTTTTTCCATGCCCTTTCGCTTCAACTATCCTCTCCACTGCATATTTCTTACGGGAGTCAAATTTTACTTTCTGTAGTTCTTCTTCATAAAACCCACCTTCAATATGTTCTCCATTTAAATCTTCAATATAATACAGGGCTAATACATTTTAAATTTTATATATCTTGTAGATTTCCTCACTCTACCCTACTTCGTACCCTTTTTTAAATTTACTGAAAACGCGTGAGATTCGAACATAATCACCGATCTTATATAGAAACCTCTTTTTTACCTTCAGCTCTCTGCTTTGGTATAACAACATCGTGTATAACTTTGAACGGTGTGTTCCCAATCATTCTATGTTTAGAATTACTATAAGCCTTTGCAAAATCATCTAATAGGTCGATGTATTTCCAGGTATTATTAAAAGTAAAGTATCTGAAAAGTCTTTCTTTTATTGTTATTGTACACGCTCTACAAGACTAGCTTTGTTTAGAGAGTGAACATAACTTCCGATATTAAATTCGCTTAATAAACGTTTTATCTTATCTCCTTTAAACTCTCCTTCATCATCAGAACATATATAACCTGGAATCCATCCGGATTCTTCCATGAGATTTCTTACAGCATTTGACACTACCTGGTCCGTCTTCTGCTTTAAAGGAATTAACCAGAGATATTTAGAATATACGTCAATTACAAAGAGTATGTATCGTACACCATAATTAAAACTTTCATATTTGGACATTACAATTAAATCTAGTTGCCAATCTCGTTAGAGCCTTGCGCTTTTATGTGTTTGGTCTTGAATCTTTTTCGAATGGGTTTGTGTAGTGTATAGCTATCCAAACCCGAAAGAAAGCTTTCCACATCAGATCTTTTGGCGATCTTTTTACAGATTGGTGTAGTCGATTTACCCTACCAAAAGATGTTGGTAGACTCGGGGATGTATATAAGCGTAACAATCGACGGTTCATTTCTAACTGAATATCTGACTAGCTTACACTCTTATACAACTATTCAATGAAAAGACATTTTATCTTAAAATCCAATTTTATTTTACATCTAGATTAAAATACATAATTTCAATTAGAATTTCATGGATGTTCGCAACCCTATTACTTTGTACACATTTACTGATTCTCTAAATCAAAAGAGCTGGATTAATCGAATCGGGAAATCGGTATTCGATATGTAACGGCTAAAAATGATCAATGTTTATTTTTAATCCAACCTTATATTTTTTAAAATTAATATCAGAAGGATTTTTTTATATGATCCAGTATTTGAATAAACATATTAGTTAAAGAATTGTGCTCTGATAAAATATTATTTCTATCTTGGGTAAACTTAAACTTTCTTCTTGCAAGTCTTGATGACACAGGCTGGTGACACTCCACCCTCTGGACTTTCATGGTGAGATTGGTTGATAAATAGATATTCTATTAAATTTTCTTTCCACGTAATGATGATGTAGTCTTAAAGACCCCTGAGGACAAATTCTTTCACAAGTTCGATACTGTTCCCCCTCTTGTTGAGAAAACAGTGGAACTCATCAAACGAGATATTTTTTATATACTCAACTTCTGTGATGGTGGGTTAAGTTTTCGCCATTCATCAAGTCCATCGTTGAATGTAATATAACAGACATCAACAGCATTCTTTAGGCATTTCATTTGACGAAAACTCTGATGAAACTTGTCTTCAAGTTTTAGAAAAGTGTTGACTTCATACTCATTGTACAGCGCATTTTTAAATCGTGTAGGAATGAACTCTTCATCCCTTTTCCAGTAAATACCGAAATGAATACTTGGAAATAGACTGTTAGGGTTGGCCTCCACTACACACTTTAACTGCTTTACACCGTAGTCCTTCACCAAACGATCAACATAGGGAAAATTTTCCTGTTTTAACCTATTTATTGCAGCAAACACAAGCCAAAACTCATCCTCACTAAGGAATAGTTTATTGTTATAGCGGGTTCTTCCATAGGTATTTTCAACGATCACTCTAACATAACCGAATTTTGTTCTAGTAATCTTCAAAAGACTGAATATATTAATTTTATATTCTTTTTGTATCATTTGCTTCACTTGGAATCGAGACATAGCTTCTTACGCGTGAGTATTCGTGTGAATTTGGACAGACAGTGAGACAAAAGCCATTAAGATAGGGTTTCTCTGACGCCGTCTGAATTTTCAGGGTTTTTCTTGTATTAACATAACAGTTAATACAATTATTTGATTGGACCGTCTAGTTGCCAGTTCCATCAGTGAAATTGATTAATAATTCAACCAGTTCCCTATTTTGGGTTGTTGGCAATAGTGAGAAATACGACGTGTGTTTGCGCAAACCCTTGAGGTTGAAGTGAAAGAAGTTAATGCACGAGTAATATTTTCTAATTCTTTCCGGCGTTATGAATTTTTTATAATAGATTTCGGGAAATTGGAAGATATTAACTTTGCTCTTACTTCTTCCCAGAAGAGGGGTAGTGGTCTTTTTCACGTTCTAGTTAAATCATTAAGTTGGTCGATAATGTAAGATTGTGGGAGTCTTTGACCGTCGATTGTATTCACCCCATTATTATCCCAGCTGTATCCTTCTGTATTTTTTAATGTCTGATAAATTAATCTACTCCTTTCACGAACATTAGGCTCCAGTGTTCCTAGTACTTCATCTGCATATTCGTTTATTTGATCCCTATCTTTCTAGTTGACACTAGCGGGAGGTGAGTTTACAACCTTATCATACTGTTTTAAATAATGTACCAACCTGTTCTGATAAAGTATAATACGTTTATCTGGTGGGTATGTGTGAATTATTGAGTAGAGTAGTCAATTTTCTCTCCGAAGATAAAAGTCTTTCTTGAGATGGTATTAAGTTTGAAGGTAGCTCTCTCTCTCTCTCTCTCTCTTTCTGAATAAACAATATTTTTCATCTTAGAAGGTTGGAGAGAAGAGGTGTTAGAACAGAGAATAAGATTGGTAGAAACGATCCTCCACGCTGATTTATTATTTTTTTTCTTTAGACGTATATGACCTGGCTTCCGAGCTAACATACGTATGAATTGTTTGAATCGTGATATCTTTTGTTTCTGGGATGCTGTCATCGGAACATTACCATTTGACAAAATCACTTTCCATGCTTCCTATGATTGATTCTTTCATCTTTTTAGAAAGTGTAGGAAATGCATGGAAGAGATACGCGTATCTTTTCATTTTATGGTTCATTCTAAAAGACATACATTTTCGATTTCGTTTGGAAATATACCCGTCCGTAAGGTAAATCGTACAGTGTTCTCCGGACTCAAGTCGCAGAGCAAGTAGCCATAAGGTTTTGAGACTGATTCTTTATATATCTTCATGAAGCTCTTACGTTCACCAGGCATTATTTTTCCAGCAAATATATTTATCTGGGAGATGTCTCTCCTCTGGTTAAATAAAACTAAATTGTGACAATTTAAGGCTATATCACGCATATAAGAATTTTTATAAAATAGATTTTGAGCCACAAGAATATGGAGACATTCTTATGGTGGAAGGTAACTGTAAATATCTCTGATATATTTGCATCTATCTTCTGCATTAAGTTATCTAAAATAAGGAGTGTATGATTTTTTCCATCTAGAGATGAAACATCGTACACCCCTTCATGAAACATCACTTTGTTTTTAAATTCTTCATAATTTTTCGGCCACACAATATAACACCAGATGATTCTATCAACACGCTGAGTAAACATCTTATCTCTATTCCGGAGTATACGATATAAGGAGTGGGTTATCCGCTAGACGTCGGCCCAATGATCGATGAAGTACATGGGGATACAAGTTTGAACTTTTTGACACTTCCTTCACTCATACTTTTCTTATGTACAATAAATGATACAGCTTCTTTCGGATAACTATAAACAAAAGCCTCTCTCTAAAAAATTAATTTTTCATACCTCCTTCACTCATGCTTTCCTTTTGTATAGTGAATGAGCCAACATCTTTCAGATAACTATATACAAAATGTTTTCTTTCTTTATAGATCATCAGAATCGGAAAAGATGTTTACTCCCCGTGCAAAAAGCGAAACATCCATCAAAGGGATCCAACCCACTCCTCTTTATCCAACCTCTCATCAAGCGAAGGTGTTGTCGGTATGGAGTCCGAGTACGTATTTGTCACTCATGCTTTTCTTCTGTATAATGAATACGTAAACTTCTTTCAGATAAATATATGCATCATTTTGTTCCCTTTTTTAGATTATCAAACGAACACCAGAAAGAAAATCGTTTTTGTGCAAAAATTACGCCAATACGAGAAAACAGATATGGAAATCTTCTGATTATTATATATCATGTAATCGTGGAGAATCCAGAAGAAGCTGGTCTTGGTAGAGTAGTGCGTGAGCTTTCTCGACGTATATTAAATCTCCAATGGATTCGAGATGGTGATTATCATGTAAATATAAGTTTTCAAATTATGGATGTATCCGGTGATACAATCCATTTACACATTCCATTCGTTCAACTAAGTGAGTCGACACTATTCGGTTATATCATGAGACCATTAGAGACAGCATTCCAATCTGCGGAAACAATCAAGTTTAGTACCTTCAATCTCACAGTTCGTGTTTACATGATTCCTGCATGGCATGTTGTAATACCATCCAATGTCAGATTTGATCGACATAATATATATATAGAGGTCATATAAATTCTACAGGCTGCACATTTGTTTCTTCAGTCCTCGCGACAAAAATGAAGGAGAATGTTCGCGCAAAAAATTTTTGGCTTCCAACAATAATAAAAGTCTCAAGAGTCGACAAGAAAATGCAATCTCGGGTACAAAGAGCTTGTCACTGTAGATAAATTATCCTTAATAGAACGAGAGCAGAGATGCAGGATCCTCATATTTATGGCTACAGGCGATGAACGTAAACTCAGATTACTCCATCGACCAATTTATCCGGAAAAAACAGCCCCACTCCTATTAATTGGTCTTGAAGGTGAAACTTACTATCCAATTCGCCACATTAGTAATACATATGTTAAAAACAAGAAACTTCCTTTTAATCACGGTATTTGTTTTTCCTGCTATACGTTCCATGACAACGTAACAGTCCATTTAAAAGATTGTGAAGGGGTATGCAGTCAGTATCTTGGGCATTGTGATGGAGAAAGAATTCGAGGGATTTTATGTAATAAGTGTAATCGCTCATTCTACAGCCAATCATGTTTTGATACGCACAGAAAACTTCATACCTGTGTGAAGATTAGCATGTGTCTTAGATGTAATCATATGATCATGCAGAGTTCAAACGGCATGAGACGGCACGAGTGTGAGAAGTTGTTCTGCTCTAAATGTTATACATACTATAAAGCGGATGGAGCAGAGCATACGTGCTAGATGAAGAGATCGAAAAAGTCGATGGTTAAGAAATGGAATGCCGTATATTATGATATTTAAACCTATAAAGAAATGGGATCATTTATACTTTTTCCTTATATATTGGTTATGCAAATAATCTGCGAACTCTGTTTTGATAATGAAAATGAAACATATGACAAATGTGAGACACGAATAAAGATTTTTTAAAGAGATGGTGAAAACTCCCCTTGTAAACCCTTTATAGAAGAGCTAATACGAATAAGAGGATCGAGAGAAAATGTGAAAACATATGTGATGGCACATAACAATGCCAAATTCGATGCCCAATTTATCTTTGACGAACTGCTTCAATATTTTAATTCTAATCTCTTTACTTCGCATCCAATAAAGCGGGGACGAAAGATTTTTAAGAGAGAGCTCGTTCTGGACATAATTTTTAAGGATACACTCCTATTCATGCCTTCTTCGCTGAAAAAACTGCCCAAAACAATGAGAATCCCAGAAATGGAAAAAGGTTATTTTCCTTATGATTTTCTTTCAAAGGAAATTTTGAATTATACTGGACCCGTTCCTGAAAAAAGGTATTTTAACTAAGAAAAAATGAACAGCGAGGAAAAATTACACTTTAACAGTAATTTTTATTCCAATTTCCAGAAAGAAGTATATAATATTCGTACAGAATGTATTAAGTATTGCATTCAAGATGTTTCTATCCTTCGCCTGTGTTTTGAAAAGTTTAGATGTTCGTTCATAAGAAGATTTAACATTGATCCTATGCAGTCTTGTATCACAATAGCCTCATTGTGTTACAAGGTTTATAAAGATGTCTTCTTACCATAAAATTATATTGCAGTCATCGACAGGAAGAAATCCAAAGCTTTTTCTTATAAGGCTATACGTTGTCTTATGTTTGAAGAACATGTTAGAGGAATCCCGATTTCACATGCAAGAAACGGTGGTGAGCGAAACCTTTCTGTTGGTGGAAAAGTATTTTTTTCTAAAAGAGTTTTCACCATCAGGAGGAGGAACTGTGTTCCTCTTTCATGGATATTATTGGCACGGATGCCAGAAAGAAAACTTTGATCTAAAACAGGATGTTTCCATTGGTGGATGTGGGTTGTTGGACCGATATTATCAGACAGTAGAGAGTGATCGATTTCTTAGTAATAAATACAAGGTTATCATTCTTTGGGAGTGTGAATTTGAAACCATGATGCAAACCATTCCAAAGCGCCGTGAGGCGGTTAATAAAATATCTGCTGATGTAATCAATGGTGTATTGGATGTAGGAAGTGGACTTTTTGGTGGCAGATGTAACCCATTTATACTATACTACCCACCAACCGTAGGTGTGAAAATCCATTATGTCGATTTTTGCTCCTTATATCCGTACTGTATGAAAAACAATCCCTATCCCGTAGGATCACCTAGACATTGCGTATCTGTGTGAGAAATTCCGTCTATTTAAGAATTCACTCAAGGTGTGAATGAGGCATATTTCGGTATCATCAAAGCTGATGTTATCCCTCCTAATGATCTGTATATTCCAGTTCTCCCTCAATCCGTAGATGGTAAACTTACTTTCACACTCTGCACCACATGCACTCAGCAAAACTCACACGAATACGATTACTCTGAAAAGCAACGTATGATTTCTGGAGTGTACACAACCCCTGAACTGAAACTTGCACTGGAAAAAATGTATAAGATCAAGAAAATCTACGAGTTTTAGGAGTTTGAAAAGAGAGATGGTTTGTTTGCAGAGTATATAAAAACATTTCTAGAATAAAAAATAGAAGCTTCTGGCTTCCCACGAGGAGTAATTGTTGAGAATAAAAAAAAATAGCATACGTGAAGAGGGTGAATCATGTTGAGGGGATAAACATCCAAATAAACAACATCGAAAAGTATTCTGGAAAGCGTTTTAGAGCGAAGCTCTGCCTAAATAGGTAAGGATTTCTTCCTGCGATTAGATTTTTTTTCTGTGTTGATATATTACTTTCAAGATATGATTTAGAAATGTTAAGACATTGTACAACTAATATAAAGTTAATAATTTATAAACATAAAGTCGATAATACTACTATAATAATAAATCAAAAATCATCCCATTGATTCTGATCATATTTAGAAATGTTAAGACATTGTACAGCTAATATAAAGTCAATAATTTATAAACATAAAGTCGATAATACTACTATAATAATAAATCAAAAATCATCCCATTGATCTTGATCATATTTAGAAATGTTAAGTTATTGGACAGCTAATATAAAGTCAATAATTTCTAAACTTAAAGTCGATAATACTACTATAATAATAAATCAAAAATTATCCCATTGATCCTGATCATATTTATTTCCTTTACAGTCTCTGGGGAAAATTCGCTTAGGGGATTTGCGGAATGAAAACGGTCATCTGTGGTTCTGACCATGATGTAATCGACCTGATAAAAAAAACGACGATTATATTGTGAACTCGTCGGATGTAGTTGGCAATACATGCATTGCGAAAGTGGAGAATGCTGAACACGTAGAAGTTGACTCCCACGTAACGAATCCTCCAATTGCAGCATTCACAACCGCCTATGTTCGAATCAAGCTCTATAGCCTCTTAGACTCGTTGGGTGAAAGGTTTTGTACTGTGACACAGACAGTGTCATCTTCATTGCTAGGAAAGATGATCCACAACCTCAACTCGGAGAATTCCTAGGTGATCTCACCGATAAGATCAAAGATGTGTACGGTGCTGATGCGTATGGGGATTCATTCTGCTCTACGGGTCGCAAATCCTATTCGGTACGTATCCAAACGCCGAGTGGGGTAAAGTATATATTTCGTGCTAAAGGATTAACCATTAACACTCACACGAAAGATATAATAACCTACGATATGTACTATGAAACGCATAGATTGAGTCGATGATGATAGAGAGAATGATGATAGTCATATCCTTGTACCATTTATGGGTTTCAAAGCCGAGGAACACGGTGGAGTGAAAGAGGTGAGGGAGAAAAGGTTTTGAGAAAGAAGTTTCGGAAACGTGTTGAGCTCCCAGGGAGTTACCGAACCATACCTTTTCGGTTTCAAAGAGATCTTACAAGATATTTTTTAAAAAGTCCATGGAATACCTGCTATTATTAGCTCTTTCTTTATGTGCATATATATTTTTTTCAATTATTAATAGTATTCTCTGATTTATATGAATAAAATAAAGATGAAATAATACGCGTTATGCTACCAATGTTCTATTTTGTCTAAAAAATAACTCATCACATTCTCTTAACCTTGTGAGAAGGGAAATTCTTTCATCCTTGCCTCTTTAATCTTGGTTTTCATCGTATCGGTGAGTTGATGGGAATACCATGAGAGAAATCGAAATAACAAGTGTTTTGTGTCAAATATAGCGATGTTCACTACTTTTTCCCCACCATTCACAATGTTAAAATGCAATATGCAGAAAAATATATCCTCCCATGTATTGTGACGATCGGATAGACCTCCTACAAAGAAAAACTGGTCCATAAGCTCGTTTTTTAATTTTTCACAGATGATTAAATCTTCTAAATCCATAAACTGGAGATTTTCAATTACTTCTTTTCCGTTATTATAGTGGAAAGGTGATTGGACTGACCCACTATAGAGAGAAATTCAATCCGAACAATTGGGTGTTCATGAATAAGTCGCCAAAGATTATCGAAGAAATCAACCGTAGATGAATAATTTGGGCTAAATTTATAATCCGATCCACATATCTTCAGTTGCAAAATATCTACTAAGTCTAGGTGTGGTATGGTGTGGATGGGGGATCATCTTAGAACGTGTGGCCCCCCAAAGAGGTTTAACGACAAATTATTTAAACATATGGCAACTAGATGGACCAATCAAAGAATTGTAAAAGGTTAAATGGGAACTCCACATTTATGTTAATACAAGAAAAATTCTGAAAATTAAAAACGTTTTCAAGTGTGTGTGTGTGTGTGTGTGTGTGTGTGTGTGTGTGTGTGTGTGTTTGTAGACTCTGAATCCTTAGAAAAAGGTCACTGACCAAAGTATTGGGGGGAGGGGACACCTGTATGTTACCAAGGCTGGTAGTGACCAATACTAGGGGAGGGGGAGGGGGGAGGAGACTTGAGTGCGAGTACATGTGCGTGTGTACGTATCTGGATACGCACGTAGGAAGCTAAGTTTGTGTGCACTCGACCCTTCACCTACAATACTAGTACTTTCTTCCACTTCGTTTTTGGTGAGCACAACCACAACCAGGATAAGGCGGTGGATGTTATCTATTTAGACTTTCAAAAAGCTTTCGATAAGGTATCCTACCGTCGCCTCCTTCGGAAAGTGCGTGCGCTGGATGTAGACGGAAATTTAGCAAGTTGGATAGAGAACTGGATAAACGGCAGACGGCAACGGGTAGTGTTGAATGGACAGGCTTCACTGTGGGTGCCGTTATTAGTAGTGTTCCTCAAGGTTCTGTCCTGGGACCACTACTATGCATCATCTACATCAAGGACATGGACGGTAACATGGTTGAGAAGATTTATAAATTTGCCGATCATACCAAGTTTTGTATAAACGTCGCAAAGAAAGGAAATACTGCCCACCTTCAAGATGATCTTTAGAAGATTGGGAAGTGGTCGGACACGTGACAAATACTATTTAACGTGAACAAATGCAAAGTGATGCATATCGGCCACCGAAACCCCCAATCTCAGTATATCCTTAAGGGCACTGCTCTTGAATCCACCGAAACTGAGAAGGACTTGGGTGAAACAATCACTAGTGACCTCAAGTTCTCGAAACAGTGCATTGAAGCGGAGAAAAAGACCCAAAGGATTCTAGGCTACATAAAGCGCCCGTTTGGATACCGTAACAAGGATATAGTACTGTGTCTCTTGTTCTGCTTTCATTAAGGCTGAAAATATCCCTGTAGTAAACATTGTCGAACCCTCGAAGTATTTGAATCAAGATTTTATTTATAATTATAACTATCGGACTAATTTCGACAAGATGCCATTTATATTAGTTATAAATAAAATCTTGATTCAAATATTGTGGTTTCACATTTACGTGATGTATATCAGTGAAAGATAATGGTAAATCACAATATTTGAATCAAGATTTTATTTATAACTAATATAAATGGCATCTTGTCGAAATTAGTCCGATAGTTATAAATAAAATCTTGATTCAAATATTGTGGTTTACCATTATCTTTCATATATATATATATATATATATATATATATATATATATATATATATATATATATATATATATATATATATATATATATATATATATATATATATATATAGAGAGAGAGAGAGAGAGAGAGAGAGAGAAAAAAAAAAAAAAAGAGAAAGATATATATATATATATATATACACTAAACATTAAATTGGTGCAAATAACTTTTTGTATCGTTGCCAGAAAGGACATTACATGTATTTATTAGTGAAAAGTTTTAAACGCAAGAGTGGTGACGACTGTACACGCGATTGCTAGACACTAGATTATTTTCTGATAATTATTAAGTATTTCTTAATTCCATCGTGAGTATCGTTGTATGATTGAGGCCAGCCTTCTCTCATTATTAACTTTAAAGAATCTTTTTCAGACCTAACCTATGTAGCTTTCCAGACACCCTGAAAAGAGCCTCTCACAGCTCTGCCATAGATTTTTTTTCCCCTTTTACTGAAATGAATAAATATCAATAGTAAATCAGACTGCAAATTGCCATATCAGTTGTAAAAAGGCTCTCTTAAAATGCTCGTATTATGTCGTCATATCCAAATGCTTCCTATCTGCAACCTTAAACTTCTTATTTGTTTAATCTGAGAGATAAAGACAAGAAATAATTCAACCTATCGAACAATTTCGCTCTCTTCTCTGCTGACATTTGGCAATGAGACAAAATTATTCCGTAATCTAAGAAACAAAAGCGAACTAACAATAATAATTCTTAAGTATCAAAATAAAGCAGGTTTTCTCGCTTATACGTGTATGAATGATTCTAATGCAAATTATTGCATCCTCGAAACAACATTAATTCTAATTTCAATTATTCGTATGAGAGAAATAAACTGACTATTTGGCGACATCCCATAAATCCAGCCTTATTAAAACTTTATATATACCTAAATAGCAATGGCGTGTCTTGCCGACAAGGTGCAATTTGATCTTCACGAGGAAGCCAATGACGAAAGGAAACGGAATCATTTCTTTGAATTCCTTTATTTAGTAGTACAACATTTTGAGTTCGCGCGCCTATCTTTGGCCTCTCGGCAATAGACATACAATAATCTAATATTAAATTTAAAATAAGAAAATTAACTTAACTTTTCAAGTACTCACATAGGTGGAATAGAGGGTTCTTTTAAATTTTTGAAAATACTTTGTACAAATTGGTTATGGCAAATGGTTATAATTAAGTTTTGTTACAAAACACTATTTTATAGGCTTTATCCATTGTGATGATATTTTGAATGGTGAAATGAAAAAAAAAGGAGCAACGATTAACTTTTCGGCGTTTGCAATATAGATAGTAAAGATAGTCCCTCCCATTTTACCAAATAAAGATCATCCTTCCCAAAGTTACACTAGTAAAGCTAATTCCTCCCAAGGCTAAAATAAAAAAAATAACTAAAAAAATTATTTAGGAACATATTTGTTAGAAAGTTTATTTTAAAACAATTAAATATTTTAAACTTTGCATAACTCTAGAAATTAAATTTTGATAACTTAATTAAAACGGTATTGGTTGAAAATCGTAGCGCAAAAACATTGAAAATATTGTATTTATGTCTTTCAAGCGACATAAATTCCTGTAGATAAGAGTTTAGCATTTGTCTCTTACATCTTAGCATGTGTTCAATTCTTAGTTTATGCTTATTCCAGTAGCTTTAAAATGACGATGTCATAACCTCATATTCCCCCCATTTTACCAAGTAAAGGTCATCCCTCCCCCAATTAACCAAATGAAGTTAATCCCTCCTTTTTATCTTAGGATGGATTATCTTTAATTGATCCTCTCTACCAAACTAGAAGTAGTATAACCAGAGTATCGGTATTCAATAAACGGGTTTAATTGTTTTAATATAGATTGATTGATTCTGCCAACCTGAGTATGCTCAGACATTTGTTTACATCTAGAATCTTTATATTTTGGAGAATTTTTTACTCTCATATTGGAATACTCTTTTATTTAAGAGAACATATCCCGTTCTTTGTTTAATTCCATAATGGGAAGAGAAACAGGGAATCAAAGACCAAACAGTGGTGTCGATGTATGACGTAGCACGTGAGTCACAATTATGCAAAACACCCAAGAGGAAAATTAACGAAATTAGACTTCGCTGAAATTAAGGCAGAAATAGAATGCAACTATCCCCATGAATAGGTCATGGAAATAATCAAATTCGAATCATATACTTATGTTTTCATTTTTTTTAAGAGACTTCAATGGCACCGAAGGCTAGAGAATCTGGGCTACCTCTCTTCAATGTTAGAATTTGCCTTGAGCAAATTGACCGCTAAGAATTTATATATGTACAAGTAAGTTTTAGTTACTATGGTATGGAAGAACAACCTACGAAGACCTGCCCTTAGGAAAACTGAATTTTATTCAGAGTGGGAGCCGAATGAAATTCTTGGAGAGTTTTCAATCATTCTTTTAAGAAATTCCTAAATTTTGGTGGCTTCCATTGTACTATGACCAGAAGTGCATGGGAAACGGCGATATAAAATTCCCAAATGATAGTGATCAAGAATAGATATCTGATGGCCTCAACCGTAGTGAATATAAATGAGGATACGATGAAGCCTTACCAATGCTTAAGATTTAAGGTTATACCCATCAAAGAATGTTTCGGTTTTCTCTTTATGTCTTATATTTACCTTCACAGAGTGACTTTAATCAAAAGAGAAATGGGCAATCACGTACCCCTCCTTTAAGCCTAGGCCCATGAAATTCGAACAAAAACGAATTTTATAAATAGTTCACTCATTGTGAGGGAACCCCACGTGGAATATGTTGAGCAAACAGAACTTCCACGCGCTGCAGAAGGCCCGGTTAGGCCTAAATTGGTAAGCCTAACCCCCCCTCCTTCCACAAGCGGTAGCCTCGAACCGCGTCCTCCACAATTCACCTTTATGCGGACTAGAATGGCCTCTGCAAGAAGATTCGAGGCCATTCGAGAGTAGAGCTGTTTTTCGCTAATCTCCCTCGGGGAGAGCCTCGGACATAAATAGTGTTCGACTCCCATGAGGAGACACAGAGTTGAGAAGTCTCGCCCAGAACCCAGAAGATTTCCCCATGGTTCCAAGTCAAGTGCTAGCAGCAAAGCAAAGTGACAGCTAGGCCATTTTGTGTATTTGGAATTAGCCCCAGCCAGGAGGTAATTCCACTGAACGATCACCCCGAGTGATTTTCCCGACTTCTTTCATCAACTCCTGTCGAAGCCTCCTCATTTCGGGTAGCCGAAATACTCTCCCCTGGACCGGAAGTTACCCCCCCCCCCTTGCTTTTGGAGAACCGTCATCACTCCAACCTCCCGCTTTGAAGTCCGAGCGGCCTCACCTCAAGTGCAGAAGACATCCGTAAGCCAACCCCTCTTCCCCTTTTAGTAACCCAATTGACTTAATCCCCCCTTCCCATTTGAATAGTCTCCTCCCAGAATACCTTAAGTTCTAACTTCATAGCCTGATTTATAACTACAATTTCCCCTTTCATTTACTGATGTGATTTTGCCCGTTAATTCTCTGAGGTAATTTTACCCATCAATTCTCTCATTATTTTTGTGTAAATAAAAATTTTTTTTTGTATATGCCTCTTTAAATAACCTTGAGCTTTGCCATTGTCCATAATTTACCTGACCTCATTGCACTCTCTCGCTACTCAGCTCGTCTGAACTCGTGGTTTTCCGTCCCTTTTGTCGGTTCGCTTTAAAGTTATTGGTCCCTCCCTGATAGATATAATATGGTATTGATATAATGTAATGTCATACCACGACATTCATATAAATTCAACAAATTTTCACGAGGAATAACATTGGCTAACACAAATCTTGCTGACATATCTGAGACTACTTCTGTACTAATTTTAGGGCGTTGAAACCAAGAATCACATTGGATTTTGCCTATCAAGTTAGGCTTTTGCTCTAATCCATAGTTTACATTTTCGATAAATCACCAAAAGGTTGGTAACTAGCAAATGATCTACGATGCAAACAAATTCATTTATTATATAAATGATATTAGAGTGTATTTTAAAATGTAACAGGTTATCAATAACTATAATAACATCACCAGAAACCTAGTAAGTTACAATGATTTTCAAGGGAGAAATTTTCGCTTTGTAAGACTTTCAGCTCTGATTTCTACTTGGACAGTTTTTTTAATAATTTAACAGTAGTCAACCTTCATATGAACGTCCCACTTTCCTTGGTATCGCTATTCCCTTGTTTTTTTTATATCTTGATGGACCCTTTCACCTTGTTTCTCCAACATTTATCCTTACTATATGGACAGAATACACTGGTCAAAAGCCAAAAATGTATCTTCGATAAAACCATAATTTCTTTAGTAATTCGACGCCACTGAATGCGAAAATGAACTTCATTTTGCATGATTAGTTCGTGTTGAGAAGATACAAAGGTACCCTGTTTTCAGTATTTTGCATTTGAAATGAATATATCATTAAAGCTTTAATATACGGCAATACCGTAGAATGTGCTCGTTTAGGAATATTGATGTGTGACGCCATCTTGAGTGCATCATAAATCCTTTAGCTTAGTTCTAGAGTAATACTTATAACGGTAAAACGTCATTACACATTTTGACATAGTGTTTTTTGTAGTGTTTCCTCGTGTAATTTGCATCTATGGTTAGTTTATGACATACATAGTGTAGTGCGTGTTAAAGCGTAATCTTGCAATCAGTTTCAATTTGATGTTTTGAGCAAAATGCCACCTAAATAGGTTAGGGATTCAAAAAACCTTTGGCATATTTGAGGCAAAGTAACATTAAAATCGCATAAGAAGACACTACATACCATCAAGAAAGCGTACCACCTTTATTTTAAATGCAAATAGAAGATCAGGATAAAACTTGGAAGCCGCATATATGCGACTACATTATTTGAGTGGTAGAATTGGAAACTGAGGTCAATAAACTTCGGCATCCGTGTCGTGTTGAGGGAACAATGTAACCACGTATATAACTTTTTTATGCCACATTGTTTCGCCACTGTGTGGAATTAATAAGAAAAAAATTGGAGCCTCAAGTATCATAATGTTGCACCTGCCATTCTACCTGTGTTCCATAAAGAAGACCTTAAGCATTTGCTGAAAAATACATCGGAATTCATTTTTCAACTTTGCTTAGTAAAGGACTAAGAGCCCCGTAGCTGAGAGAACAACAGTCTACCCGGAAAGCCAAGTGAAATTCATTGACTTTCACGAAAGAGAGTAATAATATTTTTAATAGAGTTTCATAATTAAATGAGGGCTTAAAAAAACCCGTTGCTTCCGCCCATCGAACCAACGTGAGAACCCGTCTCAGATATCTGTCATTCATAAATTTCGCCCTAACTATGCCGGTCACTTGTAACTGGCATAATTAAGGGTTCATGAGGAAACTGTTTTTAGGAATATCCCACAGGGGAATCATTTGTCATTGTAGGGGAATCGTCACTCCCCCCGTCCCCGTTCACTCTTGGTGGAGTCACAAGGCGGTTACCGCAAAGACATCCGGCCCAGGCATCGGCGGGTCAAATGCGTAACCGCAGCGTCGCACAACTCGGTGCCATGAAAGACCTAAATGTCAAAATGCAAGATCTTTCCCAGGAGAGTGAGATCCAGTTTCACGTCCAATAAGAAATTGGAGACGTGGTTCTCCCAAGCTCGAAGGCTAACGAGGAGCCGATTTAAGAATCGGTGGGAAAAACCGTTGGGCAAAAGAACTCTCCTGGGGCCGTCCTTAAGCCCCTCCCACCCTTACCACTCCCCCAGTGGGGTGACAAGGTATAAATGAGGAACACTGAGGAAAATCGTGGTAGTATACGTCAGACTCCAGGTGACGAGTCCTCGATTAAAACCGAGCTACCTAGACTGGATTGGTAGTGTACTTAGCTCACCAGACCAAGAAGTACCCTGCAAGAGAGGCAGGGCTACCTACCTTAAGGGGCTAAGAAGCAGCTCATCCTCGAGCTAGTCCCTGGTTATCCAACCAAACGATTAAGTTAACTTTGTTAAGTTCAACTTACTCTCGCCAGAGAGACTCCTCATATCCTGGTGCATCTTAAACACCAGGGGTATTCCTCGTCCTTGAGGAATTGAGAAAAGAAGAAGGAAAAGGCTCCTCCCTCGAGCCCGTTACTCGGTGGCCACACCGAACTCCTAAGTTAACTTGGTAAGGAACCAGGTTCAAATTATTCTCGTCAGAAAAACCCCCCTCCGTTATACTCGCCCTTGAAGAAGACCCTCCCTGAGTTCAGTCCTCGTCCATGAGGGATTAAGTAACGAGGGAGAAAAGCTCTCTCTCGAGCTCGTTACTCGGTGGTCACACCGCACTCCAAGTTAACTTGGTTCAAGAACCAAGTTCGACTCCCTCTCGCCAGAGAGACCACGACGACCTTGGTGTTGCATAAAGCACCGTAATTGTTCTTATACTTGAAGAACCCCCCCTTCCCCCTCCGGAACACCGTGTGGACCTCCCAGCTGCTACCCTCGCCAAAACGACTTTGTGATCCAGCCCATCTACATCTGGCAAGGAGGCACGCGTCGTGACTCAATAACATTCCTGAGGCCTTTTAAACTCCAGATGAATCCGTAAGCCTAATTCTTATATTATTGTTGTGTGTAGAGAAATTAACCAAGTTTATACGGTCAAACTAATTTAATTCATTCTTGTTTATGATAATATTCAGAGTATTGCTGTAGTTAATGTTTAGATGTTGTGTATTCAATGGTTAAAGTTAAAATATAAGTTTATTTGGGGAATTATTGCGTTTCTCTAAATCCTTACGTGTTTCGGAACGGCTCTGTTCTTTAAGATATCAAGATTTCAATATATTAGCACTCTTAGCACTCTTAGAACAAAAAGGGGGGGCATTCTACGACAGTCATAATTTTTTCCGGTATTCGACTTAATCCTCACACCCGTGGGTCCTACCATGACCACAGAGAGAAGTAACTCCCGCCTCTGTGTATGTTTGGAGCAGTCTACTTAAAACAATGGGCCTCGAGGCGAAGACACCCCCCACTCCCCCGCAAGTGTCAGCCAACCGAAGAGTGATCTGCCCCAAAATTGAAAACTGGGTCGGTGAGCACTCGGTCGAAGAAATCAAAAGTAAAATTGAAAAATTCTGCGAACACACGCATGTTTTTAAGGTTACCTTTGCCTGAAAGGCAACAGCACACGGACTCCTGCTCTTTAGCCGGAGAATCCCAGGAGAATATATTGAACAATAAAAGTTCTACAGTACAAATGTGCTTTTTAGGATCCACCTGGAACAGCACACTTCGTCGACATGTCCCGAAAGAGAAAAAAATGTGATGCAGTGAATGTGCCACAGCTGGCCACAGATACGACAAATGCCAGAGCACCATTAAAAGTGCCTCAATTGTAAGAGCGAACATAGGATCATGCACTTAATTTGTCCAAATGAAAAGAAATAAAAAAAAGAACTTAAAAGAACCAAACAGAACACATATGCAAGCACAACGAGGAAAAATGAGGAGATGCAACCAACACAAGGGCTTCTCCAGCAGAAACTCGCATCACCAGCGATCTCAACGCGCGCAACATTATTTGCATTAGACATGCAAACTTGGCAAACACGGTCAAACCTGATTGCTACAATGAGGTTCTCAACTCGCTATTAAAGGCTAATGGACTCCCAACAGTGATAATGCCCCCAAATCCTGACTGTTCCAAGGCATTCAAGGATTCAGTAATCCCAAACCACTAGTTTAGGAAAGCTGAACTTAAAGCAGCTACAGAAGCACCTTCTCCGGAAGAATCCGATGAGGAAGAAAAAGAAAATGAAGAGAAGAAGACACTACCTTTTCAGAAAGTGACGAGGGCCCGTGAAGGGCAAATCGAAAACCCCGACCCCTACACTGGAGGACGAAAAGCCTGGGCACTTGAAAGATGTCCCCCAGGTCAAAAGAAAAAAAATCATAAAAATGGGAAAAAACACCGGTAAAGAAAAACACAGACATCATGCAACAAAACGCAAAGTAGATATTGTAAATTAACACCAATGGCTGGAAGATAAAAATAACTCTTTACGGCAATGTATTCAGAAAGATTGATGTAAATGTCATCTTGATTTCAGAAAAGGGGATCAACACGCCTAATGAAGAAATTAAAATTTGGAATTATGATGTGTTGATCACAAATTATTCACAACAGCGGGACGACGGTGCCGCTTTTGCGATTAAGAAAGGGATGAAGTACAAGTAAGTCAGAAATCTCGAAAAATCCTATCTCGCGATAGAGGTCGAACTCGAAATAGGGAAGATAGTCATAGCCACCAGATACCAGTCGTCAAGGAGAGACTTTTTACCTATACAGTCTCTCACTGGACTATTTGGAAGAAGGATCCTCACAATCCTAATGGGGGATCTTAGCGCCAGATGTCAGGAGTCAGGCTAAAGGGCCTCCAGTAGAATTGGAAAGAGCCTCGATAATTTGCTGGACAGGAACAGCACAAGAAAATTGGCTCCAACTTCCCCACTTATGTCAGAGGAAGGAGAGCTACAAAGCCAGACATAGGCCTGGCCAATCGTCAGTTTTTGCTTAATTACTACATGGAACGAGTCCATATTCCAGGCAGTGATCATATAGGGATCCTTTCAAACATCAATAAGAACCCGATACAAATCCTAGCCGTAGTTAGGAAAAAAATACAATAAAGCAGATTGTCCACGGTATGCACAGTTCCTCTAGTACTATCATCCTCCCAAATTGGATGAGGCAATTTTCGAAGAGATTGACGAGGTGCTCGACGACCATAACAATCACCTACTTGAAGCTTATAGAGCTTGTATCCCGAAATCGCTATATAGGTCCATCTCAACATAGAGATGGACCGAATACATGAAGGATTTATACCGTGAACTGAGATCGTTATACGAGATAAACATCAGAAAAGCATCAATGCAACGAAATAAGGAGATCAAAGAAAAGCTCAAGTTGGTTTTCGAGCAACAGTAGAGAGGATAGGACGATGCGATTGAGAGCCTCGATCATGATGCATCTCCCGAAGACTTTTAGCAAAAAATCAGGCGTCTCAAAGGATCAACTAGAAGAACAAAGAAGATGGTGATCAGAAAGGAAAATGGAACCATCGAAACCGAAGAAGAAAATATAGAAGAAATATTCTGAAGTTAATGAGAAAACATATTCAGTATACCTAAAGAGGAGAACGAAAACTATGATATATAGTCTGAAAGCCAAATTATAGACGAACTAAACACGCAAATCCATAGGACTCACCCGCACCACCAAGTGAATAGACAGCCTGAAGGAGGCGCCGAGATAACGGAGGAAAAACTAATCGGCGCACTCCACTCATTCTGGAAGAAGGCCGTAGGTTACTCGGGGCCAACAAAGTTTGGACTTTGAAAAGGCACCAGCAAATGTCATCGAAGGATTGAGAAGAATTCTTAACGCATATCTAAATACGGAAAAACCTTCCCGCTCCTTTCAAGACAGCTAAAATTATCTTTTTAGATAAGCACGAAAACGATCCAACGAGGAGAGAGAGAGCTACCGGCCAATTTCATTCTTGGAATCTGGTGGGAAGCTTTTTGAAAAGAATCCCTGTACAATCCATAACAGCTTGGTTTGGGGAAAAGACAAGTATGGAGATGGCGATAAATGTCATCACGGAAAAGCTTACCTAAGCCAAAAGGCAAGGGAGTTACGTGGCCATTGTATGTAGGGATGTATCAGTTTGGGGACGATTTATGGAACAAAGTTCAGGCTTAATGTGGGCCTTCCGCTAGGGAGATACGAGTATTTGTACCCAACCTTTTAGTCGATATACATCGAAGATGTTCCAGCTCCTCGCAACTCCACTTGCCTCAACATTCAGTTCACTGCTGATTTCAGCCAGATAATATAGTGTCCTTGGCGAAACGCGCCTATGCAAGCTCGTATGATGGCGGCAGGAATCGAAAATCTAAACATCTACGAGGGCAAATGGAAGATTAAAACTAACCAAGAGAAATTCAAGATAGTCCCCATTAGCATAAGACTACTCTTAGACTTTAGAGTGGGAGATAGGTGTTATCATTGCACCAGAAAGTGCAATGTACTTGGAATGAATATTACTTTATCCGAATACAGGAAGCACGTCGCTGATTGAATTTTAAAAGCCTCAGCCATAGTCAGAACTCTGTACCTGTTCCGAAATTTGCGAAAGACCAATAAGAAGAAGATCTGCAATTCGCTTGTAAAATCTACTCTGCTCTGCTCTGCTTTATTGCGCTTCCGCCGCCCTCTCTTGTGTCTCAAGGGTGCAAAAGAGGAGAGTACAAGTCGTGCAAAATAAATGCGTGTACCTAATCACCAGTACATGCAGGCGAGAAAGAAGCCAATAAGATCTGAAGAGGGATGCGGGGATAAGTCCCATTAACATAGTCATCGAAGAACGGACTAAGAATATGCAAGAATTGGTTAATCAAGAAATGAGTTAATCAAGATTCACAAGTTCCGGTAGGCTTTTGGCTAACGGAGTCGAAGTGTCATTCTACGCATAATAAACTGTGTACAAAATAACGAAAATTATAATAAATAAACTATCACCAAACAATGGAAACCACGAAATGGAAAAATTAACCAAAAATGACAAAATAAAACTATTTTGACTCATCATAAACCGATTAAGACTGAAGAAGAAAGAAGAAACAAAAACACTAAAATACACACAACATAAAATAAATTAAAAACAAAGATATACAAAGTAAATAAATAAATAATTATTAATTAAATCATAAAACAACAACAAATGCTTATTTCATATACAAAGAACATTAAGGATTTTTTAAGACAAATGGCTTGAACTCCTAAAAATTAATATAAAAACAGCAAGTCAAGATACCCCAAAACAAAAATATAATGAAAGCGATAGGCCTGATCACCAGGGGCCTTGTATCTCTTTGCAAAACTCCTACACTACCTTCTCTTTTCTCCACTTCTTTTTCTTTCTGTCTATCCAAATATGCTTTGTCCCCCTAAACACAAACACACACTTTTCCAATTCCAACTCGAATCCCTACCTCCACAGACATTTTCGATTCAGATAACGAAGAGCATCCTGTAACGAGTACAGATGAAGACAATGAACCTTCTTCAGCATCACAAGATATCGGCTTTGCGCCCACTCAGCCTTATCCAGAACCGCGTAAAATCAATCAACAAAAAAGAAATGATTTCATCAGAGATTTGAACTTACCAAAGCTTAAGGCAAAATTGCTCGCTTCACGACTTAAACAGTGAGACTATCTTCATCAAAAATGGTGACTTCTTGATGTGTATAGATGTTGTTGGTTTAATGAATGGCTCTAAATACTACATGCAGCGATGAGAAATAAGCGTACCGAAATTATGCCTTATGAAACTTCATGTAAAAAAATTTCTTCTTAACAATACATAAGTACACCTTACACTTTTGGCAAAATAAATATGGACTGCTCTTACAGTTCATTACTTTAGACCTTTTGGTTTCTCCCGAAATATTGGCAAAAATGGTCAAAACTTTCTTCTCTTTCTCATAGGTTTTGTATTACGACGCATTCTTTTTTTTATCGTCATGGTTTCCTTCAACTGATGTTGAAGGCCTACCTCTCTTACTAATCTGCTCTGTCTTGAGATTAGTTTTCTTATCCTACGTCTTTATGATGCCAATCAGGTTTGCAGGATGCCTAGATTTGGCAAAAAAAAATCCTTTTACAGAACTGAAATCCCTTCCGCATATAATTTTAAGAACTCCCTTGTTTGACCGTTTGCTGCGTCCTTTATCTTGCTTCCCCGCCTCTTGAATAGGTTAAATATTTCCGTCATATTCAAGTATCAGTCTACCATGTATAAAATGTTGATTCATAATAATAACAATAGTATAGAGGAAGGAGGAGGTTATTCTCTTGATTGTTCAGTTTGCCCTAAGCAATACTTTGGGCAAACCGGTAAATCATTAAGTGTCTTGACGCAACATAAATAAAATATTAGGACGGGGGAATGCAGCAGCGCTTTCTTTGTCCATTCATCTGAAAACAGTCACTCTATCAATTGGAACTCGGCTAAATTTATTTACAAATCTGATGAATTTATTCAAAGAAATATTGTTGAATGCTTCGTTCATTAATTCCTCGCCTAATTCTAATATATCTACCGGCCTCTTTAAACTGGCCCCTGTTATTAAAAGGCTTATTTATAACTAAATTGTCCATATTAAATCTTAGCCCTTTGATTTATTAATTTAGTAATGTTTCTCTCGTTTATTTTATGTATTCACAACTAGCTATGTATGTATTTATCTTAGTGACCTAAATGTCTACATCTGTGCTCAGAGTTGGAATTTGCGGAAGTAGACCTTATCTATTTGGTTTTATACTTCATATCCGTCTTTGATAATATTTCCATATTTTGTGCCCTTTCGTTGCACATGGGCGGAGCATTACTCAGCTGTCTAATGTATATATATATATATATATATATATATATATATATATATATATATATATATATATATATATATATATATATATATATATATATATATATATATATATATATATATATATATATATATATATATATATATATATATATATATATATATATATATATATATATATATATATATATATATATATATATATATATAATATATATATATATATATATTAATATATTATATATATATATATATATATATATATATATAATATAATATATATATATATATATATATATATATATATATATTATATATATATATATATATATATATATATATATATATATATATATATATATATATATATATATATTTATATATATATATATATATATATATATATATATATATATATATATATATATATATTATATATATATATATATATATATATATATATATATATATATATATATATATATATATATATATATATATATATATATATATATATATATATAATATATATATATATATATATATATATATATATATATATATATATATATATTATATATATATATATATATATATATATATATATATATAAAAATATATATATATATATATATATTATATATAAATATATATATATATATATATATATATATATATATATATATATATATATATATATATATATATATATATATCACTTCATTAACTCTATAATTTAAGAAATTGATTTTGGGAGTATTTAAATAATAATTTTATCTTTGTTTGGTTTGACTTCAGTATATTTTAAATTTTTATCAAGGTAATTTCTAAGAATTTTTTTAGAATTTGAAAAAACAAAATATTTAGTTCAGAAAAATAAATATGATTATCCAATGATTCATAACGTTATAAAAGAAAATGAATTACAATTAGTGAAGTTCAGAAAATTTATTAAATTTTAAGTAAGGCTCCTTTTTTATTTTATATATAACTATATTTTAGCAACGTGATATTTTGAAAGGGGGGAAAATTTAGTTTAGATTTTCTTTTTAAAATTATTATAATTGGAGAAGTTCAGAAAATTTATAAAAAATTAAACATGGCTGCTTTTTTTTAGATTTTAGAATTTAATCTTAGTAGCGAAGCGCAAGCTCCCCTTTTAAGGGGGAAGTGGCAAAGCCATTGCCTGGTATATATATATATATATATATATATATATATATATATATATATATATATATATATATATATATATATATACCAGCTTTGTAAAAAAAATCGTTATTTCTTGATAATGAACTGAACAAGTTCGAAAGTACTTGGAATCTGCCTTTCATTTTCCTTTGGGATTTTTTAAATTTATTGCTATACTCACGCGCTACTTTCTGAGTTTCTCATATATATATATATATATATATATATATATATATATATATATATATATATATATATATATATATATTATTAGAAAGCGACCGCTAGTTTCGAATTAATAATTCTTTTTTCAATCTTCTCGATTTGTCTTATATTCGCCTTTTCTTCATTGTTTAACCTGTGGATAAGCATACCGAAGTTCATCGGGGACTGATGCTTGTTATTTTGCCAAAGGTAGAAGTAAATTAATGTAATTTAGCACTTTCTAAATTTAACGGACGCGTTTCGATGCATCGAGTATCATCTTCAGAATTCCAATGGGGAATTATTACAAAGTATTGAGTTTTTATATGTTACAAAATGTGTTAACAAAATTACGAACGAAGCTATACACGTATAGGCAGGTTGGATCCAAGTGATAAAAGGTCGGAGAAGTAGGGAGCCAGAGAGGGGGAATTAGGCTGCTTGCCAGAGGAGATTAGTGGCTAGGGGTAGCTCTGAGTACAGCTGTCCCTCTGTTTGATTTTCTTGCGCTGGGCAGGATTTATATATATATTTTTATATATATATATATATATATATATATATATATATATATATATATATATATATACGAGGGGCGGTCAATATGTTTTGTGAATCACGTAGGGCAAAACAGAGGAAGGGGGATGGCTGTTTGTGGGGGTGTTAGGACAAGTTATGACAAGTCACGACCTGCAGCCGCACGCTCCTGACTCGTCTATTTAAGAAGCAGTAGCTGATCGCACATCGTCAGTCACAAATTTTTCAACAATGGAGAAGGTTGAGCACCGCGCAGTGATCAAATATTTGACCAGAGAAGGCAAAGAATGCAAAAGAGATCCATGAACGCATGGTTGCAGTGTACACCGACACCACCCCTTCCTATGCAACAATTGCTCGCTGAAATAGGGAGTTCCGCCATGGTCGTGAGTCCCTTGAAGATGACCCCCATCCAGGATGCCCGTCAGACGTGACAAACGAGTACAATGTGGCCCGTTTGGAGAGGATGGTCCTCGAAAATCGACGAGTGAAGGTCGAAGAAATCGAGCGAGAACTTGGAATATCACATGGAAGTGCTATCAACATCATCCACGACAATTTGCCTATGACCCAGGTCTCTGCCCGTTGGGTCCCTAGAAACCTCACGCCCCATGATCGACTTCAACGTCGTCCAAGTTCGGAGGAGCTGCTGCTCCTGTACAACCAAGACCCAGCGGGATTCGAGTCACGCATAGCGACAGGTATTGAAACGTGGGTCCATCACTGGGATCACAAAACCAAGCTCGAAAGCATGGCCTCGAAGCACAGGGGCTCTCCGACCCCCATCAAGTTTCGGACCCAACCCTCAGCCGGGAAGATCATGGCCACCATCTTCTGGGATTCTGAGGGAGTGTTAATGGTGGACTTTGCGCCTCGTGGAAGGACCATCGCATGCCAATATTACGCCGAGGAACTGGCTGGGTTGAAGAAGTGCATCCGTCAGAAGCGGCGCGCAAGTTGAAACGCGGTGTCCTGCTCCTCCACGACAATGCCCCTGTCCACAAGGCCAGAGTTGCATAAGCTGCTCTGCACGATTGCGGATTCGAGGAGCTCAACCATCCCCCCTACAGTCTAGATCTGGCCCTTAGTGACTACTTTTTATTCCGCCACTCAAGGCTGCACTGCGTGGACACTGGTTTGGGGACGATGAAGATGTCCAGCTCGCCGTCTAGGAGTGGATTGAACAGCAATCGGGAGATTTCTGGTTGTCGGGAATTCGAAGCCTCAGGGACAAGTGGCGCAAGTGCAGTGAAGTCGAGGGCAGTTATATTGAAAAATAATAAAACACTTTTCCTTATATCCGAATTACAAAACTTATTGACCGTCCCTCGTATATATATATATATATATATATATATATATATATATATATATATATATATATATATATATATACATATATATATATATATATTCAAGGAAGAGCATGTTCCGGTTACTTCCTGTGTATGTTTTTTAGGTGCACCGTTGTTCAGATGCTATGACATTCTTCTTGAGAGTGGTTTCGGTCATGCCGATATACGAGTTAGGTAGATGCTCACAGTCTCCTAGTTTACATGTGTATTCGTATATCAGATGTGTCTTTTGTTTCGGTTGTAGCGGGGGTTTGAGGGTTATTTTTCATGAAGAGGGTTGAAGTACGTCTATTTTGATAGTGGATGATTAGTGCGATCTTTTTCTCGTCGTTTATGGGTTTTATTCCTCGGTCTATAATGTCTATTTTGCTATACGAAAGAGCCATCAAGGACATTATAGACCGAGGAATAAAACCCATAAACGCCGAGAAAAAGATCGCACTAATCATCTACTATCAAAATAGTGGGAAACAATAAAGTGATCTTAGGCGTGGGACCTACAGCCTAACATGGAATCCGAACAACGATGTGTAGCTTGTATCTTTGTTAGATTTGTGCTCTTTATAGTGACCCCTGCACAACGTATCTACTCTGAATATCGGGTGTGAATGTGATAGTTAATTAAGAATGGTTGCTGAAAACTGAAGGAAGCAAGAGGTTTGCAAAGAGATGCTGTTTGCCTGTCTATGGTAGGTAGTTATAATTAGCGTGTTAAAGTTAAAAGTTTGTTTCGCGTGAGAATCACGCATTTAGGTTATTGTATTTCTGTATATTTGTATCTTTGTCAATGTACGGTTTGTTTTTATAAGGCGTTTAAATCGTTATTAGTAATTATTCTTACTAAAAAAAACTGGTGTAGGATTCTCTATCTCTATCAAATCTATTCTATTGCGAATCTGGTTATAATTGTCTATAAGCTATTCGCTGGAATGTTCCAGTTATCTAATTAATCCTAGTCATCGTGGATAGTCTTCTCCTTCTCTCAGTAAAGATTTTTACTTCCTTCTCTTCTCCTTTTTCATTAATCCTTGGGAAACTTATGAATAATCTGTGTTCTCCATCCTTCTCTTTGGGCAATTTGGTTGGTTAAATCAATTCCTATTTTGTTCTCTCTTTTGCAATCATTCTCTTTAGTAGCTTTATCTTGTCTGCCTATGAAAGACTCTCTATATTCTTAGTTCTCCTCTTTCTGTGTTTGTTATTATGCACATAGTTTTGTTCTGCACTCTCTGGAGTCTTACCAGGTTGCTCATCAAAATCGTTTACATCGCTATGGTTGGATAAATATTCGCGGATTGTAATACTCCTTAATACTCGTATATGTTCTTCTTGTTCTTCATGCTGAAGTTTCTTATCTTGTATAGTAATACCAGCCCTATCTTTCCATGATTGAACCTCTAAGTGATAGGCTTTTTATAACTTGATGTCGTAATGGTTAGCCTAAGTACCTTACATCTTTTGTCGAATATGTAGTGTTCTCCTTCTACATATACATCTCAGAGGTTCCTCTTGTACACCGCTATCATCCTAATTTTATCCCTATTGGTTTTAATTTTCCATTTGTCATCGTATCTAGTGATACTTCTATTCTCTTCCGCCGTCATTATAGCTTGCATGGGTCCGTTCCTGTAAGGGCAAACTATCAGCTGGCTCATGTCCTCGGCGAATTGAGTGTTCAGGCAGCCCTTATTTCTGGATGGTGGTATATCTGTGGTGTAAATTAAATAGAGAGACTGGTTCAGACCTTCACACTGGGGCAAACCGGCAGCGAGAATTCGTCTCTCTAATGGCGTCCCATTTCTATATAAGCCAGTCTCCCCATTACATAATCACATAATAACCTTTCGATCTTGTTGTTCATGCCCAGTCTGAGTTTCTTAAACTGCATACCCCTCTACCAAACACTATCGAAGGCCTTGGACAAGTCATGACAGGCGATAACCAAGCTAACTTTTCTCTTTTTGCTTTCGTGCTCTTTTTTAGGATGCACTGGTAATTTGGGGACCCTGTGAGTTTGGTATCCTGTTAAGGCAACGATATCGCATGAATCCATTTGAAGTTCTAGAGCTAAATAGGCATCTTCCATTACTTGTACTCTTTTGAACGGCAATCTCTGCTTGATACCTATTTCAGCTCCGTCATGTGCTTTTGTACCAGATCACATATTATTTGAAATGATTTGCCAATCGTTTTTTTTTCCTCGTTCTCGGCCTTGTGATAAAAAAAAAATCCTTTTTAAGTTAAAAAAATTGAGTGGACATGACTTTTTCTAAGATTATTATAATAATTGAATAGGATTTACCTATCGAACTAACCTCCACAAACTTTTCAACTTTAAACCAAAAAATAATAATAACTATTATTCTCGTGAATATTCACAACTGTGTGTGTCGCTTAACATTTCCAGTAAGTATCATCCCCAGAGCTTAATCTTTTCTCTGTTAATTTAATTTTATCGTTTTCTATTCATTCGCTTCAATTGTTTACAATATTTTTTTCGAATTTGGGGGCGGTTATCTTTGTAATATTCAAGTTCATGTAAAATAAATTTATTCATTCTTGAATTTCATAACTAGGTGACTGCAATTTTCCTTAATGTAAATATTTGTGATTCCGAAGTTCCATTCTTTAATCGAAAATTGACATTCTTGGAGTGAATTATCTGCAAAGGAACAGACAAAACAAATTCCATTTAATTTATGATATAGTGGGGCGACGGAGACCCTAAAAATGAATCTCTCTTTTTTTAAAAAAAAGACGTCACGAATGTGGAGGACGGGTAATAAAATTTTCTTCTAAATAGAGAAACTGTTTCTTATTCTTTATATCTTTTCTTTCTTTAACATTTCTTCCGTATTCCCATAAGTTTTCACTCTAATTATTTCACTTTTAATGATTATTTCTACTTTGCTATTTGCTTAGTTTATGGACAACATTGATATATATATATATATATATATATATATATATATATATATATATATATATATATATATATATATATATATATATATATATATATATATATATATATATATATATACATATATATATATATATATATATATATATATATATATGAAGGTAGCAGTTTTTCTTGAAAGGATATTTTGTTTAAGACTATTGTATATTTAGCCTAAATTAATTTTCTTTGGCAACTTTCTATTTTCCTTATTATTTTCTTTTTTCCACCCTGTAGATGGTAAATTATTCATCCTAGGTTCATCTCTCTGTTTTCAAATTACGGTGTTTGATAAAAACAAACTTTAATTGCTGAACATTCGATCTTGCGCGATAATCTTTAGAGTAGATTTAGCTGTTCTTTTCCTCCTTTACCAATGAAAGTATGGTGAGAATAGAATGACGAATTACAAATGAGTTTAAGTGAGTATGTGTGTGTAGGGAACAAAATGGTGCGTTGTTAATACACGTAGAACGGCACTTCATCTCCGCCAGCCACTAGGCTAGCAGAGCTTGGAAATCTGGCGGGACTTACAGCTCTTCTATTCTGATTAATGATTTGAATCATTTCATCATTCAATTATCGATTAACCAGTTCCTGCATATTCTTTGTCCGTTTTTCAATGACAACGTTAATGGAAGTTAACCCCACCTCCCTGTGCAGCTCTTCTTAACGTCTTCTTTCTCGCCTGCGTGTATCCGTGATTAGGTACAAACATTTATTCTGCACGACTTGTAGTGTCCTCTTTTGTGTCCTCGAGACACAAGAGCGGGAACTTCGGTCCGTCCATACACCCTAAACTTACATACGCTGATCTCTCCACGACGTAGTCACATAGAGTTCTTTTTAAGTTTTGATTTAGGACTAGCTTAGGATCTTGTACTTCATTCCTCACTGCCACACCTTATCAAACGCCTTTGATATATCCCGGCAAACAATGACCACGTAACTCCTCTCTCGTTTGGCTTGGACAAGCTTTTCCGTGATGACATTTATAGCCATCTCCGTACTTCGCTTTTACCTAAATCCAAACTGGTACGGGTTGTAAAGAGAGTTCTCTTCCAGGTGAGAGACCAGTTTTTGGTTGAGGATCTTCTCGAAGAGCTTCCCACCAAATTCCAGAAGTGAAATTCGTCGGTAGCGCGCTCTCTCTCTCCACTCTCTCTCTCTCTCTCTCTCTCTCTCTCTCTCTCTCTCTCTATATATATATATATATATATATATATATATATATATATATATATATATATATATATATATATATATATATATTTTTATATATATATATATATATATATATATATATATATATATTTATATATATATATATATATATATATATATATATATATATATATTTTCACGTACGGCTATTGCCGGAGGGAGTGGAGGGTGGGGAGAGCATAGAGCTTTTCTATCCTTTACTTCTACTATTCTATGTGTAAGTGGGAGTAGATTTAAGGCCAGATCACCTTAGCCTGGGCCGTAAGGCCGGTGTGATCTGTGTATCTATGTAACTCTATGTAACACTCTCTCTCTCTCTCTCTCTCCCTCTCTCTCTTTCTCTCGTTCCTCTCTTTCTCTCTCTCTCTTAGAAAGTAACAAGGAGTAACAAGGAAAGGAAGTACCGCAGGAGACCTTACGGTCCATTCAAAGAGGGTACCTTTGGACTAGCAATCGAGCGGGCACATGGATGCCCAATTGTTTTGCGTCCCTAAACGGCCACTTTTCAAGACTTTGTCTAGTCTTGACTTAGACTGGTCAACAGATTCACTGTTGACAACTTCCACTGGAAGTGCGTTCCACTTACCGCAGATACTGTACGTGAAAAAATTTCCACAAAGATTGCGGTTGTAACGCTTCAGTTCAAGTTTAAAGCCGTGATTTCTTGTTCTGCTCTCAACAAGTGTGAAAATATCCCTGTAGTCAACATTGTCGAACCCTCGAAGTATTTTGAAAACTTCGATGAGCTGACCACGCAGTCTACGGGTTTCCAGCGAGAACAGATCTAATTTCATTAGTCTATGCTCATAACTTTTATGTTGGATAGAGGCAATCAGCTTGGTTGCCCTGGCTTGTACGCGTTCCAACCTTGCGATGTCCTTTAGAAACGAAGGACTCCAAAATTGTAGGGAATACTCCAGGTGCGGCCGAACGAGGGAGTTGTACAGACAAAGTACTATATCCTTGTTACGGTGTCTAAACTGGCGCTTTATGTAGCCTTACATCCTTTGAGCTTTCTTCTTTGCCTCGATGCACTGTTTCGAGAACTTGAGGTCGCTAGTGATAGTAACACCCAAGTCCTTCCCAGTGTCATTCGATTCAAGAGCAGTTTTCTTTCAGGATGTACTGAGATTTGGGGTTTCGGTGACCGATATGCATTACTTTGCATTTTCCCACGTTGAAAGGCATTTGCCACGAGTCCGACCGCTCCCCAATCCTTCGAAGGTCCTCTTGGAGGCGGGCAGTGTTCCCCTCCTATGCCACATTGATACCAAGCTTAGGGTCGTCGGCAAATTTGAAAATCTTGGCAACCATGCCTCGTTCATTTTGTTGACATAGATAATAAACAGTAGTGGTCCCAGGACGGAACCTTGAGGGACACCGCTAGACACGGGCGCCCATTCAGAGGCCCGTCCATTCACCACTACTCGTTGCCGTCTGTCACTTAGCCAGCTCTCTATCCAACCTGCTACGTTGCCGTCTATGCCCTGCGCATGCACTTTCCAGAGAAGACGGTGGTGTAACACCTTATCAAAGGCCTTTTGAAAGTCTAGGTAAAAAACATCCACCGCTTTATCCCGATCATGCTCACTGAAGAGGAAGTGGAAGAATTCCACAAGGGTCGTCAGGCATGACCGTTGCCTTCGGAAGCCGTGCTGGGAACTCCTGAGTAGCAGGTTTGACTCTAAATAAGACGTTATCTTGTCCACTATCATGCTTTACATGAGTTTACCGACTATCAAAGTCAAACTGATTGGTCGGTAGTTTGACGGATGGCTGGGGTTTCCTTTCTTGAAGATCGGAGTCACCTTCGCCTCACGCCAGTCTCTAGGAACGCAATCGGTCCTGATTGACATGTTGAAGACAGCGCATAGATGTCGTGATACTTCATCACACACTTCCTTCAACACCTTGGATAGAAACCCTTCCGGTCCAGGGGACTTATTTGTCTTTAAATCAGCTATCTTTTTCTTTATTTCTCATTCGGTGAAGTCCATTGCCTCCATCTTTTCCCCCGAGTAGGAATCTGTGGTCTGGGGGATGGGGACACACTCTTCAGTAAACACTGAAGAGAATTAGTCATTGAGCAGGTTAGCATTTTCTGCATCTGAATGAGTTAATGCACCCTCCTCGTCCACTAAGGGCCCAATCCTACGATGGATTGGTTTCCGGCTATTTACATAGCCGAAGAACTCCTTGGGATTCTCCTTGCAGAGTCTTGCTACTCGGAGTTCCCAGTACGCTTAGCCGCCCTTATGCTGGATTTCACTCTTCTGGCTAGCCTCCGGTACTCGTCAAAGGCACCCGAGATCTTTGATCACCGGTACTCATTTATCTTGTCCCTAATCAGTTGGCCGATTTCTCGATTAAACCACTTTGGTTGAACAGAAGACCGACGGTCTTTAGAGGGATGCACCTTGATTGAAGACTCATGAATTTATTTTTGAAATTGTGACACGAATCCTCAACATCTTTGCATACTGCTAGCGTTACATCAGTCAGCCCAGCACGAAGGCTTGCAAAGTCTGCTCTTCTTAAGTCAAGTTTCCTTGATTGACTAGCAACAGACCTTACCTTCGGGATCTTGACGGTAAATCTAACTAGCTGGTGATCACTGCCACCGAACTCTTCGCCTACAGAGACATCCTCAACAATATCATCCTCAGAGGTGAAGACCAAGTCGAGGATATTGTCTCCTCTCGTTGGTTCTCTGACCCATTGACTGAGGAACTCGTTGTTGGCGAACTCTAGGAGTAGCGCGCCCTCGCCACAGGCTGCTCTGGTTTCCCAGTCAACTTGTCTGTTGAAGTCGCCCATAACGATGCACACTCTGCCTTCAACAAGCTCACCTAGCAGCTGGTACAACTCCCTGTCCTTCTCAACGGGTTAGGAAGGGGGTCTGTAAAGCAGCAAGGTCCTGTATCTGACAGGACCTATCTCTAGGTCAACGCCTAGGAGCTCGTTGTCGGATATAATGTTAGAGTTCGTAGATTCGATGATATCCTTGACATACAACATTACACCACCACCCTTTCTGTCTTGCCTATCTTTTTGGAAGAGTTGGTAGCCAGGAACCGTGAATTCACCTTCAAAATCTCGGTTTGAGGTTTTTATCCACGATTCTGTTATGACTAAAATTTCGGGTTTTTCCGTCACTACGAGGTCATGGAGCTTAGGAAACTTGTTCATGATTGACCTCGCATTGAACAAAAGAACTTTGACGGAGTTCGCGACTGTAGGACTTCCTACGCTCTTCCGTTTCCCGGCTTGTTTGTTGGCGAGGAGGCACCCCTCTTTGTGACCTCTGAGAAGGTCGTTCCAGGAGTGACACGGGTGTACTGGCGTACGTCCGCCCTCACTTTGGGCTGGATACTCCTTTCGGTGCTCTCTACGACATCTTGGATCATGTTCGACAGAAAGGCCTTACCTTTGGTAGAGATCATTTTCTACCATAAAAGGTGCGGTACTTGTCCACAAAAAAGACCCCCTCTGCCGTACACAAATCTGTCAGGCGCCGGTTTAAAGAGATGTTCATCAAGTGAGCCACCCGTGTTGAACCTCTCCTCGGGAGCATCCCGACTAAAACACGCTTGCGGGTTTTTAGCCCACAGTCGTCCACAGCACTCATGACCGTGTGGAGGATTTTATCTGTAGGGCCTACCCTACCTCCTCTCAGGTAGAGGTCGTTTCCACTGACCATCAGACCAACGACTGAGCTCTCAGAAATCTGTGATTGCTCAGCCTTTACTTTGATGTGGTGGTTACCACATCCTGGCAGGCAGCTTACCTTCACACTAGTACGAAGGCGGGCCGCTAGCAGGGGCTGCAGACCCCGTTCTTGAGAATCACCAATAAGGGTGACTCTGGCATATTTGTCTGCAGACGACTTAGTCTTTCCTTTCGGAAGCGATTTGCCGCTTTCCTCTTGTATCTCTACAATTTTTCTTCTTCTTCTTCTTCTTCTTCTTCTTCTTCTTCTTCTTCTTCTTCTTCTTCTTCTTCTTCTTCTTCCTCTTCTTTTTCTTCTTCTTATTTTTCTTGTCTTCCTTTGTTTTCTCTTCTTCTGTTTCTAGTTTCTCTTCTTCTGCTTCTAATTTATCGTCATTTGTTTCCACTTTCTTTTCTTCTCTTTCTACTTTCTTTGATTTCCTTTCTACTTTCTCTTCTTCTCTTTCTACTTTCTCTTCTTTCTTCTTTCTTTTCTTATTTTTATCTCGTTGAGGTAGCCCTGCATCAGAAGAAATCGGTTGTTGGACGTCGGAAGCCTTCTCGCCTGAGCATCTGCATCTCTCTGTTTGTAAGAGTTGAACTTCCCTTTTAAGGAGGGAGTTCTCCTCTCTCAGTTGAGCGTTGCTCTCGCCCAGGCGCTTCTCGAGTTCGCAGAAATCACAGACACTTACGGCATCTGTGAGCTCCTTGCAACTCCTGCCGCCGAAGTCTTCACTCCATCTGTAAACTTTGCAGATTTTGAAGGTTAGCTTGCGAAACGGAGGACCATTCTTCTTCGCCATCTTATAAAACTCTCGGACCATACGCATTGAAAAGGCGTTTTTTGGTTGTGATTTTCTCTCACACTAATCACATCCGCCTATTTCCAGGAGGTTTTCTGTCGTTCGGCGAACAGAAACCCTTTGACCAAGCACACCAACCCTAAGGGCTCCCTGGGCCGGACGTCCCCAATCGTGCCGCAGCTCCTAACTGGGCAGCACGAGAGCCCCAGTGAACTGGTTCTCTGATTTTTCGACAGGGGTGCTTGAGGTGTAACTGTCTTCCTACTAAGCCCTACTAATCAACTAAAAACGGCCAGACTTAAGGCAAATAGTAAAGCTAAGTGCCCACGACTTCATCCGAGATCTTTAGCTGATCTGGCAACCAGCAAGACACAAAAGCTCTCTGACCAAAGAGCAGTTGAACCTTTATTCACCAAGTAGCGCTCACAGGGGGCTGGTCAAGCCATTAAACGTTAGGAGAAAGCTTCTAACGGGTACCCAGCATTTCTCCATTAATCGTACCCCAAACGCCTAAGATCCCTTCAATCTCAGTCTCTTGCAACCTATGAGTGCTCCAAGGCGTTATTTAAAGAAGTTCCAAGGCCTCTCTTCTCACGCGGCATAAAGGAGCTGGTGAGGCCCTTATTAATAAACAACTTATGTGTAATAGAGATGAATGTTTTTTTTTGTTATTGGATTTTGTTGTTTTTTGACAGTTGAAGAGAGTTGGTGAAACTTAGTATTAACAGAATCGAAGAGGTTGGTAGGGGGATGCAAGGAGACGCATTAAAAAAGTGGTAGGTAAGTTTAACAACCCTTAGTCTGCATCCTACTACAGCTACCTTAAGGGCATGGGTGACCCTACCGGACTAAAAAGTCCCCCAGCTTAGCTAGCTTAACTCAAGCAGATAACGCAAGCTCTCTCACCGACGGCAAGGTAGTTGCGGAGAGATGACGCCCCCTTGTCGTGGGAAGAGAGCTTATGTGTACCTTTGACTTTTCGAGCTATATCGGCGGGGGTACCTCTCTTCTTGGTACCCCTGGTAGGGCTTCCCTTGTCAATTTGGTCGGAAACGAAGTTCCAGACTAAATGCGTCATTCCTTTTTCTACTATATCCTTCTCCTTTTTCACTTTTATCCTATCTCTTCCACTTATACAAAAAAAAACTACTCCTATCGTGTCACACTTACCATTTTTTCCCTCTATCTACATATAAGGACCTGGCAGCTACCTCATGCGTCAGAAGAGAGGCTTTGGAGCCTCTATACACAACGCCAATCGACGCTCACTGGTTGCGAGAGACTAGGACTAGAGGTGTCCTAGGCGTTGGGGCACGATGAATGGGATGAGGGTAGTGCCCCGTTAACCCCTTCCCTGGTGCGTAATTATTGATCATTCCCAGTGACCGTTGACGGGTGCCTCTGGTAGCATCAGTCCGAGGTGATGGCCCTTTGTTCCCAGGTTTGTTGCCGGGCCAATAAAAAGCCTTGGGTCGAGTCGCTTGGTGTGGCGGGATATCCATTGAACGCTACTCCGAGATCCTGGCCGTCGTGAAGGGAACTAGTAGGAGTTTAGTACGGGGCGTGCTTCGTTGTTCACCCGGTGAAAAATCGATGGCCCCTTCGGAAACCGTCAGTGCTGCTTGGTTGAGAGACACGGCACGCCGAATTTTGAAGACTCGGTCGGACGAACAGCAGCACATGGAGCGTGCCTTCTGAAAGATACGAAAAGTCTCCAAAGGATAGGCGGGAGCAACTCACGCGGGACGAAATCACCCCCCCCCTTCTTTTATTTACTGATTGGTCGCAAAACTTCTAAGGTCATAAAGTGTTCGAAATGACCGGCAAGAAAGAACTAGGAGCACTCAAATACACTTGTGCAATATGCCAGATAGATAAGTGGTGCGTGGACTTTCTGGAGGGGTGTTATTCAAAATGTCACCCAGCCAGTTTCTGCACCGACTGTATTCTAAACGGCCGAATCAAAGACTTAAAAGAATCATGCAGGGCTTCCGATGAGAGGTCTAGGAAGTTGGAGGAGAAAATAAACAGCCTGGAATTGGAACACGCCAAACTGATTCGAAGGTTTGAGGTCAGGATAGCAGAGCTAACCTCAAGCCCTGTAGTAAACACTGTATCTGCAGTATTACCCCCAGAGCTAGGTCTGCATGCTACGAATAAACCAGGGAAGAAAAGAAAAAGAAGAGAAAGAAACAGAAAGAAGAGAAAGTTGTAACAGAAGATAAAGTTGAAGCAGAAGAAGAGAAAGTTGAACCAGAAAATAAAGTAGAAGCAGAAGAAAAAAAGGTAGAAACAAAAGAGTATATAGTAATAGAAGATTGGAGGGAAAAGATCAACAAGAAAAAGAAGAAAAAGAAAAGCAAGAAAAATAAGATGGAGAAGAAAGAGGGAACCGAGAGTTCGCTTCCGAAGGAAAGCCTCAAACTTCTGCATGGAAATGTCCGAGAGTTACCCTTGTGGGCGATTCCCAAGCAGGAGGTTTGCAGCCCGTGCTAGCAGCCCGCCTTCGCACTAGTGTGAAGGTATGCTGCCAGCCAGGACGGGTAAACCACCACATCAGGGTAGAAGCTGAGAAATCTCAGATCTCCGAGAATTCAGTCGTTCCCCTGATGGTGAGTGGCAATGACCTCTACCTCCGAGGAGGCAAAGTAGGCCCCAGTGAGAAAATTGTCAGCACGGTCATGGGAGCCAGGGACGACTGCGGATTGAAAACTCACAGACTGGTCGTTGTAGGGATTTTCCCAAGAAGAGGTCTTAGCCGGACAGCTCACTGAAGAAACGTCACCTTGAACCAACGCCTGCCCGACATCTGTACGGCGGAGGGGGTTTTCTTTCTGGACTCTTACCGCACCTTTTACGGTCGAAACAACCTCTACCAAAGGGACGGAGTGCACCTTTCAATCAAGGGAAAGGCTGTACTCTGTAACTTAATCCAGGATGTCGGGGAGCGGACGCAGAGGAGCGTCTGACCCAGAGTGAAGGCGAACGTAAGACAGTATGCCCGTGTCACTCCTGGAACGACGTTCTTAAATGTGGCAAAGAGGGGTACTGTCACACAAAAGAAGCCGGGAAACGGAAGAGCGTATGGAGTTCTACACTGGTGGGACTTCCTCAAAGTTCTTCTGTTAAATGCGAGGTCAATCAGGAATAAGTTTCTTGAGCTCCGTGGCCTCGTAAAAACAGAAGAACCTGAAATGGTAGCCATAACGGAGTCGTGGATAAAAACCTCAAGCCGAGATTTTGAAGGTGAATTCACGATTCCCGGTTACCAGCTCTTCCTGAAAGATAGGCCAGAAAGAGAGGGTGGCGGTGTGATGTTGTATGTCAAAGATACTCTCAACTCGACGGATTTAAACATCGCATCCGACTAGGAACTACTAGGTATTGACCTAGAGATAGGTCCTGCTAAATACAGGGACCTGGTACTTTATAGACCTCCTACCCAACTCTTTGAAAAGGACAGAGATCTGTACCAGCTAGTAGAGGAACTTGTTGAAGACAGAGTGTGTATCGTTATGGGGGATTTCAACACACAAGTTGACTGGGAAACCAGAGAACCCTGTGGCGAGAACGCACTACTCCTGGAGTTCGCGAATAACGAGTTCCTGACTTAATGGCTGAGAGAGCCAACGAGAGGAGACAATATCCTCGACTTGGTTTTCACCTCTGAGGATGACATCGTTGAGGACCTGTCTGTTGGCGAAGAGCTCGGTGGCAGTGACAACCGAATAATTAGATTTGAAGTCAAAGTCCCGAAGGCAGGGCCTGCAAATAGTAAATCAAGAAAACTTGATTTGAGAAGAGCAGACTTTGCAGGTCTTCGTGCTGGACTAACTGACGCGAAGCTAAAAGTGTGCGATGCTGTTGAAGACTCGTGGAACAGTTTCAAACCACCATTCATGAGTCTTCAATCGCGTTTCATCCCACTGAAATGCCCCCGTCGGTCTTCTGTTCAACCAAAGTGGTTTAATCGAGAAATCGGCCAACTGCTTAGGAAAAAGAGAAATGTGTACCGGCAATCGAAGATCTCGGGTGATTTTGATAAATAACGGAAGCTTGCCAGGAGAGTGAAGTCCAGCATAAGGGCGGCTAAGCGGTCTGAGGAACTCCGAGTGGCGAGACTTTGTAAAGAGAATCCCAAGGAGTTCTTTGGATATGTAAACAGCCGTAAACCAATCCGTCGAACGATTCCCCCTTTGAGGAAGGAGGAGGGGGCATTAAAGCACTCAGATGCAGAAAATGCTGACCTCCTCAACAACTACTTCTCTTCAGTGTTTACTGAAGAGTGTGGTCCCATCCTCCAGCCAAGGGATTCCTACTCCGGAGAAAAGCTGGAGGATATGGACTTCACCGAAGGAGAAATAAAAAAGAAGATCACTGACCTAATGACGAATAAGTCACCTGGCCCGGATGGGTTTCTACCAAAAGTGTTGAAAGAAGTGCGCGATCAAGTGTTACGACACCTGAGCGCAATCTTCAACATGTCAATCCGGACCGAATGTGTTTCTAGAGACTGGTGTGAAGCGGAGGTAACTCCTATCCTTAAGAAAGGAGACCGTAGCCAACCGTCGAACTACCGACCTATCAGTCTGACTTCAATAGTCGGTAAACTCATGAAAAGGTCATGGTGGACAAAATGACGTCGCATTTAGAGTCAAAACTGCTACTGAGGAGTTCCCAGCACGGCTTCCGAAGGCAACGGTCAGGCCTGACGAACCTTCCATTCTTCCACTTCGTGTTCAGTGAGCACGATCGGGACAAGGCGGTGGATGTGGTCTACTTAGACTTTGAGAAAGCCTTTGATAAGGTACTACACCGCCGCCTTCTCCGGAAAGGGCGAGCGCTGGGCATATACGAAAAAATAGCAGGCTGGATAGAGAACTGGTTAAATGGCAGACCGCAACGGGTGGTGGTGAGTGGACAGGCTTCTGAGTGGGTGCCGGTTACTAGCGGAGTGCCTCAAGGTTCTGTCCTAGGACCACTACTATTCATCATCTACGTCAACGACATGGACGGTGACATGGTTGCCAAGATTTCTAAATTTGCCGACGATACCAAGCTTAGTATGAACGTTGCAAAGGATTAAAATACTTCCAGCCTGCAGGAAGTTCTTCGGAAGATTGGGGAGTGGTCTGATACGTGGCAAATGCCCTTCAACGTAAAAAAATGTAAAGTGATGTATATCGGCCACCGAAATCCCCAATCACCCTATATCCTTAAGGACACTGCTCTCGAATCCACCGACACTGAGGACTAGTGACCTCAAGTTCTTGAACTACAGAATCTAGGACCAGCAAAGACCCTAAGGTCCACTCGAGGCTAGTCCGCTACACTACATCCATAACTACGATACACACTTATCTGCGAGTGTATCTCTAACATGCTATATATTTATTTTTTATATTTTATTATTTTTTTTAATATATAATCTACTGTACACACTTATCTACATGTGTACATTGTCATGCATATTAACTACTTCAACCTAGGGGTGGGGGGGTGATAGAAAGTTTTTCTCCTCAACTCCGCAGTCTTCGACTGACCTTCGAACAGGTAGCACGTGTTTCATAGAGCTCTCAGTCTGTTGATCTATTTTTCAGATTTTTCTATAGTTTGTTTGTTTTTTGTTTTTTTCTCACCACAATCAGCGAAAGCTAAGTTGCTCTTCATTTTTTTCTTATTGCTACTTAAGTTCTTTCTTTGTTTGAATAAGTGATGGAGTTTGGGGATGAAAGTGAGCATGAGTGTCGGAATGTATGCATTGGTTGTGGTGTATTAGGTGAGGGGTATACATGTGTTGTATGTGGGCTGCGTGAATGCATTGTAGATTTAGAGGGGATGAGAAGGCAGGATTTAGACAGGATATGTAGGCTGGAGGGGTTAGTTGCTGAGCTCAGGAGGGAACTTAGTGTTAGGCCTAGATTTGGGAATAGGTTAGGTGGTGAGGTAGGCCAGTTAGAAGTTTCAGGTGAAGGTAGAGGGCCGGTGGAGGAGGTAGGATATGATAGTTCTAGTGATAGTGAAGTTAGCCACCTTAGATTAGTTAGAAATAGGCCTAGTGAGGATGGGGGACAGTGGAGAGTGGTTAGGAAACATGAAGCTAGGGAGGCTGCTTCTGCTCTTTGTGAGAATAGGGTTGCCTCTGTTGAGGTTGTTAGCCAGGGGGAGAATAGGTGTGTGAGTCAGAGGGACACAGAACCTATTAGCTTGACTAATAGATTCAGTGCCCTAAGAGAGGAAGTAACTGGAAGTGATATGACTGATGGGGGTGGGGGTGGAGTTCGAGTGACTGGTAGTTTGAATGAGAATAGGAGTGGGGATGGAGTTAGGTCTGTGGGGGTTAGGAATAGGAGTCTGACTGAAGTGCTTGTGATGGGTGATTCGCGAGTTAGATATTTAGATAGGAAGTTGAATGCAAGTAGATTGAATGGTTTGAGGGTGTGTTTGCCGGGTGCTGGAGTGAGAGATCTGTCTGATAGGTATGAGGAGCTGATGTCTGGATGTGCAAGGGATGCGGTTGTGATTAAACATGTAGGAGTGAATGATGTGAAGAAAGTGGGTGCATGTGAGTTATGTGAGAGGTACAAGACGTTGATTCAAAAGGTGAAAGAAAGTAGAATGAAAGGTGTTGTGACAGGTGTGCTTCCAAGAATGGATGTTGGGGTAGAATGGATGTCTCGTGCAATTGGGCTGAATGATTATGTGAGGAGGATGTGTGAGATGGAAGGTGTCATGTTTGTGGATGTGTGGGATAGGTTTGTTGGAATGAAAGAAATGTATGCGATGGATGGACGGCATTTGAGTAGGAGGGGGGTAGATGTGTTGTGGGAGGAGTATGATCGTGTTATTAGGTCTTTGCGGGCGGGAAATTAGATACTAATAGCGGTAAGGGAATTATGAGAGGACATTATAGTACTGAAAGTAGAATGGACTTGGCAGATAACAGAAATAGGTTCCAAGGCGATAGAGGTGAGGTCATTCAAGTTTCATGAGGTGCTTCAGGAATAGGGTGGTTAAATTATTTCTATACAAATGCTCGTAGTCTTAGAAACAAGAAGGATGAGCTATTTAGTTATATTAGCAATGAGGATATAGATATATTATGCGTTACTGAATCATGGATTAATGAAATAGAATTTAGTGACACTATAAGTGAATTTGATTTACAGGGCTATAATATGTACATTAGTCAAAGGACAGGTAGGATTGGTGGAGGAATAATTATCTATATAAAAAACAACATTGTTTCAAGTTTAAATACTTCAATAAAGCAGGATGGAGTTGAGTCACTTTGGATAGATATTAGGTTCAGTAAAAATAGAATGGTGCATTTGGGAGCTTTTTACAGGCCACCTGGGCAGACTGATGATATAGATGAACTAATGATAAGGGAAATAAGTAAGGGATGTGAAACAGATGCAGTTATTATTGGACACTTCAACTTAAACTCTGTGGACTGGGAAAATATGATAGGTAGGGATAGAACAAGTGGCAGGTTCATAGAATGCTTTGAGGATAATTTTTTGAATCAATTTGTTAATGAGCCAACGAGGGGGGACAATATATTAGATTTAGTACTTTCTAACAGTGATCATTTAGTTCAAGAATTGACTGTTGGGGAAGCATTGGGAAATAGTGACCATCAGATAGTTCGTTTTAACTTGGAAATTGAGAAGGGTAAAATAACCGAGAATGCTGAAAAAGTTCCAAATTTTCATATGGGAGATTATGTAAAACTTCGAAGCTTGCTAAATTTGGTAAACTGGGATGTAGAATTCAGAGGTAAAAATGCTTATGGGTTGTGGGATACTTTCAAGCATATAATAAATGTAGTCCAAGAACAATGTATCCCAATGAAGGCCATTAGGAACAAAAGTAGGAAACCATTATGGTGGAATCAGGAGATAGCTGGAAAAATTTCAGAGAAGAAAAGGGCATATCAAAAATTACAGGTAGAAAATAATATTCAAAATTTAAGTGATTATAGAATGGCTAGGAATGAGTTAAATAAGATTATAAAGAAGAACAAAAGGGTGTCAGAAATTAAATTAGCTCAGGATAGCAACAAAGATCCTAGAAAGTTCTTTAGTTATTATAAAATTAATAACAAGTCTGGCAGAGTTAAAATAGGACCTATCAAATATGAAGGGGTTGTGAGAGAAACTGATGAGGAAATAGTTGAGGTACTAAATGGTCATTTTGTATCAGTATTTACAAAAGAGAAACTAAATAGTCCTATGTATAGTACTCATAGGTCAGGAAAAGAGGTGTTTACTAACATTTGTGTGGATCGGAGGATGATAAAAGGTCTAATAGGTGAGTTAGATACTACCAAGGCCTCCACCCCTGATAATATTCATTCTAGGATACTTAAAGAAGGGGTAGAAAGTATCTCAATAGCTCTGGACAAGTTATATACTAGGTCATTGGAATATGGAGAAATACCCGATGATTGGAAAAGAGCAAATGTAGTCCCCATTTTCAAGAAGGGTAGTAAAGAGGATCCAAATAACTTTAGACCGGTTAGCCTAACTCCTGTAGTCTGTAAAATTCTTGAGAAAATAGTTAAAAAAGGGATTTGCCAACATCTAGAGAGGGAGCGGTTAATCAGCGATGCTCAGCATGGGTTTAGATCAGGTAGATCATGTTTGACTAACTTACTAGACTTTCTGGAGTTTGTAACAGATCAAGTAGATAAGGGAGAGAATGTAGATATAATTTACTTAGATTTTAGTAAAGCATTTGATAAGGTACCACACAGGAGACTAGTTCATAAATTAAAAATGATTGGGATATGCGGGGGTGTTTCAAATTGGATAGCTGAGTGGCTGAAAGACAGGAAGCAAAGGGTAGTGCTAAATGGTGTAAAGTCAGAGTGGAGGGATGTTATCAGTGGGGTTCCTCAGGGATCAGTTCTCGGTCCATTATTATTTGTCATCTATATAAACGATCTTGGGGAGGCAGTTAATAATAAAGTGTCAATTTTTGCGGATGATACCAAATTAGCAGCTGTAGTTAAAGATATTGATGATAAATTTAAAGTGCAGGGGGACTTAAATAAATTGTTATCCTGGGCACATAAGTGGCAAATGACTTTCAACCTTGATAAGTGCAAAGTTATTAACATGGGAAAAGATAATAGAGAATTTAACTATGAAATGGATGGGTATTGGCTGAGCTCAGTAGAGGATGAGAAAGATCTAGGAGTAGTAATAGATAAGTCATTAAGGTTTTCTAAGCAGTGTATTGAAGCAAGAAATAGGGCAAATAGAGTGCTGGGTTTTATTAAGAGAAATGTCAGTTACAAAAGTAAGGAGGTTATTCTTAAACTCTATAACTCTTATGTTAGGCCACATCTAGAGTACTGTATACAGACATGGTCCCCACATTTTAGACACGATATTAACCTTCTTGAGTCAGTGCAACGGAGGGCAACAAAGATTATTCCTTCCCTGAGGCACCTTGAATATGAAGATAGACTGAGGGTATTAAATATGTTCTCGTTCGAAAGGAGGTGTGTGAGAGGGGATATGATTGAGCTTTTTAAAAAAATTTCCGGGATAGATAAATTGGATGTTAGCAAGTTTTTTGAGTTAGATGATGGAAATCGGACTAGAGGTCACCACTTGAAAATTAAAAAGCAAGGGTGTAGGTTGGATTTAAGAAAATATTTTTTCACCAATAGAGTGGTAGAGTTCTGGAACAAATTGCCGCAGATGGTAGTAGGTAGTCCAAATCTAAATGTATTTAAGAGTAGGTTGGATGAGTTTATGGGAAGGGAAGGTTGTGATGGTTCCTAAGTTTTGTATATATTAATATTGTTTGTATATATCTATAGCTGCATGATTTAGTTCTTGACAAGCCTTGATTGGTGATACCCTTGTTTCTGGATGCAATCCCCTGGATGTAGTTTTCCTGGGAGTTTGGGTGCCTTGAAAAAGAGGCCGTTTGACTCGGATGACCTATGATGAGCCCTTGTGGCTTTTGTCATCTGTTATATTATATTGTGGGGGACTTTGATTTTGTCTTCCCCTGGTGATGGTGCTTTTTGTGGGTGGGTTTTGACGGAGGCGGATGACCTTTGATGGGCCCTTGTGGCTTTTGTCATCCGTGTGATTATGTTATGTTATGTTATGTTGATAGTAAGACTATTTATAGGATAGGAAAAAAAGAAAATGGATATCTAAACTACACATGCAAGAGAAATCGCTGGCATCATTTTTAGTCATCATTTTTACCCTCGTTGTTCCTCCGCTCCAAACTCCTTTTGCAAAGACGTTTTTATTTACTGTGCTCAGACTACGTTATATTTATACTATTTAAGTGCGCGTCGAGACGGTTTTTAAACATATTTACCGACCTACTATCTACTACGTGGGTGGGTAGCCTATTCCAAATTTGAGTAATTTTAAACGTAAAATAGTTTGGGGCTATACTAGTGTTAAATCGCTTGTTCACTAATTTTAATCCGTGTTGGCGAGTGTTTTCCCTATGATCCAATTCGAACAAATTCCTATAATCAACGTTTGAAAATCCCTTCAATATTTTAAATACTTCTATTAGCTGGCCACGTAATCTTCTGCCTTCGAGAGATGGCAAATCTAATGCCCTGAGTCTTTCCTCGTAGGGCCTGTTTCTCAGCTCGGGAATTAATTTTGTAGCCCTACGCTGCACTCTTTCTAATTGCGCGATATCTTTGTTTAAGTATGGAGCCCAAAATTGAACCGCATATTCGAGCAGTGGACGCACAAGTGATTTATAAAACGGTAAAATTATATCTTTGGATTTGAACGTGAAATTACGCGCGATATAACCCAGCACACGATTTGCTTTTTTACATGCATCCGCGCATTGTTTCGTTACTTTGAAGTCATCCGAGACTAAAACTCCCAGGTCTTTTTCCAATTTAACTAAGTCGAGGACCTGGCCTTTCATGGTATACTCTACCCTCAAATTATGGCAACCCAAATGCATCACCTTGCATTTACTTAAATTAAACTGCATTTGCCACTTATCCGCCCATCTGACAATCAAGTTTAGGTCCTTTTGTAATTTATCTACATCCGATCTTACATAGGCACGGTTGCCCAGCTTCGTGTCGTCAGCAAATTTAGAAATCGTACTAAATACGCTATTATCCAAATCGTTTATATATATTAGAAACAATAATGGACCAAGAACGGAGCCTTGTGGCACTCCACTACTGACGTTGACTACTGACGCTGTGAACGATCCTTCAGCCAATTTCTAAACCAATTTAATATCTTACCCTTCACACCGATTGCTTTAACTTTCATTAATAATCTCTCGTGCGGAACGGTGTCAAACGCCTTTTTAAAGTCTAGATAGATTACATCTACAGCTTTGCTTTCGTCGTAAACGCAAATCATTTTATGGAAGAATTCCAGCAAATTTGTCAAGCACGATCTCGCCCGCCTAAACCCATGTTGGGAATCTTTAATCAGATTATTTAGCTCGAGGTGGCTCACTATTCTATCTCTAATTACCGATTCTAAAAGCTTTCTAACTACCGAAGTTAGACTAATAGGACGAAAATTCGTTGCTTCGTATCTATTCCCATTCTTAAATATTCGTGTAACGTTTGCACGCTTGAAGTCTAAAGGGACTACGCCAACTTCTAATGAGCGATTGAAAATTGCACGCAACGGCTTCGCAAGCTCATTCTAAGTTCCTTTAAATAAGTGGGGTAAACGCCATCGGGCCCGGGTGATTTTGACTTTTTCATCAGGTTAATATATTTAAGAATTTCCTCTTCATTAACTGTTATATCGGATATGCAAATATCACTATTATCTACTTCTTCAACTAACGATCCTAATTGGGACGAATCTTCCACAGTAAAGACGCTTGTGAAATATTCATTTAAAATTTTAGACATTTCGGCCGGAAATTCCGTCAAACGACCATCTTTGTCTTTAATCGGCCCTATTGAACCTTTTAAGGGTTTCCTACTGTTTACATAGCCGTAAAACCGTTTCGGTTCTTTCTTCGAATCCTTTGCCAGTTTTATTTCATATTTCCACTTCGCATCTCTAACCGCCCGTTTAACTTCTCTTCGAGAATCTATGTAATTTTGCCGACTTATAAATGACTCATTGTTCCTATGTATTTGAAATTTTCTATTTCGGTCTTGAATTAAGCTTAATATTAGTGGGCTAACCCACGGCGCTCTCATCGATTTCCCGCTCTTACGGCGCACATACTTTACTAAGTCAAAATTTACACTAAGGAGTGTACGCCGAAGCTCAGTGTACATTTCTCCTACTGACCTATTCTCGAAGCGCATTTCCCAGTCTACATGCTTAATCCTTTCGCGAAAAGTATCAAAATTACAGCTACCAAAACGTGGGATGAGCTGAGTACTCGTTTTAACTTCTACACACGTGTTTACAACGAATCTAATCGCATTATGGTCACTCGAGGCTAAATGCTCTCCTACACAAACATTTTTTACCAATGACTCGTCAGTCGCCATGATTAAATCGAGGATATTATTATCGCGAGTTGGTTCCTCCACTTTTTGAACGAGAAAATTCTCCAGAATAAAGTTTAGTAGTCTCTTCTCAGGTTTATCTGACGTTAGGTTACTATAATTAACGTTTGGATGGTTAAAATCGCCGCAGACTAATGTGGTCCCTTTTCTAACCCAAGATGAAAGCATATCAAAGAGTGCAGCATCTTCTCTTTCTATTTGAGATGGAGGACGATATATGACGGCTAAATTAATTTTATTTTTCGCATTACAACATAATTGGATTAATAAGGCCTCACTTCTCATATCTGCCGTAGACGAGTCGATCGTTATAGCGTTTAAATCATCTTTTATATACACTAATACGCCCCCTCCTCTACCAGTTTGTCTATTTGTATAATGAATTTTATAACCTGGTATATCAAATTCGCAAACACTGATCCCCGAATGTGTATCTATCCAAGTCTCACTTAAGAATACGAGATCGTAGTCTCCCTCTAGAATTACGGCTTTTATTTCGGCAAGTTTATTTTTTAAGCTACGAACATTTGCATATATACATTTCAATTTGCGCTTTAGGTGGACTCCTCTATCACACGCGAATCGGTTCCGTTTCCCTGCTCCCCAATACTCATTGCCCCTTCAAGCGAGGACCGGTCCGGCGCATGGGCATCACGTGGCCCCGCAACTCTCCTACTTAACATGCTACGTACTGACTGGTCTAAAATCCTACCCAGCCGACTGTTCCCCACATCGCTTAAATGGATTCCGTCCGTTTGATAAAATGAAACAGTGTATTGACGTGGAGAAGAAAGCCCAAAGGATGTTAGGGTAGATAAAGCGACAGTTTTTATATCGGAACAAGGAGATAGTACTGTGTCTGTACAACTCCCTCGTCCGACCGCACCTGGAGTATGCCGTACAATTCTGGAGTCCTTCATTTCGAAAGGACATCGCGAGATTGGAAGGCGTGCAAGCCTATGCAACCAAACTGATTCCCTCTATCAGACATAAGAGTTATGAAGATAGATTAAGGAAATTAGATATGTTCTCGATGGAGACGCGGAGACTACGTGGTCAGCTTATCGAAGTGTTTAAAATACTTCGACAGACTGGACTACGGGGATATTTTCCAGCTCAGCGAGGGGAGAACAAGAAATCACGGCTTTAAACTTGAACTGAAGCGATACCACCGTGTGGGAAATTCTTCACTTACAGTATCTGCGGTAGTTGGAACGCACTTCCGACGGAAGTTGTCAACAGTGAATCTGTCGACCAGTTCAAATCAAGACTAGATAAAGTCTTGCGAAATCGCTGTTAAGATCCTAGCGAGTGATCTTCGAGGTTGTCAACGGACACCTTCGAGGATTGCGCCAAAAGTACCCTCCTTGTATGGACCATAAGGTCTTCTAGGGTACTTATTTTCCTTGTAAATCCTTGTAAATCTTTATGGGCACTGCTCTTGAATCAACAGCCACTGAGAAGGACTTGAGTGTAATTATTACTAGTGACCTCAAGCTCTCGAAGAAGTGTATTGAGGCGGAGAAGAAAGTCCAAAGGTTGTTAGGATATATAAAGCGCCAGTTTGGATACCGGAACAAGGAGATACGAGTAGTAGTGTCTGTACAACTCCATCGTCCGACCGCACTTGGAGTATGCCTTACAATTTTGGAGTCCTTTATTTCGAAAGGATATCTTGAGATTGGAACGTGTGCAAGCCAGGGTAACTAAACTAATTCCCTCCATCAGACATAAAAGTTATGAAGATCGATTAAGGGAATTAGATTTGTTCTCGCTGGAAACCCGTAGACTATGTGGTCAGCTCATCGAAGTTTTGAAAATACTTCGAGGGTTCGACAATGTTGACTACAGGGATATTTTCACACTTTCTGAGAGCAGAACAAGATATCACGGCTTTAAACTTGAACTGAAGCGTTACAACCACGATCTGTGGGGAAAATTTTTCACCTACAGTATCTGGAACGCACTTCCAGTGGAAGTTGTCAACAGTGAATCTGTTGAACAGGTCAAGTCAAGACTAGACAGGGTCTTGAAAAATGGCCGTTTAAGGACGTAAAGCAATTGAGCAGAGATGTGCCCGTTCAACTGCTAGTCCAAATGTACCCTCATTAAATGGACCGTAAGGTCTTCTAGGGTTCTTTCTTTCATTGTTACTTTCTCTCTCCCTCTCATTTATCTCCCTATTCTGCCACTCCTTTTTTTCTCCCTGCCTCTTTTTTATCTTTTTGTCCTTTCTCTATTCTCTCTTTTTCTGTCACTAACTCTCTTTCTCTCATGTATCTATATCTTCTCTTCCGCTTTCTCTTTGTCTCTCTCTCCCTCAACCGAATGTTACAACCGATAATGCAAACAAAATGAATAACCTAGCGGACTAAATACGGCGATCCAATTAAAGCTCGTTTGCTTTGTCTTTCATTTGGTGATCTCTAGGCCAGTATCGACACTATGGCTGAGCTCCCTGCCTTCTGGTCTTCCAGTGCTGCACTGTGGTTCATCCCGGCTGAATCACAATTTCATTCAGCAAGACGAAGTTTGACTACATCGTCAGTTCGCTACCATCATCGATCATCACTGAGATCGGGGACGTCGTGGTTTCTTCGGCCTCCAGTTAGTCGCCTTATGAGGACTTGAAAACCGCTCTCGTCTCAAGATAGGCTGCATCGGAAGCCGAACGCCTGAGACAACTCGTCTCGCAAGAAGAGCTCGTGGATCGGAAGACTTCGCAGTTGCCCTGCCACAGGCAGCAGCTTCTTGATGCACAAGCGACTGCCTTCGACAAGCCCCTCTTCCGCCAGCTCTTCCTACAGAAACTCCCTCATTCCGCGCAAAGCATCCTCGTCGCGATGGATTCCACGACAAGAGTGAAAAAACTAGCCGAGACGGTTGATTGAATCGTCGAAGTCTCCACCCCACAAGTGGTTTCAGTCTTCAACTATTCGGATGAACAAATCCCATGTTTGGAAACCCAAATTGAGGAGCTAACGCGCTTCGTCAAGAGTAGCCTAAAAAGAACTAGTTCTCAATCCGGGTCGAAATCACGTTCGAAGCAACGATCAAGCTCTTCCGTGTTTTTACCATGCGAAGTTTGGTGAAAATGCTCGTAAATGTGTTTCCCCTGTCAACACAAATCGGAAAACGATGATGTCGTTCGCTCCTAGCGCCACCCGTCTTGCATTCGGGCTTCAAGCTGCTCCGGGTCAGAGACCCTACGACGAAACTCACTTTTCTCGTCGATACTGGTGCTGAAGGCAGCCTACTTCAGGCCCGTAGCAGCCTTGTAGAAAGTGGAGAGGCCCTTAGTTTCTGCTGCGAGCGCTGAAAGAACGAGGTATCACTTAAGGGAGGGCTGTACCAAGCCTCCCCCCCCCCCCATCTCTAAAGTATAGGAGTAGGCTACGGCTTGGATTCATGAGTCGTCTTTGGTTGATTATAGTGCATTTTCAGCAATAAATACTGTCAAAAATAAGTAAAACCACGGTAAATATCATTGGAAAATAATATTATTTTATTATCATTATTTTGTAACTTACAGTCTAACATGGATATTTCAAGGATGTATATACATATTCTTCTTTTTAGGAGAGGAGGGCGGGGAATGAACCCGCTTCTCACCTCCGCCGGTAGAAGCCCCCAGGCCAGATGTACCGGCCTCAGCCAGGTTCTTCTCCGAAATGGAGAAGGTCTTGGTGGTCGTAGGGGCATCATCCGGAGGAGATCCCTTCCCTCCTTGTACTGCCTCAGAATCTCCAGCCGTTTGAGGAGGACCTTGCATAGGGACGGATTCGGGTTCGGTGCTTGGCGCCGAGCCCGGATTCCCCCCCATGGAAGGCCCTACCGTCTAAGGCTGGTTTTCCTCAAGGACCATGTCTATCACAGGAGGGGCCTCCAGTTGGCCATCCCCTCCCAGGACATCGCAGGTCCCCTTGGCAGCGTCATGAGTCTTTTGTGGGGAGGCACAGGCCTTGACCCCAGCAAGGTTTAAAATTCTTGCCAGCAGGTCTTTTGAGGGAAGCTTCCCTCCCCCCTAAGGGGGTTTGCCCTACCGAGCCGCTTACACGAGGGGCGGTCGGCAATGGGCTGCCTGCTGGCTTTCTTGGCAGTCCCCTTAGAAAGCAAAGGAGGGACTGCCGCTTGAAATAGGGAGGTGCCCGAAAGCACCTCCAGAGAAGGGGGTGAGGGGGAGTCCCCTACACCCGTAGGCGTAGGAGAGGAGTAAGCCTCCTCTCCGGTTAAAGAAGTATGGAGGGTCCCCTGCGCAAGCACAAGGGGGTGGACCTCCATTTTCTCGGTGGAGCTGCCCGAGGGCGGCTCCGTGGATGTTCTTGGGGAAGTTGGGGGTTGTTTGTTTTTTTTCATCATTGGGCATGGTGACCCTATTTGTGCTACGGGACGCAATAGCTCATCACCTCTTGCAGTTGCCCGCACTGCAAGAGGTGCTTACAGGCCTGGCAGATTCAGGCGCCGCCATTTCGGACCACCCCTCCCGCCTGGTGGCCTGGCAGTCCATCGGCATGGCGGCTCCACCTTGAACACGGCGTAAAATTGATAGAAAGTGAAGAGGAGAGAAAAAGGGATGTGAGGAAGGTATGGGTGGGGATGAAGCAGGTTGTTAAAAACCAGCCACCCCAGACCGGAGCTCAGGGGTTAGGGAACATTGTCCCCCACCCCCTCAGCCCCGATGCGGGACGGTTGGCTGAGAGGAAGGTCAGCATCTACCCTGTGAAATTAGAGGCCAACCAGAGAAAGTTGTGGGAGAGGTTGTATGAAAAGCGAGGAAACAAGTGTTTTGAAGGAAGGAGAAGAGGCTAAGCTGGGGTCTCCTTTGCTCTATCCAGTTACAAAAATGTATATAGTCTTTTCCACCATAAATATTCCCTAATATATTTACCAGTAGATCATAAATTCTTTATTGAAATGTAATGATAAAATCTCTTGAATTAATACAGATTTACCAACTTACCTCACACTCTGAACAAACCGGACTAGATTTCCATGCATTTTCCATGTCATTTCTTGGAAACAAATGGGAGCAACTCTGGCTTTGTAGAAGCAAAACTGCGATTGAACTGAATAAAGTCCCCATCATAAAGCACGGATTGGAACAAACGAACATGATGTTTCGAAGCCTTCTGAAGCAGAATTATAAGATGTTCCCCTTTTCAGAGTCAGACATAGATTTCGGCAGAATCAGATGATGAGCCAGTAATCATAATGACGTAAAAACAAAATTTTGTAAAACAAGCAATATGAAATAATTGAATAAAACAAATTATACAACTATTCCACGTCTTCTTTTCCAGCGACAAATCAGCAATGTTGGAACACAAACCACTTGGACTTTGGTGATTTGAGTACCAAATAACCCCCAAGCCTAGAAAAAATGCCGACCAAAAAAACAAGTCTTCCCAGTTCATGAGATTGGAATAAAAATTAAGTGATCCACTGCAAAACTGAACTATTTCCCATCAAACCAACAGTGATCCCAAAAGGCCTCTGACACTATTATGGGGTCAGAGGCCTTTGATAGCTTACATGCAAATGAATCTTAGCCTGAACGAAATGGATGTAATAGATCTAAACAAAGATCTCTCCCGTCCTCCTCCTTTGGATAATGCAAAACCAAGCTTGTTTCTTTTGATATATTAAGAGATTTTTTAAAAAGATTTTGGCCAAAAGAATCTGGAGCGGCCATGGTCTCGGCAGCCGTCCCGTCTGATACTGCCCTGTACTTCCTTCGAGCGTGCAGAAGATTTCGCCTATCCAGTCCTGACCTTTTGCAGCAAATGGAACCAAGATCCCCGTTTATGGAACACAGCTGAAGAGACCTTCTCTTGGTCTCCGGTGAAATTTTTTAAGTGGATCTTCCTCGTAGCAGCGATCCACAGGCCATTCTTAGCCGCTGATTTTCTCCGGCACTTAAGATGAAATTATTATTCAAATAGTGAAAAAAAATCCCCTTCTTAAATTATAGTTAGTGATGATAACGGGATTTTTGAAGATGGGTGAAACATTAATAAATGTTTTTTCCTTAGTGGACAAATGAAGTTTTTTTATCAGTTATTTCTAATAATTCTTTTACATCAAAAAACAAAATGTTGAAGTTCAGAAATAAATATAAGTATCGAAATTTTGTGAATTTTTTAAAACCCAAAGAATTACAAATGGTGAAGTTAGGAAAATTTATTTTTATATATTTTCTTCTATAACTATATTTTAGCAATGTGATATTTTGAAAGGGGGGGAAATTTAGTTTAGAGTTCCTTTTTAAAATGATTATAATTGGGAGAGTTCAGAAAACTTAAAAAATTTAACCATAGCTGCTTTTTTTAGATTTTAAATTTTAATCTTAGTAGCGAAGCGCAAGCTCCCCCTCGTAGGGGAGAGTGGCGAAGCCATTATCTGGTTATTGTTATATTTTGAATTACAAATGTATGGGGCCACCAAAATATTTGAGCGCTTAAGGGCATGCTAAATCTGAACTGCAATTCACGCAAGAACGGGAGTGCTGATAGGCACGACCAACATGTCGAAATTGATTACAATTGAAGCGTCTGGGTTAGCCTCTTTGGGACCAACCCCTGAAGAAAAAAAAGGTCTCTGAGAGGGAGGGGGGGGGGTAATAAAGGGCAGTAAAAGAAAGTAATAGGGGGGGGGAGGGAAAGGGTATATTAAAAGTCTAGTTCGCAGCACTAGGGGACCCCTAAGGGGCCCAGGGATGACCCCACCCCCACCCCGAGGTTGGCCTCTCTGGGATCAACCTCTGAAGATAAAAAAGGTCCCAGAGAGGGGGAGGGGAATAAAGGGCAGTAAATAAAGTAATAGTGGGGTATATTAAAAGTCTAGTTCACAGCAGCAGGGCTGACCCCCCTCACCACGAGTAGGCCAGAGCCTCTCTGTCCCCTGGGACAAACCCCTGAAGAAAGAAAAGGTCGCAGAGATGGAAAGGGAATAATGATATGTAAATAACAAATAAGAACGATAAAAAAGGTCAAAGGCTAAAAAACAAATTAAAAAAGCAACAAGAAGGAAGCGGGCTTCGGCATCATTGGTAGGCCCGCATCCCCCACGCACACGAAGATGCGACCCACAACAAAGTCATGTAAAGTGGAGAAGGCCATCCTCTTCCAAAAAGTTGTATAGTCCGCAAGTCCGTGTCCACGAACCGGTCCTGAGTACAAGGGACAAGCGGTAGCCACCCCGCTGGTCTCGGTACCGGGACAGGAAACGTGCGCGTGGCTCACACAGACTGGGAGCACCGCTACAAGGCAGGAGCCCTCCACAGTCAGTCCCCAAACAATTTCTCTCTCTTTTGTTTCATGGCCTAAATACAACCTTTGGATCTTCAGACTAAATCCACCTTTGCCGTGGGGAGAGAAAAATAAAATGAATAACCATTTATTAAAAGTTGAGAATAAATAATGAATAAACCCATTTGTGTAAAACCTGTTTTGAAGTGGTGACCTTCAGTCCCTAGTCTGGGAGTAACTAAACTCTTGGTTCTAAATTGGTTCCTTGCTAATATACTAGGACGACTTAAGAGAAAGATACATTTTCCCCTTAATCATCCTCTTCACTGGATTCACTCTCTTCAATATCTGAGCAATGGAGGTGACCAACTGCTCGGAGTTCATATCCTTCTTCTTCTTGAAGATCTTCAGGAGTTCTGTAGTGGTCATGGGTTTCCTCATCAGATACCTTCTGATAGCCTCTTCCATGCTGTCCCTGGAAGATAAACGAGCAGATGTGATAGAAAAGGCTAACGTGACCTTTTAAGTGCACTCTTATCATCATCGCAAGAAATAAGGGTCAAAGTAGAAAGAAAACTGAGACGTTCATCCCCATGTCTTCATCATCATTATCCGGACGAGGACCAGGACTTCCTAACTGTTCAATGGGCCTCTATAAAATTTATATAACATGCAACAGCATCCCACCACTCTCAGAAGGCGTGGACCCACTCTATTGTGGTAACCTTGACAGGGCCAACAGCACAGGCTACAGACTCACAGGCTTTCTCCCTCAATCTCCAAAGCGGTCGGAGGAAGCAGGGGTCATCCGCTCCGGGGGATCAATGCAACAAGCGTAAATTCGTCCGACGGTATGGGCATTCTTTCTGCCCCACATACATACACTATTTTGCCCTTTTCAAAGCTGAAAATCCCTCTTTTTGTCAGCGTTACCGACCCCCCTTTCCTTTAAGACAACATCTACCAATTACACCACAGTGGAGTCACTCGAGATCTTTCCTTCCTCCGTACCCTATGGAAACTGCCACACCTGCTACCTGGGAAGCGGCACGTCATCTCGCTCAGCGGCGGAAGTTAAGCACACTAATACAACATCCCGGTCAGAGTGCAAGCCATTGTACACATTCTCTATCCCAATGTTTGCATTACTTGAGGCTTTATATCTTCCAGTACTTTCCCTTCACCTAAATTCACTACTTTCATATCTGATCTCTCCACAGACTTCAGACTTCTGACCAGCAAATGGTACCCTACAATTTTTTTTAGGCCACCTATCTAACAAACAAAAACCTAACAACAAGCAAGCAAGCAAGAAGTCGACCAGTCCTCGCAGAATCTATGGCGCACTCATCGAAGAGCCCGTTCTCCGCAATCCCCACCTGTCCAGGAACCAAGCAATCTCAACATCCGTTCGACTCGTCCTAAATGTAGCATTACGGATACCACAAAACAGGAGGTGCGAGAGATACCAAAGCCACGAGAGCACTCAGTCACATAAGATCATAATCTGGTCTCCGAACGGGGCACGTCGCGTTATCTCCTGTACAGAGCGGTGTATTGAGACCAGCTCGGCCGTGAGGACAGACGCAGTGCCTGGCAGAGCCCGATGACTTCAAACAGAGGGGATACGGCGTGAAAGCCGACCCCCTCCTCTTAGATCAAAGAGGTTTTGAGGGTCTCCTGCGAAAGTACAAGGGGGAACCTCCTTTTCTGCTGTGGAGATGCCCATAGGCGGCTCCGATGATGTTAGAGGGAAGGGGTAAAGGAAGAGTTTGGGAATGAAAAATCTCATCATTGGGCATGGTGACCCTATTGTTTTCACGGGACGCAAATATTAAATACCCCCACGTGGTAGCCGGCTCTGCGAGGGGTCAACAAAACCAGATGCCGCCATTTGGGATCATTCCTCCTACCCAGTGGCCAGGCAGCCCTTCGTCATGGCGGCTCCACCTTGGGCTGGGCGGAAAATTGATACAGTGAAAGGAGAGAGAAAGAAGGTGTGAGGAAGGTGTGGGTGGGAGTTTCATCCATGCACACTTATGAAACACATCATCATCCACTCCCTCCTTGACGACTCGGTCGGACGAACGGCAGCACATGGAGCGTGCCTTCTGGAAGACTCCGAAACTACTCCGATCAATAGACGGGAGCGACTCACGCGGGAAGAACTCACCAAACCCCATTTTTTATATATTGATTGGTCACAAGCTTAAGAAATATAGAGTGTTCAAAATGGCAGGCAAGAAAGGTCCAGCAGCGCTAAAATTCACGTGTGCCACATGTAATAAGGACAAGTGGTGCGGTGACTTCCCGGAGGGCTGCTATGCGAAATGCCACCCAGGCAGTGTATGCACTACTTGCATCTTAAAAAAGGAAGTGGAAGAAGTAGTGGCCTACTACAGGAAAAGGACTACAGACCTCGAACAGAAAATCGAGAGGCTCAAGGAGGAGCCCTCCCACCAGATCCGCAGGCTCGAAGAGAAGTTAAACGAGCTTTCGAGTCCTGTGGCAAACACCACCTCTGCAGAGAGGCCGGGCCCGAATGTGGCAGAAACGCCAAAAGGAAAAAAGAAAAAGAGAAAAAAGACGAAAAAGGGAAAGAAGAAAGAGGAAGAGAGAGAAATAGAAGAAGAAAAGGTAGAAGTTATTGAAAAGGATGACAAGGGGAAAAAGATGATAGAGAAGAAGAAGAAGAGGAAGATGAAAAAAAAACTGAAAAGACCATGACGGAGAAGAGAGAGGAATCGGAGAGCTGTCCTCAGAAAATAAAGACTCCGAGCTGAGCAGGAAAATGTGCCAGGGTCGCCTTGTGGGTGATTCCCAGGCACGGGGTTTGCAGCCCCTGCTAGCGGCCCGCCTTCGCACAAGCGTTAAGGTGAGCTGCCTCCCAGGCTGTGGGAATAAGCAGGTAAGAGCTGAGGCCGAGAAGTCTCAGATTTCTGAGACTTCAGTCGTTGCTCTTATGGTAAGTGGCAACGACCTCTACCTCAGAGGAGGTAGGGTAGGGCCTACAGGCGAGATTATGAAGACGGTTATGGGCGCTGTCGACGACTGTGGATTGAAAACCCGCAGACGCGTCGTGGTGGGGATGCTCCCGAGGTGGCGTCCAAGCCGGACTCTCCACGTGAGGAACATGTCGCTAAACTGGCGCCTTGCAGACCTCTGTACGGCGGAGGGGGTCTTTTTTGTCGACCCGTACGCCGTATTCTATGGTAGAAAAGACCTCTACCAAAGGGATGGGGTGCACCTCTCCTTTAAGGGCAAGGCTTTCCTAGCCAACCTCATCCAGGATGTCGTGGAGCACACCGAAAGGAGTGTCCGGCCCATTGGGAAGGCGGACGTACGCCAGTACGACCGAGTCACTCCCTAAACAACCTTCTCGGAGGTTGTCAAAAATGGTGCCACCGCGACAACCAAGAAGACGGGAAACGGAAGAGTATAGGGGGTCCTACATTAGGGGACTCGCTGAGAGTTCTTCTGTTCAATGCGAGGTCAATCAGGAACAAGTTTCCTGAGCTCCGTGGCCTCGTAGCGACGGAAGAACCCGAAATGGTAGCCATAACAGAATCGTGGATAAAAACCTCAAACCGAGACTTTGAAGGCGAATTCACAGTTCCTGGCTACCAACTCTTCCGCAAAGATAGGCCAGACAGAGAGGGTGGCGGTGTAATGTTGTATGTCAAGGATACAATTAAATCTACGAACTCCAACATTATATGCGATCACGAGCTCCTAGGCGTTGACCTAGAAATAGGTCCTGTCAGATACAGGACCCTGCAGCTTTACAGACCCCCTTTACAGCCCATTGAGAAGGACAGAGAACTGTACCAGCTGCTGGGCGAGCTTGTTGAAGGCAGAGTGTGCATCGTTATGGGCGACTTCAACAGACAAGTTGACTGGGAAACCAGAGCAGCCTGTGGCGAGAGCGCGCTACTCCTGGAGTTCGCCAACAACGAGTTCCTCAGTCAATGGGTCAGAGAACCGACGAGAAGAGACAATATCCTCGACTTGGCCTTCACCTCTGACGATGATATTGTTGAGGATGTCTCTGTAGGCGAAGAGCTCGGTGGCAGTGATCACCAGCTAGTTAGATTTAGCGTCAAGATCCCGAAGGTAAGGTCTGTTGCCAGTCAATCAAGGAAACTTGACTTGAGAAGAGCAGACTTTGCAAGCCATCGTGCTGGGTTGACTGATGTAAGGCTAGCGGTATGTGAAGAGGTTGAGGATTCGTGGAACAATTTCAAAAATAAGTTCATGAGACTTCAATCAAGTTGCATCCCTCTAAAGACCGTCGGTCTTCTGTTCAACCAAAGTGGTTTAAAAGAGAAATCGGCCAACTGCTTAGGGAGAAGAGAAATGCGTACCGGCGATCCAAGATCTCGGGTGCCTTTGACGAGTACCGGGGGCTAGCCAGGAGAGTGAAGTCCAGCATAAGGGCGGCTAAGCGTACTGAGGAACTCCGAGTGGCGAGACTCTGTAAGGAGAATCCCAAGGAGTTCTTCGGCTATGTAAATAGCCGGAAACCAATCCATCGTAGGATTGGGCCCTTAGTGGACGAGGAGGGTGCATTAACTCACTCAGATGCAGAAAATGCTAACCTTCTTAATGACTAATTCTCTTCAGTGTTTACTAAAGAGTGTGGTCCCATCCCCCAGCCGACAGATTCCTACTCGGGGGGAAAAGCTGGAGGCAATGGACTTCACCGAAGGAGAAATAAAGAAAAAGATCGCTGACCTAAAGCCGAATAAGTCCCCTGGACCGGACGGGTTTCTACCTAAAGTGTTGAAAGAAGTGTGCGATGAAGTATCACGACATCTGTGCGCTATCTTTAACATGTCAATCCGGACCGAATGCGTTCCTAGAGACTGGCGTGAGGCGGAGGTGACTCCTATCTTCAAGAAAGGAGACCGTAACCAACCGTCGAACTACCGACCTATCAGTCTGACTTCGATAGTCGGTAAACTCATGGAAAGCATCATGGTGGCCAAAATGACGTCGTATTTAGAGTCAAACCTGCTACTGAGGAGTTCTCAGCACGGCTTCCGAAGGCAACGGTCATGCCTGACGAACCTTATGGAATTCTTCCACTTCGTCTTCAGCGAGCACGATCGGGACAAGGCGGTGGATGTAGTGTACTTAGACTTTCAGAAAGCCTTTGATAAGGTACCACACCGCCGCCTTCTCCGGAAAGTGCGAGCGCTGGGCATAGACGGAAAAGTAGCCGGCTGGATCGAGAACTGGCTAAGTGGCAGACGGCAACGGGTGGTGCTGAAAGGTCAGGCTTCTGAGTGGGTGCCCGTTACAAGCAGGGTGCCTCAAGGTTCTGTCCTGGGACCACTACTATTCATCATCTACGTCAACGACATGGACGGTGACATGGTTGCCAAGATTTCCAAATTTGCCGACGATACCAAGCTTGGTATGAACGTTGCAAAGGATGGAAATACTGCCCGCCTGCAGGAAGATCTTGGGAATATTGGGGAGTGGTCGGACACGTGGCAAATGTCTTTTAACGTGGGGAAATGCAAAGTAATGCATATCGGCCACAGAAAGCCCCAATCTCAGTATATCCTTAAGGGCACTGCTCTTGAATCGAGTGACACTGAGAAAGACTTGGATGTAACTATCACTAGCGACCTCAAGTTCTCGAAACAGTGCATCGAGGCAGAGAAGAAAGCCCAAAGGATGTTAGGCTACATAAAGCGCCAGTTTGGATACCGTAACAAGGAGATAGTACTTTGTCTGTACAACTCCCTCGTTCTGCCGCACCTGGAGTATGCCGTACAATTTTGGAGTCCTTCGTTTCGAAAGGACATCGCAAGGTTGGAACGCGTACAAGCTAGGGCAACCAAACTGATTCTCTCCATCCGACATAAAAGTTATGAGGATAGATTAAGGGAATTAGATCTGTTCTCGCTGGAAACCCGTAGGCTGCGTGGTCAGCTCATCGAAGTTTTCAAAATACTTTGAGGGTTCGACAATGTTGACTACCGGGATATTTTCATACTGAGTGAGAACAGAACGCGCACTCACGGCTTCAATCTTGAACTGAAGCGTTACAACCGTAATCTGTGTGGAAATTTTTTCACGTACAGTATCTGCGGTAAGTGGAGCGCACTTCCAGTGGAAGTTATCAACAGTGAATCTGTTGACCAGTTCAAGTCAAGACTAGACAAAGTCTTGAAAAGTGGCCGTTTAGGGACGCAAAACAATTGAGCAGCCATGTGCCCGCTCGATTGCTAGTCCAAAGGTACACTCTTTGAATGGACCGTAAGGTCTCCTAGGGTACTTTCTTTCCTTGTAACTCCTCAGTCAGCCCTTTCTGCCATACTCATTGACATAATCAACGCACCTTTTAAAGCGGTCTTCTAAGCCTTCCCACAAGTTGAAAGTCCCGTGTATTCTCTTCAGAAGTCTTATTTCCATGCAATTCCTATTTACATGCTCATAGCACCATCCGACACTTTCAGATAAACAACACCCCACTCAAAATAGGGGAGGCAAATAATCTCTCAATAAAACCAATTACAAGCCTTTCATTAGGTGTCTAATCACCCTTTACCAAGAGTCCAAATACTCACGCAGCTCCGGGAGAGCCTGTACTGGTGCCCGCATTAGATGCCGCCGAGTTATCCTGCTTCATCTTCTTCGCCTCCGGCATTTCATGAGGATTCTCCTTCACTTTCCTCTTGAGTTCATTTACTGCATCTTTCCTTTCAGAGTTCCTTAAAGCGAAAGAAAGAGGTGAACTTCACTCTCCTACCATGGTCCTTTCAAATGACCAACCTTTCATTTAGACAAAGAGCGAATTCCAGGTCACCAACTTCAACACCTTCACTCACAAAAGCAATTAACTCCATTCACAAACCTCATCTTTCTCATAGTGAAGGCCATGAAGCGTGTAAAAATGAAGTGTATCGAGAATTTAAGGGGCTAAGCAATGATCATTTCCCACGGGCCCCATGCCGCATAGAGGCAAAGTTCTACATCCCATGTTTTCTGCTAGTGTTCGAGATTCTGAAATGCGTCTCTCAGTAACAGCACCAACCTTTGGTTTGATTAACCGTGGGCACTGTTGTATCCCCTCATCATTCTCAAACATTAAATTCCTATCCCCTCAATTTTTTCCCTGCCTCATTCTTTTGATTAATCTTGTTAATGGCTGGGCCCCATTTTTAAATGAGGAATATACATTAACTGCATATACAAACACTCACTTCGAGCCCTTCTTTTTCTTGGCTTCATCTGAAGAGGAGCACGAACTCTCCTCCGAATCTGCAATCAAACAACATCTTACTAATGATAATTTGGTCGCAAATGTAATTAATGATTAACCACAGAGGCTAAGTAAAAGTTATTATATTTTACCCTAAATTAAATATGGATCCCATAATAGAGATACATGATTAAATATAAATCTGAAGTGGTGATAAGATCGTTGGATAGGAAATTGGACCCTGTTTCTGGCAGTTATTAAATTTCTCCTGCATTAAACTATTGTGCCGTTATTGTCACTTAACCCTGCAAAGGGTAAAAAGTCGAATTATTTTTAACTTATCCTCATTGCTTAGGTCATTCCAAAAATTATATTGAGTGACGTACACTGTGAGATAGGAAATTTAATGTTTTTTGTATTCAATTATTCAAAACTACCAGGTTTCAGGATATTTTTAGTATTATTATTTTACGAGCCAATGGGGCTCGTAAAACAAATAAGATAAAAAAAGGAACAGAGGCTAAGACACAAGCTAAAAAAAGAACAGCAATAAATAAAAAAAAAACACGATCAGGCAAGAGGAAAGAGAGGCGCTGAGGCGACGGGGGTAGGCCCGCCTTCCCCGGCGCAGGAACATGCGACTTACAACACAGTCAAAAGAAAGTGGAGGAGGCCAACCTCCTCCAAAAAGTCGTATAATCCGCAAGTCTGTGTGCAAGAATCAGTCCTGATTCTGGCACCTGGATAGGTAACGGGCGCGAAGATCACCCAGACTGGGACATTCAACAAGAATGCGCCTAACAGTCTAGGGAATAACGCAGTCTTCACAATAAGGCGCAGGCGAGCGCTCCATTAAATGGCGGTCCGTCCCGCGAGTGTGTCCAATTCGGAAACGACAGAAAGCAACTTGGGGTAGGTCCATGGAAACAGTTGCGGCGCAATGACACGCAACTGTAGGTTCCCCTCGACCGTCTACCATCTTTTTTGCCAAGCTGCCCGTATTCATGCCAAGTCAACGGTGTGAAAAAGAGCGGAACGCTGGTCTGGTCGCCCAGTCCTCGCGGACTCTTTGGCACCCGCATCGGCGCACTCATTCCCCGCACTTCCTACATGTCCAGGAACCCAGCAGAAGATAATCTCGACATCCACCCGGCTTGCCAAAACCGTGGTGTCACGGATATCGCAAAACAGTGGATGCAGAGATTCCAATGCACCGAGAGCACTGAGGGCGCTTTATGAGCCGCTCTAAATCACAATCCGGTATCCGAACCGAGCACGTCTCCCTTACTGAGCGGTGTATTGCAACCAGCTCGGCCGTGGAGACAGACGCAGAACCTGGCAGAGCCCCGCTGACTTCAAAAAGAGGGGATACAGCGTGGAAACCGACCCCCTCTTGGGATTTGGAATAATCCGTATACACTGGCACGGTTCCAGTGTGACACGAAGTGTGGTCCAAAAAGGCCGAACGCTATACTACCGGTGCTGTAGAAGCTTTGGGAGCAGAAGCGTGGCGACAAATAGTCAAAGGTGGTACCCTTCCATGGTAGCGTCCTGGGCAGAACCCGGGGCGCCACCGGCCCGAGAGCTACACCTAGCTCTCAAAGGAGTTTCCTGGCCGTAAACCCGAATGACTTAGGGTATGACTGGCGTCTCTCGGCGTTATCAGCTGCGAATGCAGTCAGAGTTGTTAGCGACTGAGGGAAGCGCCGATCTAGTGCGTACAGGCGAATAATGCACTGTGCACGGCGCAGAGTGAGTGGCATCTGCCCAGCATCGACAAGTAGGCTCTCAATGGGGCAAGTGCGGAAGGCACCGGTCGCCAATGGTCACCAGGCGATGGCAGGTGCGGTAGATCCAGTCCACCTTCAGCAATACACGCTTGGCTGCAGATGCATAAAACTCGCATCCGTATTCGAGCTCCGAACGAACAAAGGATCGATAAAAAAGTAGGGCAGTAGCCCTATCAACGCCGCAGACGCTGAACGTCACGGAGCGAAGAATATCGATGGCGCGGGTACAAGAGACCCTAAGGCTGCGAATAAGAGCCTCCCAGGTGAGGCGTCGGTCAAATGCAAGACCAAGGAAAGGGTGCGAGTCCACCACTTCCAGGCGTACCCCATTTAGAAACAAGTCTGGGTGAGGGTTGAGGCGTGGATGGCGGCAGATGTGCACCATCTTAGTCTTGGCCAAGAAAAACCGAAGCCTGTGCGCTTCGGCATAGCGAGAGAGGCGGTTCAATGCCTGTTGGAGTCGACGCTCCAGAGTTGGCATCTGGGCCGCGCCAAGAGACCGAAAAGTCGTCCACGCAAAGTGTAGCGAGAACATCTTCCGGCAGCACTGAGGTGATGCCGTTGACGCTCAGAGCAGTGTGACACTGAGGACACCCTCTTCCTGCTTCAGGATCGAAGATCTCACAGAAATTCAAATATAAAGATTGGGAAGAGTCCCCTCGCCCCCATCGTGTGGAGAGTCTCCATGATACTGTCTACGAAGGTAAGCCTCGCAGACGACCTTTTTCAGTCGGAGCAGAGCATCCGACGTGGAGTGGAACTTGCGGAAGCCGCAATGTACAGAAGAACAGATGGCCTCCGCTGTCTAGAAAAATGGCTAATCGAACATTTATCAATTTCTCCATCAACTTACACACGCAAGAAGTTAGAGAGATTGTGCGGATACCGGCCGGGGTAGAGTGATATCTCCAAATGCTAAAAGCGAACACAGTAGCGATGCGGCAGGATTGTGGGAGGATACCCTCTACTCAGATCCGGTAAACAAATCTAAGAGAAAGGCCATGAGTCACTCAACTAGGTTTCGAAGCAAGGCTTACGGGACATCGTCAGGACCTGGGGAGGCGCCCGCGCACGAAGCGAGAGCGGAATGCAACTCCTCAATGTAAACCTCTCGTTCAAGGGTTCTCCGCCTCTGGAGGTAAAGTACAATTGACGGCCTTCTGCGACATCACGACGCGCATTGAATGCTGGCGGAGCAGCATCCCGACTAGAGATTGGGGAGAAAGCGGTCGCGAAGAGCCCCGCCATGGACGCGGAGTCCGAGATTACAGTCCCATTCTCCTGGAGAACGGGACGGGAATCCTGCGAGAACTTGCCCCGAAACCTTTCGACTCGCTTCCACACCTCTGCTAGAGGGCTCTTCCCGTTACGTGAAGGCACGTATGCCAGCCAGGAAGAGCAATTCGAAACATATCGGAACCTAACCCTAGCTCGACGAAATTTACCGACAGTAAAATCGTTCGGGCGGCGTTTATATGGCATGTTGGCATACGGACCATCTCACACTCGGCTGACCACCACAGAAGCGGTCGGCGTGTAAATTGGGCAGATGTTCTAGGAGTAGTAGTTAGGCCCACGGCGATGACGTTGCCGGAGAAGTAGTCAACGGCCTCATTCGCCGACCTAAACTCCTAGACTGAGACAGAAATCAGTCATTTTCTGAAATGCGGAGCACCGCAATGTGGGCGCCCAAGTATCACCGGGGCGGGCTCATAGGCGGCAGCGGCCCAGAAAATAATATTTGAGCGGTAAAGTGATCACTACCATGGAGGTCATTGACCATTCCCCACCCAAAATCAGGGTGTGCATCCGGAGAGCACAAAGATAGATCGAGACAGGAAAATGAATGGGTTCTCGGGCAGTGATGCGTAAAATCAACCGCATTTAGGACACCTATCTCCAGCTCGTCGATCAGGTCGCCAAGGAGTTGACCCCTGGGACTAATCGACTAGTCTCCCCAGAGAGGGTGTCTATCGTTCATGTCCCCGAGTAAGAGAAAGGGCCTCGGCAACCCTACCACGAAGCGGCGAAGTCCCCGAAGTCGAAATCGGCTGACGGTGGAATGTACGCAGAAATAACAGTATACCTCCTATCCAAGTCACCTGCACAACTACTCCCCGAAAGGAGATATTCAAGGCAAAGAGAAGGACGGAGACATCATGCCGGGGTAAATGGTGCATCCTCCTCCTCGGCCGCCATCCCGTGGTGGTGGGGTTGCAAAATCCTTATACCCAGGGAGGTTGGGCAGGGGGTACGCGCACAGCATGGTCACCTGCAAAAAGATAGCTAAGGGAAAACGGGAGGAGATGAGCCTGTGCAGTTCCTCCCAGTTGGCCCGCAGTCCGAGGCAATTCCAATGAAGCAATATGCCCCCCAGGCCTAGCTCGGACGAGATGTGGGGGCCATCTTCGACGAGAAGACCCTGACGGGAATGGCCTTACGCTTCCCGGAGGCAGAACGCTGGGCGCTGTTCGCCTTCGACGACTTATCGGGGAAGTTAGGCTCGCCATGCGAGTCTTTTCCTCCAGAGTTCCGCCTAGAAGCTTTAGGCAGGCGGGGGTTCCTCCTTTTGAGTGCCCACCGTCTTCGAGCCACCCAGCCTAACACTGTGCCCCCCTCCCCTCCAGACATCGAAATCCCATTTGAAGAACGTTTTGTCAGGAATATAGATAGCCGGCGAACTGGCATCGGGGAAGAGAGGGGGCAGGTACGCTGACCCCCTGTAGACTAGATATGCTTGACTACAGGATGTTAGGGGAGCACAGACCAACGGCCCCTATCCTTTGGCCCCTCCTACGGGGATAGCCCTATCAAGCCGGAGTTTTGGGGCGCCTGCTAGCTTTCTTGGCACTCCCCTGTAAAAGTAATGAGGGACACTAAAAAACATTTAGGGGGTGCTTACCAGCCTCTAATACGTTGTGGGGAGTCCTCTCCCTTTTAGTCAGCTCTCTAGGTTTCGAGGAATGAATTCAGCAAGCCTTTGGAGCGTGGAGGGTTCCAATTAGCCCCAGAAGTCCTGAATCTCCTTTATGAGCTTTGGCATAGTTGCGGTGTTACGTCCTCATAGCCATCGCTTAATGAGTCCCCATAGATTTTTAAATGGGGTTTAAGTCTGCTGGACTATTACCCAGTCCTTTATGTAGTCCACCCCCGCAAACTCTAAGCAATCCATGATTAATTTTGCTGTGAGTGCAAGGAGACCATCCTGCATGAACACCTCACTCTTGGAGGCATCAAAGCAATCCTCCAGATGGTCGCACAACAGTTGCAAGTAGCGTGCTTTGTTCACTGTAATATTTTTAGGCAATACCACTAACTTACCTTTGCCATGGTACATAAATGCACTCCATACTATGAGGCTATCAGAGTACTTGCCCGTCCCCCGTGTGCACTTGGGGTGATACAGTTTGTACCTGGTCATAACCTCACCTTGCCTCCTCAGTTCCCAGTAACGTTAAACGTAGCCTCGTCAATCCACAATACCTTCTTCCACTTCTCCACTGTCCCACTTCAGATATTTCTTACAAAATTGCACACGTTTCTTCTTCTGTCTCTCAGTTAGAATGGGTTTACGTCATGGCGCCCGATGCTCATAGCTGAGGTCGTCCTTGAGGCGGTGTTGGAGTCCTAACAGATACCTGTTGCAGGAGTTGCTGTTTCTTTTCTTTCAATTCCTTTGCTGTGATTCTAGGTTCAGCTTCCACCTGTCTTAGAACAATTCGTAGCCAGCCCAGTCCTCTTGACTTGGAGTGGCGGGTCATCACATCCCACAGCCTTACATTTTTGGGGCCCATTTCTGTACACTGCGCAGTGCTATGCCGGTCTGGATTGAGATATCTTTATTGCACTTTCCTGCCACATAATGTGATGATATCGCTGCAATTTGCTCATTTGTCAAATCTAGACCTCGTGGCATTATCCCACAATGGACAAAAAACAGCCACAAGTGACAGCAGGAAAAACACGTGGATTGCGTCACAAAAAAACGATCCACTCACCACGAGCAACTGAGACCCTTTTCTTTTGTATGGGACTTAAGCTCCACCCACTCTACCTCATGCTCTCGCGCCAATACCATTGTCGTTTTCTTTAGGTTCATCATAGGTATTGGCGTGATTTTGGCACCAATACGTATGGCGGCGACTCCACTCCTTCTCCGCCACCCCTTGGGGAAAACCCGGGCCAAATCCTACAACGTGGCATGGTAGGCAGGTCCCGATGACGAACCCAGCTTGGTGACTGGCTTCTGAGCGGTTAGGGTCACCATACCTAACATCATGTAGGAGTGTTCAGTTGCGTGGTTCAGGTGAGCGCCAGGTCATGACCAAGGAGGTCCATCGGCAGGAGAAGGGGCCAACAAAATGGTAGAGAAAAGGAAGACTGGAAAAGCAGGGGCACAATGAGGGAGAGTTGGTACAGGAGACGGAGATTAAGGGTTAGCAAAAGGAGGAAAGAGGGGCTAAGCTGGAGCTGATGGGGCTCTGAGTCCCGTCAGCACGACGGCCAGAAAAACACATCAGCATGCCCCTTACTGGGCATCCCCAAGATGGATCCACAGGTTCCTTAATGAGGCAATGGAATGTTTAAAACTACAAATAGAGCCCCTTCTCCCTAACTCCATAACTAATAAAAATCCTGTACCTTTATCCTGCTTTTTTTCTTTTTTCTTTTTCTTCTTCTTCTTCTTTTCTTTGTCTTCCGTTTCCTCCTCTTTGTTTTCTTCCTCTTCTTCTTTATCTTTGTTTTCCTCCTGCTCATCATCATCTTCGTCAGAGGCAAGTAACTTCTTCAGAGCGTCACCCTCTTCTACGCCCGTTAATTCCTTTGTCACCACCTCCTCATTCTCCTGCTCTGAACTGAAGGAGGAAATGAGAAGATGAGTAAACAAACATCACACTCCCACCATCATCCCACTTCATCTCACCATCAACCTCTCCCGAAAAGTGAACTCAGCACAAATTAACTCTCCGATAAAACCACGAGCACAAATCACTCTTTTATGCCACACCTCAAATTTAAAGCACAAAAGCAACGAGGCAGCATCACAAAAAAAGTTGGTAAGGAGAAATCTGTAAAGAAAATGATGAATCTAGAGGAAGTGAAAATGTGTGGGGAATATATAGCTAATTCTCATGCAGGCATTAGGGCAGGAGGGCAAGGTGAGGGTGTTGGGATAAAAGCACGCCCCTGCACTCATTTAAAATACCTTTTATTCCTCAGTAGGGACATACAGTTTAAACTGGGATCCGAACCATGGGTATCTTTAGTGTATGGCAGCGACCTGGGAAGTTGAGCTGAATCGGGACTACATCCAGCGACTATCTACACCCTATGTGGCTTAACTTCACTTGAATAGGAAGCAGTGTTTCAATGCAACACAAGAAGAAAGATGGCATGGACAGTAGAAGGAAAAGGGGGTGGGAAGAATGGAGACTTGTTAAAACCAACCATCCAAACAGGAGTCGAGAGCGAGGGAAGAATAAGCCCCCTCCCCCAAGCAATGATTGGACAAATCTTGTTGGCGAATAGCCGCCATTAGCTGCAGGTCAAGAAAATAGGTGAGAAGCAGCTTGGAAATAAATTTTGCCCTTGAAGTTATCATCTATATGTACTGAATGAGGATAGGGCAGCCAAAACTCATTTCTTATAAGATAATTATAAAAAAAGGACCTATTTAAACAAAATAAATAAAGGCAGCTGTTAAGAGAAGCTCACCTCTCCTAGGGTCCAAGCAAACCATCAAGTAATTAAAATTGAAATTGACTAGAGGAGGCCCCATTGCAGGAGCACAGGGGACAAATATTAGTGAGTCCGCTCATCTCAGAATTAGGACAAGTACAACACACAAATCTCCCCCAAACAAGACATTCAATAAAAATCTTTGCATAAAGGTTTAGGGAGAGACTCAATTCATTGAGTGATTCCAATTCAGAGATGACAGAAAATGACTTGATACCATTGATTCATTTGGGATAGATCCAAAGGATGAGTAGGGGGCACAATGACATACAACTTTAATTTCCTGTCTCCTCCAATCTCCTTTGCCATGCAGCCCGAAGTGGCGAGTTGATTCCTGCCATGTAGTGAGAATGGAAGAAAACACAATGCTGGTCGGATAACTCAGCCTGGCTCTATCATTAGCAAGCTAGTCCCAAATTACCCTACATGTCCAGGAACCCAGCAAATGACAACCTCAACCTCCTCTCGACTCACAGGATCCGCAACACTAAGAATATTGCGAACAAAAAGGCCTCAGGACTTGGCACGGCACGTAATCTTGCGCAATGCAACCAGATCGGCTGTGAAGATGGATGGAAGCCACGGGAGGGCTAGCCTGAGTAAAAACAGGAGATACATAGCATGCATGCTAGCTAACCTGCCTTCAAACTTGGCGCCATCTGTGCACAGTGGCATGGCTGCAGTGCTATATGATCTAAGGCCAAAGAAATAGGAACGCAATACTTCCAGTGTTGTGGAAGCTCTAGGAGCAGAGGCGTATCAACTAGCTATCACACCTATTATTATCTAGGGTGTCAACCTGGGCAGAACTGTAGGGCCACCGACCCAAGAGTTACCTTTAACTCTTGAAGGAGTTTCCTAACCCTTAACTCGAAAGTTTAGGGTTAAATTAGCGTCTCTCAATGGCATTGGCACCATCTAGATAGGCCGTGGACCAAATGAAGGCTGTTGGTGAGAGAGAAAGTTACAGACCCCGGGTGTACAAAGGCATCATGCACTATGTACAACGTACATAGTGGCTTTGTTCTGGAAGGTTGTCTTACAGGAAGCTCCTGATTCTCATTGTAAGATTGGGATATAATACTGATTTGGGTGTGGTTTTTTTTGTATTTATTTAATACATCAATCACTGTGTAATAAATACATTAGTGATTAATACTTTTGGGGAAGATAACTGGCAGCAATCCTGAGCAAGAATTTTTTGGGGGTGAGTGTTAACTTTTTCCTTAGTAAATTTCTGAGAGTACGGCTGTTTGTATAGATGGTGAGAGGATGCCGTTTGAAAGTAGTGTGTATGTGGTGTGTGATGCATGTGGAGTTGAAAGGAGAGTGAATGTAACTGAATGCTGTGTGTGTTTTCTGGAAGGGAAGGTTAGGAGGTTGAGTGGGGAATGTAAGAGGTTGAATGATTTGGTGTTTGAGGTGAGAAGAGATGCAAGTGTGCGATTGAAGGGTGAGATTAGTGCTAAGAGGGTGGAAGATAGGGCTAGGACTGGGAACAGTGTGGAAGTTGTGAGTGATGATGAATGGTGCGTGAAAATGAATAGGATCGATAAGTTAGGACAGATTAGGTGTTTGAAAAGGAAGGACATAGAACCTGTTAGGTTGACTAACAGATTCAATGTCCTGAGAGAGGAAGTGTGTGAAAGTGATTTGCCTGGTGTGATTGTGGATGAAAGCAGGATGGGTGGTAGTGTGACTGAGAGCAGGAGGGAGGGTAATGTTAGGCCAAGACAGAATAGGAGAATGACTGAGGTTCTAGTGATGGGTGACTCTCAGATTAGGTATTTAGATAGGAAGTTGAGTGATAGCAAGTGGAAGGGAATGAGAGTTTGTCTGCCGGGTGCTGGTGTAAGTGATGTTTGTGAGAGGTATGATAGGCTGGTTTCTGGGTGTGAGAGGGATGCAGTTGTGATTACGCATGTGGGAGTGAATGATTTGTAGAAGGTGGGTACATGTGAGTTACGTGAAGGGTATAAAAGTTTAGTTGAAAGGATGAGTAAAAGCAGGGTAAAAGGTGTTGTTTCTGGTGTGCTTCCGAGATTGGATGTGGGGGTAGAATGGTTGTCGCGTGCAATTGGTTTGAATGAATTTGTGAAAGGACTGTGTGAGGAGTTAGGATTGGTGTTTGTAGATGTCTGGGGTGGGTTTTACGGGAATAGGAGGTTGTATGCGATGGATGGGCTCCATCTTAGTCAGGCAGGTGTTGAGGTTGTATGGGGGGAACTGGATAGTGTGATTAGGTCCTTACGGGTGGGAAACTAGAAGCTGTTAGAGGTAAGGGAATAACAGGAATAGAGGGCAGGTGTAGGAAATGGAAGGGATGCAGAAATAGAGGAATAGCTAGGGGGAAGGGCATACTGATGCGTTATAGGGGGACTAATGCACAAGTGAATGAGCAGATAACTAGGAATAAAAAAGCATGATGCAATGAAGATGGGAGTAATAAAAAAACACTTTAAAATATACTACACAAATGGTCAGAGTATAAGGAATAAGATAGATCTCTTAAGAGCGTTAGCGAGTGAAGAGAATTTTGATATAATTGCGATAACAGTCATGGCTTGATTTGGCAGGTAATCACTTTAAACCTGAGGTTGAGATTGAGGGCTTTAACATGTTCCATACAGATAGGAATAGGAAGAGAGGAGGAGGGGTTATTATTTATATTAAAGATAATCTCCAGTGTTGTGTAAACAGTACAATTAAATTAGATGATAACACAGAGTCATTATGGCTAAATGTAAAGGAAGGTAAAAACAAGCTTGTCATAGGATTATTATACAGACCACCAAATCTTAGTAAGGAAGCTTCAAATCTTCTGTGGCAGGAGATAGAACGGGCATGTAGAATTAAGCATGTGTGTATAATGGGCGATTTTAATTACAGAAATATAGACTGGGAAGCTCTTGTGGGTGATCAGGAGGCTGAGGAATTTTTTAATGTTGTCCAAGATAATTTTCTGAGGCAGATTATTAACGAACCCACTAGAGGTAATAATATACTGGATTTAGTTCTGACAAATAGGGAAGAAGTTATTAAGGATACTGAGATTGGGGGAAATTTGGGTAATAGTGACCATTGTGAAATTAGATTCAAGATGAAATGGAATGGTATTGATAGTAGCATGAACAATGTTAAAATTCCTGACTTTAGAAGAGCAAATTATAATGGGCTAAGGACTTACCTGGAGGCAGTTGTACAGAAACCAGGCAATGAAATCAAATCAGGAATAGATTCAATGATATCAGTTTGTGGAGACAATAATCACCAGGAGGAAGAGATTACAATTGAAGAGGAGTATGAAAGAATAATTGAGCAATTAATTACAGGTCAGATGATTAACATTCCATATAAGGAGATTAGGACTAAAAATAATGACCCAAAATGGATGACAGATAAAATTAAGCATTATATTGGCATTAAAAAGGGCATTTATAGGAAAATAAAAAATGGAGAGGATCACTTAAGGAAGAGATATAATGAACTAGCAAGAGATGTTAAAAAGTTAATTAGAGTAGCAAGGAGAAATTATGAAATTAAAGTGGCAAATAGGGCAAAGGAAGATCCTAAAAGTTTTCATCAATTATACAAAACTAAGGTTAGAGATAAAATAGGCCCACTTAAAAATTCCAATGGAGAATTAGTGAGTGATAGGGACTCAATGGCTGGAATGCTAAATGACTTTTTTCTCTCAGTATTCACACAGGAGGATACTCTAAATATACCTGAGGTGTCAATGATCTTTCGGGGTAATGATGAAGAGAAATTAAAGGATATCTTGATCACAAAGGAGATAGTGACAAAGGAAATTGATAAAATCAAAAATAGTAAAGCACCCGGTCCTGATGAGGTCTTTCCTAGAATTTTGAAAGAATGTAAGGATGTGTTAAGTGAGCCCCTAGCATGCATCTTTAGAAAATCATTGGAGAGTGGCATTGTGCCAGTGGCATGGAAGAAAGCCAATGTGATACCTATATTTAAGAAAGGGGATAAAACAAATATGTCTAATTACAGACCAGTAAGTTTGACATCAGTGGTAGGGAAAATGATGGAATCTATTATAGCAAGGAATATTAGAGATCACTTGGATAAGCATAAGTTGATAAAAGAATCACAGCATGGCTTTAGTAAGGGTAAATCCTGTCTGACTAATTTGCTGTCTTTTTATAGAAAGGTGTATGAAGCAGCAGATAATGATGAAAACTATGATATTTTATACTTGGACTTTAGTAAGGCTTTTGATCGAGTGCCACACTTACGGCTTCTGAGCAAAGTTAAAGCACACAGGATCAATGGCAGTATATTTAGGTGGATTCAGTCATGGCTTGGTGACAGACAGCAAAGAGTTAGTATAGATGGAGTTAAATCTGAGTGGGGGTGTGTTAGCAGTGGAGTTCCGCAAGGATCTGTTTTGGGTCCCTTGCTATTCTTAATTTATATTAATGATCTTGACATAGGTATAAGTAGTGACCTGAGTAAATTTGCTGATGATACTAAGCTAGCTAGGGCCATTAGGGCTGATTCTGATGCTGTTGTAATGCAGGAGGAATTGACCATTCTGTCCAATTGGGCTGAGAAATGGCAAATGAAGTTTAACATAGACAAATGTAGTGTACTTAGTATAGGTAGAAATAATCCATTGAATAGTTATAAATTAAATGGGAGAATTTTAGGGAGGACTGATTGTGAGAGGGACTTGGGTATTTTGGTAAGTTCAGACCTTCGTCCTAGAAAGCCATGCCTAAATGCTAAGAATAAAGCTAATAGGATATTGGGATTCATTAGGAGGAGTGTAAGCAATAAGAGTGCTGAAGTCATTCTAAAACTGTATCTGGTGCTAGTTAGGCCTCATCTAGACTATGCAGTACAATTTTGGTCCCCATATTATAGGAAGGATATTGATTTGCTTGAGTCTGTGCAGAGAAGGATGACAAAGATGATTGGTGGGCTAAGGAACTTACCTTATGGTGAAAGGCTCAGAAAACTAAATCTACATACATTGGAAAGGAGAAGAGTCAGAGTGGAATTGATTGAAGTCTTCAAATGGGTAAAAGGATATAATAAAGGGGATCTGGGTAAGGTTCTTATACTTAGTGAACATGACAGGACACGTAGCAATGGGTTTAAGCTTGATAAGTATAGGTTTAGGAAGGAGATTGGGAGGAATTGGTTTACAAATCGTGTGGTAGATGAATGGAATAGGCTCACTAGACATGTGATAGAAGCCTCCTCTCTGGGTAGTTTTAAGAATAGATTAGATAAATATATGGATGAAGCTGCTAGATGGGACTGACTTTTTTTTTATGTACATATGTATATATTTTTCTAAGGAGTGGGGAGATTATATTTTGCGGTTGCATGAAGGACATAATCCTCTGGATGCATTTTATGTATATTGTAGATTAGATCTGACGAACTCCTGTAAAGGGTGACAATGTTGATGACTTTTCTCTGGTAAGAAATCTTTTGTGTGTTGACTGGAACAGGAGCTGCCAAGTGTAAGCCATGAATGGTCTTTTGCAGTCTCCTTCTTTTCTAATGTTCTTATGTTAAAACAGGTGGCATCTCGCCATGTCAAGAAGGAGGCTCTCTATAGGGTGTGTGTGGAAGGCACCAGTCGCCAGCTGGAGACCAGTGTGGTGGATTGAATCCACCTATCTCAGTAGACTTACAGATGCAGAGGAATAAAACTCGCCTCCATAGTCTGGCTTAAAAAGAACAAAGAAGCTGTAGAACAGTCGCTGTATCAGCCCCCACATGTCAAATGGCACAGAGAGAAAAATTTGCATGGCACTGGCACAGAAACCCTTAAGCCTATGAATGTGCCTCCCAGGTGAGACAGTCAAATTTGTATCTAAGGAATCAGTACGGATCCACCACATTAAGGTGAGTCCTATTTAGGAGCAGGTCTGACTCTGGATGGTGCATATGATGGGACAGAAGTCCAGGATCTTTGTCTTTGTCAGAGAAAACCAAACCTCAAGCATTTCAGCATACAGGAAAAGCAGTTCAGAGCCTGTTGGAGCTGGTGCTTCACAGTAAGAATGTGAACTGCACCATAGTAGAGCGAAAGTCATCTAAATAAATAGAGTGCAGCAAAAAACATCATTTGTCAGCAGTGAGGTGGTGAAATTCATGATGTAATAGTCGAGGTATGGAGCATATGTACGATGGTTGTGTGAATGATGGTGGTGGAATGTAATAGGAATAGGGGTTTTACTTATCACCGCTTCGTAGGTTAAGTCATCCAAATTTGTACATTCTATATTAGTTGTTTAAGGAAATTGTCAGAAAATTACGATAGGTAGGAAGGATGTCATATTGATGACATCACTCAAAGCGAATAGTGATATGATAATTTGTTTTGGTTTTCAGCTAGTTAGCAGTTACGGTCAGGTAGATAAGTTGTATTGAGAGGGAGCTCCCGTATTTCTGAATTTGCTATTGGCTTTTGGGAGGTTTCAATTGGTTCTGGTAAGGTTGTTGATTCCTTTATGTAATCATTGGTTAACCAGTTAAAATTTGGCGAAGTATTTTGTTTCCGGAATTTGATTTTAAAGAAATTAAGCTGACGAAAGTTGCCGGCGTCGAGAGTTGGAAGCAATAGGTAAGAGTGATTTGAGCTTCTACGAAGTATAAAGTAGAATAAGGTGAACACATGATCTCGGCATTCCATGATTGCCCAGCGACCATATGACTTCTCCAGATCGAAAAATACCATGACTAAGTGCTGCCTATACTTCTTTTAAGACCCAACTTGCTGGAACCAGCAAGGGCACATATGGCAAAAATACAAACAAGCCTATTTCTAGGCTATTTTAAAATGAACAGAGAAATATACAAAATAAAAAAACATAAAAAAGGGGATGTCGTAGAATGGACTCCCGACGATATACCATATATGACTATTCGTTGAGGGAACTTCTTTAATTATCTTTAGAGTGCGTTAATGTCTGGCGGGCCGATATTATGTATCTTCGATATGCTTAAGAAGTGGAACTGAGCTCAAGGATAATAATATTGTTATCATTAATAAAATAGAGTTTTATTAATAATAACTATCAACAAACACAAGACGGAAAATATTGACATAAACAGAGAATGGAAAGGGTCGTGGGGGCTTGGGCTAATCCGAGGATTAAAGGATTTAAAAAGGTAAAACAAATATAGAGTTAAAGAGATGGGATGGTTCGCTAAAACATTTAAAGAACAGAATAGAATTGACAAAAGGGTTAAGTACTCAAAGGTGACGTTTGGCTTACGTAACTTTATACGAGTGGTGCAGTGAAAGGCGACGTGAAGGAATTTTCGGTCCGCTGGCGAGTTTCAGCCGAAGGGGGGGGATAAGATGATCCTGACGTGGCGTCTAGGGAATGAGAGCCGTTTCTCGACGAACGGCTTGAAGAACAATGGCTGTTCTACGTTGTTCTCTTCTGAACAAAGGGGGAGTGAGAACCGTCTCTTGTCTACGGGCTCAAGAACAATGGCTGTTCTAATGTTGTTCTCTTCTGAACAACAAGGGGGAAGGGTGAGAACCGTTTCTTAGGCGAACGGATTCAAAAGAACAATGGCTGTTCTAACGTTGTTCTCTTCCTGAACAACGAGGGAAGGGGTGAGAACCGTCTCTTGTTTACGGGCTCAAGAACAATGGGTGTTCTAATGTTGTTCTCCTCTGAACAACAAGGGGGAAGGGTGAGAACCGTTTCTTGGCGAAGGGCTCAAAAGAACAATGGCTGTTCTACGTTGTTCTCTTCCTGAACAACGAGGGAGAAGCCTTAAGGACTTGGCGTCACGAAAGGCTCGAACCTTTGGCACTCAAGGGATATTGTCCTCCTTCTGGACAAGTGATGGTGAATCTCGAGGTCAAGGTCCCTTGGCGCACAAAGGGAGAGGGTCGTGGTGATGTTTCGCGACGAAAATCTGGATCTCCAATCTGATCTTAGTGGTAAAGTTTCCATCTAAATAGTCGACACACTCCCTTGGCGTGGGGGGACAATGGAGTGGGAACTTCGAGGGAATGCACAGCGGAGGCTTGGAACAATGCCTTATCTGCCCATAAGCCTAACTCAATCTGGCGAGGTCGGCGTATGGGGGCGAACGGGGGGACGACAACCTCCTTGTTTAAACATTGACATCCGGTGGCTGCGATAAGGCGCCAAGCTTCGAAGCGAAGATGCACGTGGGCAGCATCGTGGTTTTAAAAACATGTGATAGGAGTTGAAAATAACGCAGCTTCAACCCGTTCTATCACAGGGGAAAAAGACATACTCAGACACCCAAGAGGTTGGAACATGCAACAGTCTCTGAAACTATGAAATACTATGGAGATCTGCCCCTCCAAACACTACAATGGCACAGTCAGATGTGCACGAGTCCATCCTGAGCACAGGGGAAAAGCAATGGTGATCCCACTCACCTTGGTATTGGAATAAGTAGCGCATGTGAAGGTCCCCCAGACTGGCTGACTGGAACATTCAGCAAAAATGTGCCTAACAGTTTGGACGACCAATCAGTCATCACAATGATTCAAGGGAATGTTCCATTTAGTAGCGCCACGTCCCGTGAATGTGCATGATTCAGAGTCGACAGATAAGAAACTGAAACTGGGAGCAGCATCCCTGCTTGAGAATGCTAAGAAATTGTTCATTAAGTACTCTGCAACACAGGAAAAGTCACGTGCAATGACACGCAACTTTAGATTCCAGAGTGCCGCCTACAAACGATGAAGCCATACTGTGCAGAGAGGTGACCTTTGCTATCCAGGATATAAGCTAATCTAACATCTACCTTTTTCTCTAACTTGCAGATGCAGGAGGTTAGAGAAATTCGACGAGAACCAGCTGGGGTGTAACGATCACTCTCCAGCTTTCAAAAAGCAAGAATGGTGGCCATTAGACAGGATTCTGTCAAGATATCCTCCGATCAGATGCTGTTGACCACAGCTAATGCAAAGGCCTTAGCTTGCTTACCCAAGTGTCGAAACATGGAGTATGGGAGAGAACAGGCCATGGATGGTATCAGAGTACAAAGCGAGGAGTGGAGGCAGCTAGCTTATCGAAAAAGGTGGTGGAAGTCCAGTTGGCAGCCCGCAGCGAATGGGTGGCGTGCTTGGAAGATGGATGAAGCAGCATCCCTATTTGAACATGGGAAGAAAGTGGTCGCTAAGGACTGTACAACACACACAGTGTCCGAGGTGATGGACCAACCTTCCCAGCAGTTGGGTGAGGAACATGTTTGAACTTGTCCCGAATCTTTTTGGCAAGCTTCACACCTTTGCAAGAGGAGTTGTCCCATTAAGTTAAGATACAGGGTGTTCAGGATAAATGACAGTTTTAATGAGTACTTTTTTCAGGAAAATTTTTATGTATTGGTAAAAACTCAACAGTGGTGGATAGAACACAAAGTAAAGTTTTAGTTAAGAAAATATTAGTTGACATTGAGGACTGGTAGCCATGTGAATATTGGAAAAGTTACCTGGATCATAATGGACCAAATGCCACCATGACTGGTGGTCAATGCTTTAAGAATGAAAGGTTGTAAGACCTAACATGGGCAGTTGCAACACAGACTAGAATTTTTTTTAAATTTAAAGATCCCATCTGGCGACTGCCAACAAGGGCAAAAGTTGCTGTAATTAGCAGAAAGCCAAATACTAGGCTATATTAAAAAACAAAAAAATAAGGATAAAGGAACAAAGGCAAGACAAGCAAAAAAAGAAAAAAAAACAAAAGCAACAAGGAGACGCGCTCCGGCGTCGGAACATGCGACTTAGAACAGTCAAATAAAATGGAGGAGGCTGGCCCTCTTCCAAAAAGTCGTAAAGTCCCCAAGTATGTGTTCACGAACCAGACCCCGAGTACAAAGGACAAATAGTAGCGACCCCGATCGTCCCCGTGCCGGGACAGGCAACGGGCGCGAAGATCACCCAGATTGGGACATTCAACAAGAATGTGCCGAACAGTCTGGGGGACAACCCAGTCTTTGCAATATGGCGCAGGCGAGCTCTCCATCAGATGGCGGTGCGTCCTGCGAGTGTGTCCAATTCGGAGACGACAGAAAGCAACCTGACACCGTCACGGCATTGGTAACAGTCACAGTGCAATGGCACACAACTATAAGTTATCATCGACTGTCTCCCATCTTTTTGCCAAGAAGCCCGGAGGGTTGCCCCTATTCCTGGCATGTAATGAATGAGAGGAAGAGCGAAACGCTGGTCTGGTCTCCCAGTCCTCGCGGACTCTTTGGCACCCTCAACGGCACGCTCATTCCACGCAATTCCTATTGTGTTCAGCAAAAGCGTGGCATCACGGATATTGCGAACCAGGGATGTGGAGATTGCAATAAGACCCGCCCGGTCTCCGAACCGGGCGGGTCGCGTTATCTCTCGTACCGAGCGGTGCATTGCAACCAGCTCAGCCGTGAAGACAGACGCAGCGCCTAGCAGAACCATGCTGACTTCAAACAGAGGATACAGCGTGGAAACCGATCCCCTCTTGAGAATTGGAGCCATTCGTTTACACTAGCACGGTTCCAGCGTGACACTAAGTGTGCTCCGAAAAGCTCGAACGCAATACTCCCGACGCTGTAGAAGCTTTGGGAGCAGAAGCGTGGCGACTAATAGTCGGAGGTGGTACCCTCCAGGGTGGCGTCCTGGGCAGAACCAGATGTGCGACCGGCTGGAGAGCTATACCGAGCTCTCGAAAGAGTTTCCTAGCCATAGGGCTTATGATATGATTCGGCGTCTCTCGCCGGCATAGGCACCGGCGATATCAGCTGCGGATACAGTGAGAGCTGTTGGAGACTTAGGGAGGCACTGACCACGAGCTCCTAGGCGTTGACCTAGAGATAGGTCCTGTCAGATACAGGACCCTGCTGCTTTACAGACCCCCTTCCCAACCCGTTGAGAAGGACAGGGAACTGTACCAGCTGCTGGGTGAGCTTCTTCGAGGCAGAGTGTGCATCGTTATGGGCGACTTCAAAAGACAAGTTGACTGGGAAACCAGAGCAGCCTGTGGCGAGAGCGCACTACTCCTGGAGTTTGCCAACAACGAGTTCCTCACTCAATGGGTCAGAGAACCGATGAGAGGAGACAATATCCTCGACTTATTCTTCACCTCTGACGATGATATCGTTGAGAATCTCTCTGTAGGCGAAGAGCTCGGTGGCAGTGATCACCAGCTATTTAGATTTACCGTCAAGATCCCTAAGGTAAGGTCTGTTGCCAGTCAATCAAGGAAAAGACCTGAGAAGAGCAGACTTTGCAAGCCTTCGTGCTGGACTGACTGACGCGAGGCTAGAAGTGTGCGATGCTGTTGAAGACTCGTGGAATAGTTTCAAAACCAAATTCATGAGTCTTCAATCGCGTTTCATCCCACTGAAATGCCCCGGTCGGTTTTCTGTTCAACCAAAGTGGTTTAATCGAGAAATCGGCAAACTGCTTAGGGAGAAGAGAACTGTGTACCGGCAATCCAAGATCTCGGGTGACTTTGACGAATAGCGGAGGCTAGCCAGGAGAGCGAAGTCCAGCATAAGGGCGGCTAAGCGGTCTGAGGAACTCCGAGTGGCAAGACTCTGCAAGGAGAATCCCAAGGAGTTCTTCGGCTATGTAAATAGCCAGAAACCAATCCATCGTAGGATTGGGCCCTTAGTGGACGAGGAGGGTGCATTAACTCATTCAGATACAGAAAATGCTAACCTCCTCAATGACTGCTTCTCTTCAGTATTTACTGAAGAGTGTTGTCCCATCCCCCAGCCGACGGATTCCTACTTGGGGGGAAAGCTGGAGGATATGGACTTCACCGAAGGAGAAATCAAAAAGAAGATCAGTGACCTAATGACGAATAAGTCACCTGGCCCGGATGGGTTTCTACCTAAAGTGTTGAAAGAAGTGCGCTATCAAGTGTTACGACACCTGAGCGCAATCTTCAACATGTCAATCCGGACCGAATGCGTTCCTAGAGACTGGCGTGAGGCGGAGGTGACTCCTATCTTCAAGAAAGGAGACCGTAGCTAACCGTCGAACTACCGACCTATCAGTCTGACTTCGATAGTCGGTAAACTCATGGAAAGCATCATGGTGGACAAAATGACGTCGTATTTAGAGTCAAACCTGCTACTGAGGAGTTCTCAGCACGGCTTCCGAAGGCAACGGTCATGCCTGACGAACCGTGTGGAATTCTTCCACTTCGTTTTCAGTGAGCACGATCGGGACAAGACGGTGGATGTGGTGTACTTAGACTTTCAGAAAGCCTTTGATAAGGTACCACACCGCCGCCTTCTCCGGAAAGTGCGAGCGCTGGGCATAGACGGAAAAGTAGCCGGCTGGATCGAGAACTGGCTAAGTGGCAGACGGCAACGGGTAGTGGTGAATGGACAGGCTTCTGAGTGGGTGTCCGTTACTAGCGGGGTGCCTCAAGGTTCTGTCCTGGGACCACTACTCTTCACCATCTACGTCAACGACATGGACGGTGACATGGTTGCCAAGATTTCCAAATTTGCCGACGAAACCAAGCTTGGTATGAACGTTGCAAAGGATGGAAATACTGCCCACCTGCAAGAAGGTCTTGGGAAGATTGGGGAGTGGTCGGACACGTGGCAAATGCCTTTTAACGTGAACAAATGCAAAGTGATGCATATCGGCCACCGAAATCCTCAATCACCCTATATCCTTAAGGGCACTGCTCTTGAATCCAACGACACTGAGAAGGACTTGGGTGTAACTATCACGAGTGACCTCAAGTTCTCGAAACAGTGTATTGACGTGGAGAAGAAAGCCCAAAGGATGTTAGGGTATATAAAGCGACAGTTTGGATATCGGAACAAGGAGATAGTACTGTGTCTGTACAACTCCCTCGTCCGACCGCACCTGGAGTATGCCGTACAATTTTGGAGTCCTTCATTCCGAAAAGACATCGCGAGATTGGAACGCGTGCAAGCCAGGGCAACCAAACTGATTCCCTCTATCAGACATAAAAGTTATGAAGATAGATTAAGGAATTAGATATGTTCTCGCTGGAGACCCGGAGACTACGTGGTCAGCTTATCGAAGTATTTAAAATACTTCGAGGCCTCGACAGACTGGACTACGGGGATATTTTCCAGCTCAGCGAGAGGAGAACAAGAAATCACGGCTTTAAACTTGAACTGAAGCGATACCATCGTGATCTGTGTGGGAAATTCTTCACTTACAGTATCTGCGGTAGTTGGAACGCACTTCCGACGGAAGTTGCCAACAGTGAATCTGTTGACCAGTTCAAGTTAAGACTAGATAAAGTCTTGCGAAATCGCCGTTAAGATCCTCGCGAGTGATCTTCGATGTTGCCAACGGACACCTTCGAAGATTGCGCCAAAAGTACCCTCCTTGTATGGGCCGTAAGGTCTTCTAGGGTACTTATTTTCCTTTTAACTCCTTGTAGCTTGCGCGTGAAGGCGAATAATGCACTGTGCACGACGCAGAGCGAGTGGCATCTCCCTAGCATCGACAAGTAGGTTCTCAATTGGGGACGTGCGGAAGGCACCGGTCGCAGGCGAAGGCCGGTGTTGTGGATCGACTCCACCTTCCGCAACACACGCTCGGTTGCAGATGCATAAAACTCGCATCCGTAGTAGTTTCGAACGAACAAAGGATCGATAAAAAAGTAAGGCAGTAGCCCTATCACCGCCCTAGGCGCTGAACGTCACGGAACGAATAATATCCATGGCGCGGGTACAAGAGACCCTAAGGCTGTGAATATGAGCCTCCTAGGTGAGGCCGTGGGCAACAGAAAGGAACAGAGCAGGTGTTCTCACTTCAGGACAAAGTGATGGAAGACCCAAGCATGTAAATCCGTGTTTTGGCGAAAGAGATGCATGTTGCAGTCCCCACCATGAACCATGCACTGAATAAGGACCTTGACTACCACTCGTACAAGAGGCGCAAGGGACAAATTGAGACAGTTAATGCCAAAGAGAACCACTTGACGAAGGCAAAGAAGCTCCTGAACAAACTGAAGCTTCCTTTTGAACCAGGGATGATCTGATTATTCTCAGATGAAATGAACTTCAGCCAGGACAAGTTGCACTACACCCAGAACAACAAGTGGCCTGTCTATAATCCATGCGATGTTCCACATATCATGAAGACCATGTTCCCCCAAACTGTGATGGTTTGAGAGTGCGTCTCCAGTGAGGGTGAGCCATGCTGCCCCATATGTTTGAACATCGTCTTAGGCTCAATTCAGATGGCTGCGGTGCTCATACATCTTTCCCCCAATCGGGAAATAAATTTCCCATTACACATCTATCGAGAAGGCAACACAGAACTCTGGATTCGGCAAGTTGAAACTATTTCAGAGGTCAATCGAGTCAGAGGCAATGAGGTACAGATAATTTCTACGAGTTCACCAGCCCCACTTTCTGGGCTCATAGTTTTCCCAAATTGGCACAAATGAAAAAGACACCAACCGCTCTGTCTGTAACCCCAAGTCCGAACTGATGGCAAAGATCAAGAAGGTGTTCGAAGGTCTTCCTAGGGACACAGTGAGGAACGCATGCGCTAAGTTCCAGAGCTGACTTAAGGCTATGGTGGAAACTGAGGGCGGTAAATTTGAGTAAACTGTTATCTCTCAGCCATAATCTATTTGATATTTTTTACATTTTTAAAATACATTCATTTTGGGCCGAGATATTGCGTGACAGTTTCATGCAAACTGTCAACTTTAACCTGAACATCCTGTACAAAAGCCACCAGGAAGCAACGTACTTTGAATTGAAACGATATTTGGCCATCACCCAACTAAATTCAAATAGAGTGAATTCGCAGGGGGAAGGGAGACAATTGTAGCCGACAACCAGGAAAGTGATTGGCATGCAAAATGTACAAATGCTCAAGGAATTGAAACCCGCGCAGGAAAGAGCAGGGTTGGCAAAAACCAAAGATTTTGAACAATTTGTACATATCTGGAGTTGACCCAATTTTATAAAACACCAAGATTTTTTGCACAAATGCCTTCATGAGGAAGCGATACTAGCCAGTATGCACCAACTCGGAAAGCCAATCCAAGTCGAAAGTAACGAATAGCCTTGGGCAAGATCTAAAGACCCTCATTCCTCAACACTTCCTTGACCCTGATGTCTCCATGGTTAGACAAGAGTTCTTCCGTATTATTTTCAAGATAAAAAAAGAAACAGCAGAAAAGTGAGAAACGCCCCGAAGCTGGGGGAGCATGTGACCCTCAGTGACGTATGTAAATACCCAAAAAAAAACCCGACGGCGTGCTCAAAGACCATCGGCAGTCGCTCAATGGCCGGGTCTGAGGTCCTCGAGGCTGCAATTGTCTCTTTTCTTTACTCTTCAGCCTGGTCCTTAGAAGGGATAACAAAGGTTTCAACTTCGCTTGGAGCCTCCTCGGAAGGGCAAGGCTCTTGAACATCGCGTACAGCCGAGGGACCGACGCGCCGTCCACCAACCCGCGAAGATGGGGGACAGGTACAGAGACCACCAAGAACATCATTACTAGATGATCGAAGAACGGGGCCAAAGGGTGGTTGTGGTTGGCCTTGATAGTCCCCATCCAGGGAATCCACATTAGCCACCCACTCTCTTCAGCAGCAGGAAGGGACCCCTGGGGAAAGTATAATAGAGGCTATCTCCATAATATAGAGAGAGTTGCCCCCCAAAAAATACGTGTTAAACTTCAATACCCACTGGAAAATGAGATGGGTAAAACACACACCCCATCATCATGAGGCATTGGGAGTGGTACATGAGAAAGCAAAGGAGGCGGGTCTCAGGTTGAGAGGGAGCCGCTTAGGAGCGACTCTTCAGAAGAAGGTAAAAAGGAAACCCTTTACCCAAAATCATGGTTGAAGAAACCCTCTCCCCGTCAAGAGAATTTTGGAGGGAACCCTGGAATAGAGTAGGGACGGGGGCACATCCCAACAAGAGAGAGCCGAATGGGGACGGCTCCACAGAAAGGGCTATAAGGATATGGAGACCTTTTATAAATATGGGACGCAAATGCAAAGCACACCGCGTTTGACACCTCTGGAATGAGTGCAAAGGCTCAGGTCAAACCAGTTTGGCACCACTCAAGGCCACCTAACCTGCTCAGTGGCTAATATTTCGTGGTAACGGGTGCCATCGTCTAGAGGGCTAAAAAGAAAGATTGCACAGTTGAAGTGAGAGGGGGTGATAAAAGGAGACAAGAGGAGAAAAGGACAACCCCACCCCTTATGGACCCAACCAGAGGTGAATGGATGAAAGATGGTCGTCGATCAGCCAAAAAAAGATAGGTGAGAAGGGGCTTGTGAGGAGGTGGGTAAAGGGAAAGAAATGTCTTGATGATTAGCACCGAGGTAATGTCATTTTTGTCTTCTAATTTTACCCCTGATTTGCCCTACACATTGGTGCAAATCACAGATACAATGGAATTTTGGGAGAGTCGGGAGATGGAAATATAAGGGAAATTACGGATGGAGGATTGTTTTTTGTTTTTTTCAAGCGTCCATTATACGACTACTTACGAGCGCATAAGTCGACGTAATGATCTTATAGCCCAATGCTGGGATTGAAAGACACAAAATAAAAAAATAATCAAAAAAGAAGGGAGCATGTGAAAAACACCGAAGCGTCAAAATGGAGGAGGACAGCCTCTTCCAAAAATCAAATAATCAACAAGAATAGGTGAACAAACCCGTCACGAGTAAAAGGTACAAGCGGTAGCGACCACGCTCGTCCCGTTACCGGGACAGCGAAGATCACATAGACTGGGAAATTCAAGAACAATGTGCCGATCAATCTAGGGGGGACAACGCAGTCGTCGCAGTAAGGTACAGGGAAACGCTTCATCAAATAGCGGTGCGTTCCGCAAATGTGCTTAATTCTAAGATCACAGAAAGCAATCTGAAGCCATCGCGGGCATTGAGGGGTAAGTCCAAGGAAATAGTCATGGCGCGATGGCACGCAATTTTAAGTTCCCCTCGGCCATCTCACATGATCTTTGGCAGGCAGCACGGACGGCTGACCATGTAGTCAGCGCGAGGAAGAGCGAAACGCTGGTAAGGGCGCCCACTCCTCGCGGACTCTTTAGCGCCCTCAGCGGCGCGCGCTCATTCCCCACATGTTCAAGAACCCAGTAGAAGATAAACTCCATCCGCCCGATCACTGTAACCGTGGTGTCACAGATACCACAGCTCAGGTGTGCTGAGATTCCAATGCCCCGAGAGTACTCATGGCAACTCATGAGTCGCTAAAGATCAATCCGGTCTCCGAACCGGATATGACGCATTATCGCCGGTACCGAGCAATATTTTGCTGCCAGCTCGGCAGCCAAGACAGACGCAGCGCCTAGTAGAGCCCTGTAGACTTCAAACAGAGGGGATACAGCGTGGAAGACGACTCCCTCCTGGGACTTGGAACCATCATTATTCACTGCCTAAGAATCTTCGGGAAACCCAACACTAGACTAGAGTCGCCCGAAGGAAATGTTATAAATGGTCAAGCCGCCGAACCGTATCTATTGGAGGAGGAAACACCCTCTCCGCTAGGAGAGACTTGGAAGAGCCCTTGAATGAGCTCCCGGAGGAAGCTCCTTAGAAGAGCAGCATTCCTCCAGCGGTCGAGGGTGGTGAGAGGGAAGTCACTGCACCAAGATTGAGTTGGAAATTAAGTGCGAGATATTGCTCATGGCCGGCAAAGTTGAAATTCAGTGCCCCTAACCGCGACGGCCCTACTCAGAACCTAACAAGGGATCGGCCGAGTGGGGGCCTCTTGCATGTTCCGGACGCTACCGCTAGGTAGAGCAGTATATGATCACCGCTACTCCATGGGAACCCTAGGCTAAATCCTACACGTGGCGTGGTACGTAGGTAGGAGCGGCAGATCCAGCTTAGTGACAGACCTCGGAGAGGTCGGGGTCACCACCCCAACACCCAATTGAAGAGGAGCCAGATCCGTAGTCCAGGATGGACAGTATAAGAAGGGGCAAATAAAAAGGGATGAAGATGTAGTAGTTGAAAGGGCGCATAAAAGGACGGGAGGCACGCACCAGCTTTCCCTAGACCTGAACCCAGAGTGGAGGTTCCCTCTGTGTCAGAGGCTGGGAATGTGTTTGAAAGAGAAAGGACCGACCGAGGATAAACTTGCTGGCACTGAGACTGGGACTATGTACTGCTCCTCAGGTAGAAAGCAGGGTACTTCCCTGCGGCGCAACGGGAACAGTATGGTATGGAAGGAGAAGGAAAGATCTAGACTGAGAAGTGCAAAAGGATGCTGTGTTATGCGAAAGGTAGAGAGAGTGAGGAACGACTGAGTTAGAGATGTTTATCATGTGAAGAAGGATGTAAATGAAGTTATGAGTGAAAGTGTTGAGGTAGTATAACATGTAAAAAGATTTGTAAAGAGGATAAATGATATTGTGTATGATATGTGAACATGGAGGGGGTGGTTTATTAGGGGGACGTACTAATGGCCTTCTACCAAGGACTAAACCTGACATAGAGGAGATGCTAGAATGCATAGCACCTGTCATCACTATGTAGTGCCGCCTTCAGCGTGTCTTGTGCTTAATAGAGCATAAAGGAGCGGGGAGGGGGTAGTTATAGTGGCGTTAAAGCAGGCCCGACCACACACTGTTCGAAATTGGTATATGTTGAAGTTGAAAGATGTAAATAACGAGCAGGGAAAGAATAAGAGAATGGGATTTTATTTTGGTAATTAGTTTAAGGTGGGATTCGAACCAAGGGTGCCAAAAGGTCACCCCGAATCAGGAGGGGGGGGGGGGGTATAAATCACCAGGCCCAAGTTAATACGAATAATAGGCACTCAAATGTTCGTACCCTATTGTCGGGTTAAGGAGGAATATAACCTGCCAGATACAGGATTGAGGCAAAAAAAAGAACCTGCAAAAGTTCATTATCGCTCTCTGAAAAGGTCGTCGCTGAATTAGACGAAAAATGTCTCATCTACGCCGACAGAAAACTCTCTTCTGGCTTTCATTTCATTCGCAAGCAAACCCCACGAAGAGAAAAATTGTATCAAATGAAAAGCCAAAAATATAGAGGCAAAAATAAAACCCGTAGAACCGATTCTGGTAGCCCTGAATGAGAGACAAAGGAAAGCCGATTCCAATATCCATAAACCATTGTACAGATTAAGAAGAGCAGCGATCTCAGCCTCTCGGATGTCCGGGTAGCAAAAAACCTTCATTCCCTTACTCTGACGAATCACTCGAAATGTAGTCGTGTTCGATCCCTTCATTGTACTCGTCACTCTCTTCTTCGCAGCTATCTTCACTCTCGCCACCTTCCCTGCGCTTCTTCTTCCCACCTGCGAGTAAGAGAAAACATGCAACACTTCCATTCTTGGTGTTTCTTTGGAGACTTAAATAGTGAGACGTTATAAACTAACGAGTGCTTATATGAGAAAAGGGGACAGCAAACCATTTTCCCCGTCGAATTTAAAGCGCAATGCCAACGAGGACATCGAACGCAGAGTTGGAAGGGAAGATGTCGAAATAAAGTGGTGAAAGAGAAGAAAATAAAAATGTGCCCTGATACAAGGGTTGGGCATGTGGGAGCTCGAGAATTATGTGGGTGAAGCTGAATTTGCATAGGTGAAACGGTGCGTGGTTGTAGTGTGATCAAATGGGCGGGAGGAGCCCTGGTTTTAGCCTGGACGGGGTGTGAGCACATAGACCCCAAAACTCTAGCAGGATTGACGCCCGGAGGACGTAAAATATTTTTTAAATGCACCCATAGGACGACTGCCTTCAAGCACATAAAATGCCGAGATTTAAAATTTAAGCCTAGTTCTATGGTACTTTAAAGCTGCAAAAACTAAACTAAACAAAACAACCGACAAAAAACAGAAGCCCCCCAAAAATATGCAAGAAAAATGAAGCAGGTTCCGGCGTCGGGGTGAAGCCCGCCTCTGCCTGACGCAGGAGCATGCGACCTACAACAAAGAGTCAAATAAAATGAAGGAGGCGAGCCTCCTTGAAAAAGCCAAATAGCCCACAAGTCAGTATACACGAAACCGTCTAGAGTACAAGGCGCATGAGGGTGTGGCACCGATCACGTGCGCGAAGATCAATGAGAGTGGGACATTCAACAAGAATGTGCTTAGAGTTAGAGCCATCCGTATACAATGGCACGGATCCAACGTGACAGGAAGTGTGGTCCAAAAAGGCCAAACCCAATACTGCCGGCAATGTGGGAGTTTTGGAAGCAGAGGCATAGGGTGATGTCCTGGGTAAGACCAGAGGTGCTACCAGCCCGAGACATACACCGAGCCTTTGAAAGAATTTCCTAGCCCTAAATCCAAAGGGGTTAGGGTAGGCACCGTCGAGATTGGTTGCGGATACAGTGAGAGCGGTTGGCGACTGAGTGAAGCGCCGGGCTTGTGCATAGAGGCGAAAAGTGCACTGTGCATCTGAGCGAGTGGCATCTTCCCAGCATCGACGAGTAGACTCTCAATGGGAAACGTGCGGAAGGCACCGGTCGCCAGGGGGAGACCGGTGTGATGGATTGAGTCCACTTTCCGCAATACACACTAGGCTGCGGATGCATAAAACGCGCATCCGTACTCAAGCTTAAAATGAACAAAGGATCGGTGACGTTCAGCACCATAGGGGCTGGACGTCACGGAATAAATAATATCCATGGCGCGGGTACAAGAGACCCTAACCTAAGGCTGCGAATATGGGCCTCCCAAGTGAGGCGTTGATCACCTACCTTCCAGTACTTAGCGGGGGATTTATAAATTTATTTATTTTTTAAAGAGCAAATCTGGTGACTGCCTACTTGGGCATAATTCGCCGTAGTTACGACAGCCTAGTACTAGGCTGGATTAAAATAACAATATGCAAAACAATAACAATTCAAAAAAGGAAAAGAAAAAAGGCAACAAGCAGGAAGCACGCTCCGGCGTCGGGGAGGGGTCCGCCTCCCTCCGGCGCAGGAACGTGCGACCTACAAAGAAAACAACAACAAAAAAACAGTTAAATAAAGTAGAGGAGGCCAGTCTCCTCCAAAAAGTGATAAAGTTCACAAGTCAGTGTGCACAAACCAGTCCCGAGTACAAGGGACAAGCGGTAGCGACCCCGCTCATCCCGGTAGCGTGCGCGAAGATCACCCAGATTAGGACATTCAACAAGAATGTGCCGAACAGTCCGGGGGACAACGCAGTCGTCACAATAAGGCGCAGGCGAGCGCTCCATCAAATGGCGGTGCGCCCCGCGAGTGTGTCCAATTCGGAGACGACAGAAAGCAACCTGAAGCCGGCATTAGGGGGTAGGTCCATGAGAACAGTCGTGGCGCAATGGTACGCGACTTTAGGTTCCCCTCGATCGTCTCCCAACTTCTTTGCCAAGCAGCCCGGAGAGCTGCCACTTATCAGGGAAGGTTGGGCTCGCAATGTAAGTCTTTTCTTCCTTCCACCTCGAAACCTTAGATTGGCGGGCGGCTTCAGAAGCGGGAATCTTTGCTTTGGAGGATCCACCGTCTCCGAGAAACAAAGCATAGACATGCGGTGTGCGTGTAGGAGTCGAAGCAAGCTACTTTGTTGCTGCCCTCCTTTTGGGGGCCAAGTTTAGGAACCCCGGAAAACGGCATCACGACCATCTTGGGGGGTTGTTGCCTCCTGTGAGTCTAACGACTCGTTCGAGGCGCAGAACCGTTTCGCCTTTCGGGAAACGGTCATGGGCGGGGAAGGAAGCCCTGGTTTTAGCTGAGGCTGCGTGTGCCGTCAGCTCTACCAGGGGGGGGGGGGGCGCACAGGGGGGGGGCGCACAGGGTGAGTAGAACGCGCAGAAGGGTTCTCAATGGGAGCGGAAACGACCGTGCTCGTAGGCCTGGAAGGGCCAGGAGCAGAGGGTGTCTTTCTTAACATTGAAGCATAAGACGTCCCAGCCAGCGCCGGGCGCAACAGGACCAAGTCCGTAGCCTGGTGAAATGAGAGACGATCCTGTGCCTTAAGTGCCAGGATTTCCTTCTCCAGGAAATATGCTAACACATTGCTTCGAAGTGGGGTGCGGCTCTCAGCCATTGACACTTGGACATACAGGATTTGGACTTATCGTGTGTGTCGATGAATTGTGCTTCCCGCTTTTTGGTCAGACTTATATATTTTATGACTTTAGCGCGCCAGCCTGACACTACTACTTAGGAAGGGAAACAATTCCTCTATTGGCTGAGTGGACTCTTTAATTACTGTATCATGAGAATAGCACAGTGTTTAAGGAAAGAGACGGTCAACACGTAAGGTAAGGATCCAGTGAAACACTAAGAATTAACCAAAAATATATATCTTTTTAATTTAACAATTAACTCAAATATTTACACTAAATTCTAAAAGTTTAACATGGTTCACAAGAATTGAATAAAAGCCTATTCCTGATGCGAGTCCTGATCAAAGCAAAGTAGGCTCAACGTAAATAAACCAATTGCCAGTTAATTAATTTATGGAGACCTTATAGTACAGCATTTAGCCACAATTTATGTTCCACTAATCTAACTAAAAATATGACAAGAGTCACTAAATATTATTTCTCCTTTAGTTAGCTTGGGTACAGCATTACAATCCTACTTAATCAAAACAAATATATATAGTCAGTCGGACTTACATGACCTTGAAAGGAACAGGGGTTGACGGATGTCGCTATATTGGATTTTTCACGGTTCTTCGCATTGCAGAGGGCGGATGGTGGTTGTCCCGGAGATGGTGGAAAACGATGTCTAATTCTTCTTATAACTTTATCTATCCGGTTATACGCCTAAAAGACGGAGAGAGTTGTGCTCTATGGCTCAGGGAGTACTCCTCTTGGTAGCCCTTGAGTTCTTCTAGTATTCTCTTCTTCTTCGCAGGGTTGCCCAACTGGGTTTTGGTTTACAAGGTGATTCCGAAAGTACTTAAATGGAACTTCATTGGGGATTAATTCTTCTTCTCTCACAATTACTGAGATTGCTATTGGAGAGTCCCTCGAGGGTGATCGCACCTACTTTTGTCTTATTCCCTCCCGAAATTCTTGTTTGGTACTTAGGAATTGTGATCCAGCCAGACCTCAGGCTAAGTCTGCGAAGGATAAATCGGTATGGCACCAATAAGAAAAAGAGACGAACTTCTAAGTCTTAGAAGTCGATTTCGGAACTGGGCGAGGGACTGATCACATTGATCAAGTCCTCTATCATCTCTAACACAATTAATCTCTTTTCTTTCCTTACGGGGCTTATTTATAGACCGGACACTGCCCCACCTAAGGGGGACGGGGTGATGCCACTGAGGGGAGTGCGAGGGGTGAGGGATGGTGGCACCGCGGAGCCCAGGTCTGCTTCTTAATGAGAGGCACCGACAAACGTCACATTATTTCTCCTCGGTGTTTTTTATCTGACACCGCTTTTTGGCTCTCTGACCGATCGCCTCCTGACCTAGTTGGTAATCGGATCTTTTGAGAGCTGCTTAATGGCCTTTTGCGGCTACTTTGGTCCTGCAGCTCGACTCGACTACCCACTCAGCGGGAAGATCAGAGCCCTTCGGCAGTTGGACTGTTAGTCAGACGACTAACGTTCTCACGCCCCTCATCTTCTGGTACGTTTCTCTCGCTCTCTCCGAAGAGGGACTTTAACATATATGTCTGCTTGACCATCTGGGTGGCGTTATGTTATAATTTCTCTACAGTGAGCAGCCTTGGACAATTTACAGACTTTGGATAAAGTCAACTTTGCACATCTAGGTACATGAGCGATTCATATAGAGGAATCAGTGGCAGTAGTAGCACCTCCGCAGTAGTGGCATGAATGCCTTCACGCAGTAGCGATACCAACCGGCACGCACAGAATCAAGGAGCATGTCACGGTTGAACGTGACGAATAATGTAGGGGTGGGTTTCGAGGCCCCTCTCTGTTTTCTTATCACACACTCAACCTTGACCGATCCATGGTCAGCCAGCTCCCAAAAGGTGTCATCTATGGAGTGTCCACAAGTTCCCTCACATAGACCACTCCTTTACGAAGTTTATGATAGAGTGCAGCGTCACACTCACGTGAGTGACTTGTGGCCGAAGGGAACTAATCATGTCCGCTTTGGAAGGATCTGAGGGATTTGCCAGAAGCTGCTCCCCTCTGATGGATAATGTTGCCCTTGGCCAACATGCTACCATCAATGGCGCAATAACCAAAAAGCGTTTGAAGCCAGCGGGCTCGAAAACGCTAGATCGTCTGTCAATAATAGGTCCCGACGTACTTGCAACTTTGGTCTTGGTCTGCGACCCTACACCGGTGGGGGGCGCCTTGGGGCCGGACGTTCCGATCTTGGACTGTTCGCTTGCCGAAACGACAGCAGACTCATCCTTCCCCACCAGAGCCTCCGTGGAGTGAGAGGAACCTTTAGTTTTCTTCTTGCTTCTTTTCTTTTTAGGATAGGAGGGTGGAGTAACAAGGAGTAACAAGGAAAGGAAGTACCCTAGGAGACCTTACGGTCCATTCAAAGAGGGTACCTTTGGACTAGCAATCGAGCGGGCACATGGCTGCTCAATTGTTTTGTGTCCCTAAATGGCCACTTTTCAAGACTTTGTCTAGTCTTGACTTGAACTGGTCAACAGATTCACTGTTGACAACTTCTGCTGGAAGTGCGTTCCACTTACCGCAGATACTGTAAGTGAAAAAATGTCCACACAGATTGCGGTTATAACGCTTCAGTTCAAGTTTGAAGCCGTGATTGCACATTCTTTTCTCAATGAGTGTGAAAATATCCCGGTAGTCAACATTGTCGAACCCTCGAAGTATTTTGAAAACTTTGATGAGCTGACCACGCAGTCTACGGGTTTCCAGCGAGAACAGATCTAATTCCCTTAGTCTATCGTCATAACTTTTATGTCGGATGGAGAGAATCAGTTTGGTTGCCCTAGCTTGTACGTGTTCCAACCTTGCAATATCCTTTCGAAACGAAGGACTCCAAAATTGTACAGCATACTCCAGGTGCGGCCGAACGAGGGAGTTGTACAGACAAAGTACTATCTCCTTGTTACGGTATCCAACCTGGCGCTTTATGTAGCCTAACATCCTTTGGGCTTTCTTCTCTGCCTCGATGCACTGTTTCGAGAACTTGAGGTCGCTAGTGATAGTTATACCCAAGTCCTTCTCAGTGTCGGTGGATTCAAGAGCAGTGCCCTTAAGGATATAGGGTGATTGAGGATTTCGGTGGCCGATATGCATCACTTTGCATTTGTTCACGTTAAAAGGCATTTGCCACGTGTCCGACCACTCCCCAATCCTTTGAAGGTCCTCTTGGAGGCGGGCAGTGTTCCCTTCCTTTGCCACATTGATACCAAGCTTGGTGTCGTCGGCAAATTTGGAGATTTTGGCAACCATGTCTCCACCCACGGAAGGAGCCCCTAGGCTGGAGGGACCGGCTTCAGCAAGATCCTTCTCCGAGATAGAGAAGGTCTTAGTTGTCAGAGTGGCGCCAGCCAGGAGAGGATGTTCTTACTCTCCTTGTGAGTCCTTGGGGGCCCACACCATCTGAGTGAGAAGTTTGCACAGGAGCGGACTAAGGTTCGGTGTTTGGCACCGAACGTGTGCTCGACCCCATGGAAGATCCTGCCTTCTGGAGCTGCGTCACCTCTGGGGGCATGTGCATCTCAGTGGGGTGAGGGGGGAGCTCTATGTGGCCATCATTCCAAGGCATCACAGATCCCATTCGCGGTACTCTCTGGACAAAGGGGTGCCTCGATTTTCCCCATCCACCTCGATACTTAAGGAGGACGAGGCTGCGCTTGGATGCGGATCTCCATTGCACATTCCCATTCTTACTTTCAGTTGTCACCATGATTAGATTGAAAAAATAAAAAGGGGGCTTCATAGAAAGTAGATACTATGATTCCCTATGAGTCGAGAGGTAGAAAAAGGTCTCCATAGGATCATAAATTCCAGAATATGATCATTTACACATATAATTGGTCCTGGTCCAATGTTGATGGGTCCACCATCTCGGCAAAATTGTCCCGGAACTTTGACCATAAAGGATGGTGCTGGTGTAGGCACCTTATATGTGTACTGGAAGGTGAACAGAATCGACAGTCCAGCACACCCTAGCCAGCAAGATTTCAGCCCTCACATCAGGTAGAGACCTCACGGTTTACACTGCCACTTGACTAATGATCATAAGAAGATGAAAGTGAGCGAGGCAGCCAAAAGTTCTGTGGATAGAAGAGCAAGTGTGGAAAGGGGGTAGGTGGGTATGTAATAAAGAGAAGTAGAGATAGGCGGGTCCACTAACGAGTAGGGTGGGTGATCACCTATTATTATGATATCCTGGTGCTAGGTTTATCCCAGAAATGCATGCAGTCCACCAAAGGACCATGGCTACCAACCAAACTCTATCCAGGTGGGGACAATCCTTGTGGTACAAAGTGCAGGAAAAAAAGGTTGAAGGGAAAGCCATAATAATAATACTATTAAATAATAACATATTACTAATAATAATAATACACAATATTAATAATTCCTAGTAATAGTAATACACAATAATTATAATACATAATAAATAATAATGCTAATAATAATAATAATAAGGTAAAATACTGCTGAGAGGGGATGAGGGGAAAGCACACCAACATTTTCCAAGTGCCCAGGCCTCATCAGTGCTCATGTCAACCCAGTGAGAGGGGCTGTCCTAATTTGCACTCAGGAAGGGAGAATGTGCATCTCCTCCAAGTACCAAGTCTAACAGGTTACACAAGTGGGATGGAGGAAGTAGAATAGGCAGAAAAGTTATGAAAGTATGTTGTGGCAACTGTGCTTGTGGGCTTAGAGAAGCCAGAAGCATAGGGTGCCTCCATTATCCAAGATGTGTAGGAAGTCCCGGATTATGACAAGACAAATTCTTTAACCTCTCAAAATGAGATTCAGGCTAGATCTTGAACAGACAGGGCTTCTTTCTATAGGGGATACAAGCTACATTGCTTCGAAGCAGGATGCAGTTCGCCATAATTAACAAATTTGTGTATACATGACATATATTTGTCATTTAAGGCCCTGGCACCAATGTCAAAGATTCAAGGTTGACCTTACCCAACTTGGTAAGCCTACAAAAGATATTGGTATAGCCGAAACGTTGACAGTAATAAGACCATGGCCGAGGTACCTATGCTTTGAAGCATTAGAGATACAACCTTGGATGCATCGAGTTAGGAAACCTTTCATGGTCAACTTCAAACTTGACCACTACCTGGTCAGCCAGCTCTGCTGTGATGTGGTCTAGCGAGTAGTGCACAATTTCCCTTGCGTAAACTAATCCTTTTGCCAAATTCAAGGGTCCCCTTCGGTTCCCTAAGTAGCCAAGCGAGAGCCAGAAGCTGATGGTCTTATGGGGCCTTCGGAAAGCATCTTACATCAGTCGAATGAATCACTAGGAAGCGCCTTAAGCTGGAAGCCTCGTAAACGCAGGATACCACATCCGCCCCGAGAGTGGATGTGCCATCTTTGGTCTGGTATTAGGTGGAAGACACGACCGGCCCCGGATTGCGAGGAATCCCTGTTCTTTTTTGGAGAGGAGGGAGCAAGTGAACCATCTTATCTTTCCCTTGGAAGGGGCCCCCGAGGCCTGACAGACCCGTCTCAGCCTTATCATTATCCGGTGTTGAGGGTCCCACCAGGGACTCAACTGGCTTAAGTTCTATCTGGCTGAGGTTAGTCAGTGGGGCCGGCATGCCGACCTCCATGTAGTGGGGAGGGGAGCATGCTGGGCACGAGCAAGGTCACTAATCTTCCATCTATGTCATGGGGGAAGGGTCCAATGGAGGCCACCACCTCGTGGCCCTCTAAAGGGGATCGCTTAGTTTGGTGGATGGCAGTGAGACTATGGTATGGAAGAAGGAACCGTATTGAGTGGAAGCAATGCAAATGGATATGAGAGGGAGTGAAGAAGATGGAGTGAGAAACGACTGGGTGAGATGTTTATAGAGTGAAGGCTGTAAATATGGATGGGATTGAAGTGTTCTGAGGGAAAGGTACGAGAGATTTCACATTGTGCCCAGCTTGAAGACCAGATTGTGATATATAGTCACTTACAGAGCTCACCACTCAAGTCATTGGAATCTGACCCCCCCCCCCCCCTTGGTTCGAACTATCCCCACAACGCTAAGGGTGGCGCGCGCTGGAAAAGAAGAAAAGAGCAACTTCTGAAGGGTTCCTGGACATGTAAGGATTGCAGGAAATAAGCACACCAGAGAATGCAATGACTGGGTGACAGGACCAACGTTGTTGTGCTTGTCTCCACTACTACATGGCAAAGAGGAGAACCTAAAGACGTATGCCATTACTCCACTTTTTCCATGGACATTCCCCCAATGCGGAGCCGACTTCAGATCCTTTAGTGTCACCTATGAGTGACTAACACGTGGGACGAAGCGCTCTCAACCTTATGACGACTGCTTGGTCTCCCAGAATGTACGGCGCAGTTTTGTTGTTGAATCTCCCAGTCTGGGGATCTTCGTGCATGTTACCTGTCCCACTACCGGGAGGAGCGGGGTCATGAACGCTGGTCCCTTGTACTAGGAATAGGTTCCTGCACACTGAATTGCGGCCTAAGAAAGTTTCGGGAGGAGAATGGTCTCAATTGCATTTAGCCTTTTATGGCTTCCCACCTATGCATGAGCACGCTTATTCGTTTCTTTTGTCTTAATTGCCTTTTGTTTTGGGTGGGATATCGTTTGCTGTTTTTCTTTATCATATTTTCGTTTCGTTTGTGTTTGGGGGGAGATGGGATAGTGATATACTCTAAAAATGGGCTAAAATTCATTTCAGTGGCTAATGCCCTAGATGGCAGCACTCAGATGAGATCCCCTTAAATGATTTTTGCCAAAACGGCAGATAAGACGAAGGGATGGAAATAGACTTGTAAAGAGAATATAGAGCAGTGTCAGGATGGGAGAAGGGATGGAAGCTATGTACAAAAAATGAACATGTGAATGAGCGTGAAAGAAAATGCTGACAGGAGGAAGTGGATGATATTTGTATGATAGGTGTACATGGAGGGGGTTTGTGAGGGTAGGGGCTAGGGGCCTTCTGGCCCAGATGCTCCAGTATATAGCAACCCATCACTATGAAGCGCATTTGACGTGGACAACGATGGGTGGCCATGCAGGGAGGATAGGTTTAGCGGCGCTGATGCGCGCGGACCCCTTTGTGGTAACTGAAGTTGAAATCTTGACGTGAAACTCTAAAACACCTTTTGCTAACCTTTTACATAGAGGTCTTTGTCTCCAAAAGAGTGTTTTCTTCCTCATAATCGTCAACAAAGAATAGAAAATTACCTGTTAATTTTTTCCTATTGACTCCCTTTCCTTTCTTTTTCTTGCTTCCTCCCCCTCCTCCTTCATCATCGGCTTCATCTTCATTCCTTTCCTCCTCTTCATCATCTTCAGCATCTGAGACCCAGTCATCCATCTCAGAAAGCATCAAATCTGTGAACAGAATTAAGTTTTCAGAACCAATGAATGAAATTCATCTTACAGCAAAAATCAAAGGTATTTGCAAGAGGTCGAATTAACCTCAATCTGAAATTATAAAAAAAGGAGTCAACCAGTAAATCGATTACCTAGTACCATTAACTGTAGCATATAGTTGTACCCCGTGATTTGAATACTATGTTCAACTGTAGGAGCCCACCAAAATAAATATCAGATTGTGCGAAATAGTTGGTAAAAAACACCAAAACACACACGCAAGTAACTTTTCAATTTTATCACTGTTTTACCTACATATTCACACATATCACAGCGATGGTATAGAGTTCTGAGCAGTCAGGAGACGGAAGTTAAAAGCGAAATATGGAGAAAATGGTACTCGGGGGGGAAGTGGGAATAGAGCTGTTATGGAGAAGTTTGAGCTGTCGGCTAACAGATGGGACATTATTTTAAGCTCCTATTTAGCAACTGGAACCAATGGCATAGTCACTAAAGTTTCAAACGAAGAGGAAAGGTGTATGTAAGGCAGGCGATAAATGCAGTGACGGGGATGGGAAAGATACATACTTTCTCTGCTGGTGATGTCTGATAATTTCACTTGAGGTGGGGTAAGGATGGTACTGGTAATAACCTTGAACACAAAAGTCATTCCACTTACTTTTCTTGCTTCCTTTCTTCTTTCCTTCCTCTTCATCCACATCACCATTGTCCTTGCGGAACTTCTTTTCATACATAACTTGGAAGTAATTCATAATTTTGTCTCGTCTGGAAATAAACAGTAAAGAGTAAAAAGAAACACTTGGGAGTAAGGAAGAAACTGATACTCAAGCCGAAGCAGCCAATTGGGTGAATTGATACACTTCATCAATCCATTAATAAATTGTAGGAGTTTGACCACCGATCTGCGCTCATTTAAGATGTCTATTCTTTATCAGTGGGATCCGAACCACGGGCAACTATAGCCTATGGGAGCCACCGAGAAATCAACTCGAATAGGAACTCCATCTCGCGACTAACCACACCCCATGTGGCTCAACTTCGCTGTAATGGGAAGCGATGTTTCCACTCGGTTAAGCCTTAGTCCCCCACATTAGGGGAGTGTGGATATGAAAACTCGGTCGGCAGGTTCGGGATGGAAGAGTGTTGTTGTTTGTGTGAAGTGAGGAGGGATGCAGAGGCAGCGGTGTTGGGATTGGCTTCATGTGTGAGGGTGTGAGATGTATTGCCTGATAGGCGGCAGCCCCCTGCGAGCGCCAGGAGTGTGTTAGGTGAGGCTTTCGCCAGGAATCGAACTCGGGACTGAGGGGGGAAATCCAACATCTTATCTCCAAACCAATACCATTTCCTTGAAGTCATGAGATTATTATACAACAGCTGGGTTTCTCGTTATGATGGCCCATTTCCATATGGGCACACAGTCAAAGCTAATCACTAGTGACGGGCAGCTTACATCGTAGTGATGATACACTGACACACCCACCACTGGGATAGGTTGATTAATACCAGAATTATCTTGGCTTACATCATCATAATTACCGGCTGCCCGACAAAGTGTGATCGTTGCGCTTCAACGCCACTAAAACTACCCGCCCCCACTCCCCCACCACCCTTAGCAAACTTAGGCACCTTATATTTGACCTGCGGTCACGGCTAGGCCGAGTGAAATAACTTGCAGCGAAGTTAAGCCACATCGGGTGTAGTTCGTCGCCGGATAGAGTCCCGATTCGGGTCGCCATACCTTGTAGATACCTGCGGGTCAGTTCCCACTTTAAACTGTAGGTCCCCACTGAGGAATATAAGGCATCTTAAATAAGTGGAGGGCGGTGGTGGTCAAAGCCATACCACTTTCTTTTTTTCCATGATTGGAATTGATGGTCACGAAGGGTTCCCTGCTCACTGCGGGGTGAGTAGCCAAGACATTACTATCGTTCTGGCTGCACACTTTTACCCCAACAAGGACTGGCCTATGGAGACCATGTTATTATTAGTAAAAAGCCAACTTACGAGTATATATATCCAATTAAACCATTGAAGAAAGTTCCCTTTTGTACAAAATTTCATTTTATATGGAAGGTTTAGTACTTTCCTAAATCATAATTTGCCCAAAAGTGTAAACTGATTCCTATTTTCTAAATGAGCACAATAGAATATGAACTTCAACATGTAAACATTCTTATATTTTGGCATACATTATCAGCTTCCAAAAGAGGGGGTTGCACAAATCAGTGCCACAAAAAGTATATGATTCTTTGACTTATCAAACAAAAGCCTATCCCCTTTTTTCCCACACTAGCCTCCCTTAATGGCAATAGAGTTATAGCATCTTGTCCAGGCAGCGACCACCCGGACATAAGGTAACTTTTGCCCTAGTAGGCAGTTCCCAGATGGTCTCTTCCAAAAACAAACCTGGACAAAAGGGCAAAGCACCAGTCCCCTCTTCCTAACAAACCCCCCTTCGAACACATCTATTACAGGTACCATAAAGAAGAGCTGTTACATTTAGAAGTCTATAGTTTGAATTGTTTATGTTGTTCAAATATCAGTTTGAATGATGTTCTGATGATTGGAGGGAGGGGGGGTCAGATAACCCAGGGATGACAAATAAATTAATTTGGTCAAGCCTAGCAGCACTAATGAATGACACCACGGCACATGATCTTTCCCAAAGGTCTTCTTGGGGTAATTTTGAAAGATGTTGAGAGATGGTCGAAGGAGGGGCAAAATAAGATGGGAAGGGCAGCGTTTTTAGGTTGCCTGAGGACACAGCAGGGACGGTCGAGATTCTATTTTTGCTTCCATATAGAGCGGGGTTGACCAGGGAACCTCTGGTTGAGTGATTTAGAGTTGCTATGGATTGGTGATGTTGAAGGGGGAGGCGGGGGGGGGAGGGGGTATTTGGGAATAGGCTAGCTTGTGTCTGATTTTGAAATGCTATACAGGTAAAGTGAGCATGAATGTGGGCATGAACAAGAGAAATGAACACGGTACAAACCCAATCGTACTCTAGTAAGAGGACAATTAAATTACATGCAAGTGACATCCCAATAATATCTCAAAACAGCAACACAAATACAGCCATGAGAAACAACAAACAACATAAACTAGACAAACTGTACCCAAACAAACATATGACAGTCTTAACACAAAAACCCACTAACATTATTCACCTCATAAAGGTATGAATCAAACCACTACATCCCACTAAATATAACGTCTACAATATTAGGCCTCACCTATGATACACACACGACTTTCACAGAATATGCAGCACAACCAACATAAACCTCAATGCACTACATGCCCTTACAGGTACTACTTTTATACAAAGAACAAACAAAATCCACTAATCACCCTATATACATATATCTGCACCACACACAATTATGCATCTCTTGCTTGCCACCCCTCACTGCCAAATCTAATAAATTCAAAACACCACAAAATAAAAGAGCACTAAGGGCAATAATCACTGGCTGAACACAAGCCAATCCCCCACGCCCTTCAAACCAACAATAAAAACCAGGATTCTCTCCCTAAAAACACATTTAAACAATACACACAATTCTAAATGGAGCTCTTCTTAGGCTAGTGAATAAGGCATTGGACTTCCAATGCCTAGATACTGGGTGCAATCCAAGCAAGAGCGGAGGCAAAACTTCATTGTAAGGAGAGTGGCTGCATATTGGGGAAGTTAGCTCCTTACACACACATGACTAATCATAACACTCCTGTCTCTTCCTTCCTCAACCTTGACACACAAGATATGAACTTTTCCCACATCGCAGAACCTGCTGAAGGGGTATCCATATCCATATGCCAATAACATGGGATGGGTGCCATACCCTCACCCAGCGGACAAAGGGTTCTACACTCAATGGTTGGTACTGAAAAACAGTACTACCCAGCACCCTCACCTTTCGTGAGAACTGGCCTATGGTGCCTGCAGACTTGTCACCAATTATTATTATGATTTTTATGCTAAATTCATTATCTGGTCAGTGGATCTTATGTAATAGTGCTATAGTAAGATGCTTCCAATTATACACATGCCACAGCCTCAATACATACCCGATCACCTAAAGGACCAACAAGTAATGCCTTAAGTACATTTCAATAGAATCTGTCCACTGCAACAAATGAGAAAAAACTCGCCCACACAAATAGACGCCACTTACACAAACCCATATTGCACTCCCATCCCCAAACCAAGCTTAGAATCTTCCCTTCCCACAAAGACAAGGGTCACTCATGCAAGACATAGATCAGGACCTCAGCCAAAAATGCAAACACCTATTATACTAAACAGACAAGCAAAACTGCCCATGCTGTGACGACCCTTTTGAAAATACTGAACACCTAATGGTAATACCCCCAAACCTTAAACCCCACAGACAAGGCAACAACCTATCTTCAGTCAGAGACGTCTTAGATACATCCACCAGAGGTAGCGACCTTACTGGCAGCTTCAGACTGCCCATAATAACCTACCAGGAATCAAAGTATTCTCACCTGACAAATTCTTCCTCAGCCTCTTCAGCACTTAGTGCCTTGTATCTTTGAACAGGTTGAAAATTGTACCACTCATCAACAGGATATGCCTCAAAGGCACCATCTTTACCTTGCATGAAAACATACCATGATACGTTGTCAGCTACACCACCTTCCCTGATTCCTTTGAACCTAAAATGAAAAACAATTCCATGCAGTACATATAATACATTGATCAAATCTTTTCTTGCTAAAAAAAGTCAAACAATTGTTCACAGTAGTGTTATTTGGGAAAAAGACCAAAAGAAAGAATGTAAAACAAATTCTATCCCACACTTTTTGATTGGAGATATTACCACCAATTTGCACTTGATTTTTTAGGGATTTCTCAGTATAGCAAAGGAATTTCAACATAAGGGGTCTTCAAAATTAAAAATTGTGTCCTAGCAAGGTAAGTAAAAACATGTCATGGTGCATCATCATAATTAATCACTTTCCCACAAAGTGGGGGTGATTGGTGTACATTATGGCACTAAAGGACTGACTCAGTGACAGCCCCACTCAATTCCACCAATATGAATTGCAGTCGCAGGAACATAACAATCAGGTGCAAGCTTCCCAGGCCAGCAGTCCCTATCTGGGTTTAGTTGCCTCTTATGATGTAGGTACCATAAGATAGGATGGGATTATTCCTACCAAAAAATATAGGCAGAATTTTAATTTCTGTTAAAATTAAAGCAAAAACAAAAAATCAAATTCTTGTAGAGTTAGCGGGGAAGAAGAGTGGAATTGGTTAACCATCAACATCTGCTACTTTCCTACAGTGTGGTGGGCCAACATCAAAACAGCTAAAATTATCTGCACCCTCCTCACCCCTATAAGTTCTATCAAGCACAAATGGCTGCTTTTTGAGCCATGGGTCCTCCTCATAAAGTACATGTGTAGCACTCTTTAAGGCACATGACCAAAGTAGCACAAATGACAACAAGGTACATGCAACACGGGGGCAGATCTAGAACATAGGGCTTTCTGGGCTCTGGACGGGATTGATGAAGATAGCCATGAGAGAGCAACGGTATTTAAAAGCCTGTAAATAAAAAAATTTAGAGGGCTATCTAGCAACTGCCACCAAGGGCATAAGTCACTGCAGTCAATTTAGCCTATTATTAGATTATGTTAAAAAGAACAATAAAAACAACAACAAGAAAAAGAAGCAGAAGACACGTCAAAGAGAAGCTACCCTCCCCCCATTTATCAAGCAATCACACACCCAAAAAGTCAATCAAAATGAAAGCAAACCTCCTCCTCCAAAAAGTCAATCAGTCTAGTATCAAGGGTACACAAACATGTCTCGAGTACAAAAGAAGAGCGGGAGCAGCCATGGTCATCCCAGAACTGAGACAATGCAGTAATACAGAAGAAAGCTCCATCAAATGGCAGTGTACCGTGTGAGTGTAATCAAGTAGGAAATGAAAGAAAGCAACCTGAAGCTGCTGAGGGATTGGGGGATAGGTCTGTGGTAACAATTTCAGTGTGAAGGTGCGCAACTTTAAGTTGCCCTTGGCTATCTCCCATCTTCTTTGCCAAGCAGCCAGGAGGAATGCCCTGATTCCTGCCATGTAGCCTGTTTGAGGAAGAGACAAGCACTGGTCTGGTCATCCAGTTCTTGCAGACTCTATGGTGCCCTCATTCCCCGCAATTCCTACATGTCCAGGAACCCAGCAGAAGATAATATTAACATCCACCCAGCTCACAGCAACTGTGTTGTCATGGATACCGGGAACCATGGGGTGTAGAGATTCTAATTCCCCAAGAGCACACAAGGTGCTTTGTAAGTCGCTATAGATCACAATCCAGTCTCCGAACCAGGCATGCCACATTATCTTGCATACCGAGCAGTATTGGAACCAACTCAGCCATGAAGAGACACACAACACCTGGTAGAACCCTGCTGACTTCAAACAGAGGGAATATAGCATGGAAACTGACCCCCTTCTGGGACTAAAGCCATCTGTATATACTGGCACTGAACCAGCATAACACAGGGTGCTCCAAAAAGGACAAACACAATATTCCCAAGCAGTGTGGAAGCTTTGGGAGCAGATTTTATGGCGACAAATAGTCAAAGGTGGTAGAGTCGAGGGTGGTGTCTTGGGCACGAGCCCGAGAGCTAGACCAAGCTCTCGAAGGAGTTTCCTGGTCCTAAACCCAAAGGCCTTAGGGTATGACTGGCATCTCATGGCATCATAGGCACTGTCGAGATAAGCTGCAGATGCAGTGATAGCTGTTGGTGACTGAGGAAGGGGCTGGTCTTACCCAAACAGGCACATAAGGCACTGTACACAGCGCAGAGTGGCATTTCCACAGCATCAACAAGTCATTTCTCAATGGGGACATGCATAATGAACCGGTCACCAGGCAGAGACCAGTGTGGTGGATCAATGACACCAGCTGCAATATATGCTCAGCTGAGGATGCATGAAACTCACACCCAGTCAAGCTTAAAACGAACAAAGCAACAGTAGAAAACCAATGTGGAGTGGAACTTGCAGAAGCTGCACTGCGCAGAAGACAGATGGCCTCCACTGTCCAGAAAAAGGCTAATCTAACATTTACCAATTTCTCCATCAACTTGCAGGATTGGCCTCACCTCCAGGAAGGTGAGGCTGGGGGTGAAGTAGGTTGTTTAAAACTCCCCACCTCAAACCTGAGCTCATAACTAACAATCCTTCACATCTGCACATAAACTGCTGGGCGAACAGGGTGAAATACACAGCTAAATCAATTTCAAAAGACAATTAGTTATGAAATTATTGATCAGATGTTATTCCTAAACTGACTTTTGATATATTTGAATCACTCGTGCATACAACAAGCAGTTTTAAAAAGTTTGTATCGAGTAAAAAATCCTAAGGCAGCAATATTAACATCTGTTAATTTTGAAAAAAGAACATGCATCAAAATGCATTGGGAAGTTTATGTGAGAGTGTAATAATCAATGCTTTGGGGGACAGTCCCAAACACATTCCCATCAATGATTTTACTCTTCTCCCATCCTCAAATGGGGCTCTCTTTTAAACAGCTCTCTTCACTGTAATACATCACTTTAATTTATGTTTATATGCATATTTGTGGGAGCTTAGCATGCTGGGACAAAATACTGAAATTATATCTTAGCATGCTGGGACAAAATACTGAAATTATATCTTAGCATGCTGGGACAAAATACTGAAATTATATCTTAGCATGCTGGGACAAAATACTGAAATTATATCTTAGCATGTTGGGACAAAATACTGAAATTATATCTTAGCATGCTGGGACAAAATACTGAAATTATATGTCAATTTTTTTAATTTTAATTTTCTATAATTCATCATTAACCCCCTCCATATGGATACTTAGCATAGATGGGCGCAACTTTAATTTTTTCAGGTGACTTTGCTGCCGGATCTGGTGCAACTGCAACTTTGCGACTATTTTGCCCGCCCCCCGTGCGAATTAGAACTGCAACTTTTTTTGCCAGTGCGACTCCGCTAAATTATACTTTAGCGTGATAACAGAAACATGCTTTTATAAGGCAAAAAAACACATATTTATTCATTTTTTTAAATATTTTAGTTAAAACACAGCCTAAACTAATAGCTACAGGTCATCCTCCTCCTCCTCCTCCTCCTCCATGTCCTTCTGGCCCATCTTCTCATCCATGTCTTTCTGGCCCATCTTCTCCTCCATGAGGTCTATGCTCCCTTTGAGGAACACAAGCACCTCAAAGTTGACCTCATCCAGGAAGGACCTCTTGGCCCTGAGGATGCCCCCGGCCATGCTGAATAGCCTCTCCACAGCTGCAGAGCTGGGAAGGGGGGTATTTCTTTCAAAAAAAGTGATCTTTGTTCCTGTTCAAAGTCGCAGCAAAAGTTCAGAAAATTGGCGGTGCAACTTTGCTTAGTCCAACTTTTTCAAAACATTTGCAACTTTCGACTTTGCGACTTCAAAATTCATAGTGTGGCAAAGTCGCAACTCATTGCCACAACGCCCAGCTCTGATATTTAGTAAAATATTTCAGATAAAATTAATAATCTAAAAAAATAAAATGTAGATTTCTTGAATAAATTAAATCTTGGTTACTTAGGGATACCTGGACTATCGCCTAACCATGTGGAAACTGCTCCTGATTATAGTGAAGTTGAGCTAATGGAATGTGGTAAGTGGCTGGATGGAGTCCCCATTTGGGTTGCCTTCATAGTGGATGCCATACACTGTAGATACCTGTGGTTTAGATCTCATAATTAAGCTGTAGGTCTCCATTATCAAATCAAAGGCATCTTAAATGAGTGCAGAACAGTGGCAAAACCCCTAAAATAAGTTGGGGGGTGGGAGGGTATGCCACACAAACTTTTTTTCTAATGGGAGAATTACTTCAGATTTCTACTAAGTATCAATCATAAGCCAAATTAGGAATCACCATATAATTCCATCACCCATTGCATTAAGAATTATCTATCTTCAGTAGTTTGTTATTATCAACCAAAGCTGATTTTCCAAAATGGCAGATCCAGATCTTGTATTTGTCTAAATATAACATTTTGCCTTTAACAAACAAACAAAATCTGTTTGAACCAAACTAAATCTACATTATCTCAACTAGAATTTGGTGGCAGTCCTACGTTTCTACCACTACCATTCTCCATTACTGTAGTGTGATTCAATAAAGATTGCCCCTCCAAATATATGTTAATATCTTATATCCAAATCAAATTGTGTGTGTTGGTAGAACATCACAAATTGTCCAACCCTAGGTATTTTAATTTTTTAATTTTTCATACCCTTACAATGTTAAAGTGATTAAGTGATCCAAAATATGAATCTGGATCTCGATCCATCCCAAAGTCTAATCAACTCTTCCTTGGCTAAAGGCTCCCTCTACAAAATTTGATCAAAATGTCATTATTTTTTTAGATGTCTTGTAAACAAACTTTGCTAGCTAGAAAAATTCTTGAATCAACCTATTACCATCACTCAAATTGTGATATCTGGTAAAGCTGGCCTACATTGCAAAATAGGCAACAGCTAAGATACACCACCTTCAGAAAGTTACGTGAGAGAAGGGTACAAACTTTTTCCCACTTTTTCCACCAATGTTAAGCAACCAGGGCTGATCTTCAGACTTGTATTTCTTTACATTGATCCCATATTTTTTCCTTCGAGCCTCTTCTCTCTGTTCTCGACCAAACTCAGAACCAGCACCAAACCTGATGGAAGCATTATATAGCATCAGTTATGGATCAACCAATATTAAATTGTAAGTTTAGTGTCAAATAATTCTTGGAGTGAATTGAATAGAAAAAAAAAACCTACTTTAATAAACAGGAGACTAAACTCCAAGTTAGGATCATCAGATAAAAAAAGGGATCCTCATCCAAATACCTAAATAAATATTTTTAAAAAACACACTTGATATTCTAAAATCATACATAACCTTCTTTTCTCCCATTTAATTTGCCAAACCAAAGTAAAATCAGGCAAGATAATCAATCAATCAATGGCCATAAGTAGCTAATATTAAGATTGAAATTTCTAAAAGTTTTATATGAGGCAAGAGGAGACAGTCATAAGTTTTGAGTAGAGATGTAAAAGGAAGTAAAGTTTGAGGAAGTCAAACTGCATAGAATGTACATTACCCCAGTAAAAAACAAATGGTCTATTGGACCAACCCAAAACTTTGCCAGATCACATCTTATTTGTGGAAATCAGGCATTAAAACTTACAGAAATAATAGACAAATGGCATATAGCTTAAGGACATCTGTGCTACTAACTTTCTGAAGAGATTCATAAAATGATAAAGTTTGGGGACATGATTATTAATATTACTTAAGGCTAAAAGCAAAATGTAAAAATCTGTAAAGAAAGTGAATATGCGTGGAAGATATATAGCTGAGGATACATGCGTGGGTACTGGGACAAGGGTGACATTCAGAATACCATCCAATGTTCAACTGTAGCATGGCTGACTATATTACACCTGAAGGTTGTAGCCATAAAAATGAGGAAAGTATAAACTGATATAAATAATATAAAGCACTAGGGAACAAGGGGGCAACACACAACTCTCCTGAATATGCGTCATGATGGCATGTCTGCTTGCAAGGAAAAAAAAGAATATGTACAAAACTTATGAAAGAAGCCTTCGGGCAACTTACTTGGGCATTTCATCCTCTAACTTGTATTCCTTCAAATTATTCTCTCTTTCCATCTTACAATTTGTCCAAGTTTTAAAAAAATCAGCTCCAAGATCACTATTAAATCGCATCATGTGGTAGCGCTTTTTGGTTAACCTGCAATATGAACATTAAAAGAGGATCCAGAAAAGTTTTATGGCAATAGATGGAAAAGATTGAAACAATATTCTAAACAACCTATGTAACAGTAGTAGTATGGTTCGCCAAACTGCCGTAAATCCAGGGGAATCCCCAACTGGATAGTGAAAGATATAAAGGTCAGTATGACAATCCCTGGTGAGCCCAAGGGCACCAGGGGCCAGTCCTCTTTGCGGAGAGATGCCAAGAATCATTATGTTTTTGACACCCACACTATGTTCCTTGAAACATATTGCGTGTGTGTGTTGCGCTGCGAAGATGCGAGAGGAAAGAAAGCAGTGTTGTAATTGGCTATGTGTGTGATGAGACGTTTAAGATCTACTCACCCCAGTACAGGGCTGAGCACTGCATGTCCACCAAATGGTAGCCAGATCTCTCTATGCGCTGACATTTGTGTCCGCTCTTACAGGGATTGAACCCGGTACCACAACGTTGCCAGACCAACGCCATATCCACTGGGCTAGCAAGAGCTCTTTAACAACCTATGTAATGAAGTTCAATTATATTCAGGGAATTTATATGGTCACATTCTAGAAGATAATAAAACATGCAGCAATTAGTAAAGTGACTTACTTTGGAACACGAACAATATATTCCTTCACTGGGGCCTAAGGGAAAAAGGAAATATCAATATTTATTTATTTTATGGTCCAAATCCAGGATTAAACTGTATTTGTTTAAAACTTTTAGAAACCTTCTTAAAATGATATAACGATAAGAAAGGGATTAAATTAATCACAATATAGTTATATTATCAATATATACTTTTTAAATAATTTTGTGCAAAAAGATCATATATCTATCGTTGTTTTTTAAAATTAATAAATCAATTACAAAATTACTTATATTTTGAGTGACATTAAAAGTGACACAAAAGTTAATATTGTTTGAAAAGTAAATATCATCAAGGGAATAAAAATTTATTAAATAGTGTTGTGAAGATTAATGAAAAGGATGTATATAGAAAGATGATGGTGTTTTATATAATCTCTCATCTTTTTAAAACTTGGCTAACTTTTTTTAAGGATGAAAACTTACAAGGCATGGAACCAGATAAATTAGATCAAATCAAATACTAGTTATACCAAGTCTCTACAGCCAGTATCATCATTAAATTTTGTCCACAAAGTGGAATTGATAAACATCAACATCACTAAATATTTATCAGGCTTGAAAAGAAATGAAAAAAAAAGTGCTTTCAGATGCATGGGTTACACAACAGGAGCATCTATCCAAGAATAATTACCTTTTTTTTGACATAAGCTGGAAGATGGTATGGAATTCTCCCTATCAACATAGGCACCTTCTTTTATTCACTTGGATGATCAGTTTAAACCAGGCAAGTTATGCAGGGCTGTGGCATCATTACTTTTACTTGAATCTAATGCTCAATAACAATGAAGCCTTTTTTTCTTTTCTTTTTTTATTTTAGGAGCCTATCTAGCAACTGCCTACTAGGGCAGAGGTCGCCGTACTCATGAGGCTTTTAATGGGGAATATGTGGAAGGCACTGCACCCAAGGTGGAGACAAATGTGGTGGATTGAGTCCACCTTCCACAGTACACACTCGGCTGCAGAGGCATAAAACTTGCATCCACACTCAAGCTTTGAACAAACAGAGGCTCACCAGGAGTCTGAGAGCATACTCTCTGTCCTGTTGAACAAATCTAACAGGAAGGACATGCTTCACTCACCTAGATGTCAAAGCATGGCATAGGGTACATCGTCTGTACCATGGGCATTGTGCGCACATGAACCAAAAGTGGAATACAACTCATTCACATGTAAACCTGTCATTAAAGGGTTCTCTGCCTCTTGAAGTAAAGTAAAGTCAGTGACCTTCAATGATATCATGATGTGCATCAAATGCTGGCAGAGCAGCATCTCAGCTAGAGAATGCTAGAGTCAGTCGCGAAGGAATCGGCCATGGATACAGGATCTGAGATTGCAGTCCCATTCTCCTGGAGAACTTGCCCTGAATCTTTATAACCTGCTTCCATAACTCAGCAAAAGGGTCTTTCCCCTTAAGTGAAAATACATATGCCTGCCAGGAAGTGGCGGGCATGTATCAAAACATACCAACCTAGCCCTAGTCAACAAAATTCATGACAGTGAAATGATTCAGGCACCATTTATAGTGCATATAGGCATATTGCTTCCTTTTGAGGGTTGTCACCACTCAGCTGATAATCACAGAAGGGTTTGGTGTGCAAAATGGCCAGACATTCAAAGAATAGTAGTTAGGACCACATCAATGAAGTTGTCAGAGAACTTAATAGCCTCATCCACTGACCTAAACTCCTCAAATGGGACAGAGAAATCAGTCAATTCCTAAAATGCGAACCACTGCACCCTCGCCAAGCACCACCCTGAGGGTCTCTCTGCTGGCAGTGGTCCATAAAATGATATTTAAATGGGAAAGTGATCACTAGTATGGACATCATCAATGACCTCCAACACAAAATTAGGCTGTGCATCCAGAGAGCACAGGGTTAGATAAATAAAGGTAACTGAAGTGGCTCTGGGGCAGTGATGCATAAACTCAGCCACATTTAAGACACATATCTCCAGCTCATCAGGGTATATGTGCCCAGCATGGTATCCTGAAAAAACATAGTTACCCAGAAATGGGAGGAGATAAACCTCCATAGCTCCTCCCAGTTAACCCAGTATGTGAAAATTCCATTGAAGGAATATGCTCTAGAGGCCTAGCTCAGAGGCCTTCTCTTTGAAGAGAAGACCCCCATTGGAATGACCATATGCTTCCATAGGCAGAACCCTGTTGCCTTCACCGAATTATCAGAGGTGGTTATGCTTGCTATCTGCCTCAAGACCTTTAGTGGGCACAGCAGCTTTGGAGGTGAGGGGCCCTTTTTTGGAGGATCCACCATCTCCTCACTACCCAGTCCAGCTTTGGTGGGGGCATAGGAGCCAAAGCTCTTTTGGTGCTTTCCTCCTTTCGGGGGGGAGGGGGCCTCACAGCTAGATGAACTGATCTTGGCCTGGTCACTTTCTGAAACAGCAGTGGACGCATCCATCACCAGAGCCCCCGCAGAATGAGAGGAACCTTTAGTCCTCTGTCTTCTCATTACTTCTTTTTATCTTGGCAGAGGAGGGTGGGGAATGACCAGATTAGATCCACTGCTTGGAGCCCCAAGGTCAGATGGACCCGCCTTATCAGGATCCTTCTAGATGAAGAAGCTCCTAGCTATCAAAGGAGAGCAGCTGGGCGAGGAGGTCCCTCCTCTCCTTGTGAGTCCTCAGGGACACCACCATGAGAAGCTTACACAGGAGCGGACTCAGGTTCACTATTTTGCACAGAGCCATGATAGACCCCTGGAAGATAATGCCATCTGGAGCTGGGTCATCTCTGGGACCTTGTCCATCTCAGGGAAACCTCCCTGTAGCCATCCCCACTAAAGACATCACAGATCCCTTTTGAGGGGGCAGGCACACAAAACCCCTACAAACTGTAGAGGGTTATACCAGCGGGTCCTGCTATCCCTTGCCCGCCTAAAGGAGTTGGCTACCTCCCTACTCTCTTGGTAGTCCAAGTAATAGTAAAGGAGGGATTGCCGGTGGTAGGGAGATGGAGTTACCCAATGGGGGCCTTGGGAGAAAGGGGTGAGGAGGAATCCACCACATCCCGGTCTAGAAGAGGACTAAGTCTCCTCTACAGTAAAGAGGCTTAGAAGGGCCCCTAAGGATGCACAGGGGAGGGGGATTCTTTTTCAGAGGTGGAGCTGCCTGAAGACGGCTCTTAAGATGGCAAAAGGCAAGCCCCTTTGCCACATATAAATAGTTTAGCCCTTCCACTGTCAAGGGATGTCTTGAGTTACCTCATCCTCCAGATATCTAGGGAGGCCAAGGCCACTCTTCGAGGCAGATCCCCAGGCATATTCTCACTAATGCCTTGAATCATAACCATATGATAGAAAATAGGAAAAGGAACTCATGAGATGTAGATACTAAGACATCCCAATGACTTGGTAGATTAAGAGAAAAGTCTCTATAAGATCAGAAATTCGAGAATGTGATCATTTAAACATAATTGCAATTCTTACATGTCCAGGAACCAAGCAGAAGATAATCTCGACATCCGCCCGGCTTGCCAAAACCGTGGCGTCACGGATATCGCGAACCAGGGAATTCAGAGATTCCAATGCCCTGAGAGCACTCAGGGCGCTTTGTGAGTCGCTACCTATAGATAACAATCCGGACTCAGAACCGGGCACATCGCTTAATCTCCCGTACTGAGTGGTGTATTGCCACCAGCTCGGCCGTGAAGAGAGAGACAGCGCCTGGCAGAGTCACGCTGACTTCAAACAGAGGATGTACAGCATGGAAGCCAACCCCCTCTTGGGGACTTGGAGCCATCAGTATACACTGGCACGGTTCCAGTGTGACACGAGGTGCGCTCCAAAAAAGTCAAACACAATACTCGCGGCGATGTAGAAGCTTTGGGAGCAGAACCATGGCGAATAATGCACTGTGCACGGCGTAAAGCGAGTGGCATCTCACCAGCATCTAGTAGGCTCTCAATGGGGGAAATGAGGAAGGCACCAGTCGCCAGGCGAAGGCCAGTGTGGTGGATCCAATCCACCTTCCGCAATACACGCTCAGCTGCCGATGCATAAAACTTGCATCCGTAGTCGAGCTTCAAACGAACAAAGGATAGATCAAAAGGTTAGGCAGTAGCCCTATCAGCGCCCCAAGCGCTGAACGTCACAGAACAGAGAATATCCATGGCGCGGGTACAAGAGACCCTAAGGCTGCGAATATGAGCCTCCCAGGTGAGGCGTCAGTCAAATACAAAACCAAGGAAAGGTGCGATTCCACCACTTCCAGGCGTACCCCCATTAAGAAACAAGTCTGGGTCGGGGTGGAGCCGTGGATGGCATCAGAAGTGCACCACCTTAGTCTTGGCCAAGGAAAACCGAAACCTGTGCGCTTCGGCATAGCGAGAGACGCGATTCAATGCCTGTTCGAGTCTACGCTCCAGAATTGGCATCTGGGCCGCGCCAAGAGATCGAAAGGTCGTCCACATAGAGCGTAACGAGAACATCTTCCGGCAGCACCAAAATGATTCTGTTGATGCTCAGGGCAAAGAGTGTGACACTGAGGACACTTCCCTGCGCGAACCCCTCTTCCTGCTCCAATGGGCTGGAGAGGGCTCCCCCCACCGGTACACGGAATCGACGATCTCGCAAAAATTCAGATATAAAGATTGGTAGGCGTCCCCTCGCCCCCATCCTGTGGAGAGTCTCATAGGCCTTCTCCAGATCGAAAAACACCATGGCGTAGTGCTGTCTACGAAGGAAGGCCTCGCAGACGGCATTTTCCAGTCGGAGTAGAGCATCCGACGTGGAGTGGAACTTGCATTTAGCAATTTCTCCATCATCTTACAGACACAAAAGGTGAGAGATTAGGCGGAAACCGGCCGGAGTAGAGTGATCTCTCCCCGCTTCGGAAAGGCGAGCACAGTAGCGATTCGCCAGGAATCCGGGAGGAGAACCTCCACCCAGAGCCTGTTGAATAAATCTAACAGGAAGGCCATGCCTCGCTCACCCAGGTGTCGAAGCCTGACGTACAGGACATCGTCCGGACCATGGGCGGTGTCCGCGCACGAAGCAAGAGCAGAACGCAACTCACTCACAGTAAACCTGTCATTGAAGGGTTCTCCGCCTCTGGAGAGAAAGTCCAGCCGGCGGCCTTCCACGACATCAAGACGTGCATTGAATGCTGGCGGAGCAGCATCCCGGCTAGAGAATGGGGAGAAAGTGGTCGCGAAGGATTCCGCCACGGACGCGGGGTCTGAGATTGCGGTCCCATTCTCCTGGATATTGGGAGAGGGGTCCTGCGAGAACTTGCCCCAAATCCTTTTGACTCTCTTCTACATCTCTGCTAGAGAGGTCTTCTCATTAAGTGAAGACACGTATGTCCGCCAAGAATAGCGGGGAGCGTGCTTCGAAATATACCGGAACCTAGCCCTAGCCCGATGAAATTCAATGACAGTGAAGTCGTTCAGGCGGCACTTATACCTCATGTAGGCATAGCGCTTCTGCTTGAGGGCTGTCTCACACTCGGCTGACCACCATGGAAGTGGTCGGCGTGCAAACGGCCAGATCTACTAGGAATAGCAGCTCGGCCTGCAACAATGAGATCCGGAGAAGAACTCAACGGCCTCATATATTGACCTAAACTCAACTGAGATAGAGAATTCAATCATTTGCTAAAATGCAGACGCCCGCGCCAAGCACCGCCGGGGTGGGCTCTCGGGTGGCAGTAGACCACAAAATTATATTTGAATGGGAAAGTGATCACTGCAATGAAGGTCATCAACCAGACCCCAATCAAAATCAGGCTGTGCATCCAGAGTGTACAAAGATAGATCGAGGCAGGAAAATGAAGTGGTTCTCGGGCAGTGATGCGTAAACTCATCCACATTTAGGACACCCATCTCAATCGGGTTGAGAAGGACTTGACTCCGGGGATTGATAGAGTAGTCTCCCCAGAGGAAGGGTCTACCGTTTAGATCTCCGAGCAAGAGAAAGGGCCTTGGCAACTGTGCCACAATGTGGCGGAAGTCCCCTGCATCGAAGTCGACTGACAGTGGAATGTACGCGGAAATAACAGTATACCTCCTATCAAGGTGCAGCTGCACAGCTACTGCCTGAAAGAGATAGCATGAAGGGTGTAAATCGTACATCCTCCCGCCTGGTCCCCATCCCATTGTGGTGGGGTCGCAAAACCCTTATACCCTGGGAGGGTGGGCAGGGGGCATGTGCCCAGCATGGTCTCCTGCAAGAAGATTGCCAGTTGGCCCAGAGTGTGCGGCAATTCCATTGAAGGAATATACCCTCCAGGCCTAGCTCAGAGATGCAGGGGCCTTCTTCTAAGAGAAGACCATCACGGGAATGGCTGTACGCTTTCCGAAGGCAGAACCCCGGGTGCTGTTGGCTGGACAATGCACTTAAGGTGGTGTTGCCATGTGAGTCTTTTCCTCTCTCCGTCTCGAAACCTTAGGCCAGCAGGGCACCCTCTTTTTGAGGATCCACCATCTCCAAGCCTCCCAACCCACTACTAGGGGTGTGTGAAGGAGCTGAAGCTCCTTTCTTGCTGTCCTTTTGGGGGGCAGCTTTAGGAACCCCGCAAGATGGCCTGCTGACCAACTTCAGGGGTGTTGCCTCCTGTGAGTCTAATGACTGGAGATGCATGGCCATTTCGGCTTACGGGAAATGGTCACGCTGGGGGAAGGGGGAGAGCCGTGGTCTTAGCTGGGGCTGGGTATGGACTTTGTGCTGCCAGCTTTACCAGGGGAGCACCCGGGGTAGGTAGAATCTGTAGAAGGGTTCCAAATGGGCGCGGAAACGACCAGGAGCAGAGGGTGTCTTTTTCAACAATGAGGCATAGTACATCCTGGGTAGCGTTGGTGCACCAGGACCAAGTCCTTAGCCTAGCGAAATGAAAGACAATCCTGAGCTTGAATGGCCAGGATTTCCTGTTCAAGGAGATACGCACCACATTGCTTCGAAGAAGCGGGGTGTGGCTCTCCACAATTGACACACTTGGCCACACACAATTTGTACTTATCATGTGTGGCCTTGGAGCAACTTATACAGGTGTTGGATAACCCCGACTTTGCACATCGATAGGAGCGATTAGTATGGCCGAAGCGGTAGCAGTAATAGCACCACTGTGGCAGTGACACAAATGCCTTCACGTGGTAGCGATACTAACTGGCACGCACCGACTCAGGGAGCTTGTCACAATCAAATGTGACAAAGAGTGTAGGGGTTGGGTCTCGAGGCCTCTCCCTGTTTTCTCATCACACATTCGACCTTGACCACCCCATGGTCAGCCAGCTTAAGGTGATGTCCTCTATGGAGTAGTCCACGAGTTCCCTTGCATAAACTACTACTTTCACAAAGTTCATGGTAGTGTGTGGCATCACACTCACAGGTGTGCCATTCAGTGTCCGAAGGGCACTAATCATGGCCGCCTCGGAGGGATTTGGCACATTTGCCAAAAGGCTCCCCTCTGAGAAACGGGTCACCTTCGGCTCTCTACCAATCACACTAGGTAAAGCTCTCCTCTGATGGATCATGTTGCCCTTAGCCAACATGTTGCCATCAGTGGAGCAAATAACCAGGAAGCATTTGAAGCCAGTGGGCTTGAAAATGTTGGGCAATGATAATAATAAATAGTAAATAATAATAACATACTAATCAAAATCATTAATATTAATAAATATGTAATACTTATAATAATAATTATAATACATAATAATAATACCCAGTAATAGTAATACATAATAATTATACTCAATAATAAATAATAATAATATATAATCAAATCTAAAAATACTCAATAATAAATGATGATAATATATAATCAAATATAAAAATACTGGAAAAATATCCAAGACAAATTGGTGCGGTTAAGGTAATGGCATAATTAGACAACTGCTCTGCTTCAGGTCCAGCAGGTGATCCTATCCTCCTTGAACTGGAAGACAACACTTAGGGATGACCCATCTATCAGCCCTAAGTGTTGTCTTCCAGTTCAAGGAGGATAGGATCACCTGCTGGACCTGAAGCAGAGCAGTTGTCTAATTATGCCATTACCTTAACCGCATAAAAATACTAATAAAATAATACTAATAAATAATAACAATAATAACTAATAATAAAAAGGTAAAGTAGTGCTGAATGAGGGTGACGGGAAAGCGCACCAACTTTCCCAGGCCCCATCAGAGTTTAAATGAACCCAATGGCAGGGCTTCCCTAATTTTCATTCAGAGCTTGAGGATGTGCAGCTCTTTTATGTACCAAATCTAATAGCCTACAAAAGGTACCCCTCTGTGCAACTTCTCTAGATATCAAGTATAACAGGCTACCCACCTGCAGGGGCATAGACTACGTAGAGGAGAAAACCTCTTCTTGACTAGAATAAAGTTGGAGGGGCTTCTGGAAAAGAATAAGAGGGGGGGCATCTTTTCTGAGGTGGAGCTGCCAGGAGGCAGTCAAAGGGGTGCCTTATGTTACCTCATCCTCCCCGACAGTTAGGGAGGGTGGGGCAGCATCTCCGTGCATATCCAGTCCCCCACTATTACTTTCTATTGCCTTGGGAGGATAGAAACACACAATTCCAGAATGTGCTAATTTACACATACTCAGTGTGCACAGGTTCGAGCTAAGATGGGCCTTACAACCTGACCTGCCAGTGAGGCAAAATTGTCCTTGAGCTTTAACCATCAAAGATGGTGCTGATGTAACCACTTTATAAGTGTACTGGATGGTGAGTAGAGTAGATGACCCAACACACCCTGTGCCTAATACTTGCCTTAGCCAATGAGCTTTTGGCCCTCGCCTCCGGTAGGGACCTCACGGTATACACTACAACTTGACTCAGGAGCCATAAGAGGACAAATTATGCCAAGCAATCAGAACCTTTGTGGATAGAAGAGCAACTTTGGAATGGGGTATGTGGGTATGTAAAAAAGACAAGTAGAGATAAGATGGTCATCACCTATTATTGTCATGCATTTTTTTTTTTGAGAGAGAGAGAGCCCATCTGATGACTGCCTACTAGAGCAAAAGTTACCATACTCACATGACAGCCTTCTACTAGGTTAGATTAAAAAACAAGATAAAAAATGACAAAGGTCAAACACAGGCTTAAATAAAGAAAGAAAGCAACAAAACAAAAAGGGAGTGCTCTGGCGTCAGGGATAGACCTGCCTCCCCCCGGGCAACATGCAAAATAAAAAAAAAACAGTCAAATAAAGTGGAGTAGGCCAGTCTCATCCCAAAAGTCAAATAAGCCACAAGTCTGTATGCACAAACCAGTGCCAAGTACAAGGGACAAGCAGTAGCAACCCCGCTTGTCCTGGTACTGGGACAGGTAACATCATCAAAGATCACCCAGACTGGGAAATTCAACAAGAAGGTGCTAAACAGTCAGAGGTCAGGGGTACAATGCAGTTGTCACAATAAGACACAGGTGAGAACTCCATCAAATGGCGATGTGTCCTGCAAATGTGTCCAATTCAGAGACAACAGAAAGCAACTTGAAACAGGCACCTTTAAGTTCTCCTCAACCATCTTCCATCTTCTTTGCCAAGCGGCCTGTATTTCAACCATGTAATCAGTGTGAGGAAGAATGAAACACTGGTCTGGTCATCCAGTCCTAGCAGAGTGTTTGGTACCCTCATGGTGTACTCATTTCCCACAATTCCTACTGTACTGTCCAGGAAACTTGCAGAAGATAATCTCATCATCCACTCAGCTCACCAAAACCATAGGCATCACAGATATCACAAACCTAGGGATGCAGAGATTCTAATGCCACGATTTGTGAGTCGCTATAAATCACAATCTCGTCTCCAAACCAGGCATGCAGTTATCTCCTGTATCAAGCAGTGTATTGCAACCAGCTAGGCAGTGAAGACAGAGGCAGCATTGGCAAAGTCCTGCTGACTTGAAACAGAGGGAAAAAAGTGTGAAAGCCAACCTCTTCTGAATGCAATACTCTTAGTGGTGTAGAAGCTTTGGGAACAGAGGCATGGTGACAGATAGTCAAAAGTGGTACAGAAACAGGGGTGTCACTGGCCCAAGAGTTATACTGAGGTCTTAAAGGAGTCTCACTGAGAACACTTCCCTGCAGGACACCCTCTTCCTGCTCCATTAAGTCGGAGAGGGCTCGCCCCACCCATATGCGAAATTGAAACTCTCACAAAAATTCAGATATAGAGATTGGGAGGCATCCCCTTCTGCCCCATTGTGTGGGGAGTCTCCATGATACCATAATGCCATTGGGTATCATAGGTATTCTCCAGATGAAAAACACTCTGGCGTAGTACTGTCTATGAAGCAAGGCATCACACATGTGATTTTCCGTTCGGAGCAGAGTATCCGACTTCAAGTGGAAGTTGTACTGTGAAGAAGACAAGTGGCCTCCACTGTCCAGAAAAAAGGCAGGTTAAAGAGATTAGGCGGAAACCGGCCAGGGTAGAGTGATCTCTCCCCCCAGTTTGCAAAAAGTGAGCACAGGACACAGTAGCGATTCGCCACGAGTCTCAGAGGATAATGTCTCCCCAGATCCTGTTGAACAAATTGAACAAAAAGCCTACCCCTCACTCATCCAGATGCCGAAGCATGGCATACAGGACATCACCGAGACCACAGGCACTGTTCATGCAGGGAGAGCAGCACGCTTGCTTCAAAACATACCAGAACCTAGCTCGACAAAATTAAATGACAATGAAATGGTTTGGGTGCCTTATATAGTGCATGTAGGCATAACACTTTTGTTTGAGGGTCACACACTTAGCTGACCACCACAGAAGCCGCCAGACATTACAGGACTAGTAGTTAAAAACCCCACCACCCCAAACCGGAGCTCAGGGGTGAGGGAGCATTGTCCCATCCCCCCTCAGCCCTGATCCAGGATGGTTGGGTGAGAGGAAGCTAGTCAGTGTCTACCCTGTGAAATTAGAGGCTGACCAGAGAAAGTTGTGGGAGAGGTTGTATGGAAAGTGAGGAAGCAGAGTAAAAACACAGGGTGTCAGAAAGGAGAAGAGGCTAAGCTGGAGCTGGATGGGGCGCTGAGGCCCATAAGCACTGCAGCCAGGAAAGCAAATTGTCGTGCCCCTTACGAGGACTATTATCATATCCTGATGCTAGGTGATCCTGGGATGATGTGCAGTCCACTCAAGAACCATGTCTAGCAAACGGCACTCTGCACAGGTAAAAACTGTTCCTCCTGGTACCAGGTGTGGTAGGACAAAGGTTGAGGGAAGAGTCTAAAAAATTAAATAAAGATAGAGTAGCATTGAGAATGAGTGAGGAGGAAGCACACCAACAACTGTCCCACGCCCCATCAGTGTTCATGTTAACCTAGTGACATGGCTTCCCTAAAATGCACTCAGGCTGGTACGATGTGTAATTCCAATCTCGTAATTGCTGAATTTATTTACAAATTTTTCTAACAAAAATTGTGCTGTGTATACTTAAAAATTTACTTGCATGGATTTTAAGGAATAAAAGTTTTAAATAATAAATTTTTATATTTCCTGGCAGATAACAGTTTTGCATAAGAGCACCTCAAGAATGTATGAGACAAAGTTGAAATGCAATACAAAGATGCACAAGATGATCATACTTAAAATGAAGAATTACCTGTGTGGTTGAAGAACTTGAGGCCATTTTAATATAAATTTTTAAAAAGGCACGGTTTTACCTATTTTTAAGATAACAAAAGCTTTTAGAATTTCATTTGATAGGGAAAAAGAAAAACAAAATTTTTAATGAAATTTAAAGATTCAAATGAGCAAAATGTAAAAAAAATAAGGTTTAGGTTTCCACGACACACTTTGCATCAAAATAAGTCCTTATATGATCCTGTGAGAGGAGAGAATAAGAGTTAGTTTGGGGATATTTTGTTGCTCTCATTCTATTTTCAGCAATTTCTCTACATTCCTAAATCTACTCTGAGTCAACAATCCATTCTTCTAACTCATTTATCAGCCTCTCTCTCTATAATGTCCTCTCAGGGAATTATGAGAGGACATTATAGTACTGAAAGTAGAATGGACTTGGCAGATAACAGAAATAGGTTTCAAGGCGATAGAGGTGAGGTCATTCAAGTTTCAAGAGGTGCTTCAGGGATAGGGGGGTTAAATTGTTTCTATACAAATGCTCGTAGTCTTAGAAACAAGAAGGATGAGCTATTTAGTTATATTAGCAATGAGGATATAGATATATTATGCGTTACTGAATCATGGGTTAATGAAATAGAATTTAGTGACACTATAAGTGAATTTGATTTACAGGGCTATAATATGTACATTAGTCAAAGGACAGGTAGGATTGGTGGAGGAATAATTATCTACATAAAAAACAACATTGTTTCAAGTTTAAATACTTCAATAAAGCAGGATGGAGTTGAGTCACTTTAGGTAGATATTAGGTTCAGTAAAAATAGAATGGTGCATTTGGGAGCTTTTTACAGGCCACCTGGGCAGACTGATGATATAGATGAACTAATGATAAGGGAAATAAGTAAGGGATATGAAACAGATGCAGTTATTATTGGGGACTTCAACTTAAACTCTGTGAACTATCTGATGGTCACTATTTCCCAATGCTTCCCCAACAGTCAATTCTTGAACTAAATGATCACTGTTAGAAAGTACTAAATCTAATATATTGTCCCCCCTCGTTGGCTCATTAACAAATTGATTAAAAAAATTATCCTCAAAGCATTCTATGAACCTGCCACTTGTTCAACAAACAAGTGGCAGGTTCATAGAATGCTTTGAGGATAATTTTTTTAATCAATTTGTTAATGAGCCAACGAGGGGGGACAATATATTAGATTTAGTACTTTCTAACAGTGATCATTTAGTTCAAGAATTGACTGTTGGGGAAGCATTGGGAAATAGTGACCATCAGATAGTTCGTTTTAACTTGGGAATTGAGAAGGGTAAAATAACTGAGAATGCTGAAAAAGTTTCAAATTTTCATAAGGGAGCTTATGTAAAACTTCGAAGCTTGCTAAATTTGGTAGACTGGGATATAGAATTCAGAGGTAAAAATGCTTATGGGATGTGGGATACTTTCAAGCATATAATAAATGTAGTCCAAGAACAATGTATCCCAATGAAGGCCATTAGGAACAAAAGTAGGAAACCATTATGGTGGAATCAGGAGATAGCTAGAAAAATTTCCGAGAAGAAAAGGGCATATAAAAAATTACAGGTAGAAAATAATATTCAAAATTTAAGTGATTATAGAATGGCTAGGAATGAGTTAAATAAGATTATAAAGAAGAACAAAAGGGTGTGAGAAATTAAATTAGCTCAGGATAGCAACAAAGATCCTAGAAAGTTCTTTAGTTACTATAAAATTAATAACAAGTCTGGCAGAGTTAAAATAGGACCTATCAAATATGAAGGGGTTGTGAGAGAAACTGATGAGGAAATAGTTGAGGTACTAAATGGTCATTTTGCATCAGTATTTACAAAAGAGAAACTAAATAGTTGTATGTATAGTACTCATGGGTCAGGAAAAGAGGTGTTTACTAACATTAGTGTGGATCGGAGGATGATAAAAGGACTAATAGGTGATTTAGATACTACCAAGGCCTCCGGCCCTGATAATATTCATTCTAGGATACTTAAAGAAGGGGTAGAAAGTATCTCAATAGCTCTGGACAAGTTATATACTAGGTCATTGGAATATGGAGAAATACCCGATGATTGGAAGAGAGCGAATGTAGTCCCCATTTTCAAGAAGGGTAGTAAAGAGGATCCAAATAACTTTAGACCGGTTAGCCTAACTCCTGTAGTCTGTAAAATTCTTGAGAAAATAGTTAAAAAAGGGATTTGCCAACATCTAGAGAGGGAGGGGTTAATCAGCGATGCTCAGCATGGGTTTAGATCAGGTAGATCATGTTTGACTAACTTACTAGACTTTCTGGAGTTTGTAACAGATCAAGTAGATAAGGGAGAGAATGTAGATATAATTTACTTAGATTTTAGTAAAGCATTTGATAAGGCACCACACAGGAGACTAGTTCATAAATTAAAAATGATTGGGATATGTGGGGGTGTTTCAAATTGGATAGCTGAGTGGCTGAAAGACAGGAAGCAAAGGGTAGTGCTAAATGGTGTAAAGTCAGAGTGGAGGGATGTTATCAGTGGGGTTCCTCAGGGATCAGTTCTCGGTCCATTATTATTTGCCATCTATATAAACGATCTTGGGGAGGCAGTTAATAATAAAGTGTCAATTTTTGCGGATGATACCACATTAGCAGCTGTAGTTAATGATATTGATGATAATTTTAAAGTGCAGGGGGACTTAAATAAATTGTTATCCTGGGCACATAAGTGGCAAATGACTTTTAACCTTGATAAGTGCAAAGTTATTAACATGGGAAAAGATAATAGAGAATTTAACTATGAAATGGATGGGCATTGGCTGAGCTCAGTAGAGGATGAGAAAGATCTAGGAGTAGTAATAGATAAGTCATTAAGGTTTTCTAAGCAGTGTATTGAAGCAAGAAATAGGGCAAATAGAATGCTGGGTTTTATTAAGAGAAATGTCAGTTACAAAAGTAAGGAGGTTATTATTAAACTCTATAACTCTTATGTTAGGCCACATCTAGAGTACTAACATAACATAACATAACATAACATAATTTAACGGATGACAAAAGCCACAAGGGCCTATCAAAGGTCATCCGTATCCATCAAATCCCACCCATATAATGCATCCATAGGATTTTGTCAGGTCATGCAGCTACAATATACAATTTAACAATCCATAGGAATGTCCAACCATGCATCTACAATATATAATTTAAAGCCTCCATAGGAGTCTGTCAAAAACAAAATCAAAATCCCCCAAAATATACAATAAAAAGAAACTGCATCCACAGAAATGAGTCAAGAAACATATCCACATACTAAAAAGTAAGAAATTAACCCTCCATCCCCATATAATCATCCAATCTGCGCTTGAAAACATTCAAGTTTGGGCTGTCTACAGTCTCAGGTGGCAAACTATTCCAATAATCAACCACTCTGTTAGTGAAAAAATATTTTCTAACATCCAGTCTGCACCTCTGTTTTTTAATCTTTAAGTGGTGGCCTCTAGTTCTATTACTACCTTCTAACTCAAATAACTTGCTGAAATCTAATTTATCCATCCCAGAAAAGATTTTAAAAAGCTCAATCATATCTCCCCTCACACACCTTCTTTCAAATGAAAACATATTTAATACCCTCAGTCTATCTTCATATTCAAGGTGCTTCAGGGATGGTATTATTTTTGTTGCCCTCCTTTGTACTGACTCTAATAAGTTTATATCATGTCTAAAATGTGGTGACCATGCCTGTATACAGTACTCTAAATGTGGCCTGACATAAGAGTTGTATAGTTTAAGGATGACCTCCTTACTCTTGTAGCTAACATTTCTTTTAATGTAACCTAGCACCCTATTTGCTCTATTTTTTGCCTCAATACACTGCTTTGAAAATTTCAGTGACCTATCTACTACCACTCCTAAGTCTTTCTCATCTTCAACTGAATTAAGCCAATATCCATCCATCTCATAGCTAAATTCCCTATTATCTCTCCCCATGTTAATAACTTTGCATTTATTAAGGTTAAAAGTCATCTGCCACTTCTGAGCCCAAGCTAACAGCTTATCTAAGTCACCCTGCACTTTAAAGCTACCCTCAACCTCTTTGACTACAGCTGCCAATTTAGTGTCATCAGCAAAAATTCACACTTTACTATTTACACCTTGCCCAAGATCATTTACATAGATTATAAATAATAAAGGGCCTAAAACTGATCCCTGAGGTACGCCACTAATAACATTCCTCCACTCTGACCTCACTCCATTCAGTACAACTCTCTGTTTCCTATTTTTCAGCCATTCAGTTATCCAATTTAAAACGTTCCCACATATCCCATGCAGCTTTAATTTATGAACTAGTCTTCTATGTGGAACCTTATCAAAAGCTTTGCTGAAATCTAAGTAGATCACATCAACTTTCTCACCCCTATCTAATTCTTTAGTTACATAATCCATAAAATCCAGTAAATTAGTTAAACACGATCTATCTTTTCTAAAACCATGCTGAGCATCATTAATTAACCTGCTACTCTCTAGATGATCAGAAATTCCCTTCTTAACCATCTTCTCAAGAATTTTACAGACTATAGAAGTTAAGCTTACTGGTCTAAAGTTATTTGGGTCCTCTTTGCTTCCCTTTTTAAAAATTGGCACTACATTTGCCAATTTCCAATCATTTGGTATTTCTCCAGACTCTAGTGATCTAATAAATATCTTCTCGAGAGCTACTGCAATACTTTCTACACCTTCTTTGAGAATCCTAGAATGAATGTTGTCAGGGCCAGATGCCTTACTAGTATAAGGCATGTATACAGGCATGGTCCCCACATTTTAGACATGATATTAACCTTCTTGAGTCAGTGCAAGGGAGGGCAACAAAGATTATTCCTTCCCTGAGGCACCTTGAATATATAGATAGATTGAGGGTATTAAATATGTTCTCGTTCGAAAGGAGGTGTGTGAGAGGGGATATGATTGAGCTCTTTAAAAAAATTTCCAGGATAGATAAATTGGATGTTAGCAAGTTTTTTGAGTTAGATGATGGAAATCAGACTAGAGGTCACCACTTGAAAATTAAAAAGCAAGGGTGTAGGTTGGATTTAAGAAAATATTTTTTCACCAATAGAGTGGTAGACTTCTGGAACAAATTGCTGCAGAGGGTAGTAGGTAGTCCAAATCTAAATGTATTTAAGAGTAGGTTGGATGAATTTATGGGAAGGGAAGGTTGTGATGGTTCCTAAGTTTTGTATATATTAATATTGTTTGTATATATCTATAGCTGCATGATTTAGTTCTTGACAAGCCTTGATTGGTGATACCCTTGTTTCTGGATGCAATCCTCTGGATGTAGTTTTCCTGGGAGTTTGGGTGCCTTGAAAAAAGAGGCCGTTTGACTCGGATGACCTATGATGAGCCCTTGTGGCTTTTGTCATGTTATATTATATTGTGGGGGACTTTGATTTTGTCTTCCCCTGGTGGTGCTTTTTGTGGGTGGGTTTTGACGGAGGCGGATGACCTTTGATAGGCCCTTGTGGCTTTTGTCATCCGTGTAATTATGTTATGTTATGTTATGTGATAGAAGCCTCCTCTCTGGGTAGTTTTAAGAATAGATTAGATAAATATATGGATGAAGCTGCTAGATGGGACTGACTTTTTTTTATGTACATATGTATATATTTTTCTAAGGAGTGGGGAGATTATATTTTGCGGTTGCATGAATGGACATAATCCTCTGGATGCATTTTATGTATATTGTAGATTAGATCTGACGAACTCCTGTAAAGGGTGACAATGTTGATGACTTTTCTCTGGTAAGAAATCTTTTGTGATGACCACTTAGGCAACCTGAACTTCTACAACCCTAGCATAAATTGGGACCAAGTTAGAGCAGAGTTGAGGGATACAAACTGGGAGGACATTTTACCAGACACCAACGTAGACAACCTTCTCAAGAAATTTGTGGCGAGATGTAGGGAAATTTGTTCCAAACACATACCCAAAAAAACCAGAAGGAGAATCAAAAATATAATCCCCAGAGACCGTAAAGTCCTCATGAGAAGAAGACACTCACTTCGTACCAAACTTAGAAAGACAAATTACACACCCCTTCAAGGAAGAATACGGTCCCAGATTGAAGAGGTTGAAACAAAACTAAGACAGTCGCATGAGGAACAACAACGCAGGGAAGAAAGAGAAGCAATAACCCGAATTAAGGAAAACCCAAAGTACTTCTCATATGCAAAGAAGAAACTGAAAACCAAATCACCAGTGGGACCTCTCTACGGACCGGATGGTGAGCCGACAGCAGACCCCAAACAAATGGCTAACATACTGAAGAACCAGTATGAAGGTGTTTTCAGCAACCCAAGGGAAGAAGAGAGGATATTAGATGCAGGAACTTTTTTCATTGCTCGACCAAGTACTCCTCACACACTCTCATCAATCAACATTGGGGAGAAGGACATAATAGAGGCAATTAAATTGATTGCCCCAGATGCAGCGGCTGGACCAGATGGCTTCCACTCTCAGCTGCTAAGAAACTGCAGTCAAGAACTAGCCAAACCCCTCCAGATGGTCTGGTCTCTCTCACTGCAGAATGGTACTGTACCAGTAGCCCTCAAGTCGGCTATCATTACGCCCATTCATAAAGGAGGCAGCAGAGGCCAAGCTAGCAAGTACAGGCCAGTAGCCCTGACATCCCATCTTGTCAAGATCTGTGAAAGAATAGTGAGAAAAAGGATGGTTGAATTTATAGAATCAAAGAGAGCCTTCAATGACGGACAACACGGCTTCAGACAGGGCCGCTCATGTTTGTCTCAACTACTCCAACACTATGAGAGAATTCTAGAAACCATACAGGATGGACAAAATGCCGATGTAATATATTTGGATTTTGCAAAGGCCTTCGACAAAGTGGATCACGGGATCCTATTACATAAATTACGAAGCCTTGGAATAGAAGGCTCACTTGGAAAATGGCTACACAGTTTCCTAACTGGGAGGACCCAGCAGGTATCTGTGCAAGGTGAACTGTCGTTACCTAGCAGTGTGCGGAGCGGTGTTCCGCAGGGCTCAGTGCTAGGTCCACTCCTGTTCATAATACATGTGGGAGATATAGACAACAACCTGGAGCATGTCGAAGCATCCTCCTTTGCAGACGACACAAGGATAAAAAGGCAAATAACAAGCCCAGAAGATGCAGCTAAAGTACAAGAAGACCTGCAGAGAATACTGGACTGGGCATCAACCAACAACATGCTCCTAAATGGAGAAAAATTTGAATTAGTAAGATATGGGAGAAACGACATACTCAAGAGCTCCACCAACTACAAATATGATGAACAGCAGATAGAAGATAAAGAGCATGTCAAGGATCTGGGAGTCCACATGAGCAGTGATGCTACTTTTACCCACCACATAAATACTGTAGCTGAAGCAGGAAAGAGCATGAGTGGTTGGGTGTTAAGGACTTTTGCTTCCAGAGAAGGGCAGTGCCTTAAAACACTCTGGAAGTCTCTAGTTCTCCCAAGGCTAGAGTACTGTTGCCAGCTTTGGTCCCCCCATAAAATACAAGAAATAACTACCCTTGAAGGCATCCAAAGATCATACACGGCACGAATCCAAGAGGTACAGCACTTAAACTATTGGGACAGACTCAGAGAACTGAAACTGTACTCATTACAAAGGAGACGGGATCGGTACACAATAATCTACATGTGGAAGATATTGGAAGGCAGAGTGCCAAATGTGGCCATAGTCACCAACCAACACCCAAGGAAAGGGAGACTCAGTTACATCAAGGGAGTACAGGGCACCGTACAGCGAGTAAGAAACCTGGCCCACAACTCCTTCACGTACAATGGGCCCCGCTTATTCAACTGTCTCCCGCAAGAACTAAGAGACCTGAGTGGAATTAGCCCTGAAGCCTTCAAAAATAATCTGGATAAGTGGCTTCAAGGACTAGAAGACAATCCACCAATACCAGGATACCCCAGCCGTCACCACAACACCTTGCCAGAAGTAATTCAAACTCTGGAAAGGGAGGAGAATGTGGGATCAAGCGGGTTAGGCGGAAGCCGACTTCAGCCTTGCCATTAACAGGCAGAATTTACCGAAAGTATACCGAAAGTAAAGTAATGGAACAGGAGCTGCCAAGTGTAGGCCATGAATGGTCTTTTGCAGTCTCCTTCTTTTCTTATGTTCTTATGTTATGTTGACTCCTCCCAAGCAGTCCAGGTAATTGTGTAGAGTATGGCCCGGGTAATTCTGAAGATCCATACCCCGTGAGCTTTCCCGCTCGCATTCCCATAATATTTCTTTCACCTCCCAACATGTTTCACCCAACTGTGATTTACTTGTTTTATTACTTGTTCCTGTGGGCGAGCGGGGGATTATGGGAGGCAGCAACCCATGGTACGGCTTGCGGGATATGCATCTTCAGGTCTACCCTCTCATTGTCTCGACCATTTCATCTTTGGATGATGTCTTCCATTCCTCCTCAACCTGGACTAATTCCTCTACGCTCAGAACTCGAAGTTTAGCTCCTATTCTTTTCTGTGAAAACGGCGGCTAACATTGCATTTGTCATGAGGTTCATTTTATGCGAGTGGACAGAAAGGAAATAAGAATATTGATAACAAACTATTTATTTACTGCTATATGGATAAATATGCTAAAATCATTATATAAGTAGTGTACAATGTCCCGTATACTGTCGTAACTAGACGTAAAAAATATCTAGAATTATTTTTTTTTTTATGAGGTGCTTTTGGTCATCTGTTGCCAGATTATACAAAGTAGTAATACACAGGAGAAACGTCTTACTTACTTGAGTTACAACGTGGAAGACAATCGGCAGCGCCAACGTAAAAAAAAGCTTTTCCAAAAAATAACTCTACTCGCCGTCGCCGGGAAACCTCAATCATCGCAGCTTCCCCACACCTTAATCAACCTTGGAGCAAATAGGACCTCCTAGCCAACCTCAGGATCTGCCACAACGATACAACCTCACAACCAACACTCTTTTCGCTAACTTCCCGCAAGCCAGCGTGGTTTCTTTCATCTCCGCTGAGCCAGACAGCTCATTCCAGGATTGCCAAGCCTCAAAATCTTTTGCTGTTTTCCTATAACTATACGCCTCTTTGATCTTAACATCATTACTCAGGCCCCAATACTAAGTCGATTAATTAATTTGCAACTTAAGAAAAACATTTAATAGCTCAAACCTCAAATTAAGATTAAGAAAACAAAATTAAGGGACACTTAAGCAACATAGTATTCCATCGAAAGAGGAGGTCCCCTTACTCTATGGGGATATCGCCGTTCAACATCGTTTGCATCATCCCATTTGGCCATTCATCAACATCCTCAGTTTGTAGTGGCTCTTCTTCACTTTCCACTGGAACTTCAGGAGGATGATGAGCATTCGCGTTGTGACTATTTGTTCTTCCTCATTTCTTTGTACACCTTCGTGTTGATGCACTGCTCTAGGCACATAAAGAACATGTCTTAGCATACCATCTATCGACACATTATTCTTATAGTTAATTTCCGTAACTACTACTTTTTGCCAATGGGACGTACAACGAGCAGGCGCAAGTTGCACCCCGACTTCTTCTGTCAGTCATAGAGACGAAACCTCTCCTTCCCCAACCTTAGGTGGCACTGCTGCAGGGTGCCTCCAATCGTATCGGCACTGATTGTCTATCTTGCCAAGAGCTATGAGCAATGTTATACCAAAAGACGGCATGCATCGGCCTAATCCACCTCGTTCTACCATCGACTTTATCGTTTGTAGAGGTTCTAATTAATGCATGACTACTTAGTCCTTAGATAGCAAATGTAATAGTCAATACGTACACAAATTTTGTTGTTTGGATTTTGACTGATCGTGCCGTAACGATAACATGGATTTGAACTCTCCTAGCTATCATTGGGATGTAATGATTCAAGTTAACAAAAATAGGATATAGTATAATCTTACAATATTCTATTATTTGAAGTTATTATTATTATAGAAAATTGAATTGAATAACGGAAAGGATATTTAAGGGATACAAATTGAAGGTTATAGATAGAATATAGGAGAATATATAGATGAATTAAGTTGAAATGAAATACAATTTATGCGTTTGGAAAGTTAATATTTGAAAGCATTGTAGATAGAGGGGAGTAGGAAAAGGGACAAAGAAAAATAATAGCGTAGGCGAGTTGCGAACAGCTTCCCGCGTCGCTGGACCACTGTTAGCCAGCGGCGAATCCACTCCGCCACCCTGAGTCTAAAAAAAGACTCATTCAAACGAAGCTTTTAAGCCGCTTGCCTGCACTTTCCGTATGCTATACAACCCCCCTCCTAGAAGCGAAGCGTATTTTGAAGAAATGAAGAGAGCCTGTTTGAAAATGTTATCCAAGGGCTAACGCTCCCCCTCCCGGGTCTGGGAACCATTGTAGATAGAGGGGAGTAGGGAAAGGGGCAAAGAAAAATCATAGAGTAGGCTAGTTGCGAACAGCTTCACGCGTCGTTGGACCACTGATAGCCAGCGGCGAATCCACTCCGCCATCCTGAGTCTAAAAAGACTCATTCAAACGAAGCTTTTAATCCGCTCGCCTGCACTTGTCGTACGCTATAGCATGTAACGAGAATGATGTGTTCTCAGTGTATAGAAGTATGTAATTGTAATTAAATCACACGACTAGTGGTGGAATGTGAATTGGGGTCTGTAAATGAGAAAAGGAACAGGAATTAGGACCTACTCTATGTGTGGATTGTTTGGAGAAAATAAGTGGAAGGAGAATTTTGAGTGACCTTTCTTTGAAGCGACACTGCGCATGAATTGAACTTGAAAAGCGATTACAAGCAGATGGCGAAAGGCGTGTGTTTGTATGTGTATTCGTGTAAGGGAAAAATCTTGTAAAAAAGGATTTTGTCGTATTGGTGTGATATTACATAAAAATAATTTATTCTCGTCACATAGTAATTGATTGATTTAAAAATATTGATGCTAGTTTTACACACACACACACATATATATATATATATATATATATATATATATATATATATATATATATATATATATATATATATATATATATATATATATATATATATATATATATATATATATATATATATATATATATATATATATATATATATATATATATATATATATATATATATATATATATATATAATTAGGTAAAAGGCCATGTTGTATGCAGGTTCTAGTGAAGTCCACAGCTGTGGCAGCGTTATTAATTTTACCTTGTATTTTCTTAATATTTCTTACAAGTTTTTAACGGGGTCTTCGAGGCGAGAAAAAACATCTGCGAATGACATTCTTTATTCCTAGACGTCTTTCGACTATGTTAGGTCATCTTCAGGAAATGAACAGAAATGGAATTATTCAAAAATTACTACTTTATATATGAGGGCAGGCAATAAGTTTTGCGAATCAGTAGGGCAAAACAGAGGAAGGAGAATGGCTGTTTGTGGGGGTGTTAGGACAAATTATGACAAGTCAGGACCTCACGCTCCTGCCTCGTCTATTTAAGATGCAGTAGCTGATCTCAGATCGTCAGTTACAAATTTTTCAAGAATGGAGAAGGTTGAACACCGCGCAGTGATCAAATTTTTGACCAAGGAAGGCAATAATGCAAAAGAGATCCATGAACGCATGGTTGCAGTGTACACCGACACCTCCCCTTCCTATACAACCATTGCTCGCTGAAATAGGGAGTTACGCCATGGTCGTGAGTCCATTAAACATGAGCCCCGTCCAGGACGCCCGTCAGACGTGACCAATGAGGACAATGTGGCCCGTGTGGAGAGGATGATCCTCGAAAATCGACGGGTGAATTACGAAGAAATCGAGCGAGAACTTGGAATATCACGTGGAAGTGTTATCAACATCATCCACGACAATTTAGCATGCTGAATGTCTCTGCCCATGGGGTCCCTAGAAACCTCACGCCCCATGATCGACTTCAAGGTCGTCAAAGTCCACAAGGACAGAGTTGCACAAAAGCCCTGCGCGAGTGCGGATTCGAGGAGCTCAACCATCCCTCCCCCCCTACAGTCCAGATCTGGCCCCTAGCGACTACTTTTTATTCCGCCAGCTCAAAGCTGCACTGCGTGGACGCCGGTTTGGGGGCGATGAAGGTGTCCAGCTCGCCGTCCAGGGGTATTTGAACAGCAGTCGGGAGATTTCTGGTTGTCGGGAATTCGAAGCCTCAGGGACAAGTGGCGCAAGTAGATTGAAGTCGAGGGTAGTTATATTGAAAAATAATGAAACACTTTTCCTCATATCTCGTTTCCTTATATCCGAATTGCAAAACTTATTGACCGCCCCTCGTATAGTATTTCTACGCGAACATAAGTACATATTACAAAAATTTCCCAATCATGGCGTGGGAAATTTTTAAGGGGAAACTAAGCGCTAGAAGAAACATATAAAATTGGAAGGCTCAGATTGTCATACTATTTGTGGTTCCGATCTAGTTCTCTGGCAAAGAAGGCAAAAGGAAATGAAAGTTTGAAAACGTGCTCTTTTATCGGCGGTCAACTCGGAGACCCCGAGATGTTGGAAGTATGGTTTCCGGCTGAAGTTGAACGTTAATTGCCGGTTTCTTCATTTGAATGATGACGGCTTTGGCCATCAACAATCTTCTGCGGTTTTGGAGTCTCAGGATGATGGAGGTGTCCTGATTCAGTTTTTCACGGGTTAGGGTAGTGCCATGAGGGTGGGCGCGTTTTTTAATCGCGCCATCTTGAAGCTGAGCTTGTCAGTCGCCTTGACAGGGTTGTGGAGGTTACGCCGATGTATTTTGAATTGCGGTGTTCGCAGTCACCGACCTTGCACGAATATTCTAACACAACACTAGTCTCCTGGAGTTCGCCCGTTATAGGGAGACAGCTGTTTTTCATGATGCAACTACTTGTTGCAACTCCTTAAAGAAATGGATCGGAGCGACAAATAATCAGACAATCTTAGCCTTGCAATTTTATATGTTTTATGTAACGCTTAGTTTCCCCTTAAAAATTTCCCGCCCCATGATTGGCCAATTTTTTTTAATATTTATGTTCGCGTAGAAATACTATAAATAATGTAGCAATTTTTTAATAATTCCATTTCTGTCCATTCCCTGAAAATCACCTAACATGGTCTAAAGACCTCTAGGATAAAGAATGTCATTAGCAGATGTTGTTTCCTCTCCTCGAAGACTCATTTAAAAAACTTGTAAGAATATTAAGAAAATAAAAGTTAAAATTAATAACGCTGCCACAGCTGTGTACTTCAATTATATATATATATATATATATATATATAGTAGGGATATGAAGACCCAGGTGATTACACTAATCATTTATTGGCCGGACGTTTCGGACCTTCATTAGGACCATCTTCAGCGACTGTATTGACTAATGAGAATGGGAAGGAATATTAACGATAAAGGTTAAAAGAACGCATTATATAATGGCTAAAAAGGCGGATGAAGACAAGTTAAAATAATGAAATTAAGAATTATTGAATTAAAGTAAAAACACAAATAACAATATTTAGAATTAATTAATACTATTCAGTGTAATTTTAAAAAAATAATAGAATGAAGTGAAGTTAAAACATAAACTGACTTGAATATTTGATATTCAAATATATATATATATATATATATATATATATATGATGAAAATTAATGCAATATCGCAAGAAAAGATGAGGAATTAAACCACATTCTCCGAAGACAATTTAATTCAGAACAGTTTCGGTGCATCACACACCCTTTTTCAACTGACACTGCGTAGAAAATATAAGAGAAGTGCATATAAGCATAGCATAACCCAAGATCCCTCTTTTTTCCCCCAATCCCCTACTTGTGGCTAATCTGGGGGGGGGGTAGGCCTAAACATATTGAAGGGCTGACATTTAACTATTTTGTTTATATGCTTTCTTATTACAGGATTAAAAGAAAATTGACCCTCAGATAGATTTAAATTAGGAACTGACGATATCAAGATCGATTATACGATTCTTCTCTTAACATAGTTAGCCGATTTAAAAACCATTTTACTTCCATTGAAATCGATCGTATGATTCTTGTCTCGAACATGGCAAAATATTCCACTGCTTTCGCTGCCCACTTTAATATCTCTTTTGTGTTCGTACAATCTAGACACTACTGAAGTTATGCAGTCAGCAGATTCCCTCTTAAGCTCCTTCTAGATGGCAAATCTTCCTGGTCCACAATCTAAGATGGACAGATATGCCCTTGTCTATATTGTGCGAAATCTACGGCTAGCCTCCTCCCATTCTCCAGTACTCCAGATCTACACTAGGATGCACCACAGGAGCAAGGTCAATTGTTTGGCACCTCTCACAGCCACTCATCACCTGCTGCACTGCGCTTCTGGTTACAGTGGGATCTATCTTCCTGCCTAAAAACAATGAACGGTCCACTAGTACATGGTGCATATCATGAATCTCTTTCAAGTCAACTGCTGCTGCACATATGGTTTAATCTCTAAGCATGGGATCTTCCTCTTTGGTTGCCAGCTACCCTTTCAGCACTTTAGTTAATGCATCGGCTTTATTCTTCATTGTTGGGAAACGGGTAACAGCTATACTTAGGTTAAATTCCTCACCCAGATTTTCTTCTTTTTTTTTTAGAATGCCCAGGCCTCTCTTGATTATCATTTATATGACTATAATCACTTTCCTTTCTTAGCCAGGCATCATCATCTACTGCACATCCGTCGATCTCGAGTAACACCCCAAGGCGATGCTACTAGCATCGCACCACACAATATCACAGTCTTTCTTTGGAACATACCGCTCCCCTTCACTGGGTCTATCTATCTTCTTCCAATACTTTTCTTATCATACGCATTGTGTACTCTCCCACAAAGTCATCCCACCTTGTTCCCTACACTATTCTCTTAATATACCTACAAACAACTCGCAGCCATCTAGCCAGAGGGTAGTGCCCACCAAACTTACCACATACAGCGAACAACTCCCTCCTTGTAAGATTTTCGATTATGTATGACAGCTTATTACCCCTGATAAAGATAAGCTCACATATATTATTCCTTGCAAGCTTAAGTCCATGTGCTGCTCCTTCATCCAGAGGCTCTAGGGCTTTATAAACAGAAAAGAATGATTTAGATAGCGAACTAATTATTTAGCAAATACTTGTGACGCGTCCAGCAAAATGTCACCAATGTATGAGCTTTTGGCCAGCTGTATCCTCTCTGAATTAGCGAGCACCGTTTTCAGGACTTATGCCATGACGCGAGTCGCACAGATTAACCCATAGCCCAACTGCGTCAAGCAAATCGTTTGATCTTTATAATTGACTAGTTGATATCTCCATAGTTCATTTGCAAACTTTATTTGCAGATAAGCCGATTTATGAACAACAAGAGTCGCGTCTGCATCCACCTGCCTCCACTCCCTTATAACCTCACTGCATACATCAGTCACATCATCTCTGGTGTGACTCTTTACACAGAGATGGGCAGTATTTAAATTGATATATGTATTTAAAATTGTATTTGTAAATACATTTGAAATTATGAATTTAAATACCTTTGAAAGTATTTAAATACAATGTATTTAAATATTTTTCGAAATACTTTACTGATAATAGGTTTATGTAGCTGTTAAGAACGTATAATGAATGATTTATCTTGTCGCAACTTGTACGATACAAAGGGTTGACTGCGTGAGCCGTTGAGGAAAAATTGCTTGCATCAGTTCAAATTCAGTTAACAGATGGTCACAGTTGTGTTCGGTTGTATATTGAGAGCACTTAGCGTTATTTCAACTGCTTCATGACAACTTCAGCTTCTTCGAAAGAGTTTGAAATGGAGAGATTAGACAATAATAAAGACGAGGAAAATAAAAATCATGTAATTATATCCATACTTTACTAGTTGATAATTTTTTTAGAGTGAAATCTTCCGACCGAAAAAAGTGGTGTGTATGTATATCATGCAATATCGAAATCTCTGCAGCGAGCAATGCTACTTCGAATCTACGCATTCATTTGAAGTTAAGAATTTATTAAAGCTAATTATATGATACTTAATTAAATTGACAAGTTTCACTATTTCTTATTTTTTAAAAAAAATGGCAAAATTGCTAGTAGACTAACGATAATGTTAAGTAGCGTAGGTTTACCATGCAAGAACCTACCTGTTTCCTTTTGCAACACCTGTAGTAATAGTATATGCTGATTGAATTAAACGTGAATTATGGCAACGTGAAACGAATGTCCTTCAATTATCTGATCATGTACATTTATCAATAGAGCAAGCATCCTACTTTGGTGCAAAAAGTGGATAACTACGTGACAGCTCAAAGAAAAGATTCAAAAAGAAAATCTTCACTATTAGACGATGGTCCTTCATGCAGCGGTGTTAAAATAAAGACATGACCGAAGTGTTTTGCAGTGAATACTAAGAAGGCCAAACCGTCTGTTTTTAATAAGCTGACTGCAGATTTAATCATTAAGGTGTGCATCCCCTATCAACCATGGAGCAACCAACTTTTGTGAGATTAATTAAAGGTGAGTTCTGAGTTACAAATGTTGTTTACAATTATAGTATTAGTAGCACAGGTTAAGCTCTTATAACAAACGAATACTAAATCGTTATGATCATTGGTCACTACGCAGGCTATATAACGAAGTTAAATAAAGGAAGACATATACAAACAACAGAGGTTAATATATTGCAATAATTTCATGAGAATCAACATACATATATTCTTAAAGCCCTCAATCATTTACTTGAAGATATTATTGAATAAAACTTTTTCAGGAATATTCAGAAGAATTATTGATTGATTATATGTAGTTATTAGATGAATTCCTATAACGATCTATTTCGTTATAGTAGCAATACCTGTATATCATTATGTCAAAACTAGAATGCCCGCCCGTCACAAATGTAGGAAATAAAGCTTGATAATGTATATATTCCTAACAATACTAAAAGTCAATATATGACTCTGTAATTCTGAATATGAAGGACTAATAATATATTTATGAATTAATGTACCAGTCCAATATAGCTACATTATATATATAAATTTTTATATGCATACCATATATTCTCATTTCACTGTGAAAATCAATTTCACTCACAATAATCCCACATTCCACTACAGCAGGTCTAAATTCTTCAGTTGGCGTCATTTCAAGGCGGACGCTAGGATGAAATTTTATAGAAGAAGAGAAAGTGACAAGAGCTCTACTAAAGAATGAACTAGACAGAACTTCTTACTTATGTCTTACTGCAGATATTTGGTCAACTCGCCACCGTAGTTTTTTGGGCGTTACAGTTCATTGGGTATGTTAAGAATTTGCTCTTTATGAAATATGAAATTAAAAATGTCTTTACAGTTAAGGAATTATCAGCTCTTGGCTGAAAGCAGACCTATTTGTTAGTGGAATTTATCTCGATTATATTAATATGTAAAATTTATGGAAACATTTATTAGACAAACATTGAACTGTTATTTCATTTTTTTTTATTTTTTTAGCATGAGGAAGCTGCTCTTGTCCGTCACAGTGGAGTATTGGCATGCTGTCGATTCAAAGGAGAACATAACTACATCAAGATTGCTGAACATATGGAGAATATCATCAATGAATACGATATCCACCCCGCAGAAAATCAAGAGCACCGTCCCTGATAACGGCTTTATTTTTGTTAAAACATGTAAGAAATTTGCAATCACTACTGCAAATGTCTTTACAGATTCAGAAGATGGAATCCAGGTAGGTAAAGAAGATCAGGGTGAGCATGAGCTGGAAGATAGTGCCTTAGATCAGGAATAAGACCTTTCGTATGACCCATGTAGCTTCAGCCTACCTAAGCATGTGCTTAAGTTTAGCACCTTTTAATGTACAAACTACATTTCAAGAAATATTTTGGAGTGTATCTCTATTAATACTTTCCCAAATTTTAATATTAGATCTGGATTGTTTATCCTAGATCCTATCATATCTAATAATATTAAATCACAAGTTAAAGTGTTTAAAGAATTTGTACCCCTAGTTAGGGTTTTGATGCAGGGAGCCGTTTTAACCCACCGCTTCTTACTATTTAAGACTTTGTCTGTCCTGACCTACGTTTTTCCAAGAAGAAGTCTTTTAGAATAAAGACGAAAGCGCTCGGGATCGTTTTCCCATTTTCCGTGTGGGTGTTATATATATATATATATATATATATATATATATATATATATATATAAATACACCGTTTTATCTTCTAGGGAGCGTGGCCTAGACTCGTCCAAAGGACGAACCTCTATCATCAAGCTCTTAAGTTTTCACCCGTAAGGCGGAGCTACCGAACAATTGTGTGTGTCTGATTTATTTGCATATCCTAATAGTTTATCTCCATTGCTTGTCGCACATCTCTGTTACAATTTCCTTTGGTCAAAGTCTGTATTTGCCCAGCTGCTTTGTAGACTCCCCTTTCTGATAATTCTATTCCGAGACGCGAATTGTTTGTTTATTCGTTTCTTCTTGTTGACTTAGGTATTTTGACCTTTTATCCTTTTCTCACGTTCGCCATTTTTGTATTTCCCGCGCGTTAGGATTCAATGAGACCACCACGCGTCCATTTTGTAGAGTTTCATGCTGGGCCTACTGAATCCTGCAATTTGGTGCCAGTAGCCTACCCCTTACATAAACTGATCACCACATACTAAAACATCTAACTTTATTTAATTTATTTCTTTTACAAGGGTCTACATATATATATTTAATCTTTCAATTGCTCGGTCGGTGGATCGTAAGCAATTTAGGGCGAGATACACGAGCGACTTTTTGTTAAGACACTGTGTCTTGACTGAGTCACACCACAGATTGGCCCGTGTGTATGGGCACAACGCTACTGCGGTACGAGCCGTGCCTTTCAAGGCCGCAGTTCCAGCATGGAATCTGAGGACGAAGTAGTTGCATTACTTCTGCTTCTGCGGCGCCGCCGTCGTCATCGTAAAAGACAAAGAGCACTGTGGATGCACCCAATAACTTCATCGAGGCTGACTCATGGTCAATTTTACACCATGATGGGTGATTTGAGAGCAGACAGTGCAAAATTCTTCAACCATTCAGGATGTCTCAAGAAAGTTTTAATGAGCTCCTTACCTTACTTAGTCCCTACATCCAGAAAGCCAATACAAACATGAGGCGGAGCATTCCAGCTGAGGAGAGACTAACCATAACTGTAAGGTATTTAAATACGAGAGCAGTCAATAAGTTTTTTAATTCGGATATAAGGAAACGAGATATGAGGAAAAGTGTTTTATTATTTTTCAATATAACTACCCTCAACTTCAAAGCACTTGCGCCACTTGTCCCTGAGGCTTCGAATTCCCGACAACCAGAAATCTCCCTACTGCTGTTCAATCCACTCCTGGACATCGAGCTGGACATCTTCATCGTCCCCAAACCAGCGTCCACGCAGTGCAGCCTTGAGTTGGCGGAATAAAAAGTAGTCGCTAGGGGCCAGATCTGGACTGTAGGGGGGATGGTTGAGCCCCTCGATCCGCACTCGCGCAGGGCAGCTTGTGCCACTCTGGCCTTGTGGACAGGGGCATTGTCGTGGAGGAGCAGGACACCGCGTGTCAACTTGCCACACCGCTTCTGACGGATGCACTTCTTCAACCCAGCCAGTTCCTCGGCGTAATATTGGCCTGTGATGGTCCTTCTACGAGGCGCATAGTCCACCATTAACACTCCCTTAGAATCCCAGAAGATGGTGGCCATGATCTTCCCGGCTGAGGGTTGGGTCCAGAACTTGATGAGGGTCGGAGAGCCCCTGTGCTTAGAGGCCATGCTTTCGAGCTTGGTCTCGGGATCTCAGTGATGAACCTACGTTTCATCACCTGTCACTATGCGTGACTTGAATCCCGCCGGGTCTTGGTTGTACATGAGCAGCAGCTCCTCCGAACTATGACAACGTTGAAGTCGATCATGGGGCGTGAGCTTTCTAGGGACCAAACGGGCAGAGACCTTGGTCATGGCCAAATTGTCGTGGATGATGTTGATAACACTGCCATGTGATATTCCAAGTTCTCGCTCGATTTCTTCGACCTTTACCCGTCGATTTTCGAGGATCATCCTCTCCACACGGGCTACATTGTCTTCATTGGTCACGTCTGACGGGCGTCCTGGACGGGGGTCACCTTCAAGGGACTTACGACCATGGCGGAACACTCTATTCCAGTGAGCAATGGTTGCATAGGAAGGTGCGGTGTCGGTGTACACTGCAACCACGCGTTCATGGATCTCTTTTGCATTCCTGCCTTACTTGATCAAAAATCTGATCACTGCGAGGTGCTTAACCTTCTCCATTGTTGAAAAATTTGTGACTGACGATCTGCGATCAGCTACTGCTTCTTAAATAGACGAGGCAGGAGCGTGCGGCTGCAGGTCCTGACTTGTCATAATTTGTCCTAACACCCCCACAAACAGCCATCCCCCTTCCTCTGTTTTGCCCTACTGATTCGCAAAACTTATTGACCGCCCCTCGTAATATAATTATCAGTAGCAGACCTTTATTATAGATTCTGAACCATCACAGTGTATTCCACTTTTACTGATGCACGAGGATTTCCTTTTGAATATTTAACTTAATCATCATACTTTTTTCCAAGAAAAAATAGTTAATATGCTACTGAAAATATGGGAATGTTATTTTACTTCAATATTCATCATAAATGCTTAAACAGCCAGACCATGGATACATTGCCTGTGAAGTTTCAACTGGTGCAGGGGATGGTGTGGGAGGTGGTATTGGTTGGCATTGTGTTGCTGTTGATTGTGAATGCATGATATTAGGGTAGAAATTGTGTGGTGCATGACTCATTGATGAACTTGGACCTGGGAAGAAATTATGTTGTGGAGGGAAATATTGCTGATTAGCAAGTGTTGGATGTTGCTTATACCTATTAAGTATATTCATGAATTCATCCTTAGCATCTAGCTTTGCACTCTAGGGGATACATTTGAAGTCGAGCAGAAGACTAAGCAGGAATTTTTATCAGGGTCATCTGGCGCATTTGCTTTCTTTGCTAAAGCTTGGAAACAAACTTGCTCATCTGAATGTACTGGTTTCTTCCTCTTCAGTTGATGAGTGAAGGATACAGTGGCTGAGAGTCTTTCTCTGCATTTCTCCCGTCAGTTGGAGCGTCTATACCTTCATCTTCATGTGGCCTTGTCTTGCAAATTTGAAGAATAAAAGAAAGCTGTTTGAAGTAGATATACTCCTTTCTCCCACTTTCTTGGCCAGATCCCGACTTTTCTTTATTGATTATTGCAAATTCTCTTCTAAAGAAGTCTCTCAAACTCTTCCACTTCCGTTGTTATCTATAGCTGTAAATAGATTCATTACACAGGCCTGCGTTTGAAAAAAAAAATTATGTTCCCCAGGATTTCTTTGTGGTTTCTTAATGGATTTAACCTCCTGAGCTAAAAAATGAATGTATATTTGTTCAATCAGGTCAGATTTTCTCAGTACAGCATACACCATTTTCATTGAGATTACCTCATTTTTTCTGAATTTAAAAAAAAAAAAACTTTCTCTATCTAATAATGCATTATTACTGTTATATCATATAAACAGGAATACACGTATGTAAACTATAATTCTTTTAATAAACCAAAAATAAAAGAATGCAAGATAATAAAGAAAATAATTATAATTTCGAAGAACAGACGCCCTTGACGATTTTCGTTTGTGCCTGTCATCTGGTGCATCACGCTTCAAACACCAACAGTAGTCAGCAAGCATGTTTCCGTTCCATTTACACTGGTACCTGGATTTCATTGTTTTTATGTCCTGGTGGAATCTTTGCCCCTGTTCTTTACTGTAATCCCCGCAGTTGTCGGGAAAATAATCCAGATGGGACTGTAAAAAGTGTATCTTTATAGACATTCGAGCTCCCAAATGTTTGAGACTTGTTGAGAGCTGATTGACCAGGGCAACATATTCTTCTAGGCTTCTTTTATTGCCTAGAAAATTGTTAACTAGAGCTTTAAAAGCTTTCCAGGCATCTTTTTCTATGTCCTTCATTGATGCATCAAATTGCTGATCAAGTTCCTGATTTGAAGTCCATCAAAAATTCCCCCATGGAGCTTAGCGTCACTGATTTGTGGAAATTTTTGAAGAAGAAATTTAAAAACTTGGCCTACTTTATTAAGGGTTTTGACATAATTTTTCATCATGCCAAGCTTTATATGCAGTGGAGGCAAGGGTGTTTTTTGAGGAGGCACTAAAGGTTCAGCTATCACATTGTTTGATCTAATTCTAAATGCTTCTCGTGGAGGCCAAACCTTCTTCTCATAGTGCATACTATCTGCACGACTGTCCCATAAACATAGGAAACAGGGATGCTTCGTGTAGCCTGTTTGCGTCCCAAGCGTAAGAGACACTACCTGAAAAAAATTTAGCACGGTATGTAAATTCAGTGTAATATTTCTAAAAACAAATTTAAAGTAATATTTCTTAAAACAATAAGAATATGAATATGTACTGAAAAATCCTGTATGCCGATGCATTAAATCATCGTATTGGAACTAATTGGATATATGTACATCTTATTTTGAGTTTATTGAGTTTTGTTGTATACCTTCTCAATTAGGATAAGTTCCCCATTAACCCAATAGGATGCATTAACCTATAGGGACACACTTCAACAAAAAATATAACTCAAAAATGACTCATGATTTCCAGATTTGCATTCTTGTAAAATGTAAGTTGACCAAAAGGTGTATACAAGTATTAACAATTAAAAATGAAATTGTCAATATCAAAAAGCTTAGAAATTCCAAGTGTAAAAGGATCATACCTGTAAGTCACCACATATCCTCCACTTATAGCTAGAGTAATTTATTGCATCCGGCATTTTTTTTATATTTCCATAACTTTCAGTAAGTTGGATTGAATGGCATATAGGAACGGAAGCTATCTTGTTACCAATATTCAGTAACATAGCTTTTAAACTTCTACTGGAGGAGGAGGAATCTTTGAACAGTCTCCATTCTAATGGGTAGTAGGGAATTCCAAGGGCCTCAACAAGTCCTTTAATATTGGCGCAGTATACTAAAGAGCTGGAAGAATGCTGTAAAAAATAGCTTCGAAACTCTTGTTCTCTATTTCTGTACCCCCCTAAATGTTGTTTCTTAAGCGAGAAGATTACTTTCACGAAGTCGAGAGCCAAGAAGTTGTGTATTTGCCTTTGAAACCCCCAGATCCCTGGTCAGGTCATTTAACTGAACTTGAGTGAATGGTCTTGCGACCATATCATGTGTGGAAACCTGATAAGGCTCAGATGTGTCATAATCTTGGTCAACTTCCATATTAATCTCTTCATGTACCTCTATATGTTCAGGGGGAGAAGGTATATGAATTTCTGGGCCATGGGGCAGGGGTTAGATGGCAGAAGGAACATCCGGATATGCCCCACTATGTTTATTCTTCTTATTTATACCTGTGGAAAATATAATTGCATATTACATAAAGGAATTGATTTGGAGTTGCAGATAGTACATAAATGTTTAGTAAAGGATATGTTCATGCTGAAGTGAATTATGTTAGTTTTTAATTTTATGCTAAGTCTTTGCATAATAATGACATTTTCAGGAGCCAGTATAATACAGAAAGCTTAAATACTTGATACAATGCTCACCTTTAAGATTTGTCATGCAAAAATAGCAGTCCGTAGAGTGGTCCTTGCCATCTCTCCACACCATGGGAACACCAAAAGAGAGGGACTTCTGTTCGCCCTGACTCCAGCGTCTTAATCTTATGTAGCATCCCTTGCAGCCGATATGTGGTTCAAAACATTTATCTTGATCTCTTAGCCTTACTCCAAAATATGCATGATACAAAGATTTAATTACAGGAGGGATTGTACTTTGCTGCTCGGGAAAAGTCACTTTGCCGCAAACATAGCAAAATCTGTCGGAGCTATTCTTACATTTTCTGTTCATTTTTAACTCAACTACTATTATTATTATTCTTATTATTATAATGCTAAGCAATTTTTAACCTGCCAAATATAAACCTATTTGCATAATTACTTAAAATGTACACAAAATTTACTGTGAATAGAGCAGTGCAAAAACTATTGAAATTTGATGTAATATAGGAGATGTATAAACTATAAAATTATTATCACCCCCTGTATCGCAAAAACTGGAGGTGATAGAGAAAAACGGATGGCAGATTCGGATTTAGGAGGTCAATTTTATTAAGAAACACTATAGAAAACCTAAGGTACATTTTTGACGCAGACCAGTGTTATTTGTTAACATCAGTAATGATGAGAATGTCATTAATAATAATAATGATATTATTATTATTGTTATTATAATAAGCAGTACTCAAAATATCTAATTGTGTATTTTTGCACATACATGTGGCCACGTTAATTTCAGAAATAATAATAATAATATTAATAATTTTATTATATTATTATAAGCAGTACTCAAAATGATTAATGTGTATTTTTACACATACACCTAGCGTAGTGTAGCAAAGTATGAAACTAAATGCATGTTATTTTTTTTTTTTCCTTTTAGATACCTAGCAAATGATTTGCATTACACTTTCCGATGTGGAAGTGCCACCGCTAGAGGGATCGTCTATGATGTCTGCGAAAAAATATGGCAGCATTTACATGACCTATGTTTCCCAGATAATGTCCGACCACAAGTTACAAATCATACCCCTGTAAAATTCCTGGAGCTGAGTTAGGAAGTTCTCCATCACCCACCGTACTCACCAAAGCTGGCGCCAACAAATTTCCATTTATTCTGGGTACTATAGAAATTCTTGAAAGGCAAAACGTTCACAAATTATGACGAACTGAAAATTGAAGTTTACAACAATAGCATCCATGATTTATTCTGTCATTGGAAGCAAGTGCTCGAAAATCACGGTGATTAAATTGTTTATTGATGTTTCTTTCGCTGCATTGTTTCGTTGTAAATCTTGCCCAAGCACGCCAGCGTGGAGCTGATACCATTTCCGGACTTCTTGGAAGTGCTCTTGCGTGTGTGGTTTGGATGAGTTGTGATTATGCACCATCTCCTAGTGGGACTGAATGTGTCGAGGGTTTCATTAGTATCATTGAGTGGGCTATTATTACGTAGTAGTGTAACCGGTTCTGGTTGGTTCGTGCCTAATATTCTCTTTAAGCGCCGCCAGAATTAGGAAGGGTCAGCACAGTGAGCGTCATCCGCAATGCGGGTCACCTTACGCCACTGGCGGTAGCGATCCAGCTGCATGCATTGTAGGATGCGGGCATTTAGGAGTGTGATATTGTGTTCTAGTGGGCTTCTGTCGTATTAGTTATCGTACAATGTAATAAGTCTTTGTGTGTGAATAGAGAATGTTCAGTATTCAATGGATGTGTAACTCTTGCGTGGTGTGCACATGTTATCTGCGATGTTTATGGTACTCGCGATTGTGTTGCAGTTGTCGTCTAGGTGTAAAGGGTCGATGTCCTGGATATTGGGATTATGTGGAGTGTTAGTGGTTACTTGTATCTTGAACTCCTCTTAGTTTGTGTCAGTGTAATCGTAGAGTGGTAGCATGGGAAGTAGGATAGGCGAAGATAACACTAAGGAATCATTCAGGGATGTGGTCAGATAGTATGTGGAGACGTGGGGCTATTTCGTTGTGGGCGCGTGTGGTGTGGTCATTGTGGAGGAGTATGTCCAGGGAAGTATTCGCCCCGTGGTGGCCGAAGAATGTGAGAAAGGCCGGTCGAATGGCTCGCAGCGGAATCTCCGCAAGCCATCAGTCAGATATCTATCAGCATCTTTAGTAGTGTTCGAAAACAGTGTAGGATGGTGTACATTTAGGTCTCCGACAAAAGAGAGTGGAACATTATTGTTTGATAGAACCCGGAGTGGGACGTTTATGTGTAGCTTTTGTCTTGGTAGTAGGTAGCGACTAACATATGGCCAATATCAGTGTGTATCTTGCAGGCTAGAAAGGAATCCTCTTACGTATTTATGAGAATGTGGTGTATAGAGCGCTTAACTAGGATTACTGATCTCAGTTGCAGGTGCCTGTGGAATAAGGTAGGTGTGATGATCTACAGTGCAAAGCCTGTTGTTGGGAGGGTGAAGGCAGATGGATTTTAAGAGTATGATATCAGATCTTTGAGTCTTGGTTACCTAGTTAGAGACGGTGTGGCAAAAACCATGCCAACTGCATACGTTTGGCTGTCACACTGAGCCGGCCGGGAACAGAGTGCGCGTGCTGCCATGTTGGAATGATCAACTTTGCACTTGCTTCTTAATCTCTTGGCATTGCACCAATAGACTAATGGTGATGCGACGTCTTTCACATGTGTATTGGTGTAGTGGGGGAGACGAGGAGGAGGGGGTATAACGACATTTGTAAGCTTTTGGGGTAGGATAGCAGTTGTTTAGTGGGTTGAGATGAGATGGTCAGATAAGGGGTGGTTGGAGTGGTAAGGGAGAGGGTGGGTACAGTTGAAGGAGAGGTGGGGACAGTAGAATGAGGGGTGTGGACTGTGGAGCGGAGGACGGTAGAGTCGTGTTATATCAAAAGAGTATCGTCAGTATCAGAGACAGCCGTTTTATGCTCCCAATGCTCTTTACATTGTCGTTGAGATAGGTCAGCACTTGCATTATCTGCTATTGAGTCGCTAGATGAGCTCTTTTTCTCATATCCAAAGTATGCATCTCCTTCTGTTGACTTATATCCTCTGATGGATTACTCTTACTTTAAAAAGACTGAAATCGAGCCGCAAGATCATTAAGTCGTTCTTCAGTGAAGTAACTCTGCTCTCGGGACCTCCCTCTTTATTAATAACCATTCAGCGCAACTTGAAATAGGGATGAGTGGTAGCTGCTAACACTGCATCATGGACATCTAGCTTATCATATAATTGGATATACTTTTTTAAAAACCTCTGCTGAAATCCTTGAATGACTGCCTATAAAAAGAGGAGGGGATTGAATTATTGGTTTTGATTTCACTTCATCCAACTTGTTTTGCACAGTGAACAGGGTTGGCAGGAAGTGACCGTAATATATGGACTTTTCTCCTTGTAGATGATTATTGGTTATAGCAATAAAGGCCAAAATATTGGCATACTCTTCCCTAAATTCTAGCTCTGTGCTTTTCATGATTGGCATTTCCAGAGCCTACATCTGTTCATTAATCTTTTCTTTGTGCTTCATAAGAGAGCCAATGCAATGTACCGTGGAGTGAATTTTAGCGCGTTGGAAAAGACAGAGGATGACTAGAGTTAAGGACGTCCCTAATGACTTACGAGTATGCAGACTTTGGATGACCACTTTATTCCACACAGCTGCGAACCTCCCCATTATTGCATGATTAATGGTTGCAAACCTAGGATTTTAACTGCATTTTTTGAGTCAGCTGTAGCGACAAGACTCAAAGTGATAGAAGCATAACGCTTATTTATTGACAGCGTAGGTCGGATGTTGTCGGGACTGATAACGCCAGAAGGTTCTCTGTCTTCTCCAGTAGCAAATAGTTGTAATTCATTCTCAACGGCCTCTGCCTACTCTACCTCTGTCACATTATCGTCTTTGAGTTTATCAAATTGGAATGCACTGATTCCAAATTCTTTAAATGCCTTTAAGAAATTTGAACCCTTATCGGTGACAGTACTGCTTACTTTACTTCTGGGCAAGCTGTAATGGCTAATGATGTCTTCCAGATGCTGTGAAATTTTAACGTACGAGTCTTCTACTTTAAAGCGACGACAAACTATGGGTTCGCTCACACTAGAAGACAAGCTGAGCCGAGCGGTTAGTAGCGGCATTAATTTCTAAATAGTTTTTGAATGTACAGACGCTCAGCTGTTTACACCGCGAGTGGAGCATAGCGGTACGCTAGGGAAATTCGACTGTATTTTTTGCTGTTCACAGCCAAAAGAGATAGAACACGTTACGTAAAGACTTTAAATTTGTTCAAACTACTATTAGATGTATCCTCAATCAAAATTTTGTTCAAACCACTTTGTTTTAGATGTATCATCAATAAAAAAAATTCATATTTTATTAAAATACTGAATAAAAACTTGCTTTACCTTTTCGAAATTCTTCTTTCTCTAAGGGTGTGTAGAGCATTGAAACTTGCCGGTTTCATCCGCAAATACGCAAAAAATCGCGATTACTCTCTTCCATTTGTAGAAGAGATGGTGGTATTCTCCATACCGATTTCTTTTTGCATTAATGGGATGGACCCAGTGTTTCCATTTCTGTTTTTTGCTGTCAAGCAATAGGAACGCATACACGAAATCCTCCATAGCGAATGATTCGTTTGTGCAGGTCGCCACACAGTGCTCTGTTTATATGCGAACACCTGACCGCGTCGTTCTGCTCTTCACTGCTCTGCTCTGCTTGTAGTGTGAACGAACCCTAAAGCTCACTCAAGCGTTTAGTAAATTTTTCTCAATCTGCATGGGAGAAGTTGTATTGAATGAAATTTATTAATGAAATATATACCTAACGCTATTTAAATCTAGATCAGTGAATATGAGTAGAACCGTAGCATATACCAAACGCTAATGATATCATTAAAAACAAGTATAGATGGTCCCTGATCTAGTGTTAGGCAATATTTTTAATTATATATGTAGAATACAGAGAGGAACAGAGTTATATTTAGTTATTTGACTAAGAAAGATATGGAATCCTTAAGAATTACGTATATAAGTACATAGAGTTTTACGTAAAGCTGTTTAGATAGTTACACAGTATGCGAGAAAATGACTGAAAATTAATTATCTTCTCATCCCCAATGGAAAGTCGCTCCAAGAAAGCTACGATGTCGAGTTCACTGGATGTCAGCACTAAGGCACACATAATCAAGCTCTTCCAGTTTCTACTTTATTTTTGCTTTATTATTAGCCAATAATCTACTTAGCTTACAGCGACACATTGATAACAGTGCAGGATTCAGACCGGAAAATAGAAGTATCAATGTGTAATACAACTCTAAGACGAAATTAACATTAAAAGTTCACAGCGTAGCAGAAATCTAATTTTAAGCTTTATGATTCTAAAGAAAAATTACCATTTAAATTTTGATTATAGACATACCAATTTCAAATGCGTAAGAGTTTTTGGACATTAATATATAAATATAATCAATAGATATGTCAAGTGACTCAAATTACATACAATTATTTAAGGTAGATTTTGAGTTATCGGATAGCTTTTCATAGTAGGATATGTTATATGTTTCACTTAACATAGATGTTTTGACTGCTGTAGCAGCTCTGCAGCTACATATGTATGTATATATATATATATATATATATATATATATATATATATATATATATATATATATATATATGTGTGATGGAGTCGTTCCTTGGGAACCTTATTCGTAGCAGGAATATGAAGACATATGCGATGGTTTTGAACAGTTAATTTTCCGGACGTTTCGGTCATCGTCAATGACCGAAACGTCCGGAAAATTAAATTTTTAAAACCATCGCATATGTCTTCATATTCCTGCTATATATATATATATATATATATATATATATATATATATATATATATATATATATATATATATATATATATATATATATATAACAATAAAATTTTAAATAATTTGTAAAAAAGTCTGATTCAAAAACAATTGGCAACATTTTTGGCAACATTTACACGGATGTACTAACGCTTCCAAATATTCCGCTTTGGGGGACAAACTTTTGACTTCTTGTCTCACCATCACTAAGTCATTAGACTCTCATAGATTTCCTCTTTCAACCATCGTGATTTTAATTAGTTGCAATTCCATTTACCCACAATACCCCGTAAGGGGCTCGGCGATTTGCCATGATGACGGGACTCAGCACCCTGTCCAACCCCAGTTTAACCTCTTCTCTTTCTTTCAGACAGCCTGTATTTCTCCCCTACTTTGTTACTTCACCTACAACCTCTCCCACAACTTTCTCTGGTCGGCCTCTATTTTCACAGGGTAGATGACGACCTTCTTCACAGCCAACTATCCCGGATCAGGGCTGAAGGGGGAGGGGACAATGTTCCCTAACCCTTGAGCTCTGGTTTGGGATGGTGGGTTTTTAACAACCTGCTTCATCCCCACCCATACCTTCCTCACATCCCTTTTCCTTCTCTCTTCACACTCTATCAATTTTATACCATGTCCAAGCCGCCATGCTGAGAGACTGCCAGGCCACCAGGCGGGAGGTGTGGTCTTAAATGGTGGTACCTAGCTCTGCCAGGCCTGTATGCACCTTTTGCAAGGTGGGCTACTACGAAGGGTGATGAGCATGTGTATCCTGTGAGAAAATTAGTGTTACCATGCCCAATGATGCAAATATATAAAAAAAACCTTCCCGTTTTTCCCTCACAATCAATGGAGCCGCCTTCGGGCAGCTCCACAGTAAAAATGGAGGTACCCCCAGTGTACTTGCGCAGGGGACCCTCTAAATTTCTCTAACCGGAGAGGAGGCTTACTCTTCACCTACAGGTGTAGGGGACTCACCCTCACCCCCTTATCTGGAGATGCCTTCGGGCACCTCCCTCTTTCTAGCGGCACTCCCCCCTTCACTTTTCAAGGGGACTGCCAAGAAAGCCAGCAGGCAACCCATAGCCGACTGCTCCTCATTGGTCACTTCCCTCAAAAGACCTGCTGACTAGAATACTAAACCTAGCTGGGGTCAAGGCCTGTGCCTCCTAAGACGAGACTAAAGACACTGCTGGCAATAGGACCTGTGATTTCCTGGGGGACATGGCCAAATGGAGGCCCCACCCCAGCTAAACATGGTCTTTGAGGCAACCCAGCCTCAGACGATAGGGCCTTCCATGGGAGCGAATCTGGGCTCGGCGCGAAGCACAGAACTCGAATCCGCTCCCCTACAAGGCCCTCCTCAAATGGCCAGGGTTCCCAAGGCAGTACAAGGAGGAGAAGGATCTCCTTCTCCGACCGGTGCCCCTACAATTGGCAGGAGCTCAGAACCTCAGTCTTTGACTGAGGTTCGAACAGGCAGCGCGTGTTTCCTAGAACTCCCGGAATATTTTGATTATTTGTTATACTTTGGTGTTTGATAGAAGTTTTTATGCAAAATAGTATTACATATAGTCTAGTGACATATATATTTGGTTAATTTAACAAAATTGTTTAATATTGTTAATTTTTCGGCCAGGTTCTTTTGTTTACCTTATTTTACGCGGGAAAGTATGTAGTAGCTAAATTAAATTAGTGTTTTGAAATCTCATTTCTAGGTTGATGGTTTAATTAGCGACTGATTTGGGCTTGTGTTGTGCCTTAAATCTCTGTTCGGTCTGTTGATTTATTTTTCAGATTTTTCTACAGTCTTGTTCACCACAGAATCAGTGAAAGCTAAGTTGCTCTTTTTTTTTCTTATTACTACTTAAGTTCTTTCTTTGTTTGAATAAGTGATGGAGTTCAGGGATGAAAGTGAGCATGAGTGTCATAATGTATGCATTGGTTGTGGTGTAGTTGGTGAGGGGTATACATGTGTTGTATGTGGGCTGCGTGAATGCATTGTAGATTTAGAGGGGATGAGAATGCAGGATTTAGACAGGATATGTAGGCTGGAGGGGTTAGTTTCTGAGCTCAGGAGGGAACTTAGTGTTAGGCCTAGGGCTGGGAATAGGTTAGGTGCTGAGATAGGCCAGTTAGATGTTTCAGGTGAAGGTAGAGGGCCGGTGGAGGAGGTAGGATATGATAGTTCTAGGGATAGGGAAGTTAGCCCCCTTAGATTAGTTAGAAATAGGCTTTTTTCATCTGTTATATTATATTGTGGGGGACTTTGATTTTGTCTTCCCCTAGGGATGGTGCTTTTTGTGGGTGGGTTTTTGACAGATGCAGATGACCTTAAATAGGCCCTTGTGGCTTTTGTCATCCATGAAATTATGTTATGTTATGTTATGTTATGTAATTCGTGATTCTATTAGCTACCATTACGATTACTCCCAAATTATATTTTCATACAAATTATTTATTTCGTGATTCCTGATTCTAATTAGCTACAAATTACATTTACCTCATAACTACTCACACAAGTTGCCTAGCAAAATATTATTATAATTACCATTTAACTAATTGTTCTTGTCATTATTGCCCAATGTTATTATTCCCATCTTCGTAATTTCGACTAATTAACTCTGTACTTTCATTCACCACGAACTATATATATGTTTTGTAACTTATCCAAATTTGTGTTAATTCAACCTAATCAAAATATTCTGCATAAATAATTCCTTATAATCTATAATAATAATATATATTTTTTATAAATCCTTGTTTTATTTTTTCATTCCCAAACTATTTCTCATAAAAGTCGTTAAGCCTAAACTCGCCATTCGCCGAGAACTGGAATTTTCTTGAGAATAATTTTATTCAATAATTCTCTCATTAACATTTATAGAGTATAAGTTATTGTGTATCGTGCTATCTAGGCTACACTATTATGTATACGCTCTTCTATACACTATAAAATTGGTGCCCGTCCCATTGTATTTTTAGTTACAAAATTGTATATAAAATATTCGCCGTTGTAAACAAACAGCGGCCATTTTGAATTAAACTTCCAGCTCGAAAGTTTTGTCGGCTGAATCTCATCGTTTTTCCTCCGTTAAAATTTTTTTAACGGATGTACAATTATTGAATGGATATTCAATAATTGTACATCCTCTTTTTCAAATTCAATTGCATTATCTCACATTAACGTGAATACTAGTTTAACCTTTTTAATATTTATCAACCCCATATTTGTCTCAGAATTTCACGATACACACACACCTCATACCAGTTAAGAATCACGATGGTTACATCAACAGCTTCGTTGACAACTCACACCATTACAACATCGCAGGCTGGCCTTACTGCTTCCACCAATACGAGTATCTCTAATGTTACTTCTGCAAGCATCCTCCATCATTCGTTCTCCATGCAAGAAGATCGATTTCGATTCCTTCCTTCCTCATGGATCCCCCCAAATATGATTCGGGCAACCTCATTGCCTGGTTAGAAATAAAGAGATTATAATGATGCATCTCCCAATCTCTGAACAAAACCGGATTTTATACATCACTCAAAATTTACCATTAAGTATCTTTTCACTTTTTAAAACATCTTGCTAGAAAGTGGTAGAATTGGGTCTTGGGACAAATTAAAAGAGGCTTTTAGGCAGGAGTTTGTGAGATCGCAAGTCGAAGATCTAAGGATGCTGTTAAATATTCAGGAGATGAGTCCCACACGATTTCTGGAGCATCTAAAGGACTTAATTCGAACTAAAGGAGCTCAGTTAGAATTTTTCGAGTCCCTGCTCACAGAAATATTTATGCGTGGGATTCCTGAAAATATTAGGCCACTCATCCTAATGACATCACCCACTAATGTGGAGCAAATAGCAAAGGCAGTTGGTGAGTTGTTCTAATCCCCACGTAAGCTGGGGAACTATTTCAATCTCTCAAGAACCATGTTTAAATGTGTCTATTTCACAGGTTCGTTTACCGACGGAGTCTTCAGACAACCGAACAGAACTCGCACGTAAGTCATTCCCCCCCCCCCCCCCCGGCACAGGATCTTGCCTCAGTGTCGGAGAGGATAGAGAGCGATCTTCGTACCCTAAAGGCGCGACAAGGGGTGCAGCGAGAGCACAGTCGTGAGCACGGTAGAGGGGAAGGCCGATGCCGTTCTTCCTTCCGAAAAAGAAACCAACGAGGGAACTCAAGCTCAAGAGGCGAGGCATGGCAGAATCATTTTCATTCTCAACCCAATTCCGCCTATCCTGACGATAATTCTCAGCGCCTCTGCTGGTATTATTCTAAAAATGGTAACAACGCCGTACGTTGTGTACAGCCTTGTAGCTTCTACCACGCATTTAATCCTCGTTCTTCACCTAATCATTATTCGTAAAATTTTCACACTCCGACAAATCATGCTGCTCAAGTTTCTTTTCCCCAACTTTCAAATTGGTGCTGGTACCATTGCAGGTTTGGTGCGAAGGCAGAAAAATGCTTACATCCATGTACGTACCAACATCATGTGCGTTTTTCAAATCCAATTTCTTCACATACCCTAATTTCACCAACCTCAAACGCGCAAAATCAACAAAACTCGACGGGTTCTCTTGCCCCAATTTCAAGCTCATCAGCACAGCATAATCCTTTAAACTAAAAAATGCAAGTGATTCGTGGGCCTATCACCTCTGCAAGCTGAGTTTTCCCCCAGGTCGATCCTCCTTTTAGTATTTACGACGAACTTAGTGGTTTTTCATTTTTGGTTGACACCGGTGCTCATTTCAGTGCCACTCCAACCTCTCAGGACGACAAAGCTTGCCTGTCTGACCTTGTCCTCAAAGCCGCTAACTCTTCGGATATAAGGACATATGGAAGGCGCTACCTCGAGCTCTCTCATGGGTTACGTCGTGTTTTTTCATGGGCCTTCATCGTCGCCGAGGTCGACATCCCAATTTTAGGCTTCGATTTCCTTTCAGCTCACGAACTTTTGGTCGATTCTCGCATTCGCAAGCTTGTCGACAGAACTACTACTCTGACCGTTTCTGGTTCGTTTTTTTTCCTTCTTAGCATTCTCTCCTGTCTGTTCGTCTCCATACAACTGCCCCACACTTCAAACAACTCCTGAGGGAATTTCTTGGCCTTAGTCTGCCACGTTCAAAGGACAAGCCTATCAAGCACGATGTGGTTCATAGAATAGAGACGACAGGAGGGCCTGTAGTCTCACGCCCCCGTCGACTGGGCCCGGATAGACTTGCTGTAATGAAACGAGAGTTCAAGTTTATGGTGGAGGCTGGGATAGTTTTTCCATTAACCTCTCCCTGGGCTTCATCGCTTCACGTAGTGCCAAAGTCTACGCCGGGTGAGTTCAGAGTTGTGGGTGATTACAGGCGACTCAATGCTTGTATAGTATTTGGTTATTAATGGATTTATTTTTGGTTAATAAATCAGCCTAAAAGCGTTTAGAAAACCATTACCATAAATTTGTTTGACGAAAGTAGTCTGCTAATGTTTAGGCCTACGACTAGAGCGAAATAAATTTTGAACTTCTTAACTGGGTTTGTAAGAAAAAACATTTAAACAAATATAAATATATTCACAGAATCAACGAATGCACAATGAGATAAATTGGATTAGTTATACAATGTAAGATATGGTAAAATATGATTTAAAGTAACAAGATGTAATTTAAGATGTGAAGTGAAATGAAGAGTGAAATAAAAATGAAATAATATGAAGTAAAAGATGACTACGATGGACTGTGAATTGGGGTCCTTATGCGGAGAATGGCGAGAGATGAATGGGCTATATTCGTGTTCAATTTGATGAACTGAAAGCGTGCACTGAAGGAACAACACTACATTGGACTATTTCAATAAAGTCACAGCCAGTTGTGTGAGTTAGTTGGTATTCTGGTTTTAGAGTGCAAATAGGATGTTTTCTGCTATTTATTGACTGTCATTTTTTTCATTAATGTGTTTAGATTAATCTGTGATTGTTAACAATAGTGTTTTTGTGTGTTTCAGATAGTTTATTAGTTCTTTTAATAATGTGAGTTTGTGAAATCACGGACAGAGTAATTTGAGTCCTCGAAAAATTGAACAAATAAACGCTTTACTGAGAGAGCTAAATTAAAGCAGAAAGAAATAGTAAAAAAAACATAGGTGTTTCAATTCAAACAGTCAGTTTATTAAGAAAAAAATGATAACGGTCAAGATTTAAATAAAAAAGGGTTGGAAAATGCAGTCGAAAACGAAAATCAACTCAAAGAACAGATAGAAAATTAATATAACAGGCTCTTAAGAACATCTTACAGGAATATTTCTATTGACGTGGCAGCAGAGGGTGTTAGCCTTTCCCGAAGAATAGTGAATAACAGGCTTTTGGAAGCTGGATTGAAATCATATTGCCCGAGGAAAAAGCCTCGAATCACGGAAACAATCATGAAAGGAACGCTATTCCTGGGCAAAGAATCACCTTGAGTGGACTTCAGAACAATGAGGAAAGGTAGGAATGACACATCTAGTCAACCAGTTACCTGTAATATATGTATATAAAAAAACAGTAATACCTACCAACTCTAACAGTGCCGCATTTTTGTAATTGCTCCAATCTTTTCAAACCATAAAGTTTATTTGATGATTCGTTACTTCAATGGCTTTTCCAGTATTTTTATGTCTGTTCAACTACTTATATTGTATTTTCTATTATTGCAAGTAGTTTTCTTTTACGAATCAACTATTGCAGTGCTACTCGTAGATGACTCCATGCAGAGTGTAAGAAGGCGGACTGGAGAAGAATTTATGGCTGGATGTCGGAGGAAAACAGTAAAATATCCAACGAAAATTATGGTGTGGAGAGTCATTTCGGTGCATTAAACAAGTCGTTTGCACATTATTGAAATAACTCTGAACCAAGAAAAATATAGAAGATCTTAAAAGTCGTTTATTGCCTCAAATAACGGAATGGTATGACGACAGACCTTGGATATTCCAATAAGACTCGGCCCCATGCCATACAGCCAAATCAAAGAAGGCCGGGTGTGCACAAAATGGAATAGTTTAGCTGCTACCATGGCCCGGAAATTCTCCAGAAATGAATCTGATTGAGAGTTTATGGTATGTCTTGATAGATCAAATACACAGATAGCCCATTACGACAAAAAGCAACTCATATGCCGTATCAATGAACTTTGGTTCAGATCTTAGCGAATTCAGGAAAAGTGCAAAACAATGATCAATGTCAAGCCAAGACGTGTTAAAACACTCATGGATGCTAAGGGTGGCCGAACTGCTTACTATTGAATGTAGAAGAGTTAATACTGTGCCAAAATAAATCTAATTGTAATCACTAAAATTAGTTTTATTAGCATTTTTGTATTAAAAATCTCTTTTTTTTAAATCTATAATAATTCCGCGGATATTGTTAATTATATATATATATATATATATATATATATATATATATATATATATATATATATATATATATATATATATATATATATATATATATATATATATATATGCGTAAGGTATTTGAGGATATATGTTACTTTTACTATAGCAGCATTGTAGGAGTATAGCATAATGCACCCACATTTCCCGACCTCCCTTCCGGGCGGGCCGGTTATCAAACCTTTCCCTTCTCTCTCTCAAAGAAAGTAGAGGGAGAGGTGACGCCCCCTTGTCGCGAGAAGAGAGCTTGTGTGTACCCTTGACTTTTCGAGCTATGTCGGTGGGGGTACCCCTGGTAGGGCTTCCCTTGTCGATTTGGTCGGAAACGAGGTTCCAGACTAAGTGCGTCATTCCTTCCTTTTTTTACTCTATCCTTCTCCTTTTTTTTACTTTTTTCCTATCTCTCCCACTTATACGAAAATAAAAAAGCCTACTCCTATCGTGTCACCCTTACCCTTTTTTCCCTCTATCTACATATAAGGACATGGCAGCTACCTCATGGGTCAGAAGAGAGGCTTTGGAATCTCTATAAACAACACCAATCGACGCTCACTGGTTGCGAGAGACTAGGACTAGAGGTGTCCTAGGCGTTGGAAGACGATGAATGGGATAAGGGTAGTGCCTCGTTAACCCTTTCCCTGGCGCGTAATTATTGACCATTCCCAGTGAGCGTTGACGGTTGCTTCTGGTAGCATCAGGCCGAGGTGACGGCCCTTTGTTCCCAGGCTGGTTGCCAGGCCAATAAAAAGCTTTGGGTCGAGTCTCTTGGTGTGGCGGGATATCCATTGAACGCTCCTCCGAGATCCTGGCTGTCGTGAAGGGAACTAGTAGGAGTTTAGTACGGGGCGTGCTCCGTTTTTCAACGGTGAGAAATCGATGGCCCCTTCGGAAACCGTCAGTGCTGCTTGGTTGGGAGCCACGGCACGCCGAGGTTTGACGACTCGGTCGGACAAACAGCAGCACATGGAGCGTGCCTTCTGAAAGATCCGAAACCTCTCCGATGGATAGGCGGGAGCGACTCATGCGGGGCGAACTCACCACCCCTCTTCTTTTTTATTGAGTGTCCACAAAGTATTCCGAGATATAAAGTGTTCAGCATGACTGGAAAGAAAGGACCTGGTGCGTTAAAGTATACCTGCTCGATATGCCCTTAGGACTGCGTCCTAAGGGCAGAACTTCAGGAGCTTAAGGAACTTTTTAAATCTTCTGAGGAAAAAACACGACGGCTGTAAGAAAAGGTGAAAATCCTCGAGTCTAAGCATGTGACTTAAATCCGTCATCTCGAAGCCATCATTGCAGAGATTAAAGCCACCAAGGTAGAGCAACAGCAACAAGAAACTCCCAACGACGCAGATGGCTCCTCTGTTGGGCCCTCATGCACCGCGTCGATAGGGATAGGCCAACCATCCGACGTTCCAGAGCCAGCAGCTGCTGGGGTTACTCAGGGCGTCAAAAAGAAGAAAAGGAAGAGTAAGAAAGAAAAAAAGTAGATAAAACAGAAGAGAAAGTAGAAACGGAAGAAAAAACGAAGAAGAAAAAGAAGAAGGAAAAAACCCAAAAAGTGGGGAAGAAAGAGGAATCGAAAGAGCCCATACTGAAAGGAAAGCCTCTGTCCTCTGAACCCAAATGCGCGAGGGTCATCGTGATCGGTGACTCCCAAGCGAGGGATCTACAACCCTTGCTAGCGGCCCGCCTTCGCACCAGTGTGAAGGTAAGCTGCCTTCCAGGAAAGGGGAACGGAGAAATAAGGGTGGAGGCTGAGAAATCTCAGATCTCTGAGAACTCAGTAGTTGCCCTCATGGCAAGTGACAACGATCTCTACCTACGAGAAGGCAAATTACGCGCAAGCCGGAAGATCCTGACCACGGTTATGGGAGGAGTTGACGACTGTGGGCTAAAAACCCGCAGACGTGTCGTGGTCGGGATACTCCCAATACGAGGTCCATCCCGCAATGCTCACGCGAGGAGCGTCTCCATAAACCAACGCCTGGGAGATCTTTGTACAGCGGAAGGAGTCTTTTTTGTAGACCCCTACCGCACCTTTTACGGGAGAAATGACCTGTAGAAAAAGGGACGGAGTGCATCTTTCCATTAAAGGGAAAGCTGCACTCGCGAACATGATCCAGGATGTTGTGGAGGGGACCCAAAGAAATGTCAGACCCCGAGTAAAGGAGGACGTACGCCAGTCACAAAAAGGGGAGTGACCCCACCACAGAGAAAGAAAGCGGGAAACGGAAGAGCGTAGGGAGTCCTATAGTCGGGGACTCCCTCAAAGTTCTTCTGTTTAATGCGAGGTCTATCAGAAACAAGTTTCTAGAACTTCGTCGCCTCGTAACTACAGAAGAACAGGAGATGGTGGCCATAACGGAGTCGTGGATAAGAACCTCAAGCCGAGATTTTGAAGGTTAATTAACGATTTCCGGTTACCAGCTCTTCCTGAAAGATAGGCCAGACAGAGAGGGTGGCGGTGTGATGTTGTATGTCAAGAATACTCGCAACTCGACGGATTGCAACATCGTATCCGACCATGAACTACTTGGTGTTGACCTAGAGAAAGGTCCTGCCAAATACAGGACCCTGGTGCTTTATAGACCTCCTACCCAACTCATTAAAAAGGACAGAGATCTGTACCAGCTACTAGGAGAACTTGTCGAAGACAGAGTGTGTATCGTCATGGGTGATTTCAACACACAAGTTGACTGGGAAACCAGAGAACGCACTACTCCTGGAGTTTGCGAACAACCTGTTCCTGACTCAATGGGTGATGGAGCCAACGAGAGGAAACAATATCCTCGAATTGGTTTTCACCTCTGACCATGATATCGTTGAGGACCTCTCTGTTGGCGAAGAGCTCGGTAGCAGTGACCACCGACTAATTAGATTTGTAGTCAAAGTCCCGAAGGCAGGGCCTGCAACTAGTAAATCGAGGAAACTCGATTTGAAAAGAGCAGACTTTGCAGGTCTTCGTGCTGGACTGACTGACGCGAGGCTAGAAGTGTGCGATGTTGTTGAAAACTCGTGGAACAGTTTCAAAAGCACATTCATGAGTCTTCAATCGTGTTTCATCTCTTTGAAATGTCCCCGTCGGTCTTCTGTTCCACCAAAGTGGTTTAATCGAGCAATCGGTCTACTGCTTAGGAATAAGAGAACTGTGTACCGGCAATCGAAGATCTCGGGTGACTTTGACGAATACCAGAGGCTAGCCAGGAGAGTGAAGTCCAGCATAAGGGCGGCTAAGCGGTCTGAGGAACTCCGAGTGGCGAGACTCTGTAAAGAGATTCCCAAGGAGTTTTTTTGGATATGTGAACAGCTGTAAACCAATCCGTCAAACGATTGGCCCTTTGAGAAATGAGCAGGGGGCATTAAAGCACTTAGATGCAGAAAATGCTAACCTCCTCAACGACTACTTCTCTTCAGAGTTTACTGAAGAGTGTGGTCCCATCCCCCAGCCAATGGATTCCTACTCGGGGGAAAAGCTGGAGGATATGGACTTCACCGAAGGAGAAATAAAAAAGAAGATCAGTGACCTAATGACGAATAAGTCACCTGGGCCGGATGGGTTTCTACCTAAAGTGTTGAAAGAAGTGCGCGATCAAGTGTCACGACACCTGAGCGCAATCTTCAACATGTCAATCCGGACCGAATGCGTTCATAGAGACTGGCGTGAAGCGGAGGTGACTCCTATCTTCAAGAAAGGAGACCGAAGCCAACCGTCAAACTACCGACCTATCAGTCTGACTTCGATAGTTGGTAAACTCAAGGAGAGCATGATGGTGGACAAAATGACGTCGTATTTAGAGTCAAACCTGCTACTGAGAAGTTCCCAGCACGGCTTCCGAAGGCAACGGTTATGCCTGACGAACCTTGTGGAATTCTTCCACTTCGTGTTCAGTAAGCACGATTGGGACAAGGCGGTGGATGTGGTGTACTTAGACTTTCAGAAAGCCTTTGATAAGGTACCACACCGCCGCCTTCTCCGGAAAGTGCGAGCGTTGGGCATATACGAAAAAGTAGCCGGCTGGATCGGGAACTGGCTAAGTGACAGACGGCAGTGGGTGGTGCTGAATGGACAGGCTTCTGAGTGGGTGCCCGTTACTAGCGGGGTGCCTCAAGGTTCTTTCCTGGGACCATTACTATTCATCATCTACATCGACGACATGGACGGTGACATGGTTGCCAAGATTTCCAAATTTGCCGACGATACCAAGCTTAGTATGAACGTTGCAAAGTATGGAAATACTGCCCGCCTGCAGAAAGATCTTAGGGAAGATTAGAGAGTGGTCGGACACGTGGCAAATGCCTTTTAACGTGAACAAATTCAAAGTGATGCCTTTCGGCCACAGAAACCCCCAATCTCAGGATATCCTTAAGGGCACTGCTATTGAATTCACCGACACTGAGAAGGACTTAGGTGTAACAATCACTAGTGACCTCAAGTTCTCGAAACAGTGCATTGAGGCGGAGAAAAAGGCCCAAAGGATGCTAGGCTATATTAAGCGCCAGTTTGGTTATCGGAACCAGGAGATTGTACTGTGCCTGTACAACTCACTTGTCCGACCGCACCTGGAGTATGCCGTACAATTTTGGAGTCCTTCATTCCGAAAAGACATCGCGAGATTGGAACGCGTGCAAGCCAGGGCAACCAAACTGATTCCCTCTATCAGACATAAAAGTTATGAGGATAGACTAAGGGAATTAGATCTGTTCTCGCTGGAAATCCGTAGACTGCGTGGTCAGCTCATCGAAGTTTTCAAAATACCTCGAGGGTTCGACAATGTTGACTACCGGGATATTTTCACACTGAGTGAGAACAGAACGCGCAATCACGGCTTCAAACTTGAACTGAAGCGTTACAACCGCAATCTGTGTGGAAATTTTTTCACCTACAGTATCTGCGGTAAGTGGAATGCACTTCCAGTGGAAGTTGTCAACAGTGAATCTGTTGACCAGTTCAAGTCAAGACTAGACAAAGTCTTGAAAAGTGGCCGTTCAGGGACGCAATGCAATTGAGATGCCATGTGCCTGCTCGATTGCCAGTCCAAAGGTACCCTCTTTGAATGGACCGTAAGGTCTCCTAGGGTACTTCCTTTGCTGGTTACTCCTCGTTACTCCGGCTCGATATCTGATGGTCTCAGGCCGGAAGAACCCGCCGACTACCTTAGCTAACCACCGCGTTGCTTACTCGACTGGTTATCGATAGATGGGAGCCCATCTTGGCTTCCGGTGGTTCCCGGAAGTTTGAAAAGGACGAAATGGAGAAGATAATCAAGACTCTCTGACCGGAAGAAGGGCGTTTGATATCAAATCTACTTCCGGCGCCATGTGAACCTATCCCGAGTTTCGAGTATATAAGATGAATTCTTTTAACCCTCGGCAGTAGAGCTTGCACAGTGTCTGGAGGGGCAGGAATTGCCATCTATCTCGGTGTAGTGGTAAATCGTCTAAGCAACAAGTCTTCAGAGAGGAGTTCTATCCCAGTTAGGGAGGCTCCTTACCCCGTTGTTCTGTAAGTCAGTGCGGACCCAGGCTCGTACTCACTTTTTCAGAGCCGAAGCTACAAACGGCCTCACTCTGGTTCCTTAAGCGAGAAAACTACATCTCGGCTTTTCTCTGTGACCCTACGCGTCGATAGGCCACTTCGCCCCCCTTCCACACACACACAGAGGCACCCAAGATTCCTCGGCTATCACGAGCATGGGGCCCTTTTGAACAAGAAGCTCCCGTCACCACCTTCTTCCAGCAGAATCGTGACAAAATTTGGGGATCAGGTCGGTCCCTGGAGAACCTTCCTCATCGTCTCCACCCCTTATCTCACCACCTTCACTCAACAGCACCACCCGAACATCAGGTTCCAAGGTAACCCTTCCCTTTCACCTTCCCTAACCTCAACACGAAGCTTACCAAAATTTAAAGTGTATAGGGATTTGCATGGTGAATAGTTATTTACAAGCCAAGTGAGATACCTGAGATTCACTAATTAATTTATCTCTCAAAGCACAATATATATATATATATATATATATATATATATATATATATATATATATATATATATATATATATATATATCTTTCTTGTTTAGTGTTCATTAAAACTTTATTTTCATATTGTTGTGTATCTAACTTCCTTTGGGTCGCTTGCTGACAAAATTCATTCCAATCCCTCCGTAGCCAACCTCTAAGCACTCTGAGTCAATAAATTCATTCAGAGCACGGGCCGAACGATGTATAATGAGTAGAATGACGACTCCTCCGCATTCGGAATAATAGGATATATATATATATATATATATATATATATATATATATATATATATATATATATATATATATATATATATAAGGGTCGGGGAAAACTTCAACCCCCCCTCGGCCTATTCATCGACATATAGTATATATATTATATATATAATTTATGGTGTCATTAGGTGTGCGGTTTGTTTCGAATCCGTCAATTTTGAAATTTCCCCTTTCTATTTGCCAAGCGTCCAAGGTTAGATAAAACAAATAATAAGACATTTTAAATTTTGTTGGGGAAATAAGAATTGACCCCGTGACCTTTTAATTTTTTTTTTTGTATTGTCGGTATAGAATATAAAAATGGGTTAGGCCACTAACGATAACCCTTGCTGGCAGCATCTCAACAAGCTTAGTAACTATTTGTATTTTCTTTCTTTTTTATTATCATTTTGTATATTATTTGTCGCTTCCGTATAATCTGGGGTTAAGTCGTAAAGCTCTTTCGTGAATCAGCGGATCCGACAGCGTATCCAAGATGTCTTCCTCCCCATTTGAGATGTCCCAAAAACAGGAACAAATTTTGAGGCTTTCGGGCCAGTAATTGATCGAATATGTTCAGAACGAACAAATGAATGAACGTGAGGAAAAAAGAGAAGAACAACGAAGACAAGAAGAAGAGAGGCGAAGACAAGAAGAAATAGAAAAGAAACGAAGACAAGAAGAAATAGGAAAGCGAAAGAGAGAGAGGTTAAGTCGTAAAGCTCTTTCGTGAATCAGCGGATCCGACAGCGTATCCAAGATGTCTTCCTCCCCATTTGAGATGTCCCAAAAACAGGGACAAATTTTGAGGCTTTCGGGCCAGTAATTGATCGAATATGTTCAGAACGAACAAATGAATGAACGTGAGGAAAAAAGAGAAGAACAACGAAGACAAGAAGAAATAGAAAAGAAACGAAGACAAGAAGAAATAGGAAAGCGAAAGAGAGAGAGAGAAAGAGAGAGCGAGAGAGAGAGAGAGAGAGAGAGAGAGAGAAAGAAGAGAGGGGGAAAATTCGTCAACACGAGCGTGAGTTAAGTAAAGATCAAGTAGAAGTCAGTTCCGTTGTGTCCAGAACTCATTAACCTCAGGCCCCCGCATTAAAGCTTCCTCCTTATGGTGATCAAGGGGACTTTTGCACTTACTTAACCCATTTCGAAAAGATCTTCGAAGTCAATGGGTGGGACATTGAGTCTGAAGGAGTAGGCCGCCTGCTCCCGCTGCTCAACTCTCGTCTCAGAGAAATCTTCATTCCCCTCCCAACAGAAGCCACAATAGATTATTCATCTCTTAAGGCAGGACTCTTATCCGTGATTGATTTAAACCCCGAGTGCTACAGACAAAAATTTCGATCGGCTAACATCCAGCCAGGACAGACGTACCGACAGTTCGGGTTCATCCTGAAGAAAAACCACCAATTTTGGTTGGACTCGACTAAAGTCGGTGGCGACTACGACTCACTGCTGGATTTTTTTTTTAAAGACCAGCTAATGCACACCCTCCCTACGGAAATCCGTGCATTTGTGCAAGATAGGCGTGCCTCTTTCTTTAACGAGTGCCTTGAAGAAGCGGATCTCTACGCCACAAATCATCAGTTCTATCCTAAAGAGCAAAAGAAGAGCATTCCTCAGTCCCCTAAGAACCAAGGACAATCACACAACCGAGAAATCCCCTTATTTAGTAAAAGTCCCATGCCCCTTTAAACCCAAAGGTAACCACCATAAGAAGCAAGAGGAGGTGAACCCCCCAATTTTTAATGCTCTGTCGAGTAACCCCTACCGGAGTAACCCCATTGTATGCTTCTTTTGCTGAACCCTCGGTCACTACAAATCTCAGTGTCCACAAAACTCGCACTTTCGCTTTGCCTCTGGACAACAGGTCCACCAAGTCTCTGCAACTCTCGCTGCCGAACAGCCTACCGCGCCTGCGCCTGCGTCTTTGCCATCTTCGTCGACCTCTCAGGAGCACCAGGTGAACTTTCTTTTTAATAACAGTTCTTCTGGTGGGCTCAAATTTGAGTCCGGATCTATTAATGGATGTAGAGTATCCACTCTGGTGAGAGATACAGGGTGTACGTGTATAGTGGTATCGGACAAGCTGCTTTCCCCCCGTGGACCCACAACATAAGAAATTCGCTGTCGTACACGATTTCTTGGGAAGAGCTAATAAATTTCCAGTGGTCCGTTGTCACGTAAAATCCTGCTATTTTATGGGGTGGACCGACGTCGTAGCTGCCCCGATTAAGTTTAGTGCAGTGTTGGTTGGCCAGAGCGCGCGGTTCTTCCCAACTGCTGTGTCGCAAGCTGTCGTCACCCGGGCTCAGGCTGATAGAGACGCCTGCCCCTCCATGTCTCTCAAGCCCCCTTGCACCCCTCATTTCGAGGGACTGAATAACGCCCAATTCACCAGTGCCCCAAAGGACTGCCTTTCCCTACAACCCTTATGGGAAAAGGCCAAACGAGGAGAAAGAGAATCGGTTCGTGGAGACTGAAAAGTGAGGTATGTGATAGAAAACGCTTTGCTATTTCGTACTTCCCCGGATCCAGCAGGCTCCCCGTTCAAGGCCCGTTGCGTGCCTAGGGCCTACATTGCGAAGATTTTACAAATAGCACACGAAGGTGTGTTTGCAGTACACTTCAGCCATAATATGACCTCGCAACGCGTACTTAAGTATTTACGGGGGGGGGGGGGAGCTGGGCAGCCAAGGAAATCGCAGAGTTTTGCAGGATCTGTGATATATGTCAAAAGGTCACTGCCAAAGGACGAGTACAACCGGCCCCCTTTCAGAAGACTCGCGTTATATCAGAACCATTTTTCAGGGTTGCCATCCATATTATTGGACCAAGACACCCCCCTTTCACCGAGGGACACTCATGCGTTCTCACCCTCGTCGATTGAGCCACCCGATTCCCCGAAGCAATTACTCTCAAAAAAATTGATAGCATCTCGTGTGCCGAGGCATTAATCTCAATTTTTTCACGGGTAGGGATCCCTAAAGAGGTCCTCTCTGACAGGGGCCACCAATTTATGTCCGAATTGATGGAGCTTGTGAGTAAGTTGCTCCAAATTAGGCCCATTTTCACCACGCCCTTTCACCCCTCTCCAAATGGTATGTGCGAGAAGTTAAACGCTACCTTGAAAAGTGTGCTTAAAAAGCTGTGCCACGACCAGCCCCAGGAATGGCCCTGGTACCGGCCAGTAGCTTTGTTTGCGTGTAGGAAGATTCCCCACCGAACTCTGGGATTCTCCTAATTCGAGCTCCTCTATGGTCGCAATGTCCAAGGTCCACTGAGCATTCTAAAGGAGCTACTCACGAACTCTCGATTGGATGAGGAACTAAAGACCTCCTACTCGTATGTTCTGGACTTGCGTGACAGGCTAGAAAAATGCTTGGAGGTTGCCGTGCAAAATTCCGAGATTAATCTAGAGAAGTATCGAATTTATTTTAATATTAAATCTAAGGCACGAAAATTGAAACCAGGCGATGAAGTTCTACTTTTACTCTCCACGGACAACAACAAACTCCTATCTCAATGGAGAGGACCGTTTCCGGTCATAGAAGCTAGAGGGTCCGTGAATTATGTCATTCAGTCGTCATCTGGCAATAAGTTGTTCCACATCAACATGTTAAAAAGCTATCACCGGTGACCTTGTGTTAACAATATTGTTGTCTTGAGGAAGAAGGGACAATGGAAGCATCCTTCTCTTGGGGCCCATTGAATATTGTTCAGACAATATGCGTCGAGGCGGATAAAGATTATCCTTTTCCTGATCTGCCTTCCTCCCCTTTCCCCCATGAATACCTGGCCACTGCAGTCGACGTGAATCTTCACCTTGATTCCATGGAGACGTCTCAGATTGTATCGCTGCTGAAGGAATACTAAGACGTAATCTCCGAGTCTCCAGGATGCTCTGCACAATTTGAGCATGACATCTCTCTCACCACGACGGAGCCAATTATGAGTAAACCCTACCCTCTTCCAATCCACCTTCGCAAGGCTTTCAGCGAAGAAGTCGAGAACCTCCTCAATTTAGGAATAATTGAACCCTCCTCGCGGATTATTTTTCCCCGATAGTGATGGTACGTAAGCCGGATCAATCTTTTCGTATGTGCGTAGATTTTACAAAGTTAAATGCTGTCACGGTATTCGATGCCGAACTCATCCCTTTTATCGACCAGAACCTGCACTTATTTGAGAAGGCCAAGTACATTTCTGAAATAGACTTGTGCAAAGCCTACTATCAAATCCCGCTTCGAAAATTCATGAGGAAGTTTACCGCATTTCCCACCGAAAAGGGGTTAATTGAATTCACGCGTCTCCCTTTTGGTTTAGTTACTGCCTGCAGTAACTATAACCGCATGGGGTTCACAGTATAAAAAGGAACAATTGGCCCCCCAAGAAGACAAAGTTAAGGCAATAGAAGGTATGTCACTCCCTAAAACCAAGAAAGAGCTTCGTTCGTTTCTTGGCTCCGTCTCCTTCTATCTGTGGTTCTTCTCCCAATTCGCTTTCATAGCGTCGCCCGTCAATGACCTTCTAAAAAGGCCGCACCAGACCCCATCCTATAGAATCCCGCCGTGACTGCGAGTTTTGGCGAGCTAAAGAAAAATTTGATCTCCTCTCCTTTGTCCAATCCCCCCAAAAAATTTGGCATCCGAACTGATGCCTCTAATCTCGGCATTGGGTGCGTTTTAGTACAATATGAGGAAGAACGAACTCCATTTCCAGTGGCATACGCGAGCCGGAAACTGTTGGTTTGCGAAAGAGCAATCACTACTATAGAACTTGAAGCTTTAGCAATCATTTGGGGTATCCAAAAATTTAGGATGTACTTGATTGGTAGACCTTTTACTGTCGAAACGGACCATAGGCCACTAGCCTACTTGAAAAATTGCAAAAGTCAGAACGGCAGACTTATGAGATGGTCCCTTTTATTGTCAGAATACCAATACAATGTATCTTACGTAAAAGGAACGGATAACGTCATTGCTGATAATTTATCACGCAATCCGATAGACGAAGGCCCTAGTTGTGGTGACTAACCGGAACTGTCCGCCCATTGTTTTTGTTTTTTTTGTATATATGTATGTTCTATTTTTGGATGTAATTTCTAAGACCTTGTCGCGAAACAGTGCCATTTCATTATGTTAAATTTGTGTGTGTGTATGTGTGTTTTTGTGTGTGTTTCGCGTATGTATGTTTCCTGGGATCGCATTTTGGCTATAAATTGTAACTGTGAGTAGGTTATATCTTGTGACATTATTCCTCGTTCCACTTCAGAATAATGTCCCCTCGGGATGGGAGGGATGTAGGAAAAGAGCATAATGCACCCGTATTTTCCCACCTCCCTTCCGGGCGGGCCGGTTATCAAACCTTCCCCTTCCGGCTCGATATCTGATGGTCTCTGGCCGGAAGTTTGCAAAGGACGAAATGAGGGGATAATCGCGACTCTCTGACCCGAAGAAGGGCGCTTGATATCAAATCTACTTCCGGCGCCATGTGAACCTCTCCCGAGTTTCGAGTATATAAGATGAATTCCTTTAACCTTCGGCAGTAGAGCTTGCACAGTGTCTGGAGGGGCAGGAATTGCCATCTATCTCGGTGTAGTGGTAAATCGTCTAAGCAACAAGTCTTCAGAGAGGAGATCGATCCCAGTTAGGGAGGCTCCTTACCCCGTTGTTCTGCAAGTCAGTGCGGACCCAGGCTCGTACTCACTTTTTCAGAGCCGAAGCTACAAACGGCCTCACTCTGGTTCCTTAAGCGAGAAAACTACATCTCGGCTTTTCTCTGTGACCCTACGCGTCAATAGGCCACTTCGCCCCCCCCTCCTACACACACACAGAGGCACCCAAGATTCCTCAGGGTTCACGAGCGTGGGGCCCTTTTTAACAAGAAGCTCCCGTCACCACCTTCTTCCAGCAGAATCGTGACAGAATTTGGGGATCAGGTCGGTCCCTGGAGAACCTTCCTCATCGTCTCCACCCCTTATCTCACCACCTTCACTCAACAGCACCACCCGAACATCAGGTTCCAAGGTAACCCTTCCCTTTCACATTCCCCATGTGAACAGTCCACACCTTTCCCTTTCAAAATGACCACACTGTGTGGTCATTTTGAATCGGGCTGATTATATTTCTAAAATACAAACAATTGTTTCAGACTCCTGTAAATTTCTTAAGCTGGATACAGATCCATTTACATACACCTTGCAAATTGAAGACAAAATAAATATCTTTTTACGTTCTCTAAAAAAGAAAAATCTTCTTTGTGATTTTTACAACCAACTGTTTGATTTTGAATCGGGCTGATTATATTTCTAAAATACAAACAATTGTTTCGGACTCCTGTAAATTTCTTAAACTGGATACAGATCCATTTACATACACCTTGCAAATTGAAGACAAAATAAATATCTTTTTACGTTCTCTAAAAAAGAAAAATCTTCTTTGTGATTTTTACAACCAACTGTTTGATTCAGTTACATCAGTTTACAGGAAACCCACTGCTACCAAACTTGCTACCCACTTCTTTAGTTGTACTCCTACTAATTTTAAACATTCCGACATCATAAACAGTATACACAGAGCTTACAAAATCAGTTCAAATTGGTTTCACTTTCATTCCGAAATAGAATATCTTAGGCGCTTTTTTCTATTTTAATTTTTTCCCAAACCACTTTTTTGACAGACTCCCTTCCAATTTCTTATGTAAAAAGTTCTCTCGCAAAACCGCTCTAATAACTGTCCCTAAACAAAAAATATTCTTAAAACTGCCTTATCTTCCACTTGATAACAGCAAATTCAACAAAGCTTTACTCTCGACTCTTAATAGATACTTTCCCCAATTCAAGTTTCTCCTAATTATTTCCAATCCTCTTGGTGTTTATACTTTCCTTGGACACAAAGAATCGCTCCCATTATGCCTGCGTTCCTCCATCATTTCTGAATTCACTTGTGCGACCTGCTAAAGTCGCTATGTAGGCCAAACAAGTCTATAATTAAGATGTAGGATCGCTAAGCATATCGGAGTGTCATACAGAACAAACATTCCTATCTCCAAACCCGAACACTCCTTTATACGAGAACATTCACTAAAATATAACCACCCGCTTGACTCTGATTCCTTTAGTATACTCTCTTCTGCCTCTTCTACTCTGGATTTAAAAATTCTTGAATCACTTTACATTAAACAAATAAACCCTGAACTCAATGATTATTCATCATCCCTCAAATTATTCACTATATAGACAAACGTACAACCAACCACATCCCCCTTGATAGTTTTCTTTCTGCCTAATTCTGTCTGTAACATCAGTTGATACTCCCAGCTACACCGAAATAAGGTTAGTGCTCGTGCAGAGAAATTTTTATTTTTATTTTAGTTTGTCCCATTTATATCTAAATGATCTAGTTCACAAATGACTTTTCCTTAATTTAATGTTTTAGTCGTCCTCTTTGGCCCCTCCATTATTGATTATATAATATATAAACTTTTGTGCCTTAGTCTACTCGTATTCATTTAATGTTCAATCACTTAAATTTCAACTTTAGAGGAGATAGACAGGGAGCTGGAAAGGATAACAACGTCCATACTAAATGCGGACCGCGAAGGCATACCCATAACAGAGTATAAAACACCTCCTCAGCCCGGATGGACAGAGGAGATGAGAGATATCGCTCGCGTTCACAAGGAAGTCTACGAAGAAATAAGACGGGAGGGTCCCGACCGGGAAAGAAGCTCGCTCCTTCGACGCCTAAGCTCAGAGCCTAGAGAGGCTATCAACCTCCAACAGGAGGAAATATGGAACAGCTTGATAGCCAAAGTTGACAGCAAACTTAGCCCGGCTAAGTTCTGGCTCCAAGTCAAGAACTTAAAGAGACTTACACCAAGAACAAAGGCTCGGATAAAGGAGAACGGAAACTACATAGAGGACCCGGTGGTTCTCGAAGACAGGTTCAGAAACTTCTGGTAAAACGTTTTCAGGATCACACTCTTGAAGAAAACGACGAGTTCAACCAGAAATTCGAAGGCCAACTGATCGAAGAACTAAATCAGGAAATGCATCGCACGCACCTACAACATCGAGTCAACGAAGGCAGGGAGATGGTGGGACACGGCCGTCCCATAACATTAGAGGAGGTCATGGCCACTGTAAAAGTCTTCTAACAAAAGGCACCAGGCTGAACGGGCATCACCAGAAACAACTTGGTTAATCCCCCACAGCAGATCATTCAGGGAATCGTTAACATCTATAACGCTTCCCTAAATACGGGCTGCTTCCCGGAAGGTTTCAAGATTGTTAAGGTTATCTTCATACCCAAGGGAGGTAAACCCCATGATCAACAGGTAAATTACAGGCCGATCGCCCTGCTGGAGATCGTTGCGAAAGTCTACGAGACACTCCTAGCTGACAGGCTTAAAAAAAAAATAGCCGAGCTGGGAGCTCACAACCCTCAGCAGCACGGGTTCCGCAAGGGACGAGGAACGGAAACAGCCCTCACTTTTCTTGCGCAAAAACTCGCTTGCAGTAAAGCTGAGAGGAGGTACGTAGACGTGGTGCTGCGAGATGTAAAGAAGGCATTCGATAAGGTTTGGCTGAGAGGGTTACAATTCAAGATCCTCAACCTCTAGCTTAACCCACTCCTGGAAAGGGTCCTTTGCAATTATTTTTTCTGATAGGAGAGCCCGCATTGCGATTGAGGGCTGCAAGGGACCCGAATTTGAACTCGAGGCGGGGGTTCCACAAGGCAGCTGTCTCAGCCCTCTGCTGTACCTAGTGTACACGATTGACCTGTCTGCTCCAGTGAGGTACGATTCGATGTATCTGCAATACGCAGATGACATCACCCAAATCGTCCTGAATCCATTCAGGAACACTGGAAGTCAGGCGAGGGCGACAGCTGTCGAAATCGAGAATATCAACCGATATGAGAAGAAGTGGAAAATTAAGACCAACCGCCAGAAGTTCACCATTATTTCCATGAACCGCCGGAAAGTAGACGACGTCATCGTCAACAACGAACTCTATCCTTCCTCAACGAGGGTAAAGTCCTGGGCTTACAACTCTTCAAAACAGGATATAAGACCCATATAAATACCAGAGTCTCTCTAGCCAAAAAGAGAGCTGAGGAAACTTCACCGTTTCCGAAGCCTCAGCGTGCCAAACATGAAAAAGCTGTATATGGCCTTGGTACGCTCAGTCCTAGTGTACCCGGCCGTGATCAGGCAGATGGCAAGCTGTACATCTCTCAGAATGATTTAGAGGGTACAAAATAAAGCCACTCTGCTGATCACTGGCACGCAAAGGATCGATCGTATGCGGCAATCAACTCTACACCATAGAGTCGGACTGAAGCGGGTCAATACGGAGATCCAAAGGCTAGGGAGAAAGACATGGGACAAAGTATATCGAGAAATACTCCCAACAATAAACCTTAACGTAAACATACGTGCAAACAGAAGACGCGCAATAGGTAGAACGGCTCTGTTCCCAAGCAGTAGAACCTGCGCGAGAGAAGCTGTACTACCTATGTATGCGTAGTAGTACACAAATTCGAAAGCAAAGTGACCATTCTGCTAGGTCAAATTTAATAAATCTAAATAAATAAAAAAGAGGCGAAGTGCCCATACTAAAGAATTCCCCCAAATATAAAATAAAAACTTAATTAACTTTAAATATAAAAGAGGCGAAGTGCCCCAACTAAATAATTAAAAAACTAATTAAAATTTAGAATAAAAAGAGGCGAAGTGCCCAATTCCCAATCAGATAAGATAAATCAATATATATATATATATATATATATATATATATATATATATATATATATATATATATATATATATATATATATATATATATATATATATATATATATATATATATATATATATATATATATTTGTATTTACAGTGAGATAAAAGATAGGTTTAGTAGTCTTATTAAATCAGTGGCCAATATTCGCACAACTTAAACCCTTTTGAGGATAATCTTGACAATTACATGATAATTAAATCAGACTTTAATGAAATTGAATAAAAGTATTATTTCAATAATACCTTTATTATTAATAAAATTACATTAGGCAGCTTAATAATATTAATTTCTAACAGATTTCTAGAAAGATGAAAACGTATAAGTAACATTCTACATATTTCATTGTAATTTTCATGATAACATAATTGGTTCGTGTCCTGTACCGAGGTCAGGGGCTGTTCGTGTCGTCGGTTCTCACGTGCCTAAGTTCATCATCGCGCTAAAAGTTTAGAGAGATATGCGTCACTGCTCCGATCGCATTCTTTATGTCTTCAATGGCATCATCTCTTCGGTATAGTTGCATCTACGCCTTCACCAAATACAAAATCAAAGAGGGCACATCACTGCAAGACAATCTGAATCAAGATATCGCTATCCTAAAACTCTCGACCTCAATCCGTCTTTGCCTTTTTTATGTTTTGTCAATCGTCACGTCTTCGACTTCGACACATCTCGACCATCCTCATTTTGCAAACATTATTTTTTTTATTGTTTTTTTTTGTATATTTTAAAAACATACCATACGCAAATACACACACACACACACACACACACACACACACACACACATATATATATATATATATATATATATATATATATATATATATGAAAAGAAACTCACAACTTGGAGGTGAGTAAAAATTATGATAAAAAACACCCACAAGGAAAAAGGAAAAAGGATTCCGAGCGCTTTCGTCTTTATTCTAAAAGACCTTTTGGAATCGTTTTTTCCTTTTCCTTGTAGGTGTTATATATATAAATATATATATATATATATATATATATATATATATATATATATATATATATATATATATATATATATATATATTGAGTTAATGTAGTTTGCTGGGTGACCAGCCATCTCTATTGTGGAATTATTTTACGAACTAGGAACTATGTAAGTGGGTAGGTGTGGGTAGAGGATTAAGAAAGGGTGTGGAGACCGATAGCTGAAGATAGACAATTGATGAAAAGAGAATGAAGTTTGGTAGGGTGCAAAGAGATGCTAAGTGCCTGGTGATCAGGGCTATCGCTTTTAAATATTTTATAGTTTTGTGCTTCCTTTGTTGGCTTTGGGAAAGTATATATTATTATGGCGTTCAAGCCATTTGTCTTCCAAAAATTAATGTTCTTGTGTACCTGTAATTAGGTACACACATTTGTTCTCCACCAATTGTTGTTTCCTCTTTTGTGTCTTCGAGACACACGAGAGGGCAGAAGAGCGGATCTTAGAAGTGCATTGTATATATTTTTCTTATTGCTTTCACGGAGAGTTCTGAACATGTACATATAGAGTTCTGACTACACCTGTGACCTTGGTGATTCTTTCACGGACTTGCTTCGTGTATTCGGTTAAAGCAATCTTCATTCCGAGTACATAGCACTCCGTGTTGTATGGATAGCGTGTATCACCCACCCTGACATCGTATAGTAAGTAGTCTCCTGCCTATGGGCACCACTTTGAACTCTTCTTGGCTCGTGCGGATTTTCTACCGGGTTTCGTAGGTGTTAAGGTTTCCAATTTTTGATGCTGTCATACGAGCTTGCCAAGTCGCATTTCTACATGGGCAAGTGATTATATAGGAGGAATCATCGGCGAATTGAATGTTGGGGCAAGTGGGGCTCAAAGAGGCTGGGACATCAGCGGTGTAAATCAAGTAAAAGTGGGGAACAGGCCCCCCCATCCCGGGTGAGGCCCGCAGTGAGCGGAAACTTTGGTCCGTCCGTGCACCCTAAACTGATATACGCCGCTGTCACCATGACATAGTCACATAGAGTTTTTTCTAAGTTTTCACTTATGCCCAGTCGTAAGATCTTCTACTGCATTCCTCGTTGCCACACCTTATCAAGTGCTTTTGATACATGCCGACAAACAATGTCCATGTAACTTCTTTCCCGTTTTTCATGGGCTAGCTTTTATGTGATGACATTAATCGCCATCTCCGTACTTCCCTTCCTCCTAAACCCGAATTGATATGGGTTGAAGAGGGAGCTCACCATCAGTTAAGACACTAGTCTTCGGTTGAGGATCTTCTCGAAGAGCTTTCTGTCAAATTCTAGAAGTGAAATTGGCCGGTAGCTCTCCTTCGACGTTGGGTGCTTTCCGTGCTTAGGCAAGAAAATCATCTTAGCCGTTTTATAAGCATCTGGAAAGTATCCCGTGTTCAGACAGGCGTTAAATATCCTTCTCATCCCTTCGATGACATTGGCTGGTGCCTTTTCAAAGTTTAACTTTGTAAGACCCGATTGTCCCGGGGCTTTTTGTCGGAATGAGCGGAGCGCGCCGAGTAGTTCTTCTTCGCTAATCTCGGAGTCTCCGTCGAGCTGTCTATCCACCTGGTGGTTAGGCTGTACCTTGTGTATTTGGTCGTTAAACAAGTCTATGATGTTGCTTGTAAACTCTAGGCCATAGTCTTCGTTTTCCTCCTCAGTTATACTGAATATTTTTTCCCAATAACTTCCGAATAGCTCTTCAATTCTTCCTTCTTCTGTTTCAATGTTTCCGTCTTCTTTTTGTAGTTCCATCTTCTTCTTCCCAGTCGATCCTTTGAGACGTCTGATCTTATTCCAAAATTCTTTGGGAGTTACTTCGTGATCCAGGCTATCGATGGCATCATCCAGTCGTCTCCATTGTTGTTCGAGTATCAACTGGTTGAGTTCTTCTTTGATTTATTTACTTCATTGAATTGAGTGAACTGATGCATTCCTAATGTTGATCTCACACAATAATTTCAGCTCACGAAATAAATCCTTCACGTATTCGGTCTATCTGTAGGTAGAGATGGTCCTATACTCGGATTTACGGATACAAGCCCTAGCTGCGATGATAAGATGGTTATTAAGGTCGTCGAGGAGTGCCTCGTCTAAGTTGGGCGGATCGTAGGCCTCGAGAGGCGCACATACCGTGTCCAGTCTGCTCTTCTCTAGTTCTTTCTGACTACAGCTGGAACTTGTATAGAGTTTTTGTTGATAGTGAGTAGGGTTCCCATATGGTCACTACATGGTTCCTGGACTGGTTCCATATAGTAATTGAACGGCTGACGATTCGCCAGGCAGATGCCTGGCTTTGTGGAACTTCCTTCTCTGACAAAGATAGGGAAGTCGGGGCTTATTCGCTGGGCAATGTGTCTGTCCAGCAATAGGTCCAGGCTTCTTCCTATGCCGTTAAAGGTCATTTAACTGGATTCTCGGCATCTGGCGTTCAGATCACCCATTAATATAGTAGGGTCTCTTCTGCCAAATAGGCCAGTGAGAGTGTGAATTGGTAATACGTCTCTCCTTTTAGGTTGATATCCGGTAGCAAATACCAACTTTCCTCTGTCGAGTTCGACCTCAATTGCGTGGTAGGATTCTTCTAGTTTTCTTATTTGCTTGTATTAAACCCCTTTCTTTATTGCAATAGCGGCACCGTCGAACCGCTCCTGCAAATAATTCGTGCTTAAAACATCGTAGTTCCAGATCTTCATTTCTGCACTATGCGTGTCGATCCCGTGTTCCGAAATTAAGATGATTGTGAGGGAACAAGCACGCGAGGGGAGAAATAACGTCGCTTTTAAGCATTGCCTCCACGTGATGGGCCTTGTGTAGTAAACAAACAATTTTCGAAGCTCAAAAGCGCGAGAAAGTATAGGAGCGGGTTCATGGAATGTAGTCCTTATCAAGGCCAGTACTTGAACAAGATGAGAAGTCTCCGCTCCCCATCCCCTTCTTTCCGGTACGCTGGGAGCGGTTGGGACAATCGCCACCCGGGCCGCATTCGCTATGACTCAAACGATGTGCGATAGGGTCCCCCCCTTCTTCTATGGGGTAAACTCCCTCACTTCTGGTGGCCGTATCTACCCGCGTAACGAGGAATGATCAGATTGGTGCGAGAGGCGCTCACGAGTGCAGACCATCTTACTCCTCCTCGATTTGGGTTGTCATACGCCGAAGGCAAGGCAACGTTGTGAGACAAAACCAAGCATCCCTTCTTGGATAAAATAAATATCCACCCCTAGAGTTAGTTAAGAACTCTTCTCCCCGTAAGAATACCCATCCGACTCCGCTCATCGACGCATTCTCCAAACACGAACCAAGTCTTAATCCAAAAGGCTTCAGTGAAGATTCATCTTAGCGTAATACCCTCTTGATTGCGCATATCCGACCAAACAAACCATTGACGTCTCGAAGAAACTCACCCTCCGTTTCTTCAAAGGAATTTACACCGAAAGAATTACCCACCTCCCTTCTCAAGGACTCTGCTGCCCCCCCCCCCTGTCATCTCAAAAGAATTTTTCACTACAAGCAAGTTGACCTTGGATCTCACCGCTTTGCCGGAAACGACCATCATCGTCTTCCCCAGCCCCTCTATTTGTGTACAAGGTATCATAACGAATATTTTAGCTTCCCCAAATTTATAATTGCCGTCTACCGTTCCCCATTATCATTATGTGCAACTATGTGTCTTAATTAACTGTATATTATTTTATCATATTAACTTTAATTATTAATATTTATTAAAGTCTATTTTGGCCGACTCATTTTACTTTCCCACCCTCGAGCTCATCATAGCCGTATAACGAAAGCCTATAACTAAGTAAGATTTGGAACTCTCAACCAATACCAAGTTAAAAGTAGCATCTATTGGACTAGCCCTCCCTTACGAGGATCTGACCTTGTAACTGGACCTCGGCCTACCCAAACCATTTAAAAGGAAGCCCCGCGCACTCTAAAATCAAATATAATAGATATATGTATGATATATAGAGCTATACCACGACAATGATGTCTACATCAATTTCTCTGAATACATTTCTGTTAAGAGTCCTTTTCGTCGTCCAGCCGTTGGTATTAATTTCCAGTATATTCAGTGCGTTCCGTAACACGGTGAATTGTTTTTACCTATGCTTCTTCTTTTTCTTTTGGGGGCTGGCGGGATGGTTTTACTGTGCCCAGGGTTTTCCTTCTTCGTGGGGGGGAGGGGACTTGGGGGTTTGGACCTGCTCTTCGTTGCTCGTGTACGGGTGCAGGGGCCCTCGTCGTTGTCTGAAGAGGAGGATCCCTCCTCATTTTAAACTTTTTCTTCGTCCTCTTCGCAGTTATGTCCAGTTTCGAGAAAATTTCTGACATGCTTCCGCAGTGGGTTAGTCCTCAAACCAGTTTTCACATAAGCCCTTAATTATGTCAGTCCAAGTGGCCGGCCTAGTTAAGAAGAAATCAATGAATGGCACACATCCGAGCATGTTCCCACGCAGGGGATGGACGGGACAGTGAGGTGCTTTAGCCCTCATTGAATTATGAATCCTCGATGAAAAAAAGTATTCTCTCTTTCTGAAGGATGAAGCAAAATTCACCAAAAGACTTCCAGAATAGGCTCTTTTCGATGTAGGCGGTGCTCAAAGTCCGTTACTAAGCAAGTAAAAATGATTTATCCGTAGGGTAGTCAGCAATGTACGTAATAATCGAATATTCGGCCGTCGTGGAATTATTACAAATTTCTTCTATATATATATATATATATATATATATATATATATATATATATATATATATATATATATATATATATATATATACGAGGGGCGGTCAATAAGTTTTGCAATTCGGATATAAGGAAACAAGATATGAGGAAAAGTGTATTATTATTGTTCAATATAACTACCCTCGACTTCAATGCACTTGCGCCACTTGTCCCTGAGGCTTCGAATTCCCGACAACCAGAAATTTCCCGACTGCTGTTCAATCCACTCCTGGACGGCGATCTGGGAATCTTCATCGTCCCCAAACTGGCGTCCACGCAGTGCTACCTTGAGCTGGCGGAATATAAAGTAGTCGCTAGGAGCCAGATCTGGACTGTAGGGGGGATGGTTGAGCTCCTCGAATCCGCACTCACGCAGGGCAGCTTGTGCAACTCTGGCATTGTGTACTTTGACGACGTTGAAGTCGATCAAGGGGCGTGAGATTTCTAGGGACCCAACGGGCAGAGACCTTGGTCATGGCCAAATTGTCGTGGATGATGTTGATAACACTTCCATGTGATATTGCAAGTTGTCGCTCGATTTCTTCGACCTTCACCCGTCGATTTTCGAGGATCATCCTCTCCACACGGGTCACATTGTCCTCGTTGGTCACGTCTGACGGGCGTCCTGGACGGGGGTCATCTTCAAGGGACTCACGACCATGGCGGAACTCCCTATTTCAGCGAGCAATAGTTGCATAGAAAGTGGCGGTGTCGGTGTACACGGAAACCATGCGTTGATGGATCTCTTTTGCATTATTGCCTTCCTTGGCCAAAAATTTGATCACTGTGCGGTCCTTAACCTTCTCCATTGTTGAAAAAATTGTGACTAACGATATGCGATCAGCTACTGCTTCTTAAATAGACGAGGCAGGAGCGTGCGGCTGCAGGTCCTAACTTGTCATAATTTGTCCTAACACCCCCACAAACAGCCATCCCCCTTCCTCTGTTTTGCCCTACCGATTCGCTATATATATATATATATATATATATATATATATATATATATATATATATATATATATATATATATATATATATATATATATATATATATATATATATATATATTATTACAAAAAATGGCCAATCATTGCACGGGAAATTTTGAAGGGTAAACTAAGCACTACAAGAGACATATAAAATGTGAAGGCTCCGGTCTAGTTCTCTGGCAAACCGTTAATTGCCGGTTTCTTCATTTGAATAATGACGGCTTCGGCCATCCGCAAATTTTCTGCGATTTGGGAGTCTCGGGATGATGGAGGTGTCTTTATTTAGCTCTTCACGGGTTAAGTTAGTGCCATGAGAGTGGGCGTGTTTTTTTAATTGCGCCATCTTGAAAGTGAGCTGTCAGTCGCCTTGGCAGGGTTGTGGAGGTTACGCCGATGTACTTTGAATTGCGGTGTTCGAGGTCACCGAATTTGCACGAATATTCGTACACGACGTTAGTCTCCTGGAGTTCGCTCGTCGGAGTGAGAGAGCTGTTCTTCATGATGCAACTACTTGGTTACTTCGGGGCTCAAGGAGAAAAAAAAAAAATGACCAAATTTGGTGTTGAAACCAGCGACTGTTGCCAGTAATAGCATGCAGTGTTCAAGCGCATGAGTTGGATCGGCTCCAATCTTACAGAGCATCTTGAGTTACGAGGAGTCTTGGAAGAAGTCAATTGTCGTAGCATTCTTTCTCTGTCTCTAATTTGTTGAGGGCTGCTGCAATTGGTTTAGAACAAAAATATTCTGAAATAAATTCCAATTCTTTGAGGATGGGTATTGTAGATTCAGTTCATCCAGAGCTACATTCATGTTTTGGTAATTGTGTAGAGTATGGCCGGATCCGAGTCTTAGCTGTGCCCCCCAGACGCCCTTTCCCCCAATGATTGAAATCTCAGGATCATCGTAGGCCAGTCCCCCCGACGTGCCGTCTCCAACAGCGAGCCGACACTCAAAATAAGTTAGAATCGCATCCACCCATACTCGCAACATTTACCTCAAAATTGTATGCCAGTTATTTCCTGTTGTTTTTTTTTATGCTGATTTGGGTTTATCACCAACATTTCACAGTACCAGACATTTTCTTAATGCAGAATGCGGTAATTCTGAAGATCCATACCCTGTGAGCTTTCTCGCTCGCATTCCCATAATATTTTGTCCACCTCCTAACATGTTTCACCCAACTGTGTGATTAACTGTTGTTTTATTACTTGTTCCGAGGGCGAGCGGGGGGTATGGGGAAGCGTAGCCCCCCATAGCCCCCCATATAGCATCACATAGTACGGCTCTCGCGGTATGGATCTTCAGGTTTACCAGATCCCTTAAGTTTTTTGGTAAAGAATTGAAGATTTTGGGACCTTTATACCCCAGGCTGGCTGTGAGCTGGGTCTTGACTCTGGCTGTTGCTTGTGGGGGCAGCACTTTCCTCAAGCAGTGACGGCCAGTCCTTGGAGTTAAGATGGCTACCATCTCATTTGTGCTTGATGAGTTTGGTACCAGATTCTCTCACTTTCCATGTATAAATTATAATGTACCTTTCCCTCCTTCTTTGTTGAGAATAAATGTTTAGGTTTCTTAGTCTCTCCCAGTAAGGATGGTCCTTCATGCTCTGGACCTGCCTAGTGAAAGCACGCTGGACTTTCTCTAGGGCCTTTATATCCATTGTCCTGTGGGGCGACCACAGCTGACAGCAATAGTTCATGATAGGCTGTACCAGGGCCCTCCACAAAGTCATCAGGCATTCCGCTTCTCAGGAGTAGAAAGTGCAGTATCCATCCTGAGATTTTTCTTGCTTTTTTTATAGTTTCCTCCATGTGGTGTGTGAAGGTGCCATCCTCGCTTAGGTGTACTCCCAGCACTGCATGGGGGCTTGCTCCTAATGCTTGGCCATTTCTTGTTTTCAAGGTAATGTCCTCTAGGATGTCATGTCTGTAGCCACATCTAAGCAATTCAAATTTTTCATCATTGAACTGCATATTGTTTTTTGTAGCCCAATCATATATTATGGTGGGGTCCTCTTGCAGTTTGTCGACGTCTTCCTTGCCCTGAATAGGTTTGCAGATGTTTGTGTCATCTGCAAATGACGTCACTATGGAGTGGCATATTTCCTTCTCTATATCCTCCAGCAGTATCAGGAAGAGCAGAGGCCCCAGTACTCCACTTATAACTCTGCCTGGTTGGGACATAGCTCGATTTGCAGACACTGTCTGTCTTCTTGATGTGAGGAAACTGTGGATCCACACCCCAAGTTTACCAGTGATTCCCAGTCCTCGCAATTTGTACATGAGGATACTATGGTCCATTTATCAAATGCCTTTGCGAAGTGTAAGAACACAGTATCCACATTTTTTCCCTCAGCTAGTTGGTGTAGTTGGTTGTCGTAATGTCCAAGTAGCTGGGACAGGCAAGACCTGCCCTTCCTGAAGCCATGTTGTCCAGCATTCAGCAGGTTGTTGTCTCTTAAATAGGTGTAGATTTTGTTTCTCACCACCTTCTCGAAGATCTTAATTAAGTGTGATGTGAGGGCTACTGGTCTATAGTTTTTTGAAACTCCTCTGTTTCCTCCTTTGTGTATTGGTGTAATTACTGCCTTCTTTGTATCTGTTGGTACAGTACCAGTGTTTAGGGAGTGGTGCCAGAGTAAATACAGTGGGTGAGCTAGTGCTTCTTTGCATTTGAGGAGGATAAGTGATGGTAGGCCATCTGGGCCAGTTGCTGAGTTTGGTCTCAGTTCAGTAATGGCCTTGTGTATACCTTGCTCAGTAAAATCAATGTCACTGAGTGTTCCTTGGGCAGTTTGGAAGAATGTCTGTGGATTTCCTATGATCTTTGAGTCGTCTGGAGTACTATATACTGCCTGATACTGTAGAGCTAAAAGATTGCTATTTTTTCTGCATTATCCTCAATTTGTCCATTGGGTGCTACAAGGGGTCCAATAGAGGCTACTGCCTTTGAGAATCTTTTAGCATAGCTGTAGAAACACTTGGGGTTTGATTTGATATTGCCTTAGCTTCATTTCTTTTTCTTTCTGCTTCATGCGATGCACAGATGTCCTTTTCAATTTTTCTATGTGTATTGAGATGGCCAAGTATCTTTGCTCATTTGTTGTTATTTTAAGTTGTTTGCTTAATGATGCTCTTTTTCTCATTAGGATTCTTCTATCTCTTGGGATATTTTTCTGCCTGGTTCTGTTGCTTCTCTTCTTTGGGATTAATTTCTCAGCAACTTCCAGTATTTTGGTGCTGATGGTGTTCAGCATTTGGTTTATATCTTGGTTTGCAAGCAACTCTTTCCAGTTTGTCTTGAGTCTTATAATCCCAAAAAGCGGTGTCCACTGTCCAGGGATGCAAGCTTTGGTGTGCCCGGGTTCTACAGGCACTTGAGGGTGGGTGGAGGCAGCATCTGTCAGATGGCTGGGAGTGCTGCTCTCTGGAATTGATGTGCGTTGCCTGTAGTTATTGCCTCTTGTGGCAGTCTGTTCCACACTTGTACAGCTCTTGGGAACATGTCCACCCTTGTGTTTGGGTGGCTGTAAGCGTGCTGTTCATCTTGGCTGTATTTTCTGTTTAGGGGTCTTGTTGTCCTTGTGATATCCTATGTCATATGGATGCTCACCAATCCCCGATGCACCTTGAAGAACATCTCTGCCTGATGTAGGGTGCGTCTGGTCTGCAAGGTGTCCCATTTCAAGTTATCCAGCATACTGGTCACACTTGCTTGCCGGTCATACTGGTGGGTGACAAAACGAGCTGCTTGCCACTGCACACTCTCAATGATGTCAGAGTTTCTTGAGGTGTGGGTTCCAGGCACAAGCAGCATACTCCAGCTGTGGTCTGACCAGGGTCATGTATGCTGCCTCCTTCACCTCTCTGCTACAGGCTCCAAGTGTCCTACGGACGAGGCCCGGGGATTTTGCTGCCTTCGCCCATACCTGATCTAAATGGGTGTTCCAACTTAGGTCCTGTGAGATGGTCACTCCCAGGTATTTGCAGCTTTCCTTTTGTGGTATTGCTTGCTGGTTGACGGTGAAGGAGTGTTGCAATGGGTTTCGTTAACACTTTCCCAATCTGCATCCTTGCTATTTAAGTTTAGTGCTCTGAAAGTTCCTTTCGTTGAGCATCTATTGTGTGTTGCTTTATTCTCTTCTTTGTGGTGGTTACTGTAACAAGGTTATAATCCGATAGGGTTGTCTTATCAACTCTATACTCGTGTATTAATTCTGGATTATTTACAGAGTAAGGCCAAGGTATTATTTATTCTGGTAGGATCTGTTATTTCTTGCATCAGAAAGAGTTGCTCTGCAAGATCTAACGTTGCTCTGGCCTCTTCTGTCTTCCTGACTACCACCCTCTCTCTATATGACCTTCGGGCCACTTGATTTTTTGGAAATTAAAATCTCCTGTGATTATTATGTCTGATAATGGAGGAGGTATTGCTTCAATGACTTGCCTTAACTTTGTTAGGACATTTAGGAAGTTTTGCTTGTTACAGAGTGGAGGTCTGTAGATGTTAACATAACAACATAACATAATTACACGGATGACAAAAGCCACAAGGGCCTATCAAAGGTCATCCGCCTCCATCAAAACCCACCCACAAAAAGCACCATCACCAGGGGAAGACAAAATCAAAGTCCCCCACAATATAATATAACGGATGACAAAAGCCACAAGGGCTCATCATAGGTCATCCGAGTCAAGCGGCCTCTTTTTCAAGGCACCCAAACTCCCAGGAAAACTACATCCAGAGGATTGCATCCAGAAACAAAGTATCACCAATCAAGGCTTGTCAACAACTAAATCATGCAGCTATAGATATATACAAACAATATTAATATATACAAAACTTAGGAACCATCACAACCTTCCCTTCCCATAAACTCATCCAACCTACTCTTAAATTCATTTAGATTTGGACTACCTACTACCCTCTGCGGCAATTTGTTCCAGAAGTCTACCACTCTATTGGTGAAAAAATATTTTCTTAAATCCAACCTACACCCTTGCTTTTTAATTTTCAAGTGGTGACCTCTAGTCCGATTTCCATCATCTAACTCAAAAAACTTGTTAACATCCAATTTATCTATCCCGGAAAAAATTTTAAAGAGCTCAATCATATCACCTCTCACACACCTCCTTTCGAACGAGAACATATTTAATACCCTCAGTCTATCTTCATATTCAAGGTGCCTCAGGGAAGGAATAATCTTTGTTGCCCTCCATTGCACTGACTCCTGAAGGTTAATATCATGTCTAAAATGTGGGGACCATGCCTGTATACAGTACTCTAGATGTGGCCTAACATAAGAGTTATAGAGTTTAAGAATAACCTCCTTACTTTTGTAACTGACATTTCTCTTAATAAAACCCAGCACTCTATTTGCCCTATTTCTTGCTTCAATACACTGCTTAGAAAACCTTAATGACTTATCTATTACTACTCCTAGATCTTTCTCATCCTCTACTGAGCTCAGCCAATGCCCATCCATTTCATAGTTAAATTCTCTATTATCTTTTCCCATGTTAATAACTTTGCACTTATCAAGGTTGAAAGTCATTTGCCACTTATGTGCCCAGGATAACAATTTATTTAAGTCCCCCTGCACTTTAAAATTATCATCAATATCTTTAACTACAGCTGCTAATTTGGTATCATCCGCAAAAATTGACACTTTATTATTAACTGCCTCCCCAAGATCGTTTATATAAATGACAAATAATAATGGACCGAGAACTGATCCCTGAGGAACCCCACTGATAACATCCCTCCACTCTGACTTTACACCATTTAGCACTACCCTTTGCTTCCTGTCTTTCATCTACTCAGCTATCCAATTTGAAACACCCCCACATATCCCAATCATTTTTAATTTATGAACTAGTCTCCTGTGTGGTACCTTATCAAATGCTTTACTAAAATCTAAGTAAATTATATCTACATTCTCTCCCTTATCTACTTGATTTGTTACAAACTCCAGAAAGTCTAGTAAGTTAGTCAAACATGATCTACCTGATCTAAACCCATGCTGAGCATCGCTGATTAACCCCTCCCTCTCTATATGTTGGCAAATGCCTTTTTTAACTATTTTCTCAAGAATTTTACAGACTACAGGAGTTAGGCTAACCGGTCTAAAATTATTTGGATCCTCTTTACTACCCTTCTTGAAAATGGGGACTACATTCGCTCTCTTCCAATCATCGGGTATTTCTCCATATTCCAATGACCTAGTATATAACTTGTCCAGAGCTATTGAGATACTTTCTACCCCTTCTTTAAGTATCCTAGAATGAATATTATCAGGGCCGGAGGCCTTGGTAGTATCTAAATCACCTATTAGTCCTTTTATCATCCTCCGATCCACACAAATGTTAGTAAACACCTCTTTTCCTGACCTATGAGTACTATACATAGGACTATTTAGTTTCTCTATGTTGACCAGAATTACTGATATCTTTTTATGTGCAGCACTATCATTTCAGTCTGACCATTTGAATATGTGGCTAGGACCTCGCTATTTGATGGAAGATCATTTCTGACATAAATTATTGCACCACATTGTGATCTTTCCTGTCTCTCTGCTCTGAATGCTGTGTAATTTTGTAGTAAGATTTCAGAATCATTTATTTCTTCATTTAGGTGTGGTTCTGTTAGAGAGATAAAGGCAAAATCTTCAGTTTGTGCTAACTCAGCCAGGAAAGGGACTTTAGTTTTATTTGTTTTGGGGTAAAGTCCTTGTATGTTTCCCATTAGGAAAAGTTCTATTAGCTTTTTACTATGTTTGGCCAAGGAAAGTCATATAATGTAAGAATATAAAATCAATGTATGAACATTTTTATAAGCTTAATTTAATAATATTCGTTACATCTGAATTTTTTCATCAAAGGTATATGTTGTATGCAATCTTGGCCATGCTAGTGCAGCTGATCCTCGTGTCAAGTCATCAGTGATCTATAATGTATGAATATTTTTGTAAGCTTTAATAATAATATTGGTTAGATACACGCCAGCTAAACTGCGCCTTCAAAATTGAAAGCTGAATTTCATCCTTTAGTAACCAAATCGGAGAAAGTACAGACAGAAAGATCATCTGGCATTTTTTAATGTAGTTAATAGCTCATAAACTATTTGTATCTGGTGTACAATATATTTAAATGGACATCTATGTAAATGTAGCATTAGTCTTGTATTGTACCAGCCACCTAAAATATAACTTGAACCATTAGGCTAATGCTGCTACTTACTTACTAAGTAGTACTAACCCTGAGGTGCCTCAGAAGATTGTTTGTTGAGTCAAGGCCAGCTGACAAAATTATAATTTTCTTTATTCACTTCATACAAATATCTTTGAAGTTTTTTCAACAATTTAAAATTATTTTCCATTCAATAGCACAGATTGATCTTTATTACCAACATTGTTTCTAAATAAATTGAATACAGTTCTGGTGACATCCTAGAATTTTGGTGCCCTTGGGAGCCTTTTGAAATTATAGAAGTGCACTCATTATTAAAATATAAAATATGTTTAGAAATAATTTAATAATATGGATCTATAGGCTATATTTTATGTCTATATTATATTATGAGAACATACTATATTTTGCTAATACAGGGTGACCCCCCCCAAAACAGGCCTGCACACACTTCTTGTGATATATCATTCATTCATTCACTAATCACCCTTACTTTGCAGGACATGACATAAGCAATGCCTGTGAACACAACTAGATCTCAATGGGAGCTCCAGCAAAGAATATACTGCATCAAACATTACTACAAGACAGGCTCATTCAAGAAAGTGCAGGACACTTTCGTGCATCAGTTTGAATATGAAAAAGCCCCCTCCAAGAGCAGAATTCAAGACTGGGTGGGCTACTTTGAGAACTATGGGACAGTGGAGAACCTCAATGCAGCCAGTGACAACCATCCAAGCCATTCAGGATTTCCCAGGAAGTGTACAGCTGAGCTAGTCGAGAGCGTGAGAGAGTCAGTTTAGCAGAGTCCAAAATGCTCTGTGCGCAAGCGAAGTCAGTCCCTCGGTATATCCTGTGAGACTTGCAGGAGAGTGCTAATAATAGATGTAAAGGCCTACCCATACAGAATACAGACAAAGCAGACCCTTACAGCCTTAGACAAGGAGCATAGGAAGGCTATGGCAGTCAATATACTGGAGACCAGAACTTTCCTTAGCCTCCTTTGGACCTCAGATGAAGCTCACTTCCATCATAAAAGAAAGGTAAACTCAAAGAGAAATGTCTTCTGGTGTTCCTCCAGACCAAATGAGGTAGCCACCAAGCCCCTATACCCCTAAGTTCATGATATGAACTGCAATCTCAGCCAGAGGCATCATTGGACCATTCTTCTTCAAGGAATCTGGCGTGACAGTGACAGTCACCAAGGAGCATTATGTTAAGGTTCCTCAAAACCTTCAAGAAGGAGCTGCAGACCCTGTTCCCGTTGCTTATGGGGAAGTTCTGGTTCCAGCAAGATGGAGCAAGCTCTCAAACCTCAAACCTGTCCCGGATTGGCTGAAAGAGAACTTTGGTGGCTGTGTGTTCAGTCTCAAGATGGATTTTGAGTGGGCATCTCACAGCCTAGACCTTAGCCCCCCAAGATTTCTTTCTCTGGGGCTACCTTAAAGACAAAGTGTACGCAGGGAGACCCAGGACCATCACTGAACTGAAGGAAGCCATCAAGGAGGAGATCAAAGCCATTAGTCGGTCAGTTTGAGAGTTAAGCTCAATATAAGAATAAGACCACCAGTCAGGAAAATTGCCCCAAAACCTAGATTAAATCTGACAGCACTCAATGACCCTGAAATCAAAATGAAATCAAAACAGCCTTCCAGTCTTCCCTCACTCAACTACCAGATGTTGCAATACACTTAGACCCAAATGCACCAACCGATTTTCTCAGCACAATATGGAACAGCTCTTGCACCACTCTTCATGACACTGCACAAGAAATTTTAGGCACAACCAGATGTAAGAATCGTGACTGGTTTGATGAAAATGCAACAGCTATTCACACTCATTAAGGATAAGAATGCTGCCCATGACCAGTACCTACAAAACCCATCAGCAAGAAACAAGAACCACTTCTCTTCACTGCACACCAATGTCCAAGAATGCTTTAAGAGAGATGGAAAACTCTTGGTGGGATAAACTATCTTCTGAAATGCAAACATAAATGGACAATGGCGATCTCCACAACTTTTATTCTTTGCTTAAAACAGCTTACGGACCAACTACCACCAAACTCACCCCTGTGTGTACTGCTGACAGGAATACCCTCATAACTGAACACAACAGGATATTAGATCGATGGGCTAAACATTTTAGGGAGCTGCTAAATCGAGAAAACACAGTGGACCTGTCCATCCTAAATGAGATCCTTCAGCTCGCAGAAATTATAGAACTGGACTCAACTCCAACACTTGCAGAAGTCCAAAAAGCAACTGCAAGTCTCAAGAACCACAAAGTCTGCTGGGAAACTGGCAGCGTACCACAAGACTTGGCTGTCTGGCTTTGTTCTGGAAGGTTGTCTTACAGGAAGCTCCTGATTCTCATTGTAAGATTGGGATATAATACTGATTTGGGTGTGTAGTTTTTCTTCTATTTATTTAATACATCAATCACTGTAATAAATACATAAGTGATTAATACTTTTGGGGAAGATAACTGGCAGCAATCCTGAGCAAGAATTTTTTTGGTGAGTGTTAACTTTTTCCTTAGTAAATTTCTGAGAGTATGGCTGTTTGTATAGATGGTGAGAGCATGCCGTTTGAAAGTAGTGTGTATGTGGTGTGTGATGCATGTGGAGTTGAAAGGAGAGTGAATGTAACTGAATGCTGTGTGTGTTTTCTGGAAGGGGAGGTTAGGAGGTTGAGTGGGGAATGTAAGAGGTTGAATGATTTGGTGTTTGAGGTGAGAAGAGATGCAAGTGTGCGATTGAAGGGTGAGATTAGTGCTAAGAGGGTGGAAGATAGGGCTAGGACTGGGAACAGTGTGGAAGTTGTGAGTGATGATGAATGGTGGGTGAAAATGGATAGGATAGATAAGTTAGGACAGATTAGGTGTTTGAAAAGGAAGGACATAGAACCTGTTAGATTGACTAACAGATTCAATGTCCTGAGAGAGGAAGAGTGTGAAAGTGATTTGCCTGGTGTGATTGTGGATGAAAGCAGGATGGGTGGTAGTGTGACTGAGAGCAGGAGGGAGGGTAATGTTAGGCCAAGACAGAATAGGAGAATGACTGAGGTGCTAGTGATGGGTGACTCTCAGATTAGGTATTTAGATAGGAAGTTGAGTGATAGCAAGTGGAAGGGAATGAGAGTTTGTCTGCCGGGTGCTGGTGTAAGTGATGTTTGTGAGAGGTATGATAGGCTGGTTTCTGGGTGTGAGAGGGATGCAGTTGTGATTACGCATGTGGGAGTGAATGATGTAAAGAAGGTGGGTACATGTGAGTTATGTGAGCAGTATAAAAGATTAGTTGAAAGGATGAGTAAAAGCAGGGTAAAAGGTGTTGTTTCTGGTGTGCTTCTGAGATTGGATGTTGGGGTAGAATTGTTGTCGCGTGCAATTGGTTTGAATGAATTTGTGAAAGGACTGTGTGAGGAGTTAGGATTGGTGTTTGTAGATGTCTGGGGTGGGTTTTACGGGAATAGGAGGTTGTATGCGATGGATGGGCTCCATCTTAGTCGGGCAGGTGTTGAGGTTCTATGGAGGGAGCTGGATAGTGTGATTAGGTCCTTACGGGTGGGAAACTAGAAGCTGTTAGAGGTAAGGGAATAACAGGAATAGAGGGCAGGTGTAGGAAATGGAAGGGATGCAGAGATAGAGGAATAGCTAAGGGAGAGGGCATACTGATGCGTTATAGGGGGACTAATGCACAAGTGAATGAGCAGATAACTAGGAATAGAAAAGCACAATGCAATGAAGATGGGAATAATAAAAAACCTTAAAAATATACTACACAAATGGTCGGAGTATAAGGAATAAGATAGATCTCTTAAGAGCGTTAGCGAGTGAAGAGAATTTTGATATAATTGCAATAACAGAGTCATGGCTTAATTTGGCAGGAAATCACTTTAAACTTGAGGTTGAGATTGAGGGCTTTAACATGTTCCATACAGATAGGAATAGGAAGAGAGGAGGAGGGGTTATTATTTATATTAAAGATAATCTCCAGTGTTGTGTAAACAGTACAATTAAATTAGATGATAACACAGAGTCATTATGGCTAAATGTAAAGGAAGGTAAAAACAAGCTTGTCATAGGATTATTATACAGACCACCAAATCTTAGTAAGGAAGCTTCAAATCTTCTGTGGCAGGAGATAGAATAGGCATGTAGAAGTAAGCATGTGTGTATAATGGGCGATTTTAATTACAGAAATATAGACTGGGAAGCTCTTGTGGGTGATCAGGAGGCTGAGGAATTTTTTAATGTTGTCCAAGATAATTTTCTGAGGCAGATTATTAACGAACCCACTAGAGGTAATAATATACTGGATTTAGTTCTGACAAATAGGGAAGAAGTTATTAAGGATACTGAGATTGGAGGAAATTTGGGTAATAGTGACCATTGTGAAATTAGATTCAAGATGAAATGGAATGGTATTGATAGTAGCATGAACAATGTTAAAATTCCTGACTTTAGAAGAGCAAATTATAATGGGCTAAGGACTTACCTGGAGGCAGTTGGACAGAAACCAGGCAATGAAATCAAATCAGGAATAGATTCAATGATATCAGTTAGTGGAGACAATAATCACCAGGAGGAAGAGATTACAATTGAAGAGGAGTATGAAAGAATAATTGAGCAATTAATTACAGGTCAGATGATTAACATTCCATATAAGGAGATTAGGACTAAAAATAATGACCCAAAATGGATGACAGATAAAATTAAGCATTATATTGGCATTAAAAAGGGCATTTATAGGAAAATAAAAAATGGAGAGGATCACTTAAGGCAGAGATATAATGAACTAGCAAGAGATGTTAAAAAGTTAATTAGAGTAGCAAGGAGAAATTATGAAATTAAAGTGGCAAATAGGGCAAAGGAAGATCTTAAAAGTTTTTATCAATTATACAAAACTAAGGTTAGAGATAAAATAGGCCCACTTAAAGATTCCAATGGAGAATTAGTGAGTGATAGGGACTCAATGGCTGGAATGCTAAACGACTTTTTTCTCTCAGTATTTACACAGGAGGATACTCTAAATATACCCGAGGTGTCAATGATCTTTCAGGGTAATGATGAAGAGAAATTAAAGGATATCTTGATCACAAAGGAGATAGTGACAAAGGAAATTGATAAAATCAAAAGTAGTAAAGCACCCGGTCCTGATGAGGTCTTTCCTAGAATATTGAAAGAATGTAAGGATGTTTTAAGTGAGCCCCTAGCATGCATCTTTAGAAAATCATTGGAGAGTGGCATTGTGCCAGTGGCATGGAAGAAAGCCAATGTGATACCTATATTTAAGAAAGGGGATAAAACAAATATGTCTAATTACAGACCAGTAAGTTTGACATCAGTGGTAGGGAAAATGATGGAATCTATTATAGCAAGGAATATTAGGGATCACTTGGATAAGCATAAGTTGATAAAAGAATCACAGCATGGCTTTAGTAAGGGTAAATCCTGTCTGACTAATTTGCTGTCTTTTTATAGTAAGGTGTATAAAGCAGCAGATAATGATGAAAATTATGATATTTTATACTTGGACTTTAGTAAGGCTTTTGATCGAGTGCCACACTTATGGCTTCTGAGCAAAGTTAAAGCACACGGGATCGATGGCAGTATATTTAGGTGGATTCAGTCATGGCTTGGTGACAGACAGCAAAAAGTTAGTATACATGGAGTTAAATCTGAGTGGGGGGGTGTTAGCAGCGGAGTTCCGCAAGGATCTGTTTTGGGTCCCTTGCTATTCTTAATTTATATTAATGATCTTGACATAGGTATAAGTAGTGACCTGAGTAAATTTGCTGATGATACTAAGCTAGGTAGGGCCATTAGGGCTGATTCTGATGGTGTTGTAATGCAGGAGGAATTGACCATTCTGTCCAATTGGGCCGAGAAATGGCAAATGAAGTTTAACATAGACAAATGTAGTGTACTTAGTATAGGTAGAAATAATCCATTGAATAGTTATAAATTAAATGGGAGAATTTTAGGGAGGACCGATTGTGAGAGGGACTTGGGTATTTTGGTAAGTTCAGACCTTCGTCCTAGAAAACAATGCCTAAATGCTAAGAATAAAGCTAATAGGATATTGGGATTCATTAGGAGTGTAAGCAATAAGAGTGTATCGGCGCTAGTTAGGCCTCATCTAGACTATGCAGTACAGTTTTGGTCACCATATTATAGGAAGGATATTGATTTGCTTGAGTCTGTGCAGAGAAGGATGACAAAGATGATTGGTGGGCTAAGGAACTTACCTTATGGTGAAAGGCTCAGAAAACTAAATCTACATACATTGGAAAGGAGAAGAGTCAAAGTGGAATTGATTGAAGTCTTCAAATGGGTAAAAGGATATAATAAAGGGGATCTGGGTAAGGTTCTTATACTTAGTGAACATGACAGGACACGTAGCAATGGGTTTAAGCTTGATAAGTATAGGTTTAGGAAGGAGATTAGGAGGAATTGGTTTACAAATCGTGTGTTAGATGAATGGAATAGGCTCACTAGACATGTGATAGAAGCCTCCTCTCTGGGTAGTTTTAAGAATAGATTAGATAAATATATGGATGAAGCTGCTAGATGGGACTGACTTTTTTTTATGTACATATGTATATATTTTTCTAAGGAGTGGGGAGATTATATTTTGCGGTTGCATGAATGGACATAATCCTCTGGATGCATTTTATGTATATTGTAGATTAGATCTGACGAACTCCTGCAAAGGGTGACAATGTTGATGACTTTTCTCTGGTAAGAAATCTTTTGTGTGTTGAATGGAACAGGAGCTGCCAAGTGTAGGCCATGAATGGTCTTTTGCAGTCTCCTTCTTTTCTTATGTTCTTAAGACTTCAAAGATGTTAAAATTGTTACCATCTATAAGAAAAGAGGAGACAAAACTGTATGTAGCAATAGCCATGGCATCACACTCCTCTCCAGTGCTGGGAAAACTCTAGCCCGCATCATGCTGACAAAACTACTTACCCATGTTGCAGAAAAGTTCCTGCCGGAATCACAGTGTGGTTTTTGAAAAGAAAGGTCAACCATAGATATGGTTTTTGTTGCACCACAATTGCAAGAAAAATGCAGGGAGCAACACCAAAACCTGTATATTACTTTTGTGGACCTGACAAAATCTTTTGATTATTGTAAACTGCACACTACTATGGCAATTACTTGCGAAATTTGGCTGCCCACCCAATTATATTAAAGTACTTGCTGCACTACACAGCAGGATGAACGCTGTTATTGTAGCAGGGAGTAAAAAATCTGCTCCTTTTGAAGTGAGTGTTGGGTTTGAACAGGGTTGCATTCTTGCCCCTGTAATATTCAGCCAGTGCATAGCTGCTGTCACCCAACTCGTCTACAATAACATCATTGAAGATGAATTGGGAGTCACTCTAAACTACAGGTTAGATGGAAATCTCTTTAACCTCACCCGCGTTTGTGCAAAAAACTAATTAGCACCAAAACAATCATAGAGCTTCAATATGCTGATGATGCTTGCTTTGTCAGCCATACAGAACAAGGGCTCCAGACCATCCTTAATTGTGTATGTGAAGCATATACATAGAGTTACATAGATGAACAGGCCACAACAGACCTTGCGGTCCAAACTAGGTTGCCTGAATGGGACTAACGGTTAACACTGTAAAAAACAGAAGTGTAATTCCAGCGCACAGGCCAAGGTGTACGACAGATAGCCAACCCACAGATCTCTATAGGAGAGGACCAATTGAAGGAAGTCCAACAGTTCACATACATTGGATCCATCCTGTCAACTGACTGCTCCCAGGATGACAAAATCACCAGATGAATTGACCTTGCCTCGCCGCTTTTTTAAATCTTTCAAGACTGGTCTTCAATAACCACAACCTGCCTCTCCATCTTGCTCTATGGTTGCGAATCTTGGGCACCATATAAACATCAGATCAAGAAGCTAGAGAGCTTTCATATAAACTGCCTGAGACGCATCCTGGGAATTCATTAGTGGGACAAGGTGCCACATGTCAACATTAGAGAATGCATGCATACATCCTCACTGGAAGAAATTGTCAGACTAAAAATTTTTCATTACACTGGCCACATCATCCGCCAGCCTGAACATCGATTACCGTGGATCACCCTGTACTCAGAACTTTCTGTGGGGCAACGATCTGTGAGAGGACAAAAAAAAAGAAGCTTAAGGATCATCTAAAATCCTCCCTCAAAAAGTTCAACATGAACCCAGGAACCCTCGAGACCGATGCTACCAATAGAAGCTACTGGTACACGATGGAGCCAACTACTTCAGCACAAATTACAACAATGCTGCCATAGCCTGCCATGCAAGACAACACCAACAAATACAAAGACCCCATATCTCCGATGTCTGTGGAAGAGGCTGTTCCAACCTTGGCGGACTCCGCAGCCATCAACAATCTCGCCAAAGACGATAATCTTCAAACTCATCCATGTATAGAGTGATGTCATCATTGGCAACGATGGACAACACTAAGCAAGTAAGTAAGGACATCATGGCCAACTTTGTGCTGCGCCTCAAGAAATGCACAGAGCTAATTGGAAGTCATCTTGAACACGTGCTCTAGAATAAAGAAGAAAAGTCCAAAGACTCTCATCTTTTGATATGATGTTTTTAAATACAATAACTAGTTATCATCAAAGTTTCATTCAATCTTTGCAGCAGAAAATTAAGAAATGAGGACTATCGAAAGTTTGGGCCTGTTTTAGCTAAATTCATTCATTAATAATGTTAATTATACATATTATTTGATGCATAGTATACTTATATAAATAATTAACTATAATTTTGTAGTTAAAGACAAAAATCTAAATAAGAGCACTTACTTCTGTTTGCTAGTCAGAATAATTTTCCACTGAATCTCAAATTTAGATGGAACCAACCCTCAAACCAGATCAACATGATCAGCAAACAAACGTAGCTGGCTACCTGACAAAAGACACCAACATATGCACAACTTATTGCCTCAAAGGTCAACCATCAAAAAAGTGTGAAATCTTAAATCATAACATCTACTTTGCCTTCTCTGTTGTGGAAGTCTGGATAGGTTAAACCAACAACAACCCCCATGATCTCAAGATCATATCCTCATATATACTCCCTCCCAGCTGATATTGTGGACTCCTCATCTCTCCCACTATTTAAATCAAAACTATTATATTACTTACATGAACAACTGTTCAATCCTAGCTCCTAGCCCATTACATGCTATATAATCATTCATCCCATGACTATACCCATATTATTCTATGTTCGACACCCACCACCAGTCACTTATAAATGCACCCTAACTTTAATTATAACATCTAAATGGCGTGTCATGATATCTTATCTGGGCTACTTGACATTAGACATGCCATTCACTGCCACATGTGGGTTGCCCTACCAGGTGAGTACAAGTCAGGGTAAGCTTTCTCTGAGCCTCTAGAGAAGGAAGAGTCCTCAGGGTCACCTTTTGCTAAGTATCAACAATATTAATTTGGTGATACCAGTGGATGTTCTTGCCATGCTCTTCATAGAGTTTCTTTTGGGTGCCAACTCGAACATTTTCTTAACCATTTCTTGTTAGGTCAAAATGCTCCAGTTTCATTTTCTTTGGCCAAGACCAAGGTGGTTTACTTTTGCCATCTTCATGGCCACCAACCCTAACTCTTATCCGGTCTAAATTGGGGCTTGTTTGTTGAATTTGGTAGACTTGTACCTTATTCTTGTATTTTACCAACATCTCATTTGAGAGGTGCATATCCACACTCTCAAAGTATCTTGTACTCATGCTTTGAGAGTGTGGATATGCACCTCTCAAATGAGATGTTGGTAAAATACAAGAATAAGGTACAAGTCTACCAAATTCAAACATGCCGACGTGCCTGGTTCAGAGACCGGATTGTGATCTATAGCGACTCACAAAGCGCCCTGAGTGCTCTCGGGGCATTGGAATCTCCGCATCCCCTGGTTCGCGAAATCCGTGACGCCACGGTTTTGGTGAGCCGGGCAGATGTCGAGATTATCTTCTGCTGGGTTCCTGGACATGTAGGAATTGCGGGGAATGAGCGCGCCGATGAGGGCGCCAAAGAGTCCGCGAGGACTCTGCGACCGGACCAGCGTTTCGCTCTTCCTCACACCGACTACATGGCAGGAATACGGGCAGCTCTTCGGACTGCTTGGCAAAGAAGATGGGAGACGGTCGAAGGGAACTTAAAGTTGCGTGCCATTGCGCCGCGACTGTTCCCATGGACCTATCCCCCAATGCCGCGGCGGCTTCAGGTTGCTTTCTGTCGTCTCCGAATCGGGCACACTCGTGTGACGCATCGCTATTTGATGGAACGCTCGCCTGCGCCCTATTGCAACGACTGGGTCATCTTCGCGCACGACACCTGTCCGGGTACCGGGATGGGCGGGGTCGCTACCGCCTGTCCCTTGTACTCGGGACGAGTGCGTGTACTTTGACTGGTGGACTTATTGACGTTTTGGGGGAGGCCGGCCTTCTCCCTTTCATTTAACCTGGTTTAATTGTTGTTGTTGTTTTTGTTATTGCTTTGTTATTGTTATTTCTTTTTATTGTTTCCTGTTCAATTTTTTAAAGTAGCCTAGAACTAGGCTGTTTGTTTACGGCAACTTATGCCTAAGTCGGCAGTCGCCAGATAGCCCCTTAAAAAAAAAAATAAAAAATTGTACTCATGCTATGAACATTATTATCTTTGTGGCATTCAGCATGTGAGGTGCTGATATGGCTACACTCCTGCTCTTTGACCATTCCTTTGTTTGCCCTGCTTGATCACAGATGAGATTTATTTAAGACACAACCATCTAGTGTGAAAAGTAGATTTGATCCTCCATACCAGTCTCCACTTGCTAAACTGCTTTCTGCAGGTCCTCTATAGAGTGTCTCTTTTTCAATGAAGGAGACATGCATTCTCACATTACTTAGTGCATTATATGCTTGTACATGTGGGTTCAGCATTTTCTTAAGTTGCCAATGGCTCTCATTTCGTCCATGACCCAATCTTGATGGTGCTTATGCTGATGAAAGATATCAATCATGCCCTAAGCCTTATAGGTTTATAGTGAGGAAACTCCTTTGAGAGTTTGGTGTAACTTCTGGGGCCAGTGGCACTGATCATTCTGCCCAAGACACTTACTGTAGGATACCACATTTAACAACTATCTGCACTCACTTAAGATGGTTTTTATTTTTCAGTGGAGACCTATAGTTTAATATGGTATCTGAAGCATGGGTATCTACAGCATATGATAGCCTCTGTAAAGTGGGCCTGAAATCGGTCTCCATCCAGCAACTTGCTAGACCCAATGTAGCTAACTTCATTTTAATCAGAATTGGTGTTCTCACTCGGCTAAACTGTAACCCGAGCTGGGTTGCATTATATTACTCGGTATGTGAGATTACTTTGAATACAGTTGACATAGGAAGGGATTTAAGCATCTTAATCTCAAGCTAAAATTTTCATAAAAATGTACTGCGGCTTCACAAAGGGCAAATAGGATTCTAGGATACATATCTTAACATTTTGTGTTTAAATCAAGAGATTTAATTTTTCCTTATATAAAGGGCTTGTAAGACCTCATTTGGAGTATGCCAAACAATTCTGGTCTCCATATATGCGAATGGATATTGTAAAATTAGAATGTGTCCAAGTTGTGACAAAATTAATTCCTGAGCTTAGGAATAAATTGTATGAAAAGAGAATAAGAAATATAAATTTATATACATTCACTAGAGGAGTGGTATCTGCGCAGCCAACTTATTGAAGTTTTAAAATAATGAATGGTTTCACTAATATATAAATTAAGAATCAATATTTGAGTTAGCTGAATAACCACTAGAAATAATGGTTTTGAGCTAGTGAACAAGGATTTAACACTGCAGTATAACAAATGTTTTTTCTTATGAAATAACACAAATATGGAAGAGTTTGCCGAGTCGTGTAATTGAAAGGGCTTCACTAAATATGTTAAAGAATAGAGTAGATAAATAGTAGGTACTTTAAAATCTAGCTTAAAAAACTGGCACACTAATTCTGTTTACATATCCTCTCTTCCTTTTACCAATCCTTCACCAGGGACATTCATTCCTTTCCTTCTCTTGAGCTAGCTTTGAGTCGATCTTAGGGTCCTTGCTGATTTGTAATTACATTTCATGTCTGGTTCAGAGACCAATTTGTAATTATAATTACTTACAGAATGTACTAAGTACCCTTGAGGAATTGGGATCTCTGCATTGCCTAGTTGCAGTATCTCTTACATGATGGTTGCTCCAAATTGTGGGTGTTGGGATTTTCTTATGCTATCTCCCTGCACATGTAGGGATTATGGGAAATGAGTGTGCTGATATGGGTGATAGGGTGTCTACCTAAACTGAGTTACCAGATCAGCATTTTTTTCCTTCCCCACTCTGACTACATGGCAGGAATCAAGACAGCCTTTTGGGTTGTATGACAAAGAGGATAGGAAATGGCATGCATGAATTTAAGGTTGTGCACCATTGCACCTCAATATTTCTCAGACCTACCCCCTAATGCTTGGACAGCATCAGGTCAATTTTTATCACCTCCAAATTGTACATACACACTTATGGGATGGTACACTCCCTGAATCTCTGGCAAGGTTGCTTGGTTCCCTGATTGTAAGACACTTTTTGGTTAATAGTCTAGCTCAAGTCCTTGGGGGGGGGGGGCACACACTCCCACTGAGCTATGTTGTGATTAAGTATTTTGAGGAGGCAGGCTTCCTCCATACTATTTATTTAAATTGTTACCTACATAATTGAGACCCCTAAAGGAGGCAGGCCTCCCTCTAGTACCCACGTATGCATTGTAGATTTTGTTGTACTTTTTTTTGGGGGGGGGATTTAGTCTTAAGATAAATAATTTTGTAATTTTGGTAGCTGTGCCATCACTGGCAATCTCCAGAAGAGATCCTAAAATTTAAAAAAAGTTTTTTCATTTAGGAATTTCAGAAGTAATACAAATGAATTTTTATAGAAAATGACAAAGCCAAAATTTATATCGTTAGATAAGGTTTCAGATCAGAAAAAGGCTAGTAATCAATTTAATTTACAAGTTATTTCTGAAAATGCTCCTTTCATCTATAAGGTTTGTAATTTAAATATTGATTAAACCTAACACTATTTATAAGTTTCTTTCCCCAGTCTCTTCCTTTTTATTTTGTTTTCTTCTCACTGGTTTCAAAAAAAATTTCTAGTGCCTATTTTATTGCACATCTAATGATTAACATATGTTTCAACATATATTTCACTGTGAAGATGATCATTCTTTCTCAGTACCTGGAATAAGTATATTTTGCCATAATTTGACAAACATCCTTATTTTGATATTTAATAGATAGGATATATAGCTTAAATATTCTTTTGCTGCTTGCTATTTATTGCAAATCTAATGATTAACATATATTTCAAATTATTTTCCTAATAACAAAATTTGATTCCCTTTTATACATTTAATTATCCTTAATGTATAGATCCAGTAGCTCCATATCTAGCCATAATTGTTTGAGCTTTATATTTTCTATTTGGTATTATAATGTCTTTCCATTATACATTGAGGTTAGGGGGCTGTAGTTATTCCCATGTAGCATGCCAACCACTTGAAAAAAATAGTAAAAAAAATCTAATACCAATAAAATTGATGTTTACTAACTTTTATCTTCTCTCTCTCTCTCTCTCTCTCTCTCTCTCTCTATATATATATATATATATATATATATATATATATATATATATATATATATATATATATATATATATATATATATATATATATATGTATACACACACTCAACTATGTAGATTGAGTTTGCCTGTCAGGATCAAGGCTAAAACTTAGAAAACTTAGAGATTTTATTTTGTAAGTTTGTGAAAGACTGGGTGTATAGGAGCATTTCTTATGATCACTATGACTTTAAATTTTTATAAATATGTTTTCTCATGTATGACAAAAAAGTTGTGAAACCAATCTTTAAATATATCACCAAAGTTTTTCTATTGCTTTTCAGGTGACATTTTTTTCATTTCAATACAAAGGGATTAATTGCCTTGTATAGGCCCTGCAAGGGGGTACCCTGTGAGGCCTATATTACCTAATACCTGGATGGGTAACATTTCATCCCAGTGACTTCAGTTATCTACCTGCTGTCATGCCCTCTCAGGCCCAATGCCTGCAGTTTTGCACCCTCCCTTGCCCACAGTCTACAGGTCTTAGAGCTTTATTGTGTCTTTAGCATTTTCACTCTACCATCCACTTTTCCAACAGATCTCTCCTTAATAACCTTCTGACCCACAAGGTCCCATTGTATCCACGACTGATTTCATCTTGTGCCTATGCTGCCAAGAGATGCCAGTCATACCCTAAGCACTTTGGGTTTAGGGCTAGGAAACTGATTCAAGAGCTAAGTATAGCTCTTGGGCCGGTGGTACCCCTAGTTCAGCCCTTTGGCTATTTGTTACCATGCTTCTGCTCCCAAAGCTTCCACAGCGCCCCGAGCTGGTGGCAATACACCACTCGGTACGGGAGATTACACGACGTGCCCGGTTCGGAGACCGGATTGTGATCTATAGCGACTCACAAAGCGCCCTGAGTGCTCTCGGGGCATTGGAATCTCCGCATCCCCTGGTTCGCGATATCCGTGACGCCATGGTTTTGGCGAGCCGGGCAGATGTCGAGATTATCTTCTGCTGGGTTCCTGGACATGTAGGAATTGCGGGGAATGAGCGCGCCGATGAGGGCGCCAAAGAGTCCACGAGGACTCTGCAACCGGACCAGCGTTTCGCTCTTCCTCACACCAACTACATGGCAGGAATACGGGCAGCTCTTCGGACTGCTTGGCAAAGAAGATGGGAGACGGTCGAAGGGAACTTAAAGTTGCGTGCCATTGCGCCGCGACTGTTCCCATGGACCTATCCCCCAATGCCGCGGCGGCTTCAGGTTGCTTTCTGTCGTCTCCGAATCGGACACACTCGTGTGACGCATCGCTATCTGATGGAGCGCTCGCCTGCGCCCTATTGCAACGACTGCGTCGTCCCCCAGACTGTTTGGCACATTCTTGTCGAATGTCCCAGTCTGGGTGATCTTCGCGCACGATACCTGTCCCAGTACCGGGATGGGCGGGGTCGCTACCGCCTGTCCCTTGTGCTTGGGACAGATTCGTGCACACTGACTTGTGGACTTGTTGACTTCTTGGGGGAGGCCGGCCTTCTCCCTATTATTTAAGCAAGGTTTGTTTGTTTTTTTTTGTTGTTGTTTTTTTTTTTTTTGCATTTGTTTTGTTTTTTGTTTGTTTTTTTTTCTTTAGTTGCACGCTCCTGCGCCGGGGGGACCTCTCCCCGACGCACCAGCTTGCTTCCTTTCCCCCTTTTGGGGTGTTGTTGTTTTTTTTTTCTCTTTAATTTCATTTTAAAGTAGCCTAGAACTAGGCCAGTTTTAATACGGCGACTAATGCCCAAGTAGGCAGTCGCCAGATGAGCTCTGGAACCGTGCAAGTGTATACGGATGGCTCCAAGTCCCAAGATGGGGTCGGCTTCCATGCTGTATTCTCTCTGTTTGAAGTCAGCAGGGCTCTGCCAGGTGCTGTGTCTGTCTTCATGGCTGAGCTGGTGGCAATACACCACTCAGTATGGGAGATTATGCATGGTTCAGAGACCAGATAGTGATTTATAGCGACTCACAAAGTGACCTGAGTGCTCTCGGGGCATTGGAATCTCCACATCCCCTGGTTTGCGATATCCATGACCCTACAGTTTTGGCAAGCTGGCTGGATGTAAAGATTATCTTCTGGGTTCCTAGACATGTAGGAATTGCAAGGAATGAGTGCATGAGGACTGGGCGACCAGACCAGCATTTCGCTCTTCCTCACACTGACTATATGGCAGGAATACGCGCAGCTCTCCGGGCTGCTTGGCAAAGAAGATGGGAGATGGTCGAGGGTAACCTAAAGTTGTGTGCCATTGCGCCACGATTGTTCCCGTGGACCTACCCCCCAATGCAGTGAAGGCTTCAGGTTGCTTTCTTTCATCTATGAATTGGCCACACTCGCGGGACGCACTACTATTTGGTTGAGTGCTCGCCTGCACCCTACTGTGAAGACTGCGTTTTCCCCCAGACTGTCTTCCAGTTCAAGGAGGATAGGATCACCTGCTGGACCTGAAGCAAAGCAGTCGTCTGATTATGCCATTATCTTAACCACACCAATTTGTCTTGGATATTTTTCCATAAATATATATATTGGATTCAATCGTGATGACGGCTATAACCAGTATCAGGGAGGAAAGGGGAAAGGGAGGTGGCCCGCTTTCTTTTAGGAATTCCGTATGGTACCAGAATGGCTTCGCCTTCTGCACTCAGGGAATTGGGATGTGTTGGTTCCAACCACTATTGGAGACTGGGAGGCGCTAGTCCCAATGACCCACACTTCAGGATGGTCCTTTCTCAGTTATGAGTGAGGGTTAAGGCTGGCTGCCACTGTCTCTCAAGCCAGATGTCGATAGACTGTTGGTACCAAGGAGCTGAAAAGGAGAAGGCATCTTCAGTCACAGATTCACTGCCACACTCAAACATCATTAACACTAATATACATACACGCACACCTATTCACACAGGCTACATTCACCTATTGTTTGTCCAATTAACTCTTCTTCCTTTCACTTTATTCCATTATAAATTAACATTTAAGGATGAATCAATGATATCAGTTAATCTGAAAAATCCACCTGTAGTAAGAGACAGGGGTGAATGGTAGGCATATATAGAAGTCTATCAAGTCCCCCACCCAGATCACCCCCTCTATTCTTCTTGCACAGTCGATACACCCTGGAAAAGAAGAAAGGGATTAGACATTTGGGAAGGGGAGGCAGTCGACTGCTCACTACTACACAAGTATTATAATAATAGGTGATCATGCACTCTACTCCTTAGTGGACCTGCATATCTTTACTTGTTTCTATTACATACCTGCCTACCTTCTTCCAAACTTGCTCTTCTATCCACAGTAGTTCTGGCTGCCCTGCATACTTTCCTCCTCTTATGGGTCCTTAGTTGAGTGGTAGTGTACACTGTAAGGTCCTTACCTCCTGTGAGATCTGCAAACTCACTGGCTAAGGCAAGTATTAGGCACAGGATGTGTTGAGCTGCTCGCCTTCTTCTAATATACATATAAGGTGGCTACATCGGCACTATCCTTTGTGGTCAAAGCTCAAGGATGATTTTGCCTAAATGGCGGGCTGGGTTGTCAAGGCCCATCTTAGCTTGCAGCCATGGGCAGACTATGTGTAAATGGAATCTTGTGATCATATGAAGACTTTTCTCTTAACCTTCCAAGGCATTGGGTGGTCATATCTACATTCCATGCATATTGTTCCTTTTTGCAACTATTATGGCTACGACAGAGGGAAATAGTGTGCAACTGGAAGCACATGGAGATCTGCTCTCAAGCGCATTCTCATCTTCCCTAGGTGTTCAGTGAGGACAAGGTAAAACAAAGCACAACTTCGACTGGTTTAGGGGCTCCTCCCTCACCATTTCCATACAGTGAAACGACTTTCCCTTTGCCATTTCTGGAATCACCCTTGGGTGGCTCCACCTCTGAAAAGGTGCCCCTCCCCCTATGCTTTTTCAGGGGGCCCCTCCAAACTTGCAGAGGAGAGGGGGATTTTCCCAAACCCTTCATTTCTTGAAGGGTTTGGAGGTTTTCCCCTTAACTCCTTCTTTGGAGGTTTTTCCCTTAACTCCTTCTTTGGAGCCTCCCTTGAGTGACTCCATCTCTCACAGGGGACTGCTAAGAGAGTGAACAGCTGGGCCAAAATTGACTGGGAGTGGCTTGATAGGGCCAACCTCCTTAGAGATGCAAGGATAGCATATTCTGCCCTTTAGGTTCGTACAGACTTGCATATGCACTTTGCAGGTTGCTTGACACCAAACAGCAAACCTGAATCCTTCTTTGTGCAAGCTTCTCCTCAGGTGGCTCCCAAGGATTCACAAGGAGAGGAGGTCCGTCCTTGATTCATGTCCCTTTTAACACCTGAAAACTTTTCCATTTTGGAGAAGGATCTTGCTAAGGATGGCCCATCCAGGGGTGGAGAGAAGCAGGTTCATTCCCCACCCTGCTCTCCTTAAAAAACAGATGTAGGAAGAAGACAAAGAGACTAATGGTTACTCTTGTCTACTGGGGCTCCATGTATAGAGTGGTTTGCTGCTGCTTCGGCAAGCAACCCGTCAAGGCCAAGATCGGCACATCCGACCCCAAGGTGCCGTCAGGTGGGGAAGCACAGACAAAGACCAAAGTCACAAGTGCGCTGAGTTGAGCCCCAATTATGTCAGGGCCCCTTCATGCAGATATTACCTGGAGTTTTTGATGCTGCTGGCTCAAAATACTAGTTATTTGCTGTACTGATGGCAGCATGTTGGTCAAAGGCAACATAATCCATCAGAGGAGAGCATTAGCTAGCTTGATTGGTAGAGAGCCAAAGGTAGCCCATTTCCCAGATAGGAGCCTTCTGGCAAATGCGTTGGACACTTCTGAGGCCAGGGTTGGCAAAACCCCCCAATTTTGAAAAGTCAATAAAACCAGGTTTTATTCTAGGTTTTTTCAAAAACAAATGCTACAAGCTTTAGAATAACATAGAAAAAGAATAGCTATCTCTATTTTTATATATTAATAATTACTTAGTTTAATAATTATATTATAGTAAGAAAAGATCACAGTAACAGATCACTGATAGAGAATTGTGGGTACCCATGATAGCCATAACCTGTAGAAGGAGAGATGAATTATGAGTCAGTATCAGAGAAATAATCTTAATTTGATACATATCTGTTGAAATTCTAAACATAAATATGAATTTTGTATAAAATAATGATAAGTAGCATTCATTTTTTAAAAAAAAAGAGTATAATTTAAAAAAAGAAACCCAAACCCGGGTTTTTTCAAATTTCATTTCATTAATAAGTTGCTTACTTTTATGTTTTTATAATAAATATATAAGAATAATTTATTTTCTTTGAGTGTTACTTTTTATGATATCTTGTAGTATTCTTTCATCTGTTTTGTAAGCATCCGTCATTTGGTTCTTATAGTAGAGTGGTATTAGTTCCTTCTTCTCTTCTTTCCTTTACCTCAAACTTGGAGTTGAGAATTTTCTTTTGTAATTTGTTGAATTCTCTGTTTGAGTAGCCATTATTGATCAGGATCTGTTTAGATCTTCGAAATGCTTCATCAAGTGCGGTCCAAGTTAAGCAGTTCTTGATGGTTCTTTTTATGTATGAGCTCATTACCGATTTTTTATAGTTCTCGGTGCACTCACTTTTGGCATTATGGCATCGACTGAAGTCTGTCCCTTTTCGATAGACGGTGGTGGTATATTTTCCATCGCTGTTTTGTTTTATGTCTAGGAAGGGAATCCGGCCACTTACACTTAATTTGTATGTAAATTTGAGAACAGAATGGGATTCTAAGGTCTTTTTGAGTTGTATTAATTGATGTTCATCCTTAATTTTGAGGTATATGATGTCACCGAATCTGGTGTAAATTTTAGGGTGGGTTCATCATTTTAGTTATGAGCCTTTCTTCTAGGTTTCTCAGGTAGAAGTTCGAGAACATAGGGTCTAGTGGGGATCCCAGCACTAATCTGTCAATTTGACGGTAAAGTTTGCCATATGGGCTTCGAAATGGAGCTTTGGTTGTACATATTCTTGAGAAAAATATTTAATACCATCTTGTTTTTTCACTTTGTTAAACTAGAGTGGGCTGGTATCAATATTTCCCATCCCCACCAAAAAGAAAATGCATAATCGTAAATAAATTTCAATTATAAAAAATACCTATAACTTAATATCAGTCAAATATAGTGAGGTAAAGATTATTCTTGTAAATGCTAGCAATTAACTTGAGTAATGCTAATCAACTTTTGGTTTATTAAGTATCTTAGAAATTGGAATTAAATAATATTGTTTGTTATTTTACAGAGACAAGGAAGAAAACTACTGATAGCAAATATATTGTTCATTAACTTGATTATTTCTAGTTTCATTGTATGGTTGATTTATTGTCTGATAACTGAGAAAAATGCCATCACTTATAATCAAAAGAGTTGGGATAAAGATCTTCAAAACCTTAACCCTCAAGCATTACACTATAAAACCTTTGTCAATGATCTTTTAAATAAGAACTGTTCAGTTGAAAGTGCTATCAAGAAGTTTGTATCGCCTCCATTGTCAAGCCATATTGAACAAGGTAAATGTTCACTCCTATATTCTTTTTATTTAGGTAAAGAAGAATTATTTTTCACAATTATATCTGTGTATCATGAGATGGAAATAATGGAGATGAATGTAAGAAGCCCACTTTTGATTCGGAAGCACTAGGTTTAATCAGCAGTTACAACATTCCTTAAAAAATATTTTTCTCCATATAGTATGTACTATAATATGAAGTGGGGGAGAGCTCCCTGATTGTCCCTTTATATCCCATACCCTTTAAACATAGTTATACACTAGATTTGAGCCTTGTGTGTGGGATAATGTCCATTGAAATCTCTCTCTCTCCAGCTGAATTTTGATTTCCATAAATATTTTGCCTTTTTTGACTCAAAGAGGGAAATTAATTGCACTTGTCTATTCTTGCCTAACTGCACTTGGTCACCTATTGTGGAGCAACTTGATTATAAGGTAGTCCAGTCTCCTTCCAACCAACATTATGTTTGAGGGATGTTTTATTATCAAATCATAACTATCTGTAATTACCTGAGTGACCTTTTAAGGATCAAAATTAGGGTTGATCTTTATCCATGTTGCCTGTACCCCTCTAAGGAGGGAAGATCCAATATCTTATCAGATCAACACCCTTGCCCTCCCATCACCGATGACTTCAGGGGCATGCAATGTAATCTTGGGGATGGGGGAGGTTTGAAAGACCCTCCCTCCTTTTCTGCAAGTGTCCCAATTAGTCTCCTCCGTAGACTACCCTGGTTATTTACCTTAAACATTTTCATTTTCTCTAATTTTTCCACTTTCTGCTTGGCAATTAAAAGGTAAGGCTTATATAGTATACTACCAAGTAAAATAAGAGAATGATTTTCCTTTATTAAAATATATTTAAAATATGATGAGTAGGTAAATGAAATTTACATGGTACATAAATGCATACATTTAATATATTTTATTAAGATTTCATATGATAAAATCATATATTTAAGAAATTATACTAAATAAACTAACAAAATAAAATATTGACCAGTGCAATATATGAGAACGATCATTCACAGAAGTGCTTAGCAAGTAAATATACTAGAAATAAAGAAAGATTTGACAATGGTGAAACTTAAAACTCTTTATATGAGGTGTTGAAGCATTTGTTTTCTATTACTTCAATACAACTATGACCACAGTACCTCACCTAACCAGTTTCTTTCAAATTCTTGTGTTATTTTGTTCTATTCTTGCTCAATTTTCATCCATAAATCCATCACAGTTGAAGGCTGGTTGTCTTTAACTTTGTCTCTAATGATCTCCCAGAGGTTCCTAATTGGGTATAAGTCCAGGCTCTGAGCAGCACATTTCATTATTTCGATATCTTCTTGTTTTAAATAGTATTTTACTCGCTGTACAGTATGGCATGGTGAGTTGTCCTGCATAAATACTCCTAGCTTGTTCAAATGAAAACATCCCCAATACAATGATGCTGCCTCCATGTTTGGCAGACTTTTAACACATTTAGGGGTAAGTCTGTCCCCTGCATCTCTTAACAAAGTGGCTAACATCAGATCCAACCAAATTAAAATTACTTTTGTCGCTGAAAGGAATTCTCTCAATCTTTATCCCATCAAATAATATGAGTTTCAGCATATTTAAGTCTCACCTTCTGGTTCTTCTTAGTGGTGATTAGTTTGGTTGCTGGAGAATGAGCTTTTAAACCAGATGCATTGAGTCGATGGGGCACTGTGAAACAGCACACTTCTTTGCCACTATTCGTCTTAATTTTTTGAGAAATTCCTGTTGCAGTCTCAAAGGGACCCTTCATAAAGAAACGCCTAATAGCTCTGTCTTCTTGGACAGTGGTTAAGTTGGGTTGACTGACTTTTTCAGAATATTTATAGGTTTTTATTTTCATTGTATAACTTAAGAATGCACAAAAGCACATTCTTAGACCTTCCTACCTCTCTTGAAATCACAGAAAGATTCCTCCCTGAAGTCTTCAACTGAGCACTTACTTCTCTGATGGAGCTCAGGAGTCACTTTCATGTGGTGTGGCATGTCTATAGACCGAGTATGACAACAATGGTGGTTGTACAGTTTTTACTAAGCAAAATGTCACCAATAAATACTCTCTCTCAAAATCAATGCATTGAAATTCCCCTTAATTTATATTTTGACTGTCTGCCAAAACTAAAAGCATCAAAATATGAAGTGAAGCCAGAAGATGCTGTTGGAAACCAATTACTGAAGTGACTTAATTTCTCATATAAACTAAATATTAAGTATGCAAAATGTTTAAAAAAATATAGGTTTTGTTTTCATTGTATAACTTCAGAATGTATGAAAGCACATTCTTGGACCTTCCTACCTCTTGAAATCGTAGAAAGATTCCTCCCTGAAGTCTTCAAGCAAGCAATTCTCTGATGCTCTGGAGTCACTTTCATGTGTGGTGGCATCTTTATAGAGTGAGTACAACAACAATGGTGGTTGTACAGTTCTTATTTACCCAGCCAAATGTTGCCAGATGATTTCAAGAAACTTTAGAATGTTCCTTAAAAAGATCATTCTCATTTTGCATGTTAATATTTTATTTTGTCAGTTTATTTAGTATAATTTCTTGAATATATGATTGTATTATATGAAATCTTCATAAAATATATTAGATACATTTCTTTATGTACCTTGAAAATTTCATTTTCCTACTATCATATTTAAAAAGATATTTTAAGGAAAATCATTCTCTTATTTTGCTCAGTAGTGGATATCTAAACCATGATGTAGTTTATAATTTAGTTAAGTTCCTTTATATCATTTTATTTTTCAGAATGGAGCAATGAGAATAATTCTGATAAAAGTTACTCGAAGCCATTTCCAATACTCTCTCAAAATCAATGCATTGAAATTCCCCTTAATTTACGTTTTGACTGTCTCCCAAAATTACAAGCATCAAAAGAAAGATGTGAAGCCAGAGGATGCTGTTGGAAATCAATTACTGATGTGAGTGACCTAATTTCTCATATAAACGAAATATTAAGTGTGTGCAAAATGTTACAAAAAATATATATCAAATGACCCGTTTAATGCAGGCTCAATGCTGATTACCTGCTAAATTAGATATCAGTACCATATTTGTATAAATATTTTCTCTATGAAGTAAATTTGACTAAAATTGTCAAGGTAAGAAAACTGATGCTTCTTAGATTATAAAATTGATAGCATTTTTATTATAGATGTGTGCAGAATTTCTACTTTTAAAAATATGGTTAGAACTTTTGGAGACACCTAATATAAAAAAGTAACAATATAATCTAAAAATTATCAGTTTTCTTACCTTGACACTTTAATTAAATCTATTTCATAGGGCAAAAAGTATACAATACATATCTGCCACTGATATCTGTTTTAGAAGGTAATAATCAGCATTGTGCCTGCATAAAAAGAGTTTAAAATTTACTGTTTTTAATTGCTTTGAAAATGTTACTGCCTTGTAAATTTTAAACCCTCTTACATTTAGCCATGCAACTTTTTTTCCCACTAGGAAAAAAAAACAACTCTTAGATAGTATTTTAGTAGCACATAGTGTGTTGTGCCATTTATCTGTCCTTCATATACTGGACAAAATCCCCCAACAGGATACTGAAATTCATATGAAGATCAGAATGAAAATCACTGGCAAGTCCAAAGGCACCAGTGGCTCATCCTCATTGGAGGTGGTGTTGGGTATAATTATCTTTTGACACCAACTAACTTTTGTGGTTCTGGGTAAAAGGGTATGTAAATATGTGTGTCCCCATTTAGATAATAGTACTTTATCAGCAGGCTAATGTACTGTAAAAGAGGAGAGAGTAGATTTGTTGTACTGTGAAAGTGGGAAAGGAAATGCTAATGCAGTAATTGGCTATGTGTATGTAGGTGTGTGTGGAACTACTTACCACCACAGGAGATTGTGACAGCAGGCTTCTGATTACATGCAGTCACACTGCCTATCACATCAGGGTGAGTCCATCTTGGTGTCCAGAGGAAGAGGAAATCATTTTCCACCTCTATTTTTATATACCTACAAATGTAATTGGATACCCTCAAAAAACATTCCTACAAGAATCTGAAAATACACCAATCCAAAAAAAGAAGAGAATATCTCTTAAGGGACAATAAATTAGGACCAAAATAGTACAATTAACCATAATATAAATGACAACAATCCTAAACACTAAAAATAAATGTGGCCGCATGCTTTCTAAATCAAGAGGGTGTTCTTTGGAGAGAGCCTATCACTTCTGTGAAATGGTGAAGTTCCCAATGGCACTCTGGTAAATGGCTGCAGATTCTGGTGCTACTCCTCTTGGAGAATGGTTGTGCTGTGTGACTTGCACTTTCCAACTACAAGGACATGATACCACAACTGCTACACACACTTGATGATTGCACTCGCAGGTCCTAAGGAGCTGGAAAGGAGAAGTCACTTTCAGTCAAAGGTACTTTCAAACATCTACACACACACACACACACACACACAGTTCCAATCTTTACCTGGCAACCATCTCAGCTTCTTTTGTTTCCATCAAATATACTTCTGGCACACTCCTATCAGTGTCAGACAACCTATTTCACTATGCATAAACTTGAGCAATAACAAATCAGTCTCTTTTATCAAATTTCCTTGAAACTCTTCTCTGTAAAGAAAAGAACTAAATATGGGGCATGATGGACATCCATCAAGCCCCCTCATCATCTCTATTCACCAACATCCTGAAAAAGAAGATTGATTAGGTATTTACATTGGTGAGGAGAGGTGAACATACACTATTACTACAGGGTAAGTATCAGCATATCTACCAATGGGTGTCACAAAACATTTTGTATCTGTGCTTGATGGGATTGAACCTGTGCCTCTGAGAGAAGTCCAATGCTGCCCTGTAAGGGGTGCGGTGATTTGCATTCCTGGCTGCCCTGCTGGCGGTACTCAGCGCCCCGTCCAGCCCCAGCTTAGCCTCTTCTCCTTCTTTCAGACAGCCTGTGTTTCTGTTATACTTCCTCACTTCCCCTACAACCTCTCCCACAACTTTCTCTGGTCAGCCTTTATTTTCACAGGGTAGATGCTGACCACCTTCTTCTCAGCCAACTATCCCAGATCAGGGCTGAGGCAGGAGGGAACAATGTTCCCTAACCCCTGAGCTCTGGTTTGGGATAGTGGGTTTTTAACAACCTGCTTCATCCCCACTCATACCTTCCTCACATCCCCTTTCCTTCTCACTTCACTATCTATCTTTTTATGCCGTGTCTAAGGTGGAGCCGCCATGCTGAAGGGCTGCCAAGTCACTAGGCAGGAGGGGTGGCATAAAATGGCGGCAGCTGGCTCTGCCAGCCCCATACTCCCCACCCCCCTGTGCTCTCATAGGGGACCCTCCAAAACTCTTCAACTGGAGAGGAGGCTTACTCCTCTCCATTGTCTACAGGTGCAGGGGCTTTCCCTAACCTCCTTCTTCGCAGTCACCCTTGGGTGAATCCATCTTACCAGCAGTAGCCCCCCTTTTACTTTCCCAGGGGCCTGCCAAGAAAGCCAGCAGGCAGCCCATAACCGACCGCTCCCCGTTGAAGCAGCTCGGTCAGGCAAACCCCTTTAGGGGAAAAGAGGGAAGACATGGCCCATTGGCCCCTTCCCTCTAAAGACCTGCTGGCTCGGATATTGAACTTAGCAGGGGTCAAGGCAAGTGCCCCCTCACTTAACCCAACTAGAGACACCACTGCTGCCAATGGGACCTGTGATGTCCTGGGGAAATGGCCACATGTAGGCCCTCCCTCGAGGTAGACATGGTCCTTGAGGCAACCCAGCCCTAGAGGGTAGGACCTTCCATGGGGGTGAATCTGGGCTCGGTGCCAAGCACCGAACCCGAGTCTGCCCCTGTGCAAGCTCCTCCTCAGACAGCTTGGGTCTCCAAGACAGTACAAGGAGGGAAGGGATCTCCTCCTCCAGCTGGTGCCCCTGCAACCACTTGGACCTTTTCCATCTCAGAGAAGGACCTTGCTCAGGTCAATTGGGAGGAGCTGCGGAGACTCATCTCCTCCCATCCCCTGTTAGCTATTTTTTTTGCAGGAGAGTATGTTGGGCACATTCCCCTTGCCCACCCTCCCAGGGTATAAGGGCTTTGCAACCCGACCACCATGGGATGGGGGCCAGGCAGGAGGATGTGTTCTTCTCTTTGCTTTAGATACCTCCTTTCAGGCAGTTGCTCTGCAGCTACACCTGGATAGGAGGTACAGTGGCACCTCAGTTTTTTAATTTAATTCATTCCTGAAGGCCGCTCAGGAACTGAGAAGTTTGAAAACTGAAACAATTTTCCCCATAATCCGTTCCTGGACCCCGGATGATTGCTTATTCAAACTTTTACAACAGTATTTTGTGTACAAGTTCATACACAAAATTAACTGAATAAAGCTATAAATAAGAAAGGCAATTTCATTCATCCTTACCTGTGCTGAGGAGTCTTGATGGCGCAAGTGGAGGATGGAGAGGAGGTGGAAGGGAAGGGATGTTATTGTTTGGAAGGGGAGTCCACCTTCACAAGAACTTCAGAAGGTTTTTCCCTCTCCATAAGAACTTCAGGAGGTTTTTCCATCTCCTGGATTTTCTGTTTCTTGCTAGCAGATTCTGCCTGGGACTCAATGCCTCTTTTTCACTAAAAACCTTTCTATTGAAACTTGCTTTTGCCTCTGTTTCACAATGTTTTGGAAATGAGACATAGCATTGTCATTGAAAAGGTTACTGGTACGGTTTGCTACTGCCTTATCAGGGTGATACATTTCAACAAAACTTTTCACTTCACCCCATTTTGCACACATTTCTTTAATAAGAGCACTAGGCACATCCTCCCTTCCCTCCTTTTCATCCAAAGATATCTCTTCAAGCAGTTGCTTCTGCTGCTCCTTCTAAAGGAGTTCGAGTTCATCAGTAGACAACTTGGTGCTGTGTTTCTCCACCAGCTCTTCGACATCATCATCGTTGACTTCCAGGTCCATGCTTTTGCCCAGAGACACAATGTCCTCAACAACTTCAGTAGGCTGTGTCTCAAATCCCTCAAAATCTCTCTGCAACACAGTCAAGCCGGAGGTTCTTCCAGGCTGAGTTCAAGGTCCTGCCAGGCATTGTCAATAAGACCTAAGCAATACAGGATATTGAAGTTGTTCCAAAAGTCACAGCGAATTAACTCTGTGTCACAAGTAACCTCAAAGCACCTTTGAAAAAGTGCCTTGGTGTATAACTTCTTAAAGTTAGAAATGACCTGTTGGTCCATTGGCTGAATCAGTGGAGTCGTATTAGCAGGCAGAAACTTCATGGTAATGGTCAAACTTTTCCAGTAACTCAGCCGCCATGTCTGGGGGTTGGGCAGGCACTTCACTGGCAAGTTATTTTTATTAAGGTAATCCCTCACACTAGGAGCGAAAACTTCATGGACCATTGCAGGAAAAACTGTCTGGTCACCCAGGCCTTAGTGTTATCCCTCCACATGACGTGCAACCTGCTTTCCATAACGTTGTTTTTCTTAAGCACACATGGGTTCTCTGAATGATACATGAGCATTGGCTTCACCTTCAAATCTGCTAGCATTACCACAGAGCAAAAGAGTTAGCCTGTCCTTCATAGGCTTGTGTCCAGGCAAAGCCTTTTTCTTCTGAGTTATGTATGTTCTTTTGGGCATTTTATTCCAAAACAGTCCAGTTTCATCACAATTAAACACTTCCGCATCTTTTTTGTTAGCACTTGCAGTCTCTCCATGATGAACCACACTGTGTATGCCACTTCGCTTCTTAAACTTTTCAAACCAGCCTTGACTAACCTTAAACGCATCAGACTCAGAACTTGTACCTGGGGTTTTCTTGATGCAAATGCTTTGCTTTCTCACAAATTATTGTCTCCAAAATACTGTCGGCAGTCAACTGCTTTTCGTTGATCCAAATCAGTAGCAACATTTCCACTTCTTCTAATGTCTGAGATCTTTCGCTTGGTGATCACAGGCACTCCTTTGGCAACCTTAGCTTCTTTTATTGCTTCCTTGTTCTTAAGGATGGTACAAATCGACGACTTTGCTTAGCCATACTGTAAAGCCAGATCTGAAACATGAATGTCATTTGTATAATCTCTTTCTTTACTTCTATTGTTGTTCTCACTATTTTTCTTTCCCCTTTCCACTTTCACTAGCTTTCTTAGGTCCCATGGTGGCTTATGAAATAAAAAAACTAGAAGAAATAATGCACAACACAAGAAATACTGGCAAAATCAGACAACAGTTCTTAGTGTGTATACTCTGAGCGCGGGCTGAGGCAAGACAGCCGTCACATGCTCAGTCACTCAGTGATCACATGCTGCCCGCATGGTAGTTAGCATGTTCGGCAACTGAGTTATGGTATGACAACTGGGGCAATTTTTAGTTAGAATTTTGTTTGACAACCGATTTATTCGAAAAGGGAACCATTGGACAACCGAGGTTCCACTCTATACTGTTATTTCCACGTGCATTCCACCCTCAGTCAACTTCAATGCAGGGAAATTCTGCCACATTTTGGCATGGTTACCGAGGCCCTATTTTGCTCAGAGATCTGAATGGTAGACACTCCCTCTGGGAAGACTATTCAATTAATCCCAAGGGTCAAGTCCTAGCCGACCTGATCGACAAGATTGAGATGGGTGTCCTAAATGTGGATGAGGGATGAGTTTATGCATCACTGCCCGAGAATCGCTTCATTTTCCGGCCTTGATCTATCTTTGTGCTCTCCATATGCACAGCCTGATTTTGAGTGTGTGAGGGGGGGGGGTTAATGACCGGCATCGTAGTGATCACTTTCCCATTCAAATATCATTTTCTGGGCCACTGCTGCCCGAGAGCCCACCCCGGTGGTGCTTGCATGGGCACAGTGGTCTGCCTTTCAGGAAATGACTGATTTCTCTATCTCAGTCGAGGAGTTTAGGTCGGTAGATGAGGCCGTTGAGTTCTCCGGCAACCTCATCGCCGTGGGCCTAACAACTATTCCTAGAAGGTCTGGCCATTTTGCACGCCGACCACTCTCGTGGTGGTCAGCCGAGTGTGAGACAGCCCTCAAACAGAATCATTATGCCTACATGCCCTATAAGCACCGCCCGAACGATTTCACTGTTGGGCTAGGGCCAAGTTCCGGTATATCTCGAAGCACGCGCCTCGCTCTTCAAAGGGGGCATACGTGTCTTCACTTAAAGGGAAGACCCCTCTAGCAGAGGTGGAGAAGGGAGTCAATCAAAAGGATTAGGGGCAAGTTCTCTCATTCTCCTGGAGAATGGGGCTGCAATTTCAGACCCTGCATCCGTGGCAGAATCTTTCGCGACCACTTACTCCGCATTCTCTAGCTGTGATGCTGCTCTGCCAGCATTTAATGCACGTCTTGATCGCAGAAAGATGCCAACTGGACTTTACCTTCAGAGGCGGAGAACCCTTCAACAAAATATTTACTCTGAACGAGTTGCGTTCCGCTCTCGCTTCATGTGTGGACACCGCCTATGGTCCAGATGATGTCCTGTATGCCATGCTTCGGCATCTCGGTGAGAGAGGCATGGCCTTTCTGTTAGATTTATTCAACAGGATCTAGGTAGAGGGTAACCTCCTAGATTCCTGGTGAATCGCTACTGGGGAGAGATCACTCTACCCTCGCGGGTTTCCGCCCAATCTCTCAAACCTCCTGCATGTGCAAGTTGATGGAGAAATTGGTAAATATTAGATTAGCCTTTTTCTGGACAGCGGAGGCCATCTGTCTTCAGCACAGTGTGGCTTCCGAAAGCTCCACTCCACGTCAGATGCTCTGCTCCGACTGGAAAAATCTTTCTGCGAGGCCTTCCATCGTAGACAGCACTAGGCCACCGTGTGGAGACTATCCAGACGATAGGGGCTAGGGGACGCATCCCAATCTTTATATCTGAATTTTTCCGAGATCGTCGATTCCGCATATTGGGGTGGTGGGAGAGCTCTCCGGCCCATTGGAGCAGGAAAAGGGTGTCCCTCAGGAAAGTATCCTCATTGTCACACTCTTTGCCCTGAGCATCAACGAACGGCATCACTTCGGTGCTGCCAGAAGATTTTCACGCTATGCTTTACGTGGTCAACCTTTCGATCTCTTTTGGCGCGGTCCAGATGCCAACTCTGGAGTGTCGACTCCACAGGCATTGAACCACGTTTCTCGCTATACCGAAGCGCATAGGTTTCGGTTTTCTTTAGCCAACACTAAGGTGGTGCACTTCTGCCGCCATCCACGTCTCCCCCCCTGACTCAGACTTGTTTTTAAATGGGGTCCGCCTGGAAGTGGTTGAATCGCACCGTTTCCTCGGTCTTGTATTTGACCGACGCCTCACCTGGGAGGCTCATATTCGCAACCTTAAGATCTCTTGTAACCGCGCCATGGATATTCTTCGTTCAGTGACTTTCAGCGCCTGGGGCGCTGATAGGGCTACTGCCTTACTTTTTTATTGGTCCTTTGTTCGTTCGAAGTTTGACTACGGATACGAGTTTTATGCATCCGCATCCGAGCATGTATTGCAGAAGGTGGACACGATCCATCTCACCGGCCTTCGCCTTGCGACCGATGCCTTCCGCACTTTCCCCATTGAGAGCCTACTTGTCGACGCTGGGCAGATGCCGTTTGCTCTATGCCGTTCACAGTGCATTATTCGCCTGTACACACAAGCTCAGCGACTCCCTCATTTTCCAACAGCTCTCACTGCATTCGCACCAGATCTTGACGGTGCCTATGCCGCCGAGAGACGCCAGTCATACCCTAAGCCTTTCGGGTGTAGGGCCAGGAAACTCCTTCGAGAGTTAAATATAGCTCTCGGGCCAGTGGTGCTCCTGGTTCTGCCCAGGACACCACCTTTGACCATTTGTCGCCATGCCTCTGCTCCCAAAGCTTGTACAGCGCCGGAAGTATTCCATTGGGCCTTTTTGGAGCAAACCTCCTGTCATTGCTGGAATCGTGCCAGTGTATACAATGGATGGCTCCAAGTCCCAAGAGGGGGTCGGCTTCCACGTCGTATCCCCTCTGTTTGAAGTCAGCGTAGCTCTGCCTCTGTCTTCACGGATGAGCTGGTGTCAATACACCACTCGGTATGGGAGATTACACGACGTGCCCGGTTCAGAGACCGGATTGTGATCTATAGCGACTCACAAAACGCCCTGAGTGCTCTCGGGGCATTGAAATCTCCGCATATCCTGGTTCGTGATATCCGTGACGCCACAGTTTCGGCGAGCGGGGCGGATGTTGAAATTATCTTCTGCTGGGTTCCTGGACATGAAGGAATTACGGGGAATGAGCGCGCCAAAGAGTCCGCAAGGACTGGGCCACCGGAACAGCGTTTCGCTCTTCCTCACACCGACTACATGGTAGGAATACAGACTGTTTGCCAAAGAAGATGGGAGACAGTCGAGGTGAACTTAAAGTTGTGTGCCATTGCGCCGTGACTATTCCCATGGATCTACCCCCTAATGCCGGCTTCAGGTTGTTTTCTGTCGTCTCTGAATTGGACAGACTCGCGGGACACACCGCCATTTGATGGAAAGCTCGCCTGTGCCTTATTGTTATGATGGTGCCCCTGGAATGTTCGGCCCATTCTTGGTCCCGGTATCGGGATGAACGGGGTCGCTACCGCTTGCCCCTTGTACTCGTGACGGATTTGTGCACATTGACGTGTGGACTTTTTTACTTTTTCTACCTTTTTCTTGGGGGTGTGTGTGTCACATGTCTGTGCGCCGGGGCCTCGCCTCTAAGCATGAGCATGCTTGGTGCCTTATTTTCTTCTTTTTCTTTACTGTGGTTTTCTTTTGTTTTTTCCTGAATATTGTTATTTTAATTGAGCCTAGTACTAGGCTTTTGTGAGTACGGTGACTTATGCCCAAGTGGGAAGTCGCCAGATGGGCTCCTAAAAAAAATTAAATGTATCCACTAGGATAGTGACAGCTTCCTTAGTTACTATACATAATGAATGGGTAATAAGTGCAAGGTTATATTTGGATAAGTTCTAAGTTGATGAGATATGTACCTTTATTTGGTGTTGTATCCAACCAATCCCATGTAACTCTACTTTAAATTATAGGATGAGATACCTTCTCCGAAGCAATTTCACTCAAGATTATATCCATCTCATTTGAAGAATGAAAAAAAGAGAAACAAAACAAAGTTAAATATTCCTTATTGTTTTTATCCTGCCCCATACTCCTTGTATAATATTACTGAAATTGATTACCTATCATCAAGAATTAGTGGTAAAGTAAAAAATATTGCTAAAAGTGGATATCCAGGAGATATTCCTGTTCTCTCTTTGCTTGTCCTGTTTGAAACCTGCTCAAGAGTAAGGATTAGGGTAAGTAGTCTTTTTTTTATTAATCATTCTTCTTCTTCTTAGATATTTCTTTGAATTCATATTTTAGGAATGACAAACTTCCTTTTTAAGTAACTGATAAATACTAGAAAGTATTACATCTTCATTGATATTATTTGTTTTAAACAGTTTTTATCACCCCACTTTGCTAGAATGTACCCCCTTCTAATTTATAATTTTCAAAAACTGGCTGTTTGATTCAAATCAATCAACTGCCAAGGCCACTTAAGAAAGACTTATAATTGGTTCAGATTACAGATTATTACACTGCCCGGTGGGAGCCACCAGTCCCAGCTGTGCCATCATCACCAGGTTGTCATGGCGAGAAATTATACCAAGTGGATATTCTACAACATACAATGGAAATTGTCATTAGCAGGAAAGACAATGCTAAACCCTTGTAAGGATAATATTTTTGCATTTCACTGTATGTTTCATTTATAAAAGATGATTATACCTAATTAAATAAAATTTTCTTACAAGGAAAGCTAAACACTATAAATGAGATTAAAAAGATTATTTAAGCAAAATATGCTCCATTATGTTAAATTGGCTTTTCTCGATATAAATATTTATTTTAATAGCATCTTTTGAGTTAGTTAATTGCACAACCATCCCTTGTTAAATCATGAATGACATCCCCAAACCTGATACAGAAATGTGCATTTTTATGGCCTCTTTTTATGGGCAGCAGGGACCAATCCACTTTGAGAGGGTCTGGAAGAGTTATAGTACTGTGTTTGCCACCACCAGTGAGCAAAGAACCTTTTGTTAACCAAAGAACAGCCCCCCATTCATAATGGAAAAGAAAGCAGTATTGTGATCAGCTATGTGTATGGAACTGTCTGCAACTACATGTCACAGTGGTATCCTGCCAATTGGTGTTATGTTCCCTATTAATTTTTTTTGTTTCCTCTTGGACAGGTACATTCTGTCTAATGAGGTGGTCATTATTAGTCCTCTTCAGACACTCAGTGGTTCACCAGTGTAGGTGACACCACACTCCACCAAGAATTTTGCGACTAGTGTGGCTTATGCAAGAGAACTTTTGGATTACTCCTTAGAATACATCACCAAATAGCTGGAACCAAGGTGCAGTCAAGGTTGAATGTGATGATAAACAGGGAGATCCTGAAAATTACCCCTATGCTATTTGGCACATTCGTTTATGACAGATTCCTTGAGTTGGTGCATGCCAGTTGGTATCTAACCGCCTCGAGGCCTTCATTCCACTGCCATGGTTCTAGTACAGTCACTGATTCAGCCACATAAATCAATTCAATGTGGCATGTATCTCATGGAGAATGAGGCCATGGCCATTCAGGCTACAGATTGAATCTACTTTCATGAGAATAAAGACTTAGTCCTGCGGTCCTGAATGGCCTATACCTCAAACTAAGCAGGCACTCTCTGCTCCTGGCCCATCCAGGCCAATGAGCACAGTTTTTTCCGCCTACAATTAAGAGCTCTTGTGTTTGTTCTACTTCCCACAGGTGCTTCCATGGTAAAGCTTAAACCATAAGTAATGCAAAATGGCTGCATGCCTTTACTGAGTCATTAGACTCACAGAAGGCAAATTCTCTGAAGGTGGTTGTGAGACACTCTTCAGGGTTGTTCCCCAAAGGCATCAGCATCAAAGTAACTTTGGCTCCCACACCCCACCCAAGGCTACACAGTGTGACTCAGAGACATGACGCCAAAGAGGGACCACTGCCTCTTTGGCAGAGGGTGGAAAAGACTTGCATGGTGAACCCAACCTCCCCCAATAAGTCATCAAAGGAGGACTGCCTCCAGGCAAGATCCAATGAAGCAGGAAGAGGGTGTTCCGCAGGTAAGTGTCATCACTCACTTTTTGCCCTGAGCATCAACACTATCACGTCTGTGCTGTCGGAAGATGTTCGCGCTCTGCTCTATGTGCACAATCTTTCAATCTCTTTTGTTGCGCCCCAGATGCCAACTCTTGAGCGTTGCCTTCAACAAGCATTGAACCACGTCTCACGCTATGCTGAAGCGCACAGATATCAGTTTTCCTTGACTAAGACTAAGGTGGTCCACTTCTGTCGCCATCCACGGCTCCACCCTGACCCGGAATTGTTTCTCAATAGGGGTGCGTGGAAGTGGTGGATTCTCACCATTTCCCTGGTCTTGTTTTTGGTTGATGCCCCACCTGGAAGTCTCTTATTCAAAGCCTTAGGGGTCTCTTGTATCTCCACCATGGACATTCTTCATTCCATGACATTTAGCACCCGATGTGCTGATAGGGCTAGTGCCTTACTTTTCTATTGATCCTTTGTTCGTTCGAAGTTTGACTACTGATGCAAGTTTTATGCATCTGCAGCTGAGCGTGTATTTTGGAAGGTGTACTCGATCCACCTCACCAGCTTTCACCTGACAACTGGTGCATTCTGCACATCCCCATTGAGAGCTACTTGCCAATGCTGGGGAGAAGCCACTCGCTCTGCGCGTGCACAGTGCACCGTTTGCTGGTATGTGTGAGCCCAGCGCCCTTCTCAGTTGCCAACAGCTCGCACAGGATCTACAACTGATCTCGACAGTCCCTCTGCCGACGAGAGACACCATTCATACCATTAAGCCCTTTGGATTTAGGGCTAGGAAACACTTGTGAGATTGGTGTAGTTCTCTGGCTGGTGGCACCTCTGGTTCTGCCCAGAGTACCACCTTTGACTATTTATCACCACACCTCTGCTTTCAAAGCTTCCACAGTACCAGCAGTATTGGGTTCAGCCTTTTGGGAACATACTTTCATGTCATGCTGGATCCATGCCAGTGTATACAGATGGCTCCAAGTCCTAGGAGGAGGTCAGTTTCCCTGCCATATCCCCTCTGTTTTAAGTCAGTGGGGCTCTACTATGTGGTTCGTTGGTCTTGACGGCCGAGCTGGTTGTAATACACTGCTTGGTATGAGAGACAATGTGGCAGGCAAGTTTCGGAGATTGGAATGTGATATATAGCAACTCACAAAGTTCCTTAAATCCTCTCGGGGCATTGAGATCTCCACACACCTTGGTTTGCAGTGATGCCACAGTTGCCATGAGCCGAATAGCAGTAGTAGTTCATCAACCTGCCTTTATCCAGGTGGATCCTAACCGGATAGTGAAATATACATAGAGGTCAGTATGACAATCACTTGTGAGTTCAAGGGCACCATGGGCTGGGCCTCTTTGGGGAGAGGTGCCAGGAAGTATTATTTTTTGATGGCAAACAAGTTTCAGGTGTAACCTTTGTTGCCCTGGGGCAGAGGGACTTGTTCCGCCTCATAGGTTTGTGGATACAGATACCCAATGGCAGTATTCTTTGGAACAGAATGTGTGTGTGTGTGTGTTGCATTACGACTATGGGAGAGGAAAGATAGCAGTGTTGTAATTGGCTGTGTGTGATAAGAAGTGTAAGATCTACTCACCTCAGTACAGGGTTGAGCACAGCGCATCGACCAATTGGTAGCCAGATCTCTGTGTGCTGATGTTTGTGTGCACGCTTGCCAGGAACCAGGTACCACAACGTTAGCAGACCAACACTGTATCCACTTGGTTAGCAAGAGCTCTGCTGGGTGGATGTTGAGATTTTCTTCTGCTAGGTTCCTGGCCATGTGGGAAGTGCGGGGAATGAGGGCGCCAAAGAGGCTGCAGATACTGGTCAACCAGACCTGCATTTGACTCTTCTTCACACCGATTACATGAAAGAAATCAGGGCAGTCCTCCAGGCTTCTTGGCCTAGCAGATGGAAAATGGCTGAAGAGAACTTAAATTTGTGTGTCGTTGCGCCACGACAGTTCCCATGGACCTACCCCCAATGACATGATGGCTTCAGGTTGACAATTCAGGGGACACTCGCTGGATATATTGCCATCTTTATTCCGATAACTGCCTTGTACCCCCAGACTAGTAGGCACATTCTTGTTTAATGTCTCAGTCTGAGATCTTCATGCACATTACTGGTATTGGGACGAGTGGGGTCCTTTGTATTCAGGATGGGTTTGTGTATGCAGACTTGTGGACTACCTAACTGTTTGGTGTTTGGAGGAGGATGGCCCCCCCTTTTTTTTTACTCTATTGTAAGTCACATGCTCTTGCGCCATGGGAAAGTGGGCCTTTCCTGACACAGGAGTGTTTTTGCTTTTTTGGTCTTTTGCATATTTTTTTTTAGTCTATCTTAGCATTAAGCTGTAAGGTGATCACAGCTGTGCTTCAAACTATTAAGTTTCATTCTTGTTGAATGCCGCAGTCTCTGGAATCTGTGCGCCTATTACCTGTCCCAGTACTTGGAATGGGTGTGTGCATACATACTGGTAGACTCTCAGCCATCTTTATTGTCACATTTCCTAGTGAGGGTGGGAGGTTGGCTTCCCCCCAATACCCACATGTGCCTCCTGGTGTTTGCTTTTTTTGTGTTTTTTGTTTTGTTTACCATTTATATTTCATTGCTTTAAGTTCTTCTTTTGTGTGTGTGGTTTGTAATGCCTAGTACTATGCTAAAATTGACTGCAGCGACATATGCCCTTGGTTGCAGTTGCCAGATAGGCACCTATAAAAATATGCAGATGCTGTGCTTACCCCAGTAAGGGTAAGTAGATCTTTATATCATCTCATTCAACCCTGCTTTCTTTCCTCTCCAATCCAACAACTTAACATACTCACTCTCCACTTTTTCCCTATGGGGACACTCATATCCGAATACCCCTGACCTGGAACCACAAGGGCTTTTCTGCCATTTGTTTGATGTCAGAACAATACTATCTGGCCCCGCCTCCCTCCCCAATGATGACCATCCCCTGCTGACTTCATGCCTGAGTGTGATTGTCATTCTCATCTTTGTGTACATTTCATTATCTGGTTGGAGGATCTCATCCACAATGTGAGGAATGTATCGTGCATCTTAGTAGTTACTATGTTCAATTCCAGCATTTGTCAGACCTGGCCACCTATTGGCATTTTTGCTGTACTCTCCTGCATCCTGTAACTTGTTAGAGTACTTATATCCCATGATGCGAGGTTATCTGAAATTAACCCTCCCCCCCCCAATTCCTAAGGCCACTTCAATGATTTGCTATCCCGGTCCTTTATCACTGTTTATTTCATCTTCTCTCCCTAGGTCACAAAGGGATCTCCAATTGCTGGTTGATGTTAAAAAATACGCAAAACTACCCAGTACCTGGTGCCTTTAAGCTTACCAGTGATTGTTTTCTGATCTTTATGCAAATTTTATCCTCAGGTTGTGGGTTCTTATCAGGGTTTAAAGAAACAAAACCAACCCACTTTTAAGGGAGAGGGGAATGAGGGGGCAACAAGATCAGAGCTTCCCTGCAAACATTGGCCAAATTATTGACAATGTTGGTATATATCAGGAAGCTCAGCATCTCCTGACCCAACTAAAACACTGGAACTGCTTTAGACAAAGTATGATATTAATATTAGTAATAATCGAAATAATAACAGCAATGTCACTCTGTCAATAATCATAATATAATTAAATATCAATAAAATCAATACAGTACCAGTACATATGTACAGTACAGTACATAATTTGTTACTTTTGTTTTTAATCCAGCTCCAAGCTGACGGAACAAGGCTCGCAGATGCTGTCCACATCTAGATATCTTTAATGAATAATCCTGATTTGTAGCAGGATCATCAAAGTATCAAAGATAAGTTCAAGAAAGCCATGAAGCCTGTTCATTACTTTGCCTACATGACTGATCTTCATTACTTAGGTAAGAAATTGTAATTCTACAAATTTAGTATTGCAGAAGAATTACATGCTAAAAGCAATTTTTCATTTTGGAAACTGAAAGTAGAATGTTGCCAATGCCTGAATGCCACAGTTTTAATTTGCTATATTTAAAATTCCAGGAAAAAATCTAGAGGTGGAAGCTGAAGAACCATCTGAGAACTGGCTCAATGAAATCCATCCTGATTATGCAGTTCAAGTGTATGAATTTTACTCAAGGATAGTCAAATTTTCCCACCCAACATGTTTTCTGAATCAGTTAAATCCAACCTTTCTTCAAACAAGTGGTGGCATATAATGAATAGGAAAGAAAAAAAACAAGTCGGAAGAAATTGCCAGATGGATTTTGTTAATTTTTAGGGTTCATACATTCATGTCCAACTAGTTCATCTGCAATAGAGAGGTTATTTTCATCATTTGGAGTTATATGGAATAGAATGAGAAACAGATTGGGAGTGAAAAAGCGGAGAAACTAGTGAAAATCTACAAACACTTAAAAGGAGAGCAAAATACAGAATGGTAAATGGTGATGTCTGATAATAAAAGTTAAGAAGGGTTCCCTTTGTATTAACTGAAGTAAGTTTCTGTTTAGCTTTTCTCCCGTTATATAATTATGTAGGGAAAGTGTTTATTTATTTAATATAAGGATTAAAAAGGTTGGCCGGATTAAAATTTAATGTGTTGTATCATTATCCTTTATATCAAAGCAAAAAATAGAATGCGAGCACAGATACTAAGAACTTTCAATCAAGATTAAAGAAAACCACTGTTTGATGTTATTTATAATTTTATTTTTAGAAAGATCTTTATGGATTTTACATTTTTTACTTTATGTACCTTATTTATCAATGGGATATAAAACTAAATTTTAATATGTAAAAGTTGGATCAAATTACTTATTGCAAAGTAGAATCTAATGGTTTTTCTCCACTTACAAAGAAAATTAAAAAAATTGCAGGTTTGATATGAGAATGGCAGCCCCACTTATCTACTCCCAACAATTTCTTCAACTCTCCACAATCCTCTCATCTCCTTATATCTATGGGCTTGGGCAGCATTTGGATGGGCTCCTCCTAGATACTTATTGGCATCGCCTTGTGTTGTGGAATGCAGACCAAGTCCCTGAACCCAAGGTAATCACAATGGAGTCGTATTTCAACACCATTTTTATGTCACCAAAAGATAGTTCTGAATTTGTACTTTTAAATTCTTGGAGTCTTTGGTGTGGACATGTTCACAGTAGTTTAAAAATACCCTCCCCATCCACATATTCCTAAAGCCACTTGGTAGCAATGATTTTTCTCAATGCTTTGTTACTTTAAGGCAAGTCATACCCGTGCCTGGCTTAATTTTCAAAACACAAAAATCCGCCACTTTATAGATTACATGCCAGCCTATTCTTTATAAATGACCCAGCTTCTTTACATTAGGATGTGCACCTAGTTCTTGCTACCTGAGATATTCAGGGTTCCTAGATATCAAGAACTGGACCAAGAACCAAAACAAAAAAGATTTCCCAGTTCCTAAAAGATCATGAAATCATTTTTAGCCAAAGATAATCTAAATATGCTATCCTTAGGAGAATATTCATTCATGCAACAATATCCAAATTTTCATTCACCCCCAACTCCACTGAAAAGGAAGTAAATAGGCCTAGCATTTTACAAAAATAGGCTTGCTGCTTTATAATGTACAATTATATATAATTTATATAGTCATAGCACATGCTATTATTTTATTTTTTATTATATTTAACCATTTAGAATAGTACAAGATAATATGAATCATAAGCATTCATAAGAACCTATAACTATGAGCACCTAAAATTAACTTAAAATAGCTGCACTTTCGCAAACATTTTTAAATGTTCAAGAAAGAAATTGTGAATGGAATCTAATTTGTTGTCATTCTGTTGCTGACTCACCATTTTGCTAATTGCATCAGATTTTGATACATGTGCTAAAAGGGAAAATTTCCAATTTAGTGGTTTGTTCCATGCAATCAGGCTCTTACAGATGTCAAAACCAAAAGTTCATTTGAAGCAAAATTGATGTCTTATGGTGGTACCTGTTAGTTATAAGGTTGTCAATAAATATATTAAAGAAGTGGATATAAAACAAGATGGCATAATGATGGAAGTTTTCAAGGAATAATTTTCATATATATAGACAATCTTTATTGAAGTGGATCAATTTAACTTAAGATGACTGTGACTTGAGAGCTTGAAAAACTATTTTTCATTAGGTCTGAAGAGAGACATTGCTTCCAGTACCTGGGTATACTGATAGAACAGAAAAAAACTGGTGTTATGATCAATCAAGATAGAACTATGGACTCAAAAAGATAAAAATGCTCAAAGATAGGAAAAATGAACTGAGCACAGCATTCAATTAAACAACTGTTGGGGATATAATCAGAGCCAACAAAACAGTTATGAATGCGAAGGATAACTCACTATCACTTTGAACTAGTGTGCACTTGAATGTCGTAGTGATGTATCATTTGGCAATTTGATTGATCATGCTTCTCAAGGTAGCCATATTATATTTCTAAAAGACAAGAAGGAAATAGCTTTCCTATTGCATGGAAATCAGAGAAAGTTAGATGAGTAGTGAAATTAATTTTTACAGCAGAGACTCTTAGTTGCCATTGATGCAGCAGAAAATGTAATATAATTTGGCACATCTACTGGAAACTATACTGCAACATAAAAATAGAATCCCAGTAAGATGCTATATAGATAATAAGTCTGATTGTCTACAATCTACTAAGCTAGTTGTAGATAGAAGTTTAAAGATTAACTTAGCTATGTTGCAGGATATGATAGAGAGAGAAAAAATCCAGAAAGTGAAGTGGATAGAAACATCAAGGCAACTAGCAGACTGCCTTGTGAAAAAGGGGGTTATACCCATGATATTACTAAAAGAACTGAGCAAAGAATGATTATCCCCTTAACTGCAGAGCGCACAAATATGTGTGTTCGTAAATTGACAAGCTATTGCGGAATGAACATATATGTGCGCCTCTGTTTCTTCTTGAGTTACACACTGCAGAGCGCACATATTTGCTTTCTAAAGGCTGATTGGCTAATAAATTGTACCCAAATACATCTCTCAATATGTATAGAAATTACAATAGGCAATTAAAATAAGTAAAATGCAAAACAATGAAAAAGGGGAAATTTGAGAAAATAACTCCGCACAGTGACGCTGTTTTGAATGTGAAAATCCCGCAGTTAAGGGGTTAAAAAAGAAGAAAAATGGGGAAATGTGTTAGTTATAAGGTTGTCAATAAATAAATTAAAGAAGTGTGAATTTTAGAATAGCTTAGTACTAAAGTTAAAGTTTGCTGGTTTTAGTCCTCATATCAAGCTATGTAGCTTCTCAAGCGGACATCAGCCAGAGCAAGCCCCAACTCCTCACCATGATGTCCAGTCACGGCAGTAACCTCCCTTAGTAAATACTTTTACTTGAATACTTGAAGAAGGTGCGCGGACCCCGCCTGGCCATCTCATTGTCGAGACCACCATCCTCTTCTTACTAAATCAGTCACAGTGTTGCTGTGAGCCCGGGGAAGACCATGTACTAGTGGCTCGTCGGGTAGAGAGAAGAGAAACTTGGTTAGATGCATCTTGAATGCATTAAGACTTCCAATCAATGTCAGCTCTGGTGGCAGGGAGTTCCACAAACGTGGACCTACTCCAGTGAAAGAGGAGTCGTACTTTGTTAGAAGTGCTGGGTTGGAGCCTCTTAGTGCGAGAATAACTGCTTGTATGCCCAGTCTTGATTGGGCATACAAAGAATACGGACTGAGATTCAAACTGCCGACCTAGCGATTGCCGTTCAAGCTCTCTAACCACTATACTAGCCAGGAGGCTAAAATTGTAATTTCTTTGACTTATGCCCATGAGGCAGCTGCCGATGGGCAAATTAAAAAAAAAATCTTGGAACTGGGACGAGTTGTGTTGCTATGCTAATCCCTTATGCTCGGGATAGTTTTGTGCACAGTGTCACTAACTACATTTACACAGAAAAACAAAGAAGTAGAGTATAATGAAAGAGTAAGGTTAAGTGGTGAAAATATTTAGCAGGATAAAATGGGGAGAATTGCTTCCACATACACCATCTATATATTCACCCTGACACTAGTAGTCCATTCGTAGTGCCTTTGAACCAAGGATGGTGAGTATCAGCTTTTGCACCATATAGCGATGTCACTCAAAGTTTTGTGATTGCATTCGCTGAAATCGAACCCATGCCTCATCACTAGAAATCCAACACTGTATCCACTAACAAAAGCTCCTGTCACTACAAGTAAGACTCATATCATTATCTACAAAACCTACACAAGACAACTATTACACTCACTCTGGTACTCCAGCATCCCATTATCCTGCCACTAGATGTATTTAGTGTACAAAATGTTACACATACACATATATACACAAGGCAAGGCATTCAATTTAACCAAAACTTTTCCTAAACACATTTCACAAGATATTGACCTTGAATTAACCTTTCTGTCACATCACACATGTCCCATCTTGCCAAGGATCTGATGCAGTCTCAACTCATATTCCTATGTTCAATCACTGCATATTTTACACAAAAGCTACAAGTATTATGGATCAGCTGAGTGAAAATGCTGCTTCCCACTTGAGTGAAGTTAAGCCAGATAGGGTGTGTATAGTCACTGGATGTACTCATTTAAGATCAACTTTATGGCATCTTTTATATTCTCTTACAACCCTAGGTTTAGATCTCGCATTACACTAGGTCCTTCCTCAGTGTGACAACAATGGGAGACCTTGAACTCTCATTAAACATGCATGGAATTTATCATCCTATTTTTAAGTACCCACCTTACATGTGACTATTGGATATGAATTTTATTCACAGAAAAACCTTTATGGAAGTCATCCCTTCTACATGGTGATGGAATCTGATGGGTCTGCTCATGGGGTATTTCTGCTGAACAGCAATGCCATGGGTATGAGGTACTTCAGTTTTTGACCCTTCTCTTAAGTTTTCCTGATTGTTTTGAAGTGTTGCTTCCTGGTTCTCTTATTGCTTCTAGTTAATTGGAATTGCTATTATCATCTTTGATCCTTTATTTTTTTGTTAATTCATCTAGTCATTTTTTGCTCATTTCCTTTTTCACTCTCTTGCTTTAGATCTCTAGACCATATTACCTGTCTGTTTTTATGCCCATTTGTGGTATGTAATTTCAACTCATTTACACTTTCTTTTGATGCTCATAAAGTTGTAAAAAAAAAAAATGGCAGAGATACTTCTCTTGTCTGTGTGTGTGTGATTTAACAAAGTAAATTACTTTGTGGCCTCCCAACCTCTTATGTGAGGTGGATGGGCCCCAGGAATGTCACTATAACCCCCCCGCCCCTGTTCTACAGCTCCCTTGTGAGGTATTAATGTGTTTGTGTGTGTGAGGTTTGGGTTACATTTGTGTGAGGATTTAGGTTACATCGGATGCATGTTGGTATTCGAGCAAGTTTGATTCTTTGTTTGTATTTTTGGAAGATAGTCAACGGGTCTGATCTTTGTTGGGCCAGAAGAACTTTGTGTCTCCTGTGTAGTAATTTCTCTGAGGTGCCTATGTGGGGAGGTAGTTCATTTAGAAGGTTCCAATGTCTGCAGGTTAGGGTAGTGTTACTTGGTTCCCCCTATGCCTGCTACCACAGCCACCTTGTCTCTCCCAAGAAGGCTGCCACTACCTATGGCCAATCCCACAACTGGTGGGGTTTGAGGTTTGGATATGATGCAAGGTGTCCAGTGTTTTCTAAGGAGTGGTTACAGTGGGGGTAGTGTCATCTATTTTTTTATGGTGTTTGTAGTGTTATAGGTTTTGGGTAACTTGTATCTTTGGGAAGGGTAGTCTTGATTTGGTATACCTGGTGGAAGTGTGTTGTATAGGGTTGTTTAGTAGGTTGTGTATGTGGCGGCTGACTATTTTACACCCTCAACCATGCTAATAACTTGGTAGGGAAAGTTAGGATATCTCGTTTCTCTGTGGATCAATTTTGATGCAACTTTTCCCAGATGGTCTGCACAATATAGCAACACTAAGGTTATGTTTTCATTATGCTCTTATGTCCTTCAATTCTTATTTCAGATTCATCATTTTGGGGGTAAACCACACTAAGAGCTTTTGAATGAAAGTAGTACATCTAGACATATTTTTGAGAAAACAAAGGATAATTTTACATTTACACATTAAGCATAAGTATAATATATGATAACATAGCATAACATAACATAATTTCACGGATGACAAAAGCCACAAGGGCCTATCAAAGGTCATCTGCCTCCGTCAAAACCCACCCTCAAAAAGCCCCATCACCAGGGAAAGACAAAATCAAAGTCCCCCCACAATATAATATAACAGATGACAAAAGCCACAAGGGCTCATCATAGGTCATCTGAGTCAAACGGCCTCTTTTTTAAGGCACCCAAACTCCCAGGAAAACTACATCCAGAGGATTGCGTCCAGAAACAAGGGTATCAACAATCAAGGCTTGTCAAGAACTAAATCATGCAGCTATAGATATATACAAACAATATTAATATATACAAAACTTAGGAACCATCACAACCTTCCCTCCCCATAAACTTATCTAACCTACTCTCAAATACATTTAGATTTGGACTACCTACTACCCTCCGCGGCAATTTGTTCCAGAAATCTACCACTCTATTGGTGAAAAAATATTTTCTTAAATCCAACCTACACCCTTGCTTTTTAATTTTCAAGTGGTGACCTCTAGTCCGATTTCCATCATCTAACTCAAAAAACTTGCTAACATCCAATTTATCTATCCTGGAAAAAATTTTAAACAGCTCAATCATATTCCCTCTCACACACCTCCTTTCGAACAAGAACATATTTAATACCCTCAGTCTATCTATCTATGATTGATGGGCATAATTAATTCTTTGCCCATATGAGCGCCATTTCAACGGATGACTTCAAAACCCTATCATGCATGGAATCTATCATTTTTTAATAGTAGCAGATTAGATGGCCTTTGTTGCAGCTTTGATTGTCACCCATAGGACTTCTTTAGATGAAAATTGACATCCTTTGGAGTAAACATCTTGTTTAATGATGGACCACAAATTTTCAATTGGGTTGAGATCCAGAGAGGCTGGTTGCCACACCATCATCTTGGCACCTTGTATGACATAATAGCTGAGGAATGCTTGGGTGGCCCTGGCAGAGTGGAGTGGAGCGTTGTCATGCATGAAAACTAGACTCATTTGAAGTGACACTGTATGTCATCTAACCAGAGATCCAAGACCTTCAATCAATCATGAATATTCAGATCAAGATTGTGATTTTGAAGAGCACTTTATAAGATCACTTTTATTTGAATTGAAAAAGGTTTAGTTTTATACAGTAAACAAAAGTAAATTATTTTGTTCATCACTCATAATACTTCCCTGAGGGATGAGGCAATACATACAAGCATCGCATCCTACCAATGTACTAAAATAGAGTTAGTGGATGAAAATGATATATTAAGTTTAAAAGTTCAAGTCTATAGTGAGAATATGGTCAGAATACTACACCTTTTCACCCTTAAATTAAAAAAAAAAGAACTTAAAAAAAATAGAACTTTCAGTTACTTTTTTATCTTTTTACAGGCTATTACAAATTTGCATTATTAAATATCTTTCCAGTGCAGTATTTGAAAAATGACTCACTTGGTTACTAAGAGGGCAGTTATGTATGAGAACGGTTGCTAGGGGTGTGAAAGAGCTGCCAATGAGGATATGATGAGAAGAAATCCCACAAGCTATGAAAAAAGGCTGTCTTAACTTCAGTAGAGAGTTGGCTGAAATGTTGGAAATGTTCAGAACATGACTGATGAAACATTTTATTTTTCTAATTTTAAACAGTTTATCATTACAAACGCATATGGTGAGTAATACTGTAGATATAACTTATGAATGTTTTTATGTATAAAAGATGATATTTCATGAAGAAATAAGTGCCTGAGAAGCGAAAACACCTGGTTATTTTTGCATAGGTTGGTGGCGAAACTAACATAACATAACATAATTTCACGGATGAAAAAAGCCACAAGGGCCTATCAAAGGTCATCTGCATCTGTCAAAACCCACCCACAAAAAGCACCATCACCAGGGAAAGACAAAATCAAAGTCCCCCACAATATAATATAACAGATGACAAAAGCCACAAGGGCTCATCATAGGTCATCCAAGTCAAACGGCCTCTTTTTTTGGGAACCCAAACTCCCAGGAAAACTACATCCAGAGGATTGCGTCCAGAAACAAGGGTATCACCAATCAAGGCTTGTCAAGAACTAAATCATGCAGCTATAGATATATACAAACAATATTAATATATACCTAACTTAGGAACCATCACAACCTTCCCTCCCCATAAACTCATCCAACCTACTCTTAAATACATTTAGATTTGGACTACCTACTACCCTCCGCGGCAATTTGTTCCAGAAGTCTACCACTCTATTGGTGAAAAAATATTTTCAAGTGGTGACCTCTAGTCCGATTTCCATCATCTAACTCAAAAAACTTGCTAACATCCAATTTATCTATCCCAGAAAATTTGTTAAAGAGCTCAATCATATCCCCTTTCACACACCTTTCGAACGAGAACATATTTAATACCCTCAGTCTATCTATATATTCAAGGTGCCTCAGGGAAGGAATAATCTTTGTTGCCCTCGATTGCACTGACTCGAGAAGGTTAATATCGTGTCTAAAATGTGGGGACCATGCCTGTATACAGTACTCTAGATGTGGCCTAACATAAGAGTTATAGAGTTTAAGAATAACCTCCTTACTTTTGTAACTGACATTTCTCTTAATGAAACCCACCACTCTATTTGCCCTATTTCTTGCTTCAATACACTGCTTAGAAAACCTTAATGAGTTATCTATTACTACTCCTAGATCTTTCTCATCCTCTACTGAGCTCAGCCAGTGCTGTTGATGTTACGCAAATTCAGATGATATTGGTTTTTAAATTAAATTTTATTTGTTTTTAATTGAAAGAAACTTATGTTAGAAGTCAGCTTTTTTAAGTTGAAGGTAAATATGTTTTATATAAAATGCAAGTATTTTAATTTGAATGTCAACTTTTAAAATTTGAAGTTCAATTTTTTTAATATGAAAGTCAACTTTTTAAATTTAAAGTTCAATTTTTTTAATCTGAGGGTGAAAAGGTGTAGAAAGGTCAAATATTCTTCCTGAATCAGTGGTCAATTATTACAACCAAAATACTTAAAAATAATCTTAAAAATGATATGATAAATGAATCAAACTTTAATGAAATTGAATAAAAGTATTATTTATTTAACGTTCATATATGTACAATAAAAAACACTGTTTTGGAGCATAAAGTTTAATAAAATGGGACTAGTTTCAATATGTAGTTTTCCATATTATCTCCAACCATTAACAGCTCAAAGCTTTTAAGGCATGTTTCGCAAGGTCGATCAGGACTGTGAAAGAGAGAAATCAATTGGAAATTCCTAGGACAAACGAGAAATTGAGGTAAACACACCGCAAATATACGATGCATATCTTTCATGAGCATGAAAGAATGATGAAGTAAATCCAGCATACCACAAGAAACAGAAAAATAGGATAATTTTTTCTTTGGATAAAGTTATTGCCTACTTTGAAAAATTCCATACTGGAGTGAGATTTAAACTAAGCACACTGAGGCAGTGAGCAACCACTTTGATCTCAATTAAACCAAGCCTTAGACCACTCGGCTATACAGAAAACCAAAAATCTTCTGAATTGACAAGCTTTTAAGGCACACTTCACAAGATCGATCTGGACTGTGAAAGAGAGAGAGAAATTAATTGGGAATTCCCAATAATACTTAAATTCTATTTTCTAAGAATTTTATTTACAAAAAAAGGGCTAATACCAATATAGATATATACCTTTATATATATTAACAAGCTGAATACTCTACCATAATAATAATAACATACTTTTCGCAAGGCCTATAAGTTCACAATATTCTTATAGTTAAATGTTAGGCTATTTCAAAACGAGAGGAAACAAAAAGAATATGGGATGACAATTACTTAAGACATATAAAAACAAAATGAGATTATTTACTGTGGTATGAGTATTTTTATTATATTATTAGTTATTATTGATATTATCATTCTTATTATTATTTTTTATTAGTAGTATTATTTAGTATGGTTTTCTATTATTATTAGAATTTATTTATGATTATTAGTAGTATTATTATCATTACTTAGTATTATCATTATTAGTATATGTTATTATTATTCTTCATTATTTTATTGTTATTATATATTATAAAATGGGAGATGGCTTGGGGGAACTTAAAGTTGCATGCCATTGCTCTGCAACTGTTCACACATGGACCTACCCCCCCCCCACCCCCGATGCCAGAATGGCTTCAGGTTGCTTTCTATCATCTTTGAATTGGCCACACTCATGGGATGCACTGCCATTTGATGGAGCGCTTGCCTATACTTTATTACACCAACTGTATTGTCTTCCAGACTGTTAGGCACATTCTTTTTGAATGTCCCAGTCTAGGTGATCTTCATACATGTTATCCGTACCAGTATTGGAACGAGTGGGCTTGCCACCGCTTGTCCCCTGTACTCGGGATGGGTTGGTGTACACAGACTTGTGGACTACCTAAATTTTTGGAGGAGACTGGCCTCCTCCACTTTATTTGACTTTGTTGTAGATCGCACATTCTTGTGCCAGGGGCCTACCCTCCGATGCTGGAGCACACTTCCTTCTTGTTGCTTTTATTTTGCTTGTGTCTGAGCCTTTGTTCCTTTTTATCTTTTTTAATTAGTTACATGTTGTTATTTGTTTTTTTTAATCTAGCCTAGAATTAGGCTGTAGTGTGAGTATGGAGACTTGTTTCCTAGTTGTCAGTCGCCAGATGGGCTCTTAAAATTTAAAACAATCAAATAAAAGAGAGACCACCTAGTACCAGTGTATGATAAATAATAGGTGATCACCCACCCTGCTCATTAGTGGACCCACCTATCTCTACCTCTCGTTATTACATACCTTCCTACTCCTTTTCAAACTTACAATTTGGTCTTCTATTCACAGAGGTTCTGGTGTCCCAGCGCACTTTCATCCTCTTATGAGCCTAGTCGAGTGGCAGTGGATACCATCAGGTCCCTAGCTCCTGTGAGAGCCAAATGAAAATGATCACATTCTGGAATTTCTGACCCTATGCAGACTTTTCATGAGTTCTTCCTTTCCTTCTCAACTATGGTGACAAGTGATAACAATAGTGGAACTGCGCTAGGGGATCCACTGGTGTAAGTGCCCCCCACTCACCATCAGTATGCAGCAAATGGCTTTCCCCTCTCCATCTTTGAAGCTGCTTTTGTGAAGCTCCACCTTTGAAAAGGAGGTGCCCTCCATCCCTCTTCTACCAGAGAGGAGGCTTACTCCTCTCCCAGGCCTACAGGTTCCATGGATTCCGCCTCACCCCATTATCTGAAGGCACCCTCTGCCACCCTATCTCCCTACCAGGGCATTTCCTCCTTTGCCATTACAGGGGATTGCTAAGAGAACAGACAGCTGGCCCAAAATTGACTGCTCCTGGTGGGAGCAGCTTGTTAGGGCCAACCAACCCTCTTAGGCGGGCAAGAGATAACATGGGTCGCCAATCTAAGTCTCCTATAGTCATTCACATTACCCATCCCAGTATCGGGATGAGAGGGTTCTCTACCGCTTGTCCTTTGTACTCATGACAGGTTTGTGTACACGGACTTGCGGACTATCTGACTTTTTGCCTCCATTTTATTTGACTCTCTTTGTTGTAGGTCGCATGTTCCTGCGCCGGGATGGGAGGGCCTTCCTCCATGCTTCCTTCGTGCTTTTTTGCTTCTTGTTTTTGTTTTTTCATTTGTTTTGGTTTCTGGTTTCTTTTGCACTTTTTTTTTAATCTAGCTTATTATTAGGCTATGGCTGATTTGGTAAATTTATGCCCTAGTAGGTAGTTGCCAGATTAGTGCTGAAAAAAAATATTGGAGAGTTGTGCTGTTATTGAGATGTCATTGGTGAACTTTTTTGTTAGGATATTTGTGGATTGTGGAATGTCTTGAGGGAATAAGTTGAAGAGTAAGAAGAAGATGTGACCCTGAGGGATGCCTTTGTGGAGTGATATTATGCATGTTTTGTGTATACCATCTTCTTGTATGCTGAACAAATTTAGTAACTATTGTTTGTCAGGTGTGTGTTTAAGATTTTTCATGCTAGGATATGATTAGCTACTGTGTCAAAGGCTTTATTTACATTGCTTACCAATGGAATTGTGCATGAAGAACCATAGTGGTTGTTGAATCTGTTTAAAATGTACTGTATGAGGTTTGTGAGAAGAGTTGTGGTTGTTGAATCTGTTTAAAATGTACTGTATGAGGTTTGTGAGAAGAGTTGTGGTTCTAATTTTTCTGAATCCCTCTTGTGCTTATAAAAGGGGGATGTATGGACCTATTCTTCTCTGTATGAGTTTTTCTAGAGTTTTTGATTAAACTGCTCATTAAGTGATGTTCATTATGAGTTTGGTTGTGTTGGGTGCTTGCATGATTCTGCAATTTAAAAAAAAAGTAAATAGCTAATATAATAATATAAACTTGAGACAGAGGTTTGATGAATCTAGCAAAACACAATTTAAAGTTATTTTCCAGAGGTCATTCTTCAACCTACTCCAGCCCTGACCTTCAATACCATCGGGGGAATCTTAGACTTTTATGTGTTTCTCGGGCCTTCACCTGATGAAGTGATCAGCCAGTACACAGAGGTTGTTGGGAGACCTTTCCTGCCACCATATTGGTCGCTGGGATATCATCAGTGCAGGTACTGAATGAAGCAGGTAAACCTTATTCTCTTGCACCCTGAGGAATTACATGCTCTCCTTAGCCCCAATTCCTGAAAGGAAGTACTGATTCACTAAGTCAACTTCAGAAAAGGTAATAGGTAAGTGATCACACACCCCTACTTCATACTGGATCTGCCTATCCCTATTCTTCTTATTATCTACCCTACTCTACACTAGGGTGTCCCAGAAAATTCAAGATGGTGATACACACTCTAGCACATGATGCCCTGGTTGCCTCTCCTGTGAAAGTAAATACTGTAAAATTTAATTTAATTTTGGCTATATTTACTGGTAGCACGAATTATCTACTCCATGTATTTTGAGTGATATTGACCACTTTAAGAAATTATGTTTCTTCTCTTCCTCTGAGAACTGAAACGCAATAGCACGTGTTCGGCGATCACAAGATACACTTTTTTATGTGGACTCTCCTGAGAGCTTTCCTGGGAACAGGCTGCCCTCTCGGAAGGAGGTGTTGGGCGTGTTCTTGTTCCACCATGTCAATAAGAATGAGTTCATCACGGCAGCCGCTGGCTCCACCACCACCACCAAGATCCTCGACGTCTGGAAGAAGGCCAACATTCCAAACTCTGACCCTTCTTACATCAAGAATAAAGCCATGAAGTTTTTCAGCGACTTCAAAACAATCAAGTAGCTGAAGAATCGCACTACAGAGACGGAGGTGGCAAAGCCAGGGATTTTCAAAGACTCCTTGGAAGACATCTTCGACGTGGCCCACGCGGATGCCCTGACCTCAAGAATACCAGAGGAGGACAAGAAGTTCCTGAGGTCCCAACGTGAAGACAGGACGAGCTTTTCAATTGTTGGGGTTGACCAAACTTCAGTGAAGAAGCAGGAATGGGCGTGGCTGAAGAGGAAGCGAGAGGACGACCGACGAGAGAGGGAGGCCGCAGCTGTGTCTTCCATGCTCACGAAGGATGTCGCTCTTGAGACATCTTCGGGGTCGTCATCGTCGACCGAATATGATGATACGTTCCTGGGTCCAACGCCCGCAAAATCACCCTGTCGTCGCCGTCCAGCAAACAAGTTAAACAAGGAAATGACCCTGTCCTGGGATCGGGACAACTTGTCGGTTCGGGCTGCCACCTCTTCATTCGCAGCGACGGCCATCGCTCTTGGCCACAACATCGACGAGCTGACCCTGTCCCGCTCCTCTGTTCCCCGCGCTCGAGTGAAGAACAAAGAGGAGATTGCGGCTTCGCTGGCCTGGGGCATGGAAGTACCCTTGGTCCTCCACTGGGACGGGAAGCTCCGCCCTAATATCACGGACGGCAAATCACTGGAGGAGAGGATCGCAGTCTTGCTCACTGGGGAAGACACAGAGGAACTCGTGTGCGTCCCTGTTTCCGCTGACGGAACAGGAAGAGCCGTGGCCGAGACATTCTTGAAGCTTGTCCGGGAGAATAGCCTGGAAACCCGCATCATCGGCATAGGGTTCGACACCACAGCGTCGAATACTGGCCTCGTCCCCTGCTCTGGTTGGCGTGCCGGCACCATGTCTGAGGTTGTGCTGCAGGACGTCTTCAAATGCTGCCACGATCCTTCTGGCCCAGACATTGCCCTCTTCAAGAAGCTGCAGACACGATGGCCATTTATCGACCAGAGCTAGGCCAAACCCTTGGACACCGACTCCTTGTCGGCCGAGCAGGACACCCGACGGCAGTCCATGACCAACCTCCCGTGCCAGCTCTTTGAGGCTGGATCTCATCCGCGCTAAGACTACCAAGAACTGATCTAGTTTTGTCTCACATTCCTGGGCGGTGACATGCCAAAGTCCTTCAGAGTTCCTGGCGCTTACCACATGGCCCGCTGGATGGCAAAAGTGATTTACACCATCAAGATCACGCTCTTCGCCGATCATCTCCAACTGACCCGTCGGGAAGAGAAGGGAATGATGCAAATGTCGTTTTTCGTGGCAATGGTGTACATCAAGTACTGGAACGAAGTGTCCATTGATGCCCACGCCCCGAAGAACGACAGGGACTTCATCCAAGACATCACGGACTACGGGGATCGGAGTGTGGCCCTGTCGCCGACCGTGCCATGCGCCGACACCCGTGGTACCTGTCGGATGACCTGATCGGGCTGGCGCTCTTCGACGAGAGGGAGAAGATCGCCATCGTCCAGGCCATGAAAATACGACCGGAATTAAAGAACAGCTCACGACGACTTCAGGGAAAGAATCTTAACCTGCAGGAGCCACTTTCCAACTGGGCAATGGTCCGATCGTCGAACCTCATTAAAGGACTTCTGGGAGAACAGACCTTCCTAGACGAAAATGTGGTGACCTGGCCATCCAACCCCCTGTACCAGCTGACCCAGAAGCGGGTTGTCACCCTCCGTGTGACCAACGACGTGGCCGAGCGTGGCATTGCTCTCGTAAAGCGATTCCTCGGTCAGCGGACCAAGAGCGAGGAACAGACGCAGTTCCTCCTGAAGACAGTCCTGCTCCACACACGGGCGGTGCCGGAAAAGACAAAGGAGCAGCTGAAGACCAAGGTGGTCAAGACAGCCGAAGTGGTGGTGAAGGGGCTCTTCCCGGATCCGAGACTTATTAGCTGATGTTCTGTGTTATCATTTGTCTCTGACCCTTGTCTTTGAATAAATTATCTTCCGTTTTCTGCCTTTTTCTCTCTTTCGTGATGTTCTCACTAGAGAAACAATCATTTTGTGCTACCAGAAAATATGGACCGATTTTGATGAAACATTCTCTGAATCATTTCCACACATGTACGAGCAAGGGCGAAGTGTGCTGGTATCGATACCGCCAAGTTTGATTTTTACTTATCTGACTTTGGGACACCCTACTCTACACTTCACAACTTTTTTCTTGATATTTAAAGAGGTTCTGGTGGCTGTATCCACTTCCATCCAGCCTTGTATTCAAAACTAGTCAATTGGTGGCTTATACCATGAGGGCCAAAATCCTGATGAAAAGTAGTGTACGAGGTGGGGAGTGTACAAACTGCCGAGTCTTTTCACCACTTCCAGTGCACAATAAGGTGACTAAGTTTACCCTATTCTGTATGTGACAAAGTACAACAAATCAGGCTTGTCACAAGTGAGGCCAATTATACCTAAATGATCATATTCTAAATGTTTCTGATCCTATTAGGACTTTTCCTAAATTTCCCAAGGCATTAAGAGGCCATAGTATCCTTCTTCCATACATCTTCATTCTTTTTTATACTTCATTCTGTATCATGGGTACACCTCTAAGAAATAGTTCTGCGTACAGAAGAAGCACTGCCTCTGCCTCTAAGTGTTTCTTTTCCCCACCCCCTTGGTATTGGGGGGAAGAGGTACATTGATGAGTGCTGGAAGGGCTACCCTCCCACTACTCTTAACTGTCAAAGAGATTTTTCCTCTGCCATCCTTCATTGACAGAGATAAACCCCCTAAGGGGCACGGCGATTTGCCTTCCTGGCCGCCATGCTGACAGGACTCAGTACCCCGTCCGGCCCCAGCTTAGCATCTTCTCCTTCCTTCTGACACCCTGTCTCCTTATCCTGCTTCCTCACGTTCTCTACAACCTCTCCCACAACTTCTTCTGGCCGGCCTCTAATTTCATAGGATAGATGCTGACCAGCTTTCTCTTACCCAACCATCTTGCATTGGGGCTGAGGGAGGAGAGGACAATGTTCCCTCACCACCCAGCTCCAGTTTGGGGTGTGGGTTTTTAACAAACTACTCCCCCCCCCCACACACACACACCTTCCTCACATAACCTCTCTGTAATGTCTATCCATTTTACACTGTGCCTAAGGTGGAGCACCCATGCCGATGGGCTGCTCGGTCACTAGGTGGGAGGAGTTGCCTCAAATGGTGGCAGCTGATTCTGCCAGACCTGTATTCACCCATTCAGAGTGGGCTACTGCATGGGGTGATGAGTGTATGCATCCCTTGAAATGCTTAAGGTCACAATGCCCAATGATGAGTTATCACACCAAAATTCCCTCCTTTTACTCCACTGAAAAAATGGAGGTTTTCCCCCTCCGTATTTTCTCAAGGGAACCTTCCAAGTTTCTTCAGGAGAGCAGTCTTACTCTTCTCCTAGGCCTACGGGGGTAGGGGACTCCCCCCTCACCACCTCTGGAGGCGCCCTTGGGTGCCTCCCTCTTTCCAGCGGCAGTCCCTCCTTTTCTTTCACAAAGGACTGCCAAGAAAGCATGCAGGCGGCCCAAAACTGACCGCGGTGGGAGCGTGTTGACAAGGCCAACCCCCTCAGGGGGGCCAAGGGATGGCAGGGCCTTTCGGTCTGTGTCCCCTACCATCATGCACTCATCTACTAAGCAGGGTGAGCAGATCTGTTCTTACTATAATATAATTATTAAACTAAGTAATTATTAATATTATATAAAAATAGAGATAGCTATTCTTTTTCTGTTATTTTAGTGCTTGTAGCATTTGTTTTTTTGAAAAAAACCCAGAATAAAACCTGTTTTTAAAAAAAAAACCCGGGTTTTATTGGACTTTTTCAAAATTTTGGGTTTTTTGCCAACCCTGGTGCTAAAAGTCTACAGGGGGTCACTGTATGTGCCCCCTTCTCCTTCCCGATGGATGCCGGTTCGCTCGTCAAGGATAAGACAAAAGGTACCTCGAGGGGGAGGGGGGATGTCCACATAGAGGCCCCTCCCTGAATGGATATGGTCCCTGAGGTGACCCAACCCCAGGCGTTAGAATCTTTAATGGGGTCGAACACGGACTCGGTGCCAGCACAGAACTGAATCTACCCTTGTGAAGGCTTCTCCTCAGGCAGTGCGGGTGTCCAAGCCCTTATGGAGGGTGAAGGGGCACATGGAGGCCCCTTCCTGAATTGACATGGTCCCTGAGGTGACCCAGCCCCAGGTGTTAGAATCTTTAATGGCGTTGAACACGGACTCGGTGCCAAGCACAGAACCGAGTCTACCCCTGTGAAGTCTTCTCCTCTGACAGTACAGGCGCCCGAGGCCTTACAAGGAAAGGAGGGATCTCATTCCCTGGCTACTGATCCTGTGACAGGCAACACCTCCATTTCAGAGAAGGATCTTGCTGAAGCTGGCCCATGTGGCCTAGGGGCTCCTGCCGGCGGGGGGGGGGAGCGGGTTCATTTCCCGCCCTCTTATAAAAAGAAGACAAAAAAGACTCGGTGCTCTTCTCCTTCCGCGGGTTGGATGGGGCCGTTGCCGTTTTGGTAAGCGACCAACCCAAGATCCGCACATCCGGCCCGTTGCCCTCCCAGGTGGGGCGTCTGAGACAAAGACCAGAACTGTGCAGAGCGGAGCCTCGATTACGTCGGGGCCCCTCAGTTAGAGGATTCCTGGTGTTTTCGAGCCCGCTGGCTTCAAACACTTCCTCATTATTCGTTCCACTGATGGCAGCATGGTTGCTAAGGGCAACATGATCCATCAGAGGAGAACTTTAGCTAGCTTATTTGTAGAGATCCGATGGTGACCCGTTTCTCAGATGGTAACCTTCTGGGAATGCGTCGAATCCCTCCGAGGCAGCCATGATTAGTGCCCTTCAGACACTTGATGGCACTCCAGTGAGTGTGAAGCTGCACTCTACCATAAACTTCATGAAAGGAGTAGTTTATATGAGGGAACTCGTGGACTATTCCATAGAAGACATCACCTTAGAGCTGGCCTACCATGGAGCGGTCAAGGTCAAACGTGTGATGATAAAACAGGGAGGGGCTTCGTTACCCACCCCTACACTCTTCATCAAGTTTCACTGTGATAAGCTCCCTGAGTCGATGCCGGCCAGTAGGTATCCCTACTGCGTGAAGGGATTCGTGCCACTACTGTGAAGGTGCTACTACTGCCACTGCTTCGGTCATACAAATAATGGTTCATATAGATGTGCAAAGTCAGGGTTACCCGAAATCTGTGTAAGTTGCTCCAAGGCCGCACACGAGAAGTCCAAATCGTGTGTAGAAAGTGTGTCAATTGCGGAGAGCCTCACCTTGCTTCTTTGAAGCATTGTGGTGCATATCTCCTTGAGACGGAAATCCTGGCCATTCAGCCCCACGATTGTCTCGCATTTTGCGAGGCTAAAGACTTGGTCCTGGCACTCTCGGCGCTCCCTGGGACGTCCTATGCCTCAATGTTAACAAATATGGCCTCTCCTCCTAGCCCCTCCAGGACTACGAGCATGGTCGTCTCCACACCCAATCGGGACCTTTCTGTGGGTTCTACCCACCCCAGGCACTTCCCCGGTAAAGCTGGCGGCACAAAGGTTCACACCCAGCCCTGGCCTAAACCAGACCTCCACTTCCTTTCCCCAGCGTGACGAAACGGCCGCGCCTCCACCAAGTCGTTAGGCTCACAGGAGGCAACACCCCTGAAGTTGGTCGTGAGGCCATCTTCCAGGGTTCTTAAAGTTGCCTCCTGAAAGGAGGACAGCACTAAAGGGACTTAGACTCCTTCGCCCACACCTAGTGGTAGGCAGGGTGGCTCGGAGATGGTGGATCCTCCAAAAGAGGGACCCCCCCCCCACTCCTTAAGGTTTCGAGGCAGAGGGAGGAAAAGACTCACATAATGAGCTCAACTTCCCCGATAACTCATCCAAGGTAACAGCGCCTGGAGTTCTGCCTGCAGGAAGCGTACGACCATTCCCGTGAGGGTCTTCTCTTCGAAGAGGTCCCCCGCATCTCCTCCGAGCTAGGCTTGGAGGGCATATTCCTTCAACAGAATTGCTGCGGACTCCGGGGCAACTGGGAGGAGCTACGGAGGCTCGTCTCCTCCCGTTCCCCATTAGCTATCTCTCTTCAGGAGACCATGCTGGGCACCTGCCCCCTGTCCATCCTCTCGGGGTATAAAGGTTTTGCGACCCCACCACTACGGAAGCATGCCCGATTTACACCCGGCATGATGTCTCCATTCTTCTCTTCGCTTTAGATACGTCCTTTGAGGTAGTAGCTGTGCAGCTGCACCTGGATAGGAGGTATACTGTTATTTCCGCGTACATTCCACCGTCAACCGTCTTCGACGCGGGGGGAGTTCGGCCGCGCCGTGGCACGGTTGCCGAGGCCCTTTCTCTTCCTTGGAGATCCCAACGTTAGGCGCCCCGTCTGGGTAGAATACTCGATTAATCACAAGGGTCAAGTCCTTGACGAGCTGGAGATAGGTGTCCTAAATGTGGATGAGTTTATGCATCACTGCCCGAGAACTGCTTCATTTTCCTGCCTTGATCTATCTTTATTTTCTCTGGATGCAGAGCCTGATTTTGGGTGGGTGGTCGATGACCTCCATGGTAGTGATCACTTTCCCATTCAAATATCATTTTATGGGCCGCTGCCGCTCAAGAGCCGGCCCCGGTGGTGCTGTGCTTTGGCACGGTTGTGGGCATTTAAGGAAATGACTTATTTCTCTGTCTCAGTCGGGGAGTTTAGGTTGGTCGATGAGTCCGTTGAGTTCTTCTCCCGCAACCGGAGAAGATCTATAGCGACTCACGAAGCCTCCCAGTGCTCTCAGTTCATTTGAATCTCCACACCTGGTTTGTGGTATCTGTGACGCAGCGAATTAGGCCGATGTCGAGATTATCTTCTGCAGCATTCTTGGAATTGCCTGATTTGCCCGGTATCAGCATGCAGTTGTGGGCACCAAAGAGTCTGCAATGAATGGGTGACCAGACTAGCATTTTGCTCTTCCCTCAAATCGATTACATGGTAGGAACCAGATTAGACCTCCGGATGCATGTCAAAGAAAATGGGAGATGGGCCAAGGATACCTAAAGTTTTGTGCCATTGCACCCCAACCGTTCGCAAAGACCAACCTCCCAATGCCGCGGCGACTTGAGGTCGCTTTCTCTCATCTTCGTGTTGGGCACACTCATGAAATGCACCGCCATTTGATGGAGTGCTCCCCTGCACTTTATTCCGATGACTGCTTTGCCCCCCATACTGTGCGACCTATTTCTGTTGAATGTCCCAGTTTGAGCGATCTTCGCGCCCGTTACCTGTCAAGGTGCTTGAACGAGCCTTATCGCTCCCAGTACCTCGACATTAGGTGTTGCAATCACCTGTCCTGAGACCTTTGAGGCTCCTGCACAATGTACTGCAGTGTGATTAAGTTCTTGGAGGAGATGGGCCTACCCAATATTATTTAATTTAGTTGTTTTTTGCTTGCTAGGGCCCATAATGGAGGGAGGTCTTTTTTTGTTGGGGTTAGGGGTTTTTTGGGTTTGCTTTTCTTTTTAAGGTAGCCTAAAGATGGCTTGTTTGTAATTTTGGCGGTTGTGCCCTTCCTGGCAACCATCAGATGAATGCACAAAAATTATTTAAAAAATATCACCCTATTTCCAAGTATTAGAATTAGCGCTGGTCCTAGATAGGTTCTTCTTAGATCCTAGACCTTAAAACTGCTCAAAAACTAGCTGTGGTTTTCCTCTCCTTTTAGAATAGTTAGTCCAACTGCTCCAAACTAGCTGTGGTTTGCCTCTCCTCTTAGACTAGTAAGTCCACTGAAAAAAAGGATCTCAAATGGTTCCTTAAAAAGTCCATTTGCGCTATTATGGCCAATTGAGGACCTTGCAATTGCTGCACTTAAGATTTAACATATGTCTTGATCTCTTTTCACACTCCTCCGTATCATTCTTTTCTGAATGGTTTAGTCCTTTATCAAGTTGCTTTTGTTTGGTGTTTATTTTATTTCATTATTTTCAGATACGGCTATGGTACATTGGAAGCAATGAAGAAAGTGTGGAAGAGAACGAGAGAGGCAGGAATACCTTTTGTAAGGCTTGATACTTTCTAGTTTGTTTTTGTTTACCTCCAAGGACATAGAAGTTTGTACTTTTGAATACTTTTTCTTTTTCATGCCTGTTTCTGGAGATTTATAATGTGCCTTACCAACCTTAGTATTTAAGGTTATTTTCAATCAATCTTATCTCCCACAACCCTATTCCAAATATATGGAAATCATCCTCAACTCACCCACATAACCCACTAGTACTATCCCGCAGTGGGGTAGCGCGTGTAGACTGTCCCGGTAAGGGGTGCAGCGATTTGCCTCCCTGGGACTCAGTGCCCCGTCCAGCCCCAACTTAGCCTCTTCTTTCTGACAGCCTGTTTTCTCTACCCTACTTCATCATTTTTCCTACAACACCTCTCCCACAACTTTGTCTCGTCGGCCTCTAATTTCACAATGTAGACGCCGACCATCTTCCTTTCACTCAACTATCCCGGATCGGGGCTGAGGGGGGGGGGAGCAATGTGAGCAATGTCTCCTTACTCCTGAGCTCCGGTCTGAGGTGGTGGGTTTTTAACAACCTGCTTCATCCCCACCCACACCTTCCTCACATCCCCCTTCATTCTCCCTTCTCTCTCTATTAATTTTTACGCCATGGCCAAGGTGGAGGCACTATGCTGATGGGCTGCCCACTCACTAGACGGGAGGAGTGGCCTCAAATGACGGCAGCTGGTTCTGCCGGCCCCGTGTTCACTCCTCGCAGAGCGGGCTACTGCATGGAGTAATGGGCGTTTGTTTCCTGTGTTAATAATAGGGGCCCCATGCCCAGATATGTAACTTATCAAAAAAAATAATTCCCCAGTACCATCGATGGAGCCGCCTTCGGGCCGCTCTACCGAGAAAATGGCCCCCCCTCCCCCGTGCTTTCGCAGAGGACCCTCCAAAACTCTTCAACCAGAGATTAGGTTTACTTCTCTCCTTTGCTTACAGGTGTAGGGGATTCCCACTCACCCACTTCTCTGGAGCCGCCCTTGGCCGTTCCCTTTCTCCAGCGGCAGTCCCCCCTTTAATTTCTAAAGGGAGTGCCAAGAAAGGCAGGTGGCCCATAATGGCCCGCTCTTGGTGGGAGCAACTCAACAGGGCCAACCCTCTTAAGAGAGCAAGGGATGGCAGGGCCTGTTGGCCCCTGCCCCCTAATGTTCTGCGTACTTGAGCGACCAGCTTGCAGGGGGTCAGTATATCTGCCCCCGTCTCTTCCCCGACGGATGGCGGCTCACCGGCCAAAGACAAAATGACCGAAGGCACCTCAAATGGGACCTGTGATCTCTTGAAGGGGGATTGCCACATGGAGGCCGCCCCTAAGATGGACATGCTCCATGAGGCGACCCAGCCACAGATGGGGTCGAACACGTCCTCGATGCTAAGCATAGAACCCGAGTCCACCCCTGTGAGAGTTCCTCAGAGGGCGCGGGTGCCCAAGGACTTAGAAGGGGAGGAGGGATTTCCTCCTCAGGCTGGTGCCCCTGAGACAGCAAGGACCTCCATTCTAGTTAATTTCCCGCCTTCCTCTCCTAAAAGAAAAACAAAACAAAAAGACTAGGGGCTCCTCTCCTTCCGCGGGGACGGACGGGACGGCTGCCGTTTCGGTAAGCGACCAAGCAAAGATCGCGACGTCCGGCCGCGTTGCTCCCCTGGGTGGGGGAGTCCCAGACGAAGACCAGAACTGCGCAGAGCGGAGCTTCGAGCACGTCGGGGGCCCTCATTCATAGGCTACCTGGCGTTTTAGAGCCCGCTTGCTTCAAACGCTTCCTTGTTATTCGCTCAACTGATGGCAGCATGTTGTATAAAGGTAACATGATCCATCAGAGGAGAGCTCTAGCTAGTGTCATCGGTAGAGAGCTGAAGGTGACCCGTTTCTTTGACGGGACCTTTTGGCGAATGCATCGAATCCCTCCGAGGCGGCCATGATTAGTGCCCTTAGGAGGCTTGATGGCACGCCCGTGAGTGTGACGCCTCACTCTACCAAGAACTTAGTGAAAGGAGTAGTTTATCCGACGGAATGCCTGCACTACTCCATAGATGACATCACCTTAAAGCTGGTCGACGATGGAGCGGTCAAGGTCGAACGTGTGGTGAGAAAATAGGGAGGAGCCTCGAGACCCACCCCTACACTTTTCGTCAAGTTCGACTGTGATAAGCTTCCTGAGTCGGTGCGTGACGGTTGGTATCGCTCGGAGTTCTGCCTCCGGGAAACGTCCGCCATTCCCGTGAGGGTCTTCTCTTCGAAGAGGGCCCCCGCACCTCCTCCGAGCTAGGCCCGAAGGCATATTCCTTCGATGGAATTAGTGCCGACTCCGGGCCAACTCGAAGGAGCTGCGGAGGCTCGTATCCTCCCGTTCTCCGTTAGCTATCTTTTTGCAGGAGACCATGTTGTGTGCGTGCCCCTTGTTCACCCTCCCGGGGTATAAGGGTTTAGCGTCCCACCACCACGGGATGGGGGCCGGGTGGGAGGATGCGCAATTCACACCCATCATGATGCCTCCCTTTTCTTTACTTTAGATAGCTTTCCTCAGGCAGCAACTGTGCAGCTGCACCTGGATAGGAGGTAGACTGTTATTTCCGCGTACATTCCACCGTAAGCCGACTTCGACGCGGGGACTTTTCGCCGCGTCTTGGATCGGTTGCCGAGGCCCTTTATCTTGATCAGAGATGTGAACGGTAGACACCCCGTCTGGGGAGACTACTCGATTAAACCAAGGAGTCAAGTCCTTGCCGACCTGATTGACTAGTTGGAGATAGGTGTCCTAAATGTGAATGAGTTTACGCATCACTGCCCGAGAACCACTTCATTTTCCTATCTCGATCTATCTTTGTGCTCTCCAGATGCACATCCTGATTCAAATATTATTCTCTGGGCCGCTGTCGCATTTCAGGAAATGATTGATTTCTCTGTCCCAGTCGAGGAGCTTAGGTCGGTAGATAAGGCCGTTGAGTTCTTCTCCGGAACCTCATCGCCGTGGGCCTGACTACTATTCCTAGAACTTCTGCCCGTTTCCCACGCCAACCGCTCTTGTGGTGTTCACCCGATTGTGAGACGACCCTCAAACAGAAGCGTTATGCCTACATTTGCTATAAGCGCCGCTCGAACGATTTCCGGTATATTTTGAAGCACATCCGCCGTTCTTCTTGGCGGACATACGTGTCTTCACTTAAACGGAAGACTTTTAGCAGAGGTGTCGAAGCGAGTCAAAAGGATTCGGGGCAAGTTCTCGCAAGACCCCCTTCCGCAATCTCGGACTCCGCGTCCGTGGTGGAATCCTTCGCGACCGCTTTCTCCGTATTCTCTAGCCGGGATGCTGCTCCGCCAGCATTCAATGCGCGTCGTAATGTCGCAGAAGGGCGCCGACTAGACTTTACCTCCAGAGGCGGAGAACCCTTTAACGACAGGTTTACTCTGAACGAGTTGCGTTCCGCTCTCGCTTCGTGCGCGGACACCACCCATGGCCTGGAAGATGTCCTGTACGCCATGCTTCGACACCTCGGTGAGCGAGGCATGGCCTTCCTGTTAGATTTGTTCAACAGGATCTGGGTAGAGAGCATCCTTCTAGATTCCTGACGAATCGCTACTGTGCTTGCTTTTCGCAAACCGGGAAGAGATCACTCTACCCCGGACCGTTTTGGCCCAATCTCTCTAACCTCATGCGTGTGCAAGTGTATGGAGAAATTTGTAAATGTTAGATTAGTCTTTCTGGACAGCGGAGGCCATCTGTCTTCTGCACAATGCGGCTTCCACAAGTTCCACCCTACGTCGCATGATCTGCTCCGACTGGAAAATGCCGTCTGCAAAACCTTACTTCGTAAACAGCACTACGCCACGTTGTTTGTCCATCTGGAGAACGCCTATGATACCGCATGGCGATACGGTATCATGGAAACTCTTCCCCAGATGGGGGCGAGGGGACGCCTCCCAATCTTTACATCCGAATTTTTGCGAGATCGTCGATTCCGTCTACGGGAATCGATTAATCCGCCCCAATGGAGCATGAGGATGGTGTCCCGCAGGGAAGTGTCCTCAGTCTCACTCGAGAAGCTATGAAGCTGGGCCCGAGGTCAGGCAACGCGGAGAAAAGTCGTGGGAACCGTGAGAGAGACTAGCCACTTCCACTGATAATGCAGAAGCAAGAAGACGCTGCCCGCCTTCCCGGGCTTTATCAAGTAACCCCGCTGGACTATTTGGTTAAGAAGATTTCCCCTCCTTGGCCTGAGGCATTTTCGCTTCCCGCCGGCCCATATATAATGCTAGGCTCAGTCGGGAAAAGCCAGTATAGGCCCGCCTTTCTGCACGAGACACGTCGTTTTCTCGATTCAGCTCCTTTTTCTTCTCCAGCTGGAAAGGAAAGCAGGAATTTTCACCGAAGGAATTTAGCCCAGCTCAATTGGGTATCCTTGGAATCTGTTTTAACCTCGTCTGGCCCAAGTACTCGCTCGAATTCACTCCTCGAGGTTAAACTCCATCGATTACGATTTGCTCGTTTGATCACCCATCCCTTGTGTCGTCTCATAAAGACGACACAGTCGACCCGTAAACTGTATGTTCGTATATTGGCTCAACAGCAGTCGTTTCTAAGCTCACATTTGAGTATTTAATCGCTTCCGGTAATTCTTTAATCTGATCCCGGTAAACTCTTAAGTATCCCTTTCAACCTTTTCCATTTGTATATATGTCCAATATCTCTTGTAATTATTCAAGATTATTTTGGTACCCTCCGTTTCATAGCCCAGAGTCCCGCAGCCTTCTTTATTATACTAACGGCCAATTGCACTCGATTCTGTAAATAAATCCTTCCACACGCTTGAATTGGGAAACCCCATTCTCCTATCTTCCTCCTCGTCTGCCGCTGCTGGGAGACGAGCGAAGGTCACTTAATTGACCTTGGCCGCCCACTCTGTTTGAATATAATATATATATATATATATATATATATATATATATATATATATATATATATATATATATATATATATATATATATATATATATATATATGTGTGCTGGTCATTCTATGACAGTTACACACTTTGCCCTGAGCATCAACTGCATCACCTCGGTGCTGCCGGAAGATGTTCTTGCTACGCTCTACGTGGACGACCTTTCTAGCTTTTTTGGCGCGGCCCTGATGCCAACTCTGGAGCGTCGACTCCAACAGGCATTTAACCGCGTCTCTCGCTATGCCGAAGCACACAGGTTTCGGTTTTCCTTGGCCAAGACTAAGATGGTGCACCTCTGCCGCCATCCACGGCTCCACCCTGACCCAGATTTGTTTCTTAATGAGGTACGCCTGGAAGTGGTTGAATCGCATCGTTTCCTTGCTCTTGCATTTGACCGACGCCTCACCTGGAGGGCTCATATTCGCAGCCTTAGGGTCTCTTCTACCTGCGCCATGGATATTCTTCGTTCCGTGACCTTCAGCGCTTGTGATGCTGATAGGGCTACTGCCCTACTTTTTTATCGATCCTTCCCGTAAGGGGCGCGGTGATTTGCTATCCTGGCCGCCATGCTGACGGGATCCAGCGCTCTGTCCGGCCCCAGCTTAGCCTCTCTTCCTTCCTTCAGATAGCCCGATTTCTCCCCTACCTCGTCGCTTTTCATACAACCTCTCCCACAACTTTCTCTGGTCAGCCTCTAATTTCACAGGGTAGATGCTGACCTTCTTCTCAAGCCAACCACCCCGGATCGGCGCTGAGGGGGGAGGGGACATTGTTCCCTAACCCCTGAGCTCCGGTTCGGGATGGGTTTTTTTTAACAACCTGCTTCATCCCCACCCATACCTTCCTCACATCCCTTTTCCTCTCCTCTTCACATTCTATCAATTTTACGCCGTGTCCAAGGTGGAGCCGCCATGCCGATCGACTGCCAGGCCACCAGGCGGGAGGGGTGGTCCCGAATGGCGGCGCCTGGCTCTGCTGGGCCTGTAAGCACCTCTTGCAGTGCGGGCTACTGCAAGAGGTGGTGAGCGATTGCGTCCCGTAAAACAAAGAGGGTCACCATGCACAATGATGCAAAAAATAAACATCTCCCCTTAATTCTCCCTAAAACAACGGAGCCGCCCTCGTGCAGCTCCACAGAAAAGATGGAGGTCCCCCATCTTGTGCTTGCGCAGGGGACCCTCGATACTTCTTTAACTGGAGAGGAGGCTTACTCCTCCCCTACGCCTACGGGTTTAGGGGACTCCCCCTCACCCCCTTCTCTGGAGGTGCTTGCGGGTACCTCCCTATCTCCAGCGGCAGTCCCTCCTTTGCTTTCTAAGGGGACTGCCAAGAAAGCCAGCAGGCAGCCCATTGCCGACCGCCCCTCGTGCAAGCGGCTCGGTACGGCAAACCCCCTTAGGGGGGGAGAGGGAAGCCAGACCCCTTCGGTCGCTTCCCTCAAAAGACCTGCTGGCAAGAATATTAAACCTTGCCGGGGTCAAGGCCTGTGCCTCCCCACTAAAGACTTATGACGCTGCCAAGGGGACCTGCGATGTCCTGGGAGGGGATGGCCAACTGGAGGCCCCTCCTGTGATAGACATGGTCCTTGAGGAAAACCAGCCTCAGACGGTAGGGCCTTCCATGGGGGAGAATCCGGGCTCGGCGCCAAGCACCGCCCTCCTCTCGAAAAAAGAAAAGGACGAAAAAGACCAAAAAGACGAAGAAGACTCGGGGCTCCTCTCCATCCGTGGGGGCTACGGTGACGGATGGGTCTGCTGCCACTTTGGCAAGCGACCAAGCCAAGATCGGCACATCCGGCCCCTCTGCATCCCCAGGTACGGAGCTCCTGACCATGACAAAGACCAAAAGTGCACAAGGTGGAGCCTCGATGACATCGGGGCCCCTCATTCAGAGGTTACCTGGCGTTTTCGAGCCCGCTGGCTTCAAACGCTTCCTCGTTATTCGCTCCACTGATGGCAGCATGTTGTCCAAGGGCAACATGATCCATCAGAGGAGAGGATTAGCTAGTGCAATTGGTAGAGAGCCGAAGGTAATCCGTTTCTCGGACGGGAGCCTTCTGGCGAATGCGGCGAATCCCGCCGAGGCGGCCAAGATAAGTGCTCTTCGGACACTTCATGGCACCCCGGTGAGTGTGACGACGCACTTTACCATGAACTTTGTGAAAGGAGTAGTTTATGCGAGGGAACTCGTTGACTACTCCATTGAGGACATCACCCTAGAGCTGGCCGACCATAGGGCGGTCAAGTTCGAACGTGTGATGAGAAAACAGGGAGGGGCCTCGAGACCCACCCCTACACTCTTCGTCACGTTCGACTGTGACAAGCTCCCTGAGTCGGTGAGTGCCGGTTGGTACCGCTACCGCGTGAAGGCATTCGTGCCACTGCCGTGGCGGTGCTATTACTGTCACCGCTTCGGCCATACGAATCGCTTATGTAGACGTGCAAAGTAGGGGTCACCCGAAGTCTGTGTAAATTGCTCCAAGGTCGCACACGATAAGTCCGAATCGTGTGTGGCTAAGTGTGTCAATTGCGGAGAGCCGCACCCTGCTTCTTCGAAGCAATGTGGTGCATATCTCCTTGAGAAAGAAATCCTGGCCGTTCAGGCCCAGGATCGACTCTCATTCCGCGAGGCAAAGGACTTGGTCCTGGCGCGCCCGTCTCTGCCTGGGACGTCATATGCCTCAATAGTTAGAAAGGCACCCTCTGCTCCTGGCCCATCCAGGCCAACGAGCACGGTTATTTCCGCGCCCATTCGGAGCCCTTCTGCGGGCTATACCCAACCCGGGCGCTTCCCTGGTAAAGCTGGCGGCAAAAAGGGTTCATACCCTGCCCCGGCTAAAACCAGGGCTCCCCCCTCTTCTCCCAGCGTGACCGTTTCCCATAAGGCGAAACGGCCACGCGCCTCCACCGAGTCGTTAGACTCCCAGGAGGCAACACCCCTGAAGATGGTCGCTAGGCCATCTTCCGGGGTTCCTAAAGCTGTTCCCCGAAAGGAGGACAGCAACAAAGGAGCTTCGGCCCCTTCGCCCATGCCCCGAGGTGGAGCGAGTGGCTCGGAGACGGTGTTTCCTCGAAAAGAGGGCCCCCCGCCTCCGAAGCCGCAACGCCCGCCTGTTTTCTCGGATCACAAACCATTGGTTAGTGCACTTTCATATCATAGCATTTCTTCCGTGCACTCTGCAGTCGATGCTCGTCATCTAGACTTCATATTGCAGCTTACAAGTGACATTCAATACGTTCCTGGCTCTTCAAACGTCGTACCGGACACGCTTTCTCGCATTTCTTCAATTTCGCACAGTCGCCCATTGACTATGCGACAATAGCGTTATCTCAGGAACAGGATGAAGACACGCAAACACTGTGTCACTCTTCTCAACTCGTCGTTCGTGAGTTCGACTTACCAGGCAGTCCTTCCAGGCGTATCCTCGTCGATTATTCATTGCCTTACTGTCTTCGTCCCCTTATTCCTCTCGCTTACCGTCGGCACATATTTGACCAAACTTACGGTCTTTCTCATCCTGGCATGCGAGCTACTCGCAAGCTCATTGCACAACGTTTTGTGTGGCTAGGTATGAACGCCGACGTGGCCAAATGGACCCGCTCGTGTGTGCCTTGTCAGCGTGCTAAGGTTTAGAGGCACACAAAGACTCCTCTGGTTCCTTTTGCACTGCCTTTGTCCCGCTTTAGCGCCATTCACGTCGACCTTGTAGGCCCTCTGCCTTACTCTCGTGGTTTGACCTATCTTCTCACCATGATCGACCGTTTCACTCGTTGGCCAGAGGTTGTCGCCATTCCAGACATCCGAGGATACACCGTCGCTCAAGCCTTTATCTCAAGCTGGGTTGCTCGTTTTGGTGTCCCTTCCACAATCATGACTGACCGTGGTAGTCAATTTGAGTCCCACCAATGGGATGTACTCATGGCAGTTATTGGTTCCTTTCGCCTTCGTACCACAAGCTACCACCCCCAAAGCAACTCGGCCGTCGAACGTTTGCATCGGACGCTCAAAGCAAGCTTACGCTCCACCGATCCAAATATCACGCGTGGACAAGCTACCTTTGATTCTTTTGGGCATTCGTTCATCCTTGAAAGAGGATTTGGCCTGCTCTGCAGCGGAACTAGTTTACGGTACCCAACTCCGTCTTCCTGGTCAATTCTTTTCTTCTACTGACCCAAGTGGGCAGTCGCCAGATAGCGCCTTAAAAAAAAATATATTTCTTCTACTGACCACACTCTACCTTCCTATTTCGATCCTGCTTCATACGTACACAATTTGGCACGTGTGATGGCCGAAGTTAGGCCTACTGCTCCAAGAGTGCCTGCTTCCCAGAAACCTTTCGTGCCAAAAGAGATGTCAACCTGTTCCCACGTCTTTGTCTATTGCGATTCAATTCGCTCCTCCTTGCAACCCGTTTATGATGGACCCTTTCTCGTCATCTCTAGGAAGCCGAAATTCTTTGTCTTATAGTTTGACACCAAGCAGGATACTGTTTCTCTGGATCGCTTGAAACTCGCCTTTATTGATGCTGTTCACTCTGCACAACCATCGTTTTCTTTTACAACTATCTCTCAAAATGGTCCAGTGATTCCTCGAACTCGCCATCATTTAACCTCACCCACAATCACCTCTACCCCGCTCATATCTCCTTCCTGATTGCTGCCGCCTCCTATTTTGTCGCAGGAAACCTCGTCGGCAGAGCTGCAAAGTCAGGAGTTCGTCTCTCCACCTCTGGTCACCCTGCAAGCAGCAGGCCAGACTTAAAACGTCCTAAGATCACCGGACGCCAGCTCAGAGAGGACAACCAAGAAGATTACCATCGATCCGTCCACCTTCGCTTGTGACAGTGCCTCGCCCGCATTTGGTAGCATTTTTTCCAAATCGTAGCCAGCCCAGCGGCGTCATAACACAGTCCGAGCGCGTTGTAAGGAAACCTCGGAGATATCCAAATTAACTTTTTTTTGTAATGGGAGGGGAGACTCTCTTAGGGGGGGAGTATTGTAGCAGCTAGCATCCTTGCCCCTTTCTCAGGGATCCCTCCAAACTTCTTATAGCCGAGAAGCCGCTTCCTCCTCTCATTTATTGAAGGGGTTGGGAGTTCCCCCTTATCCCTTTCTATCGAGCCAGCCTCAGGGTGACTCAATTTTCGGAACATCGGCAGTCCCCCCTTTCCTATCACAGGGGACTGCCATGAGAGCAGACAAGTGGCTTAATATAGCCAACCCGATTAGTTGAGGTCAGTTCGCCCGGCCAAAGAATTTAATCTGACCTAAGATAATTCAAATGGGATACGTGATACCTTGTTGGCGAGTTATGGCGACATGGAAGCCCTTCCCTGAGCTGGCTATGATCCCAGAGATGACCCAAACCCAGTTGGCAGGATTTTACATGGGGTTGACCTCAGGCTCGGTGCCAAACATCGAACCTGAATCCTTCGCTGGGCAAGCTTCTCGTCAGGCAGCTCAGACCCCTGAGGACTCACAAAGAGAGGAGAGACCTCCTCCCGGAGAACGATCTTGCTGAGCGCGGTCCATCCGGCCTAGGGGCTCTTCCGCCCGTGGAGAAAAGCGGGTTTACTCCCCGCCCTCTTCCCCCCAAGAGAGAAAGAGTAAGAAGACAAGCGACCAAGCTAGGATCGGCACGTCACTCCCCGAGTTGCCCTTGGACGGGTAGGCGCTTTCAAAGACCAAAGTTGCAAGTGCGTTGAAGTGAGCCTCGATTACGTCGGTTCATCATTCAGAGATTACCTTTCTCTTTTGAACCCACTGGCTTCAAACACTTTTTGGTTATTTGCTCCACTGATGGCAGAATGTTGGCCAAAGGCAACATGATCCATCAAAGGAGAGCATTAGCTAGCTTAATTGATAGAGAGCAGAAAGTGACCTGTTTATCGGACAGGAGTCGTCTGGCGAATTTCTTAGACCCTTCGGAGGACATTTAATGGCTCGCCGGTGAGTGTAACACCACCCTCCACCATGCCTCAATAGAAGACATCACCTTAGAGGTTCTCCAGCACGGAGCGGTCCAGGTCAAACATGTTAAGAGAAAACAGGGAGAAGTCTCGAAAGCCACCCTTACAATCTTGGTGACCATTCCTGATTCGTTGCGTGCCGGTTGATATCGCTATCGCGTGAAGGAATTCGTGCCACTACCGGGGAAGTTCAACTACTGCCACATCTGCTGTCATATGAATCGCTCATGTATACGTGCAATGTCAGGTTTACCTGAAGTGTGTGTAAGTTGATCCAAAGTCATAGACAATAAGTCTTTATCATGTATGACCAACTTTGTCAATTGCGGTGACTCGCACCCCGCTTCTTCGAAGCAATATGGTATGTATCTTCAAGAGAAAGAAATCCTGGTTGTTCAGGCTATGGACGGTTTCTCATTTCGCGAGGATAAGGACTTGGTTGTGGTGCGCCCGTCGCTGCCTGGGACGTCTTATGCCTCATTGTGGACCGTTCTTTATACCCACCTGAGGTGTAAGTGTTCTGCGACACCACCACCACGGGATGTGGGCTGGTCAGCAGGATGTGGCATATACACCCGGCGATATGCCATCCTGGCCGCCGTGCTGACGGGATTCAGCACCCCGTCTGACCCCAGCTTAGCCTCTTCTTTCAGAAACCCTGTATTTCTCTCCTACTTCGTCGCTTTTCATACAACCCTTCCCACAACTTTCTCTGGTCAGCCTCTAATTTCACAGGGTAGATGCTGACCTTCTCAACCAACTGTCACGGATCGGGGCTGAGGGGGGAGGGGGCAATGTTCCCTAACCCCTGAGCTCCGGTTCTGTATGGTGGTTTTTTAACAACCTGCTTCATCCCCACCCATACCTTCCTCACATCCCTTTTCCTTTTCTCTTCACACACTATCAATTTTACGCCGCGCCCAATGTGGAGCCGCCATGCTGAAGGGCTGCCAGGTCACCAGGCGGGAGGAGTGGCCTTAAATGGCGGAACTTGCTCTTTTAGGCCCGTACGGCCCCTTTGCAGAGGGGGCTACTGCGAGGGGTGATGAGCTATTGCATCCCGTAAGAAAAAGAAGGTCACCATGCCCAATGATGAACAAATCAAAAATCTTCCCTCAATTTTCCCTTGTCCATCGACGGAGCCGCCCTCGGGCAGCTCCACAGAAATAATGGAGGGTTCCCCTCTGTGCTTGCGCAGGGGACCCTCAAGATTTCTTTAACCGAAGAGGAGGCTTACTCCTCAGCCTTCGCCTAAGGGTGTAGGGGACTTCCTCTCACCCCCTTGTCTGGAGATGCCTTCGGGCACCTTCCTCTTAGCAGTGACAGTCCCCCCCCTTTTCTTTCCAAAAGGACTGCCAAGAAAGCCGACCGCTCCCCATTAAAGCGGCTCAGTAGGGCAAATCCCCTTAGGGGGGAGAGGGAAGCAGGCCCCTTCGGTCGCTTCCCTCAAAAGACCTGCTGGCAAGAATATTAAACCTTGCCGGGGTCATTCCTGTGCCTCCTAAGATGAGACTAAAGACACTGCTGCCAGTAGGACCTATGATGTCCTGGGGAGGGGGGGATGGCTAACTGGAGGCCCCCGCTGAGATGACATGGTCCTTGAGGCAACACAGCCTCAGACGGTATGACCTTCCATGGGGGGGAATCCGGGCTCGGCACCAAGCACCGAACTCGAGGTCCGCCCCTATGCAAGGTCCTCCTCAAACGGCTAGGGTTTCCCAGGCAGTACAAGGAGGGGAGGGATCTCCTCTGACCGGTGCCCCTGCGACTGCCAGGACCTTCTCGATCTCGGAGAAGGACCTGGCTGAGGCCGGTCCATTTGGCCTGAGGGCTCCTGCCGGCGGAGGGGAGAAGCGGGTTCATTCCCCGCCCTCCTCTCTAAAAAGAAAAAAAATACGAAAAAGACAAAGAAGACTCGGGGCTCCTCTCCATCCGCGGGGACGCATGGGTCTGCTGCCACTTTGGTAAGCGACCAAGCCAAGATCGGCATATCCGGCCCCTCTGCCCCCCTGGGTGTGGAGCCCCTGACTAAGACTAAAAGTGCAGGGCGGAGCCTCGATAACATCGAGGCCCCTCATTCAGAGGTTACCTGGCATTTTCGAGCCTGCTGGCTTCAAATGCTTCCTCGTTATTCGCTCCACTGATGGCAGCATGTTGGCCAAGGGCAACATGATCCATCAGAGGAGAGCATTAGCTAACGTAATTGGTAGAGAGCCGAAAGTGACCCGTTCGAATGTGACAAGCTCCCTGAGTCGGTGCGTGCCGGTTGGTCCTGCTTCCATGTAAAGGCATTCGCGGCGGTGCTATTACTGTCACCGCTTCGGCCATACGAATCGTTCATGTAGACGTGCAATGTCGAGGTCCCCCGAAGTCTGTGTAAATTGCTCCAAGGCCGCACACGATAAGTCCAAATCGTGTGTGCCTAAGTGTGTCAATTGAGGAGAGCCGCACCCCGCTTCTTCGAAGCAATGTGGTGCATATCTCCTTGAGAAATAAATCCTGGCTGTTCAGGCCCAGGATCGACTCTCATTCCGCAAGGCTAAGGACTTGGTCCTGGCGCATCCAGGCGAACGAACACGATTGTTTCCGCGCTCATTCGGAGCCCTTTTGCGGGTTCTACTGAACCCGGGCGCTTCCCTGGTAAAGCTGGCGGCACAAAGGGTTCACTCCCAGCCACGGCTAAAACTAGGGCTTTCCCCATTCCCCCAGCGTGACCGCTTCCTGTAAGGCATAACGGCAACGCGCCTCCACCGAGTCGTTAGACTCACAGGAGTCAACACCCCTGAAGTTGGTCGCCAGGCCATCTTCGGGGTTCCTAAAGCTGTCCCCCGAAAGGAGGCCAGCAACAAAGGAGCTTTGGCTCCTTCACCAACGCCTAGTGGTGGGCTGAGTGGCTCGGAGACGGTGGATCCTCGAAAATAGGGCATCCCCCGCCTCCGAAGCCGCAACGCCCGCATAAGGTTTCTAGGCGGAGGGAGGAAAAGACTCGCATGGCGAGCCCAGCCTCACCCAATAAGTCCTCAAAGGCGACTGCGCCTTCAGCGCATTGTCCGGCCAACAGCGCCCGGGGTTCTGCCTCCGGGAAGCGTACGGCCATTCCCGTGAGGGTCTTCTGTTTGAAGAGGGCCCCCGCGTCTCCTCCGAGCTAGGCCTAGAGGGCATATTCCTTCAATGGCATTGCCGTGGACTTGGGAGCCAGCTTGGAGGAGCTGCGGAGGCTCGTCTCGTCCCGTTCCGTTCCCTGTTAACTATTTTTCTGCAGGAGACCATGCTAGGCGCGTGTCCCCTGCCCGCCCTCCCGGGGTATAATGGTTTTGCGACCCCACCACCACGAGATGGGCCGGGCTGCGGGATGCACGGTTTACACTCGGCATGATGTCTCCGTTCTTCTTTTCACTTTAGATACCTCCTTTCAGGCAGTGGCTGTGCAGCTTCACCTGGATAAGAGGTATACTATTATTTCTGCGTACATTCCACCGTCAGCTGACTTCGACGCGGGGGTCTTCCACCGCGTCGTGGCACTGTTACCTAAGCCCTTTCTCTTGCTTGGAGATCTGAACGGCAGGTATCCTCTTTGGGGAGATTACTCAATAAATCCCAGGGAACAAGTCCTTGCCGATCTAATCGAAGAGCTTGAGATAGGTGTCCTAAATGTGGATTAGTTTACGCATCACTGCCCGAGAACCACTTCATTTTCTTGCCTTGGTCTATCTTTGTCCTCTTCTGATGCACAGCCTGATTTTGATTGGGAGGTGGTCTATGACCTCCATGGTAGTGATCACTTTAAAAATTCAAATATCATTTTCAGGGCAACTGCCGCTTGAGAGCCCACCTCGGTGGTGCTTGGCGCGGGCGCGGTTGTCTGCATTTCAGGAAATGACTGAATTCTCTATCTCAGTCGAGGAGTTTAGGTCGGTAGATGAGGCCGTTGAGTTCTCCGGTAACCTCATCGCCGCGGGCCTGACTACTATTCCCAGAACGTCCAGCCGTTTTGCACGCCGACCACTCCCGTGGTGGTCGGCCGAGTGTGAGACGGACTTCAAACAAGCATTATGCCTACAGGCGCTATAAACGCTGCCCCAACGATTTCACTGTCGGTAAATTTCGTCGAGCTAGGACTAGGTTCCGGTATGTTTCGAAGCACGCCCGACTCTCTCCTTGGCGGGCATACGTGTCTTCACTTAACGGGAAAGACCTCTCTAGCAGAGGTATGGAAACGAGTCAAAATGATTCGGAATAAGTTCTCGCAGGACCTCCTTCCAGGAGAATGGGGGGCGCAATCTCGGACCCTGCACCCGTAGCGGAATCCTTCGTGACCTCTTTCTAACTATTCTCTAGCCGGGATGCTGCTCCGCTTGCATTCAATGCGCTTCGTGATGTCGCTGAAGGACGCCGACTGGACTTCACCTCCAGAGGCGGAGAACCCTTAAATGACAGGTTTACATTGAGTGAGTTGCTTTCCGCTCTCTCTTTGCGCGCGGACACCGCTCCTGGTCCGGACTATGTCCCGGACGCCATGTTTCGACACCTAGGTGAGCGAGGCGAGGCATGGCCTTTCTGTTAGATTTGTTTAACAGGATCTGGGTAGAGGGTATCCTCACAGACTAGTGGCGAATCTATACTGTGCTCACTTTTCGCAAACCGGGCAGAGATTACTCTACCCCTGCCCGTTTCCTCCCAAGCTCTCTAACCTCCTGCATGTGCAAGTTGATGGAGAAATTGGTAAATGTTATATTAGCCGTTCTTTCTAGTCAGCGTAGGCCACCTGTCTTCACAGTGCGCAGTGCAGCTTCCGAAGGTTCCAATCCACGTCGGATGCTCTGCTCCGACTGGAAAATGCTGTCTGCGAGGCCTTCCTTCGTAGACAGCACTACGCCACGATGTTTTTCGATCTGGAGAAAGCCTATGATACCGCATGGCGATACGGTATCATGGAGACTCTCCACACGATGCGGCCGAGTGGTCGACTCCTAATGTTTATATCTGAATTTTTGCAAGATCGTCGATTCCATGTACGGGTGGGGGGAGCCCTCTCCGGCCCCATGGAGCAGAAAGAGGGTGTCCCGCAGGACACATATTCAATACACATTAATGTATCTTAATAAACAACCCGGTTAAATACCAGGCGGCCGGTAGTCTGCCCATCAATTTCCTAAGTAGTTGCCAAATTCTAACACAAGACTGTGGACAGTCATCTGCCTGATGTAGAGCTGCTTGGTGATGTCAGACTTGAGGAGACCTTGTGCAGGAGAGCAGAGATCTCGATTCCTTTCATTTCTGAATTTCCATCTTGACACACCTGCACATAATGGAAAAGATGTTTTAACCCATTAGTCACCCAAAGGCCTCTATAAGTCCTAGATTCAGTGCTACATAATTGCCCAAGGGCCTTTAATGGCCTTTCACATATAGACTCATATATGCCCTGATAATTATGATAATTTGCCACTTTTTTTTAAAACTCTTATATTAGTGATTAAGCTTCTATTTAAATTACATAAATGGCTTAGGTCAGTCCTTCTTTATTTGTAAATCGAGTTTTATGAATGAGAGTAACTTGACTCCATTTTAGGCCTCACCACAACATGACTGTGAAAAGAGGCTGATTTATTAGTCACATCTGTGCAAACACACTATTTTTGATGACTCTTCCTTATTTTTTAGTTAAATACACTTATGTTTTTCATTTTTCATCCAATTAAAATTAGGAAATGCCTTAAGTTAGTATGTTATTGAAAGCACACAAACCAGCAAGCCTATTTTGTCTGGAAAATACAGTTTTATAGGTCGAAAATAGCCCATGAGCAAAGTTTTCATAAAATTTAAGATATAAAATAGTATCCCATGAAGAGTGGCACCGTTTTCTATAATTAGAAATAGGTTTTAAAGCATAACTGATTTAAAAAGCATAAATTAACCATGAGTTTTGATGAAAATTTGTGTAAGAACTGAGAATTATCGATAATAATTATAAATAGGTAGAAGGTTATTAATATTTTTTAATTATATCAATAGAATAATTCTTTTCAATTAAAATATATTATTTGATTTACAAAAAAGGATTTAAATATTTTATTTTAAATATTTTTGTTAACATTTACCATTTGTAATTTTGCAGAGGGTGAGTTTGAGAAAAAAACGCTGGGCGACTAATGGGTTAATGACACTTTCTAGAAATGTAGAAATTTTAGTTTGTTTTACAGAAGTTTTATTATCACACATGTAAACTTCTTCAAATATTTTTTAAAAATAGTGGAACAAAATTTTGTAAAACTCAGTTTATAGTTCTTCTTTTTGTTGTTTCTTCCTCAGTTGCCAGGGAGATGGGAAAGCACCTGGCTCTGAAGCTGGAACATACCTCTCTTTTTTATTTTTTTCATAGTATTTGTCTTTTTTCATTTTTGTTGTTTTTTTTTCTCTTGAAGTTTTTGGCCTCTTTTAATATAACCTCTAAATAAGCTACCTATTTAAGTTGAATAATTTAAATTTCGGCAGATATGCTCTTGTTGGCAGTCTCAAGAATTAGACTTGTTTAATAAAAAAACAACACAAGTACTAAACTCCTACACAACCCATTAGTACTCCACATACCCCAATATTACTCAACTCACCCACAATCCACTAGTACTCATTTCACCCACACAATCCACTAGTACTTACCTCAACATGCACATCCCACTAGTACTCAACTCCTCCAGATTTTGAGTTTGGTAATGTATTATTGTAAATCTTGTGGTACTCTTTTTGTAGTTGGAATGTTAGGCGAGTATGATGTCATCTATGTAACTTTCTTAATGTATCCTCTTTCTTTCAGGATGTGCAGTGGAATGACATTGATTACATGGATAATCGTAATGATTTCACTCTTTCCACCAAGGCCTATAATGGTCTACCTCAGTTTGTAGGCAAGCTTCATCAGGTGAGCGCTGCATGTTGCTTTAAGCCTCGCATATTGTGAGAATACTATATTGTCAGGCACTATATTCACTGTATATGCTAACGGGTTCCAAACCTAGTGTCTCTGCTTGTGTATTAGAGCTGTTCCATTTATACCATCACCACAGATGTTAGTGAACCCATTCCACCATTCCACCAAAAAATATACCCCAAAGTGCATAAGAAATGTTTCGATCCCAATTTCACATCTGAATTTGACAACCTCATAAGAGAAATAAACAGACACAGACAAAACAGACCCCCCTCCCCACCCCACCCCAATGCCGAACAACTTGAACAAATCCAAAAACCTCTTTACATGAATCACTACTCTCACTTTCACTAAACACCAAGAAATCTGCAAACAATCAACCATAAAACAAACGGCTCCCAACTCTAACGAATAATAGATAAAATACACCCTCCCCCCCACACACATGAATCTCCTTACCAGAGAATAAAATTCCTCTCTAGTCCAAGCTCTATCACATTACATTTAAAACACCTAACCAACAGACAAAACAAAGCCACAAAAAATTAAACCACTTTTTTGACAACAGAAAGAACCCCTCACCAAAATATATTAACAATTCATCTGCACCTCATTTAACTAGTTGCATCACCTGCATGGCACCCAACACTGGCTAAAGCCCATTCAAACAAACTCTAAAGAACACAAAACTAATCACTCTGTCATCACAGGATGCACAAAAACCACTCCCACCCCAAACCTACATGCTGAAACTCAAATCCTACCACCTAGACGCGAGAGGAACCCACCGCTTCAGCTGAGCACTCAACCAACCTCACCCCAACCACCACCAAGACTCTAAAAAGAATTCCCCACACACTACTACAAAGCTTAGCTTAACAACCTCTTTCACCCCTCCCCATTAGCACAACTTAATAAAACATGCAAACCAGGAGACACCTAAACAATCTCTCCCTAAACAACATTTAAATGACCTCCTCCCCCCTCTACATAGAAAGCACAGAAAATCCGACCACAGAACACAGGGTAATCCTATCTCAACACTCAGCCATACTACAACAGTACAAACAGAATAAACCTCACCCAAACACGAACATGTACCAGATACAAACAAGACATCAAACACCGCCCCAACATCACATAACCATTCAATATGTAGTGGCATTCCTAAGGGCAGCCCGTCTCACAATAGAGGTAGGGAGGCTACCAAGTAAAGTAAATAACTTAGAAGGCATTCTTGGGGGAGGGGGACCACATGCGTGGCATCCTTCGTGAACGCTGCCGGGTTCGATAGAAGGGAACCCGCGAGGCGACAAGGTCACTTGGATATGAACCGTAATTCATGCATGTTCCTAATAAATTTTGCTTTCACCTCTTAGCTGCTTACCCTCGAAGGATAGAACCTCTTTCCTGGTCTTTAAATTGTACTTTTGACATTTCAGTTAGGGATGCACTACGTTATCATTTTGGACCCTGGCATCAGCGGTGGGGAAAAGAAAGGCACCTACGTACCCTTTGATATTGGGATTAAGGAAGATGTTTTTGTCAAAAACTTCAAAGGGGAACTTTTCGTCGGAAAGGTTGGTTATACTGAATGAACGTAGTTAAGTTACATTAAATCATGTTAGCCGTCCGATGCGAGCCTAGGCTGACTTTGTGGTGGTATATTATGTTATTGTTGCTTAGCCGCAGGCTGCTTGGCCATACAACTCCGAGCTCCTAGCAAAGGTCACAGCCGGGACCGGGCGCCGCCCCAAACTTTCCAGTGAGTGTATGTTGTGTTCCTTGCTCAGGTGGTTGTGCTTTATGTAGTCTTTCATTGTTTTATAGTGTGGGTGAATCAGATACGACATGTACAAACGTCCACGATAGAGTCATCCTGCCCTTTCTCTTTGTTCAGGAGGGTTGGGTAGTGCCCACATTTCAGTCTGGCCAGGTGCACCCTGTCCTCATGATGCTAGGTGGGTTCAGATGTATGTATATGTCAGGTGGGCGAGTGTGTAGTTGTGTGGTGTTTGTTGGCGAGCCCAAGAATGGAGCGGCGATTGATTTCATTATTATTATGGCTATCCTCTCAACCTTTTCTACCCCTAATTTGTATCAGGAGGACTGTTTCCACCTGGACAGATTTCAGTCCAATAGCCATGGTCCCTTGGTGGACTGCCTTCGATCCTTGCATCACCTAGCATCAGGGTATGATAATAAAGGTGATCATCCACCTTACTTGTTAATGGACCCGCCTCTCTCTACCTCTCTGTATTACATACCCTTCCTACCCCTTTCCGCATTTGCTCTTCTATCCACAAAGGTTCCGAGAACCTCAGCGCACTTTCGTTTTCATATGACCCCTAGTCTAGTGGCGCTAGGGCCGAAAGCGGGATGGCTAGAGCTAGTATTAGGTAGGAGATGTGTTAGGTCGTCGACTATGCTCACCTTCCTCCACTAGACATAGAAGGTAGCTACGCCACACCATCCTTTACAGTCACAGTTCCAGGACAATTTTGCCGAATTGCGGGGAGGTTTCTCTGAATCTCCCAAATCATTGGGAGGTCCTAGTATCTAATTTCTTTGAGTTTTTCCTTTTTTATAATATGGCTATAACAAAAGGCAATAGTGGGGAAGCGCATGGAGATCCCCTCCCATGCGTGGTCTCGCCCTTCCTAGATGTCATCCACCATTTCCAATTAAATCATCCCACTAAAATTCATAACATACTTCGATCCAACATTTATCTTAAAAATCTCCTTATTCCCTTCCATCACACAATCACTCTCAGCATCCAAGGACAGTCCATTCATTCTCGAGAAATCTATCCCTAGTAGGAAACAACATGGCATTTGCTCATCATTCAATATCACAAATTCATGTTGTGGATTCAAATCATTCCCGAGACTAACATACTTTTTTCCATGCAATCACTACCTTCACCCAAACCACTTATTCTTAACTTCACCGGCATTTGTACCCCATTCATTAATGCGTCATATTTTCCTACCTTTCTGGCATTTACTAATGAGATATGGGCCCTTGTGTCTATTAATCCACAGAAGACACTTTCACTTCCACTTCCATCATCCCAGGGCCTCCATGTTCACAATACACCATCTGTATTGCACTCATCTCATTTGCCAAACATAAATTTTCTTCCCAAAATTCACTTACTTCATTCTCTCCAATACATTCTTTCGTTTCTTCAATGCTGCCATACACCCTTCTTTCATATGACTTTTCCTCAACTACCCAATTATAATGAATTCCACTCAAACCTTGCAAATGCAGTCCATACTCATCAGTCATGCCATCTCTTAAATCCTTATACACTAACAGATTCTCACACCCATAGTGCACAGATATAACCACCCCATACATTCGACTCACTACAATCAAAACCTCGTGGAAAGGCGAAACTCCAGGCAAAAGCATTGCCTTCAATTCATTCATCTAGTTCCGCACCTTGGCCACACAAATTACATTAGGCTCTTACACACCTCAATCATCACCTCCTTCCTTAACCCATCCACTGTCTCAGGAACTCGTAACTTTCAACCTATCTGCTTTCAAATCTTGTATTCCATTCCACACACTTTCAAACAAAGAATCACCTCCACCCTTACTATCTCTCGCTTTCATAATCACTTTTGGCAAGTATTCTGGATCACTCAAAACACATTCACTCACTTCTGACGCACCAGGGAAACGAGACATAATGTAGTCACTTACTCACTTTTTTTGTTGGAATATAGTTTTTATTGTTCAGATATTTTGTTGTTTATTTGTGTTTATTGTTTGTATTTGTTTTGTATCTTGGCAATGAGGTATCATATGGTACTGTAGTTTGTCTCATTGCCTGATGAGGTCTTTGGAGTTTCAGAGGTTGAAGTTGTGGTTGTATGATTTTATGTTGCCTCTGGGGATGTCTCTTGTCTGCCTTTTGTAAAATTGTGTTAAAAGTGCAGATGGTATTGATGTTGGTGATTGGTGTACTGTTCAATGAATCCTTTGTGAAAGCCTCCCAGTTGGCTCTTTTTGTATTTATTATATGTGCATCTCTGGGCCAGCTGGGATGTTTCTTGTTTGTGTAGTGAGAATGATTGGGAAATGATCAGAGAGCTTAGAGTTTTGACCACTCTCCAGGATGTGGTGGGGGTAAATATTAGCTGAGCAGGAAGTGAAACTTAGTGATGATGGGAAGAAGAGGCCTTATAGAGGTGTATGTGTGTGTTTTTTAGTATAGTGAAGTGTTCGGTCAAGGATTGGATCATTGTTCCTCTGTTTGTATCCGGATTGTCAATATACTAGCCCCAATGTCTTGGTGTGGAAGTCACCACCCAGGATGAGGTTAGGTATGTTTGTGATTTGGTTTAATCAAGTGAGTAGTCTTGTGGTACTGTTGAGGATGTTTGTGGTGGGATGTATCTGTTTGCAATTGTTGTTTGTTTCTTGTTTCTGGTGCATATTCAAATTGATTCTATATGTGTTAGTGTATGCACTGGTTTCAGTGAAATTAATGGTCTTGTGTATTAGGGTGAGCCTAGTAGTGGGCTGTGTTGTGTACGGTTACTTATGCCCAAGTAGGCAGTCACCAGATGCACTCTCCCATTTTTTTTTTAAATGTATTAGGGTGATGAGTACTCTGCCGCAGGCTCCAACCCAGTAGTAAAATTTATTAGTATTAGTGATAAAAGGAAGACTTTCCTTGTTTTTCATTATTTATCCCCTCACACAGAGAAAAAAATATGTAATTAAAATTGATCAAGTGCCACTAAAAAAATACCACCTGCCTTGTCTATAGGAAGGTTTTGGGGTATTGAAAAAAATGGTAGCTTTACCCTTAGATTGCGATTTGACTGTTTTGTACCACTCACCAACCAATGATTTTGTGTTTTTAGGTCTGGAATCCAAATGTTACGGTATTTCCCGATTTCACAAAACCTAAAGCTGTAGATTATTGGACCTTCTTGATAAGTCGATTCAAGGATGTACTTGATTTTGATGGATTATGGATCGTAAGTATTTCAACCCTAGTTTTTTTTATCAGCATCATACTTTCACCACTCAGAAAAAGTGGGTTTGGTGTATTTTAGTGCCAGAAAGTAACCGCTTATTCTACCTATGTATACCATAGTAAACACAAATGTATCCATCCTTTATTTCCGTGCCATTAGCTCTTATGTGATGGTGCATCTCATCCCCGACAAACATCACACTCGCAGAAACTTCATCTACACACTGTTCTTGCGCTTCACACACTTAGACCATCTCTCTCATATTCCCTTTACTCGTCACTTGTTGCCCATTCTTATTATATGTATGTCCATAGCAATCCAAAGCATCCTCAATTACAACCTCATTCACACCTTTCCTTTCCCATTTATTCTTCATAGTTCTTATTATCATACACCCTAAATTCTTCTCAAACTGTGCATTTCAATGGCTGCATTCTCCATCTTCTATACCACACTCTCACCTTACACTAATGCACCTATCGCCCCTGACTCATCTGTGCTACCTTTATTCACGATATATACAGATTGTGGTGGGTAATTTGTCATCTAACTTGAATATAAAAGAAAATAACAGAATTCATTTATACAGATATATTTACCTAAGATACATGTCAAAGACTTGAAGGATTGCTGTACTATTCATTTTATTCAGTGAAATCACTGTATGCCTCAACCATGGCCTCCAAGCAGTGTCAGAACCTGCTGCAGCATTCTCAATGTTCCCCCTGTTTAAATGGGTAAAAACTGTGGGTCACCCTAGACCTAATTTCGTCGTGGTCGTGCACGAGAGCTTGTTGGTATCTCTCAACCACACCACACACATACCTAATAGCCCAGGGGGTTGTAGTTTGGGGAATTGGTAGGCCAGATGTTTGGAGTGATCTGGTCAAAGAACCTAGACTGGTTCCTACTGCTTGTGCGGCACACATATAACCGTCCAGCACCCACCTCCTTGATCCAGGGCAACACTAACTTTTCCAGGGGTATAATGTAGCCCTCATTACTGACCACCCTAAACACCTTGATGTGGACTGAGAACTTGGTCTTCATGACTCTTGGTACAACTTTAGGGAACACAGCAAGCCAGGAGTTGTTTTATGAGTTCATCACCTGGTCCTGGAAGAAATTCCTTTGGTCTGAAAAGAATCAAAGTATGCTAGGCTTGAGGGGATGCCACAGTTTGTTAACAAGCTTTGCAGTACGATCTTTACACTCGTTCTTCATCTTCTGCCACAGAAGTTGGTCCCTTCTCATATTATATGACTTTTGTTGATGTCCTCATGCACTAACTGCCTGATGAGAGACTGACACTCCCTCGTCCTATGCGGCCAACGGAGATACACCATTGACCTTCTTGTGGCTAGACAAAAGGTTGAGGGGATAGTTGTAGAAAAAAGGATGCTGAGAGGAAGAAGTGCACCAACAACTTCTTCAGGTCCTGTCATAGAGTTAAATTCAACCCAGTGATGGGGCTTCTCTAATTTGCACTCAGTTCTGGAGAAAACTCTTCCTCCAGGTACCAAGTGGAGAAAGTCTGAAGGTCTTAGTTGTAGAGAAAAAACAAAAGTTCTGAGAGGGAGCGAAGAGGAATTGCACCAAGAACTTTCCCAAGTACCTTCAGAGAGTTGAATTCAACCCATTGACGGGGCTTTCCTATGTGTAACAGGCTACACGGGTACCTCCCTGTGAGGGGATAGTTTGCTAAATGTAGTCTTCCAGTGAGCGATGGATGTTGGTGCTTCTGTGGTTTGTAGTTATAAGAGTTTGTTTGGCCAGTTGAATTTGGGTTCTTTCTGGCCACTTGAATCATTTATTTTTTAATTCTCTTTCACACAGTCGGGAAAAGCCCATGTGGGTTGGCTGGCAATGGCGGGCCACATGGCTGTAGTAGCTATATATTGAGGATGAAATGAAGAATTAGAAGGGTTTCTTTTTGTAAACCAAAAATGAGTTTTTCTTCACCCTTTTCATATATAATTTGTGGTTGTGCTGATCATTGCCTAAAAAGTATGGTCCCTGTTTCAGTATCTTATGAACTATCAAGCACCGAGGTATCTATTTTCCATAGAGATTGCCCCTTCATAGGAATGTATTCTTATGTGCTGTATCATCTCGACCCAAAAGCGTTCATCCTTAAGCAAAAGTGCTCAAACACACCCTGGCTCAAACGAATTTCATGTACACCTACAGGATTCTCCAGTACACAAAAATTGATACTTCACATTTTCATTGATGAAATAATTTTCTTTTTCAATCCAGGAGTAATTTGAATGAAGCAGGTGATGCTGCTTCTTCTCTTATTAAAGAATCCTTGTTTCAATTTCTGGAGAATCCTATTCAGGTCCATATATTAGGTACTTCACATCATAGATGACACAAATCTTAAAGTTAAATGTCAAGACTGACCAAAGACTAAACCCCCTCATCCTACCCCCATATCCCCGTTTAATTGTCTCTATATACTCACTTGTAAGACTTTAAAATCAAATTCCCCCACAGTGTCATAAGTATATGATGAAAGCTTAGAATAAACATAAGGGATAAAATGCAAGACTTGTGTTCCTTTCCTTTTAAAACCTAGACATCTAATACAAAACTGGAATTAAAGAGAAAAGAATAGAATATTATTGATGTTATTATATTACTATATTTAGCCCCCATTCACACATGTAAATTTCTTCACAAAATGCTATCCTTGTTATTCCAACAATTTTCATTATATTGCATTTAGAACATTATAAACCACATAATTCCTCTCACACCTTCAACACTACCTCAACGCACTGCACATCTGGTTCACCCTCACCATTGATACATGGTAATAGTAATACATGCCTCATCTAACAATAAACAACATTCCCATACCCAGAGGTGGGCAGTATGTATTATGTATTTAAAATTGTATTTGTAAATACATTTGAAATTATATATTTAAATACAATGTATTTAAATATTTTTGCAAATACTTTACTGATAATAGGTTTATATAGCTGTTAAGAACGTGTAATGCATGTCGCAACCTGGATGACACAAACGGTTGACAGCATGAATGGTCTTTTGCAGTCTCCTTCTTTTCTTATGTTCTTATGTTCTTATAAGCCGGTAAGGTAAGATTGCTTGCATCAGTTCAAATTCAGTTAACAGATGGTCACAGTTGTGTTCGGTTGTATAGTGAGAGCACTTAGTGTTATTTCACCTGCTTCATGACAACTTCAGCTTCTTCGAAAGAGTTTGAAATGGAGAGATTAGACAATAATAAAAACAAGGAAGATAAAGAATCATGCAATTATAGTCATCCTTTACTAGATGCTAAATTTTTTAGAGTGAAATCTTCCAACCGAAAAAAAGTGGTGTGTATGTACATCATGCAATGGCGAAATCTCTGCAGCGAGCAATGCTACTTCCAATCTACACATTCATTTGAAGTTAAGAATTTATTAAAGCTAATTATATGATACTTAATTGAATTGACAAGTTTCACTATTCCGTATTTTGTATTTTTTAAAATGGCAAAATTGCTAGTAGCTAAAGATAATGTTAAGTACTGTAGGTTTACCATGCACGAACTTACTTGCTTCCTTTTGCAACACCTTTATTTATAGTATATGCTGATTGAATTTAATGTGAATTATGGCAACATGAAACAAATGTCCTTCAATTATCTGATCATGTACATTTATCAACATAAACCATCCTGCTTTGGTGCAAAAAGTGGATAAGTAAGTGACAGCTCAATGAATAGATTAAAAAAGAAATTTTCAGTATTAGATGATGGTCCTTCATGCAGCAGTATTAAAGTACAGACATTACCATAGTGTTTTGCGGTGAATACTAAGAAAGTCAAACAATCTGTTGTTGATAAGCTGATTGCAGATTTTATCACACAAGGTATGCATCCCCTATCAACCATGGAGCAACCAGCTTTTGTGAGATTAATTAAAGGTGAGTTCTGAGTTACAAATGTTGTTTACAATTATAGTATTAGTAGTACAGATTAAGCTCTTATAATGACCGAATACTAAAAGTGTTTGGATCATTGGTCACTACATAGGCTACATAACAAAGTTAAATAAAGGATGACATATATAAACAACTGAGGTTAATATATTGCAATAATTTCATGAGAATCCACATACATATATTCTTAAAGCGCACTATCATTTACTTGAAGATATTATTGAATAAAAAAATTTCATTATAGTAGCAATACCTGTATATCATTATGTCAAAACTAGCATGCCCACCCATCAAAAATGTAGGAAATAAAGCTTGATAATATATGTATATATTATTTTACTATGTAAAGCTGAATATGAAGGACTAATAAAATATTTATGAATTAATGTACCAGTCCTATATAGCTAAAAGATATTCCTATAACTACATTTTATATATAAAATTTTATATGCATACCATATATTCTCATTTCACTGCAAAAATCAATTTCACTCACAATAATTCCACATTCCACTACCTCAGGTCTAAATTCTTCAGTTGATGTCATTTCAAGGTGGACTCTAGGCTGAAATCGTATAGAAGAAGAGAAAGTGACAAGAGCTCTACTGAAGAATAAACTAGACAGCACCTCTTACTTATGTCTTACTGCAGATATTTGGTCAACTTGTCACCGTAGTTTTTTGGGCATTACAGTTCATTGGATATGTTAAGATTTTGCTCTTTATGAAATATGATATTGAAAATGTCTTTACAGTTGGGAGTTATCAGCTCTTGGGGCTGAAAACAGACCTATTTGTTTGTGGAATTTATCTTGATTATATTAATATGTAAAGTTTATGGAAATATTTATGAGACAAACATTGGACTGCTATTTCAATTTTTTTTAGCTTGAGGAAGCTGCTCTTGTCTTTCACAGTGGAGTATTGGCATGCTGTAGCTTCAAAGGAGAAGATAACTACATCAAAATTGCTGAACATATGGAGAATATCATCACTGAATATGATATCCCCCTGCAGAAAATCACGAGCACCGTCAATGTTAATGGCTCTAATTTTGTTAAAGCATTTAAGGAATCTGCAGTCACTGCTGCAAATGTGTCGACAGATTCAGAAGATGGAATCCAGGTAGGTGAAGGAAGATCAGGGTGAGCACAAGCTGGAGGATAGTTTCTTAATGAGAAGTGCCTTAGATCAAAAAGAAGACCTTTCGTCTGACCCATGCAGCTTCAGCCTACCTAAGCATGTGTGCTGTGCTTCACACACACTCAGTCTTGTCGCCACAACTGATGCAAAACACGCATTGAAAATATCTTCTTTTGTAAATACCAATCATGTTGCAATGGGGAAAATGTTCAGCATTATGGAACAAAAGCGGTCTTCCAAAATCAGCAGAGATTATCAAAACTGTTATCAACTGCTCATTATAGGTCCCTTGCATTACATGGTGAAACTCTCTGTTTGATCCATTGTCATTACTTTTAAAACACAAGGACAAATTACATCAACTCATGACATCCCTTGAACTTAAGTGTTCAGAAGTCACAAAATTGAATTTCTTGAGTATGTCTCAGTTTTGGCTCCTATTGCAGTGGCAATTGATCGCCTACAGGGTGAACAAAACTGTTTTTATGGAGAATTGCTCTCTACCTTTCTCACTGTGGAGAAAAAGCTGAAGAGCCTTCAGTCACATTCTCTGAAATTTTGCCAACCTTTTCTAAGGGCAGTCATTGAGGTCTTTGGAAAGCGCTACCAATCTTATTTGACCTTGTTAAATGAAGCCAGAGTTACAGATGCCATTATTGCATCAACAAGCCATCCATTCTTCAAACTCTGCTGGTTCGATATCAGTATTTCATGGGACAGTTCAAGCCACCAAGACTCTGTTAAAAATATTATGATTCAAGTGATTGAGAATTCAGCAGAGGGACCCGAAGCTGAATCATCCAAGGTTGTATCGGACAGTGACGATTATTTGGGATTTACAAAACCCACTCAAACACTATCAACTGCAGATTTAGAATTGTTCAGTTACCTTCAGGATTCAAATAAAACACTTCAAAGTTTAGATAGATATCCAAACATAAAAGGTTATTTATTAAATACAACACCACCCTTCCATCGTCAGCTCCTGTGGAATGGCTCTTCTCTTTAGGAGGATTGACCTTATCTCCAAAACGGAGTTCTTTATCTGAAGAAACATTTCATCAACTGATATTATTTAAATGTAATGCTGATATAAATAACTAACTGAAATTTCATTCTATGGCACTTTCTATTTTTTTGCAGTACCTAAGTCCAATTGTCATCAAATCCTACATTAGTCTCGTAATTATAATATACAATTTCATTTTAATGGATATTCTTTTTTGTGATACCAATGATCCTTATCGATTATCATTATATATCATGTTTTGAAATTTATTTAAAAATGTATCTAAATACATTTAATGTATTTAGTATGTAAATACTAAATACATTTTCACAATGTATTTAGTATTTAAATACTTTAAATGTATTTAGTGCCCACCTCTGCCCATACTACACACCCAAAATATTTGATGTAACATACAATATGTCAATGACATTCTAACAGCATGTCACAAACATAGAAAAACAAACAAATGTACACAAGACTGATTGTCCTCATACCACTCTCTCATGTCATTGGGACAAAACAAAGTAACCACAAACACAGTATATAAATAATTCATACACTACAGGGTGCAGTGGGTAACTTTTCACTGTTGGCAACTCTGAATTCTGTGCATGCGTGTTTTCTAGTTCTACCTATCATAGTAGAGTCAGTTGGGCATCATCTATGAAAAAAACAATACCATGGCTAAATTCAATCCTCCCAAAATTTGGAAAAAGCAAGTTGTGCCATTTAGAATTTATGCCAGATCACCAATGCCAAGATTTCCTAGTGTTTGGGTGTCAATCTGAGTATGGTGCAGAGGATTAGGAAAGAGTGGGCTCAGTCATGTTATGATTATGAGGGTATGGTAACTCAGAAACCTCACACCAAGCATTCTGTTACAAAAAGAACCCCAAAATTTGTTGCAGAGATCCAGGCCCTCATTGACAGCAATCCCAAAATGTCAATGAGGCCCATAGCCAGGGACTAGGGAGTGTCAGTCTCTCATCAGGCATTTAATGCATGAGAGCATCCACTTCTCTTATAAAATGACATAGGGCCAGCTTCTGTTCCAGAAGATGAAGGACAAGAGGAAGGAACGTGCTGCAATACTTGTGCACAAACTGAAACATCCTTTCGAGCCTAGCATGCTTTCGTTCTTCTCAGGTGATAAGAATTTCTGCCACAACTATTGGCTATCTGGGTTCCCCAAAGATGTACTGAGAGTAATGAAGACTAAGTTCTCAGTTGACCTTATGGTGTTTGGGATGGTCAGTAGTGATGGTCACGCTATGCTCCCATTTATCTTCCCAGAGGACTACATCAAGTGCTTGTAGGAGTGGTGTTACCCTGGATCCTACTAAGTAGCTGTTGAAAGGCTTGTTTTATGGCAGCAGGACTGCATCTTTTCAGACAAGTAGGAGGACCTAGTCTTGGCTGTCTTTAACCACATCACTCCTAACTCTCCAGACTGCAACCCACTGGCCTATTATATGTGCTGTGTTGTTAAGAGAGAGGGAGAGACAAACAAGTCCTCTTGCAGTATCAAGGTGGAGCTTAGGTCCAGGGTCACCACAACTTTCACCAAGTTAAACAGGGGGACCATCGATAAGGCCTGCAACAGGTCCTGACCTGCCTGGAGGCTGTGGGTGAGGCCTACGGTGATTTCATGGGATAAAATGAATAGTACAGCAATCCTTCAAGTCTTTGACATGTATCTTCACTGAATATATCTCTATAAATGAACTCCTTTATTTTCTTTTATATTGAATTTATGGACAAATTACCCATCGTACCTTTTATGTAATTGAATATGCAAGCTCTGCATGGGTCTCTATCAAAGATTCCTCAACACTCCAATCCATACCAAACATAACCCTTAGAACAATCACTGGCTTCTGAGTTACTACGCCCACATAACATCAACATTGAAGCCAAAGTCGTCAATGTCAAGAAGGATCACCTTGACATGAGAGAGACACAAATACTAGTAGTAGTCCCCACATACCCAGAGTACCCACTCCCATAAAAACAATAATAAAAATGTACTTTATACTACTTTGGCGATAAACTGGCAACTCTCTCTTCTCACCTACCACAAGCCAGCTTTCAGAAGCATATCTACACCTTCTTCACTCACAGCTCTATTAAGTCACTTTCACATAGTTTCTTTTTGCTTCATATTTATGCTGTGCCAATTTATAATTTTCTGTGTGCTATTATTAGAGTGCCAGAGCATAACAGGAATATCCAAAGTAAAATAAAATATAACCCACTAACAACAGGCCTTTTTTAACATCATTACTTTTTAGTCTGTATTTAAGGCAGGAAGCATACCCATACTGTCCTTTGGTGTCTTTCATTAAAGGCGACTAAGCCCAGATAGGGACCACCTGCCTGCAAAGCAACTGACCTGAAAGTTTTGTTCCTGCAACCGTCATGCACAATGAGCACTGTTGATGCGTAAAGACTCAACTGTGAAAGTACTTTAATGATAATAACTTCAATCTTATGTAAAAGAATACAAACTTATAAATTTATTTGGACCTGATTAGTGCCTTCCTTCAAAACTCATTGCTTTAATCAGGTTGTATTCTTTAATGGAATATATATATTTTTTAATTGCCATCTTTTCTTTAAATTGTATTCTTAGATCTGGTATGTTTCTCAATTCAGATTTTTTATCACATTTTCTTTATATAGGATGTATTCATTTATGGGATGTATCCTCTGATAATGATTTAGATTTATTCTTTCATAAGGGAAAATACATTTTAAATAGGATTAAGATATATTCCTTGAAGTATATTCATTAATTTAGATAAGAGTATATGCCTTGAAATTATTCATTCATTAGGATTAGAATATACTTCTTGAAGTGTATTATTCATTAATTATGATAAGGATACCTTAAAATATATTCATTAATTAGGATTAGGATATACTCTTTGAAGTGAATTCATTAATTAAGATAAGGATATATATACCTTGAAATGTATTCATTAATTAGGATTGGGATATATTTCTAGAAGTGTATTCATTATGTATTAATTTGCTTTTGACTAGGATATGAATGAACCATCAAACTTTTTTGATGGAGAGAAAGATGGCTGCCCTGCCAATTCCACCCTGGAGCACCCTCCTTTTTTGCCCCAGGTGATTGGTGGCAAACTTTACCACCAAACCTTGTGCATGACAGCCAAGCACTATATTGGCTCTCACTACAATGTTCACAATATTTATGGATTTTCGGAAGTAATTGCAACCTATGCGTAAGTAGATATGCCATGCAGCCTCAGAGTTGAGGGGTGTATTAAACCTTTTACTCCCATTCTGATGTGCAAGTTCTTATTTTTAAGCCTCTCTGGTCTTTTGTATCAGAGTTCATATTTACGATACTCAGGGCTCTAGCATTTAGGGTTCATGAGATTTCTTTCAGAACTCAATGCATATTTACTTTTTTGTTCAAATTTTTTGCCATACCCACTTCTTTCCATCCCAGTGAGTACATCCTCATTGGATTACACATTACAATGTCAATAATAATCATTTTATCCTGTCTATTCACCCTTCCCCTATTTCCCATGGTCGATTCACATCCCTGCCATAGAAATTACCTGTCCATCCTCCAATTTTATGCCTTACTAAGCGCAAAGCTCTGATACAACCTAGGCCGAATGCAAACACAGCTTTTGATTACAGCTAAGTTAATCAACATCCAGTGTGATTATTCACTGGATGGAATCCCCATTTTGAACAAATTCACAATGGCTGTCATATGCTGCAGTGTTATTGTTCAGATCCCACTTTAAACTAAGAAATAAAAGTCTTCCAAATGAGTGCAGCAGATCCGTGATAAAAGAACAATTATTTTTAAAGTGGAGCTAGCCATAAGTTACGAAAGTTTGAAAATACCTGGTCTTAAGGTGAGGTCCATTTTAGGTTACCATTATTAGGTATTATTTATTTAGATTAAAGTTATATATGGAGCAGGAGAATTCCCATACTATGCTCAACATGTTATAAAAGGCAACTAAAACTGGATAAGTTGAGGCGGGGGGGGTCTGGCCTGGGAAACCACTCCCTGAAGGCTTTATTCGAGGAGTGTGATGGGCAATGAATATAATGGATGTTGTCAGTCCTGTTAATCTGCTGCAATGTTTGAATCTAGTTAGTGTATCGAAAGAGAGGGGTATATGGGATGTAGGAAAGAGGGGAATGGAGGTAAATTTCTTTAGGACAAGGAGATTGCAGATGCTTGCTTTATGTGAGAAAAACATAAAAGAGAATGAAGAAATTTTGTGAGATGGTGTGTGATCAGGGTGGTAGGAGTAAAGCAGGTGTGGCAGTGCTTTTGATTGATGAGCCTCATAATGTAATGGTTGGGCAGGAATGTGCACACTAGAGAATTATGTGGGTGAAGTTAAGATTTGTAAATGTGAAACTTTACATGGTTGTAGTATACAACTGAGAAAGAGAGGTTCTGGAATGATTTGAGACTATTGGTGATGAAAATGGGAACAAGTATTGGTTGTAGTAGATATTAATGGAAGAATAGTTGACATAATGAGCAAGCAAATGACTGAAGATTTTGGTCCATCTGGAGAGAACAAAAAATAGAGAGGATGTTATGATTCTGTGCTGAAAAGAACTTGTGTAGAAAATGCCTCTTTTTTTAGTACAAGGATATGCATAAAATACACATGGCTTGGACAAAGGAGAGGGAGAGAACTTAAGAATATGATTGATCTATCTCTAGTATAGTGGTTAGCGTGCTTACATGGCAATCGCTGGGTCAGCAGTTTGAATCTCCATCCGGATTCTTTTTAAGCTGACACTATTTACTAGAGAGGTTACTGCCGTGACTGTGCATCACATGTTGGTGAGTTGACGCTTGCCCTGGTTGACATCCGCCTGATAAGCAGCAACACAGCAGCTTGGTATGAGGACTGAAACCAGCAAACTTTAACTTTAGTAAGAAAGAATATGCTGCAGGATGTATTTGACATGAAATATGTAAGAGGTATGAGTATGGTACTATCTGATCACGTGCTTGTGATGTGTAAGATTAAACTCGTTGGTGCATGAATGAGAAGATGCAAGGAAGGAGAATAAAAAAGGAGAAGTTATTGATTCAGAGAGAAAGAGGAGAGTTTATGAGAATGCTTTTCAGTACAATAGAGGAAGTAAGGGCTAGTATGGAGATAGAGCAAAGGTGAAACAATTTTTAAAAAGTGGTAGTCAGTAGAGCAAGGGCTGGGTGTGAATGTTCCAAAAATGGAAAGAAGCGAAAATTGCTGAATGGTAGAATGACAATGTGAAGTGTGTAATGGAAAGCAAAAATGAGTTGTACATGTAAATGCTTAATAGTGCAGATAAATGCATACAAAATGAAAAGTGAACTGATTAAACAGTAGAAAATTAGCAAATGAAGTGTTGGAACGAGTGTTGTAAAAAGTACCCTGCTTTGATAGAAGTATTGTTACCCTGACACATCTTTACTCAAAATACAAGTAAAAGTCCCCAAACTTAAATGTACCTAAGTGAAAGTAATAAACTATCTTATTCATGAAATACTTGAGTAGTGAAAGTAAAAAGTAGCGGCAAATAGTTAAGTACCCATCGCCTCAGACACTATTCCGTATACTGTACAGTAAACATTTTTATACTTGCTATACTGACCCTTATATATTGGAATTCAGTTTAAATTGGACTTAACAATCAATCTGTAAATATCCCTCTAATGATCAGAAAGTCTAGTTTATATGAAAAGTAAAATTAACCCTGCAAAATTATCCAGTTTAAAAGCATAAATACTCACCTCAATGTGTTTCTTTAAATTTGAAAAATATTGATGTATGCTGTCACCTCAGCAATTTTTGGCAAACACAACAAACCTTGCAACTTCACTGAGTTTCCCACATTCTTCTTGTACTTGAAAAATGATTCCAAGTACAGCCATGGATGGGAATCGCCCCTTTTTTTATTTTCAATGGTAGAAATAAAACTCATGATGGTCCACTAACGGCGCGGCAGCACACTAGGAGTCTAGGATAATGAGGAATCATTTAATAAACTAACACCCTCTCCCAGGTGGGAAAGCGGGAGAGACAAATAAATTGTCTATTGGGTATGAAAGGATGCATGTGATTGGTCCAAACATGAACAAGAGCTTATGATTGGTTCAAACCAGAGTACACCTTGTGTTTGGCCATAGGCCCTATGAGTCCCTGGTCTGACTATCCGACACCTTGGGGGAAGGGGGCAGTTGGAGGCCCCATCCTGAGGTAAATATGATTCTGAAGGTGTCCCATCCCCATCACAGATGGCAAGGTCTTCCGTGGGGCGAACATGGGCTCTCTGCCAGGCACGAAACCTGAGTCAGACCCTGTGCAAGGTCCTTCTCAGGCAACAAAGGCCACCAAGGACTCACAAGGAGAAGGGGCCCCCGTCCACCCCCACCCCCACTTGACTGCCAAGATCTCCATTTTGGAGAATGATCTTGCCAAGGCCTACCTGCCCAGCTTTGTGGCCCCTTCCTGGGTGATGAGAAGTGGGGTGCATTCCCTGCCTTGTGCGCCCATTCAGAACCCTCCCCTGGTAAAGCTGGCAACACATAGTTCTCACACGCACCTCAGCTAAATCCAAGCTCCCCTTCCCTATAAAGTAAAATGGCAACACACAAGCTGCGGTTCTCATGCCATACCCAAGGTTTGACTGGGTGACTCAGAGATGTGGGAAAGCCGCCTCTGAAGCCCCCTCCTCAACCCACTAAAGGTTCTGAGCCAGAGGGAGGCAAAGACACATAGTGAGCCCAACATCTGCCAATAATTCCTCAAAGGCGACAGCACCTTGGACAGCCAACAGCACGCTGAGTTCTGCCTCCGGAAAGCGTACAGCTATTCCTGATATGGTCTTCTCATCGAAGAGGGCCCATGCATCTCATCCGAGCTAGGCTTGTAGGGTATATTCCTTCAATAGAATTGCTGTGGACTCAAGGGCAACTTAGAAGAGTCTAAGAAGCTCATCTCCTCCTATTCCTTGTTAGCTATCTTTTGCAGTTATAAGATCTTGCGACCCCACCACCACATCATGTGGGTCTGGCATGAAGATGCGTGATTTATACCAGTCGTGATGTCTCAGTTCTTTTATTTGGTATAAATACCTCCTTTTAGCAATAGCTGTGCAGCTAAATACACCTGGATAAGAGTTATAGTGTTATTTCTCGTATGCCATAGGTTAGCGAGGTATGGCATTTCTATTAGATCTAGACAGGATCTAGCCAGAGGATACCCTCTCAGAATCCTGGAGAATGGCTACTGTGTTGGCTTTTCAAATCGCAGCGAGAGATCACTCTACCCAGTCTTGTTTCTGCCCAATTTCTCTAACCTCCTGCATGTGTAATTTGGAAAACGGAGGCTAGCTGTCTTCTACAGAGTGCAGCTTCCGCAAGTTTCCCTCATTGTTGGATGCTCTTCTCTCACTGGATAATGCTATCTGCAATGTCTTCCTTTGTAGACAGCACTATAATAGTGATTTGGAGGTCTGGAAAGAACTATGATAGAGTAATACAGTCTTGGCATTTAATTTATTTTTTTAAGGGGGTGTTTTGTCATGTTATCAAAATATATTAGAAAATTGCTACTGGTCATTTGTATTGACAGGCTTCCAGGGTTGGCAAAAAACCCCAAATTTTGAAAAAAAAACAAAAACAATAAAACCCAGGTTTTATTCTGGGTTTTTTCAAATCTCAGGTTTTTCAAAAAACAAATGCTGCAAGCATTAGAATAATATAGAAAAAGAATAGCTATCTCCATTTTTATATAATATTAATAATTACTTAGTTTAATAATTATATTATACAGTAAACCCTCGATATAACAAACTATATGGGGCGGGGGGTCATTTGTTAAAGCTGAAAGTTCATTAAACCTGATGCTCGTTAAAAGTGATGGAAATAACAAACCAAGCTCGTTATATCCGATGGTTCGTTCGTTCTATGGAGTAGTAAGTAGCACTCATGAAGAGAGGAAGGAGGAGGAGGAAGAGAACACCAAAACAACCTCTCCCGCGCCATGTTCACAGCCGACTGAGCTGTGAGCCAGTGAGTCACAGCATGGAGTTCGGCCAGGAAATTTTGTTTGTTATTATTATTATTATTAAAGTTCCAAGCCACAACCCCAACTGGAAGAGCAAATAGCTATAAGCCCAAGGGCCCCAGCGGGGAAAGAAACCTGGTATGGAAAAAACGAAACAAAGATTAAGAAAAACATAATAAATAAATAGAAAAAAAAAAAAAAAAAAAAAAATTAAATGCTATAATGTTAAAAATATTATAATATTATATATGTGTGGATAATGAATAAAATATTAAAGTTATAAGTTTCTGTTAATTAAAAATGTATTAGCACCCACTTTAAATTTCTGAAGTTCCAAGGACTCAACAACAACACTAGGAAGTTCATTCCACAGTTTAGTTGTGTTAGGAATGAAACTTCTTGAAAACTGTGTTGTGTTGAATCTCATAGGCGTAAAGGCCCTACTATTGGCATTTAGTACACCTCTGGTAACTCGTTGAGGGGCATATAAATTGGGCAGATCGTGATGCAGTGGATGATCTGCATTGTTAAAAATTTTATATAAGATGCATAAGGAGCTTATTGCTCGCCTGTGCCACAGATCAACTTTGAGGTCAGGAATTAAAAATTTTATTGCTCTCAAATTTTTATCTAATAAATTAAGATAAGAGTTGGCTGCCGAACTCCAAACAGGGGCGCAATATTCAAAACACGGAAGAATAAAAGCATTAAAACAATTTTTAAGAACAGTCTGCTCTCCAAATACTTTGTAAGATTTCCTCAAAATGCCAATTTTTTGAGCAATAGAGGAGGAAATAGATCGAATGTGATTCTCAAAAGTAAACCTAGAGTCAAGCATAACTCCAAGCAACTTAAAAGAATCACATATGGAGATGGGAATGTTATTTATTAAAAGATCTGGATGGGGAGGATCTAGTGTTCTGGATCTGCTAACAATCATACTCTGGGTTTTCTTTGCATTTAACTTCATGCCCCATGAAGTGCACCAAACATTTATCTTAGCCAGATCTCTATTTAAAGACTCTGCAACCGATGCTCTCAACTCAGGAGATGGGACTGGGGCTATTAGAGTAGCATCATCAGCATAGGCTATAAGTCTATTTTCCAGTCCAAACCACATATCATGGGTATATAATATAAACAGTAGAGGACCAAGAACACTGCCTTGTGGTACACCAGATAGCACCTCTCTCTCATCACTAAAATTATTGTCAACATAAACCTTTTGATGTCGATTTGTTAAAAATTGTTCAATAATATTTAAAAATACACCACCTACTCCCAACTGCTTCAACTTAAATATCAGGGCCTTATGATTGACACGGTCAAATGCGGCACTGAAATCCAGGCCAACTAAGCGAACTTCTTGACCAGAGTCTAATGACTTTTGGACAATGGTGGAGACAGTGAGAAGTGCATCACAAGTGCTCAGACCCTTACGAAATCCAAACTGTAAAAAGGGAAACAGACGATTAAGCTCGGCAAATGTACTTAAACGTTTAGCTAGTAAACGTTCAAAAATCTTAGATAGAACAGGAGTTATAGAAATGGGCCTATATTCAGTAGGGTTAAAACTACCACTTGCACTTTTACATAGTGGAATGATGTTACCAATTCTCCAACATTCGCAAAAACTACCACTCCTCGCCAGCTTCCGAAGAATAACGGAAAGCTTGGGAGCCAAATACTCTGCAGTTTTCTTAAAGAATAAAGGGAATGTACCATTTGGGTCAGTACCACCATAAGCATCCAGATCAAGAAGTAACTGTTTTACTTCACTTGAACGGAAAGCAATCTTGTTTAACCTTGGTTCAGGGAAACAAGTGTCAGGTAGAGTTAGATTCTCATTACTTTGTTTATTATCAAAAACATCAGCCAACAGTGTTGCCTTTTCTTCAGGACTATGGGTAATGGAACCATCAGGTTTAAGAAGGGGTGGCATAGATGAATCATTCCCAAAAAGAGCAGACTTGAGAGTGGTCCAGAATTTGTGGGAATTTGCTGTGCGCTGAAGAGTTCCCTTTGTGGTAGTATTGAATTCAACTTCAGCATTATTATATACCCTCTGAGCTGCTGTTCTGTAGTGCACATAATTATCCCATAGAAAGGCAGATCTACTCCCCTTCCACAGGTTGTAGGCTTCTTGTTTCTGCATATGAGCCCTCTTACAGTCATCATTAAACCAGGCTTTGTCCTTAGTGCGATATCTGATCATACGGAATGGAACATGTCTATCAATAATTGAAACAATTTTATCATTCAAAATACGAACTGCTTCAACCTCCTTATATATTAGTGGCCAGTTGATCCGGGAGATATCATTTAATATATTGCACCAGTCTACTTGAGATTTGATGAATACTTTGCTTGTATGAGCTATATTAGGAATAGATTGCTCAATACAGATAGTTATAGAAATTGCACAGTGGTCAGAAGTTCCCACAGGAGGATCAACAGCACTTGTAACGACTCCAGGGGAATCAGTGAAAACCAAGTCAAGGCAGTTCCCAGATGAATGGGTAGGCTCCCTAATGACTTGCTCACAACCCGACTCACACGCAAAATCATAAGCCCTGATACCATGACAGTCAGTAGGGGAGACAGAAGACAGCCATTGCCTATGATGAGCATTGAGGTCTCCCATAAATACAAAGCAGGCTTTCCGGTCATTTTCCTGTACCTTGGCCATGGCAAGGAGCAGACAATCAAAAATAGTATCATCTAAGTCTGGATTGCGATAGACAGAAAAAAGATAAAAATTATTTTGCTTACCACATACTTTCATAACTTGCATCTCATGGCAAGAACAAGCATAGGAGGTCTTTGAAGCAGAGTAACCATTCCTAATGTAAACTGCCATTCCTCTAGCCCTAGGAATGGCATCACGCCTAAGTAAAATTGGTTTTTTGAAGCCTGGTATAAGTAGTTCAGAGACATGCCTCATATTTGAAACCAGGGTCTCTGAACAGAGTAAAATGTCATGAGACTTGGATGAAGCAGTCAAGTCTTTAATATTGGCATGTAGGCCCCTAATATTAATATAGAGTAGACGACATTTTATCTGACGAGGATGACCAGGTCCAGGGTTGAGCTCAATATCTCCTGATAAAATTAAAATCGATATTAAAAAAATAATATTAGCAACAAGATCTTCAACAAAAATAACAATTTGTACAACAACAACAACAACAATTTGTACAAAATTATTCAATAGCAAAACTTTCATTAACTGAATATTATATGTCGGAAAAAAAACTGGTCAACATGATGGAGCCGACACATCATGCAAGGCAAAATTCCCTTCAGGACGCCACAACAACTGAGGGAGGACAGTAATGATGACTTTGGAATGAAAAAGAATAAAGAAAAGAGAAAAGAAAAGAATAGACCAAGGCAACCTCTTGAAAAGCCATCAGAGCCTCTTTGCTCATCTATTAAGCCTGCCCTACACACCATTTGAGTAAAACAAGAGGAGGAATGAAAAATAGGAAAGTATGCCTAAATGTACCCTTAGGCAGGGATCTCAAACACAAGAGAGTGGAAGACCATGGTACAGAGGCTATGGCACAATCCAATGCATGAGAACACCTTTCTGTCAGGGAGGTCCCTTAGCCTTTGACTGAAGTGTCTATCCACAAGACAGTGGAGGGTTAGGATTCAGAGTTATCCCTCTCCTAGGCGGATTGTCAACCAAGACTTCGAGCTCCACCTGCCCGGGTTTGAGTTCGGAGTTGTCCCTCTCCTAGGTGGATTGTCACACAAGACTATGAGCTCCACCTGCCCATACCGTAACCCTGGTATAGGGTGGCTACCGAGCGCTACGCCTTGCCAAAGGGCGACTCGTGATTTTGTCCGGGGCTGCTTATTCAGTTTATTCGCAACTAACCTCTATATCTAGAGGCCTTCCCCCGATCCGCAACCTGGGGACCCGATGGATGGGAGTTGTCATCTCCAGCACCATATCCAAAATTCGTTATATCGAGGTTTGTTATATCAAGGGTTTACTATAGTAAGAAAAGATCACTGATTGAGAATTGTGGGTACCCATGATAGCCATAACCTGTAGGAGAGATGAATTATGAGTCAGTATCAGAGAAATAATCTTAATTTAATACATATTTGTTGAAATTATAAACATAAATATGAATTTTGAATAAAATAATGATAAATAACATTCATTTCTTGGAAAAAAGTGTAATTTAAAAAAAAACCCAAACCCGGGTTTTTTCAAATTTCATTTGAAAAAGCCCCCCCAAAAATGGTAATAAAGCCGGGTGTTTTAGGGCTGGGTTTTTTGATTTGCCAACCTTGCAGGCTTCAGAGTATTTCAATAGAAAGTAGAAGCCCTGTGGAAATTTTGAAGCAAACAAGTTCTTATAGAGTAAATACAATTTTATTAGCTTGATACCTTTCATTTGGATCCTTCAAACTGCTGTTACAATATCAAATGGCTGTTTTGTTACCCTAGAACATTTTTTCTAATTGAAATAAATCATAAATCAAATACCCAACAATGGAAAAACTATTAATGAGCTATATGATGGAAATTTGAAGCGCTCTATCCATTGGTATAACATTTAATAACTAGTTAGTATAACTAGTTTTTCTTTCATTGCAAAAAGGCCCCACAAAAGGGAAATGAAAGAAAAGTCTATGTATAAATCACTTTTTGATGCCTACAAATGCAAAGATGATCAATCTTTTGGTACCAGATGGACTCCCTCAGATAGTTAGTCACAAAGGACAGACAGATGGATATATCAACAAATCAATGTCTGAATTACACAATATCTGGGAACCATACTTTCTTCAGATCATCATTTACTGTGTCGCTGATATTGTGTAGTGTGTAGTTAGTAGTGATGGGACCATGCCAGATTTTCAAGTGAGTACCAATACTGAGTATGAGTATGACTGTATACCTTTGATACCAAGTACAAGTACCGAGTACTTGGTTGTATACCACTAGCTGATATCCCTGGCAATGTCCGGGGTATTTTTAATGCTCATCTTTATAATCGGAAAGTATGATCAATTTCATATACGGGTATGGTGGTGCCAATTAGGCAGTCATATAACTTGTTTTATTTTTTAATGGTTGGGAAAATGTTCCCACACAATATCCAAGTGATCACAAATGTATACACATTCACACACACAACCTGCACAAGCAAGTAGAAAAATGTGAAAACCCTGTATTAGTAGATAACAACAATGCAGAAAATAGTAATCATAACGTGCATAACAGCCGCCTGAGGCGGCTGTTACGCATGTGACCCTGTTGCATTTTTCCTCTTATGTTGTCCTCAATCAACAGTTGCACTTGTTTTCCTCCAATTGGACGATAGCTTGGCGATTTTGTACTTCGCACAGGGCTTTTACACTCACTTGTTACACATCCACAGCTTCCTGTCGTATTTGATAGATATGTAGTAAATTTATTCATTGGCCAATTTTAAAATCTAAGTACCTATATCCTGCCATTCACAAAGGGGTGGCAAATTAGAAGATACACACGTTTTATGGGCTGTATTTCTGATAGTTTAAGCCTAGTTGAGTGACAGACAGACAGACACCAATTTTTATACTGATAGATTATATATTTTATAAGCGTGTTTGAAGAAAAATACCAATAATCAAATTAACAAGTTTATTCTTCACAAGACAACAGCATTGACAACATTGTGATTAGAGAATACTGAATTGATGTAAGATTATTGCTTGTAATTCATAGCATTTTTCATACTTTAAGCCCAATACTCTCAAATTATAGTGCAGGAACATAAGCATTTCCGCTGTTTCACTCTGCAGCCTGTTTCGTTTTGGAGTGCATATATTACCTCCAATGCTGAATATTCTCTCACTTTCTACAGATTATGGAGGGGCTGACATATACTTTCTCACAGCTGGTGTGAGGAAGACAAAATCATTACTATTCACTTTCCACCATTGAAGAGGATCTTCTTCAGTCTTTATTATAGCCAAACATTAGTACTTCACAATTTCTTCATGTAGTGCTGCCCTTTCACTCTTTTCTTCTGGTGCCAAAGTAACTTTTGTTACGTTCTTCTTTTTCTTGAGATTCGAGAAGCATCTTGCAAAACTGAAATCATCGCTATTTTCTTCATCAAGAGAATCTGAATAATCGATGGGTGGCAGAGTGTCTGGAAAAACTGGTCCACTGGCAGCCACTACACCCAAATCCTTTGATAACCAATCAACAACAGTGTCTTCTAGAGATTCGCTATTGTATTCATCCTCAAAAAAAAACTGTTTTTAAATCTGGGATCTAGATGTTTCGCTAAGATCAAGTTTTTGTTTTCCAGATAATTCTTGAAGCGCATATTCTGTTCGCCCATCTCAAAAAAGTAGCAAAAGACTTTGATATGAGGAATGATTAAAGATGCAGTGACCTTTTATCCACTCAGCAAAGCTGTACAATCAACGAATTGCTTCAATATTTTAAGAAGCTTCTCCATAATCTTCCACTGATTGGCTTTCAGACAATTTGGTTTTGGATGGTCACCGCAGTATAATATCAAGGCATTTTTTTGCTTGAATATTCTCGACATGTAGTACTGACTATTCCATCTTGTTACTATATCTTGAATGAAGCGATGTTGTGGCAGATGAAATCTCCTCTAATATTCTTGAATTTTTGCAAAGGCAGAAGGAGAATGATTGAAATAACCAACTATTTGTTTACATGTAGATTGTGAGCTGCAACGTGTGTAAAAAACCAGGGCAGAGACTCCATTTTGGTGTGTACAGCAGCAGCTGCCATATTGGCTGCATTATCTCTCACAAGAAGATGTATTTTCTTGTTGTCAATATCAAACTGATGGAAAGCTTCTTCGAGAACATCTCTAATATTTTCAGCAGTCTGTGAGACACTGCCATTGGAGATACTCTTAGAATCACACTTTTGATTTCCATGTCTTCATTTATCCAATGCAACGTGACACTCAAAAATGCAGAGTTAGATGAACTAGCTGTCCAACCATCACACGTTAAGGATATATGAGATGCTTCAGTGATATTGTCCTGTACTTTACCTTTAACCTTGGAAAATATATCTTGGATGATATTCTCTTTGATATACTTTTGAGATGGTATTTGATAATTCGGGCAGATGTGGTTCATCAGCCTCGTGAAGCCCAAGTCTTAACTATAGAAAATGGTTGTAAATCTATGGCTATCATCTCCCTAATGTACTTGTGAATTTGTTTCGCCTTGCTGTCATTTATGTCCCAAATCTTTCGTCGCTGAAAATAATCTAAAGTTTGCTGCTTGCCAGCATCTTCAAGGAGTTTTTTCTTCTTAGTTTGAGATGTAGGATGATCATGGAGTAGTCTTTTCCTTTCTTCTTTTTTCCTCATTTTCTTTTCTTTTCATCAAACTCAGCAGCATGCCTAGCATTTAAATGTTTAAACATATTAGATGTGTTGAAGTTGCTACGGAATGATCCTCTTCCAATCTTCATATCACAGAGCTTACACACAGCCTTACTTTCATCATCTTCAGCTATGTCGTAAAATTTCCAAACAATGCTATTCTGTTTCGAATTTGATCCACTTACCATTGCTGATCCCTGAAAAGGGAGAGAAAACTTTTAAATTACATTCGTGAATTTCACGCAAAAACATGTGCATTAATTTCGCTAGCACCTACATTCAACTTGACTCGCTCGCTCATTTAGCACTCAACAAAGCGCTTTTTACTGGTTAATATGGATTCATTTTTAATAACTAATTCTCAATAAATTTACCCAGTTTCGTACATTCAAGTAATTGTATTGCGACTATTGATCAGGAAGTTGCGTTTTCGGGAAATTATCTTGAAAAAATTAGAGAGCACTGATTTTAATTGGTGAACACTGGTGTGAAACACTAGTGACGGCCATTCATCAGAGCTTGCGTGTGATTGGCAGAAAGCCCAGCGAATGAGAAAGGCAAATAAACGGCCCAGTTGTCATATCTCATGGGGTGGCCACACTATGGAATAGGTACTTATTGACTTTATTTATTAGTACTTAGTAGTACAAATGATCGTGCAAATGCATACGATAATATGGGATGAAAGACGCACTTGATTTATAATTTATTCATATTATTTATGAAATTTTGGAAAAGCACAGGTTAAACACCAGTCAAATTACGAATATGAGGTCTTACTCTATACATAGATATATTTTTGTGAAGTATGAAATAGAGTAAATTAAAAGGGGAACTTAAGGTCTTTGAATGGTGAAGATTATAAAATGCACTAACCTTAATAATCCTGTTGCATGGTTGAAGTAAAAAAAGACAGTGGCACAACGAGTGCTAACACTAACGAGCACGATAAAGGGTTGAAGCGGAAAGGCCGATGCGCGTGGCGGCAGCCCTTATAACATAACATAACATAATCACACGGATGACAAAAGCCACAAGGGCCTATCAAAGGTCATCCGCCTCCGTCAAAACCCACCCACAAAAAGCACCATCACCAGGGGAAGACAAAATCAAAGTCCCCCACAATATATTATAACAGATGACAAAAGCCACAAGGGCTCATCATAGGTCATCCGAGTCAAACGGCCTCTTTTTCAAGGCACCCAAACTCCCAGGAAAACTACATCCAGAGGATTGCATCCAGAAACAAGGGTATCACCAATCAAGGCTTGTCAAGAACTAAATCATGCAGCTATAGATATATACAAACAATATTAATATATACAAAACTTAGGAACCATCACAACCTTCCCTTCCCATAAACTCATCCAACCTACTCTTAAATACATTTAGATTTGGACTACCTACTACCCTCTGCGGCAATTTGTTCCAGAAGTCTACCACTCTATTGGTGAAAAAATATTTTCTTAAATCCAACCTACACCCTTGCTTTTTAATTTTCAAGTGGTGACCTCTAGTCCGATTTCCATCATCTAACTCCCAAAACTTGCTAACATCCAATTTATCTATCCCGGAAAAAATTTTAAAGAGCTCAATCATATCCCCTCTCACACACCTCCTTTTGAACGAGAACATATTTAATACCCTCAGTCTATCTTCATATTCAAGGTGCCTCAGGGAAGGAATAATCTTTGTTGCCCTCCGTTGCACTGACTCAAGAAGGTTAATATCGTGTCTAAAATGTGGGGACCATGCCTGTATACAGTACTCTAGATGTGGCCTAACATAAGAGTTATAGAGATTAAGAATAACCTCCTTACTTTTGTAACTGACATTTCTCTTAATAAAACCCAGCACTCTATTTGCCCTATTTCTTGCTTCAATACACTGCTTAGAAAACCTTAATGACTTATCTATTACTACTCCTAGATCTTTCTCATCCTCTACTGAGCTCAGCCAATGCCCATCCATTTCATAGTTAAATTCTCTATTATCTTTTCCCATGTTAATAACTTTGCACTTATCAAGGTTGAAAGTCATTTGCCACTTATGTGCCCAGGATAACAATTTATTTAAGTCCCCCTTCACTTTAAAATTATCATCAATATCTTTAACTACAGCTGCTAATTTGGTATCATCCGCAAAAATTGACACTTTATTATTAACTGCCTCCCCAAGATCGTTTATATAGATGACAAATAATAATGGACCGAGAACTGATCCCTGAGGAACCCCACTGATGACATCCCTCCACTCTGACTTTACACCATTTAGCACTACCCTTTGCTTCCTGTCTTTCAGCCACTCAGCTATCCAATTTGAAACACCCCCACATATCCCAATCATTTTTAATTTATGAACTAGTCTCCTGTGTGGTACCTTATCAAATGCTTTACTAAAATCTAAGTAAATTATATTTACATTCTCTCCCTTATCTACTTGATCTGTTACAAACTCCAGAAAGTCTAGTAAGTTAGTCAAACATGATCTACCTGATCTAAACCCATGCTGAGCATCGCTGATTAACCCCTCCTTCTCTAGATGTTGGCAAATCCCTTTTTTAACTATTTTCTCAAGAATTTTACAGACTACAGGAGTTAGGCTAACCGGTCTAAAGTTATTTGGATCCTCTTTACTACCCTTCTTGAAAATGGGGACTACATTTGCTCTCTTCCAATCATCGGGTATTTCTCCATATTCCAATGACCTAGTATATAACTTGTCCAGAGCTAATGAGATACTTTCTACCCCTTCTTTAAGTATCCTAGAATGAATATTATCAGGGCTGGAGGCCTTGGTAGTATCTAAATCACCTATTAGTCCTTTTATCATCCTCCGATCCACACTAATGTTAGTAAACACCTCTTTTCCTGACCCATGAGTACTATACATAGGACTATTTAGTTTCTCTTTTGTAAATACTGATGCAAAATGACCATTTAGTACCTCAACTATTTCCTCATCAGTTTCTCTCACAACCCCTTCATATTTGATAGGTCCTATTTTAACTCTGCCAGACTTGTTATTAATTTTATAGTAACTAAAGAACTTTCTAGGATCTTTGTTGCTATCCTGAGCTAATTTAATTTCTGACACCCTTTTGTTCTTCTTTATAATCTTATTTAACTCATTCCTAGCCATTCTATAATCACTTAAATTTTGAATATTATTTTGTACCTGTAATTTTTTATATGCCCTTTTCTTCTCTGAAAATTTTCTAGCTATCTCCTGATTCCACCATAATGGTTTCCTACTTTTGTTCCTAATGGCCTTCATTGGGATACATTGTTCTTGGACTACATTTATTATATGCTTGAAAGTATCCCACATCCCATAAGCATTTTTACCTCTGAATTCTATATCCCAGTCTACCAAATTTAGCAAGCTTCGAAGTTTTACATAATCTCCCTTATGAAAATTTGGAACTTTTTCAGCATTCTCAGTTATTTTACCCTTCTCAATTGCCAAGTTAAAACGAACTATCTGATGGTCACTATTTCCCAATGCTTCCCCAAGTCAATTCTTGAACTAAATGATCACTGTTAGAAAGTACTAAATCTAATATATTGTCCCTCCTCGTTGGCTCATTAACAAAATGATTCAAAAAATTATCCTCAAAGCATTCTATGAACCTGCCACTTGTTCTATCCCTACCTATCATATTTTCCCAGTCCACAGAGTTTAAGTTGAAGTCCCCAATAATAACTGCATCTGTTTCACATCCCTTACTTATTTCCCTTATCATTAGTTCATCCATATCACCAGTCTGCCCAGGTGGCCTGTAAAAAGCTCCCAAATGCACCATTCTATTTTTACTGAACCTAATATCTATCCAAAGTGACTCAACTCCATCCTGCTTTATTGAAGTATTTAAACTTGAAACAATGTTGTTTTTTATATAGATAATTATTCCTCCACCAATCCTACCTGTCCTTTGACTAATGTACATATTATAGCCCTGTAAATCAAATTCACTTATAGTGTCAATAAATTCTATTTTATTAACCCATGATTCAGTAACGCATAATATATCTATATCCTCATTGCTAATATAACTAAATAGCTCATCCTTCTTGTTTCTAAGACTACGAGCATTTGTATAGAAACAATTTAACCCCCCTATCCCTGAAGCACCTCTTGAAACTTGAATGACCTCACCTCTATCGCCTTGGAACCTATTTCTGTTATCTGCCAAGTCCATTCTACTTTCAGTACTTTAATGTCCTCTCATAATTCCCTGACCACTATTAGTATCTAGTTTCCCACCCGCAAAGACCTAATAACACGATCATACTCCTCCCACAACACATCTACCCCCCTCCTACTCAAATGCAGTCCATCCATCGCATACATTTCTTTCATTCCAACAAACCTATCCCACACATCCAAAAACATGACACCTTCCATCTCACACATCCTCCTCACATAGTCATTCAGCCCAATTGTACGAGACATCCATTCTACCCCAACATCCATTCTTGGAAGCACACTTGTCACAACACCTTTCATTCTACTTTCTTTCACCTTTTCAATCAACCTCTTGTACCTCTCACGTAACTCACATGCACCCACTTTCTTCACATCATTCACTCCTACATGTGTAATCACAACCGCATCCCTTGCACAGCCAGACACCAGCTCCTCATACCTATCAGACAGATCTCTCACTCCAGCACCCTCCTACCCTGACTCATGAATGTTCTCGATAGTTCGAGCGTGCACGCTAAACGCCGTTATTCTTCAACAATTTACTGCAATATAATGATTTCACTTGGAATTATATTCTTCACCTTCATTCTTTGCCAGAATTTACCACATATTTAGAAAACTCAACTAATCTACATCATTAAATTATCTGGATAAAGGGTTGAACCGGAAAAAAAACAGATGCATGTGGTTGCAGCACTTGTATAACCCCACCTTTATTAAGGAATGTTCTTGATTGTTCAACATTATCAGCTTTTGGCAATTGGCAAAAAATAGACTCAACTTCATAAACGATATAATATCAACAAACACGTTTATAGTGGAAAGGAGCTGCCGAAATCGGCAGCAAAACACCGACACGTCGGAGTTGCCAATTTGAGCAACTTTCTCCCGATTTCGTGCTGCAGGCATAAAAATTGCAGAAAGTTGCCGGTATTCTTGTAGTGTGAAGAGGCCTTTAAGGGTCTTGGATCGAATATTGGTATCGAAAACTAAAGCAAATATTTTTATATACAAGTACGAGTACCGATACCACTAAAATCGTTCGATATCATCGATACTCGATACCGATACCGAGTACTCGTCCCATCACTAGTAGTTAGTGATATTTCTTTACAAGTTTGAGGCCTTACTCGCTCCTAGTCTATTTCTAACTTTATACCAAAGTAAAAACAAAGTTAAAAAAATTCCCTTTATCGGTCCTACACTTACAAGTCACACCTAGAGAAAAGCAACCCCTAAGAAGCACGGCGATTTACTTTCCTGGCCGCTATGATAACAGGACTCCGCCCCATCTGGCCCCAGCTTAGCTTCTTCTCCTTTATTCTGACACCCTGTCTTCTTACCCTGCTTGCTCACTTTTCATACAACCTCCCACAACTTTCTCTCGCCGGCCTCTAATTTGACAGGGTAGATACCGACCAGCTTCCTCTCAGCCAACCATCCCAGATTGGGGTTAAGGGGGGAGGGGACAACACCTCTTCATCCCTGAGCTCCGGTTTGGGGTGGTAGATTTTTAACAACCTGCTTCACCCCGACCCTCACCTTCCTCACATTCCCTTTCCTTCTTTCATTGTCTATCGATTTTATGCCTAGCCTAAGGTGGAGCCGCCATGCCGATATGTGGGAGGAGTAGAATCAAATGGCGGCAGCTGGTTTTGCCGGCCTTGTGTTCACCCCTCACAGAGCAGGCTTCTGTGTGGGGTGATGAGCATTTGTGTCACGTCATAATTATAGGGTCACAATATCCAATAATGAGTCTTTACAATCAAATATTCGGGCAGCTCCACAGTGGAAAACAAGATCCCTCCCCCCTCTGTGCTTTCACAGGGGAGCCTCCAAAACTCTCTTACCGGAGAGGAGGCTTACTCAACTCCTTTGCCTACAGGTGTAGGGGACTCCCCCTCACCCTACTCTGTCACTTTTTTCCAGCAGCAGGCTCCCCTTTACTTTCCAAGGGGACGGCTAAGAAAGAAGGTAGACGGCCCATAATTGACCAAGAGCGACTCTATAGGGCCAACTACCTTAGGGGAGCAAATGATGGCTTAGCCCATGTCACGAATCTTATGCTAGCCTGCGTGAGCAGTTTGCAGGTCAGTGTACCTGCCATCTCTCTTCCTCAATGGATACCGGTTCACAGGCATTAGATTGTGAAAAAAGAACCTCGAATGGGATCTGTGATCTCGGGGGAGGGGGGGATGGCCACATGGAGGCCCTCCTGAGATGGAAATGGTCCCTGAGGTGACCCAGCCAGAGAAGGTAGGATCCGGCCTTATGAAAGCTCCTCCTCAGATGGCTTGGGTCCCAGAGGACTCACAAGGAGAAGAGGGATCTCCTTACCTGGCTGGTGCTCCTGCGACAGGAAACACCTCTCCATTTCAGAGAAGGATCTTGCGGTCACCCTATCTGGCCTAGGGTCTCCTACCAGCGGAGGAAAGAAAGACTTGGGGCTCTTCTTCCTCCGTGGGGCTGCTGTCATTTTTGTATGCGACCAAGGCAAGAATGACATGTCTGGCCCCAGTGCTCCCCCAGATGGGGGGAGTCCCTGACAAAGACCAAAAGTGCGCCAAGAGTAGCCTCGATTACGTCGGGGACCCTCATTCAGAGGTTATCTAGCGTTTTCGAACCAACTTGCTTCAAACGCTTCCTTGTTGTTTGCTCAAATGATGGCAGCATGTTGGCTAAGAGCAAATATAATCCATCATAGGAGAGCTCTAGCTAGCGTGATTGGTAGAAAGCCGACTCACAAAGCGCCCTGAGTGCTCTCGGGGCATTGGAATCTCCGCATCCCCTGGTTCACGATATCCGTGACGCTGTAGCGGCGGGATCGCGATTCCCTGGCCAAAGATTCCCGCCGCCCTGACAAGGTCCGCTCGGTGGTTCAAGAAGAGGGTATTGAGGAGAGAGAGTATTTTCTAAATTTAATTTACACACAAAAAAAATAGAAATCAACCACAACCCCAGAAAACAAAAATGTAAATTTACCCAATTTCCAAAATATTAACTATCTTTAACCGCAACCAAAGATATTTATATATATATATATATATATATATATATATATATATATATATATATATATATATATATATATATATATATATATATATATATATATATATACAGTGGCGGCAACAAAAAAAGTGACATTGAATATTGGCAATAGAAATCGATACATAAAATCGCTTTCACGATTTTACTTGCCAACAAGCCAATGAAAAGGGGCGGGGCTTATGCCACGAGTGGATGACTCTCCTGAGCTAAGACAACAGAACTGCGCTTTATTGGAACTCACTGTCTCGTTTGAGCTCGTACAGTGAGGTTTTGGTGTACAACGCTCCAGCGTGCTGATTTCCTGCATTCGTGCCTACATTTGACGTGCTATAACTTCTGTGCAAGTGGATACAATAGAGTGGGAAAAGGTTTCTATGACAGAGAAAAGCCGTGCCTTGACCCTATTAGAGCAGGGAAAGTCTTTTATTGATGTAGCAGCAGATTTAGGAACCTCAAGAAATACGATTTATCGCCTAAAACGGGCAGCTGAGTTATTGCCACCAGGTACCATACCAAAGAGGAAGGAGGGCACTCGTGCAGCTAGGAAGACATCTCCAAGGACTGATAATATCCTAAGGCGTGAAGTGATGTCAGACCCTTCTGTAACCTCCGCTTCAATCAAGAAAAAACACCCAGACCTTCTCCAGAACGTCGCCCTCAGGACCATCCGTCATCGCTTACAGAAGGACTTAGGCCTACCGGCTCGCCGCGCTGCCAAGAAGCCACTTCTTACCAAGGCTATGAAGATGAAAAGGCTCAATTTTTGCAAGACCTATAAAAATTGGACAGCTGCCCATTGGAAGAAGGTGATGTTCAGTGATGAGAGCACCTTTAGGCTGGTCAGAGGAGAGTCAAAGATTGTGCGTCGTCCCAGCAATGTGTCTCGGTATGACCCAAAATATACCGTGAAAACTGTGAAGCACCCTGATAGTGTGATGGTGTGGGGTGCCTTTAGTGGAAACAAGGGCAGAGGAGGTCTGTACTTCCTTCCCAAGAATGTAACCATGAGGGGGACTAAGTATCTCGAAGTTTTGAAGCAGCACATGCTGCCATTTTGGGAAATTCATCGGTGTGAATTTTTCATGCATGATGGTGCCCCTGCTCACAAGTCCCAGTTAGTAAAAAGGTTCTTCAATGATAATATTATCAGTGTTTTGGAGTGGCCTGGTAATTCCCCGGACCTAAATCCTATTGAGAATGCTTGGAATCTGATGAAATCCAAAGTTCAAGAGACAGCATCCGGCAGCATCAAGGACCTGATAGAATCACTGAAGAAGATCTGGGTTACGATCGACCCCACCTACTTCGCAAACCTCGCTGAATCAATGCCCAATCGACTCAGAATGGTCATAAAGTGCAAGGGCAACATGACCAGGTATTAACTTTCATGAAATATTCATAATAAAATATGTAAGTTACATTTTTCTGTTTCATTTTCCCCGAATTGTCACATGTCACTTTTTTTGTTGCCGCCACTGTATATATATATATATATATATATATATATATATATATATATATATATATATATATATATATATATATATATATATATATATATATATATATATATATATATATATATATATATATATATATATATATATATATATATATATATATATATATATATATATATATATATATATATATATATATATATATATATATATATATATTTTTTTGGGCCTTACAACTTTACCCTGGCCACACACACGCAAATAAAGAAATGTTTAGGGCTTCACAACCAGATTGCCCAGTGCCACCATGTAAGTCTGTTCAACTTTCTTCAGCTCTGGAGCGCTATTACCGGTATGGGAGGGGGGGGGAAGGGGAGGGAAAGGCTGGCGGGCCCGCTTTCTGGAGGAAGGAGAGGTTCCTTTTTCTTAAGGGACTGGGAGTCCAACTTCACCCAAGGCGAATGATTCACACTCAAGGATGAGGAAGTGGTGGTTCCAGTCAGAGCGTAAAGTGCGAGGGCTCAGGCCCCAATCGATGCGTCCCTTTACTGCCACACGAGAGTTAAGATTGGCTTCAGCCGTCTTCGAAAGCCAGATGTCGGCGACAATCGGTACCACAGAACTGGAAAAGAGAAGGCACATTCAGTCACCTATTCACTGCCACACTCAAACATCTTTACTCCTAACTCATTCAACCATATCCACTCTCACACAATCTTCACTCACCTAACTTCCATCTAGGCGGCTCTTCCTTCCTCAGTCACAAACTTTACTTTCAAACTTTTACCTACACTTTCTAAAGAAAAATATATGCTGAAAGAATCCGCCTAAAAAGAAAACAGGAGATGAATGGGGAAGCACGATAGAGATCCATCGAGTCCCCCCACACAAAGCAAAGACAGTGATCACACGATCCACACACACACATTCTGCAAAAGAAGAAAAAGATTAGACATAGGGGAGGGGAGGCGGACAACCAAACTACTACAACGCCACGGTTTTGGCGAGCCGGGCAGATGTCGAGATTATCTTCTGCTTGGTTCCTGGACATGTAGGAATTGCGAGGAATGAGGGCGCCAAAGAGTCCGCGAGGACTCTGCGACCAGACCAGCGTTTGGCTCTTCCTCACACCGACTACATGGCAGGAATATGGGCAGCTCTTCGGACTGCTTGGCAAAGAAGATGGGAGACGGTCGAAGGGAACTTAAAGTTGCGTGCCATTGCGCCGCGACTGTTCCCATGGACCTATCCCCCAATGCCGCGGTGGCTTCAGGTTGCTTTCTGTCGTCTCCGAATCGGACGCATCGCTATTTGATGGAGCACTCGCCTGCGCCCTATTGCAACGACTGCGTCGTCCCCCAGACTGTTGAGCACATTCTTGTCGAATGTCCCAGTCTGGGTGATCTTCGCGCACGATACCTGTCCCGGTACCGGGATGGGCGAGGTCGCTACCGCCTGTCCCTTGTACTCGGGACAGATTCGTGCACATTGACTTGTGGACTTGTTGACTTTTTGGGGGAGACTGGGCTTCTCCCCTTTATTTAAGGTTCTTTTCTGTTATTGTTTTGTTTGTAGGTTGCACTCTCCTGCACCGGGGTGAGGGGGACCTCCCCCCGCTGCCGGAGATTGCTTCCTGATTGTTAAGTTTTTCCAATTTATATTGATTGTTAAGTTTTCATATTTTTATTTTAAAGTAGCCTAGTTCTAGGCTGTCGTGTTTTTCGGCGACTTATGCCCAAGTGGGTAGTTGCCAGATGGGCTCTATAAAATTAAAAAAAAAAAAAATTGGTAGAAAGCCGAAGGTGACCTGTTTCTCGTACAGGAGCCTTCTAGCGAATGCGCCAAAATCCCTCTGAGGTGGCCATGATTAGTGCCCTTCCATGAATTTATGAAAGGAGTGGTTTATGCAAGGGAACTCCATAGATGAGATCACCTTAAAGTTGGCCGACCATGGCGCATTCAAGGTCAAGCGTGTGATGAGAAAACAGGGAGTGGCTTCGAGACTCACCCTCACACTCTTCTTCACTTTCAATTGTGGCAAGCTCCCTAACGCGGTGTGTGCCGGTTTGTATCGCTACCGCGTGAAGGCATTTGTTCCCCTCTCGCAGAGGTGCTACTACAGTCACCACTTGTGCCATACTAATCGCTCCTGTATACGCGCAAAGTCGGGATTACCCGAAGTCAATGTAAGTTGCTCTGAGGCTGTACATGATAAGTTCTAATCGTGTGTGGTCAAGTGTGTCATTTGCGGAGAGCTGCACACCCGTTTTCGAAGCAATGTGGTTATTATCTCCTTGAGAAGGAAATCTTGGCCGTTCAGGCCCAGGATTGTCTATCATTTTGCGAGGCTAAGACTTGTTCCTGGCACGCCAGGCTCTGCCTGGGACGTCTTATGCGTCAATGCTAAGAAAGTCACCCTTTGTTCCTGGTTCCTCCCGGCCTTCGAGCACGGTCGTTTCCGTGCCCTTTCGAAAGCTTTCTGTGGGTTCTACCCATCCCGGGCGCTCCCCTGGTAAAGCTGGCGCCATAAAGGGTTCACATCTAGCCCCGGCTACAACCAGGGTTCCCTCTCTTCCTCCTATCCTGACCGTTTCCCGTAAGGCGAAACGGGCGCTCGTCTCCACCAAGTCGTTAGACTCTGGTAGGCAACACCCCTGAAGTTGGTTGTGAGGCCATCTTCCCGGTGTTTCTAAAGCTGCCGCCCAAAAGGAGGACAGCACTAAAAGAGTTTCGGCTCCTACGCCCACACCAGGTGCTAGCCTGTGTAACTCGAAAGCGATAGATCCTCCAAAGGAGGGACCACCGCCTCCGAAGCCTGCCTAAGGTTTCAAGGCAGAGGAATGAAAAGACTCGCATGGTAATCCCAACTTCTCCCGATAAGTCCTCGAAGGCGACAGCGCATTGTCCGGCCAACAGCTCCCGGAGTTCTGCCTCCGGGAAGCGTACGGGCATTCCCGATCGATGAGGCTCTTCTCTTCGAAGAGAGCCCTCGCGTCTACTCCGAGTTAGACCTGGAAGGCATATTCCTTCAATGGAATTACTGCGTACTCCGAGCCAGCTTGGAGGAGCTGGTATAATGTTTTTGCGACCCCGCCACCACGGAATGGGGGCCGCGCAGCAGGATGCGCCATTTACACCAGGCATGATGTCTCCTTTCTGTTCTAGACACCTACTTTCATGTAGTAGCTGTGCAGCTGCACATGGATATGATGTATACTGTCATTTCTGCGTTCATTCCACCGTCAGCCGACTTCGACGCGGGAGACCCCCGCCGCGTCGTGGCACGGTTGCCGAGGCCCTTTCTCTATCGGGGATCTGAACGGCTGTAATCTCCCCTTTGGGCAGATTACTCGATCAATTCCAGGGGTCAGGTCCTTGATGAGCTGGAGATAGGTGTCCTAAATGTGGATGAGTTTACGCATCACTGCTCGAGAACCGCTTCATTTTCTTGTCTCGATCTATCTTTGTGTTCTCCGGATGCACAGACTGATTTTGGATGGTGTGTAGTCGATGACCTCAATGGTAGTAGTGATCACTTTCCCATTCAAATATCATTTTCTTGGCTGCTGCCACCTGAGAGCCAACCCCGGTGGTACTTGGCGCGGGCGCGGTGGTCCACATTTCAGGAAATGACTGATTTTTCTATCTCAGGCGGGGAGTTTAGGTTGATAGATGAGGCACTTGGGTTCTTCGCCGGCAACCTCATCGGCGTGGGCCTAACTACTATTCCTAAAACGTCTGGCCCATTTGCATGCCGACCGCTTCCGTGGTCGTCAACCGAGTGTGAGTCAGACTTCAAACAAGCATTATGCCTACAGACGCTATAAACGCTGCCCCAACGATTTCACTGTCGGTAAATTTCGTCGAGCTAGGACTAGGTTCCGGTATGTTTCGAAGCACGCCCGACTCTCTCCTTCGCGGGCATACGTGTCTTCACTTAAGGGGAAAGACCCCTCTAGCAGAGGTGTGGAAACGAGTCAAACGGATTCGGGATAAGTTCTCATAGGACCCCCCTCCAGGAGAATGGGGGGGCGCAATCTCGGACCCCGCACCCGTGGCGGAATCCTTTGTGACCTCTTTCTAACTATTCTCTAGCCGGGATGCTGTTCCACTAGCATTCAATGCGCTTCGTGATGTCGCTGAAGGACGCCGACTGGACTTCACCTCCAGAGGCGGAGAACCCTTAAATGACAGGTTTACATTGAGTGAGTTGCGTTCCGCTCTCTCTTTGCGCGCGGACACCGCTCCTGGTCCGGACTATGTTCCGGACGCCATGTTTCGTCACCTAGGTGAGTGAGGCATGGCTCTTATGTTCGATTTGTTTAACAGGATCTGAGTAGAGTGTATCCTCACAGACTAGTGGCGAATCGCTACTGTGCTCGCTTTTCGCAAACCGGGCAGAGATTACTCTACCCCTGCCCGTTTCCGCCCAATCTCTCTAACCTCCTGCATGTTCAAGTTGATGGAGAAATTTGTAAATGTTAGATTAGCCTTTCTTTCTACTCAGCGTAGGCCACCTGTCTTCTTCACAGTGCGCAGTGCGGCTTCCGAAGGTTCCACTCCACGTCGGATGCTCTGCTCCGACTGGAAAATGCCATATGCGAGGCCTTCCTTCGTAGATAGCGCTACGCCACGGTGTTTTTTGATTTGGAGAAGGCCTATGATACCGCATGGCGATACGTTATCATTGAAACTCTCCACGCGATGGGTGCAAGGGGACGCCTCCCAATCTTTATATGTGAATTTTTGCGAGATCGTCGATTCTGCCTGTGGGTGGGTGGAGCCCTCTCTGGCCCAATGAAGCAGGAAGAGGGTGTCCCGCAGGGAAGTGTCCCCATTGTCACACTCTTTTCCCTGAGCATCAATAGCATAAACCTCAGCGCTACCGGAAGATGTTCTCGCTACGCTCTACGTAGACGACATTTCAATCTCTTTTGGCACGGACCAGATGCTCACTCTAGAGCGTCGACTCCAACAGGAATTGAACTACTTCTTTCGCTATGCAGAAGCGTGCAGGCTTCGGTTTTCCTTGGCCAAGACTAAGGTGGTGCACTTCAGTTGTCATCCACGGCTACACCCTAACCCAAACTTGTTTTTTACTGGTGTTCGCCTAGGAGTGGTGGACTCGCACTGTTTCCTTGGTCTTGTAATTGACCGACGCTTCACCTGGGAGGCTCATTCGCTGCCTTAGGGTCTCGTGTGCCCGCACCATGGATATTCTTCTCTCCGTAACGTTCAGTGCCTGGAGCATTGATAGGGCTATTGCCTTAATTTTATCGATCCTTTGTTCATTCGAAGCTTGACTACGGATGCGAGTTTTATGCAGCCGCAGCCGACCGTGTATTGCGGAAGGTGGGCTCGATCCACCACACCGGCCTTCGCCTGGCGACCGGTGCCTTCCGCAGGTCCCCTATTGAGAGCTTACTTGTCGATACTGTGGAGATGCCTCTCGCTCTGCACCGTGCGTAGTGCATTATTCGCCTGTACGCGCGAGCCCGGTGCCTCCCTCAGTCCTCAACAGCTCTTACTGCATCCGTAGCTGATCTCGACGATGCCTATGCCTCCGTGAGACGCCAGTCATAGCCTAAGCCATTTGCGTTTACGGCTAGGAAAATCTTTCGGAGCTCGGTATTGCTCTCGGGTCGGTGGCGCCCCTGGATCTGCCCAGGACACCACCGTGGAGAGTACAACCTTTGACTATTTGTCGCCACGCCGCTGCTCCCAAAGCTTGTACAGCGCCGGGAGTATTGCGTTCGTCATTTTACGGGCACTGTTTGTGTCAGACGGGAACCGTGTCAGTGTATACGGATGGCTCAAAGTCTCAAGAGGATGTCGGTTTCCACGCCGTATCTCCTCTGTTAGGAGTCAGCGGGTCTCTGTGTCTGACATCACGACCGAGCTGGTTGCAATACGCCACTTGGTACGGGGGATAATGCAACGTGCCCGGTTCAGATACTAGATTGTGTTTTTTAGCAACTCACAAAGCGCCCTGAGTATTTTCGGGGCATTGTAATCGCCATATCCCCTAGTTTGCGATATCCGTGACGCACTGCCCTTTGATGGAGCACTCGCCTGGACCTTATTGTGACGACTGCGTTGTCCCCCCATACTGTTCGACACATTCTTGTTGAACATCCCAGTAGCCGGACGAGCGGGGTCGCTACTGCTTGTCCCTTCTACTCAGGACTGGTTCGTGCCAACAGACTTGTAGACTTTTTGGAAGAGGCTGGCTTCCTCTACTTTGACTGTTTTTTGTAAGTCGGATGTTCCTGCACCCAGAAGAGGTGGACTTACCCTCGACGCTGGAGCGTGCTTCCTTTTTGCTTTTTTTATTTCTTTTGAATTTTTAGCCTTTGACTTTCTTTTAATCTTTTTTCTTCTTTATCTAGACATTGTGAGTACGCTGACTTTTGCCCTACTAGGCCATTGCCAGATGAGCTCTCAAAATTTTTTTAAAAATTGTACTCACCACTGGTTTGTGCACACAGACTTACGGATTCTACATCTCTTTAGAAGAGGTTGGTTTCCTTCCTTTTATTTGACACTTGTAGGTCGCATGTTCCTGCACCGCCATGCCCTATCCCCTATGCTGGAGTGCATCTCCTTCTTGTTGCTTTTATTTTTTGTTTTTACTTGTTTGTTTGTTTTACCTTGTGTCTTGACTTTGTTCCTTTTTTATCTTTGTTATTTTCTTATTTTTTAATAAGGCTTTCAGCTAATTATGGATACTTTTGCTCTAGTTTGCAGTCGCCAGATGGGCACTTTCAATTTTTAAAAAAATAATTGAATGCTCGCATGCACCTTTTTGGTAGTCATTGCCTAAGCTCTTCACCCAGGGTGTCCCCCAACCAACCTGGAGAACCTGGAAAACTCATGGAATTTATAATTGGTCAGAGATAACCTAGAAAAGTCAGAGAATTTTGACTTACCTACTGTAATCTTTTTAAAACAGGGTGTGTAACAGGTACTTTTTGTACTTTTTTCAAGTGGTACTTTTAAATATGCGAGGGGAAAAACTCGCTTTCTTTTCTATTATTGCAAATCAATTTGAAAGATTTTTGACAAAGTTTCAGAAAGATTTCCCATTGACACCATTCCTTTATGAGAAACTTTTTGTTTACTAAAATATATTGGCAAAAGAATTCTGAAACACAAAGTATATGAGGAAAATAGTAGTTCTTGTAATGCTTTACTAAAAGCTTATCTTTACAAAGGTGATAATCTTTTACATTTCAAGGATATAGATTTGTCATTTATTATAAAAATGGCTATTAGAAACTTGCCAAGATGACCAACTGATGAAGAAATAAAGTTGTTCAGAAAAGATTGCTTGATTTTCTTTCAGAATACCATCTTAAAAATAATAGAATGATCCCTCTTGTGGTTTAGTATAGTTAAAGGCTTCAGCTCTATTTCTCCAAAGGTCATGATGTTATCTAAAGTAAGCTGTCAAAGACTTGATTTATTATTAGGTAACCTTATTAAAGTAAATCGCCTAACAGGTATAGAAGCAGATTCCATAAAAGAATCTCATTCTAGATTGATTGAGAATCCGTTTGTTAAAGAAATATGTTGTAATTATGACTTTGAAAAAGATCGATTAGATTTCATTTTTCTCAACAATTTTTAAATTGGTTAACATTACAAATGATTATTGGCATTTGAAAATAAGGCTCTGCGACGAATATTGGGAGTTAAATGGTGGGATAGAGTGTCAAATACCAGAATCAGAGAAATAACAGGGGTGCAACCAGTCAATGATTTTGTTAGATTTTCCCATTGGAAATAATTAGGTCATGTTTATAGAAAGCAGGGTATAGTTCGGGATACACCAGGGTCGGTGGCCCCTGGTAGAAGAGGTAGAGGTAGGCCTAGAGACACTTGGATAAGGACTATGAGGCAGGAAGCAGGAGATGATTGTTGGGAAGATCTTGATGAATTAGCTCAAGATAGAGGATGGTGGCGTGAGTTCATTGAGGCCCTATGCATCCCCATGGGTGCCACAGGAAATGATTGATTGATGATACTGACAATGTTTCAACGCAATGCCTCAGTTGAAAGAGGATTTTCAATAAATAAATATTGCATGGACAGTAATTTACATGATCAGTCATTAGTTGCAAGAAGAACTATATGTGATGAAATCAGAGAGATGGATTGGGACCCGTCTTGATTTGAAATAGACAAACGGTTGTTATTAAGCTGTCATAATGCTTGTGGATATTATAAGGATTACCTCAAGGAACAAAAGAAAAAGAATATGGAACAAAAAAAATGCAGCTGTGAATAAAAGTAAAGCAATGGAAGAAATAAGAGAATTTGAAGAAGAAAAAAAAGGATAATAATAGAAGAAAAAGAAAGGAGTTCAAATCCTAGCGGACCAAATTCTAACCTGGAAAAAATATTTGGGGGGAATTATGATTTTCTGTATATAACACATATTATATAACTTAATGTATATATTTTGTTGTATTAAATATAAAACAAAAGAAAGAAAGCAGAGCATGAATCTGGTACCTTCATAAAATTTGTTATTGCTAAAAAATTAAATTTGGTTTTCTTATTTCTTTATTACTATTATATATTTAGGACATTTCTTTTGTACCAGGTCGGTATGGGGTGGGTCCTGGTGGGCTTTCTTTTATTTTTATAATTTTAACAAGATTTTGATTCTTTACCAGAATTTCATGTAGGTCAGGGAAAAGTCAGGAAACTTGAAATTGGAATTTCAGGGGACACCCTGTTCTTTGATTGTGTCAGGCTGGTTGATCTTAGTGCACATTACCTGTTCCTGTATCACAACGAGCTGGGTCTCTAACTCTTGTCCCTTGTATTCAGCATGGGTTTGTGTACACAGACTTGTGCATTATCTGACTTTTTGAAGGAGACTGGCCTGCTCCATTTTATTTGACTCTTGTAGATTGCTCCAGCGTCTGAGGTAAGCGGGCCTCCTCCTGATGCTGCAGCGTGCTTCCTTCTTCTTGATTTTCGCTTGTTTCATTGCCTTTGTCTTTTGTATTTTTGCTGCCTTGTGGGTAAGAGGCACAGGCTATGGAAGTAAACTCAGAATACAACCCCTGCTACCTTGTAGGTTAACCTTTTGAGGTAAAAGATATGGGAGTAAACCTAGATTACAAGTCTTCCCTCTGGTGTAGGGAAAAAGTAGGCCAGACCTGCTGCTTATCTAGGCAAATGCTATGGGAGTAAACCCAGAAAGAAAATCTAGGGGTGGAGGGCTGGCACCCCATCCCCTTATATCTTTCTTTCCCACAAAGCAATCAGACAGTGATAAGGGAAAGGATAGGTAAAAGCTTATCCGAACCTTAAATATTGGGGCCTTAAATGTGCGTAGTTGTAGTTCAAGTGAGGAAAAGAGAGAGGATATTGGAGACCTATTTAGAAGTAGATCTCTCGATGTCTTGGCATTGAGTAAGACAAAGCTAAAGGGAGTAGGCGAAGTTAGCTTTGGAAGTGGGAAGGGCAGAAAGTCTGGAGTGAGTGAAAGTAGTAGGGCGAAAGAAGGTGTGGCACTGATAGTAAGAGAGGATCTGAAAGATTTGGTGAGAGAGTGGCGGGAAGTTTCATCAAGACTGATGTGGGTACAAATGAGGATTGGTTCTGAGAAATGGGTGTTTGTTAGTGTGTATGGTCCAGGGAAAGAGAGGAGTGAAGAGGAAATTGAAACATTTTGGAATGGATTGAGAGAGTGTGTGCAAGGTTTTGATTATAATGAAAATGTTGTGTTGGGTGATTTGAATGCTAAAGTAGGAGAGGTGCCAGTAGAAGGTGTGATTGGTAAGTATGGAGTGAGTGAAAACAATGAAAGTGGTGAAAGGTTAGTGGAGTTTTGTTTGGAATGTGAGTTGGTAGTAGGGAACACCTTCTTTAACAAGAGAGGTGTTCATAAGTATACCTGGTTTAGATATGAAAGAGGAACGCCTGTGGAGAGAGCATTAATGGATTATGTGTTGGTGAATAAGAGGATACTTGATAAGCTGTTAGATGTGAATGTGTTGAGGTGTAGCTGGTGGTATGTCCGATAATTTTTTGGTGGAAGCAAGATTGAGAGTGGGGTATGGCTGGAGGAAAAATGGAAGGAAGTGTGATAGAGTAAGAATCATGGTTGAAAAGCTGGGTGATGAGAGAGTAAGAATAGAATATCAGAGTTTGCTAGAGTCTAAATGGAATTAAGTGAAAGGAGAAGAAAGGAAGTGGAAGATGAGTGGGAGCTGTTCAAGGAAACAGTGATTGGTAGTGTGACAGAAGTGTGTGGTAAGAGAAGAGTAAAAGGAAAGGGTATTAAAAAAAATAGGGAACGGTGGAATGAAGAGGTGAAAAAGGTGGTATGCGAGAAGCGATTGTTATTTGAAAGGTGGCTGCAAGATAAAAGGCTGAAAGTTATAGTGTATTCAAGGAGAAAAGAAAGGAGGTTAAAAGGGTGGTGAAAGAAGCGAAGAGAATGGTGAAAGAAAGGTGGAGTGAAAGATTAGTGAGAGGTTTTAGAAGAAATAAAAAGATGTTCTGGAAGAAAATAAAGAGAGTAAGTAGAGCTGAATCAGGTATGGAAATGTGTGTGAAAGATGCAAATGGAGAGGTACTGGTTGAAGATGAGGATGTATGGAATAGAAGGAAGGAGTATTTTGAATGCTTGCTGAATGTAATGGATAACACAAGCGCTGAGATTATGTCTGTGGCAGCCGAAGGGAGGCAGATTAGTGGTGTGAATGTAATGGATGAAAACATTAATGCTAGTGAAGTTGAAAATGCAGTAAAGAGTTTGAAAGCAGGAAAAGCTGTGGGTATGGATGAGATAAAGGGTGAATGTTTAATGTATGGTGGAAAAGTCATTACTGAATGGTTGGTAAGGCTGTTGACTGTGTGTTTTATAGCAGGACGTGTGTCTGAGGCTTGGAAGTGTGCAGCGATTGTGCCTTTGTATAAAGGAAAGGGTGATATGCGCGATTTTGCTTCCTATAGGGGGATTAGTTTGTTATCAGTGGTTGGTAAAGTGTATGGAAAGATTTTCATTGAGAGAGTGAAAATTTTTACAAATGAGTCAATTGGAGAAGAACAGTGTGGTTTTAGAACAGGAAGAGGGTGCAGTGAGGCAGATATGTGAGAAAGCAACCAGGAAACGTGAGAAGGTATTCTTTGCTTTCATGGATTTGGAAAAGCCATACGACAGAATAGACAGGGAGGCTTTGTGGAATGTACTAAGAATATATGGTGTTGGTGGAAGTTTACTGAGAGGAATTCAGAGTTTTTATAGTGGTGGCAGGGCTTGTGTAAGAGTGGGTTTGGAGCTGAGTGAGAGTTTTGAAGTGACAGTGGGTCTGAGACAGGGTTGTGTGATGTCGCCATGGCTTTTTAATCAGTATATAGATGGAGTAGTGAGGGAGGTGAAAATGAGAGCATTGGATAGAGGTTTTGCTATGAAAGATCTTGGTGGACGGGAGTGGGAAGTAAACCAATTATGGTTTGCAGACGATACTGCATTGGTTGCTGACTCACAGGAGAAGTTACAGAGTTTGGCATAGTATGCAAAATACATAAATTAAAGATAAATGTTGGAAAGAGTAAGGTTATGTTGTGTAGTCGAGATGAAACGGCAGCAATGGAAATTATGTTGAACGGTGAAGTGAATGAGGATGTAGAATCCTTTAAATACCTTGGTTGTGTGATAAGTTAGAATGGATGTGTGAATAAGGATGTTCAAAGTAGAGTGAAGGCTGGTTTCTCAACAGCTGGTGCTATGAAAAGTGTTTTGCAAGAGAGCGAGTTTAGGAGTTGGGATAAAGAAAGTTTTGTATGAGAGTATAGTTGTCCCGACTGTTTTGTATGGTAGTGGGTGTTGGGGACTGAAAGGGAGTGATCGTCAGAAATTGAATGTGATGGAGATGAAGTGTCTGAGAGGTATGTGTGGTGTAACTAGATGGGATTGAATTAGGAATGCGGACATTCGAGCGAGAATGGGAATAAATGTGAAATTAGATGAGAGAGTCGATAAAAGAGTGTTGAGCTGGTATGGTCATGTAGAAAGAATGAACAAAGAAAGGTTGGTGAAACGACTGCATGAATCAAGTGTGAGTGGTGTGCAAGGACGGGGTAGACTTCCTATGGGATGGGGTGAAGGATGCAGTACAAAAGAGAGAGGAATCAGTATGGATTGTGCTAAACTTGTATGCCAAGACAGGAATGCATGGAGAATGTTTGTGAACAATTGTTAAATGACGCAGCCTTGAGGTTGATACCTCAGATTAGATAGACCCAGTTATGTGTCTAGCTGGTCCGAGGAGTTTAGACAGCCATATGACGACGAGGTGCACATAAATTTGCATTGCTTCGGGTCTACCTCTGACAAATTACGACACCAGCAGTGGGTAGCCCTCCTTCTGTTGCTGTAGTCTGGCAGGCTAGGTTTCTGGACCTGGAGGCCAAGGTGTATGTTAGTGAGCGTTTGTCTTGCTGTCTGATCCAGCTACCCCTAGCTAGGGAAGGAGCCTTGTGTAAAAAAAAAAGGGGGGGGGAGGGAGGTTTAAATCTAGCCTAGTAGTAGGCTTTAGTGTGCTTATAGCATCTTTTGCTCCAGGTGGCATTCACCAGATGGGCTTTTTAAAATAAAAATTTGTTTATGCAATGGATACCCCTCTTGATGAATTCATTTGGTTTTGAGGAATTATATGATTTGATGTCATTTCCATGTCCTTCATATCAGTACACTTTGCCATTTAGGTGATGTTGCAATGACTTAAATGGTGATCAGTTGGGGCAAGATTCGGTGCATCTGGAAGAGGAGGTCAACTTTCCAACCTAATGCCATATTATTTTCATAGATCAAATGGGCATGGTCATGAATGAACAGACCCTTTTGACTGACTGGCCAATGAAGGTCGTTTTTGTTCAACAGCTTCATTTAAATGTTGCATTTGTTCAATATGTAGGTCTGCAGTAACTTTGTTTATTATTGAGGAGCTCATAATAACTTTTACATCCCACCAAATGAAAAGAATGACCTTCTCTTGGCAACCACATCTAGGAGAGTAGGTTTTTGTTTGTTTGCAATCAAGCCATGGCTTTAGGTCTTAATATTGTAGTAAATAAATTACTCAGGTATTTCAAGTCACATGTCCTTCAGACAGTTCATGTTACACCTGAACTCCATTTTTGTGGACTCTTCCCATGTTTATAGAAAGCCTAGACATTACTAATTTTAAGAAGGCATAAGTATTACTTAAGCTAAAACAAGGCCTATTTATAACTGGTTATCATAAAACAGCTTGCAGCAAATTTGGAACAATTTAAAACACTCTAAGAAGCCTCTTTTTTTTTGTCTTGTAAAAATATTAATTTCTGAGCAACCTATTAAATGAAACAAGTTTATTTTCCTTTATAAAATCTGACAGCTTTTTAAGATACTATAAAACCGATATTGAAACCTACTGGTTTTGAGAGCCCCTCTCATTATTCAACTGATGTGGAAAAAAATCACACTAAGTGTTGTCCTTCATTTATATTTCTCATTTATTTTCAAGGGCATTCAAGATGTTGAATAAAGATGACCAACCTTTCATTATTTCACGGTCCTCCTTCCCAGGCCTAGGCCAATTCGCTGGCCATTGGACAGGTGACGTTTATTCAGACTGGTTCAACATGTGGAAATCCATTGGAGGTAGGTTTATGAGGTTTCTCACCCTCTTATATAATAATCCCATAAATAATTGGTTAATGACTTTGGCTTGGTCGGGAAACTCGCTATCCATGGTTTGCCTAAGGGTGGTTTATTCCATCTTGTTTCATCCTAGTTCTATTTCCTGTTCTACTTTTTATCCCATTGGTATTGATGCATGTTGCCACACAGATTTGGATAAAGAACGGCGCTAATGGACTTATGTAGGCAATACACAATAGTAAATGGATGCAACAAATTGTAAGGTTCATTCCACTGTGAGGTTACGGCCGAGCCCGGTAGAAACACCGCCTCCGATATAGACAAAATTAAGACTCGTAGTTTTGGTAAGTCGCTGGATAGTCCCGAATCAGGTCGACCTAATGGCGGTTATCTTACGGTGTAGATACCCTTGGTTCGGATTCCACCGTAAAACAAAAGTCTTAAATGAGTATGACCAGTGGTAAAAAAAAATCATTCCACTCTGAAACAGCTCGAGAGAGTGGAGGATTTGCACTCAACGATCCCTTCTTACCACTTACCCACGACGTCCGCAAATGGTTCTGCTTTTTGTGAGTCCTTTTAGGCTGCATAGCAAAGGAGATGGGAGACAGCCGACAAGAATCTAAATTTGCGTACGTACCATTGCGCCACGACTTAATAAATACATCGACGCGTTCACGTCGTTTTCTGCCACCTCTGAATTGTGCACACTCGAGAGACGCAGCGCTCCACTGAATCTTCTTTTTTTTGATGACTTCTTGGTCCCTCGGAAAGTCCGGCACATTCTCCTAGAATGTCCACGCCTGGCGGAGCTTCTTGGTGTATCTGTTGTCCCAATATCGCGACATGCCGGGTCGCTCCTTTCTTTTTGCTGCTGGTTTTATCATAAGCTTTCACTTATAAAAGGAAATGTATTCTATACCGAGGGGTGCACAGAACAAATTACATTGCCGAAAGGAAGCGGCAATAAACGCATTAGCCTTGTAATTTTATGTGTTTAAAATGTAAGAAATTGGAAATAGATGGGCCATGGAGTTTTATGCTTCGTGATTAAAACGGATTAAAGTCACGGTAAAAAGACATTAAAATGAGAATATCTTTACGTTGTTTTTTTTTGGGGGGGGGTGATATTTTTACCACTAATCTACGCAAAAGAAAGTGACCATAAATGGACATTTGAGTAGGAATCTCTTTTGACCCCCTTTTCTTTTTGGTTGATGTTGTTACCACAGGAGCTCTCGTTAGCCTAGTGGATAAGATGTTGGATTTCGAGCACCTAGGTACCGTTTTCAATGGGCGGACACATTCAATGGGCGGACACAAAACTTCAGTTTATGTTAGAGATTAGTGAAAGCGACGTGCCTACTTCAAAAGGGCGGGGGGAAAGTTTAGCTCCTACACTCATCATCTTGCAGGTAAGCAATCACAACATCTCTGTCCTTCCTTTCTTTACCCTACCGATGTGGTATTTTATTCACACACCGCTGACCTGGAACGGGTGGTCTCTTCCCTCGGTGACGAAGGGTTCTCCGATCGCTGATTAGTGTCAAAGCATACTGTTACCCTGCACCCTCCCCTTGGTATTTCCACAATTGTCATTCTGATTTTTATGCGAATTTCTTTATCCGGTCAGGGGGAGGATCTCGCCCACGATTGAAAAGGAACAGTTGAGGTAAATTACCTATTACAAAAAAATCCATTTGAAAGAAAGTGGCAATAAATTTGCATTAGAGTGGGAATGTCTTGTGGTACCCTTATTCTCAGTAGATGTTACCACAAGCCTACTCTAAATAATGGTATTAAATAGACTTAGGAAGAAAATGTCCTGTGATTTACTTTTTGGGGGAGATTTTGTTACCACAAAGCGACTTGAAAGACCAACATGTACCAGTTTCCCACAAAGTGGTTCGGTGCACATTAGATTAAGAATATCTGTGGCGCACTTTTCAGTAGGTTTTACCATGCACCTAGTCCAAAAAGGGCAGTAAATAGACTTTAAGAGTAGGAATGTCCTATGACGTACTCTTTCTTTTTTTGGTAGATGTTGTTACCACAAACCTACTCGGTATTCCAATGGTCGGAGCAGATATCTGCGGCTTCAATGGGAACACGACCGTAGATTTGTGCAGTCGCTGGATGCAACTCGGCGCATTTTATCCATTTTCTCGCAATCACAACACCGATGATGCAATTGTAAGATGGTCTCATTAAATAGACATTTTGGTATGCGGCTTAACACCCTCTTTCCTCCGTTGTGGGATCTATCTATCTAGACATTCAAAAGGAGGTAGAAGGATAATATAAAACGAATGAATAAAGAGAAGTGACCTTAATATCAGAACTGTTATGTTTTAAGGCCCGGCTTTTGCATGTGTCAATGCCATAAAATGGAATTTGAGGGAAAGAAAAGGCCTTGGGGCAAGTCATGGCCTGCTAGTCTCCCAACCTGACAACGTCATTTAGCTCATGGGATTATTATCAAAGAGCAAGTGTCAAGACGAGCCTTTTGCATAAGTAACAATTTCATTAGGGTGTTTCTTGCTCTGCCACTGCCGGGAGAAGTCTTCAACTATAATTGTTTTCCTTAAACTAGGGCGGACGCACATCAACGCCTCTAAAAAATGGCCCCCTTCCCTCCCATCCCTATGCCCTATTAAGCTTAAAATCACCCCCCTCCCTTCCAAATCAACCCTTTTTAGTGATGAGGTGCTATGGACAGTAGCATTTCATCGAACCAGGGTTCGACCTCGGCAAAAATCGGGTACTCTGGCCTGTAGCATCTCGCCCACTTAATGAACCGTTGGGTAGAAGCTCCCAAGGAGGGAGCCTCCATGCACATCTCTCATACAAGATATCCGCTTGTTCGTCTCACATAGCATAAGCTACCAGCGAGAGGATGTCATGTGTTGCAATGACAACCTCGCTGCAGCTGACATCTGAAGAATCGTGCTCCCTCTTGGCCTTAGCACCCACACTTTTCCCTCTCGTCCCCATTGCTTGCATGGGGAATTGTGGCCAGATATCTTCCACACAATTTCATCTTGTCTAGCTTCACCGCTTTATTTACAGATCTTTCCTTAAACTTTGTGTGATCCTGCCTCGTTTGTATTGCGCTTTAAATTCGAGGGAAATAACAAACCGTGCAAACTAATCACCTTCACTATACCTCCCTCTTTCCTTCACCACATTCTACACTCACACGCGATTCAGCTTCCAAATTATTGGGTTGAAGAATAAGTTCTTGCGGTTTTATCAAATTTATTTATTACCATTAACAATTTTAGAAAAACTTCATTTTTAATTGATAACAATATGCAATTTAAACAATAATGTATTCTCCGTTGTTATTTACGACTTCTTCCCAACATTCAACTAGTTTTTCAATTCCTCTGCAATAAAAATCTTTGGATTTTGACTCGAAGAATTCGTCTAACCAGGTTCTTAATTCCACATTAGTATTGAACGAAATGCCGCGCAAATTGTTGGAGAGCGATGGGAACAAATGGAAATCCGATGGAGCCAACTCTGGCGAATATGGAGGATGTGGCAGGATTTCCCAATTAAGCGTTTGGATGGCGTCTTTTGTCATATTGACAATGTGAGGACGAGCATTGTCGTGTTGCAGAAGGACTCCATAACGTCGATGAGGTCGCTTTTCACAAATAGCTTCGGCGACTCGATACATTTGTTGAACATAGAGTTCTGCATTGAAAATCTCGTTGTTCGCAAGGAGGTCATAAAGAATGATGCCTTCACAATCCCACCACACACTCAGCATCGTCTTTCGGGGATGAAGCCTTTGCTTTAATCGCGGAAGTGATTTTTATTGGGGCTAAGCCATTGTTTTCAATGGTTCATGTTGACATAAACACACCACTTTTCGTCGCCAGTGATGATGCGGTGAAGAAATCTGTCCTTATATCCACGAGTAGTCTCGTGACGAATAAGCAAACCTGCGACAATCGTGGAGCGTTGAAGTTTGTTGCTTTCGCTCAAAGCGTGCGGAACCCATGCACCGAGTTTTTTAACTTTCCCCATCGAATGAATGTGATTCACTACAGTTTTCTGATCACACGCAAATTGTACAGACAATTCTCTAGTCGATTGACGAGGATTTTCATGAAGAAGGTCGTTCAATCGATCTTCATCCAACTTAATGGGGCGACCAGAACGTTCTTCGTCATTAAGATTGAAATGAGCGTTTTTGAAACGTGAAAACCACCATTGAGCTGTCCTTTCTGATAAAGTCATTTCCTCCGTACACAGCACAAATATCGCGACGAGCTTTGACTGCGTTTGCATTGTTCCCGTCTCGATTGAAAATGAATACCAACAAGTGTCGAAAATGCGCCTTTCTTTCATTCCATTTTGAGGGTACAGAACAAAAATTAAATAACACAACCTTTAAATAAACCGCAATGACTTATTATTCAACTTCAAGACGTAGCCTAAGGAAAAGCCTAACAGTCTACGCTGTTAAGAGACGTAGCCTAACCTTTGTAAATTTTGCTCTCATTATTTATTATTGTTTCTTAATATTAACCATAGGGTTCTATTGTTCTTTCCCACAACTTGAGTGAGTTTCATAATTTGCAGTATTTACTTTACCCTTTTTTTTTGTAGTTATTGGGTAATCATTATTGATGGTCTTCTAATTCTGTCCTTTTTCTATTCCTTTGTCCAAAGGATCAAGACCCTGTGGCTCTGGGAAGTCTTGTGGTTAACAGTGCCAGAAAGGCACTGTTGCAGCGATACACGCTCCTTCCCTTCCTGTACACACTTTTTTCCAAGGCTCATTCAACTGGAGTGCCCGTGGCCAAACCTCTCTTCTTCAAGTAAGTTGAGTGTCAACAGATTCCATGGTAATTGGTTTTAAGATTAAGGAAATTATATAATCTAACGAGGCATTTTCCCTCCAAAGAGGAGGAGAGAACAGATAATAAAAAACTAGGATAAAAGTCAGGGAATGTGGTACTGATAAAGGACTGCTCTGATGAACCTAGTTGCTGGCTGGCTCCTGCAGTACGCATTTAAGTGTCAATTGAGGACTGGAGTTGTCACTCTAATATTGAAGAATAGCATGGCAAAAAAGTCATTTTAAAGTCTTTGGAATACAATTGGCTTAGAATGGTCCTGATGATCCTTGTTAATCTTGGAATATAGTGTCCGCTACTTTACGCCAACATCTCTGTCAACTTTCGACTTTCTAAATGTACGAATGACTCCCGAAACTAAAACATAAATCTGGGAAGAGAAGTCGACCAAGGTTCCTTTTGGTTTGTTTGTTGTTCGAGTCATCCTGATGGTACATTCACTGATTTTGCTCCCTCTTCCATTTTTCTAGTCCCCTCACAACGTCCTGGTTTTCCTTGGAGGAGAAACACAACCTCTCGTTCCCAGTGCGCCGTAGGGAGGTACCCTCCTTTGTATCGAGAGAAGAAGCACGTCCTTCCGGTCTCAGTGCCCGCAAGGATAGACACGACAAGAGGACGTATTACTTTTGACATTTTTAGATCACATTTTGTGTCACGCTGTATCCGTGCCAGTCTACGCAGATGGCTCCAAGTCACAGGATGGGGTCGGTTTCCACACCGTATCCTCTCTGTTTGAAGTTGGTGGGACTCTACCAGGCCCTGAGTCTGTCTTCACAGCCGAATTGGTCGCAATACAACGCTCGGTACGAGAGAGAACGCATATTGCCCGGTCCGAGACTGGATTGTGATCTATAGAAACTCACAAAACGCCATGAGTGCTCTTTGGGCATTGGAATCTCTACGGACCCGGGTTCGCGATGAGCGTGACGCTGCGATTGCTGCGAGCCAGGCGGATGTCGAGATTATTTTCTGCTTGGTTCCTGGACATGTGGGAATTGCGGAGAATGAGCGTGCCAAAGAGTCCGCGAGGACTGGTCAACCAGACCAGTGTTTGGCTCTGTCTCACACCAACTACCTCGCAGGAATCAGGGTAATCCTCCAGGCTGCTTGGTAAAGAAAATGAGAAACTGCCGAAGGGAACTTAAAGTTGGGTGCCATTGCTCCGCGACTGTTCCCATGGACCTACCCCACAATGCCGCCAGCATTTCAAGATCGCTTTCTGTCGTTTTCGAATTGGGTACACACACTGGACGCACCGTCATTTGATAGAGCGCTCTCCTGTACCTTACTGCGACGACCGCGTTGTCCCCCAGACTGTTCGGCACATTTTCGTTGAATGTTCCAGTCTGAGTGATCTTCGCTCACGTTAACTGTCCCAATACCGGGATGAGCTTAGTTGCTACCACTGGTCCCTTCTACTCGGGACAGATGTGTGGATTATTTGATTTTTAGAGGAGCATTGCTTTCTTCATCTTATTTCACTCTTTGGTGTTTGTCGCATGATCCTGCGCCGTGTGGAGACGTCCCTCCCCCGGAACTCGTAGCGGGCTTCTTTTTTCTTTCTTTTGCTTTGATTTTGTTTATTTTCTTTGTTTGCTTTAATATTTGTTAATTTTAAAGTAACCTACTACTAGGCCCCAATTTTAATTACGGCTACTTCTGTCCTTGTTGGCAGTGGCCATATCGGTACTCAATAAAATCCAAAACATCCAAGAGTCGAACGCGCCTTCGGCATCCAACGTTGATTATTCTAAAAACTTAAATTTCCTTCTCTAAGACCCACATAGAGATGTCAAGTATAACATGTGCAACCTCTCTAGTTGATATCTAGAAGATTGACTTTCCTCCCGGTGACAACGCCTGCAGTTTGGCAGTCTGCCCCGCTCCCAATGCCTGAGGCAGCATCTACGCCTGCATCCTCTTCCACACACTTTACCACCTTCATATGACGGTCTCTCTGCGTGACACGCAATGGAATCTATCGCTGAATTTCGGAATTTGGTTCTACCACTGTTTTTACCACCACTTCGCACCGTATGGGGCCTCTTTCAGTTGCGATCTACAGTTGAGTGAGAGTTTCTAACCACGGGTTTGTGCAGCCGCCACAAAGTCGCTTTTTACTTTTAGTTAAATATAATAATTCTATGACGCTCTTGCGAAAATACCTTGTAGGTATTCTTAACCCCCCTACGTTAGGGCCAACTTTAATGATTAATAATTGCAGGCACCCCCGAGACACCGAGACGTTCGCTATTGATACGCAGTTCATGTGGGGAGACGAATTGATGATCATTCCTGTCCTTAAAGAGGTACGAATCGCCCCCCTCCTCCTCTTGGAAAATAGCAATAAAGTACTTACAATTGCCTTACTTAAATAGAGGATGGATTGATTGCAATACACAAATCTCTTTGTTTACTGCATATACCTATTCTTACCACAACCACAGTGCATAATGTGTATTGTATTTGCATATCGTAATACTAGTGGCTGGATAAAGCCGTGCTTGGCTATGCCTGCATGTGGAGCCACTTGCCCACAGGGGCAAGTTTCACCGTATCCCCCAATGGGCAGGCAACTTCTGATGCCGTTGAAAGTTTTGTGTAAACAATCGCTGTGGTCGAACCTGTGCTTCAACGCGAGAAGTCCAACGCTTTATCCACTGGGCTAAGATTAAATTAGTTGGTGCGTGGATGAGAAGAGTTGATGAAGGTGGAAAGGATGAAAGAAAGTCATTAAATTAGAAAAGGAAGAATGATTGAGGGTGTGAGAGAGGAAACGTGTGTGAACATAGAGATAAAGCCACTGTGGAACAAATTTAAGGAAGTGAGAGTGGGTAGTGCAAATGCTGTGTGTGGGTATGCTAGAACTGGCAAACGAAAGTGAAACGCTTAATGGTGGAATGACGATTTGAAATATGCGGTGGAAAGCAAAAAGGAGACATATTTGCTAATGTTTAAGTGTGCACCTGATAATGTCCGGCAGATGTGAATGAATGTATGTAAGGAGGCAAAAAAAAATGTAATTAACAATAGGAAGAAAGGAGTAAATGAAGTATTGTCACAGAAAAATGAGTGAGTATTTGGGTGGGAGTAAGAAGTGAGAAACTAAGAAAAGAGTTGTGCGGACATCAAGGATAATAATAATTTGGTAACCTAACCTACCACTGATCTACACTCTTATTGAGGTCTTTTATTGTTCGTTGGAGACCCGCAACTTAACCCGTGTCCGAACCACGGATATCTACAGCTCCTGAGCACTGCCGTGAAATTGACCCGACTGATCATTCCCGATGTTGCTTAACTTCGCTCTAATCGAAAGCAGTGTTTCCACTCGGCTAGGCCGTAGCCTTCAATGATAAGATGGCCTGGCACTAGTGAGCAGTGAAGGGGTCAAGGTCAAAAGTATATGGCGAGACTACTCTGACGAGTTTTATAATGTGTGGCTATGGAAGATGACGTGAATGGGAATATGATTGGCTTCGTGGGTATAAACTAGATGTTGTATCCGGGTATGGAAGAGCTAAGCTTGTATTTGTTGTGCCCCGCAGAGGGAAAGTACTCTGTGTAGACTGCTACACCAGGTATCTGAAGGAGCGGCACTTCCTCCCTGCCGGGATGATCCATTTAAAAACAGCCTCTTGGTCATAGTGCTCGCAGTTGTGTACCTTCCCTGTCCCACTGTTTGCAGAACCTGGGGCTTCATATCTTCCACTATTGTCACTGCCTCTATTCAGCTTTTCCGATCTGATCTCTCCTACCTAACTTCTGGCTAATTGGGGGGAGGACTATGTCTAGTTTGCTACCCCTGGTCCCTGAAGAAGCGGCTCCTCCTCCCGGCCCGAGTGCCCATAAAGATCACTGAGTTAACTTGGATACTTTTAAACAGGTTGCAAGAGACCAGGACTTGAGGGTACCTTAGCGTTTGGGCTCGAATGACGGGACGATCGGGTTTGCCCCAATAACCATTTACCTGCGCGTAATGCGCCTGACCACCTCCCTGCGGCCGTTCTCGGGTGCATAAGGTTGTACTGCTTGTGGCGGGCAAGCTTTACTGCCTTGTTGGCTGCCAAGCCAACTAAAAGTCTTGGGGTCCCGTCTCTTCGATGAGGGTCTATCATCAAAAACTGACCCGTCAGCGCCGAGTTAGGTCGGGACCACATATTCCTCTAACGGAATTGTCTCGTATTCTGGGCCAATTGATACGAGCTGCTGATGCTCCCGTCTCTTCCCGTTACCTGTTAGCTATGTTTTTGCGGGAGACTATGCTGGGCACGTTCCTCTTCCCAATCCTCCCGGAGTATGAGTTTTGCGACCCCACCAGCACGAGATGAAGCCGGGCGGGATGATATGCGATTTACACCAGGCATGATGTCTTTTATCTGATATAAATACCTTCTTTCAAGCAGTAGCAATGCTACTACACCTAAATAGTAGGTATACTGTTATTTCTGCGTATATTCCACCATAAGCCGAGTTCCACACAGGATACTTCTGCCGTGTCGTAGCAGCGCGGTTTCCGAGGCCCTTTCTACTCCTCGGGGATTTGAACGGTAGACACCCCCTGTAAGGGACTACAACATCTTTGCCAGGGGTCAGGTCCTTGCCAACCTAATCGACGAGTTAGATATAATTGTCCTAAATGTGGATGAGTTTATGCATCACTGTCCGAAAACCGTTTCATTTTCCTGCTTTGATCTATCCGTGCTCTCAGGATGGCACAACCTGATTTGAGGGTGAAAGCTGGTCGATGCCCTCAATGTTAGTGATCACTTAGCCATTCAAATAGCATTTTCTGGGCCACTGTCGCCTGAAAAACTGCCTTGGTGGTTGATGCCTCCGAGATTTTCTCCGGAAACCTCAACGACGTGGGCCTAGTTACTATACCTAGAACATCTGGTCATTTTGCACGCCGTCCGCTTCCTTGGTGGTCAGCCGAGTCTGAGACGGCCCTCAGAGAGAAGTGATATGCCTATATGCGCTATAATGCCTCCCGAACGACCTTGCAGTCGGTGAATTTATTCGAGCTAAGCGTAGAATCCGGTATGTTTCGAAGCACACCGGCCGCTCTTCCTGGCTGCACACGTGTCTTCACTTAACGAGAAGCCCCCTCTTGCAGAGGTGTAGAAACGAGTCAAAAGGATTCGGGGCAAGTATTCTCAGGGATCGCATTCTCGAACCCCGCGTTCGTGGCAGATTCCTTCGCGACCGTTTTCTACGCATTCTCTAGCAGGAATGCTGTCGCTGAAGGCTGCCGATTGGACTTTACCTCCAAAGGCGAAGAACCCTTCAAAAATAAGTTTACATCGAGTGAGTTGCGTCCCGCTCTCGTATCGTGCGCAGACACCGCTGCTGGTCCGGATGATGAGTGAGGCATTGCCTTTCTGTGACATTTTTTCAACAGGATCTGGGTAGAAGGTATCCTTCCAGACTCCTAGCGAATCGTTACTGTGCTCGCTTTTCGAAAACCGGGGAGAGATCACTCTACCCTGTCTGATTCCCGCCCAAATTCTCTAGCCTGAGTGTGCAAATTGATCGAGAAATGGGCAAATGTTAGATTAGCCTTTTTCCGGAACAACGGAGGTCACCAGTCTCGTGCGCAATGCTGCTTCCGCAAGTTCCACTCCACGTCATATGCTCTGCTCCAACTGGAAAATGCCGTCTGCAATGCCTTCCTTCCTAGACACCACTACGCCACGGTGTTTTTCGATCGTGAGAAGGCCTATGATATCGCATGACGATTGGGTATCATTTAGACTCTACACGATGAGGGTGAGGGGACGCCTCCCAATCTTTGCCATGAGCATCAACGGTATCACCTCGGTTCTGTCGGAAGATTTTCTCGCTGCGCTCTACGTGGATGACCTTTCGATCTCTTTTGGTCCGGCCTAGATGGCAATTGGAGCGTCAACTCCAACAGGCATTAAACCTCGTCTCTCGCTATGCCGAAGCGCAGAAGCTTCGGTTTTCCTTTTCCAAGACTAAGGAGGAGCCGCCAACCACTGCTCCACCCCGTCCCGGACATGTCCCTAAACGGGGTTCGCCTGGACGTGGTGGATTTGCACCGTCTCCTTGGTCTTGTTTTCGACCGACGCCTCACCTGAGAGGCTCATATTCGCAGACTTGTGTCTCTTGTACCTGATTCATGGTCATTATTCGTTCCGTGACGTTCAGTACCTAGGGTGCTGATATTGCTACTTCCTTGCTTTTCTATCGAGCTGTTGTTCGCTCGAAGTTTGACTACGGATGCGGAAGGTGGACTTGATCCACCACACCAGATTCCGCCTTGTGACCAGTGCCTTCCCCATGTACCCCATTGAGAGCCTACTTGTCAATGCTGGGGAGATGCCACTGGCTCTGCACCGTGTAAAGTACATTATGCGCCTGTACGCGCGAGCCCAGCACCTCCCTGGTTCGCCAACCGCTCTCACTGCATCTGCAGCCCATCTAGACGCTGCCTATTCCCCGGAGAGAACCAGTCATACCCTTAGCCCTTTGGATTTAGAGCTAATAAACTCCCTCGAGAACTCACTCAGTGTAGCTCTCGGACTGGTGGTGCCTCTGGTTCTGCCCAGGACGCCACCCTGGAGGGTACCACTTTTGACTATTTGTCGCTGGCTTCCGTTTCCACAGCGCCGGGAGTATTGCGTTCTTTTTGGAGCATACTCGGTTTCACGCTAGATCCGTGCCAGTATATTCGGATAGCTCCAAGTCTCAGGATTGGGGAGCGGTTTCCACACTCTATCCCCTCTGTTTGAAGTCAGCCGGGCTCTACCAGGCGCTGCGTTTGTCTTCACAGCCGAGCTGGTTGCAATCCACCGCTCGGTACGGGAGATAACCCGTCGCGCCCGGTTTGGAGACCGGATTGTGATCTTTAGCGACTCACAAAGCGGCATTGGAATCTCCACATTCCCTACTTCGCGCTATACGTGACACCAAGGTCGCCACGAGCCGGGTGGATGTCGAGATTATCTTCTGCTGGGTCCATGGACATGTAGGAATTGCGGAGAATGAGGGCGCCAAAAAGTCCGCGAGTACTGGGCGACCAGATCACCGCAGATTATATGGCAGGAATCAGGGCAGCTCTCCAGGCTGCTTGAAAAGCAAGGTGGGAGACGGACGAAGGAATTTTAAAGGTGCGTGATTGTTCTCGTGCCCCCCCGCCCCGTAAGGGGCGCGGCGATTTGCCATCCTGGCCACCGTGCTGACGGGACTCAGCGCCCCGCTTGACCCCAGCTTAGCCTCTTCTTCCTTCAGTTTTCCTTTCAATTATTTGTATCCTTCTTTCCAACTCCTCTTGCTATTGTTTCCCTTCTGCTTCTCCAAAATTCCCATTGTTTGGGTAGTTCGTTAGCTTTAGGTAGATTTAGGTTTTTATTTTTAACAGGTTAGTTTAGTTTAGTTATTTAGGTACTCTCTTTTACTTTTTTTTCACTTCTCCCTTCTCCTTTTCTTTTTCTGTTTCGACAGAAGTTGCGACTATGGCTTTTTGGGCCCCATAGTCCTTTGCTACTCGACCAGGCTATGCTTTTGGACTGATCCTTTCTTACTTCTGCCTCTGTACGGGTCGAAGGATGCGCCCACTGGGGGGCATCGTCTGCAGGATCGTGCCTTAGAGGAGGTTTGGTTGCCTGGGTCGTCATTTTGTTTCTGGGAGGTCTTTGCACTGCAGTCCAGAGAATCTCCGTTATGCTGCTCCGCTGTTTTTAAAACGACAGTGGGAGTCGGGGGGCGGGTTACCCCGTCTCGGCTGTATGGGCACTCTTTGTACTCACGATGACGATTTGGTGCATGCCCTGGGCTCCACGGGCAGCCCAAAATAAAATATATACTTATATGGGTAAATTTAAAAAACATAACTCCCAGGTCTCTGGTCATCGTGCCTTGGACCCTGACGGTAGACGCTTTGATCCTTTTGGGTCAGAAGTCGATCCTGAGTTGGATTACGACTGATTTTTAGTCTTGAAAGCGAACGATAGTCCTATTTGTAATGCTGACATCTTGCACGTCTACGAGGATTTTGTTGAGAAATGTGGCGAACCTGCCCAAATGTGACCACGTAATGATGGTGCATTACATGTCGAAGCGAAATCAAGTTTGCAGCATCAGCGAATTAAGACCCTACAGTCTTTAGCTTCTGTAGACATGTCCTCTGCTTCGCACCCGACATTTAACACCTGTAAAGATGTTATCCGATCGAGAGAGTTAATAGATTACGATGTTGACAGGTTGGTATCAAAACTTACCAATCAGAAGGTTGTAAGTGCTCACCGCATTTCCAGGTTTGTGAATGGCGCTAGGTTACCTATCGCCACCATATCATGACCTTCAACAGATTGGAACCGCCCAAGTACGTTAAGGCTGGTTATCTTAACATCCCAGTCAAGCCTTACGTTGAAAACCCACGGCGATGCTTCCATTGCCAACGCTTTAGCCATGTAAGCAAGTTTTGTAAACAGGCAAGGTTGTGTGTGAATTGTGGATCGGATTATCACGGGACGCCCTGTTCTCAATAGCCGTGCTGCCCTAACTGTGGTGGAGAACACCCTGCAACATCACAGCAATGCACTTTCTTTCTCTATGAAAGAGAAATCATTGCCATTAGAAACAAGAGTAAAGGAGATGTATGTCCAACCTGGTGTGAGCTTTTCTGATGCTCTGCGTTATACCGGGCCAAAGAAAGGGCGAAGCCAGAGACCTCCTACTGGTTCTTCTGTGCCTGACCAGGTAAAAGTCCTCCCCGTCTTAAACGTACATCTCCTCGTGATGAACACTCTTGGTCAGCACCTAACAGTGCCTCTGAGGTTACCAACAAGAAGAGGAACCTTCCATCCTCTCCTGGTTCCCCAAGGGTAGTTAAGAACCTTGCTACCGCTCCAGAACATGTGGATGTTGATCATGCTGGTCCTCAGGTGGTATCCATTCCACCTCTGGATATTCACCCTGCCCCTAAAGGACCAAGCTTTTCTTCAGCTCCAAAGCCAGTTATCACTCCACCTCCCCCCTTATTGATACTGTTTTGGAATTCCTTCGATCCCTGAATGAGAAGGAACCAACCTTTGCTCCTTCCCAGGAGCCAGCTGTTGTGGAGGCTACCCCCTCATCTGAGGAGGACTATCAAAAACTGACTCCACATCCTTCTCTATCAGCATCGAATTCACAACGTTTGCCGATGTCCTCGCCACCACCATCGCCTCTACCATCCCATCCAATACCACCAGCTGTGTCAACATCGTGTGTTCCCTCGACACTTAAACTGACCCCTGGAGTTGCTTCCATCTCTGCTTCTCCAGTGAAGACAGTTCTCTCTTAAAACCATTTATCAAAATCTGATGCGCCACCTCTTAAAGAAAAACCAAAGGCAAAACTCAAGCTTCCGATGCCTCCTTTGTCATACTCCAAGCCTAAGGCTAGTATGACACGAACTACTTCCGCTGGTAGTTCAAATCCAAAATCTCCTACCCCTAAGTTTAGGAAGAAATCTACGGTTATGCTTAAACGGTAACAATGTTTCCAATTATTCAATGGAACCTCCAAGGTCTCTTCCCTAAATGAGAAGAGTTCAAGCTCCTGCTTAAGGATTACAATCCTGATTGTATTGCTTTACAGGAGACTTGCTTGGGTACTCGCAAAGTACCCAACATTTCGGGTTTTGTGGGATATTATAAGAACCCTGGAGAACCAATTCATGGTTCTGCTGTTTTTGTTAACAACAGGGTTCCCCACAACCATCTCTCTTAACACCTACCTGCAGGCGGTTGCTGTCCGCCCGTTTTCCAGTGGCCATTATTTAGTCTGTTCGCTGTATCTTCTTCCTGGCGAGGAAAGAGATACAGTTGTTTTAGCTACAAAGTTAGCTAATTTAATTTCTCAACTCCCCCTTTTTTTTGATTGGCGACTTTAATGTTCGACACCCCCTTTGGGGGCACCATGATAACAACCATAGAGGAAATATGATTGAGAGATTTCTGGGCACTAATGATGTTTGCTTTCTTAACGATGGCAGCCACACATCATTTCACATCCAGACGAACAGCTTTACATGTGTGGACTTTTCTCTCTTTTCACCAAGCTGTAGAGCTGAATTTGACTGGGGAGGTCGATCCTGACTTGCGAGGCAGTGATCACTTCCTCATTGTAATAACACCATGTACAGGTGGTCCTTCTCCACCACCTAGCAAAAGATGGAATACAAAAAAAGCAAACTGGCCTAAGTTCAGGCACCTCTCGAGTCATGATGGGTCCTTCCCTCATGAAGATATTGAAGTGGCTATTGATGATCTTCTAGTCCATCATGCAGTTAATTCCTCCATCCCGCTTTCCAGCTCAACTGCTCGTGGACCACAATTTCCTGGTGGTCTACTGAATGCTCGAGAATCGTCACTAAATGTAAACAGGCTTGCCGACGTTCCCGTCGGTGCCCCACGATGGTAAAGAAACTTGCTCGGTTGAAAGACCTCGTTGGATAGTTACATCGCGTCGATATGTTGGCAGACCCCCTGTAGACAAAATCTGGAAGAGGGTCAAAAAGCTATTGGAGAAATCCAATGGCTTTACAGCTCCCAACATTGTTCAGGCCGGAGAACTTTTGAGAGACTTGTCCCATATTTCCGATGTCTTGGCCAGATCGTTTGCTAATATTTCAAACCCAGACAACTATTCCAGCCTCTAGGCTTCAACAGCAGCAGCATCCTATCAACTTTAGGGAGCCTAACATGGATAATGAGTCTTATAACCGGCTCTTTTCTATCCATGAGCTCCATAATGCAATGAAGCACTGTGGATCCACTGCACCCGGATTGGATAGCATTTCCTATGATATGTTTAGGAATATGCATCCATCCCTCCTCTCACATTTGCTGGACATCTATAACTTCATCTGGATTAGGGGCTGCTTCCCTTCTATGTGGAGGGAGGCTGTGGTTTTACCTTTCCGCAAACCAGGAAAGGATGGGACGGAACCCACCCATTACCGCCCCATTGCCCTTACTAGTTGTCCATGTAAATTGTTTGAGAGGATGATAAATACAAGACTCGTCTGGTTTTTGGAGACAAACCATCTTATATTTCCCTCTCAATTTTTTCAGAAAAAAAAAACAAGAGTACTATCGACCTGCTTGTTAGAATGGAGTTTTATATAAGAGATGCCTTTTCAAAGAGGCAGCATTCTGTTGCTGTTTTCTTTGATATTGAGAAAGCCTATGATACCACTTGGAAGCGTGGTATCCTTAAGCAACTCTATGATTGGGGCCTGCGGGGCTTTCTCCCCAGGTCTGTCGAGCAATTCCTCATGTGGTGCACACTACGTGTAAAAGTTGGAAATGCCCTATCAGAGCCCATAGAGCAAGTTGAGTGTGTGCAACAGGGAAGTGTCCTCAGTGTCACCTGTTTCTCTGTGGCCATCAATAGAATTATCGCAAATCTCCCAGCTGAGATTTCCTCAACTCTAAATGTGGATGACTTAGCGCTTATCTGTTCATCGCCTAGACTTCTATTTGTCATCCGTAAACTACAGCGGGTTATAAATACCGTAGCTGATAATGCTTCTTTCAAGGGCTTCCGCTTTTCTGCAGTAAAGATCAAGGCTGTCCACTTATACAATCATAGATCGGTGACATGGGACCCTCCCCATTTGTCACTCTATGGTGTCCCTGTCACCTTTGAGCCCCATTTCAGATTTCTAGGGGTGATCTTTGATTCGAGGCTTTCTTGGAGGCCTTGAAAAGGTCTTGTCTGAAGAGAATGGACATAATGAAATTACTGTCACACACTTCTTGGGGAAATGATCGACGTACCCTGTGGCTTTTGTATTCAGCATTGGTCCAGTCAAAGCTGGACTATGGGTCACAGGTGTACTCCTCTGCCTCGCCGTCCATTCTTGAAAAATTAAATACTGTGTGTAACCAGGGTGTGTGCCTGGCTTCTGGAGCCTTCAAGTCCTCCCCCTGTGTGGAGTGTCTATGCAGAGAACGGGGCTCTTCCTCTTCACAGGCTCAAGTCTAACCTCAAATAGCTTTTTAGACTTGAGCAATTACCATGGTCACCAATATATGAGTGCACGTTCAATTTGCGAACAGTGGCCTCATATGATAGATTTCCTCTCTGGCTCGCCCCTTTAATCTGCGCATGGCCAAGCACATAGGACGTCTAAGGGAGTTTTCTGTTATTCCATTTTCATTACCAAAGATTCCCCCATGGCTCATACATACCACCTGTAGTGGTATGCAAGGGGCTTACTGGTATGCCCAAAGATCACTTCTTGTCTGTAGCCTTAAGAACCATGTATGATCAACACTCCTCCTACCATCGGCCTAGCACCTTTGTGTTCACCGACGGGTCCAAGTCATCGGACGGAGTTTGAGCTGCTGCTCTCTTTCCATCTCAGACAGCATTGGTTCGCCTACCAAGTGCAGCTTCTGTTTTTACAGCAGAACTTGTTGCCATTCTTGCTGCACTCTTTGTTATGGCTCCTATGCCATCTGGTTGTCTTACGATTTTCTCTGACTCCCTTAGTTCTCTGGAGGCACGGTGCTTTTGGTTCTAGCCATCCACTGGTTTCCAAGATCCAGCGGTGGCTTTTTTATCTTTCTTCTATTCACAAGATTTCTTTTTGCTGGGTGCCTAGCTACGTGGGCATCCCGGGTAATGAAAGGGCGGATGCTGCGGCCAAGGAGGCGGCATCATTGGGGTCACCCCCATCAGCCCCAGTCCGACTTTGTTATGTCTATCCTCTCATCACCGAATATGTAGTCGGCTTATGGCAGAAGATATGGGATGAGCTTCCTCCCACCAAGCTCCATTCCATAAAACCTTCGGTCCTCCCATGGCCACGTACCATGAGACCACGTAGACTGGAGGTTATTTTGTGCCGACTGAGGATAGGCCATTGCCGCCTCACTCATGGGCACTTGATGAATGGGCAGCCCCCACCTTTGTGCATCATGTGCGGGGTGCAGCTGTCCATCCGTCACATCTTTGCTGAGTGTCCCCTTTTGAGAAATCTTGGAAGGAGGGTCTTCCCTTTCATTACTGGGAAAATGACCCCCAACAGGTTCTGCGGGGCATCTTGTCTGAGACTCATGTCTCTTTTAGTGTGAATAGAATTTTGTTAATTTTTAGAAGAATCTAATGTTTTAGCCAAAATTTAATATATTGTTTCATGATTTTATATTCTCTATTCTTGCATCTATTGTTGATCCATCTATAGTCTATGTTTTTATCCTTTGTCGAGTTCTCACTAGTTTATTTTTTATATCCTTTTACACCCTTTGATGGTTTTAAATTCCTGTACTTCCATTCTATTGATTTTAATTTCATAGCTATATTTTTGTATATTCTCTAGATGTCTATATTTTTATTGAGAATTTTCATGCAAATTACCCGTCCTTGAATTCGGCTGCAGGCTAGTCCGTTTGGGCTTTGCAGCATTTATTTTCTGCACTATTCATTCATTCCCATGTTTGAAAATGCATGGAGAGAGTAGTAAGCTATTGCGTGGTTTCAAAAGTATTTATGTTAGAAGTAAGACATGCCTTCTGTTGAAAAAGTTAGCAGGTATGAGTGGTTTCATAAAGTGTGTGTGATGTTGTCATTGCTGTTTAATATTTTTATGGATGGAGTACAAAGAAGTACGAATAGGAATGAGCAAAGGTGGTGTGAGACTAATGATGAATGGTGAGGGATATATTATATGTTATATGCTAATTACCCGGTGTTAGTGGCTGAGAGTGAGAGGGATTTGGAAATGTTGATGGAAGCTTTTGATAGTTTGTGTGAGGAGGGGGTGGGGTGTAATATCATAGGTTTTATCTATCTAGGATGCATCGTAACTGATAGGGGTTCAGATGAAGCAGATTGTGACCACAAGATTTTCAATGGTAGGGAAGTCTCTGGGGTGATCAGAGGTTTAGGGTTTGATTGTAGAATGCCGTAGGAGGCTGATGCCAACCTTGGTCTATGAGGATGAAACTATGGAAGTGCAAATGGACAACTTGAGAGGGATACTTGGTGTGTGAATGATAGATAGAGTGAAGAACGACTCGGGAAGAGATGTTTATGGTGTGAACAATGTTATGAGTACTCTCAGATGGTATAGGCATGTAAGAAGAATGTATGGAAATGGACTTGTGAAAGGAATATACGACAGTGTTTGAGAGAGGAAGGGCTGACTGAGGAGCAAATGCATGATATAGTGTATTTTAGATGTGCAGGGAGAGGATTTGTGAGGGGTCACACCAATGGCATCATTTTGTGTGTATGTAGGCAGGGGTTTTGTGAGGGGGCACACCAAGTGAATAATCTTGTGTAGGTTAGATGTGCAGGGGGCACATAAAAGTGAGTGAAAGATGATGGTTAGTTTTAGTTGCATTGATGAGTGGCAATAACATAGTAGTTGGGGACACTCACAACCAATCAATAAATTGCATTGATGTACATCGACCCCACCTTTCGCGAAAGTGTTTTTTGTTGCCTTGAATTTTAAACGTGTTATTTAAACCAGTTTTCATCATCATCACTTAGAAGCAAGTGGATGATATTGTGTATCATACATAGTAGGGTCGGTGCACATCTCTGCCACTAAAAACTACCCACTGCCTGCCAAGATAATTTGAAACCAGTTAATTTAGTGAAATGAGCCATTTATTTTTTAGTAAATCTTTCCTGATCTTACTTCTTAAGAACTTAAAGTTGCTTGTGATCAAGAACCACAGGTTTAACAACATTAACTTTTCAGGTATACAATAATATACCATTGGCAGGTCTAGTACCTAATTTGTATTGCATTGTTGAAAATTTTAATTAACTATAATTATATACCCATTCAGGTTTCTCTCTCCGTCAAGGCGTACTTTCCGCAAGGAAAGTGGTACGATTGGTACACAGGTCGGCCTTTCACGGTGAAGGGGCAGGAGTATTTGACTGTACCTGCCCAATTGGACACGATTCCCCTTGCAGTCGCCGGGGGAAGTGTCTTACCATGTCAAGTTCCTGCAAGTACCACAACTGAAAGGTGCGTGTCGCAATGGGTAGCCTCATTTTATATATATGCCCCGAGTGTCGGTTTTGTGTCAATGTCATAGTTGTGAAAAATTATAAGAGTGGGTGAGACAACCTATCAAATCACATCAGATGGAATGCATTATGGGGGATTTTCAGAGGGCGATTTTCCACTCCAGCATCTCTGACCATTACATGTAGAGGGCTATTATGTTTAGTATCTTACAACGTGCATTTGAGAATACCTTGGTGGGACTTTGTTTCCCCCCTTACTCCACATGGACGAATAATTATAAAAAAAATGTACCCCTCAATTCATTATAATTATGCTCAAAGCCTGGAAGTTGACTCACACATCACTATGATATGATTGAGAGGGAAGAGTGAGATAGATTAAATATTAGGTTGGAAACAAAGTTCTCGTACAATTTTTTTTTTAAAGTTTATTTATTTATACAGAGTGTACGATTAGTTAATGTGTAGTGGTTTACTCTCTCATAGGCCTCGCGTGAAAGTGCTCAGTGACCTAGAGCCTAGATAGACTAGGTCACTATGCATTTTCAAGCGAAGCCTAGGAAAGCATAGGCCACTACACAGTAATTAAGCGGACACCCCATTTATGATATCTAAATTTTCAAAAAATATCCATCAAATGACTTTCTCATGAACAACAACGTCTTCTTTTACTGTATGATTACAAGTCCGGCCTAAACACTGCCCAATCGCAACGTCGTATCAACCAAGCATTTGGAGAAGACACAATTAGTTTAAGAAGTTTCAGCGTGGCCAATTCAATCTCCAAGATCAGCAAAGAAGTGGTCGACCTTCAGTTATTGACAATGACCGTTTGTGTGCCTGTGTCAAAGCTGATCTACATCTGACATCACACGAGCTGGCTAAAAAGTTTAACGTCAGCCATATAGCCATTTTTCATCATTTAGAGGAAATGGGTGAAGTCAGCAAACTGAACGTATGGATTCCACATAAACTAACCGACTTCGACCGTCCAAGAAACGTCGTTTTGATTGGCTGAACAAAGTGGTTAATACAGATGAGAAATGGTGTCTACACTAGAACGTGGCACGCAAAAGAATTTGGACAGACAAAGGTGCACCTGCACATCTTGATAAGGCCGACCGACATCAAAGGTTGCTTATAGTTTGTGTCTAGTGGGATTTGAAAGGAATGATTTTCTGTAAAATGTTGGAACGCAATCAGTCTATCGACGCTCAATTATATTGTCGATAACTGCCACAGGTGGCAGATGTAATTGCGTAGAAATTACCAGAATTGAATGATGTCATGGTTCTTCATGACAACGCCCTACCACACGTTGCAAATCTTACTCGTGAAAACTCCCGGAGCTGAGGTGGGAAGTTCTCCCTCACTCACCTTACTCGACCGACCTGGTACTAACAGACTAGCATCTATTCCAGGCACTGCAGAACTTCTTGAATGACAAAATGTTCGCAAATGATGACGAACTGAAAACTGCAGTTGAAGACTTCTTTGAAACAAACCATTTGAATTTTACAACAAAAGCATACATGGTCTATTCCGTGTTGGAAGCAGGTGCTCGAAAATAACGGTGATTACATTGTTCATTGATACGTTTCTGTTGCTGCATCGTTTCGCTGTAAATTATTGTCAATAAAAGTGGTGCAAGAACTTTGTTTTCAACTGATTAAGTTGTGGACTCTTTGAGTTGTAAATCCGCTTTTTTGTATAATAATCCCAGGAATTGGTCAAATGACGGACGATCCGTTTGGGTCACTCGCCATTCTGACCGTCTTAAAGTGACCTATATATCTCCCAGTCCTATTTTTATCCTCACCTTGAATTTAGTATAAAAGTGTGTGCGATTGTGTGCAATACAGACTTATTTTAGGTGTTTAATTGTGTGGAGTGCGATGTTTCATTATGGACGGGTTCCGCGCGATGGTCACATCCGGCTGGCTCTCAGAAGTGACTCTACCCCACGAAAAAGGGTTGCAGGCAGCTGGGTGTTGTATGAAAGTTAAAAGGAGTTACAAGGAAAGAAAATACCCTAGGAGACCTTACGGTCCATTCAAAGAGTGTACCTTTGGACTAGCAATCGAGCGGGCACATGGCTGCTCAATTGTTTTGCGTCCCTAAACGGCCACTTTTCAAGACTTTGTCTAGTCTTGACTTGAACTGGTCAACAGAGTCACTGTTGACAACTTCCACTGGAAGTGCGTTCCACTTACCGCAGATACTGTAGGTGAAAAAATTTCCACACAGATTGCGGCTGTAACGCTTCAGTTCAAGATTGAAGTCGTGATTGCGCGTTCTGTTCTCACTCAGTGTGAAAATATCCCGGTAGTCAACATTGTCGAACCCTCGAAGTATTTTGAAAACTTCGATGAGCTGACCACGCAGTCTACGGGTTTCCAGCGAGAACAGATCTAATTCCCTTAGTTTATCCTCGTAACTTTTATGTCGGATAGAGGCAATCAGTTTGGTTGCCCTAGCTTGTACGCGTTCCAACCTTGCGATGTCCTTTCGAAACGAAGGACTTCAAAATTGTACGGCATACTCCAGGTGCGGCTGAACGAGGGAGTTGTACAGACAAAGTACTATCTCCTTGTTACGGTATCTAAACTGGCGCTTTATGTAGCCTAACATCCTTTGGGCTTTCTTCTCTGCCTCGATGCCCTGTTTCGAGAACTTGAGGTCGCTAGTGATAGTAACACCCAAGTCCTTCTCAGTTTCACTCGACTCAAGAGCAGTTCCCTTAAGGATGTACTGAGATTTGGGGTTTCGGTGGCCGATATGCATTACTTTGCATTTCCCCACGTTGAAAGGCATTTGCCACGTGTCCGACCACTCCCCAATCCTTTGAAGGTCCTCTTGGAGGCGGGCAGTGTTTCCCTCCTTTGCCACATTGATACCAAGCTTGGTGTCGTTGGCAAATTTGGAGATTTTGGCAACCGTGTCTCCGTCCATGTCGTTGACATAGATAATAAACAGTAGTGGTTCCAGGACGGAACCTTGAGGGACACGGCTAGATACAGGCGCCCATTCAGAGGCCCGTCCATTCACCACTACTCGTTGCCGTCTGTCACTTAGCCAGCTCTCTATCTAACCTGCTACCTTGCCCTCTATGCCCTGTGCACGCACTATCCGGAGAAGGCGGCGGTGTGGTACCTTATCAAAGGCCTTTTGGAAGTCAAGGTACACAACATCCACCACTTTATCCCGATCATGCTCACTGAACACGAAGTAGAAGAATTCCACAAGGTTCGTCAGTCATGACCGTTGCCTTCGGAAGCCGTGCTGGGAACTCTTCAGTAGCAGGCTTGGCTCTAAATAAGACGTTATCTTGTCGACTATCATGCTTTCCATGAGTTTACCGACTATCGAAGTCAAACTGATGGGTCGGTAGTTTGACGGATGGCTGGGGTCTCCTTTCTTGAAGATCGGAGTCACCTCCGCCTCACGCCAGTCTCTAGGAACGCATCCGGTCCGGATTGACATGTTAAAGATAGCGCACAGATGTCGTGATACTTCATCGCACACTTCCTTCAACACCTTGGATAGAAACCCGTCCGGTCCAGGGGACTTATTCGTCTTTAGGTCAGCGATCTTTTTCTTTATTTCTTTATTTCTCCTTCGGTGAAGTCCATATCCTCCAGCTTTTTCCCCGAGTAGGAACTCGTTGGCTGGGGGATGGGACCACACTCTTCAGTAAACACTGAAGAGAAGTAGTCGTTGAGGAGGTTGGCATTTTCTGCATCTGACTGAGTTAATGCACCCTCCTCGTCCACTAGGGGCCCAATCCTACGATGGATTGGTTTACGGCTATTTACATAGCCGAAGAACTCCTTGGGATTCTCCTTGCAGAGTCTCGCCACTCGGAGTTCCTCAGTACGCTTAGCCGCCCTTATGCTGGACTTCACTCTTCTGGCTAGCCTCCGGTACTCGTCAAAGGCACCCGAGATCTTCGATCGCCGGTACGCATTTCTCTTCTCCCTAAGCAGTTGGCCGATTTCTTGATTAAACCACTTGGGTTGAACAGAAGACCGATGGAGGCATTTCAGAGGGATGCAACTTGATTGAAGACTCATGAACTTATTTTTGCTCTTCTCAAGTCAAGTTTCCTTGATTGACTGGCAACAGACCTTACCTTCGGGATCTTGACGCTAAATCTAACTAGCTGGTGATCACTGCCACCGAGCTCTTCGCCTACAGAGAGATCCTCAACGATATCATCCTCAGAGGTGAAGACCAAGTCGAGGATATTGTCTCCTCTCGTCGGTTCTCTGACCCATTGAGTGAGGAACTCGTTGTCGGCTAAAGCGCTGAGTGAAGTGGGTGTCGATATGTTTGGGAAGGCAGGTATAGGGTGAACAAGTTGAGAGAGTTTGACAGTTTATCTTTGATATCTTATAAATTAGTTGTTTTAATGTTTCTTTGTGGGCGTAAGTGTTCTTCCATGTATGTAATTGGCGCTCAGTTTGTGAAAGGTGCGGTGAGGTTGTTTCCCCGCTCTCATGTCAAGGCGATCCTTGACCTTAAGGACATTTGTTTTAGAGCGTAGGTGGTGTGGGTGTAGTAGCTGTGCAGCCTGTGATTTTTAATATGGTTTTATATGGTCTGAAAAGTGTTATAGTAAATCTTGGTGGATAAAGAGATGGAAGAGACGTAAGAGGTGTAATGTGACTTGAGGCGTATGATTTAATGGAATTTCTCCTCTGTGATGCGGCATTAAGAATACTGCCTTCATGGTGACAGCGGCGTGGCGGAGAAGGAGGAGCTTTAATATGTGTACCTTTCCGTAAAATTGTGTTAAAAGACCATACATATATTGTGCTCGAGACGCTCTTCCCCCATAATCTTGATTTCCCCAATATGGATATGTATGCTGAAGTGATGATCCAAATATAATAAGTTGAAGTCGGAAAAGTGGTTGATGTTGAAGTTTTTTGTTGTTTTTTTTTTATCTTACACAGTCGCCGTAATCCATTTGGTCTTGTTGTAGCCCTGAATGAAGAGGAACAGGCAAGTGGGGAATTGGTTTGGAACAGACCACGTCAACCAGGTATGTCTCAGGGTGGGAAAGATGTGGGTGGAGCATATTTTTTTTAACTGACAATGGGAAGTTTGGGACTTCTCTCCCTTGATCATTTCTACTAAAATCTTTATAACTTTTTTTTAAAGCAGTTTTATGGCATAATCTGATTGTGTTCACATGTTGTAATATGGGGCAGCTATGCGCTGTACCGTGGCCAGCGCAGTGGTGTGTTGGAGTTTTCGAAGCAGGCGGCCTCCCTTAGATTTTAAAAAGATTTATCCTTGCTGCCCTTTGTTGATATAACTATTAATCCTGTTGTTTCTTGGGGTTGTATTTTAAGGCTAAAGATGGCGTTCTGATCTGTATGCAATGGCTCTTTCAGGTTATACTAAATGGAAATTCAGACTTTCATCTCAGCAGCTCATCTCTTCTCCCTTAATTGTTGTTCCTACGAGTGAAGAGGAGTTAACGCTGGGTGAGTAAAGATCTTTCATTCCCAGGCGATTTTTGCGTTCACATATTTTCGCTTTAGGCTCTCCACACTAAAATAAACCTTCTGTTGTCTGAGAATTAATTTATTTTTTAAAATAAAAAAAATTGAATAAAAAACGAAATTAATTCCCCGCCATCTTAATATTTTGGCAATATTTACTAGAGCCCTTAATATTAAAGTTTATCTCAGGATTGATACGAGTAGATACCTGTAACTCGGGTTTTTTAATCTAAACAACCTGGGCGGGTGTTTTTTTAGCTGTTTTCTGCTTCTATAATCCATTATTATTATACTAGTGTGTATATTTTAGTTTGATTTTATACATAAGTAAACTGAAGTCCCAAGTTTCTGACTGCAGCAAGGTATTACTGTATTGGACAGTATGCAGTATGTACATACATTATAAAATATCAGGAATAAAAGAAAATCCAGTATTTGTTATGATTTTATAATTAAAAGTATTGTAACTAATTATACAAAACTAGCTTCATTAAATACTGCAGGCCTACAGACAAATAAACTTGGCATTGGTACATTGAATACTGTAGGCAAGATTTTATAATCAAAAGTATTTTAATTAATTATACAAAACTAGCTACTTTGAATACTGTAGGCCTAAAAACAAATAAACTTGGCTTTGATTTGGGGCAGTGCAGAACCTAAACTTTCATAGGCCTATTCAAGCAAACATAGTAAAGATACATTTAGGCAAAGAGCTAGTACAGTAATTTAATAGACCACCACATTTTAAGTAATTTTGTAAAAAAAATAATATATATATATGATACCTCTTGACAAAACAAAACATACATTAAAGTTTAGTACTGTAGCTTACTTTTGCCTACTGATGTAAAGTAATCATTAGTTTTTTAATATTATGTAAGGCAGGTAAAATACAATGAATTAGGCCTATACCATTGTAGGCACACTTAATATTCCTACCCCCCTCCCTGAGGATCACCGTGTCGTGGTGGAGGAGCTTGTGTACTTCAATGACACAGTGGGCTATGTCAGTGAAGACTGTGATGGACATTATTGTCCATCAGTCTGTCTTCAGGGGTCCTACCTTGCTGAACAGGCCACTGTGGAGGAGTCAGACTAAGGATCCTCACACCCGTGTGTTGAGTACTGCTGTACGGGTTGCCGATCATGTTCACCTGAGGTATCGCCTTGAAGGCCGCACTTGTTCTGGGCTGTGATAGCGGTTCACAGCGTGGGTCTTAGCCTAGCCGTCGTCAAACTTGCATTCATGACGTTGCACTGTTTTTAAAACGACAGTTGTAGCGTGGGGGGGGGGGCTACCCTGAGGACGGGGTAAAGCGCCTAGTCTGGGGGCAACTACAGTAACATGACTCTACTTCCCCAGGGGTAGGTTTTCTTTTAATACAAATATTTATGGGTACAAATAATAAAAACTTTTCCCAGAGGCCCCAGGCTTCTGGTCCCCGTGCCACCAATGACTGTGATCTTCGTATACTCGATCCTTTTGGTTCCGAGGTCGACGATGATCTTGATAGATTTGTAGTTTTAAAATCAGACAATGATACACCAATAAGTAAGGCTGACATTTTAAATGTCTATGAAGACTTTGTTGCCAAATGTGGTGAACCTGCCCAAATGTGGCCTTGGAATGATGGCTGCCTTGTTGTGGAGTCCTCTTCATTTGATCAGCATCAAAAAATCTAAGCACTAGATTCTCTTCCCTCAATATCTCCACTTTAGCCCATCCTACCTTTAACACCTGCAAGGGGGTTATCAGGTCCGGGGAGCTTATTGAATATGATGTGGACTGGCTTGTTGCTAAACTGACTTCTCAGAAGGTAGTTGGTGCATACCGCGTCACTCGTAATGTTAATGGCACCAGAGTTCCTTCCGCTACTATAATATTAACTTTCAATAGGTTAGAACTCCATAAGAATATCAAGGCTGGTTATCTTTGTATTCCCGTGAAGCCCTAAGTGGAGAATTGCCGTAGGTGCTTTCATTGTTAACGTTTTAGACATGTCAGTAAGCACTGCAGACAGGAGAGGGTATGTGTCATTGTTCCTCTGATTTCCATGGAACACCGTGCCCTCGTCTTCCTTGTTGTGTCAACTGTGGTGGCGATCACCTAGCCACCTCTAAGCAGTGAACCTTTTTCTTGTATGAGAGAGAGGTTGTTGCTCTTCGGAATAAATTTCGAATTAGCATGAAGGATGCTAGAAGGAGAGCTAAAGAATTATGGATATAACCAGGAGTGAGTTTTGCGGACGCTCTTAGAGCGAACAGACAGCAGAGACCATTCAGACCTCCACTTTTACGGCCGTAGAATATCCATCAAGAAGCCCCAATAGAATCTCTGCCTCAGAATGATGCTCCTCCTCCCTCTCCAATCATTAGGGAGGTTCCTGCTTTTCCTAAACCAAAGCGCAAGAGGACTCGCCGTTCCTCAGATTCCCCTCCATCAGCATCCAACCAACCATTGACATGTCCGGAAGACATGGAGGCAGATTCCGAGAATGTTCGTGTGGTGTTCGTTTTACCTTTGGACATCCACTCTCCTCCCACCATCCACTCTCCTCCCACTGAATCTACCTTGAGTCCCCCGTAAGGGGCGCGGCGATTTGCCATCCTGGCCGCCGTGCTGACGGGATCCAGCACTCCGTCCGGCCCCAGCTTAGCCTCTCTTCCTTACTTCAGATAGCCCGATTTCTCCCCTACCTCGTCGCCTTTTCATACAACCTCTCCCACAACTTTCTCTGGTCAGCCTCTAATTTCACAGGGTAGAATGCTGACCTTCTTCTCAAGCCAACCACCCCGGATCGGGGCTGAGGGGGGAGGGGACATTGTTCCCTAACCCCTCAGCTCCGGTTCGGGATGGGGGTTTTTTAACAACCTGCTTCATCCCCACCCACATCTTCCTCACATCCCTTTTCCTCTCCTCTTCACAACCTATATTTTTTACGCCGTGTCCAAGGTGGAGCCGCCATGCCGAAGGACTGCCAGGCCACCAGGCGGGAGGGGTGGTCCCGAATGGCGGCGCCTGGCTCTGCCGGGCTTGTAAGCACCTCTCGCAGTGCGGGCAACTGCGAGAGGTGATGAGCTATTGCGTCCCGTAATCAAAAGAGGGTCACCATGCCCATGAATGAAAAAAAACACCAAAAAACCCAACCCCCAACTTCCCCAAGAAAATCGACGGAGCCGCCCTCGGGCAGCTCCACCAAGAAAATGGAGGTCCCCCCCCTTGTGCTTGCGCAAGGGACCCTCCATAATTCTTTAACCGGAGAGGAGGCTTACTCCTCTCCTACGCCTACGGGTGTAGGGGACTCCCCCTCACCCCCTTCTCTGGAGGTGCTTTCGGGCACCTCCCTATCTCCAGCGGCAGTCCCTCCTTTGCTTTCTAAGGGGACTGCCAAGAAAGCCACCAGGCAGCCCATTGCCGACCGCCCCTCGTGCAAGCGGCTCGGTAGGGCAAACCCCCTTAGGGGGGAGAGGGAAGCCAGGCCCCTTCGGTCGCTTCCCTCAAAAGACCTGCTGGCAAGAATTTTAAACCTTGCTGGGGTCAAGGCCTGTGCCTCCCCACACCACCTGACTAGTGACAATACTGCCAAGGGGACCTGCGATGTCCTGGGATGGGATGGCCAACTGGAGGCCCCTCCTGTGATAGACATGGTCCTTGAGGAGACCCAGTCTCAGACGGTAGGGCCTTCCATGGGGGGGAATTCGGGCTCGGCGCCAAGCACCGAACCCGAATCCGCCCCTATGCAAGGTCCTCCTCAAATGGCTGAGGGCTCCGAGGCAAAAGGAGGGGAGGGATCTCCTCCGACAGGTGCCCCTACGACAACCAGGACCTTCTCCATTTCGGAGAGGGACCTGGCTGAGGCTGGTCCATCTGGCCTGGGGACTTCTGCCGGCGGAGTTGAAAAGCGGGTTCATTCCCCGCCCTCCTCTCCGAAAAAGAAAAAGACAAAAAAGACTCGGGGCTCCTCTCCATCCGCGGGGGCTGCGGGGACGGATGGGTCTGCTGCCACTCTGGCAAGCGACCAAGCCAAGATCGGCACATCCGCCCCCTCTGCCCCCCCGGTTGCGGAGCCCCTGACAAAGAAGACTACTACCAAGAGTGCACAGGGCGGAGCCTCGATGACATCGGGGCCCCTGATTCAGAGGTTACCTGGCGTTTTCGAGCCCGCTGGCTTCAAACGCTTCCTCGTTATTCGCTCCGCTGATGGCACCATGTTGTCCAAGGGCAACATGATCCATCAGCGGAGAGGATTAGCTAGTGCAATTGGTAGAGAGCCGAAGGTAACCCGTTTCTCGGACGGGAGCCTTCTGGCGAATGCGGCGAATCCCGCCGAGGCGGCCAAGATTAGTGCTCTTCGGACACTTCATGGCACCCCGGTGAGTGTGACGCCGCACTCTACCATGAACTTTGTGAAAGGAGTAGTTTATGCGAGGGAACTCGTTGACTACTCCATTGAAGACATCACCTTAGAGCTGGCCGACCATGGGGCGGTCAAGGTCGAACGTGTGATGAGAAAACAGGGAGGGGCCTCGAGACCCACCCCTACACTCTTCGTCACGTTCGACTGTGACAAGCTCCCTGAGTCGGTGCGTGCCGGTTGGTACCGCTATCGCGTGAAGGCATTCGTGCCACTGCCGCGGCGGTGCTATTACTGTCACCGCTTCGGCCATACGAATCGCTCATGTAGACGTGCAAAGTCGGGGTCACCCGAAGTCTGTGTAAATTGCTCCAAGGTCGCACACGATAAGTCCAAATCGTGTGTGGCCAAGTGTGTCAATTGCGGAGAGCCGCACCCTTCTTCTTCGAAGCAATGTGGTGCATATCTCCTTGAGAAAGAAATCCTGGCCGTTCAGGCCCAGGATCGACTCTCATTCCGCGAGGCAAAGGACTTGGTCCTGGCGCGCCCGGCTCTGCCTGGGACGTCGTATGCCTCAATAGTTAGGAATGCACCCTCTGCTCCTGGCCCATCCAGGCCAACGAGCACGGTTGTTTCCGCGCCCATTCGGAGCCCTTCTGCGGGCTCTACCCAACCCGGGCGCTCCCCTGGTAAAGCTGGCGGAAAAAAGGGTTCATACCCTGCCCCGGCTAAAACCAGGGCTCCCCCCTCTTCCCCCAGCGTGACCGTTTCCCGTAAGGCGAAACGGCCACGCGCCTCCACCGAGTCGTTAGACTCACAGGAGGCAACACCCCTGAAGATGGTCGCTAGGCCATCTTCCGGGGTTCCTAAAGCTGTCCCCCGAAAGGAGGACAGCAACAAAGGAGCTTCGGCTCCTTCGCCCACGCCCCGAGGTGGAGCGAGTTGCTCGGAGACGGTGGTTCCTCGAAAAGAGGGCCCCCCGCCTCCGAAGCCGCAACGCCCGCCTAAGGTTTCGAGGCGGAGGGAGGAAAAGACTCGCATGGCGAGCCCAACCTCCCCCAATAAGTCCTCGAAGGCGACAGCGCCTTCAGCGCTTTGTCCGGCCAACAGCGCCCGGGGTTCTGCCCCCGGGAAGCGTACGGCCATTCCCGTGAGGGTCTTCAATTCGAGGAGGGCCCCCGCGTCTCCTCCGAGCTAGGCCTGGAGGGCATATTCCTTCAATGGAATTGCCGTGGACTCCGGGCCAACTGGGAGGAGCTGCGGAGGCTCGTCTCGTCCCGTTCCCCGTTAGCTATTTTTTTGCAGGAGACCATGCTAGGTTCGTGCCCCCTCCCTGCCCTCCCGGGGTATAAGGGTCTTGCGACCCCACCACCGCGGGATGGCCGGGCTGGGGGGTGCGCAGTTTACACCCGGCATGATGTCTCCGTTCTTCCTTTCTCTTTAGATACCTCCTTTCAGGCAGTGGCTGTGCAGCTGCACCTGGATAGGAGGTATACTATCATTTCTGCGTACATTCCACCGTCAGCTGACTTCGACGCGGGGGACTTCCGCCGCGTCGTGGCACGGTTGCCGAGGCCCTATCTCTTGCTTGGAGATCTGAACGGCAGGCATCCTCTCTGGGGAGATTACTCCATAAATCCCAGGGGACAAGTCCTTGCCGATCTGATCGAAGAGCTTGAGATGGGTGTCCTAAACGTGGATGAGTTTACGCATCACTGTCCGAGAACCGCTTCATTTTCTTGCCTTGACCTATCTTTGTGCTCTTCGGATGCACAGCCTGATTTTGATTGGGGGGTGGTCGATGACCTCCATGGTAGTGATCACTTTCCCATTCAAATATCATTTTCAGGGCAACTGCCGCCTGAGAGACCACCTCGGTGGTGCTTGGCGCGGGCGCGGTGGCCTGCATTTCAGGAAATGACTGAATTCTCTATCTCAGTCGAGGAGTTTAGGTCGGTAGATGAGGCCGTTGAGTTCTTCTCCGGCAACCTCATCGCCGTGGGCCTGACTACTATTCCTAGGACGTCTGGCCGTTTTGCACGCCGACCACTCCCATGGTGGTCGGCCGAGTGTGAGACGGCCCTCAAACAGAAGCGTTATGCCTACATGCGCTATAAGCGCCGCCCGAACGATTTCACTGTCGCTGAATTTTGTCGGGCTAGGGCTAGGTTCCGGTATATTTCGAAGCACGCCCGCCGCTCTTCTTGGCGGGCATACGTGTCTTCACTTAACGGGAAGACCCCTTTAGCTGAGGTGTGGAAGCGAGTCAAAAGGATTCGGGGCAAGTTCTCGCAGGACCCCCCTCCCGTTCTCCAGGAGAATGGGACCGCAATCTCGGACCCCGCGTCCGTGGCGGAATCCTTAGCGACCGCTTTTTCCGCATTCTCTAGCCGTGATGCTGCTCCGCCAGCATTCAATGCACGTCGTGATGTCGCGGAAGGCCGCCGGCTGGACTTTACCTCCAGAGGCGGAGAACCCTTCAACGACAAGTTTACTGTGAGTGAGTTGCGCTCCGCTCTCGCTTCGTGCGCGGACACCGCCCATGGTCCGGACGATGTCCCATACGCCATGGTTCGACACCTGGGTGAGCGAGGCATGGCCTTTCTGTTAGATTTGTTCAACAGGATCTGGGTGGAAGGTCTTCTCCCAGACTCCTGGCGAATCGCTACTGTGCTCGCCTTTCGCAAGCCGGGGAGAGATCACTCTACTCCGACCGGATTCCGCCCAATCTCTCTAACCTCTTGCGTGTGCAAGTTGATGGAGAAATTGGTAAATGTTAGATTAGCCTATTTCCTGGACAGCGGAGGCCATCTGTCTTCTGCACAGTGCGGCTTCCGTAAGTTCCACTCCACGTCGGATGCTCTGCTCCGACTGGACAATGCCGTCTGCGAGGCTTTCCTTCGTAGACAGCACTACGCCACGGTGTTTTTTGATCTGGAGAAGGCCTATGATACCGCATGGCGATACGGTATCATGGAGACTCTCCACACGATGGGGGCGAGGGGACGCCTCCCAATGTTTATATCTGAATTTTTGCGAGATCGTCGATTCCGCGTACGGGTGGGGGGAGCCCTCTCCGGCCCAAAGGAGCAGGAAGAGGGTGTCCCGCAGGGAAGTGTCCTCAGTGTCACACTCTTTGCCCTGATCATCAACGGCATCACCTCTGTGCTGCCGGAAGATGTTCTCGCTACGCTCTACGTGGACGACCTTTCGATCTCTTTTGGCGCGGCCCAGATGCCAACTCTGGAGCGCCGACTCCAACAGGCATTGAACCGCGTCTCTCGCTATGCCGAAGCGCACAGGTTTCGGTTTTCTTTGGCCAAGACTAAGGTGGTGCACTTCTGCCGCCATCCACGGCTTCACCCCGACCCAGATTTGTTTCTTAATGGGGTGCGCCTGGATGTGGTTGAGTCGCACCGTTTCCTTGGTCTTGTATTCGACCGACGCCTCACCTGGGAGACTCACATTCGCAGCCTTAGGGTCTCTTGTACCCGCGCCATGGACATTCTCCGTTCCGTGACGTTCAGCGCTTGGGGCGCTGATAGGGCTACCGCCTTACTTTTTTATCGATCCTTTGTTCGCTCGAAGCTCGACTACGGATGCGAGTTTTATGCATCCGCAGTCGAGCGTTTATTGCGGAAGGTGGATTCGATCCACCACACCGGCCTTCGCCTTGCGACCGGTGCCTTCCGCACTTCCCCCATTGAGAGCCTGTTGGTCGATGCTGGGGAGATGCCACTCGCTCTGCGCCGCGTGCAGTGCATCACTCGCCTGTACGCGCGAGCCCGGCGCCTCCCTCAGTCGCCAACAGCTCTCACTGCATCCGCAGCTGATCTCGATGGAGCCTATGGCGCCGAGAGACGCCAGTCATACCCTAAGCCCTTTGGGTTTAGGGCCAGGAAACTCCTTCGAGAGGTAGATATAGCTCTCGGGCCGGTGGCGCCCCTGGTTCTGCCCAGGACGCCACCCTGGAGGGTACCACATTTGGCTATTTGTCGCCACGCCTCTGCTCCCAAAGCTTGTACTGCGCCGGGAGTATTGCGTTCGACCTTTTTGGAGCACACATCGTGTCACGCTGGTACCGTGCCAGTGTATACGGATGGCTCCAAGTCCCAAGAGGGGGTCGGCTTCCACGCCGTATCCCCTCTGTTTGAAGTCAGCGGGGCTCTACCAGGCGCTGCGTCTGTCTTCACGGCCGAGCTGGTGGCAATACACCACTCGGTACGGGAGATTACGCGACGTGCCCGGTTCGGAGACCGGATTGTGATTTATAGCGACTCACAAAGCGCCCTGAGTGCTCTCGGGGCATTGGAATCTCCGCATCCCCTGGTTCGCGAAATCCGTGACGCCACGGTTTTGGCGAGCCGGGCAGATGTCGAGATTATCTTCTGCTGGGTTCCTGGACATGTAGGAATTGCGGGGAATGAAGGCGCCAAAGAGTCCGCGAGGACTCTGCGACCGGACCAGCGTTTCGCTCTTCCTCACACTGACTACATGGCAGGAATACGGGCAGCTCTTCGGACTGCTTGGCAAAGAAGATGGGAGACGGTCGAGGGGAACTTAAAGTTGCGTGCCATTGCGCCGTGACTGTTCCCATGGACCTATCCCCCAATGCCGCGGCGGCTTCAGGTTGCTTTCTGTCGTCTTCGAATCGGACACACTCGTGTGACGCATCGTTACTTGGTGGAGCGCTCGCATGTGCCCTATTGCAACGACTGCGTCGTCCCCCAGACTGTTCGGCATATTCTTGTCGAATGTCCCAGTCTGGGTGATCTTCGCGCACGATACCTGTCTCGGTACCGGGATGGGCGGGGTCGCTACCGCCTGTCCCTTGTACTCGGGACGAGTGCGTGCACCATGACTGGTGGACTTATTGACTTTTTGGGGGAGGCCGGCCTTCTCCCCTTTATTTAAGGTCCCTTTTTTTGTTATTGTTTTGTTTTAGGTTGCACTCTCCTGCACCGGGGTGAGGGGGACCTCCCCCCGCTGCCGGAGATTGCTTCGATTGTTAAGTTTTTCCAATTTATATTGATTGTTAAGTTTTCATATTTTAACTTTAAAGTAGCCTAATTCTAGGCTGTCGTGTTTTTCGGCGACTTATGCCCAAGTGGGTAGTTGCCAGATGGGCTCTATAAAAAAAAAAAAAAAAAATCTACCTTGAGTCCATCAGTCACAACTAGCTAGCCTATTGCATCGACAACATCAGTAACTCCAGAAGAAGCTGAACGAAAATTTTCTGATCCAGCTTTGGCTGTGGCCCTTTTGGAAGAGGAGAAACAGCCTTCTGGAGTTTCTTTACCCACCCCAGCTCACCCACCAACCACCTCTCAGAATGACTCGGTACCATCTCTCTCGACATTACTACCTACCAGTACAGAGGACCCAATATCTTCGGAGGCATCTTTGCCAGCAAAAACCACCCTGTCATATTCACAACTGACAGATGGTTCTTTGCCATCTACTAAAAAGGCCATCCCCAAAACATTCAAACTACCTATACCTCAAACGGTAATTACACCTAAAAATCAAAAAGGTTCAAAACTCCAGTCACCTTCATCAGGTGCAAAGAAAAATTTAATTACCTTTAAACGATGAATATGTTTCCAATTGTTCATTGGAATCTACAAGGGATCTTCTCCAAATGGGAAGAATTCAAACTCCTGCTTCATGGTTACAACCCTTGCTGTATAGCATTACAGAAGACCCAATTGGGTATTCGTCGATTACCCAATATCCCCCACTATGTGGGATATTTTAAGAATCAACCAGAACCCATTCATGGTTCGGCTATTTTTGTCTGTGAAGACTGTTCTCACTTAGCAATCCCGTTGAGAACAGACCTTCAAGCAGTCGCGATTCGTGTGTATACCAATCGTTTATACACAGTCTGCTCACTGTACCTCCCTCCTGGTGAAGGAGTAGTTGCTTCAGATTTGGCTAACAAATTAGCCAATCTCATCTCCCAACTCCCGACCTCATTCCCACTAGTTGGAGACTTTAATGCAAGACACCACCTTTGGGGAGACTATGATGACAACCCCAAGGGAAATCTGATTGTGAGACTTATGGAGACTTTGGATGTGTCATTATTTGATGATGGCACTCCAACATCCTTCCATGTCCAGACCAACAGCTCTGCCTGTGTAGATTTGTCACTTTGTTCCTCAGACTGTAGATCAGATTACAGCTGGTCGGTGGATCCTGATTTGAGAGGAAGCGATTCGCTTCCCAGTTGTTCTAACCTTATGCCTGGCTGGCCCTCCTTCCCCACCGGGCATTAATAGGTGGAACACCATGAAAGCCAACTGGCCAAAGTTTAAATACCTTTCTGATCATTCTGGACACTTCCCTCAGGGCGATATTGACATGGCCAGGAGAACTTCCATGACCATGTCAACCAGGCGGCAAATTCTTCCATGTCCCTCTCCAAAACTGCTTCCCACAAGACCCATCTCCCTTTTAGGTCTGAGGAATACAGCAAAGTGGTAACAGAGTGTAAGCGAGCTTGTCGTTGCTACCATCGAAACTCTACTGCCATCAATAAGTATGCTCGTAGCCGAGCCAAGGCAGTACGACAGCGTACCCTCCGCCATGCTCGCCGAATTTCCTTTAAAGGGTACATCAACTCTATTAACCACCAGACAAAGTCTGGAAAAGAGTGAAAAAGCTCATGGGCAGAGCAAGTGGTTTGTCTGTCCCCAATATACTGTAGTTGAAGCAGGCGAGCTTTTGGGAGACTTGGCCAGAATTTCAAATGTCTTGGCAAAGACATTTCCAGCCCTAACAATTATTCCTTAGAATTTCAACATGTCATGAAAATACGATGTAGCGGCGGGATCGCGAGTTCCCAGCCAAAAATTCCCGCCGCCCTGACAAGGTCCGCTCGGTGGTTCAAGGAGAGGGTATTGAGGAGAGAGAGTATTTTCTATTTTATTACACACAAAAAAATAATGGCGATCAACCACAACCCCAGAAATCAAAAATGCAAATTTACCCAATTACCAAAATATTTACTATTTCTAACCACAAACGAAATATATAAATATAAATATATATATATATATATATATATATATATATATATATATATATATATATATATATATATATATATATATATATATATATATATATATATATATATATATATATATATATATATTCAACAAGGTTGCTTCTAAGAAGGCATAATTTTAATTGCAGTAGGAAGGATACGACATCAGTGACATTCTTATTTATTCCAAACAACGTTTCGGATTACCCAATCCATCATCAGGCTAAAAGGATAAACACAATTTGTGAGGCAAACAAATGTTAACATAAACTAGATACAAATCAAAAGCAAATTAATTTAGATTGTGAACCTATAAAATTAAAAGTATTAATAATTGCAAGTACATATACAGATAAGGAGAGGAACAAATTCATATCTGCTGTCAGCGAGTCAGGAAAATGACTAAGAAATTTACCCCAAAATCGGACACGATTATAGGTAGTTTGTTGTTAGAATATTGGAATAAATAAGAATGTCACTGATGGTTGTATCCTTGCTGCTGTAATTATATATATATATATATATATATATATATATATATATATATATATATATATATATATATATATATATATATATATTAGATTGTTAACCATAGTCTATGTTTTTATAGAACATTTGAAATTTTAATGACTCCTCTCTTTCTGAAAATGGCTGCGAGCTTGCCCACTTCGACTTACGCAGCACCCGTCTGTTTTGTACTCTTCATTCATAATATTCCTACCAGGCAGTATAAATTATTTGGCAACTACCAATCCTCTGGTTCTCCCTTGAGCATTCTGTTGCACCTCACCAGCTTTGCAGTCTTCTCATTGCCTAGTCTGTTTCTTAATTTAGTGTGAATTTGACCAAAAGTGGAAAAACTTCTTTCTACTGATGCTGAAGAAGCTGGCAGGTAACTTATTTCTTGCATAAACTTGCAACATTGTGGTGCAACTGGACCACTTATTTTTTTCTGCTTTTACTTCCATTATTTTCCACCATTTTTATTTCCTTTATCATCTATTGTTTCCTCAAATTCCTTCCATGCAGTTCCTTTGTATCTTGCTTTGCTTGTCATGATAGACTCACTTTGCTATAGAATTAGCTTGATCGTACAGTGCCACAAAGTAAACTAAATGCTATCTCTCAATGAAGTACTTATATACTGTCATGTTACAAGTTTCAGTAATTTAAGACGACGATAGCGCCACCTACTTTTGGCTTTTTGCGCCAAAAATTAACATTTTTTAGGTTACTTTCGAAATGGAGGGCTTCGCCCCCCATACCTCCCACACTCCCCGCAATCTAAAAAAAACCCTCGTTAATATTCCTAATTTGAAAACCTACTGCAGATTCGAATGCATAAGGTGATTACTAAATCTTGCACCGAAATTTACCTAAATTATTCAATTTCACAATAGCGTTACACTTAGGACAGTTATATTTGTCTTTAAGAAGGCCGAGTTCAACTAAAAATGCAACAGTATATTTGCGATTGCACAGAACTTTGGTAAATAAACGCTCGAAATTGAGGTCGCACCCTCCTTCACAAGTCATTTTGAATAAATGCGCTTGGGCAAAACCATATTGCGTCTCAAAATATCTGACTTGCAATTGGTCAAAAAATGTTATCATGACCGGTCACGCATGCGTAGGTGTGTTGCTGCCAGGCCACACATGCGTCGGTGGTTCTTTGCCATATTGTGCATGCGTCGACGGAAGAGGAAGCGAGACCTATTGAAAGACAAGGGAAAGAACTCTCCGGATGGCTTCAGGTCGCTTTCTGTCGTCTTCGAATCGGGCACACTCGCGGGACACACCTCCATTTGATGGAGCACTCGCCTGCACTTTATAGCGACGACTCCGTTGCCCCCCCCTTCGTCATAATATCGGCACATTCTTGTCTAGGATCTGCGGCATATCTTCCGCACATTTTCACTTCCTCAATCTTCCCCACTCTCTTAACAGATCTCCCTTTGCAAACTTTCTGCGCGACACGCTCCTTGCCCCCTCCCCCTTGCAATTGCGCTTTAAATTCGAAAAAAAAACAACCACCAAAGGCACTTTCTTCTTACGATCCTATGACATTGTACATGACTCCCCCCCCCCCAATCGCAGGTCAGTTTGGTTTTGATGATAATAGTAATAAAAATAAGCACTTCATTACTTTCTCTCTCTAGGATGGATCACACTTTTTGGAATCTCATACCGACCGACTCGTGTTTATTTGAACTACAAGAAGATCAATTTTACATACAGTGGCGTGTCTCAGGTAGGTTATTTGGCAAGATTTTACTTTTATTAAGGTATGCGGGGGCCTTGTCCCCAAGGAAGAACCCTAACTGGACGAAATGCTGCAGCATATAGCAGCCCCTCGCTATGAAGGGCTAATTTGGCGCCAAAAAAGATGCTTTTTGCTGTTTGGTAGTGCTTAAAAGAAGTGGATAGCTTTTTAATGGCGTTTATGCACACCGACCCCACTTCTGGAAAAATGTTTGATGCCTTTTCTATTTTGTGAAAAACTAATATGAAATCCGTTTAATAATCATCAACTTAAATCATCTTGGTCCTTTAGCCATATCTGCATTCACATCACTGCCACTACCATCTGTAAACGCACATATATTGTTCGTATCCACAAACTTCTCCTTCTTACAGTCCCTTCTGATAAACACTAGAAAACACCCCCCTCCTATTATGCTCACTCATGACCGAAATCAACGGCATAGCCTTCATCATTCTGCCCCGCCTCCCCTGCAAGGGGGGTACCCTGTGTAGCCTGTTTTACTTGCTACCTGGAGGAGTTGTACCTCCTCCCGGCCCGAATGCAATTTGGGTTGAATTGAACTCTCCTCCTGGGCCTGGGGAAGTGGTCGTGCGGTTCCGCCTCACTCCTCGTAGCGCTACTTTATTATTATTTTTTCTTTTACTCTACGACTATCCTCTCAACCTTTTGTCCTCCTGCACCAGGAGGAGCTGTTCTCTCCCAAACCGAGTAAAGGTCAAAGAAGCTCCGTCACTGGGAAGGAGCCGTGGGAAGTTGGTGTGCTTCCACCTCGTTCTTCCTTAGCATTTTTTTTTCTACCACTATCCTCTCAACCCTTTCCCCAAGTATAATGATCTAATCAGCTACTTCATGCCTTGTCAGAAGAGAGTCTTTGTAACCTCTATATAGAACGCCTGCAGGTTGGCAGAGACCAGGACTTGATGGTTCCTGGGCATTGAGGCGCCGTCTCTGGCTCTGCCGCATCAAATTTTCAGATCTTGGTCGTCCTCTCAACGATTAGTACGACCTATTAAGTAAATCCACCCTGTCGCCCTGCCTCTCTGGCTCCTGAGTTGGGAGCTGCGGCCCTTGAGGATTGACCGGTTGACTGATAGTGATGAACATCCATACATTAAATATGAGAAATCGATTCCGATACTGATACATGAAAATAGCCTAAAGCGATACCGATTCATTAATAAGTGAAGAAGCAGGCTCATTTTTGTTATAAGTTAATTTCAAATTTAATTAGAAATTCAATCAAATGATTTTGCGAAACATATATTGCTAACTGAATCAGAAATCATCATAAATATATATATATATATATATATATATATATATATATATATATATATATATATATATATATATATATATATATATATATATATATATATATATATATATATATATATATATATATATATATATATATATATATATATATATATTTATATAGGGATAATAATTAACAAATATTTATCAATTATGAAGGATATATTCTAGATAAATTTAAGATGTTAACACATTGAAAAAAATCCTTTACGAATACTAAGTTACAGAACATTTGATCTGAAACACGCTTTAGCTTTAGAGAATGAATATGTCCAGCTAAGCGAAAAATAAATCCACTGGAGTTGATGAAGGAAACTGACGAAAAGATATTAATGACGTTGTAGTATTCCTAAAATATTTGACTGCCTACATCTCTGTAGCATCTTCACTTTTCAATGTTGTATTGCTGTTGGTACTCAGTTCTTAGTAAAAAAAAAAAAACATCAGCAATCTCCTCTGCAAAATCATCTTTCAAAGGAGACTCATTGTTCTATTAAAGAGTTTTAAGAGTTGATGAACATCTCTTGCACCTTTCTTTGCATAGATACTCACCGATGCCAGAATTGCTAATTTTGTTTTATGGGATATTTCTATGTTCTTCAGAGTTACAGAGATGTCGAAGGAAAACCCCTTCATCACTGCGTTTAGCAGTGGCTGGCAGTACTGTAGAGATTCATTGTTTAGGCGAAGGTAGAAGACTGTAGTATGGGCACACACCACAAAGTACTGTACAGAAAAATAAGAAATTTTGTCGCAATTCGGAGTATCTACTACATGCAAACGTTCGATGGACAGTGTGAAAAGTTCAGCAAGAAAATAAATATACAAAGAATCTCAGACACTCTTGACTACTTTAAAGTTTATATATTTACATTCAAAAATGAAATGGGCTCACAAACTCTTAAGTAAATCTCTTTGGGGAATTTGTCCCAAATGGATGGAAGTTAGCCATCATTCTAACTACTGGATCACTTGCATCATGCGGATCCATCCGCAGTGGAGCGTGTATTGCGGAAGGTGGACTCTATCCACCACACCGTCCTTCGCCTGGCGACGGTGCCTTCCACACGTCCCCATTAAAAGCCTACTTTCCCTTTTCCTACGTCTTTATAATGATTAGTTTTGCCACGTGAGACGCCTGTCTCAGGCGGCAGTCTACACCATGAACCACCCTAATAGATTGGTAGGGAAAATTACGATTTCTCGGTTCTCTGTGAATCAATTTTGATGAATCTTTTCCCAGCTCGTCTGCACAATATGGCAACACTATGTTATGTTTTCATTATGCTATGTTACGTCCTTTAATTTTTATTTCATATACGTCATTTTGGGTGTGAACCACGTTAATAGCATTTATCCTCTTTAAGAACAATGGAACGTCGCAGAGGCCTCAACGATGAAGAAAAGTCTTTCATCATCATGGAAAGTGCTGAAGGCACCTTTGTTCATGTTATTGCAGAGAAGTTACTTCGCCATGTTGACACATACAATTTCTGAAGGACCCTTCGCTAAGGAAGAAGGGACTCTATTGTGGGACCTCCAAGACTGTGACAGCTAAGCATTTGAGGAATATTGGCCGCCATTTTCACGGGAAACCCGGACAAACAAGCAAAGTCATTTTCACCTCTGTTCTCGTCCCCATGTACCGAAGACCATCAGGAACTATATCCTAGTTTCCATGGCTTCCGTGCGAACTCCCCTGAAACTTCCTCCTCTAAGCCCCGTCACAAAACTTTGACTCTTCAATGGGCCCAGAAGTACATGACGTTGGGTCTGAGTTGCGTCCTCTTCACGAGCGATACCGGGGCGACCCTTGAGGGACCTGACGGTTGGGCAAATAGTCGGATCTATTTCGGAGATGAGCGTCACCATCGTTTTCGACGTCAACATCAGGGAGAAGGAGTCCTGTTGTGGGCAGGTGTAATTGGGCACAGACTTGTTGGCCCAGTCAAGGTGCCTGATTGGGTTAAAGGTGCCTGTTATGTTATTGCAATCTCTTGAAGGAGGTCTTGGATCCCTAGCTAGATGACATACCGTTGTCACTTTCAATGACTAGTTTTCATGCATGACAACGCTCCATTCCACTCTGCCATGGCGACCCAAGCGTTCCTAGGCTCTTACAGCATACAAGGTGACAAGTGGATGGTGTGGCAACCAGCCTCTCCGGATCTCAACCGAATCGAAAATTTGTGGTCCATCATTAAACAAGATATTTATGCCGATTGACGTTCATTTTCGTCTAAAGAAGTCTTATGGGCGACAATCGAAGCTGCAGCTGAGGTATTCCAACCTGCTACTATTAAGAAATTGACAGATTCCTTGCATGATAGGGTTTTTGAAGTCATCCGTCGAAATGGCACTCAGGTGAACAAATAATTCATTATGTCCATCAATCGTGTATTATAATTATGGTTTTCTGTTAAAAATATACGCAAGGTATGTTTAATGTGTATAATTATCCTTTATTTTCTCCAAAGTATGTCTAGATGGGCTACTTTCATCCAAAAGCTATTTACGTGGTTCACCCCCAAAACGACGAATCGGAAATAAAAATTCAAGGACATAACACAGCATAATGAAAACATAACATTAGAGTTGCTATATTGTACATCTTTTCCTACCAAGCTCTTAGCGTGGTTCAGGGTGCATGTCGTTACCATGAAAGATGTCACCTATTTACCTAGTCATACTTCCTGCAGCCATCAACTGATACCAAGTCCCAACTCAATTCACCACTCATTCAATTTATTGCAGAACCTCTCCTCAGCGTTGCTTCTATCTTTACACGGTCCATAGATAACAACCGTGAAATTTCACCCTTGAAACTCGCAACATCACCCACAGAATTCTCGAGTTCACACATACCCAACCATTGTAACATTCCACTCCTCACTTGCATCCATCCTCGCTTTGCCTCTACGACCACGAGGCTCATCTGATCTCTTCCATCCCTTTCTTCACTCCTACTACCTCTCCCTTCCTTCTATATACTGTTCACTTTCTATACACCCACACGATTTACTCATTGAATTGATGTAGATTTAACGGATTAAGACTAAGGATTCCCCATCAACCCGTCCCATTACCACCTTTCCTTAATACGTATTCAAGGGCCCGTAATCTCCCTGACTACCGCTCCCCTATCTGGGTTTAGTCACCTTTTACGACACGAGCCGGAAAACGTCATTGGTATTCTCCACCCAACCTTTATTCTTCATCGTGGTTTTCATCGAAAAGTTTTCAGGGTTTTTTTTTTGTTTTTTACAGGTGCTGAAGATAGAAGACTTGAGCGTTAACTTTAAGGAACCATTCACAGTATTATATATTTAAATTCCACTCTCGCCATCTGAGTGGATCCGGCGGTCATCTTCCTTCGTCGAAGTCTCGGGTTCTCTGCCTAGCGAGAGCAGATACAAACGTCAGCGTAGGTAGAGGTGGTCTTGCCACCGATTGGTGGACGCGCTGTGCTTACCTCCGCTAGGGTAGGTAGATCTTACACATATTATAACACTCATACAATCACTTCACCGCTGCCTTTCCTCTCCCGTTTCCACAGCACAACACATACATACACACTTTTCCTTAGTTCTGGAACCATGCGGATGGAGGAGGAACTAATATCCACATACGCCTGAGGGAAAATGACTGCTTGGTTTCAAAACACTATCCGACACCCCCCCACAGGGACCCTGGTTCCTACACAAGATGATTTGTAATTTCATGATGGTATTAAAAAATTACGCGTCCTTAAAAGTTTACTGTGACTGTTTATAACTAGCAAGTATCTTTAATGCAGGCGAGGCTGGATGCATTCCCGGTGTGTGACCACCCCACTTGGATGCCACCCGCGTGAGGTTTGGCTACAATTAAACTAATACTTTCTAGCTCTTGCTTGGGCCGCTAGCACAAGGGGATGCTATAAAATTCCCATAGCATGCAACAGCCTCCCTCCCTGGTCCCTCAGGGCAGTCTCACAAAAGGCGCGGCCCCACTCTATTGTGGTAACCTTGACAGGGCCAACAGCACAGACTACATGATCACAGGGTTTCTCCCTCAATCTCCAAAGCGGTCGGAGGGAGCAATGCAACAACATTAATTTGATAGATTAAGGAGTAATTTGTTGTGATATAATATTACGTACATCCAATGTTCTTATTTAATAGGTTTTCATTTTGTTTGAGCTCAATAACGTGTATATTAGATGATAGTCAGACTCCCTCCTCGCATTTTCTGATATTTGAGAGGTCATATTCATCATTACCCATTTTCCCACAAGGTGGGGCTGGCATGCAAAGTGGGGGAATACAGTAAGCCTATTATTTGTTAGCCCTCGCACTTATGAGGAAGCCGTTCTCTCTTATCTCAAACATTTCTCGAAAAAGAAAATGAATAAGCTTTATTTTTAAGATATTGCGAGAGAACATTATTCTAGGCAGATGTTTCTGCAAGCCACTTAAACACATTGCACCTGTCACACAGACATCTTGACTGATGCCCCCCCGCCATGAGGAGCCAGGTTCTTATGTTACTGTCGAAAAGCATTTAAATGTGATAGAGTCAATATGAATCTGTGTTACTCCATGGTCACCACTATTAAGCGCATATTACTGATGGTGTACGAAACAGGAAGCAGGACAATGAAAACGTTATGCCTTTTAATCTATTTATTACAAGAGAGATCACACTGGTAGATGTGAAAGCTGAGATCAAAAGTGGAGAAGTGGTTCTCGCGTAAGTCTGAGGCTTAATGATCGGCACAGTGCCATAGAAAAACTAGTCTTGGTTTGGATTTATTGTGGGGCAAAAGGTCGCATTGACTAGAACTGACTATGTATCACATTCTTTTTCCTGAAAGCCTTTCAGAACATCTTCCTGGACAACCCATAACGTAGGTCTTTTTACTCAACTCACTTCCTTTACACTCTTCTGGTATCTGTCTCCCCTCTTATTATATAAAAGACTACACTTTTCCACCTCATCAAAGAAGCAAATCATAGATATTGCAAGTTTCCACGAAACTTATAGTATTGAAAAAAGGAGTAACTATTTTCAAAATAGGGGTACGTATTTTGTACAATTTAAAAGATAGCAATGGCGAATGGGTATTTTTTTGACAAGCAAGCAAACTTTTATTTAAGAGTTTTGATTTTTTTTGTTATTCCTTTTAGCCTTTCATGGGCATTTGGATGATCCTATTGACAATTACTGGGCATTTTTCATGTCTTTCGGGTCTTGTTTTAAAGGTTCCTAACCCATTCATTGCTTAGGTTGTTTTGCTTTGGTGCTTATATCTGCAAATGCTTCGTCATTTTCATGACTAATTTTAAATGCCCCAAATTTGAATTGAGACAAAAAAATATGGATAACTTTATTGTTTCCCAACTCATTTACGAGGGCAAATTTTATTTCTCTACTGTGATTTATGAAAATAAAGTTTTTAATTCCTAATATCATTTATACCACTTACAGTGGGTGCAATAAATATCCGATATTTGGTCAAAAGTTTATTTACCATAGTTACACAACAGCAAAGTAATCAAAAATTGAACATCTTATTTATTTTGCACGTTGAATACAAATTGGTATCATATTGCAAAAATAGTAAAACATTACTATGATTACGGTAAAAATATCAAACGAACGCTTCAAAAAGTAACCGATACATCTATGAAAACCAGTTAGTATTTGGTGATATGACCTTTCGTCTCTAATACAGCTTCCAGCCGTTTGGGATATTTACTTATGAGGTTCTTACAAATATTTGTCGGTATCTTGGCCCATTCTTCTTGGCATATTCTTTTTAAATCTGTTAGATTTCTTGGGTCGCTTTTCTGAATCTTCAGTTTTAATTCTCGCCACAGGTTCTCGATAGGATTTAGGTCTGGCGACTGACTTGGCCATCCCATAACCTTTATTTTCTTCTGCTGAAACCACGCTGCAGTGACCTTGGCTGGATGTTTTGGATCGTTGTCCTGCTGGAATATCCATCCTCTTGGTAACTTCAAGTCGTCTGCAGACTGTAAGAGATTATCATCCAGAATCCTGCGATACATCTGAGTCTTCCAGGACCTGCAGAAGAGAAGCAGGCCCATACCATTATGCTGCCTCCTCCAAACTTCACTGTTGGGATTGTATTTTTAGGATCATGCGCTGTGTTTTTCTGCCTCCAAATGTGACTAACACTATTTCGCCCAAATAACTCAATCTTCGTCTCGTTAGACCATAGTACAGCTTCCCCCAAACTTGCAAAATGTTCCTTGGCAAATTCAGACGATTTCTAACATGAATTGGTTTCAACAAAGGTGTCTTTCTTGGTGTGCGAGAATGGAATCCTTCGTTCCTTAGAACTGCTCTAATTGTATTTTTGCATACATTTGACCCAGCTGCTTCCAAATCTTTCTGAAGTTCGGATCGAGTCACTCGAAGATTCTTTACTTTACAGACTATATGTTTAGCCGCACGGTTAGAAATTTTAGATGGAGGCCCTGAACGTGGTAGACTTGCAGTGGACTGATATGACGTGAACCGGCGAATCGTGTCACCAATCGTTGAGATTGGTATTTTTAGCATAGATGAAATTTTTCTATAGCCCAAACCACTTTGATGTAACTGAACAATTAGTTCTCTGCTCCTTTTTGGCAATTCTTTAGTCTTTGCCATATTAGAATTAGAGTGTTGAACGATGACCTCCTTCTCATGTAGCTCTTAGACACTGACTGAGGTCAGCTGTTTCACGTGGGGCGAAATAGATTATTTTTCTAGAAAGTTCTACAGCATTCCTGTCCCGTAAACCACCCTTGGAATGTTCGAGAAATATTTATTATCGCTTTAAATCTAATTTTATGGGTGTGTTGAATACTTTTTGAGGTGATAATCTAACACTTTTGTCGATATAATATCAATGCTTTACTATTTGTGTATTCTAATACCGAATTTGTATTCAACGTACAAAATAAGTAAGATGTTCAATTTTCGATTACTTTGCTGTTGTGTAACTATGGTAAATAAACTTTTGACCATGTATCGGATATCTATTACACCCACTATATTTTTTCTTGTGTGTGTGTGTGTGTGTGACAATAAGAATATACATACTTTCTTCTTACGCGTGTCGTAAAAGACAACTAAATTCAGATAGTGGCCGGGAAGCAGCACAACGGAAAGTTTTGTTCTTGCGATCCCGATACGCATTCAAAGGCGATGCGCGCTATCATTACTGTTGGAAAGCGGTTGGTACTTTTGAATCTGTATTCTTTGCTGGACGTTTCCTGGTGGCTTTCACTGCAACCTCCTGGTCCTGCAAACCCTTCAAAATACCTATGCCCTTTATATTTTTCACTATTTTTTCTATCTCCCAAATAGATTTTAGTATGGGTAAGGATGTTATCCCTTGCGTAGGATCCTACTGCTAGGCATCCTCCAAGCCAATAGAATTTATTGCGATTTATGAGTGATAGATTTGCTATATCACTTAGGAAAATAGATATATATTTATTTATTTATTTTCTTCAACAAATAAATGGTCGAGTTGGAGTTAAAGAGAGGAATGAATATTTATGTTCCTCTGCCAGAGACCCCGAGGAAGGAATTTGCATGTACCGGAGAGACTTCAATAAGTGTATATTGTGTAAGGTTGTGTGCAATGCACTCTTCCATAATGTGTTTATTTAATTTTGTTGGGTATTGTGTTGCATTCAGAGAGGCTACCCGCGATAGCCACATCGAGTCTCTTCAGGTAGAGCAGGAGGGCTGGGTGATGTCCTCACCGCAGCCTAGCCAGATCGACTCCTGCCTCTCGAGGAATGGTAGGTGTCATAGGAGCGTGTAGTAGGCATCATTGCGTTGTGTGTGTGTCTGAATAAAGCGTTGATTGATGGAGATATGTTTCTTGAAGCTGGTATGGTGTTAGGTAGTTTACAATGTTCTTTCCCACTCCTCAACCACTACTGTTTTGGGCTTGACTATGGAGGAGTTCCTCCCTACAGTGCGAGGGTGGTCCAACCCTCACCTCAGTGGCTGTGTCGAAGTTGACTTTCTTTCCCAACATCCTTTTATTTGTTTATATTATAACCTTCGTTTATATATGGTCATCTTATATACATCTAAACATCAAATAAAATGGAAAGAATCCAACGACGAGCAAATAAACTAATTCCCTCGATTAGAAATAAGTTGTATATCTAAAGATTAAATATTAAAACTACCGACTTTCCAAACTAGACCACTGCGAGGCCTAGTTTAAAATTTTTAATTTGAAAACGTACGACCATGGTATCCCGCGTAAACACGGTTTTAAACTGAAAGGACGACGGAGATTTCAAACGAACATAGCTAAAAAAAATTCTCCTTTAAAATCCGATAAATGGAACGCACTCACCGCTGAGGTAGTAAATGCTAGTAGTGTGAATAGTTTTTAAAATGAAATTAGCAGTTATTTTACGAATAATTGTATTTAAATACGAAGCCCTGTTTTGGATTGAATGTCGCATGAGTGAGCATCGTGGCGACAATGTCCAAAGGAGGAGGACTAGCATATTAGTATAGAATGGAACTGGCCTTTGAGTGGACTAAGTAGTTCTTGCTGGCTTCCTGTAACTATATATATATATATATCTTTACTCTGCCTGCCTGCCTTAGTTTTTCTGTCCTTTGGCCCCGTAAGGGGCGCGGTGATTTGCCTCCATGGCCGGGACTCAGTGCCCCGTCCGGCCCCAGCGTGTAGCCTCTTCTCCTTGTTCCTAACAGCCTGTGTTTTCTACCCTACTTCCTCACTTTCCCTACAACCTCTTCCACAACTTTCTCTGGTCGTCCTCTAATTTTACAGGGTAGACGCCGTCCAGCTTCCTCTCACCCAACTATCCCGGATAGGAGCTGAGTGGGGAGGGGACAACGTTCCCTCACCCCTGAGCTGTTTGGGGTGGTGGGTTTTTAACAACTTGTTTCACCCCCACTCACACCTTCGTCACATCCCCTTTCTTTCTCCTTTCAATATCTATCCATTTTACGCCGAGCCTAAGGTGGAGCCGATGGGCTGACAGACCACTAGGCGGGGGGAGTGGCCTCAAATGGCGGCCATCTGGCCTAGGGGTTCCTGTCGGCGGGGCAAGGGCGGCTTCATTCCCCGCCCTCCTCTCCTTCCGCGGGGACGGACGGGGCCGCTTCCGTTTCGTAAAACGACCAGGCCAAGATCGGCACGTCCGGCCCCGTTGCTTTCCCGGGTGAGGAGTCCCAGATGGCCACATGGAAGCCTGCTCTGAGATGGACATGGTCCCTGAGTCGACCCAGCCCTGGATGGTAGGATCTTCCATGGGGTCGAACACGGACTCAGTGCTAACCACAGAACCCAAGTCCGTTCCTGTAAGAGCTCCTCCTTAGAGGGTGCGGGCACCCGAGGACTTACAAGGGAAGGAGGGATCTTCTCTCCAGACTGGTGCCCCTGTGACAGCCAGAACCTTCTCCATTTCGGAGAAGGATCTTGCCTAGGTCGGCCCATCTGGCCTAGAGATCCTGCCGGAGGCGAGGGGGGAGGAGCGGGTTCATTCCCCGCTCTCATCTAAAAAGAAATAAAGACTTGGGGCTCCTCTCCTTCCACGGTGCCGCTGCCGTTTCGGTAAGCAACTAAGCCAATATCTGCACGTCCGTTCCCGTTGCTTCCTCGAGTGGGGAGTCCCAGACGAAGACCAGAACTGCGGAGAGTGGGGCTTGATTAAGTCGGGAAGCCCCTCATTCAAAGGCTACCTGTCGTTTTCGAGCCCGCTGGCTTCAAACGTTTCCTTGTATTCGCTCCACTGATGGCAGCATGTTGGCTAAGGGCAACATGATCCATTTGAGGAGAGCTCTAACTAGTGTGATTGGTAGAGAGTTGAAGGTGACCCGTTTCTCGGACGGGAGCCTTTTGGCGAATGCTTCGAATTCCTCCGAGGCGACCATGATTAAGGCCCTTCGGATCCTTGATGTCACGCCTGTGACTGTGACGCTATTTGGGTTCTAGAAGATTTCTCTCTTTTGTCGTTTGGTAGGATCGGTAATCAGGTTATTGTTGCTTCCTTTAAAAGGGGAAGGGAAATTTTGAGCTTATATTCACTAAGGCTTTATTCGGGTTAGAGCGTAGACTGGTCTTCAAGTATGTACAGAAAATTAACTGCCGATCGATTCTCTTTTTCTGATCTACTCAACAGTGGAAGGTAATATAAGTATTAGTAGGAGATAGATGATGAAATTTGTAGGAAGGGTTTTTCCTAGTTTAGGGGGCATCGCAGGCATTTGTTTACTTTTGATTTCTTTTTTTTTCCCCCTTTTTGTTTGCTTTATTTTGTTATCGTTGACTTGTTTGTGTGTGTGTGTGTTCTTCGTAATTGTCTCCTTTGTTTTGTTTATTTAGTCATCATATATTTGAGCTTTCTAGCCTTTATTAGTGTTCTGATTTAGTGTTTTACCCTGTGTTTTGACCTGGTTGTTTTTTTTCGTAAGTTGTGATTAGAAATGTCTCACATTTGTTGTGTCCTTACTCGATCGTGTTTATGTGTATAGTGGTATAGTGTTCTCGATGCAGAGTTTAGTGCTTGGAAAAAGTCGATTTCGGGTGACTTTCTCATGCAATCTGTCTGACAGGGATATTTAAGTTGCCACCTGTTCTTCTTAGCTCTGGGATGATATCATTGGCCAATGTTGACCAGACCTTTTTACCCAATTTCTGCGTTGCCACATTAATTGGCTCCAGACTTTGTTTGCGGTGCAGGTCCCTTTGCCGAAGATACTCTTTCCATCTGCTTTTCTTGATGCTTAGGGATGCAGAATTTTGCACTTGCTGTAGCCTCCTCATAGAGGTTTTGCCAGCTGCTTGAGTCACTACTGCAGCGTAGATGAGCTTAGCCTGGATGAACATCAGGTATATTTTCCTGATGTTGGCTGAACTAAGGTTTTTAAACCTATATGGTTTAGAGATTGCTCCCTTCGCTATATCCTGCCTCCGCTTGTAGTGTTTCGAGTATCCGTGGTCGGAGGTGTTTAGGCCTAGGGTGGTGCCTTCGGCGGAGTAGCCGTATCTCCTCCCATCTATTACGATGAGCAACGTCGACTTGCGGCTCAGTAGGAGGATCAAAAACTTGTGCATGTTGGTCAAAATTTTCTATCTTCTTTCATATTGGTTGATGTTATAGATTTCTGATATAGTGTTAATCGCCTGCACCCTTGCTTTCCTCGCGATTAAGCAGATTTTAATAACAAATTTATATTTTAATTTATTCTATCATCTCTAAGACAAATTTTATGTTTTATACATAAGTGCCGCAAAAATTCACCAATCAACGTTTACATAGATTTTAGGAACAATTTACGTTCAACTTTTTACAAACTTAAGCGTCACTAAATTCGATCAAGATTTTTATTTTTAGCAGCTCAGAATTTTTGTACGAAATACATTTGCTATTTACATGTCGGTACCGGGTAAAGGAGGTAACGGTTCAGGTGAGCCAGAAAAATGCCTTCGCTCAGTAAAAAACTGAGGACAGATTTTCTGTGAACCAATTATAAAACTATAAGACTTCAAAATGCTCGTCTTTGAGGTATATTTGAGTCAGAAGTGATTCTATAGTGTGGTACCAGCACCACAGGAGTTCACCGCAAGAACACGGAGTGTGTTACCATATAATAAATACATATAGGTCCAATTTTTCACTGTATACAGAGTATTCAGAGTTTATTTGGAGGGTTCGGATGCAGGAAATGCAACTCTTAAATGCGAACAAAATATGCTTACGTGTGTGTGTGCCACTACTTTATTATGCCCATTTTTGCTGCAGTATAAATTTCTTAAGTGCTCCTGAGGGTTTAGTACCATTTTTTAATGCATACCTACAGCTTCGCATGCGCGCCCACAACACATTAATTATAATGGGCTCCGCATGAGGTAGCTGCAGTTTCTCATAGCAAACTAAACCTTTTTCATATATATATATATATATATATATATATATATATATATATATATATATATATATATATATATATATATATATATAATACTGAAACTACTGTATAGGAGCCAAAAGTAATTTAACAAACTAGTTTCAGTATGTAGTTTATCATACCCTCTTCAGTCGTATACTGAGAATGCAATTGTTACAAAAGTCTATAAATAGCGTACATATCAGAAAAGAAGACAAAACGGGGGTAAAAGGTCACTAATCAGGGGGTGCGAGTCTTAGAACGTTGACTAAGCTGTTTACGATGATGTTACGGGAATTTCAATTGCCCATCTGATAGAAGAAATTCCCAATTTTAGAATTTAAATATTTTTTCATTTCTTTGTCAGACCTGAAGATAGGCCTGGAGCCTGAAACGTTGTCATTAAAGAATCAGTTTAAGGGAAACTACTGTGGATAGAGGGGAGTAGGAAAAGGGGCAAAGAAAAAAATAATAGCGTAGGCGAATTGCGAACAGCTTCCCGCGTCCCTGGACCACTGTTAGCCAGCGGCGAATCTACTCGGCCATCCCCATCCTGAGTCAACAAAGACTCATTTAAACGAAGCTTTTAAGCCGCTCGCCTGCATTTCTCGTACGTTATACAACCTCTCCTAGAACCGGAGGGTATTTTTTTTCTTTGTCTCTTTTCCTACTCCCCTTTATCTACAATGGTGCCCAGACCCGGGATTTTGTTGGTCGAATGGCGGAAGCTGAACCGAAGAGGGAGTGGGGAAAGGAGGGAGGGGGCGAAAATGGAAGAATACGTCGTTGTTGTTGTTGCGGGGTAGGATGCTTGGGTCGTTGTTACTGTGCCCGAAGTTGGGGCGTAGCTTTGGGCTCCGTTATAATCCATTTACAAAAAAAAAAAAAAAATGTGTGTTTATGCAGAAATTCGATTCACGCGCTTAAACATACAAATTTGAAACAAAATATTGAAAATTGGTCACTCTTTGTATTTATTACAATATAATATAATTAATTTTATGAAATTACTAAGGGATCACTTAAGAATGTTAAGGTCAACTAAGGATTTAAAACGAGCACGTGTCGAAAATCACCCGTGAAAAATAAAAGTCCACGCGAGAAAAAAAATGGAACCGAGTAAGGCGGAATACGACCCTCGAAAAATACAACACACGTGACAGTGAAAATTAATTTAATTCTACAATTATTCGAGGGCTATCGTATTGTTGCAAGCTGCCTATATTAAGGCTCCCAATGAAATTCATCCCAGACATTCGCCTTCTACTCGAATTCAACTTCCAGAAGAATCGATTGATCAGTACTTTTAAGCTCTCAATTGTCTTGCTGTGGATTGTAACTTTCAGGATGTTACTGCTGCAGTCTACCATGATGAGAGTATCGGGGGTTAAAATCTTCGAATATTCGTGCACGACTCCTTAAGAATCGAGAGCTTACATTAAATGATGATACTCAACAAGCTCGAGCATAAGAGCAAGCATTACTGAGAACTGAATCATACCTAGTTACTCCCGGCCATGTACCTGCTAGTATAGCGGCTGTTCCTGGTACATCTATGACCTCCAATAAAGAAGAAGAAGTATTTGAAAAAGTTAGGCTCCAACTTACAGCAACTGTTAAAAAATATTTAAAAAATGAAGCAAACGTGCTACAATTGTGGTGTTCGTCTCCATCCTGAGGATGATTGAACACTTTGCCCAGCTCGCGATGTAATTTGTCGTAAATGTGGGATGCTTGAGCATTTTGCAAAAGTTCGTAAGTCAAAATTCAAACGTTCTGTTTCACTATTTTCTGCCACTTGCGCTATCAGCGGGTTGCTGTTGCCTATTGTTCCTGTTCAATTGAACGGAGATCCTCAATTTCTTCAAGGTTTGGTTACAGGGGATGTTTAGAGAATTTTTTAAATGAGGCTGTGGTGATCTAAGCTTCAAACTGTGTTTGTTTTTTTAGTTGAATAAAGCCTAAAGAGAGGTATCAAGACTTATTCATCCCTACAACAATTAATTCAACAAACTGCATCTGATCTGAAGATGGATGAATTCCTGAGACTTGAACGCCTGGATATATCTCCCAACTCACCTACTGCTGCACGAGAATTGGTTCACTGGAATCGTACTTTCTCTGTAATCCATCGCAAGCCTTAATTCTAACAAACTAGATACATTGATCAATTTTGTCTCACCAAATGTATATGGGTACATTGCAGCTATAGATCTTTTCAAAAACTATGTCAAGCCCAAAAATGAAGTGTTCACAGATATTTTTCGGCTACTCGTAGGCAGCATGAAAGGTGGGGGGGGTGCTATAGACGAGTACCTACAAGAGCTTCAGCTGCTAAGCAAGGATTGTAACTTCAAGGCTGTTACTGCTTCGCAGAATCGGGATGACTACATACGGGATTCTTTCATCAATGGCTTGCTCTCTCATACAATCAGGCAACCGTTGCTTGAAAACAAAACTTTGGACCTAAGTACGGCTATTAATCAAGCCAGGGCACTTGATGTTGCTCAGAAGACCTCATAGTCTTATTCTCGTTTTCCTGTATAGCGTAGGAAAAATTCAGGTTAGCCGCTTAAAAGCTTCGTTTGAATGAGTCTTTTTTGAGACTCAGGATGGCCGAGTGGATTCGCCGAGGCCTAACAGTGGTCCAGGGACGCGGGAAGCTGTTCGCAAATCGCCTACGCTATCGTATTTTCTTTGCCCCTTTTCCTACTCCCATCTATCTACACCTGTCTTTGGCGTTAGTGCTGCTGTGACATCCGATTCTGCTTGCACCGATTATGGGACCTGTGCTTCTGCAACATTTGAAACTGCTTATTCTGCTGATAGGACCTTTGTTGTTGCATACATTTTGGTAAGGTGTGCCGGTGTAACAGGCCCAATTACCCCCCCCCCCCCCACACCATCCCCGATTATACCAGGGTATAGTTCGGCCCAGGCCAGAATATACCCCGGGGGGTAAACTAGGCCAAACTATACCAAGGGGTATAAAAGAGCCTAAGCTAGACTATACCCCTCCAGGCCAGAATACACCCCTCGAACGTAGTAATCAATTTCCTTTTTTACTCTTATTAATTGTCAACTTTTTGTGGTCGCAAACATTCAGATCTTGTGGTTCTGTTAGCAAGCACATGTGTACCGTGCGAGAAGTTCAGGCGAGTGGCTTAAATACTTTGCTTGAATGATTCTTTTGGGGGACTCAGTATGACCGAGTGGTTTAGGACTCTCGCTAACGGCTGTCCAGCGTCCCTGAAGCGCGTTCGAAACTCGTATCGCAACTTTTCTTTATTTATTTTTCTTTGCGCCCCCTAACTATACTAAACTATCTACACATGAACTCTGACATCAGCCAGAAGGTACAGGCCTACTTAAACCAAAATGTGAATGACTATATCGACACCTCTGGCATGAATCGGAATGGAATTTGGGCTACAGACGCAAAGATAATGGCAACTGCAAGTCTGTTAAATTGCGACATCAGCATCTCCTCAAATCAAAAGTTGGCAACTTAATGGATTGGTTGGTGTATCCTGCCAGCTTTAATTTACAATCAACGATGGAACATGTGCTATATCTCCAAAACAAGCATGCCCATTTTGATGTAGTTATCAGTGTTTGAATTTGTTACACTAAAATACAGTTCACTGTAAATGTACTTACAAAAGGTGTTTTAGTATGAGGATCTTTGTCTTGCTATTGTCAGTTTAATTCACAAACTAGGAATTTTCTTTGTTGCATATATATATATATATATATATATATATATATATATATATATATATATATATATATATATATATATATATATATATATATATAACAAACTAAGATAATAAAAGAGAACAACATATTGTAAGCTAAACTCTGAATTTACAAAATATTTGTTAGAAGTGTTTTATTGTTTATATTTATAAACAATACAAAGTATGAAATATAAATAACATACTCAGTTTGGTGATTTGTTAAATAATTAATTTACACTCATTTCTGTTTGGAAATTGTAATGCTTCAATCAATTTATTAATTTATTAATTTATTACTAAAAAGTATAAACCACACTTTTGCTTTGTGCTTCATAGAAGAAACAATGAATTTTTAGATAATACTGAATGATGGCAAAGCTAAACCAACCAAATAATTGTTGACAAATGTTGAAAAGTTAATAATAATTATAATGATGGTGATGCATCAGTTGTCTACAGCGCTTTTCCCCCGTAATGGGCGCGGCGATTTGCCATCCTGGCCGCCGTGCTGATGGGACTCAGCACCCCATCCGACCCCAGCTTAGCATCTTCTCCTTCCTTCAAAACACTTGTTTCCTCGCTTTTCATACAACCTCTCCCACAACTTTCAATAGACAGCCTCTAATTTCACAGGGTAGATGCTGACCTTCTTCTCAAGCCAACCGTCCCGGATTGAGGCTGAGGGGGGAGGGGACAATGTTCCCTAACCCCTGAGCTCCGGTTCGGGGTGGGTTTTTTTTAACAACCTGCTTGATCCCCACCCATACCTTCCTCACATCCCTTTTCCTCTCCTCTTCACATTCTATCCATTTTTTACGCCGTGTTCAAGGTGGAGCCGCCATGCCGATGGACAGCCAGGCTACCAGGCGGGAGGGGTGGTCCAGAATAGCAGGACCTGGCTCTGCCAGGCCTGTAAGCACCTCTTGCAGTGCGGGCAACTGCAAGAGGTGATGAGCTATTGCGTCCCGTAGCACAAATAGGGTCACCATGCCCAATGATGAAAATAAAAAAAAAAACCCCAACTTCCCCAAGAACATCAACGGAGCCGCCCTCGGGCAGCTCCACCGAGAAAATGGAGGTCCCCCCCTTGTGCTTGCGCAGGGGACCCTCCATACTTCTTTAACCGGAGAGGAGGCTTACTCCTCTCCTACGCCTACGGGTGTAGGGGACTCCCCCTCACCCCCTTCTCTGGAGGTGCTTTCGGGCACCTCCCTATCTCCAACGGCAGTCCCTCCTTTGCTTTCTAAGGGGTCTGCCAAGAAAGCCAGCAGGCAGCCCATTGCCGACCGCCCCTCGTGTAAGCGGCTCGGTAGGGCAAACCCCCTTAGTGGGGAGAGGGAAGCCAGGCCACTTCGGACGCTTCCCTCAAAAGACCTGCTGGCAAGAATATTAAACCTTGCCGGGGTCAAGGCCTGTGCCTCCCCACTAAAGACTCATGACGCTGCCCTGGGGACCTGACATGTCCTGGGAGGGGATGGCCAACTGGAAGCCCCTCCTGTGATAGATATGGTCCTTGAGGAAAACCAGCCTCAGACGGTAGGGCCTTCCATGGGGGAGAATCCGGGCTCGGCGCCAAGCACCGAACCCGAATCCGCCCCTATGCAAGGTCCTCCTCAAACGGCTGGATATTTCCAGGCAGTACAAGGAGGGGAGGGATCTCCTCCGGATGATGCCCCTGCGACCACCAGGACCTTCTCCATTTCGGAGAAGGACCTGGCTGAGGCCGGTACATCTGGCCTAGGGGCTTCTACCGGCGGGGGTGAGAAGCAGGTTCCTTCTCCGCCCTCCTCTCCAAAAAAGAAGACCAAGACCAAAAAGACAAAGAAGACTCGGGGCCCCTCTCCATCCACGGGGGCTGCGGGGACGGATGGGTCTGCTGCCACTCTGGCAAGCGACCAAGCCAATATCTGCACATCCAGCCCCTCTGCTCCTCAGGTTGCGGAGCCCCTGACAAAGACCAAAAGTGCACAGGGTGGAGCCTCGATGAAAACTCGCCCCCTAATACAGAGGTTACCTGGCGTTTTCGAGCCCGCTGGCTTCAAACGCTTCCTCGTTATTCGCTCCACTGATGGCACCATGTTGTCCAAGGGAAACATGATCCATCAGAGGAGAGGATTAGCTAGTGCAATTGGTAGAGAGCCGAAGGTGACCCGTTTCTCGGACGGGAGTCTTCTGGCGAATGCGGTGAATCCCGCCAAGGCGGCCAAGATAAGTGCTCCTCGGAAACTTCATGGCACCCCGGTGAGTGTGACGCCGCACTCTACCATGAACTTTATTAAAGGAGTAGTTTATGCGAGGGAACTCGTTGACTACTCCATTGAGGACATCACCCTAGAGCTAGTCGAACATGGGGCGGTCAAGGTCGAACGTGTGATGAGAAAACAGGGAGGGGCCTCGAGACCCACCCCTACACTCTTCGTCACGTTCGACTGTGACAAGCTTCCTGAGTCGGTGCGTGCCGGTTGGTACCGCAACCGCGTGAAGGCATTCGTGCCACTGCCGCGGCGGTGCTATTACTGTCACCGCTTCGGCCATACGAATTGCTCATGTAGACGTGCAAAGTCGGGGTCACTCGAAGTCAGTGTAAATTGCTCCAAGGTCGCACACGATAAGTCCAAGTCGTGTGTGGCCAAGTGTGTCAATTGCGGAGAGCCGCACCCTGCTTCTTCTAAGCAATGTGGTGCATATCTCCTTGAGAAAGAAATCCTGGGCTTTCAAGCCCAGGATCGACTCTCATTCCGCGAGGCTAAGGACTTGGTCCTGGCGTGCCCGGCTCTGTCTGGGACGTCATATGCCTCAATAGTTAGAAAAGCACCCTCTGCTCATGACCCATCCAGGCCAACGAGCATGATTGTTTCCGCGCCCATTCGGAGCCCTTCTGCGGGCTCTACCCAACCCGGGCGCTTCCCTGGTAAAGCTGGCGGCAAAAAAGGTTCACACCCAGCCCCGGCTAAAACCAGGGCTTCCCCCTCTTCCCCCAGCGTGACCGTCTTCCCTAAGGCGAAACGGCCACGCGCCTCCACCGAGTCGTTAGACTCACAGGAGGCAACACCCCTGAAGATGGTCACTAGGCCATCTTCCGGGGTTCCTAAAGCTGTTCCCCGAAAGAGAGGACAGCAACAAAGGAGCTTCAGGTCCTTCGCCCATGCCCCGAGGTGGAGCGAGTGGCTCGGAGACTGTGGTTCCTCGAAAAGATGGCCCCCCGCCTCCGAAGCCGCAACGCCCGCCTAAGGTTTCGAGGCGGAGGGAGGAAAAGACTCGCTGGCGAGCCCAACCTCCCCCAATAATTCCTCGAAGGCGACAGCGCCTTCAGCGCTTTGTCCGGCCAACAGCGCCCGGGGTTCTGCCCCCGGAAAGCGTACGGCTATTCCCGTGAGGGTCTTCAGTTCGAGGAGGGCCCCCGCGTCTCCTCCGAGCTAGGCCTGGAGGGCGTATTCCTTCAATGGAATTGCCGTGGACTCCGGGACAACTGGGAGGAGCTGCGGAAGCTCGCCTCGTCCCGTTCCCCGTTAGCTATCTTTTTGCAGGAGACCATGCTAGGCGCGTGCCCCCTGCCTGCCCTCCCGATGTATAAGGGTCTTGCGACCCCACCACCACGGGATGGCCGGGCTAGGGGATGCGCGGTTTACACCCAGCATGATGTCTCCGTTCTTCCTTTCTCTTTAGGTACCTCCTTTCAGGCAGTGCTTGTGCAGCTGCACCTGGATAGGAGGTATACTCTGATTTCTGCGTACATTCCACCGTCAGCTGACTTCGACGCGGGGGACTTCCGCCGCATCGTGGCACGGTTGCCGAGGCCCTATCTCTTGCTTGGAGATCTGAACGGCAGGCATCCTCTTTGGGGAGATTACTCCATAAATCCCAGGGGACAAGTCCTTGTCGATCTGATCGAAGAGCTTGAGATGGGTGTCCTAAACGTGGATGAGAACCGTTTCATTTTCTTGCCTTGACCTATCTTTGTGCTCTTCGGATGCACAGCCTGATTTTGATTGGGGGGTGGTCGATGACCTCCATGGTAGTGATCACTTTCCCATTCAAATATCATTTTCAGGGCAACTGCCGCCTGAGAAACCACCTCGGTGGTGCTTGGTGCGTGCGCGGTGGCCTGCATTTCAGGAAATGACTGAATTCTCTATCTCAGTCGAGGAGTTTAGGTCGGTAGATGAGGCCGTTGAGTTCTTCTCCGGCAACCTGATCGCCGTGGGCCTGACTACTATTCCTAGGACGTCTGGCCGTTTTGCACGCCGACCAGTCCCATGGTGGTCAGCCGAGTGTGAGACGGCCCTCAAACAGAAGCGTTATGCCTACATGCGCTATAAGCGCCGCACGAACGATTTCACTGTCGCTGAATTTCGTCGGGCTAGGGCTAGGTTCCGGTATATTTCGAAGCACGCCCGTCGCTCTTCTTGGCGGGCATACGTGCCTTCACTTAACGGGAAGGCCCCTTTAGCTGATGTGTGGAAGCGAGTCAAAAGGATTCGGGGCAAGTTCTCGCAGGACCCCCCTCCCGTTCTCCAGGAGAATTGGACCGCAATCTCGGAGGTAGCGGAATCCTTAGCGACCCCTTTTTCCGCATTCTCTAGCCTTGATGCTGCTCCGCTAGCATTCAATGCACGTCGTGATGTCGCGGAAGGCCACCGGCTTGACTTTATCTCCAGAGGCGGAGAACCCTTCAACGACAAGTTTACTGTGAGTGAGTGGCGTTCCGCTCTCGCTTCGTGCGCGGACACCGCCCATGGTCCGGACGATGTCCCATACGTCAGGCTTCGACACCTGGGTGAGCGAGGCATGGCCTTTCTGTTAGATTTGTTCAAAAGGATCTGGGTGGAAGGTCTTCTCCCAGACTCCTAGTGAATCGCTACTGTGCTCGCCTTTCGCAAGCCGGAGTGAGATCACTCTACTCCGACCGGTTTCCGCTCAATCTCTCTAACCTCTTGCGTGTGCAAGTTGATGGAGAAATTGGTAAATGTTAGATTAGCCTATTTCCTGGTCAGCGGAGGCCATCTCTCTTCTGCAAAGTGCGGCTCCACGTCGGATGCTCTGCTCCGACTGGAAAATGCCGTCTGCGAGGCTTTCCTTCGTAGACAGCACTACGCCACAGTGTTTTTCGATCTGGAGAAGGCCTATGATACCGCATGGCGATACGGTATCATGGAGACTCTCCACACGATGGGGGCGAGGGGACGCCTCCCAATGTTTATATCTGAATTTTTGCGAGATCGTCGATTCCACGTACGGGGGTCGGGGGAGCCCTCTCCGGCCCAAAGGAGCAGGAAGAGGGTGTCCCGCAGGGAAGTGTCCTCAGTGTCACACTCTTTGCCCTGAGCATCAACGGCATCACCTCGGTGCTGCCGGAAGATGTTCTCGCTACGCTCTACGTGGACGACCTTTCGATCTCTTTTGGCGCGGCCCAGATGCCAACTCTGGAGCGTAGACTCCAACAGGCATTGAACCGCGTCTTTCACTATGCCGAAGCGCACAGGTTTCGGTTTTCTTTGGCCAAGACTAAGGTGGTGCACTTCTGCCGCAATCCAGGGCTTCACCCCGACCCAGATTTGTTTCTTAATGGGGTGCGCCTGGGTGTGGTTGAGTCGCACCGTTTCCTTGGTCTTGTATTCGACCGACGCCTCACCTGGTATGCTCATATTCGCAGCCTTAGGGTCTCTTGTACCCGCGCCATGGACATTCTCCGTTCCGTGACGTTCAGCGCTTGGGGTGCTGATAGGGCTACTGCCTTACTTTTTTATCGATCCTTTGTTCGCTCGAAACTCGACTACGGATGCGAGTTTTATGCATCCGCAGCCGAGCGTTTATTGCGGAAGGTGGATTCGATCCACCACACCGACCTCTGCCTTGCAACCGGTTCCTTTCGCACTTCCCCCATTGAGAGCCTGTTGGTCGATGCTGGGGAGATTCCACTCGCTCTGTGCCACGTGCAGTGCATCACTCGCCTGTACGCGCGAGCCCGGCGCCTCCCTCAGTCGCCAACAGCTCTCAGTGCATCAGCAGCTGATCTCGATGGCGCCTATGCCGCCGAGAGACGACAGTCATACCCTAAGCCCTTTGAGTTTAGGGCCAGGAAACTCCTTCGAGAGGTAGATATAGCTCTCGGGCCGGTGGCGCCCCTGGTTCTGCCCAGGACGCCACCCTGGAGGGTACCACATTTGGCTATTTGTCACCATGCCTCTGCTCCCAAAGCTTGTACTGCGCCGGGAGTATTGCGTTCGACCTTTTTGGAGCACACGTCGTGTCACGCTGGAACCGTGCCAGTGTATACTGATGGCTCCAAGTCTCAAGAGGCGGTCGGCTTCCACGCCGTATCCCCTCTGTTTGAAGTCAGCGGGGCTCTACCAGGTGCTGCGTCTGTCTTCACGGCCGAGTTGGTGGCAATACACCACTCGGTATGGGAGATTACGCGACGTGCCCGGTTCGGAGACCGGATTGTGATCTATTGCGACTCACAAAGCGCCCTGAGTGCTCTCGGGGCATTGGAATCTTCGCATCTCCTGGTTCGCGATATCCGTGACGCCACGGTTTTGCCGAGCCGGGCAGATGTCGAGATTATCTTCTGCTGGGTTCCTGGACATGTAGGAATTTCGTGGAATGAGCGCGCCAAAGAGTCTGCGAGGACTCTGCGACCGGACCAGCGTTTCGCTCTTCCTCACACCGACTACATGGCAGGAATACGGGCAGCTCTTCGGACTGCTTGGCGAAGAAGATGGGAGACGGTCGAAGGGAACTTAAAGTTGCGTGCCATTGCGCCGCGACTGTTCCCATGGACCTATCCCCCAATGCCGCGGCGGCTTCAGGTTGCTTTCTGTCGTCTCCGAATCGGGCACACTCGTGTGACGCATCGCTATTTGATGGAGCGCTCGCCTGCGCCCTATTGCAACGACTGCGTCGTCTCCCACACTGTTTGGCACATTCTTGTCGAATGTCCCAGTCTGGGTGATCTTCGAGCACGAAACCTGTCCCGGTACCTGGATGGGCGGGGTCGCTACCACCTGTCCCTTGTACTCGGGACGAGTGCGTGCACTTTGACTGGTGGACTTGTTCGACCTTTTGGGGGAGGCCGGCCTTCTCCCCTTCATTTAACCAGGTTTATTTGTTGTTTTTGTTATTGTTTTGTCATTGTTATTGTTATTTCTTTTTATTGTTGTTTCCTGTTCAATTTTTTAAAGTAGCCTAGAACTAGGCTGTTTGTTTACGGCGACTTATTTTAAGTCGGGAGTCGCCAGATAGCCCCTTAAATAAAAAAAAAATACAGCGCTTTTCTGGACACTCAAAGATGTGTTACATCGCATTATTCATTCACTCGATGCTTGGTGGTTCTTAAGCTACTATTGTAGCCATAGTTGCCTGGGGCAAACTGACGGAAGCGAGGCTTTCAATCTGCGCCAAAGGCCCTGCTGACCGCCAACATTCACTTACACCACATTAATACATAGGAAATGTGGGTGAATTGTCTTGCCCAAGGACACAACTACAGTCTGCACCTGTGGGAGCCAGGGTTCGAACCGCCAATCGTCCGGTCATAAGGCGATCCGCCCTACCATCTGAGTCACTGCGAAAATCTCAGTAATTCTTGCATATATTACCAACATTACTGATATAATTGGGGGTATAATCTGGCCAGGGGGGAGGGAAGTTATGAAATGGCCTGAGCCATAATATACCCCGAGGTATAAATCGACTTAGGCCATAATATAGCCGGGATATAAATTGGCCGAGGCCCTTTTAACCCAGGGTATAGTCCAGCCAAAGCTAGAATTTAACCTGTTACACCGGTCTACTTCATTTTCTACTTCTGCATTCACTCAGTCTTCTACTCTAGCTGTCATATCTGCCTCTTCCCTAGGACTAGTATAGAGAGTTACCGTGTATGTTTTGGTTGGTAATAACGAAGCAACCGCTCTTATCAACACATGGAGCTCTGAATCTTTCATCTCACACAGCTATGCCAGGAAGCACAAGTTGAAGATAGTCCCATCGACTGGAAGCTTATATATGGCCTCTTCATCACTCATATCTCCTGTGAAGGGACGCTGCATGGTTGGCATCAATCTGAAGGGTGAGTGCTACTACAATACAAAGCTTTCTGTGATGCCAGACTTGTGCTGTGATATTCTTAGTCAAGACTTCATGAGACAGCACTCTAATGTTACCTTGAACTTTGGCGGGTCCAAGGAAGATATAAATATCTACAACCCTGCAACTTGCAGTGTACTGTCTGCTTTGGTGGATACACCGTCTCTTTTCAAGTCATGCTCGTCATTGCAAACCCATTGCAACAAAATCTTGGAGGTTTGGAGATGATGATAAGAAGTTCATAAGGTCTGAAATTAACAAAATGCTTCAAGATGGTGTTATTGAGGAGAGCACATCCCCATGGAGGGCATAAGTTCTTGTTGTGTCGAATGAGCGCCACCGAAAGAGATTAGTTGTTGACTATAGCCAGACCATTAATAGATTCATTTATTTGGATTCATACCCACTTCCAAGAATAGACGACCTTGCCACGGAACTGTTTCACTACAAGTACTATAGGTCCCTAAACTTAAAAAGTGCTTATCACCAAATACCTATACGGGAAGAGTACAAGCCATATACTGCCTTCGAAGCCAATGGTAAGCTTTATTAGTTCCGCAGGGTGACATTCAGAGTTACAAACAGCGTTGCTTGCTTGCTTCCAAAGGACTGTTGACATCATCATTAAGCAACCCAACCTGCATGGAACCTATGCTTATGTGGACAATATTGTTGCGGCAGGGAAAACCCAGCAGGAGCATGCTGAAAACTTGAAGTTTCAAGAGGCTGCCTGGTTCCATAACCTTACCTTCAACGAGAATAAGTCGGTCGTTTCTAACAAATCAATAGATTTTCCTGGTTAAACAATAACCCGCGGCTCTCTCAAACCAGATTCCGAACGCTTACGTCCATTAAAGGAATTAGCAATTCCTAAAGACCGTACTTTCTTACGCCGTGTTATTGGTATGTTTTCCTATTATTCACATTGGGTTTCCCGATTCCCTGATAAAATCAGACCTCTTGTTGCCACTGACACTTTTCCTCTGAGTCCAGAGGCCTTGAAAGCTTTCGATAACCTCAAAGAAGATATTGGGAAGGCTGTAGTACACTCGATTGATGAAACTATTCCTTTGGTAGTTGAGACTGATGCCTCCGATACAGCCATTGCTGCTACTCTGAATCAGGCAGGCCGTCTAGTTGCCTTTTCTCTCGCCTACTGAATGCAAACATACTGCATTAGAAAAGGAGGCATGTGCAATTGTGGAATCTTCCAAAAGGTGGTCTCATTACTTGACAGGTCAACGTTTTACCTTAGTTACGGACCAAGAGGCTATCTTCCTTATGTTCCATACAAATAAGCTTGTAAAAATCAAGACTAACAAAATTCAACGATAAGGATCGAGTTGGGGTGCTACAACTATGATATCATGTACCGTCCTGGTAAAACCAACATTCCTGCAGACACTATCTGAGCTCCACGCTCGACTTTGCCATCCTGGTGCAAACGAGACTTATTAATTTTGTTAGATTGAGAAATATTCCTTATTCCGTTGAAGATGTGAGAAAGGTGTGCACCAAATGCCCTCAGTGTGCCCGATTGGAGCTTCAGTTTTACAAACCGCCCCTTATCAAGGCCACACAGCCCTTTGAACATCTCAGTTTGGACTTCAAAGGGTATCTACCCTCGAACTCCAGAAACTGTCATGTGCTCACGGTAGTGAATGAGTATTCTCGTTTACCATTCACATTTGCCTGTCAGAATATGACTACTGGTACTATAATCCATTGTCTAAATCATATTTTTGCAATATTGGTATGCCTTCCTGCCTGCATTCTGATCGCGGGTCCTCATTTATGGACAAGGATCTGCGTGAATACTTGAAAAATCTAGGCATCACCACTAGCCGAACGACACCTAATAACCCTCGAGGAAATGGAAAGTGTAAAAGGTACAATGCTATAATCTGGAAGCATATAACCCTTGCTCTGACATCCAAAAACCTTCAAGAATGTCAATGGTAAACTGCTGCCTGACGCTCTTCATTCAATTAGATCCCTGTTCTGCACAGTTACAAATGCTACGCCACATGGAAGACTCTTCTCGTACCAGAGTCGATCTCCCACTTGTCATTTGCTGCCCACTTGGTTATCCGTTCCTGAAACTGTCCTGCTGCGACGTCACGTTCGTACCAGCAAATACGAACCCCTCGTTGATGAGGTTCACTTGTTAGAAGTAAACCCTCAATACGCTCATGTAAGATTTGCTGGTGGACGCGAATCAATGATATCAGTGCATGACTTGGCCCCAGCTGGTAACGTATCATTGAATGAGAGGCAAGAGGATCTCAATATCGATCCTTCTACAGAGACTGCTTTGGTGGAGATTTCTCCAATGCCTGCTGCCGATTTATCTGAATTGGATTCTTCCGATGCTGCAGGTGATCAGAGTATATTCATCAAGGAGGAAGATATGGAGGTTGATTCTCTTCCGGCCCTGGTATCTGGTACTCGAGCTAATCTCCAACGTAGGGATGAACCATCCACCCCTGCGCATACTGGCCTGGGACAACTGTGTCAATATACACGGGAGTGCCGCAAGCCTTTTCGCTATAGGGAACATTGATTCTTCGAGGGATTCATCTGGACTGACTAAACTAAAGATTACCTCAGTTAAACTGTTTAGAATTTTATCCTCGGATTGCACCCCAAATGCTACCAAGTCTTGCCATTGCAGGTCCGAAGATGCTGATTTAATCGAAAATGAGGTTAAACATCTGCTACGTGATGGGATTATTGAACATGGTAATTCTTCTTGGTGTGCATAAGTGGTAGTAACAACAAACGTAAATAAGAAAAACGACTGGTGGTAGACTTTTCTAGAACGATAAATAAGTACATCCTTTTGGACGTTTACCCACTACCCAGGATTGAAGATATAGTTGCAAATATCGCTAAGAATCACTATTTCAGCATTATTGATTTATTCAATGTATATTATGTAGAAATCTGCTCATAGGCCCGACCTAACACTGCTTTTCAGGCCGGTGACCAGCTTTATCAAATCAGGCGCATACCTTTGGGTGTTAGGAATTGGGTTTCCGCTTTTCAACGCTTTATGAATCAGTTTATAAGCGATAACAAACTACGAAACACTTATGCTTATCTCGATGAATAACACCTGCGGGAAAAAAACGAAAGAACATGATAGCAATCTAAAGCGTTTCATGGAAGCTGCTTCTAAATATAATCTCTCCATGAATTCGCAATTATTCAGAGAAAGTACATCATCTTGTCGATTGCTTAAGATTTTCTTTATCTCTTCAGGCTATTCAAGCATTTTAAACTTTAAAGAATGACATTGCCAAATCTTCAGTTAAAGTTTTGGATTAAGACTCCCCTATGCTATTTGGTTATTAGTGGGATTGATTTTAGTTATTAAATCAGCCTAGATAGCTATTTGAAAACCATAACCATAAATTTTTTGACTTGGGCGGAATAGTCGTCTGCTAATATTTAGGCCTAACGACTGACGTGAATTGAATTTAGAAAACTCTGGGTGCGAGGTTTGTATTAAAAACGGACGATAAACAAAATAAATATATTTACAACATCAACGAATGCACAATGAAAAAAAATAATTAGAAAATAACTAATGAGCGGTTATTACAACTATACGGATAAATGATATAATTAAATTGAGAATTGCTAAGGAATACAACGTAATGCAATGTATGAAAGTAATGAAAAGTAGAGTGAATGTACGGTGAAGTGAGGTAAGGTATGGTAAAGTAACTAAGATTTGGTAACTATGATGGCCTGTGAATTGGGGTCTTTATGCTGAGAATGGCAAGAGACGAGTGAGGAATATTCATGTTCAATGTGGTTGAGCTGAAAGCACGTTAGTTTCTGTGTTTGAATAAAGTAAGTGTTTCCGAAAAGAATGTATCTTAGCCATGATTTTTGGATGGCAATTATATATTACAAAAGATATATTGAAAATACATATACAAAATATTTGAGATTTTGGATTGATTATTTATACATAACTAAGTTGAGATTTTACATAAGATTTAATGGAAATTGTAGAATTTAAATGGGAAAATAAATGGATAATTTTACATTGAATTTAAGAAGGAATGTATGTTAATATATGTGCATAAGGTACATTACGTTAAAATGATATTAGGTAATGGTAATCTTTAAATTGATGCAATGGAATATTGGTACATGTAATATTTTATAGGAATGCCAGATGGCGTTGCTATACCCCCTTTTACATAGAAAGTGATGCATCAGATAATGCAATCGGTGCCACATTATCACAGTGCAGATGACCAGTGGCTTTCTTTTCACGCTCATTGAGCCGATTAGAGAAGAAACACCATATCGTTGAAAAAGAAGTGTATGCGTTGGTAGAGAGCATACATAGATGGAAACCTTTTTTGTCTGGGAGATATTTTAACGTAGCAACTGACCAAAGAGCTGTGCCATTCAAGTTTGATACCAATGTAAAGGTAAAATCAAGAATGGTATGATCATTCGCTGGTGTATGGAATTACTTCAATTTTTCTTCGATATTCAGCAGCACCCAGGTCACGAAAACGTAGTTGCTGATACAATATCACAGTCGTGTTGTAACGCCGCTTCGTATTTTACAAGTTTAAGATCGCTTTGTGAGAGTCTCATTCATCTTGGAGGCCCGCGAATGCTACATTATGTTCCTGTTAAAAACCTTCCTTACTCCATCGATGAAATCCGCCGTATTACTGCGGACAACAGCGACTACACCTACGTATTTAAGGTTGTCTTTGCAAAAAACTCGATAGCCCAAAAGGCGAAAGAACAGGAGTTACTTATGTTCGACGCCAAGGTAAGTGGTGATCAGATAGAGCGAGAAGAATTCTTTCCTGTCCAGTTTTGCTTCCGCTGCTACAAAATGAAACAGCACGCTAACAAAGACTGCAAATAGCCTAAGGAAATGTGCTCCAAATAGCAATGCCTCTAGGCATTCCTACAATAAAAACCTCCTATTTAGATAAAGAAATTGTCATTATCAGAACCATTTTTTCTAATTTGTATTACCCCGATTGGTTCATATCGTCTGCCCATTTTGCAGCTAGGAAAACATTCTATGGTAATAAGCCTTCCCGCACTAATGACTTCAACAAATGTATAACATTGCCATTTAATAATAAATTAAATAGTTTAAAGGACATATTTGGAAAAACGGGTATTAATCTAGCCTTTAAATATAACAATTCCTTAAACCAATTGATGATTGCCAGGAAACCCAAAGAACCTCATAACATAGGAGTATATGCAATACCATGCAACGATTGCCATTAAGTTTTTATAAGGGAAACGGGGAGAAATCTAGACAAGAGATTGTATGAACACAAAAGAGATATTAGAGTGGGCAGCGAAAACAGTGGAATATTCTGCCATGTTAGAGACTTGAATCATTCGATCGATTTCAATGGAAGTAAAATGGTATTTAAATCGGCTAACTATGTTAAGAGAAGAATCGTAGAATCGAGCTTGATATCGTCAGTTCCTAATTTAAATCTATCTGAGGGTCAATTTTCTTTTAATCCTGTAATAGGAAAGCAAATAAACAAAATAGTAAAATGTCAGCCCTTCAATATGTTTAGGCCTAACCCCCTCCCCAGATTAGCCACAAGTAGGGGATTGATGGAAAAAAGAGGGGATCTTTCACGACCTGACCCTGTGTTATTATGTTTGTATGCACTTTTCTTATATTCCTCATCTTTTCTTGCGATATTGCATTAATTTTCATCATATATATATATATATATATATATATATATATATATATATATATATATATATATATATATATATATATATATGTCGTAAAATGGCCCTCTGTTTTGATCACTATAGTCTTTGGCACCCTTTTAGTAGCGTTATGCTTTTTGGTGCGCGAGTTACTTCTATAATGAAGTAGGCTTTGTTCTAAGAGTGCTAATTCAGTAGTCTTGTTCTTAAGGAAGAGCTATTTTAAACACATAAGGATAAGAGGAAACACCAGATATCTACCAAAATAAACATGTATTTTAAATGAAACACTTAACTATAACAAACCAACAGTTAACATATTTCTATCTTTGACATCTAAACCCTTGGCACGGTAAAAACTGACAAAAATAAACAAATAGGCTTCCCGTAAACATACCAATTGCCGATTAGTATTTTCATCGCGACTCTATTTGATTAGCGTTAAACATTAAATTAACGTACTCTATTCTACAAACACATATGACCTAGGTTCAAGAACAATGGTTTCTACTCCCCTTTAAAACGTGAGGCGTACTAAACTTCTACTATCGCAATATGAATATAAATGATCTTTCTAACTCACATGACAGAAGGTATTAGGGATTGTCGGATGTCGCTGGAGGACTTATCTCTCGCTTTGGAGTGTTGTGGCCGCTGGTTGAATTTTCGCCGAGGAGGGATAGCTTGTCGCCGGTGACGGGGGCTGATTCTTCAACGTAATTAAAGAACGGGAGCTCGTTGGGGCTGGGTTATTCTCCTCTCACTATTACGGAGCTTGAGATGTGAGAGTCACTCGCGAGTAAGTGGCTTTGCTTTTCTTCACTAAGACTTCTTCGCAGTCTAAAGGATTCTTCGGTATGGCACCGATATAAAGCTTGACTATTTAGGTTAATACGGCCCGAAAAGGGGTGGATCGATTTTCTCAATCTGATCCCATTGTTTCTCACGGAAATAGTCTTGTATGGCGGAAGGATCGATCTTCACGAACTAACCCTTCTTCTGGCGTATCGACTTCTAATCTTCTTGTCTGGCTGAAAGATCGATCGTCACGAACTAATCTTTCTTCTGGCGTATCGACTTCTAATAATCTTCTTGTCTGGCCGAAGGATCGATCTTCACGAACTAATCCTACTCTGGCGTATCGACTTCTGATAATAATCCTCTCTCTTTCTTTGCGGGGCATATTTATAGGCGGATTGCCACCCCATCTAAAGGGGGAAGTGACCAGGCCAAAGAGGCAAGGGGGGGGGGAGGACACGAATGGTGAGTTAGCATCTGGGGAGAGCGAGAATTGCTGAGGTGGCACTCGGGTGCCCAAGTCAGCTCGCTAATTAGAGGCTCGCAACCGCACCGCTCATTGGCGTGCATTTTGACTCGCACCGCTTTTTTTCCATAACCACGGGCTTATGGGTCTCGTAGGTAATTGGCTCGTTAGAGCGTCGTTTAAGGACCTTAGGTGGTCGCCTTAAAACAGATGTTAGCTCCAACTGCCCACAGCGGCGGGGAGATCAAACAGGGTAAGCAGTTATGGTTATTCGCCGGCTACCTTTCCCACGCTTCTCCTCATGAGGGGGGGGGGCTTTAGTGTACATATACTCCTCCAGGATGCTTAATGTAACCATTTCTCTACATTTACCTCCCTCCTAAAGAAATTAACGGGGGGGGGTTATTCCAATCCGACGCTTACAATTGTACACATAGGTAACTTACGGAACATTATATTATACAATAAATTTTAGTTCACTCGGGAATGCCTCGATAACATTTCACCTGACCTTACATTAATTCCTATATTACTGTGCCAACTTAGGATCTTCTTACCTACCACTAGGGGGTTACTCGCCCCTACTTAATTACAATTCTAATGATTTACCCTTAACTTTGCTATAATACAATAGTTGGGCTGCTCCTTAATCGTCGACAGGCTTCCGACCTAACGAGTCGGCCATACAATTGTTGGACCCTTTTATATAGTGAATGGAGTACTGGTACTCCATCAAGAGTAAACTCCATCTCAGGAGTCTTCCATTCTTACTCTTATTTTTACTTAAGTATGACAACGGTTTATGGTCGCATTCCAACTTAAACTCGCGCCCTATTAGATAATATTTGAATTTACCTATGGACCATATTATGGCCAAAGCTTCGATTTCGATTGTGGCGTAGGCTTTTTCTCTACTCAAAAGTTTTCTACTGACATAAGCTATGGGGTAGGCTGTTTCGTCATCTTCGTATTGAAGCAATACTCCGCCTAACCCGTCCCGACTAGCGTCCGTGCGAATGCCGAAGATCTTGTTAGGATTTGGTAAGCGAGAATGGGCGCAGTTACGAGTTTTCCTTTTAGAACCTCCAACTGAGTTATTGCATGGGGGTTCCACGTGACAGGGTCTTACGCTGTCTTTTTTTAACAAATCATTCAGTGGGGCCGCAATGGAAGCGAAGTGTGGTACAAAACGCCTATAGAACGAGGCGGCTCCTATAAACGATCGGAGTTGTTTCTTTGTTTTCAGCTGGGGCATCTTGACTATGGCGTTCACTTTTTCTTGCTGGGTAGTCAAGTGTTTTTGTCCTATTTTGAATCCCAGGTAGTCAAAGGATTCGTAGGCAAAATAACACTTGGTAGGCCCGGCGGTTAGACCTTGCTCCTTCAATTTCTCCAGCAATGAGCGTAAGGCGTGTAAGTGTGCCTCCCATGTACGGGTAGTTACGTACACGTTGTCGAAGTAGAACGACACGTCACTTAGGCCAGCGATAATTCGCCTCATCATCATATTATAATTGCTACCGGCTGTAAGTAGTCCGAAGGGTAGCCTGGTAAACTGTAACAGACCTCTCTCAGTCGCAAAAGCCGTCAGTTTTTTGGACTCCTCAGCGAGAGGTATTTGATAGTACGCTTTACACAAATCCAATTCCTTAATGAATTTAGTGTCTTCAAATAAATGGAGATTTTGATCTATTAGCGGGATGGGCTCGGCGTCGAAAACGGTCACTGAATTCAATTTTCACGCACATCCGAAATGATTGATCAGGTTTCTTAACCATTACTATGGGGGGGGCAATAATCGGACTCCGATGGCTCTAAAATTCCCAATTTTAATAAATTCCGGACTTCCTTATTGAAGGCTTCTCGTAGGTGGATCGTTAAAGGATATGGTTTGCTTCGAACCACTGAATTAGTTTTTAGTTTATGGATGAAATCCTTGGCACATCCGGTGGTTTCAGAAATGACTTCTGGGAATTCCATGAGTAAGTTCAACATTTCCGCTTTCTGTTGAATCTCTAAGTGGGGATTTATCTTTAAATCCACCCGAGGGTCTTCCGGGGTAGGTGAGAGCGATGGAAGTTCGTATTCCTCGTCTTGTTCCACACACACGGTGTGTATGACTTGCAGGGGCGTACCCGGGCAAACGGCATCCATCGGTTCTTCTTCGTCTAGAAGGGTAATATTCTTTATGCACGCGTAGCGGTGATATTTTTTTAGCATGTTTATGTGATAGGTTCTTCGCCCTGTTGGGGTATCTATCAAGTAATCGACTGGACCCCATGCCTCGATTACTTCAAACGGTCCCTTCCACTGGGCCCATAACTTATTATTTTCGGTCGGAATTAATAATAAGACTTCATCTCCTGCCTTTAATTTTCGCGCCTTTGCTTTCATATCGAAGTAGTCCCGGTATTTGGCTAAATTTTTTTCGGCGTTCTCTCTAGCTAAGCCAGAGCAGTATTCTAGGCGCTCGCGCATATCCATCACGTAGGCGTAAGACGATTTGATTTCTTGGTCGAGCTTCGCGTTGGAAAATAATTCCTTAAGAATACTCATAGGACCTCGCACATTTCTCCCGTATAATAGCTCAAAGGGCGAGAATCCCAACGTCCGATGAGGTATTTCTCGGCAGGCGAAAAGGGCTGCAGGCAGGTATCTGTGCCACTGTGTAGGGTTGTTTTGACACAACTTCTTCAATATATTTTTGAGAGTCCCGTTTAATTTCTCGCAGATTCCGTTAGCGGATGGATGAAATGGACTCGTAAAAATTGGCTTGACTAACAGTAGTTTATTAAAATATTCCATCAATTCTGAGGTGAATTGGCGCCCTCTATCCGATAGAATTTCTTTAGGCAGGCCTACTCGTGCAAAAATTGAAATTAATGCTTCCGCACAGGAAATAGTGTCAATCTTCCGTAGTGCCACGGCATCTGGGAACCGGGTGGCACAATCCACTAGGGTGAGGATGTAGGAGTGTCCTCCACTTGAAGGGGGGTGAATTAGGCCCACCAAATCAATAGCCACTCGAAAGAATGGTTTGGTTATAACAGGCACCTTTTGTAAGGGAGCAGGAGGTACCCGTCCTCTGGAGGGATCCTTCTGACACACCTCGCATGATCGGCAATAGGCCACAATTTCCCTGGCGGCCTGGGGCCAATAAAAGTGTCGGAATATCTGCTGCGCTGTTTTGTTGTGCCCAAAGTGTCCGGCTAATATTCTATCATGCACGGTATTCAAAATTCTTTGGGTGTATTCTTGAGGTACACACGGTGCTTTCTTGTTCTCCTTATCCTCCTCGCTGATAGTACGGTAGAGAAGTGAGTCTTCTACGATATAATGGATAGGCTTCTTTCCTTTCACTTGGAGAGTTTCACCTTTAATAGCTTTCTCCCTTAGAGGTTTAAGAGTGGGCCATTCCTCCTGAGCAATGGCGAAGGAAGTCAATTTGAACCCATTGTCTTCGAGGGTAATCCTCGGGGTCAACTTAGCAGGTTGCTCTTTCCTCTGGGCTTCTTGTGCCCGGGTGACTACTTGTTGGGCCACTCCTTGCTGGGGAATTAGGGGGTTTTGTCCGATTAGTACTGCGCAGAACTTAATCGGGGCTACTACCACGTCCGTCCAACTGGTGAAATATCTGCATTGTATATGACATCTCACGACGGGGAATCGATTGTCGCGTCCTAAAAAGTCGTGGGCGATTGCGAATTTCTTATGGTTAGGGTTTACTGGGGGCAGCAACTTGTTGGATACCACTATGCACGTACATCCGGTGTCTCTGACTAAAGTGGATACTCGGCACCCATTAACAGTGCCCTCTTTAAATTGTAGGCCGCCTGGCGAACTTTTGTTGAATAGAAAGTTTACCTGTTGCTGAGGCCTTTCGGATGTTGGCGTGGGGACGTAGGACGAATCAGCTTGTCCTGCTGGGATCGCGGCAGTCAGGTTTTGCACCTGTTGTCTCGAGGTCTCCCTCAGTCGGGAGTTCTGTGGGCACTGGAAACTCAGGTGACCTATTATCCCGCAGGTATAACAAGTGACGGGCTTCCTGGGATACGTGCCGGTATTAGGGTATGATCCTTGTGGAATCCTAACTTCTTTTTGATTTTTTTCTCCTCCAAAATTTGGCTTATAAGTTCCTTTTGCTACTGAGAACTTAAAGGGCTTCTTCTGAAAATGCCTGGGTGGCGGCCCATTTTTCTTTGGGGAGGGAGCCTTCTCTTTCTTGTACTCCCTCGGATATAAACGATGATTTACCGCGTGGGGGTCAGCCTCGTCCAGACACTCGTTGAAGGTAGAAACTTTTCGATCCTTAACGAATGCACGGATTTCCTGGGGTAGTGTACTTAGTAACTGATCTCTAAGCATGAAGTCGACGACCGCAGCGACTTCGTTCTCTACCCCTTCTGACTCCATCCAAAACTGTAGGCTTCGACGAAGCTCAAAGCCAAAATGTTTGTATGTTTGTCCAGGTCTTATACGAGCCTGCCTGAACTTCGTCCTATATTCTTCCGGGTTAAGGTTTGTTGCTGAGAGAAGTTCGGCTTTGAGAGTGGAATAGTCTACAGTCGCTTCTGAGGGTAAAGATACGAATATCTCTCTCATCCTACGATTGAGTAGCGGTAATAGTCTGGCGACCCCATCTTCTTCTAGGTCCCAATTATTTACTTAAAATATTTTCTCAAAATGGGAGAGATATGAGCATAAATCTTCTTCGTCCCTGTACTCCGGGAGTTTCATGCTGGCCGCTGGTGACACTCCTGTTCTGGATGACACTGACTGCACCTCTAACTGGTCTTTGCTAAGAGCTCTTTCGTGGGCCCTTATCTTCTCTCTTTCATCAGCTTCCATTTTCGTCTTTTCTCTTCTTTCTTCTCTTTCGTTTCTCTCTTTCTCCTGAATAAACGAGCTTAGATTGGTTCCTTCTAGTCCGAGGCTTTGACCTTGCTTCCGATAAAGGTCAAACAATGCCATCGCGCTTATGTCAGTCATCTACCTTGTTGTAAATCAAGCCTGACCTACTCCACCACCGAAACCTACCACTTGGCCTAACAATTACCTTTAGTTTCTTTGCACCTCTAACTTTACCTATTTTCCTCTCGTCAAATATTCTATTATTCCTGGTATTCCTTTTACGTGTTAGCTATTCCTTAAATAGATACTGCTGTGTTCTTTCTAATATAAAACCTATAGACCTGACACCACTTTTATAATATGTCGTAAAATGGCCCTCTGTTTTGATCACTATAGTCTTTGACACCCTTTTAGTAGCGGTATGCTTTGTGGTGCGTGAGTTACTTCTATAATGAAGTAGTCTTGTTCTTAAGGAAGAGCTATTGTAAACACATAAGGATAAGAGGAAACACCAGATATCTACCAAAATAAACATGTATTTTAAATGAAACACTTAACTATAACAAACCAACAGTTAACACATTTCTATCTTTGACATCTAAACCCTTGGCACGGTAAAAACTGACAAAAATAAACAAATAGGCTTCCCGTAAACATACCAATTGCCGATTAGTATTTTCATCGCGACTCTATTTGATTAGCGTTAAACATTAAATTAACGTACTCTATTCTACAAACACATATGACCTAGGTTCAAGAACAATGGTTTCTACTCCCCTTTAAAACGTGAGGCGTACTAAACTTCTACTATCGCAATATGAATATAAATGATCTTTCTAACTCACATGACAGAAGGTATTAGGGATTGCCGGATGTCGCTGGAGGACTTATCTCTCGCTTTGGAGTGTTGTGGCCGCTGGTTGAATTTTCGTCGAGGAGGGATAGCTTGTCGCCGGTGACGGGGGCTGATTCTTCAACATAATTAAAGAACGGGAGCTCGTTGGGGCTGGGTTCTTCTCCTCTCACTATTACGGAGCTTGAGATGTTAGAGTCACTCGCGAGTGAGTGGCTTTGCTTTTCTTCACTAAGACTTCTTCGCAGTCTAAAGGATTCTTCGGTATGGCACCGATATAAAGCTTGACTATTTAGGTTAATACGGCCCGAAAAGGGGTGGATCGATTTTCTCAATCTGATTCTATTGTTTCTCACGGAAATAGTCTTGTATGGCGGAAGGATCGATCTTCACGAACTAATCTTTCTTCTGGCGTATCGACTTCTAATAATCTTCTTGTCTGGCCGAAGGATCGATCTTCACGAACTAATCCTACTCTGGCGTATCGACTTCTGATAATAATCCTCTCTATTTCTTTGCGGGGCTTAATTATAGGCGGATTGCCGCCCCATCTAAAGGGGGAAGTGACCAGGCCACAGAGGCAAGGGGGTGGGGGCGAATGGTGAGTTAGCATCTGGGTAGAGCGAGAATTGCTGAGGTGGCACTGGGGTGCCCAAGTCCGTTCGCTAATTAGAGGCTCGCAACCGCACCGCTCCTTGGCGTGCCTTTTGACTCGCACCGCTTTTTTTTCCATAACCACGGGTTTATGGGTCTCGTAGGTAATTGGATCGTTAGAGCGTCGTTTAAGGACCTTAGGTGGTCGCCTTAAAACAGATGTTAGCTCCAACTGCCCACAGCGGCGGGGAGATCAAACAGGGTAAGCAGTTATGGTTATTCGCCGGCTACCTTTCCCACGCTTCTACTCATGAGGGGGGGGGGCTTTAATGTACATATACTCCTCCAGGATGCTTAATGTAACCATTTCGCTGCAGTATATATACATCAATTATTATGTAAAATTCATATCATGCAATCCTTTAACTTTGTCAATTTAATCGTTCAATTATTTTACTTAACTTTTGTAAATTAAATCACATTTTATGTACAACTTAATAATTAATTAATTAATTTATTTTACTTGGCAATTCATTTAACGTACTACTGTTCCAAACAACATCTCTTAAAATTTCACCAACAAACAAACATACGCTTTCAGCTCGACCAAATAGCAGACTATTCTTTCCCATTCGACTTGCCATTTTTCGTATAAAGGTCGGTAATCATTCCTTCTACAATTAGAAATTTACCTCCAAACAAATCATACTTAGTTAATTCCACTTTCTCTCACAATTCTTTGCAAACGACCATACGAGAGTAGGTCCTAATTATATTTACTTCTCATATTGCAGCCCCTAATTCACAGTCCATCATAGTCACCATATTAGTCCACCATATTATTCCACCATATTTTTCCACATTATTATTCTACCATATTATTTCACCATATTATTTCATATTTATTTCACGTACTTCAATTCTCTTCGTATCTTGTTACTGTAAATCATATTTTACAATATCTTACCTTGTATACTTAATCTACTTATCTCATTGTACATTCGTTGATTCTATGAATATATTTATATTTGGTTAATTGTTTTTCTTATAACCCAGATCATTATTTCGCTGTCGTCTTAGGTCTAAAAACTATCAGGCGACAACTTCGATCAAACAAATTTATGGTTATGGTTTTCGAAACGCTATTTAGGCTTATTTATTAACAGAAAATAAATCACATGAATAACCATATACTATACTTCAAGTGCAGCGAGAAGGGACACCACTGGAAGGACTGCCGCAACAACTATGAGAGATGCACCAACTACGGGCAAGGCCACAGATCAGTTTCTATGGCATGCCCTATCAAAACAGAAGAAATAAACCAAAAGAAAAATGAGAAGAAACAGGAAGAGGTACGCAGATCAAACACCATTTACTCACAGGTATTTAAAGCCGTGTATAACGAAACCAAGACGAAGAGAACCTATTTGAAGATAGAGAACGAGGAGTCAACAAAAATCCTAACGTGCATCCTCTATGCCCACCTTAGGAATCTAACCCAGCCTGGTTGTTTTGCAAAAGAACTCAACCAAATGCGGTTCCTGGACGACCCCCGTTCTGGAGACGTCCTCCAGCTGCAAATGGTTCTTAATACAGCAAATGAGATGGACACCAACAGGGCAGAAATGGAGAAGAAAACCGGGACAAAACCCCAAACCCATGAAACTAAGACTGCTGCGGAAAAACCCGCACAGGCTCAACCAAACAAAGAATTCCCAAAGAGAAACGACGTGTGGAACCAGCATCAAAGGACTCCGCAGACTCCTCGGAATCTTCCAACTCAGAAGCCCCTATAGACAGGAAAAACCAAAAAAAAATCGAAGAAATCAACCAAAAACCGCTCGATGCGGATAGGAACAACCTCACTATCTATGCGTAAAAAAAATACCCTTCCCTGAAAATATAGACGAAACAAAAATTGTAAACAGAGTAAATTGAAAATCTACAAATGGGAGTATGACGCTTCGATTGAGGTTGAAGAGGTTAAGAACAACTACACCGCCAAAACATTACTCTGTACAAGGACAAGTATGTGCAGGTATCCAACACAAAATTTAAGAAGAGGAACGGAAGAAAAAGAAGCATTGACCAGAAACACCAATAGAAAAAGACCAGCATGGAAAACGCGAACAATAGGTTGGGGATTCTGACAGTCAACGTTAATGGATGGGAGGGGAAAGCAACGGCACATGGAAACATATTGTGTGTGCTAGACCCATACATAATCCTAATTACGGAGCACGGTATTGACACCACAAGGAGTCAACTCAAATTACTGGGATACAGAGTACTCATGAAGAATCACTCACAGGAAAGGTGCGATGGAGCTGCGATAGCTGTTAGAGGGAATATCAAATTCAAGCGTCTCCCAGAATTGGACGAATCCTTTGTGGCGATACAGCTTCCCACATTTGGGGGGAACCTCACGATAGCCGCAGCCTATCAACCCCCTCACCGAGCTTACTTATCCGTTACAAACTTCTGCATACTTTTCGAGCGCCGGAGAATGACATTCTTAAGGGGCGACCTCAATGCCAGATGTTGAATGGCGTACTATGGTAGAACTAAGGAAAGAGGCCGAAACATGGAAATGATAATGGACAGGAAAAACATCTAGAGGATAGGCCCGGATATCCCGACCTTCATTACTAGCAGATCAGCCACCAAACCTGACATTATCATGACAAGCGGAGGCTTTCCCTTCAACTACCATAGCGAGCCGGGCCCAACACTTGCCTTCGACCACATTGCGATCCTAACCACGATTTCACTTGCGCAGATCCAGCCAACAGTCACACCGCGTAAGCACTACGCCGTCACTGAATGGGACCGTTACAAGACTTCTCCGACCGACCTGAGCGAGGCTACATTGGAGGAGATCGACGAAGAACTAGAAAGAGTATCGACTTCCATCATCGAAGCGGACCGCGAGTGCATACCCAAGACAGGATACAAAACGCTATCTCAGCCCAAATGGACAGAGGAAATGAAGAGGATCGCACATATGCACAGAGAAGTGTACGAAGAAATGAGGCAGGAAGGTCCAAGCCGCGAAAGAAGCGCGGTACTATGCCGGCTAAGGACCGAGCTAGAGGAAGCAATAAACATCCAACAGCCTGAGATCTGGGACAGCCTTATTGCCAGAGTAGACTTTGAGTTGAGCCCGGCCAATTTCTGGCACTAAAAAAGGAAACTGAAAGGTTTGCAAAGAAAGGAAAAGGCTCGGATCAAAGAGGACGGGAAATATATAGAAGATCCGGCTGTTCTGGAGGGAAGATTCAGAGCATACTGGGAGAAAGTCTTCTCTATCACCGGAGAAGACAACGAAGAGTTCGACCTGGAATTCGAGGTCCGTTTGATTGACGATCTGAATCAGATAATATACCACACGTATTCACATGGGGAGAGAGATGGCTGACCATGGTCGTCCAATAACAACCTTGGACATCATGGCCACTGTGAAAGCATTAAACAAAAGACACCAGGCTAGACGGGCATCACCAAAAACAATTTAGTAAATGCCCCACAGCAGATCATTCAGGGAATCACCAACATCTTTACCGCTTCTCTGAACACGGGCTACTTCATCGATGGTGGCCAAAATAATTCAACTCTCTCTTCCTTGCAGCCTGTCTATGATGGACCCTTTCTCCTCATCTCGAAGAAACCGATGTTCTTTGTCCTTCAGATTGGCACCAATCAGGATACTGTACCATAGACCGCCTTTATTGAAAACGTTCACCTTGAACTTCCACTTCCCACTTTTTCTCCTACTATAACCATTTATTGTCCAGGACGTTCCCAAAATAGCCTCCAAACACCCCTAATATACAAACTCACCTTCTGTTTTGTTGCCTCCACCTCTTGTGTTGCAGGAACCGTCGTCGGAGGCGGTGGTCAGTAAGGAACAAATCGCTCCACCACTGGTCACCCTGTCAGCGGAAAACCGGACTCGAGACTGCTACGCCTAGTTTAAAGCCATCTCGGAAGGGATAAAGAAGCGGATCACCTTCGCTCCGTCAATCTCTGCTCGTGCCAGTGCTTCGCTCATCGCAACTGGCCTCTTAAGAGGCGCAGCGATTTGCCTTTCTGGCCGCCGTGCTGACGGGACTCAGCGCCCCGTTCAGCCCTAGCTTAGCCTCTTATACTTTCAGACATCCTGTTGTTCTCCCCTGATTCTTCACTTCACATAAAACCTCTCACACAACTTTCTCTGGTCGTCCTCGAATTTCACAGGGTAGATTCTGACCTTTTTCTCACCAACTATCCGGGATCGAGGCCTGAGGGGAAAGGGGGACAATGTTCCCTGAGCTCTGATTTGGGATGGTGGGTTTTTAATAACGTGCTTCATCCCCACCCATAGCTTTCTCACACACCCTTTCATTCTCACTTCACTATCTATCTTTTTACGCTGTACCCATGGTGGAGCTGCCACGCCGAAGGGCCTCTAGGTCACTAGGCGCAAGGGGTGGCCTAAAATGGCAGCATCTGGCTCTACCAGCTCAGTACGCACCCCTCGAAGAGCGAGCTACTGTGAGGGGTGATTAGCGTCTGCTTCTCGCAGAAAGAATAGGGTCCCCAAGCCCGATGATGAAAATCCAAAAAATAAAACTCTTACCCTTTCCCCCTCACCATCGACAGAGACGCCTTCGGACAGCTACACTGAAAAAAGGAGGTCCCACCCGTGTGCCAAGAAAGCCATCGATGGAGCCGGCTTCGGGCAGCTCCACTAAAAAGATGGAGGAACCCCCGTCCCCCACCGGTGCTCTCGCAGAGGACCCTCCAAAGATCTTTAACCGGAGAGGAGGCTTACTCCTCTCCTTTGCCTACGGGTGTAGGGGACGCCCCCTCACCCCCTTGTCTGGAGGTGCTCTCGGGTGCCTCACTGTTTCCAGCGACAGTCCCCCTCCCTTTACTTTCCAAGGGGACTGCAAAAGAAAGCCAGCAGGCTGCCCATAACCAACCGCTCCCTGTTGAAGCGACTCGGTTGGGCAAACCCCCTTAGAGGCGAGAGAGAAGACAGAGCCCATCGGCCCCTTCCCCCGAAAGACCAGTACTAGGAAGGGAAGAGTCTCCTCCTCCGACTGGTGCCACTGCGACCGCCAGGACCTTCTCGATCTCGGAGAAGGACATTTTTGAGGCAGGTCCATCTGGCCGGCGGCTCCTGTCCGCGAAAGGAAGAAGCGGGTTAAACAAAAAGTTCACCTGTTTGTCAGGGGAATTCGATGTGGACGAAGGAGACGCTGAAGCAGGAGGTTGTTCTTCGGGAAGAGATGCGGTGATGTTGTGCACTTGTTGACTCGAGGAAGACCTAAGCCTCGAATTTTGGGGGCAATGGAAGCTAATGTGACCTGGAGTGCCACAATTAAAACACGTAACGGGATTTCTAGAGGTGTTCGGACGTCTTCACAAATTTATGGAGGTTTCTTGTTGGGGTTTCCGGGGATACCTACCTTTCTTTAGAGACAAGGGCTGGTTCTTTTTAAACTCTCGTGGATATAGTTTATGGTTGGAAGCATGCAGATCCGCTTCCTCCACGCATTCCTTGAACGTATTGGCTCGCCTGTCCTTGACGAATGTTCGTATCTCTAGGGGCAGGGTACACAACAATTGGTTCTTAAGAATGAAGTCGATGAGAGTGTCAAACTCATTCTCTACTTGTGCTGAATTTAGCCAGAATTGAAGATGGCTTCGCAGGATAAAGCCAAACTGACGGTATGCTTGACCTAGCTGAATTCTAGCATGTCTAAATTTCATCCTATACTCCTCGAGATTTAGATTAATGGCAGCCAGTAGCTCGGACTTAAGGGTGGAATAATCCACAGAAGCCTCGGATGGTAACGAGATGAATATATCCCGGAGATAGATATTAAGCAGAGGCAGTAATCTGGCGATTCCCCTTGTTTCTATGTCCCAATGATTCACTTCGAAGATTTTCTCTAACTGTGTCAGGTACGAACACAGGTCTTCGTTATCTGTGTATGCTGGGAGTTTCATTGTAGGTACTTGCGTAGCTCTAGGCCGGGATCCAACGGAATTGACTTCCACCTGATCGTTGTTCATTTTCTTTTCGTGTGCGCGTATTCGTTCTCTCTCTCTTCTGCTTCCGCGTGTTCTCTTTCCCTCCGTATTCTCTTCTTGTTCTCGTTCTATCCTCTGTTCTTCCAGGACGTAGGCACTTAGTTCTTGGCCTGTTAGTCCAGGAGTTTGGCCTTGTGAGTGGAATCTTTCTAACGACGAAATTTTACCTATGTCCGAAAAAAAACTCACCGATATACGCTAAAGGTACTTATGCAACCACGAAACAAGTAGCGTTCTGCCTAACCCAACCTTACCACCCACGCTTTCTGTTAATTGGAATACCACAAAAACTACCACAAAAACTAATTAACCCCATTAACGGGCTAACCACAATCACGTAACAAAAATTTATAGACCGACTTTATCCTCAAATTATGTTTAATTTTCCATCTGAATTATAGCACTAAATAACTTTTGTATCTTGGAATGCACATACATTACATGTATACACTCTGAAAGTCTTGGTAAATATGTAAGTTGGCAGTTCGGCCGAAAAAGTGGATTTATGTGTGTTTACCTTTCGTTCACTCCTGCCGGAATTTCACGCGCGTTTGAGTCCTATTCGAAATATAGCCAGCGCCATTTTTTTTTTGTAAAAAAATCCTCAAAACTAAACAAACGAAAAACGCTGTTTACTTACTTTATTGCGGTGAGTAAACTTCAGAAATAGCGATGAAGAAAGCGTGGAATCTTTCTTTAATTCTCGTTTTGGTAAACGGGAAGCGCTTGAAGAAAATGGCGGTGGCGAGATATGCGTCGAACTGGTCGTTTTTTCTTCCGTATTTGGAGATTGAACTTCACGCATCCCGCCAGACGCGTTCAATATTTTGGGTGCGTGCGCCACTTTCCGAGTCAACAAAGTTTTGGGAATGGTTGACGGTCTGATGTTTATAGCCCTCCAATTCCAAACCGGCGTAGGCAGCCCAACAATCAGAAATGATGAGTTTTCCTGGCACAACCAACTATTTAATCACTGAGACAAGTGTTTCTTTAGTGCGATCTTGAACCGTGACCATAAAAATGTTTTTGGTCCCCCGTTCGAAGCCCCCGAAAACCCACACTCCCTCAACCACTCTCCCTTTGTTGTATTTCCTTTTGCCAAATTTTGCTTTATCCACTTCGACCACTTTCCCCTCGCCGCCAATCTTCTGCCTATTTTGTTCACAATAGTGAATAGCGACTTCTCTGCAGAAACTAAATCAATCAATCAAAGTTTTCAGTGTAACCTTGACTTCATGGAAAGAACTTCTAGTGTCAATTGGTTGACTAGAAACCAATAAATAATTTGCAGAATAGTTTCTACAGAGATCCGGGCGTTTAAGAAAACGTGCCATTCAATGCTGATTTTTTTTTAAAAAATGGCGCTCACTTGTCAGGTTTAGTTTTTGAAAATCTAAATTCAAAATGAGGGGTTATATCTAATGCCTGGCCACAAACCTCGCAATCGCTTTTAATTTTAACTAAATTATGAAAGTTCAAAAAGGTTAAAAATTTCTCTCGATCCGATAATAGAGTTAATAATTCGGAAATAGACGACGGGCACACTTCGCAAACGGATACCATTTTCAAACTGCGTAAAAGGCGTCTGTACTACACCCAAACGGCTAAAAAAAGTAGTTCTTAGCAACAATCAAGCTAATTAGATTTAAATGTATAAAAAAAGGTAATGAAAATAGTAAAATGAGGAAAAATATATTGACAAATAAAAATGACTACAAATGAGGATAATAAAAAGATATTAGGTGAAAAACAAAATAAAAATTTAAATCAGTCATTTCTGACGTCAGGCACCACCCCCACCCCAATTATAATTCGCAAAACGATTAAAGGTGCTGAAATGATTTAATTAAATCATTCACCTCTGTAAACGTTAGGACATTAGGTAAATATGTAGACGAGCGGCCCGGCCGATAAGATGTACTATTTCGTCCGTGTTCCAAAATGTTTCACGTTTTTGGAGTACATTTATAGGGGACGGCTCGTGTGTGTGTGGGGGGGGGGTAAACACGATGCGTGGACCGCACTACGATGATCCTGAGTTTCATTAAATGGGGGGTCTGGGGGGAACAGCCCCCCAGTATATAATCCTAATTTTTATAATGTTCTGACGTTTAAATAGGTAAATGCTTTAACTACATCATGTCAGCGCCTTTAATCGTTTTGCGAATTATAATAGGGGTTGAGGTATGACGTCTGACGACTCAAACGCGCATAAATATTCAGAAACGGGTGAACGATAATATTTACACAAAATCATTTTTTCCGGCCGGGCCGCTCGCCTACATGTTTACCGGACATTATTCTATAAACTATTATGATTATATGCTGGGGGGGGGCTGTGCCCCCAGAGCCCCCCAATTTATTGAAACTCAGGATCATCGTAATGTGGTCCTCCCATTGTGTTTAACCCCACACGAACTGTCCCCTTAAATGTACTCCAAAAACGTGAAACATTTTGGAACACGGACGAAATAGTACGTCCCATCGTTCGAGCCGCCAATCTACATATTTACCAAAGTCTTGTCAGAATCTTCCAAGTAAATTCTTGGAAGAGATTCCAAAAATGTTTATGAATCATGCACAATCACCACATAACGGACATTTGTTTGTAAACAACATTGCTGATTCAATATCAAATGCATAGTTTCCAATAAATTTCCTTGAAAAGAACAACTACACACGCGCATGTGTGTGTATGTAGGGGTACGCATAATCATAAAAGAACACTCATTCTTCATGCTCTTCCAATGATGAATTAAATTTTTAAATATATTTGATCAGATAGAACAAGAACAGGTAAACATGTAGACGAGCGGCCCGGCCGGAAAAAAATATTTTTGTGTAAATCCTATGGATGCATTATGTGGGTGGGATTTGATGGATATGGATGACCTTTGATAGGCCCTTGTGGCTTTTGTCATCCGTGAAATTATGTTATATTATTATCGTTCACCCGTTTGAATATTCATGCGCGTTTGAGTTTTCTTCGAATGATAGCTGCCGCCATTTTTTGAATTAAAAAAATGCCCGAAAGTAAACAAAGGCCCTTGTGGCTTTTGTCATCCGTGAAATTATGTTATGTTATGTTATGTAGGCCATTTTTTTTACAAAATTGCCCGAAAAAAACAAACGAAACACGCTGTTTCCGTACTAATTGCAGTAGTTATACTTCCGAAATAGCGAAGAGGAAAGCCTATTTATTTTGCGCGTCTGCGTCCTATTCGAAATCTAGCTGACTTGAATCACGTTTTATTTTCGAGCATTTAAATTCAAAGTTAGGGTTCACATCTAATACTCGGCCACAAATGTCGCATTCGCTTTTAATTCGCACTAAATTATGAACATCCAAAAAGGTGTTTAATTTATCTTTATCAAAAACTAGCGTTAATAATTCCGTAAAAGACGTCTGATTGATCATTTTCAAACTGCGTAAAAGGGGAATGTTTGACACCCAAACTGCTAAAAAACAAGTAGTTCCTTGAAATGATCTAGCTAATTACATTTAAATGTATAAAAGAAGGTAATAAAAATAGTAAAATGGGGAAAAATATATTGACAAATAAAAATGACTCCGAATGAGGATAATAAAAAGCTATTAAGTGGGAAAAAAATCGAAATCAAGCATTTTTGACGTCATTCCCCCCCCCCCAATATTATAATTCACAAAACGATTAAAGACGCTGACATGATGTAGTTAAATCATTCACCTCTGTAAACGCCAGAACATTATAACAATTAGGATTATATACTGAGAGGCTGTGCCTCCCAGGACAGCCCCCCCCAAATTTAATGAAACTCAGGATATTCATAGTGTGGTCCCCCCCTTGTGTTTACCCCCACACGAGCTGTCCTCTTAAATGTACTCCAAAAAGGTGAAACATTTTGGAAAATAGTACGTTTTATAGGCCGGGCCGCCCTTTACATATTTACCCAAGAACAGACAAAGTTAATGGAAACTCGAAGGAGTGAACCTTTTGATGCAAACCTTGAAAAATCTAAAAAGAAATTCTATTCATAACATAACATAACATAACATAATTACACGGATGACAAAAGCCACAAGGGCCTATCAAAGGTCATCCGCCTCTGTCAAAACCCACCCACAAAAAGCACCATCACCAGGGGAAGACAAAATCAAAGTCCCCCACAATATAATATAACGGATGACAAAAGCCACAAGGGCTCATCATAGGTCATCCGAGTCAAGCGGCCTCTTTTTCAAGGCACCCAAACTCCCAGGAAAACTACATCCAGAGGATTGCATCCAGAAACAAGGGTATCACCAATCAAGGCTTGTCAAGAACTAAATCATGCAGCTATAGATATATACAAACAATATTAATATATACAAAACTTAGGAACCATCACAACCTTCCCTTCCCATAAACTCATCCAACCTACTCTTAAATACATTTAGATTTGGACTACCTACTACCCTCTGCGGCAATTTGTTCCAGAAGTCTACCACTCTATTGGTGAAAAAATATTTTCTTAAATCCAACCTACACCCTTGCTTTTTAATTTTCAAGTGGTGACCTCTAGTCCGATTTCCATCATCTAACTCAAAAAACTTGCTAACATCCAATTTATCTATCCCGGAAAAAATTTTAAAAAGCTCAATCATATCCCCTCTCACACACCTCCTTTCGAACGAGAACATATTTAATACCCTCAGTCTATCTTCATATTCAAGGTGCCTCAGGGAAGGAATAATCTTTGTTGCCCTCCGTTGCACTGACTCAAGAAGGTTAATATCGTGTCTAAAATGTGGGGACCATGCCTGTATACAGTACTCTAGATGTGGCCTAACATAAGAGTTATAGAGTTTAAGAATAACCTCCTTACTTTTGTAACTGACATTTCTCTTAATAAAACCCAGCACTCTATTTGCCCTATTTCTTGCTTCAATACACTGCTTAGAAAACCTTAATGACTTATCTATTACTACTCCTAGATCTTTCTCATCCTCTACTGAGCTCAGCCAATGCCCATCCATTTCATAGTTAAATTCTCTATTATCTTTTCCCATGTTAATAACTTTGCACTTATCAAGGTTGAAAGTCATTTGCCACTTATGTGCCCAGGATAACAATTTATTTAAGTCCCCCTGCACTCTAAAATTATCATCAATATCTTCAACTACAGCTGCCAATTTGGTATCATCCGCAAAAATTGACACTTTACTATTAACTGCCTCCCCAAGATCGTTTATATAGATGACAAATAATAATGGACCGAGAACTGATCCCTGAGGAACCCCACTGATAACATCCCTCCACTCTGACTTTACACCATTTAGCACTACCCTTTGCTTCCTGTCTTTCAGCCACTCAGCTATCCAATTTGAAACACCCCCACATATCCCAATCATTTTTAATTTATGAACTAGTCTCCTGTGTGGTACCTTATCAAATGCTTTACTAAAATCTAAGTAAATTATATCTACATTCTCTCCCTTATCTACTTGATCTGTTACAAACTCCAGAAAGTCTAGTAAGTTAGTCAAACATGATCTACCTGATCTAAACCCATGCTGAGCATCGCTGATTAACCCCTCCCTCTCTAGATGTTGGCAAATCCCTTTTTTAACTATTTTCTCAAGAATTTTACAGACTACAGGAGTTAGGCTAACCGGTCTAAAGTTATTTGGATCTTCTTTACTACCCTTCTTGAAAATGGGGACTATATTCGCTCTCTTCCAATCATCGGGTATTTCTCCATATTCCAATGACCTAGTATATAACTTGTCCAGAGCTATTGAGATACTTTCTACCCCTTCTTTAAGTATCCTAGAATGAATATTATCAGGGCCGGAGGCCTTGGTAGTATCTAAATCACCTATTAGTCCTTTTATCATCCTCCGATCCACACAAATGTTAGTAAACACCTCTTTTCCTGACCTATGAGTACTATACATAGGACTATTTAGTTTCTCTTTTGTAAATACTGATGCAAAATGACCATTTAGTACCTCAACTATTTCCTCATCAGTTTCTCTCACAAACCCTTCATATTTGATAGGTCCTATTTTAACTCTGCCACACTTGTTATTAATTTTATAGTAACTAAAGAACTTTCTAGGATCTTTGTTGCTATCCTGAGCTAATTTAATTTCTGACACCCTTTTGTTCTTCTTTATAATCTTATTTAACTCATTCCTAGCCATTCTATAATCACTTAAATTTTGAATATTATTTTCTACCTGTAATTTTTTATATGCCCTTTTCTTCTCTGAAATTTTTCTAGCTATCTCCTGATTCCACCATAATGGTTTCCTACTTTTGCTCCTAATGGCCTTCATTGGGATACATTGTTCTTGGACTACATTTATTATATGCTTGAAAGTATCCCACATCCCATAAGCATTTTTACCTCTGAATTCTATATCCCAGTCTACCAAATTTAGCAAGCTTCGAAGTTTTACATAATCTCCCTTATGAAAATTTGGAACTTTTTCAGCATTCTCAGTTATTTTACCCTTCTCAATTCCCAAGTTAAAACGAACTATCTGATGGTCACTATTTCCCAATGCTTCCCCAACAGTCAATTCTTGAACTAAATGATCACTGTTAGAAAGTACTAAATCTAATATATTGTCCCCCCTCGTTGAATCGTTAACAAATTGATTCAAAAAATTATCCTCAAAGCATTCTATGAACCTGCCACTTGTTCTATCCCTACCTATCATATTTTCCCAGTCCACAGAGTTTAAGTTGAAGTCCCCAATAATAACTGCATCTGTTTCACATCCCTTACTTATTTCCCCTATCATTAGTTCATCTATATCATCAGTCTGCCCAGGTGGCCTGTAAAAAGCTCCCAAATGCACCATTCTATTTTTACTGAACCTAATATCTATCCAAAGTGACTCAACTCCATCCTGCTTTATTGAAGTATTTAAACTTGAAACAATGTTGTTTTTTATATAGATAATTATTCCTCCACCAATCCTACCAGTCCTTTGACTAATGTACATATTATAGCCCTGAAAATCAAATTCACTTATAGTGTCACTAAATTCTATTTCATTAACCCATGATTCAGTAACGCATAATATATCTATATCCTCATTGCTAATATAACTAAATAGCTCATCCTTCTTGTTTCTAAGACTACGAGCATTTGTATAGAAACAATTTAACCCCCCTATCCCTGAAGCACCTCTTGAAACTTGAAGGACCTCACCTCTATTGCCTTGGAACCTATTTCTGTTATCTGCCAAGTCCATTCTACTTTCAGTACTATAATGTCCTCTCATAATTCCCTGACCACTATTAGTATCTAGTTTCCCGCCCGCAAAGACCTAATAACACGATCATACTCCTCCCACAACACATCTACCCCCCTCCTACTCAAATGCAGTCCATCCATCGCATACATTTCTTTCATTCCAACAAACCTATCCCACACATCCACAAACATGACACCTTCCATCTCACACATCCTCCTCACATAATCATTCAGCCCAATTGCACGAGACATCCATTCTACCCCAACATCCATTCTTGGAAGCACACCTGTCACAACACCTTTCATTCTACTTTCTTTCACCTTTTCAATCAACCTCTTGTACCTCTCACGTAACTCACATGCACCCACTTTCTTCACATCATTCACTCCTACATGTGTAATCACAACAGCATCCCTTGCACAGCCAGACACCAGTTCCTCATACCTATCAGACAGATCTCTCACTCCAGCACCCGGCAAACACACCCTCAAACCATTCAATCTACTTGCATTCAACTTCCTATCTAAATATCTAACTCGCGAATCACCCATCACAAGCACTTCAGTCAGACTCCTATTCCTAACCCCCACAGACCTAACTCCATCCCCACTCCTATTCTCATTCAAACTACCAGTCACTCGAACTCCACCCCCACCCCCATCAGTCATATCACTTCCAGTTACTTCCTCTCTTAGGGCACTGAATCTATTAGTCAAGCTAATAGGATCTGTGTCCCTCTGACTCACACACCTATTCTCCCCCTGGCTAACCACCTCAACAGAGGCAACCCTATTCTCACAAAGAACAGGAGAAGCCTCCCTAGCTTCATGTTTCCTAACCACTCTCCACTGTCCCCCATCCTCACTAGGCCTATTTCTAACTAATCTAAGGGGGCTAACTTCACTATCACTAGAACTATCACATCCTACCTCCTCCACTGGCCCTCTACCTTCACCTGAAACATCTAACTGGCCTACCTCACCACCTAACCTATTCCCAGCTCTAGGCCTAACACTAAGTTCCCTCCTGAGCTCAGCAACTAACCCCTCCAGAATAAAGCTAATAGGATATTGGGATTCATTAGGAGGAGTGTAAGCAATAAGAGTGCTGAAGTCATTCTAAAACTCTATCTGGCGCTAGTTAGGCCTCATCTAGACTATGCAGTACAATTTTGGTCACCATATTATAGGAAGGATATTGATTTGCTTGAGTCTGTGCAGAGAAGGATGACAAAGATGATTGGTGGGCTAAGGAACTTACCTTATGGTGAAAGGCTCAGAAAACTAAATCTACACACATTGGAAAGGAGAAGAGTCAGAGGGGAATTGATTGAAGTCTTCAAATGGGTAAAAGGATATAATAAAGGGGATCTGGGTAAGGTTCTTATACTTAGTGAACATGACAGGACACGTAGCAATGGGTTTAAGCTTGATAAGTATAGGTTTAGGAAGGAGATTGGGAGGAATTGGTTTACAAATCGTGTGGTAGATGAATGGAATAGGCTCACTAGGCATGTGATAGAAGCCTCCTCTCTGGGTAGTTTTAAGAAAAGATTAGATAAATATATGGATGAAGCTGCTAGATGGGACTGACTTTTTTTTTATGTACATATGTATATATTTTTCTAAGGAGTGGGGAGATTATATTTTGCGGTTGCATGAATGGACATAATCCTCTGGATGCATTTTATGTATATGTAGATTAAATCTGACGAACTCCTGTAAAGGGTGACAATGTTGATGACTTTTCTCTGGTAAGAAATCTTTTGTGTGTTGACTGGAACAGGAGCTGCCAAGTGTAGGCCATGAATGGTCTTTTGCAGTCTCCTTCTTTTCTTATGTCTTATGTTCTTATATCCTGTCTAAATCCTGCCTTCTCATCCCCTCTAAATCTACAATGCATTCACGCAGCCCACATACAACACATGTATACCCCTCACCTAATACACCACAACCAATGCATACATTCCGACACTCATGCTCACTTTCATCCCCAAACTCCATCACTTATTCAAACAAAGAAAGAATTTAAGTAGCAATAAGAAATAAAAAAAGAAGAGCAACTTAGCTTTCGCTGATTGTGGTGAGAAACAAAAAACAAAAAAACAAACAAACTATAGAAAAATCTGAAAAATAGATCAACAGACTGAGAGCTCTATAAAACACGTGCTACCTGTTCGAAGGTCAGTAAATTCAGGAATTGTAAAAAGGAATTCAAATATAATCTCTTGTAAAATACCACTACACAAGCTTTATCCAAACCTATCCTGAAGTTATAAAACCTGCAGCTATGATAATACTTGCATTTCTTACAGATTCTTACAGATAATGATGAAGAGAAATTAAAGGATATCTTGATCACAAAGGAGATAGTGACAAAGGAAATTGATAAAATCAAAAGTAGTAAAGCACCCGGTCCTGATGAGCTCTTTCCTAGAATTTTGAAAGAATGTAAGGATGTGTTAAGTAAGCCCCTAGCATGCATCTTTAGAAAATCATTGGAGAGTGGCATTGTGCCAGTGGCATGGAAGAAAGCCAATGTGATACCTATATTTAAGAAAGGGGATAAAACAAATATGTCTAATTACAGACCAGTAAGTTTGACATCAGTGGTAAGGAAAATGATGGAATCTATTATAGCAAGGAATATTAGAGATCACTTGGATAAGCATAAGTTGATAAAAGAATCACAGCATGGCTTTAGTAAGGGTAAATCCTGTCTCACTAATTTGCTGTCTTTTTATAGTAAGGTGTATGAAGCAGCAGATAATGATGAAAACTATGATATTTTATACTTGGACTTTAGTAAGGCTTTTGATCGAGTGCCACACTTACGGCTTCTGAGCAAAGTTAAAGCACACGGGATCGATGGCAGTATATTTAGGTGGATTCAGTCATGGCTTGGTGACAGACAGCAAAGAGTTAGTATAGATGGAGTTAAATCTGAGTGGGGGTGTGTTAGCAGTGGAGTTCCGCAAGGATCTGTTTTGGGTCCCTTGCTATTCTTAATTTATATTAATGATCTTGACATAGGTATAAGTAGTGACCTGAGTAAATTTGCTGATGATACTAAGCTAGGTAGGGCCATTAGGGCTGATTCTGATGGTGTTGTAATGCAGGAGGAATTGACCATTCTGTCCAATTGGGCTGAGAAATGGCAAATGAAGTTTAACATAGACAAATGTAGTGTACTTAGTATAGGTAGAAATAATCCACTGAATAGTTATAAATTAAATGGGAGAAATTTAGGGAGGACCGATTGTGAGAGGGACTTGGGTATTTTGGTAAGTTCAGACCTTTGTCCTAGAAAGCAATGCCTAAATGCTAAGAATAAAGCTAATAGGATATTGGGATTCATTAGGAGGAGTGTAAGCAATAAGAGTGCTGAAGTCATTCTAAAACTGTATCTGGCGCTAGTTAGGCCTCATCTAGACTATGCAGTACAATTTTGGTCACCATATTATAGGAAGGATATTGATTTGCTTGAGTCTGTGCAGAGAAGGATGACAAAGATGATTGGTGGGCTAAGGAACTTACCTTATGGTGAAAGGCTCAGAAAACTAAATCTACATACATTGGAAAGGAGAAGAGTCAGAGGGGAATTGATTGAAGTCTTCAAATGGGTAAAAGGATATAATAAAGGGGATCTGGGTAAAGTTCTTATACTTAGTGAACATGACAGGACACGTAGCAATGGGTTTAAGCTTGATAAGTATAGGTTTAGGAAGGAGATTGGGAGGAATTGGTTTACAAATCGTTTGGTAGATGAATGGAATAGGCTCACTAGACATGTGATAGAAGCCTCCTCTCTGGGTAGTTTTAAGAATAGATTAGATAAATATATGAATGAAGCTGCTAGATGGGACTGACTTTTTTATGTACATATATATATATTTTTCTAAGGAGTGGGGAGATTATTTTGCGGTTGCATGAATGGACATAATCCTCTGGATGCATTTTATGTATATTGTAGATTAGATCTGACGAACTCCTGTAAAGGGTGACAATGTTGATGACTTTTCTCTGGTAAGAAATCTTTTGTGTGTTGACTGGAACAGGAGCTGCCAAGTGTAGGCCATGAATGGTCTTTTGCAGTCTCCTTCTTTTCTTATGTTCTTATGTTCTTAAGATTTCATGGAAGAGGCTTACACCTGTGACTCCAGATCTATATTATCGACCTGCGGCAGCGTGTGGTGGATTATCTTTGCCTTGTAATTGTATTTCAATTCTTGATTAAACCAAAATTTATCAAGTCCGACCTCAGACTGGTTGACTGATGCTGCTGCAATCACCCACTCAGGCAACTGATTCCAGTTATTTATCACCCTACACGGGAAAGCATACTTCCTTATATCCAGCCGTGACCTTGTCTTAAAAAGCTTCAGTGAATTTTCCCTGCTGATGTTTTCTTCTCGAAGTTTCAATATGCCTTGACTACATTCCCCATCATATTTTCCAGTGAGTATCTTGTACATAAGAACATAAGAAAAGAAGGAGACTGCAAAAGACCATTCATGGCCTACACTTGGCAGCTCCTGTTCCATTCAACACACAAAAGATTTCTTACCAGAGAAAAGTCATCAACATTGTCACCCTTTACAGGAGTTCGTCAGATCTAATCTACAATATACATAAAATGCATCCTCTATCCTCTACTGAGCTCAGCCAATGCCCATCCATTTCATAGTTAAATTCTCTATTATCTTTTCCCATGTTAATAACTTTGCACTTATCAAGGTTGAAAGTCATTTGCCGCTTATGTGCCCAGGATAACAATTTATTTAAATCCCCCTGCACTTTAAAATTATCATCAATATCTTTAACTACAGCTGCTAATTTGGTATCATCCGCCAAACTTGACACTTTATTATTAACTGCCTCCCCAAGATCGTTTATATAGATGACAAATAATAATGGACCGAGAACTGATCCCTGAGGAACCCCACTGATAACATCCCTCCACTCTGACTTTACACCATTTAGCACTACCCTTTGCTTCCTGTCTTTCAGCCACTCAAGCTATCTAATTTGAAACGCCCCCACATATCCCAATCATTTTTAATTTATGAACTAGTCTCCTATGTTATGTTAAGGGGTCCAATAGAGGCTACTACTGCCTTTGAGAATCTTTTAGCATAGCTGTAGAAACACTTGGGGTTTGATTTGATATTGCCTTGGATTCATTTCTTTTTCTTTCTGCTTCATGCGATGCACAGATGTCCTTTTCAATTTTTCTGTGTGTCTTGAGATGGCTAAGTATCTTTGCTCACCTATTAGTCCTTTTATCATCCTCCAATCCACACTAATGGTAGTTAACGCCTCTTTCCCTGACCCATGAGTACTATACATAAGACTATTTAATTTCTCCTTTGTAAATACTGATGCAAAATGACCATTTAGTTCCTCAACTATTTCCTCATTAGTTTCTCTCACAACCCCTTCATATTTGATAGGTCCTATTTTAACTCTGCTAGACTTGTTATTAATTTTATAGTAACTAAAGAACTTTCTAGGATCTTTGTTGCTATCCTGAGCTAATTTAATTTCTGACACCCTTTTGTTCTTTATAATCTTATTTAACTCATTCCTAGCCATTCTATAATCACTTAAATTTTGAATATTATTTTGTACCTGTAATTTTTTATATGCCCTTTTCTTCTCTGAAAATTTTCTAGCTATCTCCTGATTCCACCATAATGGTTTCCTACTTTTGTTCCTAATGGCCTTCATTGGGATACATTGCTCTTGGACTACATTTATTATATGCTTGAAAGCATCCCACATCCCATAAGCATTTTTACCTCTGAATTCTACATCCCAGTCTACCAAATTTAGCAAGCTTTGAAGTTTTACATAATCTTCCTTATGAAAATTTGGAACTTTTACAGCATTCTCAGTTATTTTACCCTTCTCAATTCCTAAGTTAAAACGAATTATCTGATGGTGACTATTTCCCAATGCTTCCCAAACTAAATCTAATATATTGTCTCCCCTCATTGGCTCATTAACAAATTGATTCAAAAAACTATCTTCAAAGCATTCTATGAACCTGCCACTTGTTCTATCCCTACCTATCATATTTTCCCAGTCTACAGAGTTTAAGTTGAAGTCCCCAATAATGACTGCATCTGTTTCACATCCCTTACTTATTTCCCTTATCATTAGTTCATCCATATCATCAGTCTGCCCAGGTGGCCTGTAAAAAGCTCCCAAATGCACCAATCTATTTTTACTGAACCTAATATCTATCCAAAGTGACTCAACTCCATCCTGCTTTATTGAAGTATTTAAACTTGAAACAATGTTGTTTTTTATATATATAATTATTCCTCCACCAATCCTACCTGTCCTTTGACTAATGTACATATTATAGCCCTGTAAATCAAATTCACTTATAGTGTCACTAAATTCTATTTCATTAACCCATGATTCAGTAACACATAATATATCTATATCCTCATCGCTAATATAACTAAATAGCTCATCCTTCTTATTTCTAAGACTATGAGCATACTGTAGCGGGCCGAAAATTTTTAGACTAACCCCAATCGATCCAACCCGCTCCCTACACTAATCCGGACGTGAGAAATCGAAGGAGAATGAAACGGATTGTATGTACAGTCCTTTACTAACAAAAAAATACAATATTTACAAAAAAATATGGGTAAATATGCACAAAATATCTACAATAGAGAGGGGCGATTATATTGGAGATCTTACTTTTCACCAAAAAATACAAAAAGAAAATCCTATATATATGAATACTATTTAATCTATCCTAATAAACATAAAAAATCAAACAACCCCAAAAAATCCTGACTACAACAGTCAATATATAAACAACAAACAAGGCCTCACTTTATTCAAAGAGGATGGGGAGATGTCCAGCCACCTGCCACTCGAGCGAGCAAAATGCCTAGGACTTACAACAAATGTGGCGCCTCTGCGCTTGATGGAAGATAATGACCTTAAAAAGCTTGCGTGGCTATTATAAGCCCTCCTTCATTAAGCTATACTATTGGCCTTTATTTATTAACAATAATAATATATAGCTTTCCAGGATATAACGCTTTGTTTGTAGTATAAGGATATACGAAACTAAGTCCTATCTTTCCAGAATATGGCGCCTGGAAAGAAAGAAAAAAAAACATGGTAATCATTTTTATACATAAAATAAACAAAAAACAACAAACCCATTCCCATTCAGACACACACATTTTTACAGAGGAAGGGATAGGGTACTGAGAAAAGGGGTGGGAGAATGGCCCTTTTACACACACTCACATTCGCTCCACCACACCCCTCCTTCCTTAAGCCATTCGACCAGTCACTCACAAAACCCCTTCAATCACTCTTCACGGTACCACTTGTGCTCAATCGCACCCTTCTGCACCCATTCACACTCTTCTACTGGTCCCTGGCTACGCGTAGCAATTAGTCGGGGTTGTTCGTCAGTCATCCTGTCAGTCTCATCATCACTATTGATCATCTCATCAACCATACTCTTAGTCCTCATTACCAGTTCTCCCATCTCACGACAGAATTCTTTCATACTCTTCCGTTTAGAACCCTCACTCTTCATACCCCCATTCATCACTCACAGCTCTCATCCAACTCAAGGTACATTCTTGCGAAACAGACAGGTCACTCACATCCCCTGTATTCTCAACAGGCATACCAGAAACCCCTTCGACTGGTTCCCACCAGAAACCTGAAAAATCAGCCACTTCATCATTCACTACATCAAACTCATCCCTACTATTACCATTCGTAAAACCCGAAAAATCATCCACACTAGGTTCATTCTGCCCAAACACACTATCATTCATACTGTTCCCAAAACCAGAAAAATTTGGCACAGGCAGCTCACTCACTCGTCTACTTATACCAGCCAAATCACTCACCTGTTTACGCAAAAACTCAATCTCCCTTTCAAGATCCCCCATACCAGAAACACTCTGCTCAGACTTACTTTCATTCATACTAGCATTCTTCCTTTCACTCTTCTTTGTACGCTTTCTACTCCTCGAGACTAAGACTAGCTCTTTCCCAGACAGATCCATACTATCACATTCAATCTCATCATCATGCACTTTACCTCTCTCTCTCTACACAGTCCATACACCGGATGGCTCACCAGGTAGTCAGGAGGTTCTCTCCATCTCCTTAACTGACTCTAATGAGCCTGCACTCTCTCAGTCATACCGTCATTCAAACTCTCCAAAACATACGTCACTCCATTTTCCCAAACCCTCACAACTCTATAAGGTCCATCAAACTTCTCACTCATCTTTGACACATTCAACCTACCCTTCACTTCTTTCACCTTCAATACTTTTGCACCTAATTCAAATGAACGGAACCTTTTATGTGCCTCACGCCATATACTCTGCTCACTTTCACTCAAACGATACCTATCTTTCACTCGCCTCTTAAAATTCATCACAAACTGACATGGGGACATTCCAGTTGCACTATGCACAGTTGAATTATACGCCCACAACACTCTCCCCAGACACACATCCCAGTCATTCACTGTCGTACTCATCATTCTCAACATCTCACACAAGGTTCTTATAGTCCGTTCAGCCAATCCATTTGAAGACGGTACATACAGAGTTGTTCTCACATGCTCCACACCATTCTCTCTCAACATTTGCTCAAACACTTCCCCTACAAATTCAGGCCCATTATCACTCAGACATCTTCTAGGCTTCCATACACACATAGGAAAAAACAACTGCTCAACCACACGCGCAACAGTCACACTCCTTTTATCTCTCACAGGCGCTGCATACACAAACTTACTTTTATGATCAACCATCACAACCATACCAACATTCCCAGCACTCATACGCAGCAAAGACACAATCAATCACTACCAATTCAAACGGTTCTTTCGCATCAACTTTCAACATCGGTGGTTTCACTTGCACACCTTGCACCTTTCGCTTCTGACACCTTTCACACGTAGTTGCAACATCATTCACAACAGTTCTCAGAAACGGATGGAACACACGCTCCTTCATACACTCCCACAGCTTAAACTTACCCATATGCCCATAATTATCATGCACAACCTTCACCAGACCAATCATACCAACTAAGGACATCACAGGTACATACATATCATCACCACCCTTCACATGCCTCACAAAATATACAACATCCATACAAACAACAAAATCCTTGGCAACGCCCCCACATATCCCAATCATTTTTAATTTATGAACTAGTCTCCTATGTTATGTTAAGGGGTCCAATAGAGGCTACTACTGCCTTTGAGAATCTTTTAGCATAGCTGTAGAAACACTTGGGGTTTGATTTGATATTGCCTTGGATTCATTTCTTTTTCTTTCTGCTTCATGCGATGCACAGATGTCCTTTTCAATTTTTCTGTGTGTCTTGAGATGGCTAAGTATCTTTGCTCACCTATTAGTCCTTTTATCATCCTCCAATCCACACTAATGGTAGTTAACGCCTCTTTCCCTGACCCATGAGTACTATACATAAGACTATTTAATTTCTCCTTTGTAAATACTGATGCAAAATGACCATTTAGTTCCTCAACTATTTCCTCATTAGTTTCTCTCACAACCCCTTCATTTTTGATAGGTCCTATTTTAACTCTGCTAGACTTGTTATTAATTTTATAGTAACTAAAGAACTTTCTAGGATCTTTGTTGCTATCCTGAGCTAATTTAATTTCTGACACCCTTTTGTTCTTTATAATCTTATTTAACTCATTCCTAGCCATTCTATAATCACTTAAATTTTGAATATTATTTTGTACCTGTAATTTTTTATATGCCCTTTTCTTCTCTGAAAATTTTCTAGCTATCTCCTGATTCCACCATAATGGTTTCCTACTTTTGTTCCTAATGGCCTTCATTGGGATACATTGCTCTTGGACTACATTTATTATATGCTTGAAAGCATCCCACATCCCATAAGCATTTTTACCTCTGAATTCTACATCCCAGTCTACCAAATTTAGCAAGCTTTGAAGTTTTACATAATCTCCCTTATGAAAATTTGGAACTTTTACAGCATTCTCAGTTATTTTACCCTTCTCAATTCCTAAGTTAAAACGAATTATCTGATGGTGACTATTTCCCAATGCTTCCCAAACTAAATCTAATATATTGTCTCCCCTCATTGGCTCATTAACAAATTGATTCAAAAAACTATCTTCAAAGCATTCTATGAACCTGCCACTTGTTCTATCCCTACCTATCATATTTTCCCAGTCTACAGAGTTTAAGTTGAAGTCCCCAATAATGACTGCATCTGTTTCACATCCCTTACTTATTTCCCTTATCATTAGTTCATCCATATCATCAGTCTGCCCAGGTGGCCTGTAAAAAGCTCCCAAATGCACCAATCTATTTTTACTGAACCTAATATCTATCCCAAGTGACTCAACTCCATCCTGCTTCATTGAAGTATTTAAACTTGAAACAATGTTGTTTTTTATATATATAATTATTCCTCCACCAATCCTACCTGTCCTTTGACTAATGTACATATTATAGCCCTGTAAATCAAATTCACTTATAGTGTCACTAAATTCTATTTCATTAACCCATGATTCAGTAACACATAATATATCTATATCCTCATCGCTAATATAACTAAATAGCTCATCCTTCTTATTTCTAAGACTATGAGCATACTGTAGCGGGCCGAAAATTTTTAGACTAACCCCAATCGATCCAACCCGCTCCCTACACTAATCCGGACGTGAGAAATCGAAGGAGAATGAAACGGATTGTATGTACAGTCCTTTACTAACAAAAAAATACAATATTTACAAAAAAATATGGGTAAATATGCACAAAATATCTACAATAGAGAGGGGCGATTATATTGGAGATCTTACTTTTCACCAAAAAATACAAAAAGAAAATCCTATATATATGAATACTATTTAATCTATCCTAATAAACATAAAAAATCAAACAACCCCAAAAAATCCTGACTACAACAGTCAATATATAAACAACAAACAAGGCCTCACTTTATTCAAAGAGGATGGGGAGATGTCCAGCCACCTGCCACTCGAGCGAGCAAAATGCCTAGGACTTACAACAAATGTGGCGCCTCTGCGCTTGATGGAAGATAATGACCTTAAAAAGCTTGCGTGGCTATTATAAGCCCTCCTTCATTAAGCTATACTATTGGCCTTTATTTATTAACAATAATAATATATAGCTTTCCAGGATATAACGCTTTGTTTGTAGTAACATAACATAACATAACATAATTTCATGGATGACAAAAGCCACAAGGGCCTATCAAAGGTCATCCACATCCATCAAATCCCACCCACATAATGAATCCATAGGATTTTGTCAGATCATGCATCTACAATATATAATTTAAAGCCTCCATAGGAGTCTGTCAAAAACAAAATCAAAGTCCCCCAAAATATACAATAAAAAGAAACTGCGTCCACAGGAATGAGTCAAGAAACATACCCCCATACCAAAAAGTAATGAGTTAACCCTCTATCCCCATATAATTATCCAATCTGCACTTGAAAACATTCAAGTCTGGGCTGTCTACAGTCTCAGGTGGCAAACTATTCCAATAATCCACCACTCTGTTAGTGAAAAAATATTTTCTAACATCCAGTCTGCACCTCTGTTTTTTAATCTTTAAGTGGTGACCTCTAGTTCTATTACTACCTTCTAACTCAAATAACTTGCTGAAATCCAATTTATCCATCCCAGAAAAGATTTTAAAAAGCTCAATCATATCTCCCCTCACACACCTTCTTTCAAATGAGAACATATTTAATACCCTCAGTCTATCTTCATATTCAAGGTGCTTCAGGGATGGTATTATTTTTGTTGCCCTCCTTTGTACTGACTCTAACAAGTTTATATCATGTCTAAAATGTGGTGACCATGCTTGTATACAGTACCCCAAATGTGGCCTGACATAAGAGTTATATAGTTTAAGGATAAACTCCTTACTCTTGTAGCTAACATTCCTTTTAATGTAACCTAGCACCCTATTTGCTCTATTTTTTGCTCAATAGACTGCTTTGAAAACTTCAGTGACCTATCTACTACTACTTGTAAGTCCTTCTCATCTTCAACTGAATTAAGCCAATACCCATCCATCTCATATCTAAATTCCCTATTCCCTAATAACTTTGCATTTATTAAGGTTAAAAATCACCCTGCACTTTAAAGCTACCCTCAACCTCTTTGACTACAGCTGCCAATTTAGTATCAGCAAAAATTGACACTGCTATTTACACCTTGCCCAAGATCATTTAAATAGATTATAAATAATAAAGGGTCTAAAACTGATCCCTGAAAAAGCCACAAGGGCTTTTTCAGCTGTCATACACTACTATAGAACACCATGATTCTGATTCAACATTAAACTCTAGATCTCCAATGGAAAATAAAAGTCAAACAAAAGAAAAAACAAATTCCTAGTGAAGTATTATTTTAATAATCTTATATGATAAAAATTTTTGATAGCTTCAAGTAAGATGATTATTATTAATTGTCCTTTTCATTTGGCAACGTCCCCATAATGGATGAAATCTGTATAAAGATCAATATGACATTAACTAGCAAGCCTGTAGCACCAGGGGCTGTCATTGTTGGGGAGGCAGGTGCAAAAAATGGTAGTAGTGACCTAGTATGTTTTACTACCAACCAGCGAGTGTGGGAGCCCTTCATGGATCAAGGAAGAGCCACCCATACAATGTCTGAGAGTTGTGGATTAGAAACCTCTGCTGTGGATTGAGCAGATGGAAGAGTAATGTTATATGGATAAAGAAAGTTGAAAGAGACTGGTGTTATGATTGGCAGTGTATGGTGACATAACCAAGTAAATACATTTACTTAAAATCTGGCAGGATAACTATAAATTAATTAAAATTTTTAAAGACTAAACTAATTATTAGCAAATGCTCATAATATTGAATGAAAGCTAAGGTGTAGCTAAGTTGAAAAACAGCTTTCCAAATTGAGCATAGTTAAACCATATTAGGTATGGTTTATTGCTAGATGGAGTCTCAATTTAGATAGCTTTGCAGCAGCTGCCATATATTATAGTGATCGAAGTTCAGATTTTTTTTTACTCTAGGTCACCCCTGTGATAAGTATGGGAGAGTAAGAAGCACTGATAGATAGCAAACTATACCAAATCATAAAACTTGCATACAGCCAAAAAGAACAAGTGGCAGGTTCATAGAATGCTTTGAAGATAGTTTTTTGAATCAATTTGTTAATGAGCCAATGAGGGGAGACAATATATTAGATTTAGTTTGGGAAGCATTGGGAAATAGTCACCATCAGATAATTCGTTTTAACTTAGGAATTGAGAAGGGTAAAATAACTGAGAATGCTGTAAAAGTTCCAAATTTTCATAAGGGAGATTATGTAAAACTTCAAAGCTTGCTAAATTTGGTAGACTGGGATGTAGAATTCAGAGGTAAAAATGCTTATGGGATGTGGGATGCTTTCAAGCATATAATAAATGTAGTCCAAGAGCAATGTATCCCAATGAAGGCCATTAGGAACAAAAGTAGGAAACCATTATGGTGGAATCAGGAGATAACATAATTTCATGGATAACATAACATAACATAACATGTTATGTTATGGATATACGAAACTAAGTCCTATCTTTCCAGAATATGGCGCCTGGAAAGAAAGAAAAAAAAACATGGTAATCATTTTTATACATAAAATAAACAAAAAACAACAAACCCATTCCCATTCAGACACACACACATTTTTACAGAGGAAGGGATAGGGTACTGAGAAAAGGGGTGGGAGAATGGCCCTTTTACACACACTCACATTCGCTCCACCACACCCCTCCTTCCTTAAGCCATTCGACCAGTCACTCACAAAACCCCTTCAATCACTCTTCACGGTACCACTTGTGCTCAATCGCACCCTTCTGCACCCATTCACACTCTTCTACTGGTCCCTGGCTACGCGTAGCAATTAGTCGGGGTTGTTCGTCAGTCATCCTGTCAGTCTCATCGTCACTATTGATCATCTCATCAACCATACTCTTAGTCCTCATTACCAGTTCTCCCATCTCACGACAGAATTCTTTCATACTCTTCCGTTTAGAACCCTCACTCTTCATACCCCCATTCATCACTCACAGCTCTCATCCAACTCAAGGTACATTCTTGCGAAACAGACAGGTCACTCACATCCCCTGTATTCTCAACAGGCATACCAGAAACCCCTTCGACTGGTTCCCACCAGAAACCTGAAAAATCAGCCACTTCATCATTCACTACATCAAACTCATCCCTACTATTACCATTCGTAAAACCCGAAAAATCATCCACACTAGGTTCATTCTGCCCAAACACACTATCATTCATACTGTTCCCAAAACCAGAAAAATTTGGCACAGGCAGCTCACTCACTCGTCTACTTATACCAGCCAAATCACTCACCTGTTTACGCAAAAACTCAATCTCCCTTTCAAGATCCCCCATACCAGAAACACTCTGCTCAGACTTACTTTCATTCATACTAGCATTCTTCCTTTCACTCTTCTTTGTACGCTTTCTACTCCTCGAGACTAAGACTAGCTCTTTCCCAGACAGATCCATACTATCACATTCAATCTCATCATCATGCACTTTACCTCTCTCTCTCTACACAGTCCATACACCGGATGGCTCACCAGGTAGTCAGGAGGTTCTCTCCATCTCCTTAACTGACTCTAATGAGCCTGCACTCTCTCAGTCATACCGTCATTCAAACTCTCCAAAACATACGTCACTCCATTTTCCCAAACCCTCACAACTCTATAAGGTCCATCAAACTTCTCACTCATCTTTGACACATTCAACCTACCCTTCACTTCTTTCACCTTCAATACTTTTGCACCTAATTCAAATGAACGGAACCTTTTATGTGCCTCACGCCATATACTCTGCTCACTTTCACTCAAACGATACCTATCTTTCACTCGCCTCTTAAAATTCATCACAAACTGACATGGGGACATTCCAGTTGCACTATGCACAGTTGAATTATACGCCCACAACACTCTCCCCAGACACACATCCCAGTCATTCACTGTCGTACTCATCATTCTCAACATCTCACACAAGGTTCTTATAGTCCGTTCAGCCAATCCATTTGAAGACGGTACATACAGAGTTGTTCTCACATGCTCCACACCATTCTCTCTCAACATTTGCTCAAACACTTCCCCTACAAATTCAGGCCCATTATCACTCAGACATCTTCTAGGCTTCCATACACACATAGGAAAAAACAACTGCTCAACCACACGCGCAACAGTCACACTCCTTTTATCTCTCACAGGCGCTGCATACACAAACTTACTTTTATGATCAACCATCACAACCATACCAACATTCCCAGCACTCATACGCAGCAAAGACACAATCAATCACTACCAATTCAAACGGTTCTTTCGCATCAACTTTCAACATCGGTGGTTTCACTTGCACACCTTGCACCTTTCGCTTCTGACACCTTTCACACGTAGTTGCAACATCATTCACAACAGTTCTCAGAAACGGATGGAACACACGCTCCTTCATACACTCCCACAGCTTAAACTTACCCATATGCCCATAATTATCATGCACAACCTTCACCAGACCAATCATACCAACTAAGGACATCACAGGTACATACATATCATCACCACCCTTCACATGCCTCACAAAATATACAACATCCATACAAACAACAAAATCCTTGGCATACCTTTTAAAATCACTTAAACACTCTGGCCATTCATTCAAATCAACACGCATCATTACACACCTCTTCAACTCACTAACAAAAGGACACATCTCTTGCATCTCTAGAATATCATCATCACTTAAAATCTCATTCTCATCATCCATGACCAACTCAATCATACCACAAAATTTGACAACATTTTTTGCACACTCATTCAACCTCATCACCTCACATTCACCTTTCATAAGACAATCCTTATCAGCATCCAAAGACAAATCATTCAATCTCATAAAGTCTACACCAAGCAAGAAACAACACAGCATTTGCTCATCCTTCAGAATCACAAAGTCATGCTTCACATTCACACCATTACCCAAACTCACTTTCAGACTAACCTGTTCCCATGCCACTATCATGCCATTCCCTAATCCACTTATCCGTAACTTCACAGGTTTATGCTCGCAACATTTAAACTCATCATACTTACTCAGAATCCTCTCATTCACTAAAGACACCTGCGCTCCAGTATCAATCAAACCACAGAACAACCTTTCACCAACTTTCACTCTCGCTTCCATCATATCAGGTCCACCATGTTCGCAATAAACCGAAGGAACAAGCACACCAACATCAGCACTGATATCCACACTGTCATTAACTCCCATATCATCACTCACCACACACTCATCTTCATTTAGACAATCATTCTTCTCTCTTATATATGAACACTTTTCAATCACCCAATTGTAGTGCACACCGCTCAAACATTGCAGATGTACCACATTAGGATTCAAACCCTTCATCTTCTCATGCTTGTACACAATCGGCCTCTCACCACCAAAGTGCACATAAACAATCACTCCATACAAACGACTCACTACAATCAACATTTCCTGAAATGGCGGGACCCCTTGCATACACATCGCTCTCAATTCTTTCATGAAGTTCCGCACCTTTGCCATACCAATGCTTTCAGGCTTCCTACACACTTCATTCATTACCTCCTTCCTTAAATCATCTACACTATCGGGCACTCTCACATCTACTCCATCACTCTTCAAATCTTGCAAACCATTCCATACACTCTCAAACAAGGAATCACCACCACCCTTACTCTCTTTTCCATTCATAATCCCTTTCGGCAAATACTCAGGATCACTCACTCCACACACATTTTCATCATTCGTACCAGGATACCTTGACATCAAATCAGCCACTCCATTCCGTTCACCAGGCACATACTCAATCACATAGTCAAAGTCACTCAAATCTTCCAAAGTCCTTGCAATCCTACTATCAGCCCACTTCATACGCTGCAGATACACAAGAGGTTGATGATCGGTTTTTATCACAAACCTCACACCATACAAAAATGGACGCAACACTTTCAAACAATATCTTATCGCAGCCAGCTCTCGTTCCACAGTCGAATACTTTCGTTCTGCAACATTCATAGCCTTGGATACATACCCAATTATTCGCCTGACATTCTCTCCATTCAAACGCTGCTCTTGCATCAGAAAACCTCCCATACAATACCCACTCGCATCTGTATACAGTTCAAGCATTTTAGCATTTACACTATAATCTGGGTAAGCCAATTCAACATCTTCAGCCGCTGCCTCTTTCAGTCTCTCATACGCCTCATTCATCTTATCATTCCACTTGACAACCGTACTACCTCTCTTGCTCATCCACTCAGTCAGAGGCTTACTCACACCAGAACAATCACGTATAAACTTTCGCTGAAACTCAATCAAACCCCAAAACGACTTCAGTTGCTTTACAGTCACCGGTTTAGGAAACATTCGCACCTTCTCAACATACTTCGGTGATTTTCGCAACCCATTCTCACTCACCATATGCCCAAGAAATTCCACTTCTTTCGCAAACCATTCACACTTCGCCACTTTCACCTTCACACCAACACTCTCCAACGTTCTCAACACATCATTCACCAATCTCATATGCTCCTCAAAAGTCTCAGTCATAATCAAAATATCATCTATAAACGCAATCACATTCTTACTCGCAAACTTACTCAACACAACATTCATTGGCCGCTGGAAGGCTCCGGGAGCATAAGCCAACCCAAAGCTGAGGTTCCGGAACTGGTAATGCCTCTTTGAGGAAGAGAAGGCAGTTACCAGCCAGCTCTCCTCAGCAATGGGCATCTGGTAATACCCCCGTACCAGATCCAACTTCGTAAACCACTCCATCCCATGCATACTATACACACACTCAGATACCACACACATCGGAAACCTTTCTTTCACAGTCTTTTCTTTCACCTTTCTATAATCCACACACAGACGCAATCTTCCATCCGGCTTACGTACAAGTACAATTGGACTATTCCATGCACTCTCGCTCTCTTCAATCACCCCCAATTGCTCCAATTCCAAACACTGCTCCTCAATCTCATCAGCAACCGGACGTGGGAAATGCCTCGGCCGCTGATAGATTGGGGAGTCCTCCTTCAGGACAATCTTGAATTCTGGGAGCTTTGCAACCCCGAAATCCAGATCACCCTTACTGAGGGCTCCCTTTCGCTCAAATATCATTCGATACACATCCTCCCTTTCATACTCAGTCAAACATCCATCCAATTTCACCATGTCCTTCACCTCATTATACATCCATTCACATGTCTTTTCATTCGCAACATTCACCCTGATATCCGTACTATCATCCATACCTACCTCATTGACAGTGGAGAGGTGGCCCAGTACATCTCCAACTTGGATTCCCCTCACCTGCCCTTTCACACTGGGGTCCGCCTGCACACATACAAAAGGATCATTCATTCTCATCAAGCCATCAAACACACAAGCAACACGCCTTACCTTATAACACGCATCCTTTCCATCCAATATCACAGTGTTCTCACTCACATCCAAACTAACATCCTTACTCCAACTCACTCTAACAGACACCCTTTCACCCTTCACAAGCCTTACATTTTCCATAGCAGTCACCTCAATACCAGTAAACACACTCCTCAAAACGCTACCATCTTTCCCTACATACAACTTATACACCCCATTTTTACCAATCTTTCTCTCAATCTGATCACTCGCAGGATGCACAACCATACGATTCATTTTCATAAAATCATAGCCCAAAATCACACCATACTCACTACTCACCTTATCAATCACAGAAAATTCACATTCATTCATCATCATACCATGCATTCGAACAGCTGACCTTATCATTCCAATCACAGGCACTCTCCTATTACCAATACCTACCAAACTACCCTTGCACTCAGACAGGAGGGCTTTCTCGCTAACCTTGTCATACACATCTTTATACACCAAGCTCGCCTTGCATCCAGAATCTATTAAAGCCAAACACTCAATTCCATTCAATTCCACCTTCACACTCAGACACTCATACTTCCTACCAGACAGCACTTTCACACTAGACAGACTTACCAACACATTACTCACACTCATGCACCCAGAGGATACTTCAGCAGGTACCCTCTTACCATTCAGTTTCCCGCTTCAGACTTTCCATTCACACCTTGCACTCTCAGTCTAATCCAACACTTTTCACTCGAATGTCCTTTCATCGCACAATAGCTACATACATTCCTCTGGTCACGACACATCCTTGCATAATGACCAGCCTTTCCACAATTACCACATGCATATTTCATACTTTTCCCACCAGTTGCTCCACCATTCAACCTCGGACAATCTTTCTTCAAATGGCCTATTTCTTTACACTCGAAGCACTCTTTCACACTTTCCTGGCAATCCTTTATCATATGCCCTTTCTTACCACACCCAAAACATGCACCAGATGTCCACCTACATTCTGCCAACATATGACCTTTCCTTCCACACCGACGATATTCCACAATCTTTCTCCCACCATTCGGTCTCTCGTTTGCTGGGACATACCTCGGTTTCTCTCTCATATATCCGTTCCCACACTTGAAATTCATCTGCCCCCTTCCATTCGACCACCCTCCATTTGCCCATCCATTCTGCCGGCCCAGGAAGTTTGACATCACTCCAGCTGGTGCAGCCTTCAGGGCATCCCTGTAGCTGACAAACTGCTGGGGTGGATGAAAGCTCCTGGGCTTCTTACCTCCAACATTCACACTGTACCATCCATCCTCTTCTAGATCGCTTTCATCATCAAATCATCCATCTTCTAACAGTTCCAACACATCCTCCCACATCAACCGTTCACCTGTCAGTCTCACTCTCTCCTTTCTCTTTCCATTCAGCCATTCACTCACCTTTCGCGGGATCATGTCCAAAAACTTCCTCATGAGTGGTTTACATTCATTTACATCATCATCACCATACCTCGTTCTTGCCATACTCTCAAGCCTATGTGCATACATATTCACACTTTCACTCTTCCCCATTCGAGCCTTCTCAAATTCATTCACCCTTTTATACTTCACACTCTCTTTCATTCGTTTCACCTGCCCAATCAATCTCTTCTTCACTACATCGTACTTTGGCTCCCCCACACTTGTGATCACACGGAAAAACTCCAATACTTTTCCCTCCAAACATTCCCCCAAAACATTCATCCAGTATCCCTTATTCTCCGGGTACTTGAGCTTACAATAACGCTCAAATTCCCCGAAGAATTCTTCCATACTTTTCCCACCATGTAACCTAAATCGATCTATCTTTGGCACTTCCCTTATCAAAATACCTTTCCCCACATTCACTTCACTCTCCGAAGAGCTACTCTCGGTCTCACTCATTCCAATCATACCATCACTCTCTCCTTCATCCGAGTACAATGCGTCCACACTCTTGCCTCTTACCTTCCTATCCTTCCCCTTCGCACCACTCTTCCTTCTCTTGCGTTCAACTCTTCCATTCTCCGTCCTTCCTACCACTCACCGTATCTTCTTTAGACTCAATCCTACTGCCATCCATTCCTTTTAGCGGAGTCCCTTCAGTAAGAGCAGGGGTCAAGGTTGTAGGTCCTGGGGCTGATCCAGCCCCTGTCATCATGTTATACAGGTCCTGCATCCGTCGGTCAGTCTGATCCTGTCGGTCTCCCATTTCCTTCTTCATCCTATCAGTCTTTTCATTCATCCCTTTTATTTTATTCTCCATTCCCTCCATCATTCCCCGCAACATTTCACACTCCTCTTCTTTCTTTCTCAACTCCAGTCTCAATCACACTACTTCTTGATTCAATGTTTCCGCTACAGCCATTGTTCCCAAGTTAGTAAAAAGATAGGAGGAGGGAAAAATCAATCAAACTACTTGTCACACTAATTGGGTATGGACTGCAATCCAATCCAGTCACGCTCCCAGTTTCGAAGTCTCACGTCCCTATTCGGGCGCCAAATGTAGCGGGCCGAAAAATTTTAGACTAACCCCAATCGATCCAACCCGCTTCCTACACTAATCCGGACGTGAGAAATCGAAGGAGAATGAAACGGATTGTATGTACAGTGCTTTACTAACAAAAAAATACAATATTTACAAAAAAATATGGGTAAATATGCACAAAATATCTACAATAGAGAGGGGCGATTATATTGGAGATCTTACTTTTCACCAAAAAATACAAAAAGAAAATCCTATATATATGAATACTATTTAATCTATCCTAATAAACATAAAAAATCAAACAACCAAAAAAAATCCTGACTACAACAGTCAATATATAAACAACAAACAAGGCCTCACTTTATTCAAAGAGGATGGGGAGATGTCCAGCCACCTGCCACTCGAGCGAGCAAAATGCCTAGGACTTACAACAAATGTGGCGCCTCTGCGCTTGATGGAAGATAATGACCTTAAAAAGCTTGCGTGGCTATTATAAGCCCTCCTTCATTAAGCTATACTATTGGCCTTTATTTATTAACAATAATAATATATAGCTTTCCAGGATATAACGCTTTGTTTGAAATATAAGGATATACGAAACTAAGTCCTATCTTTCCAGAATATGGTGCCTGGAAAGAAAGAAAAAAAAACATGGTAATCATTTTTATACATAAAATAAACAAAAAACAACAAACCCATTCCCATTCAGACACACACACATTTTTACAGAGGAAGGGATAGGGTACTGAGAAAAGGGGTGGGAGAATGGCCCTTTTACACACACTCACATTCGCTCCACCACAATACCTCACCACCTAACCTATTCCCAGCTCTAGGCCTAACACTAAGTTCCCTCCTGAGCTCAGCAACTAACCCCTCCAGCCTACATATCCTGTCTAAATGCTGCATTCTCATCCCCTCTAAATCTACAATGCATTCACGCAGCCCACATACAACACATGTATACCCCTCTCCAAATACACCACAACCAATGCATACATTCCGACACTCATGCTCACTTTCATCCCCAAACTCCATCACTTATTTAAACAAAGAAAGAACTTAAATAGTAATAAGAAAAAAAAAGAGCAACTTAGCTTTCGCTGATTCTGTGGTTTAAAAAAAATTAGAAAAATCCGAAAAATAAATCAACAGACCGAGAGCTTTACGAAACACGTGCTACCTGTTCAAAGGTCAGTCGAAGACCTCATTCTGTACTTACTGCCCCTTCTAGTAACAAGGCCTATTGGCATCTCACTCATGTGTCATGATGTCCTTTCTTCATCACAAAGGCCAGTCTCCCCTTCAACATGCACTTCATCTTTTGTGTGTTGAATGGAACAGGAGCTGCCAAGTGTAGGCCATGAATGGTCTTTTGCAGTCTCCTTCTTTTCTTATGTTCTTATGTTCTTACACACACACATCTGACACTTCCTGATCAATCTCACTCAAATCCTTGACCAGCTTTTCTACTTTATCCATCAATCCTTCCCATTCTTTCATAGCATTCATTGAATATTTGCACACACTAATTGCACACTCATGTCATTTATACTCACTAACCTAGACTCATTCAATGGAAACTTACAAATACTATATGTTCCATCAAATCCTCTCTCAGGTCCATTATCATTCAACATTCATGCTGGCTTAGACACACACAATGGCAATAGTTTCTCACTCAGTTGGCTTTACATCCAGCTCTACTTGATGTCATGCACTTGCTCTTAAATAAAAGTATTTTCTTTTAAATTTCATTACTTTCACAATTACTTTTATTTTCAAATTCTCGTTCATGACCTGTGGGAGGGAAAAGAGCGGTCTCTGATGAAAGATGGGGGCCCGATACTGCTTCCACGCTTCCTTCCTCCCTCCTTCCTAGGAACCTGAAATAAAAGGTAGGCATTAGAGTGGGCACAGGTGAATTGAGGAAAAAAAAAACAAACTACAGCATCATCAATTAACATACTCAATTTTTTTCTCGTACTGATTTCTTGGGTGGACACACTTCATCATAGTCAAATGCTTATGTGATCAATTGCACTCATTTCTCTCTATTTGAAGTTCACTTCTGACCCTCAAGAGGTCTGCCTTCATTGCAAAACAGACACAGGTTCAGTGGATCTATAGGCCCTTGTGGTTCATAGCATCCTAAGTTATTTACTTAGGTTATATATTCATATCCTCTATCACTTCTGTATTAAACATACTTGACCCTTTCTTTCCCAAAGTATTGCTTTATGTAAAAAAGTATTCTTTGCCTTTAAAACATATATTCCATTTAGGTCATAAAACACTTATATACAAATTTTTTATTGATAATTGAAAGAAATGCATGAAAATATAATGATTCCACATGGCTTCATTGGGAAATATTGATGCAAACATGAAAAACCTAAAAAATAAAATAATTGGGAAAATCTGGAATTTAGTAACCGCATTTCCTAAAAATAAGTTAATTCTTTTTTTCATTAATTTTAATAAAATAATATACATGCAATTTATTTTTTATGAAATGTAATAAAACAATTTTGATCTTTCAACAGGCATAATGAGATGTTGCACTTGTTACACTTTATATGTAGGTAAGCTTGGATGCAGCATTTGCATCTTTGCTTTAGATTACTAGGCACAGGAAAATGATCAAACCCATCAAAATCAACATCATTGACTGGCCTTGTTGCTGTCATTGTTTTTATATTTAGACTGACTTTAGTATCATTCAACAGCCTACCTTTTTGCCTTGTTATACTTTTACCACCATTAATTAGTGACACTTTCGCCTCCAATGTGTTTTTTAGGAGGCATCTGAAGACAAAATGAATGAAAATTAGTTATTTTGTTTTTTATGTAACTATAGGTTAGGATAGGTTATTGAGACTGGCTATGTACTCCCATGCAGGGGCCGAGACTGCCCAGTAGGGTGGGTCATACTCTAGAATTTTATGAAATTGGTGATGAGGGGTATTCAAATGATGAATATTGGTGAAAAGAGCATACTTTTGACAGAAAAGTTAAATTCTGATTGATTTAACCTACATCAATTTGAAGTTGAAATATTGTTAGTTCCGGGTCAGTTACTATATTTTACTATTATTTTAGTTACCTGTAAAATATCAAATTTACTGTTTTCTATCATCAATACATTTATGTAGTCTGAAAATATTTGTTTAAAAAAAATTAAAAAATGTATTAGAGAGACATGAAACATAACATAACATAACAATTACACGGATGACAAAAGCCACAAGGGCCTATCAAAGGTCATCCGCCTCCGTCAAAACCCACCCACAAAAAGCACCATCACCAGGGGAAGACAAAATCAAAGTCCCCCACAATATAATATAATGGATGACAAAAGCCACAAGGGCTCATCATAGGTCATCCGAGTCAAGCGGCCTCTTTTTCAAGGCACCCAAACTCCCAGGAAAACTACATCCAGAGGATTGCATCCAGAAACAAGGGTATCACCAATCAAGGCTTGTCAAGAACTAAATCATGCAGCTATAGATATATACAAACAATATTAATATATACAAAACTTAGGAACCATCACAACCTTCCCTTCCCATAAACTCATCCAACCTACTCTTAAATACATTTAGATTTGGACTACCTACTACCCTCTGCGGCAATTTGTTCCAGAAGTCTACCACTCTATTGGTGAAAAAATATTTTCTTAAATCCAACCTACACCCTTGCTTTTTAATTTTCAAGTCGTGACCTCTAGTCCGATTTTCATCATCTAAGTCAAAAAACTTGCTAACATCCAATTTATCTATCCCGGAAAATTTTTTAAAGAGCTCAATCATATCCCCTCTCACACACCTCCTTTCGAACGAGAACATATTTAATACCCTCAGTCTATCTTCATATTCAAGGTGCCTCAGGGAAGGAATAATCTTTGTTGCCCTCCGTTGCACTGACTCAAGAAGGTTAATATCATGTCTAAAATGTGGGGACCATGCCTGTATACAGTACTCTAGATGTGGCCTAACATAAGAGTTATAGAGTTTAAGAATAACCTCCTTACTCTTGTAACTGACATTTCTCTTAATGAAACCCAGCACTCTATTTGCCCTATTTCTTGCTTCAATACACTGCTTAGAAAACCTTAATGACTTATCTATTACTACTCCTAGATCTTTCTCATCCTCTACTGAGCTCAGCCAATGCCCATCCATTTCATAGTTAAATTCTCTATTATCTTTTCCCATGTTAATAACTTTGCACTTATCAAGGTTGAAAGTCATTTGCCACTTATGTGCCCAGGATAACAATTTATTTAAGTCCCCCTGCACTTTAAAATTATCATCAATATCTTTAACTACAGCTGCTAATTTGGTATCATCCGCAAAAATTGACACTTTATTATTAACTGCCTCCCCAAGATCGTTTATATAGATGACAAATAATAATGGACCAGAGAACTGATCCCTGAGGAACCCCACTGATGACATCCCTCCACTCTGACTTTACACCATTTAGCACTACCCTTTGCTTCCTGTCTTTCAGCCACTCAGCTATCCAATTTGAAACACCCCCACATATCCCAATCATTTTTAATTTATGAACTAGTCTCCTGTGTGGTACCTTATCAAATGCTTTACTAAAATCTAAGTAAATTATATCTACATTCTCTCCCTTATCTACTTGATCTGTTACAAACTCCAGAAAGTCTAGTAAGTTAGTCAAACATGATCTACCTGATCTAAACCCATGCTGAGCATCGCTGATTAACCCCTCCCTCTCTAGATGTTGGCAAATCCCTTTTTTAACTATTTTCTCAAGAATTTTACAGACTACTGGAGTTAGGCTAACCGGTCTAAAGTTATTTGGATCCTCTTTACTACCCTTCTTGAAAATGGGGACTACATTCGCTCTCTTCCAATCATCGGGTATTTCTCCATATTCCAATGACCTAGTATATAACTTGTCGAGAGCTATTGAGATACTTTCTACCCCTTCTTTAAGTATCCTAGAATGAATATTATCAGGGCCGGAGGCCTTGGTAGTATCTAAATCACCTATTAGTCCTTTTATCATCCTCCGATCCACACAAATGTTAGTAAACACCTCTTTTCCTGACCTATGAGTACTATACATAGGACTATTTAGTTTCTCTTTTGTAAATACTGATGCAAAATGACCATTTAGTACCTCAACTATTTCCTCATCAGTTTCTCTCACAAACCCTTCATATTTGATAGGTCCTATTTTAACTCTGCCAGACTTGTTATTAGTTTTATAGTAACTAAAGAACTTTCTAGGATCTTTGTTGCTATCCTGAGCTAATTTAATTTCTGACACCCTTTTGTTCTTCTTTATAATCTTATTTAACTCATTCCTAGCTATTCTATAATCACTTAAATTTTGAATATTATTTTGTACCTGTAATTTTTTATATGCCCTTTTCTTCTCTGAAATTTTTCTAGCTATCTCCTGATTCCACCATAATGGTTTCCTACTTTTGTTCCTAATGGCCTTCATTGGGATACATTGTTCTTGGACTACATTTATTATATGCTTGAAAGTATTCCACATCCCATAAGCATTTTTACCTCTGAATTCTATATCCCAGTCTACCAAATTTAGCAAGCTTCGAAGTTTTCAGCATTCTCAGTTATTTTACCCTTCTCAATTCCCAAGTTAAAACGAACTATCTGATGGTCACTATTTCCCAATGCTTTCCCAACAGTCAATTCTTGAACTAAATGATCACTGTTAGAAAGTAGTAAATCTAATATATTGTCCCCCCTCATTGGCTCATTAACAAATTGATTCAAAAAATTATCCTCAAAGCATTCTATGAACCTGCCACTTGTTCTATCCCTACCTATCATATTTTCCCAGTCCACAGAGTTTAAGTCCCCAATAATAACTGCATCTGTTTCACATCCCTTACTTATTTCCCTTATCATTAGTTCATCTATATCATCAGTCTGCCCAGGTGGCCTGTAAAAAGCTCCCAAATGCACCATTCTATTTTTACTGAACCTAATATCTATCTAAAGTGACTCAACTCCATCCTGCTTTATTGAAGTATTTAAACTTGAAACAATGTTGTTTTTTATATAGATAATTATTCCTCCACCAATCCTACCTGTCCTTTGACTAATGTACATATTATAGCCCTGTAAATCAAATTCACTTATAGTGTCACTAAATTCTATTTCATTAACCCATGATTCAGTAACGCATAATATATCTATATCCTCATTGCTAATATAACTAAATAGCTCATCCTTCTTGTTTCTAAGACTACGAGCATTTGTATAGAAACAATTTAACCCCCCTATCCCTGAAGCACCTCTTGAAACTTGAATGACCTCACCTCTATCGCCTTGGAACCTATTTCTGTTATCTGCCAAGTCCATTCTACTTTCAGTACTATAATGTCCTCTCATAATTCCCTGACCACTATTAGTATCTAGTTTCCCGCCCGCAAAGACCTAATAACACGATCATACTCCTCCCACAACACATCTACCCCCCTCCTACTCAAATGCAGTCCATCCATCGCATACATTTCTTTCATTCCAACAAACCTATCCCACACATCCACAAACATGACACCTTCCATCTCACACATCCTCCTCACATAATCATTCAGCCCAATTGCACGAGACATCCATTCTACCCCAACATCCATTCTTGGAAGCACACCTGTCACAACACCTTTCATTCTACTTTCTTTCACCTTTTCAATCAACCTCTTGTACCTCTCACGTAACTCACATGCACCCACTTTCTTCACATCATTTACTCCTACATGTGTAATCACAACCGCATCCCTTGCACAGCCAGACACCAGTTCCTCATACCTATCAGACAGATCTCTCACTCCAGCACCCGGCAAACATACCCTCAAACCATTCAATCTACTTGCATTCAACTTCCTATCTAAATATCTAACTCGCGAATCACCCATCACAAGCACTTCAGTCAGACTCCTATTCCTAACCCCCACAGACCTAACTCCATCCCCACTCCTATTCTCATTCAAACTACCAGTCACTCGAACTCCACCCCCACCCCCATCAGTCATATCACTTCCAGTTACTTCCTCTCTTAGGGCACTGAATCTATTAGTCAAGCTAATAGGTTCTGTGTCCCTCTGACACACACCTATTCTCCCCCTGGCTAACCACCTCAACAGAGGCAACCCTATTCTCACACGAACAGGAGAAGCCTCCCTAGCTTCATGTTTCCTAACCACTCTCCACTGTCCCCCATCCTCACTAGGCCTATTTCTAACTAATCTAAGGGGGCTAACTTCACTATCACTAGAACTATAATATCCTACCTCCTCCACCGGCCCTCTACCTTCACCTGAAACATCTAACTGGCCTACCTCACCACCTAACCTATTCCCAAATCTAGGCCTAACACTAAGTTCCCTCCTGAGCTCAGCAACTAACCCCTCCAGCCTACATATCCTGTCTAAATCCTGCCTTCTCATCCCCTCTAAATCTACAATGCATTCACGCAGCCCACATACAACACATGTATACCCCTCACCTAATACACCACAACCAATGCATACATTCCGACACTCATGCTCACTTTCATCCCCAAACTCTATCACTTATTCAAACAAAGAAAGAATTTAAGTAGCAATAAGAAAAAAAAGAAGAGCAACTTAGCTTTCGCTGATTGTGGTGAGAAAAAACAAAAAAACAAACAAACTATAGAAAAATCTGAAAAATAGATCAACAGACTGAGAGCTCTATAAAACACGTGCTACCTGTTCGAAGGTCAGTCGAAGACCCTTAATTTAGTTTGGTCTAACTCCAAAATTGCAAGTAGCCAGTACTCATTACTCAGTGGAAGGCAATATTCCAGTAGTGTTGCCAGTTCTGGTAACTATTGTAACTGATAACTATTTATAGAGCAGTTACATTTTATTTGAATGCTAGTAAAGGCTGTGGATCATTTTAGAATAACATATAATTATTTGGTAGAGATTATTTCTTAATCTAAGTGCCATTTTTTCATTTGCAGATATACCTGCGATTAGTGTGACAATGACAAAAATTAAGACAAGGTCCAAATCAAGTTCTCATCTGACTAATTTTGTTAGGACTGGGCAAGAGCTCATGGTGTCCGAGTTACCAACAATAATAGATATTTTGAGGTATGGCATCTACCTGAGGGAGTAAACCACCTGTTGTAAATCAAAAGGTCACAATAATATCAAAGCTTAAGGATATGTGGAAGGAGGCAGTAAAAGTTGCCTTGGTAAAGGAAAAATTGAATTAAAAGAGAGGTTCATTGCAAAGCTAGATAAGTTATTTGATATATTGACATGCAAATGTCAAATTTCCAGTTATGGGGAGTGCTTCCTACAGGGCTTTCTCTATTGGAAATAGGACCAGTAAACCACAGTCGCTGGCTGACCACAGCTAACAAACTTCTTTGGCTGTGGGTGTCAAAGCATGAGCTTAAAGGAAAAGCCTTTAAGAATCTACGACTGATTGTTGAGTTCATCATTGGTGTATATTACCCATGCTGGTTTAACGTTAAGATTAAGCACTCTTGAACTGAGGGACCTAGGCACATTCTTTATCAACTTCACTGCCTTAAGTCTCAGAGGAAGGAGGTGTTGGATATTGTTTTGCCAACTGTTAAGAGATCAGCTTGGTATGCATACAGTGAAGCCATTCTCCAAACCCTCCTATGCTCTGAAGATCAGGCGGAGAGAACTCAAGGGGTGAAAAGAATCCAGACCATCAGGGAAGAAGGGGACCCAGATACTCAACTGGGAGACTCCTTTGTAAGGCTTAGAAAGACACCAGACATCAATTGTGATGCTACCGGAATTAGAGATCTGATCAATTGGTCAGAGGATGTCTCTGAGCCACCTCTCACTTGCTCTTTAAGTACTTCTGAATTGAAAAACTTCATTGACTCTCCTATGAAAGTACCTGACTGGCCTTGTCACACAGAGCATTGACCCACCCTACCGCCCAGGCATACCATTACCAATCTTGGTATTGTAGCACTTCTAGCTAAATAGGCCCTATAGAACTAAAACAAATTATAGGTAGCAGGAGCACTAGAGTATATATACATACATACACCACCTCAGCCAGTGGGCTAAACCATGTGAGGGGATGGTGTTTACACTGCACCATCAAGCTAGACGGAGGAGATGTCTCTAGCAGCCAACAGCTAGCTGGGCAGAGGAGATCCTCGACTGATCCAATGGCCAAGTGTAGGGGAGTAAACCTTCTAAATCAGGAATGGAGCCCCGAAGGTGGACCAGTGCCCTGTGCTCACTGACTCCTGCAGCTCCTGTGGCCAACAACAAGGAAAGAAGGTACCCTAGGAGACCTTACGACCCATTCAAAGAGGGTACCTTTGGACTAGCAATCGAGCGGGCACAAGTCTGCTCAATTGTTTTGCGTCCCTAAACGGCCACTTTTCAAGATTTTGTCTAGTCTTGACTTGAACTGGTCAACAGATTCACTGTTGACAACTTCCACTGGAAGTGCGTTCCACATACCGCAGATACTGTAAGTGAAAAAATTTCCACACAGATTGAGGTTGTAACGCTTCAGTTCAAGTTTGAAGCCATGATTGCGCGTTCTGTTCTCACTCAGTGTGAAAATATCCCGGTAGTCAACATTGTCGAACCCTCAAAGTATTTTGAAAACTTCGATGAGCTGACCACGCTGTCTACGGGTTTCCAGCGAGAACAGATCTAATTCCCTTAGTCTATCCTCATAACTTTTATGTCGGATAGAGGGAATCAGCTTGGTTGCCCTGGCTTGTACGCGTTCCAATCTCGCGATGTCCTTTCGCAATGAAGGACTCCAAAATTGTACGGCATACTCCAGGTGTGGTCGGACAAGTGAGTTGTACAGGCAAAGTACAATCTCCTGGTTCCGATAACCAAACTGGCACTTAATATAGCCTAGCATCCTTTGGGCCTTTTTCTCCGCCTCAATGCACTGTTTCGAGAACTTGAGGTCACTAGTGATAGTAACACCCAAGTCCTTCTCAGTGTCACTCGATTCAAGAGCAGTGCCCTTAAGGATATACTGAGATTGGGGGTTTCTGTGGCCGATATGCATCACTTTGCATTTCCCCACATTAAAAGGCATTTGCCACGTGTCCGACCACTCCCCAATCTTCCCAAGATCTTCCTGCAGGCGGGCAGTATTTCCATCCTTTGCAACGTTCATACCAAGCTTGCTATCGTCGGCAAATTTGGAAATCTTGGCAACCATGTCACCGTCCATGTCGTTGACGTAGATGATGAATAGTAGTGGTCCCAGGACAGAACCTTGAGGCACCCCGCTAGTAACGGGCACCCACTCAGAAGACTGTCCATTTACCACCACCCGTTGCCGTCTGCCACTTAGCCAGTTCTCGATCCAGCCGGCTACCTTTCCGTCTATGCCAAGCGCTTGCACTTTCCGGAAAAGGCGGCGGTGTGGTACCTTATCAAAGGCTATCTGAAAGTCTAGGTAGACCACATCCACCGCCTTGTCCCGATCGTGCTCACTGAAAACGAAGTGGAAGAATTCTACAAGGTTCATCAGGCATGACCGTTGCCTTCGGAAGCCGTGCTGGGAACTCCTCAGTAGCAGGTTTGACTCTAAATACGACGTCACTTTGTCCACGTACTGCTTTGCATTCCTTTGGATGACACCGGCGAGGCAGAGAGTGGAATCTTGACACTTTGCCCAGGCACAACCTCCATTGTCTTTTGAGACAGAAGGATGCCAACATATACTACACCACATACAAATATATATATATATATATATATATATATATATATATATATATATATATATATATATATATATATATATATATATAGTGTAAGTAGTACTTATATCAAATAAAGTTTGTGCAGTTATAGAAGATGTAGACCTAGCCTTTTAGCTAAATAGGCCTTATAGAACTAAAAACAAATAGGTAGCAGAATTACTAATATATATATACATATATACGCTACACCACATCCAAACATATATATATATATATATATATAGTGTGTGTGAGTGTGTAAACAGTACTTATATCAAATAACAAAGTTTGTGCAGTTATATACAATGTAGACCTAGCCTAACTCAGAAAATTGCCTAAACTTTTTTTTAATACTAATTCATATGAAAAGTCCAGTGATGCCACATGGAATCACATAAGTTAGAAAAAAATATTGCTCATACAAATTATATGCTGAAGGTATAACTAACATTCTAATCTCATCTATAAACTTATGTAATAAAATAGAAATGGAAATGAAAAACTATGTTTACCTTATTGTATTTGGCAGGAAATCACTTTAAACCTGAGGTTGAGATTGAGGGCTTTAACATGTTCCATACAGATAGGAATAGGAAGAGAGGAGGAGGGGTTATTATTTATATTAAAGATAATCTCCAGTGTTGTGTAAACAGTACAATTAAATTAGATGATAACACAGAGTCATTATGGCTATATGTAAAGGAAGGTAAAAACAAGCTTGTCATAGGATTATTATACAGACCACCAAATCTTAGTAAGGAAGCTTCAAATCTTCTGTGGCAGGAGATTGAACGGGCATGTAGAAGTAAGCATGTGTGTATAATGGGCGATTTTAATTACAGAAATATAGACTGGGAAGCTCTTGTGGGTGATCAGGAGGCTGAGGAATTTTTGAATGTTGTCCAAGATAATTTTCTGAGGCAGATTATTAACGAACCCACTAGAGGTAATAATATACTGGATTTAGTTCTGACAAATAGGGAAGAAGTTATTAAGGATACTGAGATTGGAGGAAATTTGGGTAATAGTGACCATTGTGAAATTAGATTCAAGATGAAATGGAATGGTATTGATAGTAGCATGAACAATGTTAAAATTCCTGACTTTAGAAGAGCAAATTATAATGGGCTAAGGACTTACCTGGAGGCAGTTGTACAGAAACCAGGCAATGAAATCAATTCAGGAATAGATTCAATGATATCAGTTAGTGGAGACAATAATCACCAGGAGGAAGAGATTACAATTGAAGAGGAGTATGAAAGAATAATTGAGCAATTAATTACAGGTCAGATGATTAACATTCCTTATAAGGAGATTAGGACTAAAAATAATGACCCAAAATAGATGACAGATAAAATTAAGCATTATATTGGCATTAAAAAGGGCATTTATAGGAAAATAAAAAATGGAGAGGATCACTTAAGGCAGAGATATAATGAACTAGCAAGAGATGTTAAAAAGTTAGTTAGAGTAGCAAGGAGAAATTATGAAATTAAAGTGGCAAATAGGGCAAAGGAAGATCCTAAAAGTTTTTATCAATTATACAAAACTAAGGTTAGAGATAAAATAGGCCCACTTATAGATTCCAATGGAGAATTAGTGAGTGATAGGGACTCAATGGCTGGAATGCTAAATGACTTTTTTCTCTCAGTATTTACACAGGAGGATACTCTAAATATACCCGAGGTGTCAATGATCTTTTGGGGTAATGATGAAGAGAAATTAAAGGATATCTTGATCACAAAGGAGATAGTGACAAAGGAAATTGATAAAATCAAAAGTAGTAAAGCACCCGGTCCTGATGAGGTCTTTCCTAGAATTTTGAAAGAATGTAAGGATGTGTTAAGTGAGCCCCTAGCATGCATCTTTAGAAAATCATTGGAGAGTGGCATTGTGCCAGTGGCATGGAAGAAAGCCAATGTGATACCTATATTTAAGAAAGGGGATAAAACAAATATGTCTAATTACAGACCAGTAAGTTTGACATCAGTGGTAGGTAAAATGATGGAATCTATTATAGCAAGGAATATTAGTGATCACTTGGATAAGCATAAGTTGATAAAAGAATCACAGCATGGCTTTAGTAAGGGTAAATCCTGCCTGACTAATTTGCTGTCTTTTTATAGTAAGCTGTATGAAGCAGCAGATAAGGATGAAAACTATGATATTTTATACTTGGACTTTAGTAAGGCTTTTGATCGAGTGCCACACTTACGGCTTCTGAGCAAAGTTAAAGCACACGGGATCGATGGCAGTATATTTAGGTGGATTCAGTCATGGCTTGGTGACAGACAGCAAAGAGTTAGTATAGATGGAGTTAAATCTGAGTGGGGGTGTGTTAGCAGTGGAGTTCCTCAAGGATCTGTTTTGGGTCCCTTGCTATTCTTAATTTATATTAATGATCTTGACATAGGTATAAGTAGTGACCTGAGTAAATTTGCTGATGATACTAAGCTAGGTAGGGCCATTAGGGCTGATTCTGATGGTGTTGTAATGCAGGAGGAATTGACCATTCTGTCCAATTGAGCTGAGAAATGGCAAATGAAGTTTAACATAGACAAATGTAGTGTACTTAGTATAGGTAGAAATAATCCACTGAATAGTTATAAATTAAATGGGAGAAATTTAGGGAGGACCGATTGTGAGAGGGACTTGGGTATTTTGGTAAGTTCAGACCTTCTTACTAGAAAGCAATGCCTAAATGCTAAGAATAAAGCTAATAGGATATTGGGATTCATTAGGAGGAGTGTAAGCAATAAGAGTGCTGAAGTCATTCTAAAACTGTATCTGGCGCTAGTTAGGCCTCATCTAGACTATGCAGTACAATTTTGGTCACCATATTATAGGAAGGATATTGATTTGCTTGAGTCTGTGCAGAGAAGGATGACAAAGATGATTGGTGGGCTAAGGAACTTACCTTATGGTGAAAGGCTCAGAAAACTAAATCTACATACATTGGAAAGGAGAAGAGTCAGAGGGGAATTGATTGAAGTCTTCAAATGGGTAAAAGGATATAATAAAGGGGATCTGGGTAAGGTTCTTATACTTAGTGAACATGACAGGACACGTAGCAATGGGTTTAAGCTTGATAAGTATAGGTTTAGGAAGGAGATTGGGAGGAATTGGTTTACAAATCGTGTGGTAGATGAATGGAATAGGCTCACTAGACATGTGATAGAAGCCTCCTCTCTGGGTAGTTTTAAGAATAGATTAGATAAATATATGAATGAAGCTGCTAGATGGGACTGACTTTTTTATGTACATATGTATATATTTTTCTAAGGAGTGGGGAGATTATTTTGCGGTTGCATGAATGGACATAATCCTCTGGATGCATTTTATGTATATTGTAGATTAGATCTGACGAACTCCTGTAAAGGGTGACAATGTTGATGACTTTTCTCTGGTAAGAAATCTTTTGTGTGTTGACTGGAACAGGAGCTGCCAAGTGTAGGCCATGAATGGTCTTTTGCAGTCTCCTTCTTTTCTTATGTTCTTATGTTCTTATCAGTCAAATATCTGCGTATAACACACTGATCCCAATGGCATTGACGGTCAAAACTATTTCATATCCCTAGCTGACACCTCATATAAGCAAACAAATCAAAACATGCCAAGTTCCCCATTGGCAACCCATGAAAACATTTAGAGGCCACACAAACTCATTGGACACTTTATAAGTAAAATTATGAAGATAACTATTGATGATGCCATATGGAATCATTGGGAGCAAAAGGGTTATAAAATTGGGCTGGATGCCTCCATCACCTTTTGCCATTTGTAAAGCCTATGGATAAAATAATACAAAACTTTGTTGCAGAATGAGGGCTAGTTCTGAAAAGTTGTACCCCATGTCAATCCCTAGCACGACCAGTTCATTTGAGTTATGTACTTCTCTTAATTAGACCCATTTTCTTCAGGAATAACTTTTTTAAAGGAATGTAGTGGTAATATTTACTATATTATCATTTATTATTGATGCAATCATTTATAGATTTTCAATTGATAGCTTCAATCAAATAACATTAAATATATTTTAATGTAATTCTTTGTTTTCAGATATTCATGAATTTATTTTACACAAAATATTTTTCTAGATTCCTTAATAATGCCTCCCAAATGCAATTATTATGAAGGCGAAACTTTTCTTTTGAATCTACTTACTTACTTCTCTTATTTTTCCTTTGATAAAGCAAAAGAACAAGCTGTAAGTAATATTCCTGCATTGATTTAAAGTTTATACATTTGGGGCTATGCTGAAATTATATTTTTTCAGCTTTATAGAATTAATGCACTAAAAATATATGCAAATATAGTAGATAGATAGCAGTATTTATATCTGTTTTTTGGACTTCTGATATTATTATACTTTTGGAACCAATTAAAAAAAAGATAATAGACCTCATTTAGAGCCAAAATGGTGTTTTAAAGGCAAATTCATCTTACATTAAACCATTTTACTGAAAATGAAGCTATAAAACTTAGTTATTATGAGCATAAATATTTTCCGTGACTAATATCACAAATCGAGGTGTGTCAAGTAGAATATAGATTATATTGGTGCAATAAACCTATGTAAATCTCTAATCTATTCAAGCAATGGGCAAATTTTCTAACTCTAAACAATGTAATATTTTACAGTTATGTTATAGCTAAAAAGTCACATTTGTGGGACAGAAAGAATGGCCATACTGTCTTCTGTGTCACTATAAGGTGACTAAACCTAGATAGAAGCCATTGGGCCTGGTGATAATAAGTATGGTCATCATAGTCCTCACCCAGTTATACTAGTAGAGGTATTAATGCATGCTAACTACATTATGTTGGAAAGGGGATGATGATGATAAAAAGTTGGGCAAGCTGATATATTTATGGAATTAAGCTAATTATTGATCCTAGAGGACAATTGATTCACATTTTTGTTGCCAAGCTTTTGACCTTTCATCATAAATGATAAATAGAACAAAACTTAAATTTTTAACTTCACTAAATAAACAAGCTGTGATTTGCCCATCTTTGGTCTATAATCATATAAGTTTCAAATTTTTAATGTCATTGTTCTAAATTTGTAGTTATTTCTGGCATTTTTACGTACATATTCAATCTAGTATTCACTTCCCTAATCAGGTTTAAGAAATTTAAGAATGATGGTCTTCAATTTGTTTTGAAATAAAATATTTTGCCCTGGTTTGTTTGTGGAGCTAGCTAGAGAATACCCATATTATCCCCTGGTGCCTGTTGTAGTAATTAAGGTAGTATGTGATGCTACATCCCTGACAATTTTTTTTTTAATTTTAAGAGCTCATCTGGTGACTGGCCTACTTGACATTAGTCGTTGATATCTTTTACCTACAACTGCATCTAAATGTTTTGAAAATGAGTGAGAAGTATCTCTCATCCATTTAATCTAGGCATTGATGCATGCTAATCAGCTTTTTGTGGGAAAGTGGTGTAGTATATTTTTGAAGTAGCTGCCTAAGTTTTGATCGTTTGCCATATTTAGCTAATAAGTAGTACAAGTGAGCACTTGGAACTTTTTAATGTCTAAATATTCAAACACAGAGTTCTAAAACAGTCTAAAACTATTTGATGCATGGTTATTCTTGAAGATTTATATTTTACATACATTCTTAGGTTTTAAGAAGTTGACAAAGTTCACTAGTATAGCCTAATCAAGAACCTCTTTCATTATTACCCATAAGGGGCACAGCGATTTGCTCTCCTGGCCGCTGTGCTGACAGGCCTCAGCGCCCCGTCCATTCCAGCTTGGCATCTTTTATCTCCTACTACATCTAATGTAGCAATTCTCTTTCACCCTGCATTGTCCTTCCATCTACGTTTGTTTGTCAATCTCGGTGTATCAGAGCTGTCCATCAGGGGCTGTGACCCTTTAGCTGGTCTTGCTTGTGTTGTTAGGTGGGTGTCTGAGCTTCACCAACCAATAAATTTCTGAGGCTGGCTGGCCATTTTTAAAATGAGGTTGAGTGGTTGGGTCAGGGGTTGATGGGCTTACTTCTCTGGTTGTGCCGGTGCTCCGAATAGGTGTATCGATGTTAGACAGTGACTGCGCTGCATGAGTTGCACCCCCTTTTATACTCTACTTCATATGGGTAATAATAAAAAATTTCTAGCCCAGAAGTTCTGGTTCTTGCACTACGCTGGTCAATAAGTCCTCTATTCCGTGCTTGTTAGATCCCTTCACAGAAGAGATAGATCGTGATTTTAATTATACTCATTTCCTGGTGCTGAATTCTAGTTCCACGTCCCTGCTTTCTAAATTGGACGTGTTTGATTTGAATGAGGAGTTTGAGTCCTGCTCTGGTGTGCCCCGCTGTATGTGGGTCCTTGGAAGTGGCGATTCTAGTGGTTGAGGTATCTTCGTGAAAGCAGTGTGGTGCCGTACAGGATTTGTCTGCCATTTTGGAGGTCCCAGTTTCGGTTGTGCTCCACCCTTGCCTTAATTTGTTAAGGGAGTGATTCGCTCCAATGAATTATTGCAATATGATGTTTCGAGATTAAAAGATAAACTTTCATCCCAGAGGGTTACGGACGTTTATAGGGTTTCTAAGTCTGATGGTCCTGCTAATGTTCCTACAAGTACACTCATCGTTACCTTTGAGCGTCAGGATCTGCCCGTTTGTTTGCGCTGGTTATCTTCGTGTCTTGTTATGTTGAGCTCCACAGACATTGTTTTAATTGCCACCAGTTTGGCCATATGAGCAGCAATTGTAGGCAGGCTCGTCGCTGTGTGTCCTGTGCATTGGCGTATCATGGCTCCTCTTGTGAGAATCATGGATGTTGCCCCAATTGTGGAGGTTCCCATAACGCGGCTTCTCATTCTTGTCCCGTATTCCTTTTTGAGAAGGAGGTCCTGGCTCTTTGGGACTCCTTCAGGCTGGACTTCCGTGAGGCCCCCCTCCGGCTATCTCTTCTCTGACGTTCTCCTGGAGGCGAGGTCCCGCTGTCCTCCTCTCAGTCGTCCCACTCCTTTGTCTTCTTACAGTCCCTCTGTTGCTTCTCCCCTGCCTTTGGTCCCTCCATTGTGCCCTCTCCTTTGCCATTGGTCTCTTCTCATGTTCCCCCCTCTGTCGCCGACTGTGAGACCACCAAGCTGAGATGCTGGAGGATATCTGGCAGTTCCTCCAGGCATCTGCTCCTTTCGTTCCTTTGCCTCAGCGCAAACGGAATGGTTCCTCCTCACCCCGTTCGGAGTCCAAGCACACTGCCTCTGATGAGGCTGGTTTGGCCCTCGAGTCGGTTGTTGGTGCATCTTCCGTTTTGATGTCTTCTCCTCCCCAGTCTTCGCTGGCCTCCCCCATTGGCATCACCGATGTCATTGTCCGGGCGGAAGTTCACCCGGTTCCGTCTTCTTTGCCTCCTACCCCGGTCCCTTCTTCCTTGCCCCTTACCTCTGTGCAGTCTTCTATGTCTCCTACCTCTGTTCCTTCATCTCCTTCTGAACCTGTTCCCTCTTCACCCTCTGACCCTGCTCCTTCCTTTCCACCTGATCCTATTCCCTCCTTACCCTCTGACCCTGTTTCCTTCTCACCCTCTGTCGATGTTCCACCTTCTGTTCCATCTTCTTTGCATCTTAGTTCTCGTCCGTCTCTGCTCGATCTTCCTTTCCCTCCAGGCCATGAGCCCTCCACGTTGGGGGTTCGGTCCGGCTCTCAATTGTCGCCTCCCGCCATTCACGCTGCCAAGTCCGTGCCGGGTGCGTCCCCGGCTTATCGCAATTTGTCGCTTGCCCCTTCTGGGCCTTCTAGTAGTCGGGGACCTTCGACGGTCTCTGTCACTAGAATCCCGATGTTGGTGTCGAGACAACAGTAATGTCTGTCATCCTACAGTGGAATTGTCAAGGGGTTCTCCCCAAGTGGGAGGAACTCAAGCTCTTGCTTTCTAGGGTTCGGCCCTCGGTGGTCTGTTTGCAAGAAAATAAGTTTTGGCTCGGCACTTCTGCACTTCCGGGTGTTTAATTCCATCCCCTCGGCCGGGGGCGTGTCCTACGGTGGTGCTTTGCTTTTAATTTCTTATTCGCTATTCTCTGCGCTACTTCCTGTCTGTACTACCTTGCAGGCTGTTGCTGCGAGTGTTTTTACTTTTAACTGTTTGTTCTGTATACAGCCCCCTGGATTTTAGTTTGAGTCGGTCTGACCTTTTAGAGAGTCAGTTACCTACCCCGTTTTTATTACTTGGTGATTTTAATGCTCGCCACCCATCTTGAGCTGATACTGCCTGTAATCCCCGGGGCAGAGTGGTTGAGTCCCTCTTATTATCCAATTTCCTTTGTCTTTTAAATTGCGGCGACTTTACTTCTTACCACGTTCAAACTGATTCGTTTAGCGCTGTAGACTTGTCCTTATGTTCGCCCGACTGTTTCCTCGACTTCTGGTGGTCGATTTGGGACGACCTTTCGAGGGTGATTACTTCCAGATAGTCCTGTCCGCCGCCCGTGCCTTTCCCTCCCTCCTCGTTGGGATCTGCGGCGAGCAAATTGGGTTGGGTTCCCGGAAGCTTCCTTTATTGATGCCTCCTGGGTTTCCTTCGATACCGTAGATTCAGCGGTCTTATATTTTAGAGGCTGTTGAGCGCTTCGTTTCGCAGAGGTGCCCGTTGCGGGTTGGCTATTTCTGCCTATCAGTTGTCCCATTCCAGTTATAGGCGGAACCCAACCGTCTCGAATAGGGTCGATCGGAACCGGGTTCGTGCCATCTGCCAAAAGACCCCCTGTCGTGCCGCCATAAGTCTTGGCGCCGATACATATCTTCCATTACTTCGTCCATGCCACTGACTTGGGTTTGGAAGTGGTTCAATAAGATCCGTGGTCTCTACGCTGGTCATGCCATCCCCACTCTGTACAACGGAGGCTCGCTTGTGTCCGATGGCCGGTTGGTCAGCGAAGCTCTGGCTGACCATTTTGCTTCGGTAAGTAACGCTGGTAGCTATCCTCGACGGTTTCTCGATCATAAGGTCGCCATAGAATCTTCCCTTTTAGATTTTACCACATGCGCCACCTACTCTTATAATGCTCTCTTTTCCGTCTATGAGCTGCGGGATGCTTTGTCTCACTGTGGCTCCACCTCTCCCGGTGATGATTGCATCCACTACGACTTTCTCCGTCGCCTCCCTCCCCACTCGGAGTTATTTTTGGTTGACCTCTACAACCTCCCTGGGGGCAAAGGAATCTATCTATCCTCCTGGCGTTTGGGGGTTGTTCTACCCTTTCTCAAGCCCGGTAGGGACGGTTTGGACCCCAGTCACTATTGCCTGATTGCTCTTATGAGCTGCCTCAGTAAGTTGTTTGAGAAGATGGTCCAAGTTCGCCTCACTTGGTTTTTGAAGTCTAACTCGTTCCTTGCTCCATTTCAGTGCGGTTTTTGCAGCAGTCATAGTACTCTTGACCACCTCATTCGCTTGGAAGACTGTTTTATGGGCTTTTTCCTCCAAGCATTAGGTGTTAGCGGTGTTCTTGGACATTCAGAAGGCCTACGATACCACCTGGAGATAGGGTGTTTTACGTCAGTTATATGATCGGAGGATGAGGGGCTTTTTACTGGTTTTTATTCAAGAATTTTTATCGTCCCATAATTTTAAGGTCCGTATTGGGAATGCTTTCTCAGGCTTGCGGATTCAAGAGGAGGGTGTTCCCAAGGGTGTGTTTGAGTGTGACATGTTTCGCCGTTGCCATTAATAGTCTGGTGTCCACTCTTCCAGAGGGGGTTTTGGCTTCCCTCTTGGTGGATGACTTGGCGTTTTTCGGTCACCAAAACGAAGGCCATGCATTTTTTTTATCGGGGTCGTGGTGTCCTTAGTCTCCCTTCCCTCTTATTGGATGGCATGCCGATTGAATATGTCCCCGTTTTTAAGTTCTTGGGTTTAACGCTTGATAGCAAGCTCACTTGGGTACCCCATTTGTGTCGCTTGATGGCGTCCTGTTCGAAGGCTATGGATTTGCTTAGGGTTTTATCCCACACCACTTGGGGGTGGTGATAGGCGCACCTTGCGGTCGCTTTATTCGGCACTGGTCCAATCCTGGCTGGACTACAGTTGCCAAGTGTATTCATCAGCGTCTCCTTCAGCCTTGAAGATACTTGACCCTGTTTGTTCGCTCAGGGCCCATCTTAGTAGTGGAGCCTTTCACACCTTGCCTATCCCTAGCCTCTTTGTTGAGGGTGGCGTGCTTCCCTTGCAATATCACCGGTGGCAGGTGTGCCTACGATTCCTGTATCGTGTTCAGCAATACCCTTCATCCCCAGTCCATGAGTGCATTTTTGCCCCATCCTCTTTGGCATCTTTTTTGATCGGTGGCCATCTCTACCCCGGCCTCTGGGGCTCCGAGTTGGGGACTATCTCTCCTCCCGGGGCGTTAGCCCTCCCATTCCCGCTGGCTTCATGTTGGGGCATCTGCCTTCCTGAGGTCTTTAGCCCAAGTAGGCATTCGCCAGATGAGCTCTAAAAAAAAAAAAAAAAAAATCCTGAGGTCTTTACTGCTTTTTGACATTTCGAGAAAGGGGCTACTGACCCTCGTCTATTAAAGTGCCTGTTTTTGAACATGTGTCTTCTCATTCTCACCAGCGTCCCATCTATACTGACGCCTCAAAGTCGGACCTCAGTGCTGGGGCGGCCACAGTGTCATCTACAGTCTCTTCAGTCCACCCTCCTTCCTGTAGCATCCGTTTTTACCACAGAGTTGACGGCTATTCTTTTGGCTTTTAATTTTATTTTATTCCTCAATTCTTCAGATTTTATTGTTTTTAGCGATTCCTGGCATGCTTTGGAGGCAGTTCACTCTTTTACATCCACACATGTTTTGATTTTACGGATTTGCTCCTGGCTGGTCAGAAATGCCTCCCATTACAGGGTGGAGTTCTGTTGGGCTCCGGCTCATGTTGGTCCTGGACAATGAGGCGGCTGATCGGCTTGCCCGCTCGGCTGCCCTAGAGGTGCCAGATGCAACCCCTCTGCCCTTTAGGGATTCCTAACCTGTAATCAGGGCGTATGTCTTTTGTTTGTGGCAGAGAGTGGGATTCGTTCCCTCTTCTAAGCTGTCCCTTATTAAACGCTCTGTCCATTCCTGGTCCTCTCGCTCTCAGTGGCTCCGGTCTTGGGAGGTTGCTCTTTGCAGGTTGTGAATTGGGCGCGCGTGACTCACCCATGGCTATTTAGTTTTGGGTGGAGGCTGAGTTGCCCCTGGTTGTCCCTTTTGCGGTGGCAATCTGTCTGTGGCTCACATTTTAGTAGTTTGTCCCTGCTAGCTTTTATTCAAAATCCTTGCTTCCCTACCCTTTCCTGAGTTGCCTTTCCTACTCAACTTCACTTTATTTTATCAGAGGACTCCATTCGGTTGTCCTCCCTCCTTATATTTCTATCACGAAGTGGCGTTTTATCCCTTTTATAAATTCTTTCCATTTTTGTGTCTAGGTTTATTGTTTATCCTGTGCCCTTTCCTGCAGCTGGTGCATGTCATTTGTTTATTGCCCCAGCCACGCTTCTTTTTAGAATGTGCTGTATCCCTGTAATTTAAGTGTGTGTGTCTGTGTGTTGCACTGTTTTTTCTAATCCTTTGCTTTTGCCCATTTTTATTGAGTGTCTCCCACACCTCTTGTAACTTTTTTCGGGTGACCCCGTTTTAACAGTGCTGCCATTAAGAATCCATTAGGATTGGGCAGCTGCCACCTTACTTTTCCCTTAAACTTAAACTCTTTCATTATTTCTGTTCTTATATATTTAAATTGTTAGAGGAATGTCTAGTTTCCTGTAAATGCTGTGCCTCCCCTGGATCACCTTGTTTTTTGTTATTTATACTTTATCATTAAATTAGTCTTAATTTAAATTTTTTTTGCAACTGTACCATTAGTGGTTGCCAAAAGGGATCTCTATAATTACAAAAACCTATTTATTCCACTTTTATAGACATGAATGTTTTCTTCATAGATTATAGTTTTATTTATTCTAAATTAAGAATTATTTGCCCTAATTTAGGTTTACTTCATGGTGGTTGCCTACATTGGGTGGGGGGAGGGGGGGGGCTCCATGTAGTCCTGATTCAAGTTGGCTTCACAGTGGTTGCCTGCAAGGGGTGGTGCTCTGTATAGTCCTGATTCAGGTGACTTCATGGTGGTTGCCTTTAAGGGGGGGGGGGGCTCCATATAGTCCTGATTAAGGTTGACCATGTGGGTTACCTACAAAGGGGTGCTCTGTGAGGTGCTGATTCAGGTTGGCTTCACAATGGCTGCCTGTAAGAGGCTGGTACTCCATCTACTCTCTTCCACCTGCTACTTGGAGTTCTCTCACAGCCCCTCCCTTCCCCCTCCTCCTTCATTCTCAAAATAGTTTAAGAATGGTTGGGCTTTTATTTCTTCTATACATTTCCATTTTAGCCTTTTTTCACCACTTTCATTCCTATCTGGATTTGGGAGGAGGAGGAGGTGGGTTTTAACATACCTGCAGTCTCTCCCTTTTCTCCTTCTACTGTCTCTCATCTTTCTTTGCCTTACTTATCCTTTTATGCACCCGCAAGGGGACGTTGGGTGACATCTGGAGGCTTGTGTGCCCTCTTAGCTCCCACACACACAGTTTTCTCTCCCAGCCCCAATGCTTGAAGGAGGATCTGGGCCTATTATCTTTTCCTCACATTTCATTTCCTCTATCTTTACCACTTTCTTTTACAGATCTCTCCTTTGGGTGATACAGCTTTGTTGCTATTACACTTAAAATTGAAAGAAAAGAAAAGGTTGGACCCCCACCTCCATTAAACTGTTGGTCCCCACTGAGAAAGAAAAGGCATCTTGAATGAGTAGATTGGTTGTAAAAACCTGTACCAAATTTTTTTTATCTCTTTATACATCAATTCTAAAGCAGATTTCCTTAGTCCATCTTTTCTCATATCTATAGATTAACCTTTTAAACATTATGCAAATGTTCAAAATTTAGTGGGTCATTTTCCTTTGGAAGCTCCTATTCTGCTTCCCCTCTATTTATAATGTTAATTTTATAATTTCTTAAAAGATACATAATAACAGCTATGCATTTTTATTTAATAAAATATTTTATGCTGGACATGAATGCTGTAAGTTTAGTATTTAAATATAGTAAACATCTATTTTCATTTTGTTTGTTTTTTTAATTCAGAATCTTTGATCTGAGTTTTAACTTTAATCGCGTTTCATGAATTTAGGATCGTGAAAAAGATGCTAGTAAGCATCATGCATCGCCAATCTGGATCACATTGCTGACTTGTATTTCTCAACTGGCATCTGTTGAGAAGCTTTATATGAACCTTACATTCCTCACGCCTAAAGGATTTTTAAGAAAGGAGGTAATGCTTTAAAAAGTTGAAATATTTGTTGAAAATCAAACTATTTTTATTTGATTTTTTTCCTCTGAAGTACTTGAGCATTTATAATATCTTTTGTGTGATTCTAACCTTTTAAGTTGATCTATATTTTAGCCATACTCTCAAAACTTATTATTTATTGAGAGAACTGGTAGAATGGAAACAAGTTCAAGAGAACTGTGCTCCAACCTTATCCCTTGTGCCCCTAAATAACCCTTTCAGGCTATATACCTTGAGCTTATTTTCACTTCGCTTAATTTCACCACTTTATTTAGGAACATCTTTCTAGCAAAAATACCCTTGTTCGGTCTTAGCTTCATTTTCTTATATAATTAAAAATCTAGAAATTGTGTCTGTTGCTATTTATTTTTTTTATTTATTAGCACTTTTATAAAAATATTTTTTTAGCTTTATTGGGTCTCTTTATAGTTATTCCTTAAGAGTTTGGTGTTCCTTTTGTGTGCAGTCTACAAACAGTCACTCATTTTCATACTATCCTACCTAGGTGAAGTTACATTGAGCTTCAGTTCTTGACTGTACACTAAAGCATGTGTGTGCAGACAGCCCATTAAGGGAGCCGAATTTGTTCCTTTAATTTAAAAAAATAAAAATCTGCTTTCAGAGCTCTGTTCGACTGACTTACGAAACAATTTTGACTGAGTTGGTAGAAATAGAAAAACGAAAAGTAAACAACCCTTCATTGGTTAGTACTCCATTGAGCAACCAGAATAATGGGAATAACAGTGTTGATAAAAATGAGAAAGGCTGTAGTGATGGAGTATTACTTCATATTAGTTCTCATCTCATTTTGTTCATTCAAGCCCGACTACTTATGTTGTCCTTGTATCCTTTTATTTAAAAAAAGAAAAAGATTATTCTAAATGTAATATTGAGATATCATACAATCATAAATCTATTTCCTTATAATTTTTATCCAGTTATGAAAAACTAATTGTGTGTTCTGCTAGCAATTATGTTAATTATGAAGAGATGCTCAGATATATCGATGAAATCATGAACAAAAATAGCAGTTCCTTTCATCATCCTGTTTTAGCTCCAATTAAAACAGCCTTTACGTGAGTTATTATTTTGTCCCTATTACTCTCTTACTATTGGTGCTTATAATATTAAATCTTTTATTGGTTGTAGTCTGTAGAATTACCTACTAGACCTATGACATTGATGTTTGCAATCTTGCTTGAAGGAATATTGTCTATAAAGGTTGTTTTTCAATTCATATTATAGACATTTATAGTTTTAATTAATACTTGAATAAAAAAATATCACCCAAAGTTAAGTGATTTTATACCTCATAAGAGAGATGATTTCTTTTTTGAAGGGTAAAAATTCTGGATATGGTGTTAAAAATTAATAATGGCTTAGATTTTAAGATAAAACATTTCAATCCTCTCTCATGCAAGAGATATTGGAATTGAATATTTGTGACAGTTTGATATCAAAGATATATTTTAAATAGTGAGAATTAATCTTTGATCTCATACCCTTCCTGAAAATTTTCTAAGTTATGAATACCATTTTATTATCTTACTTTATGAATAAAGCAGATTCCTTGATAAGTGTTGAAATGGAATGAAAATATATGGTAGCAACATGCCCTTAGACTAATTGTTAATATACATCTTTGCAGTTATGAAAGTGAAATAACGAGTCATCTGCTTGGATCTTTAATGGCTATGCAAAAATATCAGTTCCTACCATCTTTACTTCACCTCCATGATGCTCACTCAAAACTTCTTTCATGGCATTCACTTATCCAAAGCAAAGAGGTAAAAGTGGCTTAGATACTCATAAAATTTCTTGATTAACCCATTGATGCCATTCTCCTTTTAATAGGACAGTTAATACTTAAATATGTGTATAATTTTACATGATTCTTGAATTTATCATATAGATTTTTCTAACAATCTTAAAATTTGAATGGTATTTTAACTAAAAAAAATATATATGATTTTATTAAATTTTAAAAAAGGCAAAAACAATGGGAGCATTTCTCTATCAGAGAGTTTGGGGACAATAGCTCTATAAAAAGAAGTGAAAATGTATGGAAGATACTTTACCCCCATATAAAGGAAACTAGAGCTCTCACTAGCCTAGTGGATAATGCCATTGAATTTCTGATGTCAAGGCAGGGGTTCACTTCCTTGAAGCATGGACACAAATCTTTCAGGGGTATCAAAAGCTGGCTGTCCATTAATAATAATAATAATAAGTTTTGTAATGCGCTCTTCAAGGCCTGAGGCCTTCCCAGAGTGCATGTTGTGCTGAGATGAGAATGGAAATTCAAGAGGGGGAGAAGGCAATACTGAAAAGATGTGTTTTCAGGAGAGGCTTAAATGTGGTAACACAGGAAGAAGACCTGATTTCAGCAGGAAGAGCATTCCACAACTTAGGGGCGCAGATTGAGTAGGAGCAGTCCCCCATTGAGCAGAGGGATGAACGAGGAATATTCAAAAGAGGTGCATGTGATGACCGAAGGGCCCGAGGGACATGGCGTGGTGAGAGGGCAGAAGAGAGGTAAGATGGGGCCTTGTTGTTTAGGGCCTTAAATGTGAAGAGAAGTAACTTGAAGTGAGTACAGGATCTGACAGGGAGCCAGTGCAGTTCATGCAGCAAGGGTTTCGAGGGAGAGAAGCGAGGGCGATGGAGGACAAGCCGGGCAGCATAGTTCTGTACAAGTTGAAGGGAGCGGAGAGAGGAGGATGGCAGATTCACAAGCAGAGAGTTACAGTAGTCAAGGCGTGAGGTGATGAAGGCATGAACAGCAGTCTCAAGACTTTGGCGATCAAAGTGAGAGCGAATGCGAGAGAAGTTATGAAGAAAACATAGAGCAAGACTTTGGCGATCAAAGGGAGAGCGAATGCGAGAGAAGTTACAAAGGAAACATAGAGAGGATTTGCTGACATTGAGGATATGAGGCTTAAAGGAGAGATGCTCATCAAAAACAACACCCAGATTCCTAACGCAGTCAGAGAAAATGATAGTATTACCGCCCAGAGTAAGTGAGGGAAAGAGAGATCTAGATTTTTTGACAAGAGCAGGGGTGCCGACGAGGAGGACCTCAGTTTAGAGTGATTAAGCCTGAGGAAGTTGGTAGAGAGCCAGTCAGAAATGGAGGAGTAGGCAGCCAGGTGGTCAGTGATAGAGTAGGCAAGAGACGTGGGGGATGAGGAAACGAAAATTTGAGTGTCATCAGCATAGAGGTGGAAGGATAGACCGAGATTACGGAGAAGGGAACTAAGAGGGAGAAGGTAGATACGAAATAGTAGAGGACAGACCCTTGTGGCACTCCAAAGCGAATGGGGGTAGAGTCGGATGAAACATCGTCAATCTCAATGGATTGGGTACCAGATGAGAGGTAAGAGCGGAACCAGTCAAGCACGGTGCCTGATATGCCGAGGAAAGAGTGGAGACGATCAAGTAGGACGGTATGGTCAATAGTATCGAAGGCAGAGGAGAGGTCGAGTAGAACGAGGATGGAGGCACAACCCCTGTCCGCGGCTCTTCGTAAGTAATCGGACACATTGAGAAGCGCAGTTTCTGTGGAGTGACCTGACTCGAAACCAGATTGATAGGTTTCATCAATGTTACAGGCTACCATGTGACTGTTGATGCGTGAAGCAACCACTCTCTCCAGAACCTTAGAGAGGAAAGGAAGTTGCGAAATCGGGCGATAATTGGAAGGGTCAGTGGGGTTCAGTTGAGGCTTTTTAAGAATCGGTTGGATGTGGGCACATTTGAAGGAAGAGGGAACAAGATCAGTTGCAAGTGAAGTGTTGAACAGGTGAAGAAGCATTGGGAGGATAGCAGGTAGAATTTTACATAACAGTTTAGGCGGAAAAATGTCTTTGGGGAGCCCGATTTCTTAGAACGCGAGAGCAGGGCTGTAAGCTCCAACACAGTCACAGTGGGGAAAACGATAAGCGGCTGAGGCGGGAAGTCAGGGAGAATGGCAGGAGCCGGGCTGAGGGAGGGAGGCACGGAGGTTAGTGACCTTATCTGCGAAGAAATTCAAGAGAGTAGCAGGGCTAATGGGTGGGGAGACCTGGGCTGGGGAAGTAAGATGGGAGAGCAGGCGGAAGACGGTATGGGGATCATTCCTATTATCAGTAAGCAGATTACGTGAGTAGGCTTCACAAGCAGATTTTAATTTCGCCACGTAGGAAGCTGTCACAAGTAGGAATGCCAGCGAGAGAGGGGTCGTGTCTTGTCCATGGGTGCGAATCTTTCTAAGGACTCTTTCATGGGCACGCATGGACTGCCATTGGGTGGATACTCTATTACTCATCCCTGTATGGGTAAATATTCCTATACTACTTACCCCCAGTCATAACACTATCATTTCCCTTCCTATCATCCGTGCACAACCTACCTACTCTTTCTCATCTGTTCTGGAGCTCTGTTGAGGGAATACTAGTGTCCCCTATAGTAGGGTGTCCCAGAAAATTCAAGATTGTGATACACACTCCAGCACATGATGCCCTGGTTGCCTCTCATGTGAAAGTAAATACTGTCAAATTTTATTTAATTTTGGCTATATTTACTGGTAGCACAAATTGTCTACTTCATGTATTTTGAATGATATTGACCACTTTAAGAAATGATGTTTTTTCTTCTCTTCCTCAGATAGCTGAAGCACAATGGCCTGTGCTCAGCGATCACAAGATATGCTTTTTAATGTTGACTTCTGAGAGCTTTCCTGGGAACAGGCTGCCCTCTCGGAAGGAGGTGTTGGCCGTGTTCTTGTTCCACCATGTCAATAAGAAGGAGTTCGTCATGACAGCCGCTGGCTCCACCACCACCAAGATCCTCGATATCTGGAAGAAAGCCAACATTCCAAACTCTGACCCTTCTTACGTCAAGAAGAAAGTCATGAATCTTTTCAGCGACTTCAAAACAATCAAGAAGCTAAAGAATCGCATGATAGAGACAGAGGTGGCAAAGCGAGAGATTTTCAAGGACTCCTTGGAAGACATCTTTGACATGGCCCACGCGGATGCCCTGACCTCAAGAATACCTGAGGAAGACAAGGAGTTCCTGAGGTCCCAATGTGAAGACAGAGTTCAGTCTGGTAGCCATGCTGCCTTGGTGGAACTTTATGCCATCCAGGGATCACCTAGCACCAGGATATGATGATAATAGGTAATCACCGACACCCCCATAGGGGGTGGGGCGAGTTACCTTCCTGGCGCCGTCTGCGAGGCCTTCCTTTGTAGACAGCACTACGCTTCGGTGTTTTAGATCTGGAGAAGGCCTATGATACTGCATGGCGATACGGTATCATGGAGACTCCACACGATGGGGGCGAGGGGACGCCTCCCAATGTTTATATCTGAATTTTTGCGAGATCGTTGATTCCGCGTACGGGTGGGGGGAGCCCTCTCCGGCCCAAAGGAGCAGGAAGAGGGTGTCCCGCAGGGAAGTGTCCTCAGTGTCACACTCTTTGCCCTGAGCATCAACGGCATCACCTCGGTGCTGCCGGAAGATGTTCTCGCTACGCTCTACGTGGACGACCTTTCGATCTCTTTTGGCGCGGCCCAGATGCCAACTCTGGAGCGTAGACTCCAACAGGCATTGAACCGCGTCTCTCGCTATGCCGAAGCGCACAGGTTTCGGTTTTCTTTGGCCAAGACTAAGGTGGTGCACTTCTGCCGCCATCCACGACTTCACCCCGACCCAGATTTGTTTCTTAATGGGGTGCGCCTGGATGTGGTTGAGTCGCACCGTTTACTTGGTCTTATATTCGACCGACGCCTCACCTGGGAGGCTCATATACGCAGCCCTAGGGTCTCTTGTACCCGCGCCATGGACATTCTCCGTTCCGTGACGTTCCGCGCTTGGGGCGCCGATAGGGCTACTGCCGTACTTTTTATCGATCCTTTGTTCGTTCGAAGCTCGACGACGGATGCGAGTTTTATGCATCCGCAGTCGAGCGTTTATTGCGGAAGGTGGATTCAATCCACCACACCGGCCTTCGCCTTGCGACCGGTGCCTTCCGCACTTTCCCCATTGAGAGCCTGTTGGTCGATGCTGGGGAGATGCCACTCGCTCTGCGCCGCGTGCAGTGCATCACTCGCATGTACACGCGAGCCCGGCGTCTCCCTCAGTCGCCAACAGCTCTCACTGCATCCGCAGCTGATCTCGATGGTGCCTATGCCGCCGAGAGACGCCAGTCATACCCTAAGCCCTTTGGGTTTAGGGCCAGGAAACTCCTTCGAGAGGTAGATATAGCTCTCGGGCCGGTGGCGCCCCTGGTTCTGCCCAGGACGCCACCCTGGAGGGTACCACATTTGGCTATTTGTCGCTACGCCTCTGCTCCCAAAGCTTGTACGGCGCCGGGAGTATTGCGTTAGACCTTTTTGGAGCACACATCGTGTCACGCTGGAACCGTGCCAGTGTATACGGATGGCTCCAAGTCCCAAGAGGGGGTCGGCTTCCACGCCGTATACCCTCTGTTTGACGTCAGCGGGGCTCTACCAGGCGCTGCGTCTGTCTTCACGGCCGAGCTGGTGGCAATACACCACTCGGTACGGGAGATTACGCGACGTGCCCGGTTCGGAGACCGGATTGTGATCTATAGCGACTCACAAAGCGCCCTGAGTGCTCTCGGGGCATTGGAATCTCCGCATCCCCTGGTTCGCGATATCCGTGACGCCACGGTTTTGGCGAGCCGGGCAGATGTCGAGATTATCTTCTGCTGGGTTCCTGGACATGTAGGAATTGCGGGGAATGAGCGCGCCAAAGAGTCCGCGAGGACTCTGCGACCGGACCAGCGTTTCGCTCTTCCTCACACCGACTACATGGCAGGAATATGGGCAGCTCTTCGGACTGCTTGGCAAAGAAGATGGGAGACGGTCGAAGGGAACTTAAAGTTGAGTGCCATTGCGCCGCGACTGTTTCCATGGACCTATCCCCCAATGCCGCGGCGGCTTCAGGTTGCTTTCTGTCTTCTCCGAATCGGACACACTCGTGTGACGCATCGCTATTTGATGGAACGCTCGCCTGCGCCCTATTGCAACGACTGCGTCGTCCCCCAGCTGTTCGGCACATTCTTGTCGAATGTCCCAGTCTGGGTGATCTTCGCGCACGACACCTGTCCCGGTACCGGGATGGGCGGGGTCGCTACCGCCTGTCCCTTGTACTCGGGACAGATTCGCGCACATTGACTTGTGGACTTGTTGACTTCTTGGGGGAGGCCGGCCTTCTCCCTATTATTTAAGCAAGGTTTGTTTTTTGTTTTGTTTTGTTTTGTTTTGTTTTTTGCATTTTTTTTGTTTTTTTTTTCCCCTTTGGTTTCACGTTCCTGCGCCGGGGGGACCTCTCTCCGACGCACCAGCTTGCTTCCTTTCCTCCTTTTTGGGGTGTTTTTTTTTTTTTCTCTAATTTTATTTTAAAGTAGCTTAGAACTAGGCCAGTTTTAATACAGCGACTAATGCCCAAGTATGCAGTTGCCAGACGAGCTCTTAAAAAAAAATAAAAATCTTCAAGTTCCACTCCATGTTGGATGCTCTGCAAGCAAGCCAGTAATACATCAAGTATTTTTAATTATACTAATAATTTTAATCATTCAATAAATTTTCCTCTGGACAAAATTTAGTCATATAATGATTCAGAGGTTACCTGGTGTTTTGGACCCCGATGGCTTCAAATGCTTCCTCATTATTCACTCCACTGATGGTAGCATGTTGGCCAAGGGCAACATGATCCATCATAGTAGGAGAGCTCTAGCTCTAGCTAGCGTGATTGGTAGAGAGCCGAAGGTGACCCGTTTCTCACACAGGAGCCTTCTGGTAAATGCGTTGAATCCCTCTGAGGCACCTATGATTAGTGCCCTTTAGAAGCCTTGATTGCATGTTGGTGAGTGTGATGCCGCACTCTACCATGAACTTTTGTGAAAGGAGTGGTTTATTCAAGGGAACTCATGGACTACTTCATAGATGACATCACCTTAGAGCTGGCCGAGCAGTCATGGTCAAACATGTGATGAGAAAACAAGGAGGGGCCTTGAGACCCACCCCTACCCTTTTCATCACGTTTGACTGTGACTGGCTCCCTGAGTCGGTGCATGCGATTTGTACAACTACTGCGTGAAGGCATTCGTGGCACTGCTGCGGAGGTGCTACTACTGCCCACGCTTTGGCCACATGAATCGTTCCTGTAAACGTGCAAACTCGGGGTTACCTGAAGTCTGTGTAAGTTGTTCTAAGGTCGCACATGATATGTCCAAATTGTGTGTGGCCAAGTGTGTCAATTGCAGAGAGTCGCACTCCGAAGCAAGGATTTGGTCCTGGCATGCCCGGCGCTGCCTGGGAGGTATTATGCCTCAATGTTAAAAAAGACATCATCTGCTCCTGGCCCATCCAGGCCTACAATCACGGTCATTTCCGTGCCCATTCGGAACCCTTATGCAGGTTCTACCCACCCTGGGTACTTCCTGTAGATCTGTCAGCATAAAGGGTTCACACCCAGCCCTGGCCAAAACTAGGGTTTCCCCCTTCTGTCCCCAGTAGGATCGTTTCCCGTAAGGTGAAACAGCTGCACACCTCCACCAAGTTGTTATATTCTCAGGAGACAACACCCCTTAAGTTTGTTGTGAGGCCATCTTCTGGGGTTCCTAAATGTTCCTCCCAAGAGGAAAACAACACTAAAGGAGCTTCGGCTCCTATGCTCACACCGAGTGCTAGGCTTGGTGACTCGAAGGTGGTAGATCCTCCGAAGCCGCCTCACCTGCCCAAGGTTTTGAGGCGGAGGGAGGAAAAGACTTCATCTGATAAGTCCTCAAAGGCGATGGCGCATTCAGTCCATTGTCCAGCCAGCGGCGCCCAGAGTTCTGTCTCCTAGAAGCGTACTACCATTCTCGTGAGGGTCTTCTCTTCGAAAGCATATTCCTTCAATGGAATTGTCGCAGACTCTGGGCCAACTGGGAGGAGCATGCTGGGTGCTTTTCCCCTGCTCACTCTCCCGGGGTATAATGGTTTTGCGCGTTACCACTACGGGATGGAGGCCGGGCAAGAGGATGCGCCATTTACACTGGGCATGATGTCTCCGTTCTTCTCTTTGCTTTAGATACCTCCTTTCAGGCAGTAGCTGTGCAGCTGCACCTGTATAGGAGGTATACTGTTATTCCTGCAAACATTTCACAGTCAGCCGACATTGCTGCAGGGGGACTTCCGCCATGTCGTGGCCCAGTTGCCGAGGCCTTTTCTCTTGCTCGGGGACATGAACAGGAGACACCCCCTCTCCTAAGACTAGTTGATCATTCCCAGGAGTCAAGTCCTTGGTGACCTGATGGACTAGCTGGAGATAGATATCCTAAATGGTGACGAGTTTACTCATCACTGCCAAGAACCACTTCATTTTCCTGTCTTGATCTATCTCTGTGCTCTCCAGATGCATATCCTCATCTTGGATGGGGGGTAGTCGATGACCTCCATGGTAGCGATCACTTTCCCATCCCAATATCATTTTCTGCGCCACTGCCACCTGAGAGCTCTTCCCGGTGGTGCTTGGCACAAGTGCAGTGCCCCGCATTTGAGGAAATGACTGATTTCTCTGTCTCAGTTGAGCTTAAGTCAGTGGATTAGGACATTGAGTTCTCTGGCAACCTCATCGCCGTGGGTCTGGCCGTTTTGCACGCCGACCGCTGCTGAGTGTGAGGCGGCCCTCAAACAGAAGCGTTATCCCTACATGCGCTATAAGCGCCGACCGAACGATTTTGTGATGTCGCACAAGGCCGCCGACTGGACCTCACCTCCAGAGGCGGAGAACCCTTCAACCCCAGGTTTACATTGAGTGAGTTGAGTTCCACTCTCGCTTCGTGCGTGGACACCGCCCCTGGTCCGGACGATCGCCGGTACGCCATGCTTCGAAATCTGGGTGATCGAGGCATGGCTTTTCTATTAGATTTGTTCAACAGGATCTGGGTGGAAGGTCTTCTCCCAGAATCCTGGCGAATCGCTACTGTGCTTGCTTTTCGAAACTGGGGAGAGATCACTCTTATCCCTACCGGTTTCCGCCCAATCTCTCTAACTTCCTGCGTGTGCAAGTTGATGGAGAAATTAGACAGCGGAGGCCATCTCTCTTCTGCACAGTGCGACTTTCGCAAGTTCCACTCCATGTCTGATTCTCTGCTCCGACTGGAAAACGCCATTTTGCGAGGCCTTCCTTCATAGACAGCACTACGCCACGGTGTTTTTCTATCTGGAGAAGGCCAATGATACCGCATGGCGATACGGTATAATGGAGACTCTCCACACGATAGGGACGACGGGACGCCTCCCAATATTTATATTCGAATTTTTGCGAGATCGTCGATTCCGTGTACTGGTGGGGGGACCCATTCCCTACCCAATGGAGCAAGAAGATGGGGTCCTGCAGGCATGTGTCCTGAGTTTCATACTCTTTGCCTTGAGCATCTACGGCATTACCTCGGTGCTGCCGGAAGATGTTCTCACTTAACTCGACGTGGACGACCTTTCGATCTCTTTTGGTGCAGCTCAGATGCCAACTCTGGAGCGTCGACTGCAACAGGCATTGAACCGCGTCTCTCGCTATGGCAAAGCGCACAGGGTTCGGTTTTCCTTGGCCAACACAGGTGATGCACTTCCGCCGCCATCCACGGCTCCACCCTGACCCTGACCCAGACTTATTTCTAAATGGGGTTCGCCTCGAAGTGGTGGACTCTTACCGTTTCCTTGGTCTTGTATTTGACAGACACCTCACCTGGGAAGATCATATTGGCAGCCTTAGTGTCTATTATACCCGCACCATTGATATTCTTCTTTCGTGACGTTCTGTGCCTGGAGAGCTGACAGGACTACTGCCTTACCTTTTTATCGATCATTTGTTCATTCGGCGCTTGACAACGGATGCGAGTTTTATGCACCCGCAGCCGAGTGTGTATTGCGGAAGGTGGACTCGATTTACTACACCAGTTTCGCTTGGCCACCGATGCCTTCCGCACATCTCCCATTGAGAGCCTATTTGTCGATGATGGGGAGATGCCACTCACTTGGCTCCATACACAGTGAATTATTCGCCTGTTCGCGCATGCGCCGCCCCTCCCTCAGTCACCAACATCTCTCACTGTATCCGCAGTTGATCTTGACGGTGTCTATGCCGCCGAGAGACGCCACTCATACCCTAACCCCTTTGGATTTAGGGCTAAGAAACTCCTTTGAGAGCTCGTATAGCCAAAGAGATGCAAGGACTGTGCGACCAAACCAGTGGTTCACTCTTCCTCACACCGATTACATGGCAGGAATACAGGCAGCTCTCCAGGCTGCTAACTGCTTGGCAAAGAAGATGGGAGACGGTCGAAGGGAACTTAAATTGTGTGCCATTACGCCGCTACTGTTCCCATGGACCTATCCCCCAATGCTGCAACGGCTTCAGGTAGCTTTCTTTCTTCTCTGAATTGGACGCACCGCCGTTTGATGGAGTGGTCGTCTGTGCCTTATTGGGACGACTGCTTTATTCCCCAAACTGTTCAGCACATCTTGTTGAATCTCCCAGTCTTTGTGATCTTCACGCACATTACCTGTCCCGGTACCTGGATGAGCCGGGTCACCACCACTTGTCCCTTGTACTCGCAAAGGCCTCCTCCACTTTATTTGACTGTTAGTTGTAGGTGGCATGTTCCTGCACCATGGAGGGACACCTTTTTGCTTTTTTTCCTTTTTGCTTTTTTTCCTTTTTCTGTTGTTTTTAGCCTTTTACCTTTTTTATCATTGTTATTTGTTTTATACATAGTATTTATTTTTTAATATAGCTTAGTCATAGGCTCTGGCGAGTATGGTGGCTTTTGCCTGAGGAGGCAGTTGCCAAATGTGCCCCTAAAAAAAAAAATGTGCTCATCTTCTAAATTCATTTTTTCACAATGTCATCTTCTAAATTTATTTTCAATGATGTTTTGAGCTTGTATGCCATTTATATTTATTTTTAACAAAATTCCGAGTTTACTTCTAGTACATGACTGATATAAGCATAAAAATATTCATAAAAATATGAAGGATAAAATGATTGCCACAGCACATTCATTAAATCTAAGGACTGGGACTTGGAGGTCACATTGAAACCTCGAGAGGTTCTCAGAAATACAAAATTCATCCTCTTTAAAAGGATGACATAGTTGTAATCCTATAGCTCATCGAATAAACTTGTGACATGTTGAAACCTATGTCCTGGTTGTCTTGGGTGCCATGAGTGAGCCAGAGATTGTAGTAGACTCCAAGGGAAAGTTATGGGTGTTTTTTCTATTTTGTCTCTTCTTTTTTTCCAATCTGACAGCATTAATGCACGTTATGTGCAGTGTCCATTCCCTCATTTTTTTGTGCTCATTGATTATTCCTGTTGCATTACACAATTTTCATGGTGTCTTCATGCTCACCAGTGATTGTTATTCTGATCTTTATGTGAATTTCATTACCTACTCTGAGGATCTTTTCCACACGATGAGGGATCTCATATACTTATTTTTCCTATTGAAATGACCTTTCTTTTCAGTCCAAGAAGTACACTTTTGGATCCAGCTTCCTGAAGTCTCCATCTTTGCCTGCATTATACCGGTGGCTTTCCTCTGCCAAGTCTTCATTTGTGTCCAAGTTTTCCCTCTACTTTCATGAAATTTTGTCGCAACAGGCACCCCACTGTGAGACTCGGAGCCTCATGGCAAAGCTGAGTTGTGATTATGTTAGCAAGTGAGTTCTGCTTCTAATTCAGTTGGAGTTTCCCATTTCCTTGCTCCTTCTTTTGAGATATATCCAATGTAGAATAAGTTGTCTTGTTTGCAACTAATTTCCCATGGGCATTTCTGTTTCTGTATTGGAGTTCCTATGTTCTTTTTTACTTGTTTGAGGTACATTCTCTCACTGCCAACATTGATAGATGATGCAAGCAAAACTCAAAAGAGCAGCCATCCCCATTCACCACAGATAGTGGAGTCAAATTCATCAAACCCCTCAAAAACTCCAAAGATCTCACAACCCCAATTTCACTCAAGAAATAGCAGATTTTATAAAACTAACAGAGCACCCACACAACAAGAGTTACAACACATCCAACAACTCAACCCTGATATCACTAACCTAATCTCAAAAATGGAACTAATTCATAAGTACAATAAACCACAAGTCAAACCTCACACAACTCTGGAGAACCCTAAAGAAAATTCATACATCACACACAACTCCCACTCCCTTGACAAATCACTAGTTATCTGAAACAAACCAAATTGTAACACCTAAACAACACTGCAACATCCTCATGAAACTATCCCAGCATTAGATTCCCTTCCCACACACAGACAAATCTACTGTTTTTCAAAATAAAAAGCAAGTAACAAAAGCGCAGCCATTCCCATTCGCCACAGTCATCAAATCCCTCAAAAACTCCAAGGCCACTTGCCCAAACATTCCAACATACACCTCACATATCTTGGTAACTCAGCAATCTCTGCCATCACAAATATTCAATCACGAATGACTAAACAACACAACCCCGCCCCCCTCAACCTGAAAAAAACTCACATCATACTGATACTTAAGGCAGGCAAACCCCCAACACAACTCATGCAGCTCCATCTCACTAACTATGCACACTATCCAAAACAATTGAAAAACTAATACACAAATAGAATAAGTCAAAATATCTATCCCCTTATCTCAAAATACAACATGGTTTCTAACAGAACTACTCAACCATGACCCTCCTCACTATCCTCACACAACATACAGCCTTGGCCAAAATTATTGAGCTGGTATGAAAAAGTGAGGAATATGATTGAAACTCATTTATTTCATACTTGACATAATATAATACAAATGAATATTTTTGTGTGTATTCTATCAATAATTAATATTTTATGTGTCATCCTTTTGCTTTTATAACTGCTTTTATGCATTTTTGAATATTTGAAACTAAGTTGGCACAGCTGGTTGGCTCAATTTTCTGCCATTCTCATGAATTTTGGCTGTTACTTCACTTTTTGAGGAACATTTGTGCACCCTCACTCTTGTGCCCAAGTATGACCACAAATGCTCAATGGAGTTGAGGTCTGGAGATTGAGGAGGCCATTCCATCAATATCACCCCTTTCTTTTCAAACCAATGCTTTGAGACTCTAGATGTGTGGCATGGATCATTCATTGTCTTGTTGGAAGATTATACTATCTGGTATGTCATCATTTAAAATTTTACCTAAGGAAGGCTGATAAACCTGGTCTAACATTCTGATGGGTGTAAGTGTTGGAATTAATTCTGCCCTCACAAGTGAACAACAATCCTGGATCTGAAGACAACATGCAGCCCCAAACCATTACATTGCCACCTTCAAATTTGGGACAACAGATCTCAAATCATAATCTTCCCCAACTCTTTGACGAATATAAACAGCTCCAGGGGTTCCAAAGATCTGAAGAGAAATACAAATTTTACTGATCATTTTTGGTATCAAATAAAAATATGTACAAGCATAATAAATTGGTGGAAACTAATGTGGAGAACTTACCTCAAAGTTGCTTTCATCAGACCAAACAACTTTAGCCCAATTATCATCAGTCCAATCTTCATGCTCTATGCCCAAAACAATCACTTCTTGTTCACCTGAGACAACCAGGGTTTCTTTCTAGCCTCACATCCTTTGAGCCTAGCTTCTAATAACCTTCTTCTCACTGTGCGTCTTGATATTTCTTTGTTTGTTGCTGCCTGAAACACAGCTAAATCAGAAGAGGTATTTTTTTTCTATTGGCTAGAGATGTCCTTTTCTGCAACCTCTCTTTCCTTGGAGTTGTACACCTTTTGTGACCTTGACCATCATGGTTTTTGAAAGAATTGGTCTCATTTTACCTTTTAATGGTTCTTGCAATTTTGACTTGGGATAATCCCTCCCTGGACAATGCCAATGATTTGAGCTTTTTGAGCTTGAGCAATATGTTTCTTTGGAGACATTTTTAACAAAAAATTACCACTTGTAAGTTAACAATAAGATAATCACTGAAAAAATAGTAATAAACATTAGTATCACACATTGAATGGCAGAAGGTTGCCCTAACCACTTATGCTTAATATGTAAAAATGCATTAAAGCGGTTATTATATTATTATATTGTTTTCAATTATTATGTGAATGAGTTTCATTCATATTCTCTATTTTTTCATACCTACCCCATAATTTTGGCCAAGGCTGTATACCCGACAGGTTCAACAAGCACCCACCCCTCTTAGACACAATCTTCACTGCCATAGACATAAACAAAGCCTTTGCACAGTACCAAAACACATACTTGCACAAAATATCGTAAACACCACCCTCACCAGTAACAAAAAAAATTGGTAACAAACTTCAGTTTTAGCAGCCAAGGCCAAGTGAAACACAAATTACGTACCCAGCTGCTTCACAATAGTGGCCCCCCCTCCCCAAGAAGCCATACTCTCACTCCTACTTTTTAACCTTTTCACACATGACATAGTGATTGACATACCACAATCATCAAAACCAACACTTATGTGGATGATATCTCAATCACTGCATAATACCCATCATTCCGTATAGCAAGCAGAGCACTCCACCAAGCCATAAACACACTGAAACACTGATTCACAAAACTGCATGACAGCCTCAGCCCCCCCCCCCTCCAAAATCAACTATCAAATTCTTCACACCAGACCACCATGGTCAAACAAACACCCTAAAATCAGACTAAATGGCCAACATCTTCCCCTAATCAAAACTCCCATTCTTCTGGAAATCACACTAGGCACCCACATGACATTTAAAATTCATATCACCAACATCATAAACAAAGCTATAAAGAAAACCAAAACCCACAATACTCCTTAGAATTCTTAATCACTTTAAAAATTTCCTTTCCTGTCTGGCCTCTTTCCCATGCTCTGAGTGCTGTACTGTAAGGTGGTTCAAATTTATAACTATAGCAGTTGCTTTTCTTTTTGTAAGAAATTGTCCCCGGTCATAATATTGAGAGTTGATGAGATTTGCCATTGCAATCGCAATCCACATTGGTTATGTAAGTAGGACACACATGCCTCAATCAGCAGTCAAACCCACTTCCCTAAAAGAAAAATACTCCCTTAGGTCAATAACCATCTTGTATCTGGCTAAACTCACACCCATTTCTTATTAACAAGGGAATCTAGACTATAATTGTGTTTTGTCCTTTATATGTTTATGTACCCATGCAATAATGGATTAATAATTAAAATATTCCTATCTGCTTTGTAGAATCCAAAATTTACAACGCAAAACGGATGCTCACAGCGTTTGCATCATTTTGAAAGCAACTGATCTGAGTGGTCTCAAAACTCCAGGCTACTGCTACCCATCTGAGATTGAGATTGGGTCCTCAGTAATAGAATCGTTCCATGCTATCTTCTCTTATCCAGTGGTTTGTATTTCATTTTTAGTGCTAAATTTTAACAAATATGCTCCATCATTGTCATAGCCATTGGATGAGTGTTGACATGCCTTAGTGATAGAATAGAAAAAAAGTAGAAGACAGCAGGAGGCTGCTCTTACCATCCCATTCACTTAATACATTGAGTGCCATCACTCGCAGCTGTGCATGCCTGCTAAATTTCCTAGAGGGCCATGGCATACACATCTGTATGCCAACATATTTCACTGAGTGCTGAGTCGCTCATATCTGATAGCTACCTTATGAGATTTTCAATATAATTAGGAATGTGTGGCCCCCAGGAAACCTTTTGTACAAGAGCCATGCTTCAAAACTGAAAAGTTTGAAATTTATTCAGGTTTTTGTTCTGTAGAATTTTTGCTCTTTTATTGTTAGCACTCAACCCATCTTTTTTATGTGTGGGTGTTTTTTATTAATGTTTTTAACATTTTTAGGGGGGGGGGGTACAACTTTTTCAACTTTCAGCAGCTGAAGCACATATGCGCCTTTTCTGGGCATAGTGCGCAGTAGAACCGTGTATGCTCTTCCTTCTGTCTTGCTCCAGATCTTCCTTCTTGTTCTGAAAATAGTTGGTAAACAAGGCTTGTATTTTCATCTAATTTTGTTCTCTCTCTCATTCATCCTGATCATCAACACATGCTGTTTTGTAAAAATTCTTGGGGTTCTATTCTACTGACTAAAAGACATTCTGCAATATATTTCCTGAAAGCCTTTATTTTCATTTCCTTGTACAGCATATGTGCATCTGTTATTGACATGCCAAGGATAAGCTCTTTGGCAAGTTTACGGTACCATTTTAGACCTTTACAGAGTACTGATAAATAGGGCACCATCTAGTCAGAAAGGTCAATCCCTACTTTCCCTTTGTTGTATGCCAATGTGCCTGCTGGTTTTTGAAGGGTCTTTCTTCTTTTCCCCTTGCGTCTCTCATTGGAAGGTCCTGGTTGATTTTCATCAATAGGCCCGTCAATTTCAACATTGTCTGGATTTCCACCTACATTTTCCAGCATTGGCTTATGTTTGGTTGAGAGCAAATGAACATCACTCACATCTGCTCACTTTAGTACTACTATTCCATTTTGATCCTCCTGTGCAACCATTTCACTCTTTTTCAATTTTCTTTGCATCACTTTAGGTGGCATATTGTGTTTGTTGGCTTTTGATACGGTACCTAGAGATGTGGTAAGGTAGGCAATGAGAAAATTAGGGATCATGGAGTGGTTAGTTAGGGTGGACATGGCTATGTATGAAGGTTTGATAACCCAGGTGAGGGTAAGTGGAAAATTGAGTGACTTCTCTGTGAAGGTTGGTGTGCATCAGGGATTTGTTTTGAGTCCTTTTCTCTTTGTTATGGTCCTGGAAGTGCTGTCACAGAATTTTAGAACAGGATTGCCATTTGAGTTGTATGCTGATGACCTAGTACTGATTGCTGAGGATGAGAGGACGGCACTTGAGAAGTTCAGGTTGTGGAGGGTAGGGATGAATTCCATGGCACTGAGAGTGAATTTAGATAAAACAAAGATGATGATTTCAAGAGTGGGTGGTGGTAATGACATCATTGAGGGTATGTGGCCATGTGCACTCTGTCACAGAGGGGTAGGGAATAACTATCCTGTGTAATGGATGTGGTTTGTGGGTGCATAAAAGATGTAATGATATCAAGGGTAGGCTGCAGAATGATGGAGAGTTTCAGTGCACTGTGTGTAGAAGAGAGCAAGTGGAGGAGAGGATTGTATTTGATGGTGTGTCGCATGAATGTGTAGAGGAGTTCTGCTATCTGGGAGATATGATCAGTGCAGGGGGAGGTCCTAGGGCGAGTTCCATTGCAAAGGTTAGAAGTGGTTGTAAAAAGTTCAGAGAGCTGCTTCCTCTCTTGAAGCTGAGGGTTTTTCCCCTCTAATCTAAGGGATGTCTGTACACTGCGTTCATACAAAGTGCAATGTTGTATGTCAGCAAAAATTGGGCTGTGAAGGAAGAGGACATCTAGAGGCTCAAGCGTATTGAGATGAGAATGGTGAGATGGATGTGCGGAGCATCTGTGACCCCTTTATAAGAAACGATAGAAAAAATAATAAACAGACTTTGTATCTTAACCGAAAAGGTAATAAAAAGCTATCTGAATCCTAATCTGATGATGCACCATAAAGTTTGTCCTACCTGCAGCAGTCTATTAGCAAAGGCGTTTTCTAAGTCTGCCAAAGGTGAAAGTGATTCATCCTCATCCAGCACACCTTCTCAGCCAACAGAAATTGACTATATGAGCTTTAATGAAATATCAGTTAAAAAATATAGAGCATCACACAGCTCACATTACACAATGAAAAAGTTCATGAAAGTAAGAGGCCATTTAAAAAGAAAATTTGAACAAGTGGCACAGGAATTTCATCTAGAAATAACTGGCAATAACATTGAAAAGGAAATTATCCAACAGATAAAATACAAATTTGACAATGAAGATAAAAGCTGAAGTGAAAAATTGACTTTTCACTGTCCTTCCACAATCCTGGAATAGAAACAAAATTATGGACACCTTCAATTGCTCACAATACATGGTTCGACAAGCAAAGAATTTAGTAAAAGAGAAGGGAGTACTATCCACACCCAATCCACAGTTGGGGGAAAAGGCTGGATAGAGATACTGCTACAAAAGTTAGAGACTTCTCTCATTTTCCAGATGTGAGTAGAGAAATGCCAAGTTTGAAAGACTACATCCCTGTAAAAGAGCGTTTATCATGCTATGCAATTTGAAAGAAGCATTTGAGGGCTTCAAAGGGAAGCATCTACCAGTAAAGATCGGCTTCTCAAAGTTTGTAGAGCTTCCACCTAAAGAATGTGTGTTCCCAGGAGCCAATGGTACACTTTGTGTATGCATTTGTACTAAACACCAAAGTATAGCAATTATTGAAACTTTTAAAAATCATGATTCAACAATCTATACTCATGATGATAGCATAGAGACAAATTATATTACTCATTATAGACATTGTTTCCCCCTTCCACAGTATAATCTGCCACGGGAAAGGTGTTATTTTGGTGAACATGAACAATGCCTCAGAAAAAAATATTCATGGAATTATTAACATCAGTATTTGACAAAAAAGGGCTTGATGAGGTTTGGTTACAACTGACAGATCAATTTTAGAATATAAAAACATATCAGTAGTAAAATTCAAACACAATTTTTAAATAAAAAAAAATGGAAACTAAGTGATGGTGAACCTTGAAATGCTATCTGCGAGGCCTCTCTTCATAGACAGCAGTACACCACAGTATTTTCCAATCTGGAGAAGGCTTATGAAACTGCATAGCGATGCAGTATTATGGAGACCCTCCACTCATTGGGGGGGGCGGGGGCTACATTTTAGTTACATGCTAAAGCATCAGTGTGAGGATGATCTCCCCCGCCCAAGTGGGTAGTCGCCAGATAGGCTCCTAAATTTTGGGGGGAAAAAAATCCCCCCCTGATGCTGAAGCATGCTTCTTTTTTCTTGCTTTGCTTGTTTTGTTTTTGTTGTTGTTTTGTGCTTTTTTTGCCTTGTTTAGTTATTTTTATTTGTTTTATTTTTTTATTTAGCTTAGCATAAGGCTATAAGATAATTATAGCAACTTATTCCCTTGTAGGCATTTGAAAAAACAAAACAAATCCTAGTCTGACCACCACAACCAAAAAAATCACCCCCACTACTCCCAATTATTATTAGCAAACCTTCTCCAACCCCCACAGAACCAAAAGCCACTAAAGAAGCCACATCCACTTCACCTAAATATCAATTCACAAACCATCTGCTAAATGCCCTTTTCCAAAATTCACCTATCAAAATCCACTGGGTTGCTGAACCCGTTTTTCCCCCCCCATCTTTTGCGTGAACTCCACCTCTTCCTGTCTTAATATAAAAATAGAACAAGTCTTGGTGGCAACCTCTCTCAACCAGAAAACACTACCCATCTCATCCTATCCTGCCCCCCTCCCCCTCCCATACCATCTTAAAACCACTTTCAAAAAATAACCTTTCTAGAAGACCTCTAGGGAAGGCTGTGTACTCTGGCATCATTTGTAAGTGCTGCTGAGTTCGACTGAAGAGAACCCATAGGTCAAAAAATAAGTCACTGTCTCCACTCTCATTATCACATAGAGGTTCATGGAGGCGCATCTTTTCATTCAAGCTTTCCAAGCCTTTTATAACACATGTTCTGGAGATGGTGTAGTAGTTGTTTAGGTAGTTGACCTTCCCTCACCTTTCATGTGTTTCTCCAGTTCTCTAAGTGTGGAATGCTTCGCCAAGTCCCAGGATCGTAAGGAATTCCTGGAAGAAAGCGAGTCTGCCTCCCTTTTCCCCTGATACCAGTATTGTTTATAGATATTATCAGAATGTATCCAGTATATGTATATATTTTAGTGATGGGATAAGTACTCAGTATCAGTATCGAATATCGGTAGTATCAGCTGTTTTTAGTGGTATCGGAACTTGTATCGGTATCAGGACTTTTATTTCTCATTTCCGATATCAAAATCCGATACTTGCCCATTAATTCCCAACACACTGTATGGAATCATTTTGCAACATATATTCATTATATTTAATGATTATATTCTTGTATCCCGTACGTGAAAAAATTCACATAATATGCACCTAATTTATTTACACAAAATTTAACATTTTATAACCCTTTCAAACCCTTAGTTTTTTAGGGAACCAAAAGGAACAAGCACAGGCCAAACTACTAGTTTACCCATACAGGAAAAATTCATCTATTTGCACTCAATTAAAAATTTTATTTAAATTTTTAATTCAATATTCATAAATTTCAATAATTTTATCCTGTTCAAAAATATTCCGAAAATAGTGTACACGGGCCATCATAAATGACCGAAAACTTTACATTATTTTCATCTCCATTATTATTGGGTAAATCTTGAATAAAAGATTAGAATTTCTAAAGTCACTTCCGTCACAATAACAATTATTATTACACAAAAAATATATGCGATTAGTTTGAAATCAAAGCCGTTCCATATAGTCATATTGTATGTATGCTACCAAACTAATTAATTTCTACTTTTGTTCTATCATTTTTTCTGACAAACTTTATTTCGTTTCATACAGCTGAAAGTTAAGCTTTAAATAGACTTTAATCTTTAAGTACAACTTTTATTTATAAATGTTAGTTTTATATTCCTTTGATATTCATATTCATTTTTCACCCATTGCAGAATGAATATGAATAGTTACATGAAATAAACGGTAGTGTTAGAGAGTAACCATATCGAACATGTTCAAACAGCGTTCATTCAAATGAACAAACACAAAATATATGACTCAAGATTTGTTATTTTATTACTATGTTTTCAATTTATAATCAACTGCCTAGAAATTTCTTTTTAAGGAAAAATTATTTAGAATATTGGGTTTGAAGTACGACTAATATTCAAGTTTACATCTATATTGTATGTTGTTTTTATTTGGTTGCTAAAGGAATTAGTTGTATAATTGGATGCCTAAGTATTCTATTTTGTAATAGCTTGAAGAATTAAACAAAGCCCCATTGTTCAGTAGTATTATTCTTCAAACACATGAATAGAAACTTATATAAGTATTTACTAATACACAAACACGTATGTATATATTATATATATATATATATATAAGTACATGGTATTCATACTCGGTACTCGCTTGAAAATCTGGTATCATCCCATCACTAATATATTTATATTTGATTTGAGTGTGATTTCTTTTTCAGCATTGGCCAATATTTATTTGTAAGGCCCTATATAAATATTTTCATTCTTATATATATATATATATATGTGGTTAAAAGGCTATTTTTTCCAGACACTGTCTTCCTCAAAGCCCTCGGAAGGAGATCTCACATATACAAGAAGTGTTACCTTCTTGTGTATGTGAGAAGAGCTCCTTCTGAGGGCTTTGAGGAAGACTCTTCCAAAAATAGCAACCCAAGTATAACTAAATTGCCCCATTTCTGGTCATCCTGGGATGCATTGATTGACAACCCAGTGGAAGTGATGTCCAAGTTTTTGGAAAATTACTATGGACAGGATGAATGCCAGAGGGTCTACGAGGGGCAGTCAATAAGTTTTGCAATTCAGATATAAGGAAACGAGATATGAAGAAAAGTGTTTTATTATTTTTCAATATAACTACCCTCGACTTCAATGCACTTGCGCTACTTGTCCCTGAGGCTTCGAATTCCCAACAACCAGAAATCTCCCGACTGCTGTTCAATCCACTTCTGGACGGTGAGCCTGAACATCTTCATCATCCCCAAACCAGCATTGAGCTGGTGGAATAAAAAGTCGCTAGTTGCCAGATCTAGACTATAGGGGGGATGGTTGAGCTCCTCGAATCCGCACTCGTGCAGGGCAGCTTGTGCATCTCTGGCCTTGTGGACAGGGGCATTGTTGTGGAGGAGCAGGACATCATGTGTCAACTTGTCGCGCTGCTTCTGATGGATGCACTTATTCAACCCACCCAAGTGGGCAGCCGCCAGATGGGCTAAAAAAAAAAAATATATATTCAACCCAGCCAGTTCCTCAGCGTAATATTGGCTTGTGATGGTCCTTCCACAAGGCGCATAGTCCACCATCAACACTCCCTCAGAATCCCAGAAGATGGTGGCCATGATCTTCCTGGCTGAGAGTTCGGTCCGGAACTTGATGGGGGTCGGAGAGCTCCTGTGCTTCCAGGCCATGCTTTTGAGCTTGGTCTTGGGATCCCAGTGATGGACTCACGTTTCATCACCTGTCACTATGCGTGACTCGAATCCCACCCGGTCTTGGTTGTACAGGAGCAGCAGCTCATCTGAACTTGGACGACGTTGAAGTCGATCATGGGGCGTGAGGTTTCTAAGGACCCAACGGGCAGAGACCTTGGTCATGGCCAAATTGTTGGGATAATGTTGATAACACTTCCATGTGTTATTCCAAGTTCTCGCTCGATTTCTTCCACCTTCACCCGTCGATTTTCGAGGATCATCCTCTCCACACGGGCCACATTGTCCTCGTTGGTCACGTCTGATGGACGTCCTGGACGGGGGTCATCTTCAAGGAACTCACGACCATGGCAGAACTCCCTATTCCAGCGAGCAATGGTTGCATAGGAAGGGGAGGTGTCGGTGTACACTCCAACCATGCGTTAATCGATCTCTTTTGGCATTCTTGCCTTCCTTGGTCAAAAATTTGATCACTGCGCAGTGCTCAACCTTCTCCATTGTTGAAAAATTTGTGACTGACGATCTGCGATCAGCTACTGCTTCTTAAATAGACAAGGAAGGAGAGTGCGGCTGCAGGTCCTGACTTGTCATAACACCCCCACAAACAGCCATCCCCCTTCGCAAAACTTATTGACCACCCCTCCTATGTTGGCTGCAAGTTGAGTGGGAATTAAAATAGTAATGAGAGTTGGAATGGTTCAGAATGGTAGGAGCAGTAGTCACATGAATGGAAGGAACAGCAGCAGATCCAGAGAGAATGAGCCTAGGTGTCTGCGATGCAAGAAAGTTGGGCACATAAGGGCTGAATGTTGCTGGTCACTGGGAAGTTGTTTCAGCTGTGGGTATTGAGGACATATGATTTAAGATTTAACTGTGTAAGAGTGTGTATTATGGATGTAGGAGAGAGGGACACTTTGGAGTTAGATTGCATGGAAGGTGGACAAATTAACACTAGGCCTGGATTGTGTGGTAATTGTGGGCAGATGGGGCATTATGCCAGCCTGAGGAATACATCTGGTAAATGTGGAATGGTAGGACTGGTGAAAAACTTAGGGAAAGAAAAAAAAGAATGAATGGGAATAATGTGAGTAAAAGAGATAGTACAACTCAGGGAAACTGAAGAATGGGAAGGTTCCTTCTGGTAAATTCTTGACAGTGCAAGTAATGAATGTCAGAAAGGTATTGTCGAATCATGGAGTGAATTGTGGTTAGAACTGAACAGGTGTATGTGTATTAAAGTTAAATATGGAGAATGAGAAGTGCATTGATTGATACAAGATGTAAAGTAAATGTGGTGTACTTTGAAGCATTTGTAGGAATGAAAGTAAGTAAAGCTAAGGATAGTGGATATCATTTGACTGGATTGGGTAAGCAAGATGTGCCAATTGTTGCGAGTTTTAGAGAGAGAGAGTTTCAAATACAGGTGTACAAATGAATGAAGATGAATTTTGTGTAGTAGAAGGTGCGAACAAGAAGTATGACATGTTATTAGGTTATATGTTTTTGAGAGCCTATGGTAATTATGATTCACCCTGATGTAGAGATGATTGAATGTAAGAAGATTGGAAGTTTGAAGTGTCAATGGTATGTGGATCCAGATGGAAGTGTAACAATGAATATCATGGAAGGTCTGGAGGTCTATGTAATGGAGAGTGTGTCTGTTAAGCGGAATGAAACATTGAGTGTAAGGATTGGATGGAGTTCTGATGTTGAGATAAGTGAGAATGATGGGAATATGTATGTCTTGGATGGTAGTGCTGCAAACTATCTACTGAAGTGAGTTATGCATGTGTTTGATGATGCAATTGATATGAAAGATCTGCATGTGTGCATCCAAGTTTGGCCCAATCTGCGAAGGGACAGTTTGAGAGGAGTACAAGTGAGAGATAAATGTGTGTGTGTCAGGGGGGGTAATACAGTGGTAAATATGGAAGATGATATACATGTGGTGAATGCAAGTGTACTTTCTGTGAGTGTAAAGTTGAATGTTTGGGACTATGAAGATATGTTTGAGCAAGTGAAATCGGAAGAAAATTTGAGTGAATGTGAGAAGCAAAAGGTTGTTAGGATGTTGTGGAATAGGAGAGGTTCTTTGACTCAGGGGGATGAGGACTTTGGCAATCCTCGCTTTCCTTAGTTTAAGATTCTTTTGAGCGATGACATGCTGATCTATCAAAGGCCTCGTCATTTCCCTCCCCCTGTTGTTCAAGATATCTTGGAACACTGTTTAAGAATTGGTATAATTTAGCCGAGTGCGAGTGCTTTGAATAGCCAGATGGAAGTTTGTGACTGTGTATTGGTTACAGAAGAGTGAATGAACGAACGTTGAAAGACAAGTTTCCCATGAGTGTTGTGTCTGAGTGTGTGTGCATACAGATGCCTGTGGGTAGCTGAAGAGAGCAGGCTTATTACGGCCTTCTCCACTTCAAAGTGCCATTATCATTTTAGAAACCTGAACTTTGGGTTGCTGAAAGCCCCAGCTGCTTTTCAGCGTGCAATGAATCTGGAGTTGAGTGGTTTTCCATGCAAGAATGTACGTGTTTTTGGATGATATTTTAGTGATGAGCGAGAACATGGAAGATCATACAACCTTGGTGAATGATGATTTGAGAAAGTTGGAAGAGGTTGGTATGAAAGTGAAGTTGAGTTTTGGTGACATAAAGTGAGTGAGGCTTGATTGCGTAAATCTGAAAAGTTTGTGGAAAAAGTCAGAAATTTTTCTAAGCCTACCACAGTGAGAGAGCTGTTTGGATTTCTTGATTTGGTTGAGTTTGAAAGAAAGTTTATGAAAGATTGCTCAGGTGTGATGGAACTATTTAGTGTATGGACTGGAAAAAGGAAGAGTACTGTGATTAAGTGGAATGACTTGTAAGAGATGTGGAACTTGCGTATCCAGTGTATGGAGCAAATATGAGAATGCCTTAAGATATACAGATGCAAGTGGTCATTCGATGGGTGCATGTTTGATGCAAGATCAGGTTGTGGATGGGGTTGAAAGTAAATGAGTAATCGCATATGTTTCAAAGGCATTTAGTGTGGCAGAGTGTGTGTATTTGATGATTGAAAGAGAGTTGGCCATTTTTGTATGGAGTATGATTTGCAGTGAGAATGGATCACCAACCATTAGTGTATTTGTAACAAATGAGGTTAGTGGATAGTAGACTTGAGAGGACGATGGAAGATTTGAGTGATTTTGATATTGTAGTTGAGTATTTGCCAGGTAAAAGGAATGTGATTGCTGATTTGATGTCATGTTTGCTGCGTAGTTTAAATGAGAGTGAGACTATAAGTATAAATCCTAACTATTTGCCAGCAAGTGTAGTTGTAGGAAGGAAATGTAAAGGTAGAGGTGATTCTATGTTTGAACGTGTGTTTATGGTTTACAAGACTTGATGAAAGATGGATTGTTTGAGAAGGTGCCTTGGTGAGTACGGTGACCTATGCCCAATTAGGCATTCACCAGATAGGCTTCTAAAAAAGAAAAATGAAAAATTAGAAGGTGCCAGAAAGTGTGGACATATTACAAAAGATGGTTATGGAAGAAACGTGTAAAAGACCAGAACAATTGTAAATGCAAAATTTGAGTAGGTTAAGGAAAGAATTGAGAAGTATGTGTATGACAGGAGTGATGCTGTTTCAGGAAGTGTTAGTGAGTAAGCTGTTTAGCGTGAGAGTATATGTACATTATGGTGTGGAGAAGCCAGTGATGTATCATGGTAAGGGATACAAGTTATGTAAGAAGAGGAATAGATGAAGTTTGCAAAGAAATTGTTCCTGTTAGTGAAGATAAATGTTTGGATGCTGCTGAAGTGTTTGTTGAATGGAGGCAAGTGTTGAATGTGATGTGCAAGCATGGGATTGAACAGAGAGTGCAAGTTATCTTCACTATGAATGGAAAGAGATATTGTGGAATGATTGATACATGTGTCCAGATTTCCTTGGTGAATGCAAATGTGGTGTGTGATGCTGACAGTATGAGTTGGAATGTTCCTAGAACAGGTGTGCCAGTTTTGATAAATAAACTCAGAAGTGGACGTATTATGGCATGGGAGGAAGTGAGTTGGTCTGTAAGCATGGTGAAGTTGAATGATATACAGTACTGGCGGAATGATGATAGATTTTTCTAAAGTTTAATTTTTTTCTAGAAAAACGCAAGTGAAACCAATTTCATTGATTACAAATGGATTTATTTTATGCACCAGCACAGAGCAACTATTTAACTTTTTTCAACAGCCATCGGTTACTAGGTAAGTAACACTGAAGGAACAACATTGCATTGTACCATTTCAATGAAGTCACAGCCTGTTGTGTGAGTCAGTTGGTATCTTGGCTTTAGAGTGCACATAGGATGTTTTCTGTTATTATATTAACCTGCGATTGTTAACAATAGTGTTTTTTGTGTTTCAGATAATTTATTAGTTATTTTAATAGTTTGATTCGTGTGTTTCAGATAGTTTTTTTAGCTATGAATGAATTAAACAAAAATGGGTAAACAGAGTGATTTGAATATTCAGAAAAATTGCACAAATAAACATTTTATTGAAAGAAACTAAACTAAAACAGAAAGAAATAGCGAAAACACTTGGTGTTTCAACTCAGTGTTATTGAGAAAAAATATGATAATGGCCAAGATTTAATCTAAAAAAGGGTTGGAAAATGTGATTGAAAATAAAAACTCCAAGAGCAGATAAAAAATTAATACAATAGAACATTTTGCAGGAAGATTTCTATTGAGCTGGCAGCAAAGGGAACAGTGAATGAATTTACAGAGTCCTGCATTTTTGTAATGGCTCAAATCTTTTTAAACCATAAATTTTATTTCATGATTCATTACTTCAATGGCTTTTCCAATACTTCTATGGTTGTTCAACTACATATGTTGTATTTTCTACTATTGCAAGTAGACCGCATGCAAGAGTGTAAGAAGGCGGCCTGGCGAAGAATTTATAGCTGAATATCCTGGGGGGGGGAAAACAGTAAAATTTCCTATGAAAATGAAAATCAAGATGAACAAGAATAAAATAAAAGTAAGTTATAATAGGGATATGCCCCCCCCCCCCCCGCCCATAGGGCCTTAAAAGTGAAGAGAAAAATCTTGAAATAGGAACGATATCTGACAGGTAACCGGTGCAGTTCCTGAAGCAGGGGATTAGAAGGGGAGAAGCGAGAGCGACGGTGGAGTAGTCAGGCAGCGTAGTTCTGGACAGCAAAGGGAACAGTGAATGAATTTAAGAGTGCTGCATTTTTGTAATGGCTCAAATCTTTTTAAACCATAAAGTTTATTTGATGATTCATTACTACAATGGCTTTTCCAATACTTCTATGGCTGTTCAACTACATATGTTGTATTTTTTACTATTGCAAGTAGACCGCATGCAAGAGTGTAAGAAGGCGGCCTGGCAAAGAATTTATAGCTGAATATCTCAGGAAAACAGTAAAATTTCCTATGAAAATCATGCTGTGCGGAGCCATTTTGGTGCATGGAACAAGTCATTTGCACATTGTTGAGAAAAGTATATAGAAGTTCTTAAAGGTCATTTACTGCATCAAATAAAGGAATGCTATGGTGACAGATCTTGGATATTCCAACAAAATTTGGCCCCATGTCATACAGCAAAATCAGCAAAGGCATGGTGTGCACAAAAGGGAGTTCAGCTGCTTCCATGGCCCATAAGTTCCCTGGACATGAACTCAATTGAGAGTTTATGGTGTGTATTGAAAGATGAAATACACTCAGAGCCCATTAGAACCAAACAGCAACTCATATGCCATCTCATTGAAGTTTGGTTCAGATCTAAGTGAATCCAAAAAATGGGTAAAATATTGATCAATGCCATGCCAAGACGTGTTAAAGCACCAATGGATGCTAAGGGTGGCCAAACTGCTTACTAATGAATATAGAAGACTTAACACTATGCCAATGTGTCAAAATAAATTATTTGCAATCAATAAAATTAGTTCTATTAGCATTTTTGTAGACTAATTAAAAATTTTTTAAAAATCCATAATAATTCTGCCAGTACTGTATTGCATGAATTTGTTGTGTTAAGCGAGAATGACTTACCATATTGTTTTCTGTTTGGAATTGATTTTTTGCATAAGAATAAGATTTCAGGGGATATAGGTAATGAATGTTTAGTGAAAGATGGTGTTGAAGTTGGAATTTGCAGAGTGCGCTTCTAGGTTCAACTGGATTTGTGGGAGTAGCAGGTATTGATTTGAGTGAAGAGCTGCTGACTGCTGAAGATGTAGAGAGAATGCAAGAGTTGTGTCCAATGGTGCATGAATTGAAAGATAGTGTGATGACCAGTGTTCCTGTGAATGAATGGAGCAGCATATTAAGAGAGTTTAGAAGGTTTGCTGGAAAATTTGTAGTATGCAAGGGCTTAGTATATTTTGTGTGATGTATAGATGATGATGTATATATTCCATGTTTTCTGTATGTGGCACAATTGGAATGGTGAAGATTGTGCATGGCAGGTTTGGACATATGGGTAAGATTAAATTGTGGGAATATATGAAAGGATGCATGTTTAGTCCCTTTTTGGGAAAGATTTGCGTGGTTGTGGTGACTACATGTGAAGTGTGCCAGAAAGGAAAGTATCAGAGTGTATGCTGCCATACCAGTATTAAAGGCGAATGTGATTGAACCTTCCGACAACTGCAAGAGGGTTAGTTGTGTAGGAATTGTTGTGATGGTGGATCACAAAAGTAGATTTGTATATGCCACACCTGTAATGAATAAATCATTGTTGAGTGTTGCTAGAGAAGTGAGTGAGAGAATGTTGCCCATGTGTATGTGTAAGCCTGTGTGCATTTTGAGTGACAATGGACCTGAGTTTGTGGGACATTGAGTGAATGAGTGATTTATCATATGCGAATGATGCCATACGTACCTATTGCAAATGGTTTGGCTGAAAGAACTATAAGAACCTTGAGTGAGATGTTGCAATTAATGGTAAAAGATGGGAAAGAATGGGATGAATGTTTGGGAAGGCTGCCACGTATGGGGCTTAGTGAGAGTGAGAGTGAGTTATGGAGAAAAAGGAATGAAAAGTTTGAAAGTTTTTCTGTTGGGGATAAAGTGCAGAAAGAGATTGAAACAAAAGGTACACTGAATGTACATAAGTTTGAAGGTCCATTTGTGGTGAGAAAGGTTTGGTCAAATGGGGTAAGATGTGATAGTTTGTGAAAGAGAGGATGGACGTTTGGATGAAGATAAAGTGCATCAAGGTCACTTATGGAAGTGGCGTGAACCTCCTGAATAATTGGTGAAACATTTAGTGAATCAGTTTGTGTTGGAAAGGGTGGATGATATAGCTAGTGCTTTTAAAGGGAAGCAGTTAGTGTTAGTCAAACATGGAAAGGGGAAGTGTAAGAGGAAACGGTTGAGAAAGGATGAATGGATGGAACAGTTTGGTGAGAGTGAGGTGGGAGAGTTTTCAGGATTTTTGTAAGATTGAGATGGATTATAGGATAGAATGCTGTGGTAGTTTTTGTTAATGTTTTTCACCTCACTCTCCTGTGTCCACTCTAATGCCCATCTTTTATTTGAGGTTCTGGAGAAGGAGGGAGGACAAGCTGCCGGGAAGCAGTGTCAGGCCCTCATCTTTCGCTGTGACATCCTTTGCCTCTCACAGGATGTGAATGAAAATTTTTTGGACAAAAAGTGAATTTATAGACTTTTTTAAAAACTTTTGAGCGAGTGAATTAACGCAAGTGGAGCTGGATGCAAAGTCAGGTATATGTGTGTGGGTGGTATATATGTATATAAGGGAAGGGGCATATGTAACCATTAAGGAGCGAACAGGGGATAATTTCTTTTCCACTTTTTCCAGCTCCTAAGGTACTGTTGATTACTCTCATTTTGGATTGAGGAAGGAGCTGAGGAGTGTGGGAGTGAGAGACCTGTGTGTGGCACATTTTTGGAGTCACAGCCATCCTCCCCTCTGGTCCAACATTAGTGTGAACGAGGACGAGATAGATCAAGCCAGAAGCCAGTGCTCCCTACCTTCCACACTCGAGGAGAGAGAGACAAAATCACTAAATGCGCAAGAACTTACATGTGACTGCCCCAGGGAAAATTACTGACCACAAAGCCCAGTGGCTTGTAGTTGTGGTTGGGCCAAAACCACATTTAAGTGGGAAAGTGAGCTCACCTGGTCATGTGTAGGCCATTGTACATATATAACTACTGAATTTGTCACATGCGCCATATATTATTGCTTTAGACGGGGTTATTGTTTATTCTGTATATATAATTTTTTTGGCATACATTTTTTTAGGATTGCATTGGGTGGTGTGAATATATTTAAGTTCAGGAAGATAGTTAACTGTGAGTATTAGACAAAATACTAAAAGAATTTTTAATTATATTTTGAAAAGTTTCTCAGTATGGCTGTTGCTTTGGATGAAGTGACTATGCCTTTTGATGTAAGCAGTGTGTATGTAGTTTGCGATTTTTGTGGTGTTGAAAGAAGAGCAAATGTATCTGAATGCCCGGTTTGTTATGTGACTAGTGCAAATGTGGCTTTGGTAGAGGAGGTGAGTCGGTTGCGTGATGAGTACAAGAGATTAAGTGAGTTGGTGAATGAAGTGAGAAGGGATGCGAGTGTACGCATGAAGAATGTGGCTGGGACCAGGAGGGTGGAAGATAGGTCTAGGTCTAGACTAGGGACTGGAGAGAAAGAAGTGACTGATGTGAGTGAAGATGAATATGGATAGAATAGATAGGTTAGGTGTGTGAGTAAGAGGGACAGAGTTGATGCCCTGAGAGAGGAAGAGGTTGAAAGTGATTTGTCTGAAGTGGTTGTGGCAGAAAGTGAAATAAGTGGTAGTTTAAATGAGAACAGGAGGGAGGGTAATGCTAGGCCTAGGGGGACTAGGAGGATGACTGAGGTGCTCTGATGGGTGACTCAGATTAGATATTTAGATAGGAAGTTGAGTGCAAGCAAATTGAAGGGAGTGAGAGTTTGTTTGCCGGATGATGGTGTAAATGATGTGTCTGAGAGGTATGGTAGTCTGGTGTCTGGGTATGAGAGGGATGCAGTTGTAATTACATATGTGGGAGTAAATGATGTAAAGAATGTGGGTTCATGTGAGTTACGAGAGAGGTACAAAAGGTTAGTTGAAAGGATAAGTGAAAGGTGTGTCTTAGGTCTTTGCAGGTGGGAAACTAGTTACTGATAGTCGTCATGGAAATATAAGAGTACAGGGTAGGGCAGGGAAAAGAAAGAGGTGCTTCAGGGATAGGAGGGCTGAGTTGTCTTTATACCAATGCTTGTACTCTTAGAAATAAGAAAGCTGAGTTATTTAGTTAAATAAAGATATAGATATAATATGGGTAATAGAATCATGGGTTAATGAAAATAAATTTAATGACAATGTGAGTGAATTTGAACTACAGGGTTATGATATGTACATTAGTCAAAGGAGAGATAGGACTGGTGGTGGATTAATTATTTATATCAGAAATAGCATCTCTTCAAATCTAAATAATTTTATAAAGCAAGAAGAAGTTGAGTCACTGTGGATAGATATTAGGGTCAGTAAAAATAGGATAATATACTTGCTAGCCTTTTACAGACCACCCGGACAGACTGACTGTATTGATGAGTTAATGATAAAAGAAATAAGGAAAGGATGTGAAGTAGATACAGTTATTCTTGGTAACTTTAATTTAAATTCTGTGGACTGGGAAAATATAGAATGTATAGAGCAAGTTATAAGTTTATAGAATGCTTTAGGATAATTTTTTGACTCAATTTGTTAATAAGCCAATAAGGGGTGCCAATATCTTAGATCTGGTTCTTTCAAATGATGATCACTTGGTTCAGGAATTGACTGTCGAGGAAGCATTGGGAAATAGTGATCATCAGATTGTTCATTTTAACTAGGGAAAGGTATAACATCAACAAACCACAAAAACTCCAAATTTTTATAGGGAAGATTATGATAAATTACAAAACTTGCTAAATCAGATTAGGTAGGATATGGAATTCAGGGGGAAGAATACTTATGAGATGTGGGACACTTTTTAGACTATACTAAACATAGTCCAGGAGCAGTGTATTCCAATGAAGCCTATTTAGGAAGCCATTGTGGTGGAATCAGGAGATAGCTAGGAAAATTTCTGAGAAGAAAAGGGCATATAAAAAATTACAGGTACAAAATAATATTCAAAATTTAAGTGATTATAGAATGGCTAGGTATGAGTTAAATAAGATTATAAAGAAGAACAAAAGGGTGTCAGAAATTAAATTAGCTCAGGATAGCAACAAAGATCATAGAAAGTTCTTTGGTTACTATAAAATTAGTAGTAACAAGTCCTGCATAGTTAAAATAGGACTTATCAAATATGAAGGGGTTGTGAGAGAAACTGATGAGGAAATAGTTGAGGTACTAAATGGTCATTTTGCATCAGTATTTACAAAGGAGAAACTAAATAGTCTAATGTATAGTACTCATGGGTCAGGGAAAGAGGTGTTTACTACCATTAGTGTGGATTGGAGGAAGATAAAAGGACTAATAGGTGAGTTAGATGCTACCAAGTCCTCCGGTCCTGATAATATTCATTCTAGGATACTTAAAGAAGGGGTAGAAAGTATCTCAATAGCTCTGAAGAAGTTGTATACTAGGTCACTGGAATATGGAGAAATACCCGATGATTGGAAGAGAGCGAATGTAGTCCCCATTTTCAAGAAGGGTAGTAAAGAGGATCCAAATAATTTTAAACCGGTTAGCCTAACTCCTGTAGTCTGTAAAATTCTTGAGAAAATAGTTAAAAAAGGGATTTGCGAACATCTAGAGAGGGAGGGGTTAATCAGTGATGCTCAGCATGGGTTTAGATCAGGTAGATCATGTTTGACTAATTTACTAGACTTTCTGGAGTTCGTAACGAATCAAGTAGATAAGGGAGAGAATGTAGATATAATTTACTTTGATTTTAGTAAAGCATTTGATAAGGTACCACATAGGAGACTAGTTCATAAAATAAAAATGATTGGGATATGTGGGGGTGTTTCAAATTGGATAGCTGAGTGGCTGAAAGACAGGAAGCAAAGGGTAGTGCTAAATGGTGTAAAGTCAGAGTGGAGGGATGTCTTCAGTGGGGTTTCTCAGGAATCAGTTCTCGGTCCATTATTATTTGTCATCTATATAAACGATCTTGGAGAGGCAGTTAATAATAAAGTGTCAATTTTTGTGGATGATACCAAATTAGCAGCTGTAGTTAAAGATATTGATGATAATTTTAAAGTACCGGGGGATTTCAATAAATTGTTATCCTGTGCACATAAGTGGCAAATGACTTTCAACCTTGATAAGTGCAAAGTTATAAACATGGGAAAAGATAATAGAGAATTTAACTATGAAATGGATGGGCATTGGCTGAGCTCAGTAGAGGATGAGAAAGATCTAGGAGTAGTAATAGATAAGTCATTTAGGTTTTCTAAGCAGTGTATTGAAGCAAGAAATAGGGCAAATAGAGTGCTGGGTTTCATTAAGAGAAATGTCAGTTACAAAAGTAAGGAGGTTATTCTTAAACTCTATAACTCTTATGTTAGGCCACATCTAGAGTACTGCATACAGGCATGTTTCCCACATTTTAGACACGATATTAACCTTTTTGAGTCAGTGCAATGGAGGGCAACAAAGATTATTCCTTACCTGAGGCACCTTGAATATATAGATAGACTGAGGGTATTAAATATGTTCTCATTCGGAAGGAGGTCTGTGAGAGGGGATATGATTGAGCTCTTTAAAAAATTTTATGGGATAGATAAATTGGATGTTAGCAAGTTTTTGGAGTTAGATGATGGAAATCGGACTAGAGGTTACCACTTGAAAATTAAAAAGCAAGGGTGTAGGTTGGATTTAAGAAAATATTTTTTCACCAATAGAGTGGTAGACTTCTGGAACAAATTGCTGCGGAGGGTAGTAGGTAGTCCAAATCTAAATGTATTTAAGAGTAGGTTGGATGAGTTTATGGGGAGGGAAGGTTGTCATGGTTCCTAAGTTTTGTATATATCTATAGCTGCATGATTTAGTTGTTGACAAGCCTTGATTGGTGATACCCTTGTTTCTGGACGCAATCCTCTGGATGTAGTTTTCTTGGGAGTTTGGGTTCCTTAAAAAAGAGGCTGTTTGACTCGGATGACCTATGATGGGCCCTTGTGGCCTTTGTCATCTGTTATATTATATTATGGGGGACTTTGATTTTGTCTTCCCCTGGCGATGGTGCATTTTGTGGGTGGGTTTTGACGGATGTGGATGATCTTTGATAGGCCCTTGTGGCTTTTGTCATCCATGAAATTATGTTATGTTATGTTTGGAGAAATACCTAATGATTGGAAATTGGTGAATGTAGTGGCAATTTTTAAAAAGGGAAGTAAAGAGGACCCAAATAACTTTAGGCCGGTAAGCTTAACTTCTATCATTTGTAAAATTCTTGAGAAGATTGTTAAGATGGGGATTTCTGGCCATCTAGATTATGGTAGGTTAATAAATGATGCTCAGCATGGGTTTAGAAGAGGTAGATCGTGTTTAACAGATTTACTGGATTTTATGGATTATGTTACTAAACAACTGGATAAGGGATAGAATGTTGATGTAAGATTCCACATAGGAGACTAGTTCACAAATTAAAAATGCATGGGATATGTGGTAAAGTTTTGAATTGGATAACTGAATGGCTGAAAGGCAGGAAACAGAGAGTTGTACTGAATGGGCTGAGGTCATAGTGGAAGAACATTATCAGTGGCGTACCTCAGGGATCCTTAACATAACATAACATGATCTTGGGTAGGCTGTAAATAGCAGTGTCAATTTTGGCTGATGACACTAAATTGGCACCTGTAGTCAAAGAAGTTGAGGGTAGCTTTAAGGTGTAGAGTGACTTAAATAAGTTATTAGCTTGGGCTCAGAAGTAGCAGATGACTTTTAACCTTAAAAAATGCAAAGTTCTTAACATGGGAAGAGATAATAGGGAATTTAGCTATGAAATGGATGGGCATTGGCTGAATTCAGTTTAGGATGAGAAGGACTTAGGCGTAGTAGGAGATAGGTCACTGAAATTTTCAAAGCACAAGTGTATTGAGGCAAAAAAGAGAGCAAATAGGGTGCTAGAATACATTAACAGGAATGTTAGCTACAAGAGTAAAGAGGTTATCCTTAATTTCCACAACTCGTATGTTAGGCCACATTTAGAGTACTGTATACAAGCATGGTCACCACATTTTAGACATGACATCAACCTGCTAGAGTCAGTATAAAGGAGGGCAACAAAAATTATACCTTCCCTGAAGCACCTTGAATATGAAAATAGACTGAGGGTACTAAATATCTTCTCATTTGAAAGAAGATGTGTGAGGGGAGATATGATTGAGCTTTTTTAAAACCTGTTCTGGGATGGATAAGTTGGATTTTTAGCAAGTTATTTGGTGAAAATTTTTTTTTCACCAATAGAGTGGTAGATTACTGTAATAGTTTGCCATCTGAGATGGTAGACAGTCCAAACTTGAATGTATTCAAATGCAGATTAGATTATATGCGGAGGGAGGGTTAACTTTGGGGGGTATTCTGGACTCATTCCTGTGGATGCAGTTTTTTTATTGTATATTACGATTGATTTGGATTTTGATGAGTCTTGATGATGATGCTTTTTGTTTTTGACACATTCCTGTGTATGGTTTAAATTGTATATTGTAGATGCATGATCTCACACAATCCTATGGATGCATTTTGTGTGTGGGTTTTGACAGATGTGGATGACCTTTGATAGGCCCTTGTGGCTTTTGTCATCCGGGAAATTATGTTTCCTTGAGCCTCCTTTCGATCTAGCACGCTTTTCATGATTGAGTGAGCAGACCCTTGTGGTGGGTGGTTTCCAGCCGGAACCGTCTGCGACAATGTATGATATATGTAAGTTTCCATTGAATGAGTCTGAGGCTATATTAGCGAGTATAAATGGTATGTGTGAAATTGGACCAAAAGTTGATGAATGCTATGAAAGAATGGGAAAGATTGATGGATGAAGTAGAAGCTGATTGAAGATTTGAGTGAGATTGATCAGGGAGTGTCAGATGTGCCTGTGGATGAAATGCATGGAGAAGGGGACATGGACTGACATGATGAAGAGACTTTGCAACATATATCAGAGGCGGTTGTCGGACATGTGACTAGGAGGAGAGGGTAAGGGTCAGTGTGAATGGGTGTTTGTATGTAGTTTAGCATAAATGATGTTTGAGTGTAGCAGTGAGTCTGTGACTTAAGATGTCTTCTTTTTAGCTCCTTGGCATCTGACTTTGAGAGGCGGCGACAGAAGCCAGCCCTTTACTCACATTCTCAGTTAATCAGCAGTTATTGAGAGAGCCTCACAGACTCCCTGCAGCAGTTGGAACTTGTGCACGTCCCAGTTCCCTAAGTGTGGAATTCTTGGAAGAAAGCGGGCTGACCTCCCTTTTCCATTTCCCCTGATACCAGTACTGTTTATAGATATTATTAGAATGTATCCAGTATATGTATATATTTATATTTGATTTGTAAGGCCCTATATGAATATTTTCATTTTTATATATATATATATATATATATATATATATATATATATATATATATATATATATATATATATATATTATATACATACATATTTTTTGCGTGTGACTAAATTCTAGTTTTGCATTGGTCAATATTTATATATTGTGAGGCTGTATATATATATTTACTTTTGGGGGTCATTTGTTTGTCATTTTTTTTATCTGTTCTCTGTCTTGTAAATAAAGTACTAATTAGATTAACCCCTCATTATCCTCCCCTCAAACACCCAGGTGGCTCTGTTGTAGTGGCAGGGATTGTGATTGCGTGCCCCTAGTACCCTGCCGCCACAATAGTACGAGTATTTTAAAATCTTAGCATACAGGCATATTTTTACTAATCTTGTTTTTTATCGCATTCTTCTCTGACTATTTACATTTTCTAATGTTCTCCTGAGGGAATTTTGAAATTGCCTTGAAAGAGCCCATGTTCTCTGGACAAATTGTTCTGTTTAATGAACAACATACTTGTTCTTTTCTTTGGACAAATTTTTTTCACTATTTTTTACTCCATTGTGAAAAAATTGATTAGTGCATTTGTCTGTTTAATCCTTTGCAGAAGCCGATAGAATATTGGTCCAAGATAGTGTTTCAAATTTCTGATATAAAAAGTGAAGAGTCGTATGAAAAAGTTACAATGACTCACCACCCCAAGGTAATTAGACCCCATGTATGTTTGGCTCAATTTTTACCATTATTTTAATTGATCGTGTTTTCTTTATCTGAGTTTGAGACTGAAGTGAAGTCATTGAATTGAAATGATTCAAATATATGAGAGATCGGAAGTCATCAGCACCACCACCTTTCCACAAAAAACAGGTTGAATGTGCAACATTGCTACAACAAGTACCCTCTTCATCCCTTATGCTCACAAAGTTACTCATTATTTTATTCTATGCTTTTGTTCCTACATACATGTAATATATCTATATATATTATCAATTATAGTTATAGCATGAATGCCAATTACCAACACACCATAGATGATGTGATGTGTCAGATGTGCTAATAAGTATCACAATAAAAGTACAGGGTGGGGTGTAGGAATTTCCTTAATGGAAAAAGAGATGTGGTTAAGGATGGTCACAGTGGAGTGGGGAAGGTCTTAATGGGGGGGTTTGTGTCCATACTCGTTTCAGCCGCAAACATGCTGGGGTTGAGGGAGCAGCGCGTTTTTGCCATAGAGGTGTATTTTTCTAACAGCCACTCTGTCATCACCGTGCAACACGCTTTTTGCCATCACTTCAAAATTCCCCCACAAAGCCCTGTTCCTGATGGTAAATCAATTTTATTGTGGGTGGATGAATTCATGGATTGGGGAATCTGTCCAAAAGAAAGAAAGGACCTACAGGGACCGTTACAACACCTAAAAATGTTTAACGAGTTTGTCAGTCTATGCTGTGGCCTCCCAATCATTCTGCTCATAAACATGCTGTTGCCCTTGGCACGTTGGGATGTTCTCTTCATTGAATTCTTCACAATGAACTTCTACAGGACGTTGGGAGGCCACCTAGTATCAAAGTATCAACAACAAGACGATAGATCACATGATTACATCCCTCTACTCTTAGTTTGAACATAGAACAAAACTATTAGTTTTACCCTATCTACAGGTTACTTCATTCTAGAAGACCTGCATACAATAGCTGAAGGAAAACTAATAACCTGCAATAAAGAATTTCCCTCAGGAGTAGGAGGTAAAATATGGTGAACTGGAGAAGTAGGAGAAATAGGTAGCTCAGAAGCCCTTGTGGATCTAGGAATTACCTGATCTTGTGTCATTTTTCAAGATCCCCCATCGGGAGTATAGTTCCTGATCATCACTTGAGATGATAGTGACAGGAATAAGTTTCTAGAGCAAACTTTAGCAAGTAGTTGTTCTGTAGGCTAAAGCAAATCTAATCAAGACCTCAAGTGTGGACCAAATATCAACTCAGCTGGGGAAACTCTAGTAGTAGAGTGTGGTGTCGGTTGATAGTTAAACAGGAACCTATAGTAATGTTATGAATACCACAACTTATGACAAATTCCTTAAACTCATAAGAAGTATAACAAGAACCATTCCTCAGAAACAACTGAAACTGACAAACCAAACTGAGCGAAAAAATGTCTTAAGAAACTTAATAATTTCTCTAGCATTTGGACTTCGTATTGGGTAAACATCAACACATTTAGAGTAAACATCCACTATGATGAGGAAATGCTTCCCATCTCGATATACAACCTGTGGCATGGCGACTGTGGCCACTCTCAAGGATGTAATTCTGCCTTAGGTATAGAGTGTAGAGCTAAGCACTGGGCACACGACCTACATAGTTTTTTGCGGTTGCTGTCTAAATTAGGTTACCAACAGTAACCTCTAGCTAATTTCTTCATGTGAGAAACACTCACAAGATTGCCATATACAGTGATTGACAAAAGTTTTAGGCCGGGTGAGCGGGGGCTAACTTAACTTATGTCTAAAAAAGAATGGTATAGATGAGGGTGATTTAATTTAGTCAGAAGTTTGAGCCGGCTTCATGATGTCACTACATCCCTCAGTTTCCTGCTCAGTATTGGCTTGGCCGCAGTAGTGAGAGGACTGTGCTGTTGTGTTCTCCTGACCGACGCCATTTTGTAACTGGGTTTTTTGTAGTTTGGGAGTGTTTGTGGCCTTATTATGGGGAAAGTGAGGCAGTTATCATCTGAAACTATTGCCCAGATTATCGCTCTCAAGGAGGCCGGTAAACAAACTAAAGAAATAGCCGACCAACTTAAAATAAGTGATCGTGTTGTGAGACGTTACATTGCTAGATGGAGTGAGGGAGGGTGTGACACCAAACCAACCCAGAAAGAGCAGTCTGGTAGGACTCATAAGACCTCTAGGCATGTTGATAACGTTGTTAAGAGAGACCTAGAGAAGTGTCATCATATTTCAGCCTGTAAAATTAAGGAAAATAATAGTGGTCTGTTCAGTGAGGTGTCTGTGCACACTGTTAGTCGACGTGTTCATGAGCTTGGTTACACAAGCCACGGCCCCATCAAGAAACCGATTCTCACCTGTGTGCAGAAGGCTCGTAGGGTCACTTATGCTCTGAAATATCTTCAGTGGGATGATGCTGACTGGTTTAACGTGCTTTGGTCTGATGCAGCAACATTCACAGTGACTTGAGGGGAGGGGTGGTAACACATATCGGAAGCGTGGCAGTGACCCCCTTGACCCACGCTACCTTTGTGGAACCGTGAAACACCCCAGTTCATTAATGGTATGGGGTTGTTTCTCAGGCAGGGGCTTGGGGAAGCTTGTATTGCCTGCCAACATTAAAGTCAACCAGTACATTTATTATGAGCTGCTAAATGAACATCTGGAGGAGTGCTTTGAGTTAACAGGCACAAGAATGTTCCAACAGGATGGTGCCCCCTGCCACACTGCCAAATCTATTATAACCTGGCTTAAAGACTGTGAGATTAAGTTCATTGAGGATTGGCCTGGTAACAGTCCAGATTCAAACCCGATTGAGAACCTTTGGCAGCTGGTTAAACACCTGTTACAAGGGAAGGATATCAGCACTCTCCCCAAGCTGGAGAAGGAACTTAGGGCTTTTTAGGATGCTATACTACCCAGAAGCTTCATGACACGACGCCTGAGGGATGTCAAGAAATGCAAAGGATGCCCAACAAAGTATTAAGGATAAGATTAATATTTTTTAGGACACTTTTATCATGCTGCAACTTGAATGACACGCACCCGGCCTAAACTTTTGTCGAGCACTGTAGTTCATGCAACAATGCATTCCTTAATTTAGGAGGAATGACTGCCCCACAAGACTACCTGATTGAATGGATAACTCATCCCTCCTCCGTACATAAGGAGCAAGGCCAGGATCCCTCATAGTTGAGGCTGGCCAGCCAATCTCACAGAAATTGTGTATGCTAGAAAGTACAGGATTTGCATGTGTGCTATTCCTGACAGCACCACTAGGCCACTAGTGACTGGTGAAAATTCACCAGCATATCCAATCAGCTGGAACTCGAATATTGTAAGCTATGTCAATACTAGGAAGAGGTAGATGGCTTTGAACATCTGCAGTACTTAATAAGTTTCCAGAATGATTAAGAATGAAATTTTAATCCTGAAGAAGAAGAGCCCAATGTTGTATCCTACCAGAAGCCATAGGAGAGATACATTTAGTTGAAGAAAATAAGTGAAGAAGATGTTTATGATCTGTCACCAAAGTAAAATTTGCTGACACCACAAATAGAAATGGAATTTCCTCAGAACAAAAACCATTGCCAAGGCATCCTTCTCTAACTGAGAATAGGTAAGTTCTGTAGCTATTAGAGTATGACAAATAAAATGAACAGGATGCTCTATACTATCTATCAGGTGGCATAAACACTGCTCTCTGCCACCACTATAATAGGTTTCTGAGGGTCAAAATGCACGAACGCCTCAGAAGATAGAAGAACCTGCTTGGAAGTAACAAAAGCAGTTTTTTGTGCTTTTCCCCAAGACCAAGGTACACCAGCTCTTAATAAGGTGTTAAGAGGCTCCAGGATAGATGCTGTCTTAGGAATAAACCTCCTATAAAAGTTAAGCAACTCTAAGTATGACTTTAGCTGAGTCGCATTAGTAGGAATAGGAGCATCTACAATAGATTGAACTTTGTCAGAAGTGGGGTGAATACCCTGAGCATCCATACGATACCCAAATAAGACAGTAGAGACACCAATAGCACACCTCATCCAAAGCTTCAACCAACCATGCATTCTCTAGTATCTTTAGTACGGATCTAAGTCGCTGCTCAGGTGAATTACATATGAGCACATCATCCAAGTAGCAAATAATACCTGATAGTGTGGGCACTCAGGAGACAGGGATTGCCAGAGAGGCTCATCGTGTGTGTTATGTCCTTATATGAGAAATCACCTTCTCAGGTGAGGACGATGGTAGGCACATCAGGGAAATTTGACATCACAATTAGTGTTCATCAGGGCTTAACTTTGAACCCCCTGCTTTTCATCGCTGTTCTGGAGGAGGTGACCAAGGGGTGCAGAGGACAGGGAATGTGGGGGCTGCTGTATGCTGATGACTTTGTGCTCACTGCAAGCTCAAAGTAGGAAGTGATTGACATGTTCAAGAGGTGAAAGAGAGACATGGAAAGAAGAGGACTAAATATCAACATCAGTAAGACTAAAGGAATGGTGACAGAAGGAGAGCCAGGAAGAAGAGTGGAGTATGGGAGGTGGCCATGCGGAGCATGTGGCAGATGAATGGAAAACAGTTCTATTCTCTGCACTCTGTGGGAAGTGGTGTCATAAAAGGTGCTCTGGACTTCAGAGACTCATGGGAGTGAGAAAGTTTGTATGCCTTGGGTGATTCACAAGGCCAAATGAGAGCAGGGTCACAAATGAATGGAATGCTAGAGGTGGTGGACCAGTTCTGTTACCTCAGAGATATACTAGACAGTGAAGCTGGAGTGGAAAGAGCTGTTTGCGCAAGAATAGCCATTACCTGGAATGAGTGGAGAGGTGTCTAGATTACTGTTGAACCGAGGCATTCCCTTGAAGAAGAGAAGCTTGGTATATGTAGCATGTGTACGAGCAGCTCTATTGTATGGTGCTGAAAATTGGCCCTTAACAGAAAGACTGATGAGTGTGTTGAGAGGATGTGATCGACGTATGCTGGGATATATGGCTGGTGTGAGGTGGTAGGATCGCATCGGGAGCTCTGAGATGGGGAACAAATGTAGACTAGTGGAACTGGAGTCTGAGCTGCGACTGAGGAAACTCAGATGGTTACGCGACGTGCCCGGTTCGGAGACCGGATTGTGATCTATAGCGACTCACAAAGCGCCCTGAGTGCTCTCGGGGCATTGGAATCTTCGCATCCCCTGGTTCGCGATATCCGTGACGCCGCGGTTTTGGCGAGATTAACTTCTGCTGGGTTCCTGGACATGTAGGAATTGGGGGGAGGGGTATGAGCGCGCCGATGATGGCGCCAAAGAGTCCGCGAGGACTCTGAGACCGGACCAGCGTTTCGCTCTTCCTCACACCGACTACATGGCAGGAATACGGGCAGCTCTTCGGACTGCTTGGCAAAGAAGATGGGAGACGGTCGAAGGGAACTTAAAGTTGCGTGCCATTGCGCCGCGACTGTTCCCATGGACCTATCCCCCAATGCTGCGACGGCTTCAGGTCGCTTTCTGTCGTCTCCGAATCGGACACACTCGTGTGACGCATCGCTATTTGATGGAGCGCTCGCCCGCGCCCTATTGCGACGACTGCGTCGTCCCCCAGACTGTTCGGCACATTCTTGTCGAATGTCCAAGTCTGGGTGATCTTCGCGCACGTTACCTGTCCCGGTACCGGGATGGGCGGGGTCGCTACCGCCTTTTCCGTGTACTCGGGATGAGTGCGTGCACATTGACTGGTGAACTTGTTGACTTTTGGGGGGAGGCCGGCCTTCTTCCTATTATTTAAGCAGGGTTTGTTTGTTTTTTATTGTTGTTTTTTTTCCCCTTTAGGTTGAATGCTGCTGCGCCGGGGGCACCTCCCCCCGACGCAGGAGCTTGCTTCCTTTTCCCGTTTTTGGGGTGTTTTTCGTCTCTTTAATTTTATTTTAAAGTTGCCTAGAACTAGGCCAGTTTTAATACGGCGACTAATGCCCAAGTAGGCAGTCGCCAGATGAGCTCTTTAAAAAAAAATTCGTCCTTTAGCAGGATTGCCATACCATTAAACTTATCTCCAGATCTCTTACAAACTTTTTGTGATGCAGCTTCGTTGCTATTGCGCTTTAAACTAAAAAAAAACAACATTTACGTTGTTTCACTGTATTTGAAAGTTGTAGTGCCAACTGATTTTTTTTTTCCAGGTGGGGACCACCTTTTTCCTCTGCCAAATTGAACCAAACTTCTATATTGTGGTTGTGTTTGAAAACCGGAAGCCGGAGAAGCATAATCTAATCAAAGATTTCATTTTCAATCTCACCTTGCAATTGCGTTGCACCAAAGACTTCGCCAATTTGAAACCAAATTGAATATTTACAGAAGGATAATGTGAATTTTTATTTATTTATTTATTTTTTTTTTTGCTTCACGGAATTCCCACTCATTTGAGTTTTTAATGGCGATGATGTACGCCGACCTTACCATGTAGGAAAGCGGTTATGGTTGTTCTTTGGAAACTTTCATGACTGAGATGGGTTTCCTTTGGAAAGATAAAGGCTAAACTTTTTCCCATAGTTAATAATTTAAAGAAAGTTAAGAGTTTAATTGGGCTAACCGATGTTTCTTCGACTTCTCTTTCTTTTTCCCTCTGCTATTTGATTCTGCTTGGGGACAAAATGTGTCGGCTTTACTTTTATAAACCACAGTCACAAACTTAACCAAGTTTTATATCGCCTAACCTAGTGCCTGGTTTATTGTTCTCCAAACAAGATAATCTGGTATAAATCAGCCTAATTGACTCTTATCTGGGGATCTTTTTTTTTTTTAGTCTTACCATTCGGTGTGAATTAACAAGATCAAAATTGGACTTTGAAACCATCTTGAAAGCCTCTTCTCTACCAAGGGCAATTTGCTCAGTTGAAGATTGTCTTTTCCCTAAAGTTGAAGGAATGAAATTTTTGTACTCGTGTGCCTAGTGTTTCTTCTCTTGAAATTTTCGTGTATTTCTCCTGATTATTTGTGCTTTTCTGAATTATTAGTATTTGATATAGAACATCCAGAGGTGACGCTTTATGAACTTCCTCTTTGAGCAACTTTGTTTCTTTTATCCTTCAAAAAAGAGAGAACGAACATAGTTCATGATAAAGGAAATATTTTTTTCATAACATAAAAGGAAACAATTAAGTTAAAGGTAGAACTATCATACCGCCTAATCCAACGGATTTCGCTGATAGCGAAATTTGAAAAAAAAAATATAATTTTTAAAAAATGAGAGTAAAAAGAGTAGGCGAGAAAAAACGAAAGCAAAGACCAAGCCCGATATAGCAGAGAGCAATTAATTTACATAATGGCGGATATAGCGATAAACGAATGGCTCGCTCCGACCATTAGTCAAATCTTTACACTCAGTCAAAAGGACCACTAAAAGGAAAAAGTAACCAGGGAGCCTTGATCAAAGTTTAAAAGTGCGGAAGCACTTTTAATCTGACAGGTAACCTGCTATAACAGAACCCCCCTTCCCTCTATCCCACTCTGGGCTCCTTTCTTCAGGGGTTGTTTCCAGAGAGGCTCTGGCCTTCTCGTGGCGAGGGGGGTCAGCCCTGGGCCGCTTAGAGGTCCCATGGTGCTGCCAACAAGACTTCTAACATGCCCCTCTTTCTTTCCTCCCCTATTACGTTCTTCCACTCCCCTTTATTTTCCCTTCAGGAGGACATACTGGACGTAACTGATTGTGAAGTTGTAGTGCCGGGCCCTTGGCCTCCATGGTGGAGAGTCCCGAGGGAGAATGCGAAGTTTTTTCTTTTTGCAATGGCTAGACATAAACCTAAAACCTTCCCTACTCGTAAGGGTTCTCGTGCCAAACGTTCCTGAGCTCCCCTTTCAGCCTTCCTTCGCTCGTTGGACCCCTATTCCAACGAAGTCTTGAGTTCATCATCCGACACCCGACTTGCAAAAGTCGATGTGTTCGACGTCAATGAATCTATTGAGTCCCGCCATGGTGAACCCCGCCGGATGTGGTCAAGAGGTAGTCGAAGTGTCATCCCACTCTCAACACAACCTTGTGCGAAATCTATCTTCAATAGCTGAAATTCCAGGAACTGTTTCGCCCCATCCGCGTCTGAATGTTGTCAAAGGCGTCGTCCGTTCAAACGAACTAAGGGACTACGACCCCACCCGCCTCCAGAGCAAGCTTAGTACCCAACGTGTCACACGTACACAGGGTGACTAAAACATTAGGCTCCACTAGGTCCCAACTGACACACTGATTTTAACATTCGAACGACAAGAACTGCCGCAGTATATTAAAACTGGGTACCTTCGTGTCCCGGTAAGTCCCTACGTTGAACTACCCAGACGTTGCTTCAATTGCAATCACTTTGGACATGTTGGCCGTGCCTGTCAGCACCCCGGCTCCTTCGTGAATTGTAGCTCTGAGTATCATGGCCCCGAATGCACCAAAACACCTCGCTGTGCCAACTGCAGAGGTACCCACAGTGCTGCGCCAAAACTGCTCTATATTTTTATATGAAAAGGAGGTGCTCGCTTTGCGCGACTCTACGTCTAGATATAAGAGAAGCCCGCCAGCGTGCTCGAGCATAAACCTCACCACTCTGACGTTTTACATGACGCTCGAGTTCCGACAGGTCTGAAGCACTTCATCCTATATCTACTCGCGGCTTCAGAAACATTTAGGATATACAGTCGAAGCATCGCTCTCTCACCGAGATAACCAATGTAGTCCCCCTCTCCAGCAGCTCTAGCTGGGAGAGATGCTCAGGGTGAGACACTTGAAGACATCAGACGCTATCTGAAAGAATCCTCAACATCGACCAGTGAAGGTTCATCCACCCGACCCAGAGACCCAAAGCCCAGTGGTAAGAGGAAGGATTCCTCACCTGGGACATCGACCATCAATAAGCGGGCAGCCTCTAGAGATGACTCGGCCGAAGCCCGAGAATCTTGAATAGACTCTTTCCCTATTGCTGAACATGCTATGCCCTTAAGTCTGTCCCACCCTTCACAGGACTTAGGCCTCATCCTGATCCAAACGATGGCAGATATACACCCAGCTCCACACACCTCGCTCAGATCGCCTGTTCGTTCCACTCACCCTTCTACTCATGATCCGATGGAAGCAGTTGATACTCCAACATCACCAATCGCGGCGGTTGGGCCAACCCCTCGATCTTGCTTTTCTGTCAGGATGTGAGCCCGAATTACAATCAAGGGCCTCGGTCGGTTCTCGCAAACCCTCAAAAATAGCCCCAGTTACTGCTTCCTCTAGGATATATCCTCCTGCAAAGGCAGGCTCCTCAAAATCTACTCTCCGTCCCCCAAGCTCTTGGACGAACCTCAAACACAAAAGAGAAAAAGATATCTACAGTGGTATCTAACCGTCCCCACATAATATCTTCCATTTTATAGTGGAATTGTCAAGGCGTTCTTCCAAAGAGGGAATAACTCCAAATTCTTTTGACGACTCTCCACCCCGGTGTTATTTGTCTTCAGGAGAATAAACTGGGTAAATGGCTCTTTCTGCCGGTACCCGGTTTCCTCACTTTCAACTCTATTGCTCCTGTTGGAAGCTCCTCTCATGGGGGGGTGTCAATCATGGTATCTTCATCCCACCGTGTATCTCCCATCCCCATACATACTACCCTTCAAGCCTTTGCCGTGAGGGTTTTTCTTACTAAACTTTTTACCGTTTGCTCTATTTACCTACCCCCTTGTTTATCATTGTCAAGACCCAACCTTTTAGAACTAATAGACCAGTTGCCCTCCTCATTTTTATTACTAGGAGATTTTAACGCCCGTCACCCATACTGGGGCGACATCACTCGGAATGCCAAAGGCAGTGTTTTAGAGTCTTTTATTATCTGACTTTCTTTGTGTTTTAAACACTAGCGATTTTACCTCTTATCATGTCCAAACGGACTCTTTTTAGCTGTGTTGACCTGTCTGTTTGTTCCCCGGATTGCTTCACGGAACTTCGATGGTCAATTCTTGACGATCTCCATGGGAATGATCACTTCCCTATTGTCTTGTCGGCCCTTCAAGTTAGCCCTCGTACAGCCATGCCCCTTAAGGGGGACTTAGGTCATGCAGATTGGGAAGGTTTCCAAGAGGTGTCCTTCACAAGTGCATCCTTGGGGACTTTCAATGGAGTGGACGCGGCAGTAGAATACTTTACATCGACTATCTACAATGCAGCAACACAGACCATTCCACGGAGGCGACCCGCCACGGATCTCTCAGCCGTGATCTGGTGGACCTCGGCGTGTGCAACAGCTGTCAAAAACTACAAGTTAGCCCATGCCCGATTGCGAAAGAACCCAACTTTGTGCAACAAGTTCTACCGAAACCGAGCTCTTGCACTTCGCCAAAGAACCCTTCGTCAGGCTCGCCGAAATTCATGGCGCCACTACGTTTCATCAATTTCCTCTATGACACCTATCGCTAAGATCTGGAAGAGGATTAATAAGATATGGGACTGTTATGCTGATTATCATACCCCCACACCCAACTTACACGGTTCCTTGGTGAATGACAGCCTGGCGGTCAGCAATGCTTTTGCTGACCATTTTCGCGCTGTCAGCAGTGTCAGCCGTTACGATAAGGCTTTTCTATCCTACAAATCAAAGTAAGAGTCTCATTCTCTCAACTTCACAACAAAATTTAACCTTCCATATAATGCTCTATTCAGCATCCATGAGGTGCGTAGCGCTTTGTCCCTTTGCAGAGCTACTTTCCCTGGCCTTGACGAGATCCATTTCGATATGATCCGGCACATACATCCACACTCTACTCTCTTCTTACTTGATTTGTACAACCTTATATGGGTGAAGGGTTTTTACCCATCATCATAGTGCATTGGGATCATCCCTCCCTTTCTAAAACCGGGCAGGGACGGGTTGGACGCAGATCACTACCGCCTTATAGCTCTTAGCAGCTGTTTGAGTAAGTTGCTGGAAAAATGGTGTTGGAGCGCCTAAACTGGTTCCTAGAAACCAATCACCTTCTCTCTCCATTTCAATACAGCTTCCGCAAAGGTCATAGCACCCTTGACCTCCTAGTACGTTTCGAGGCATCGGTCAGGAAAGCTTTCTCATTAAAACACCGAGCCCTAGCCATATTTTTCGATATTGAGAAAGCCTTCGACACAACATGGAGTTACGGCATCTTGAATCAGCTATACGTCTAGGGTATGAGAGGCCTTTTACCTTCACTTCTTCAAAGTTTTTTAGCATCTCGATCCTTCAAGGTACATGTTGGAGACGCATACTCTGACCTGCAACCCAAGAAGAGGGAGTTCCTCAGAGCAGTGTTTTATGTTTTATAATTGCGATCAATGATATTATTTCGTCTCTCCCAGAGGGTGTATCGGCAACTCTGTTTGTTGATTATTTAGCACTATACTGTTCCTCACCTCGCCTTCCATCAGCAGCGCGTCGGCTACAACTGGCGGTCGATGCTGTCTCCAAAAGAGCACAACTTAAGGGATTCCGCTTTTCCACGAACAAAACCAAAGCAATGTATTTCCACCGGGGCAGAAGGGTTCTCGTTCCGCTATCTATCTCCCTACAAGGCGAGTTTCGGTTTCTTGGCGTAACTCTCGATCCAAAGTTATCCTGGTTACCACACCTACGCATACTTCGAACAGGCTGTCTGTGGGCTCTAGACATTTTGAAAGTCCTCTCACACACTTCGTGGGGCAGCGACCGACAAACATTGTGGACATTATACAAAGCCCTCGTCCAATCCAAATTGTATTATGGCTGTCAAATTTACTCATCGGCTTTCCCTTCAGCCCTTAAAATGCTGAAGCCCATTCGAAACTTCGGAGTTCGTCTCTCCAGTGAAGCCTTCCGTACTGCTGTCAACAGCCTTTAATGCGAGAGTGGGGTACTCCCTTTGCCCTACCATAGACTTCAAATCTGCATGCGATACCTCTGCCGAGTACAGCAAGCCCCTGTATCAGAGGTTTACAGATGCCTCTATGTTGCCGAATCAACGGCGGCATTTGATAAGTTTCCATCTTGAACCTTCGCAAAGGAGATCATCTCTATCCTGGGTGCTCCAAGGGTCCTTACTGACCCCTAGTTGGCGTACTCCTCTCCCCACAGTATGTACCAACATGTGGAGCCTGGAGAAGTCTTCCATGGACCCTCGCATCATTAAGAGCCTGTTCTTGGAGCATTCGACCTCATACAAACAATGCTGCCCATTATACATGGATGGCTCTAAGTCAGACAGTGGCGTGGGTGCCGCAGCCATCTACCCAGGAGGAGAATTCCTACCTCTATCTTGGCCGCCAGCAGCATCCACTTTTACCGCTGAACTTTCAGCAATCCTTGTAGCCTTTAGACTCGTCCAAATTTTACCTTTTAATGATTTTGTCATTTTTTCCCGACTCTAGGAGTGTTTTACAGTCAATTAGATCTTTTAATTTGTCCCATCCCTAAGTCAGAAATTTACAATAGGCTGGTCCAAAATCCGTCCCGATAAAGAATTATTTTTTGCTGGGCTTGTTGGGGTCCTGGATAACGAGAGGGCGGTTCGGCTGGCCCGCTCAGCACATTCTGTGTGCCCGGAAAACACGGCTCTGCCTTTTAGGAACTACTTTCCTTCATTAAGAAAGTATATTTTTCATCTGTGGCAAAATTAAAAATTCTGTTCACTCTTGGCCCTCAAGCCGTCATAAATTGCGGTCATTGGAGGTAGCCCTTTGCTGAGTTCGCATTGGCCACACAAAACTTACTCACGACTATCTTGTTTCGGGTGATGTTCAAATCAGCCCTTGCTGTCGGTTTTGTGGTGGGGACCAATCGGTTTCCCACCTTTTATTAGATTTCATCCATTTCGCCACTCTCCGGTTGTCCTATTTCCCGACCCCTTTTAACTATTCTTCAACACAACCGTGTTCGATTCATATTGACAGAGGAATCTTTTAACCCTTCGTTTTTGAAATTTTTATCACAAAGTGGTCTCTTCCACCTTTTATAGATAATTTGCCTCGTTTTATCCTAGCTGCCATATAGAATCCACTTGGATTGGGCAGCAACCCACTAGTTCTTTCCCTTAAACCTATAACAGAACGCAGACGATAAAGAGATGGTGTTACAGAAAGGTTGGGAAAACACAAGGTGCGAAGATTTAATAGAACCGAACAATCAGGTTCGAGAAAGAGAAATCACAGGAAGGGCACAGGAAGTCATTACCCCATACTACGTTACCTTGGGTCAATCTGGAATGTTCAATTAGAAGGTGGCGTAGAGCTAACTCGGAGGATCGGTATTTCTGATATATCTATGACCTAGAGAGGTTATAGTGAAAGAGTTTCTGAGATTTTCAAGAAGGGGTGGGGACAGAATATGGTGAGATTTGCATGTTTTCAGGTTTCGTAGGCGGATCTAATCTTGTATTAATGTCGTGCCATGATAATTAGGCGGGTCAGTGAAACTGGTTCAGGGCGATCTACAAGTAGGACTGCCTATAAGTGCATAAGTAGCCGTAATTAGTTGCAAGCAGAATACTAGGTGTCGTGGTATACGGCCTGAGTATATATGTACGTTTGCTCTGTACATGAGTAACTCTGTTCCACTTTTCTCTAAGAATGCTTTACTTTAATTTGGTTCTTTAACCAGGGAGGATTCGTAATATTATATAGCTATTGCTATTTGCAGCGTTTCGAGGATCTATTTAAACAGCTCGGACAAAAATATACTTTTAATTACATAAAAAAATGAAATATTAAAACTTTAAATATACTAAGAGGATCTAATAAAAATTAATACTACCAATGAGTAATACGCGATGGTTGACTCAAAATTCACTTTCACACGGAATGGTAACTAACGAACATGAATAAGTTTTGGATTCCTTTTACCTTTAACTAAGTGGGAGTCTGGAGTTGGATGACCTTAAACGAGAACCTCTTCGAGGCGATGATTAGAGACGAGTTGGGTGAGAGCCTTCTCGCTGCCCTGAAACTGGCTCGGAAAACAGCCGATCGTCTCTCTGGGTGAAGGAGACGCTTGGCGAGTCGATTCTGGAAAACGAGCCAATGCTTATCCCGAGGTAGGTGGGGAGCGCGTGGCGATGCTTCTTGACTTAAATATATAAGTGAGGGGATTGTGGATGTACGGGTTATTCCAATCCCTATGTTAGACTTGCGGTCTTCTCGATGATGAGACTTGACCAAGAGGTGAATATTTTCTCGAGTGGAACTTCACATTGGTATTCCTCAATGATGAGGGTTATCTCTGTTTTTATTCAGAAAACTGAGATAGGGCGTTTCTTTGGAAGAAATTGGTATGAGAGTGGGTCTCGATGCAACTGGTTTACTCTTCTCACTAATCAAAGGAACAACATCGGGAAGGAAAATATCGCTTGGTTCCACTATCTTCTTGATTCCCTGTTTTACTCAGGGATTGCTCTTCTCTCGATTGCTCCTCCGCTTTTCTCCTCATTTTTCCAGATCGAACTATATATACGTCAATTATTCCCTGGGGAAGACGAGGGCCCACCTTTAAGCCTCTCCCCTAGGGCATAAATTTTCAACGTTGTGACCATTCGTCCTTCTGGTCTACGTACGGAGAAAGTGAAATTTCGTCTATTTGTCAAAAAATAGACATAAACAATAGGAGCGGACAGTGAGCCTGTTGATCGATTTTTTATTCTTGGGGCAGCGGGGCAAAGAGAAGGGTGGTAAAGTAGCGGTCCATATGGAACGTAACCGTTTACGCTGTATAAACAAACTAGCGTCTGTTTGTCCTCGTGATATTTATTTCGCCACACTAGGATATAGTAAAATATTAATATAAGACTTTTTTTAGAGCCCATCTCTGATGACTATCTACTACAGCAAAATTCGCAGTAAGCACTTTACAGGCTAATACTAGGCTAGATAAAAGAAAGGCATAAAAAAACAAAGAACAAAAATATAAAAACCTGAGGCAAACAAACTCAGAATCAAAAAAGTAATAAGAAGGAAGCACGTTCCGGCGTCACCGGAAGGCCCGCCTTCCCTTTTAAGCAGCAACATGCGATCTACAACAGAGTGAAATAAAATGGAGAAGGCCAGCCTCATACAAAGCAAGACAGTCCACAGGTCTGTAGTACACCAACTCGTTCCGAGTACAAAAGACAAGTGGTACCGACCCCGTTCGTCCCAGTACCAGGACAGGTAACGTGCGTGAAGATGACTCAGACTGGGACATTCAACAAGATGTGCCGAACAGTCTTGGGGACAACGCAGTCGTCACAATAAAGTGCAAGCTAGCGGTGCGCGCCGTGAGTGTGCGCAATTCATAGACGACAGAAAAAACCTGATACCGTCGCGGTATCAGGGGGAAGTCCGTGGGAATAGCCACAGCGCAATGGCACTCAACTTTAAATTGGCCTCGGCCGTCTCCCATTTTTGGCAAGCCGCACGGAAGGCTGCCTTGATTCTTGTAATACAATCGGTGTGATAAAGAGGTAAACGCTAGACTGGTCGCCTAGTCTTCGAGTAATCTTTGGAGCCCTCATCGGCGTGCTCATTCAACGCATTCCCACATCTCCCGGAACCCAGCAGATTTTATAGACATCCGCCCGGCTCGGCGAAACCCTGCTGTCAAGGATACCACGAGCAAAGTGTGATGATTCCAATGCCCCGAGAGCACTCGGGGGTGCGATAGGAGATGCTAAATATAACAGGGCACGAAGTGTACTTCCCGTATCGAGCGGAGTATCGCAACCAGCCGGGACGTCAAAACAGACGGAGCGCCTGGTAGAGCCTCGCTGACTTCAAATACAGGGAATACGGCATGGAAACTGACCCCCTCCTGCCGGTTGGAGCAATCCGTATACACTGACACGGATCCATCGAGACACTGTGCTCCCAAAAGGCCGAAGGCAACACTCCCGGCGCTGTGGAAGCTTAGGGAGGAGAGGCGTGGCGACAAATAGTCAAATGTAGTACCCTCTACCGTGGTTTCCTTGGAAAAACCAGAAGCACCATCAGCCCGAGAGCTACAACGACCTCTCGAAGGAGTTTCCTAGCCATAAATCTAAAGGGATTAGCGAAATAGTCGCCGTCGAGATCAGCTGCGGTAATTTAGGCTGTTGGTGACTGAGGGAGGTGCCGGGCTCGCGCAAAATGCACTGTACATGGCGCAGAACGAGTGGCATCGACAAGTAGGCTCTCAATGGGGGACAGGGAGAGGAACTGCTCGCCAACCAGAGACCAGTGTGGTGGATCGAGTCTACCTACCGCAATACACGCTCAACTGGGGACGAAAAAAACTCGCATACGTAGTCAAACTTCGAAAGAACAAAGGATCAATTAAGAAGTAAGAGAGTAGAGTAGCCCTATCAGCATCACATGGGCTGAACGTCACATAACGAAGAATGTCCATGGCGAGGGTACAAGAGAGCCTAAGGCTCCCAGGTGAGGCGTCGATCGAAAACAAGAACAATGACAAAAGTGCGAATCCACCACTTCCAGGCAAATCCCGCTTAGGAACAAGTCAGGGTAGAGTCGTGTGTGGCGGAAGATTTACATCGCTTTAGTAGTGGCTAAGAAAAACTAAAGCCTGTGCGCTTCGCGATAGCGAGAGGGTTGTGGTTCAATTCATGTTGGAGTAGACGCTAAAATAGTTGGCATCCAGGCCGCACCAAAAGAGATCGGAAGGTCGCTGACTTAGACAGGTGGCCTCCGCTATCCAGAAAAAGGCTAATTTAACATTTACAATTTTCTCCATCAATTTGCACACTCAAGTGATTAGAGAGATTGGGTGGAAACCGGCCGTGATAGAGTGATATCTTCGCGGGTTGCAAAAAGCGAGCAGAGTAGCGATTCTGGGAGGATACTCTCTGTCCAGATCGTGTTGAATAAATCTAACAAAGTCCATGCCACGCTCACCCTCGTGGTGCAGCATAACGTACGAGACGTCGTCCGGACCAGGGTTGGTGTTTGCGCACGAAGCGAGAGCGGAACGCAACTCACTCAATATAAACCTGTCTTTGAAGGGTAGACGATTTCCGTCCCTGGAAGTAAAGTCCAGTTGTCGTCCTTCCACGATATCAAGACGTGCATTGAATGCTGGCGGAGCAGCATCCCGGCCATAGAATGGAGAAAAAGCGGTAGCAAAGGATTCAGCCACGGACGCGAAGTCCGAGATTGCGGTCCCATTCTCATGGACAACGGGTGAAGGGTCGTGCGACAACTTGGCTCCAAATCCTTTTGACTCTCCTCCACACCTCTGCTAGATTGATCTTTTCTTTACGTGAAGACACGTTGCCCTCCAGGAAGAGCAGCGGGCGTGATTCTGCAGCTGCACAGCTACTGCCTGAAATGAGGTATTCAAAGAAAAGGGAACAATGGAGACATCATGCCGGGTGTAAATGGCGCATCTTCCTACCCGACCACCATCCCTTCGGGAGTGAGGTCGCAAAACCCTTATACTTCGGGAGGGTGGGCAGGGAGCACGTGCCCAGCCTGTTGCCTGCCAAAACAAAATACTAACGAGAAACGGGAGGATACGAGACTGTGCAGCTACTCCGTAGCAGTTGGCCCGGAATCCGCGGCATTTCCATTGAAGGAATTGCCGCGGACTCCACTGTAGCGTACAAGAAGTGCAGGCGAACGGCTTAAAATTTTAGCTTGAATGAGTCGTTTTTGAGCCTCACGATGGCCGAGTGGATTCGCCGTGGGAGCTGTTCGCAACTCGCCTGCGCTATAATTTTCATTTGCCCCTTTTCCTACTCTACTCTTTTTAAAATGGTGCCCAGCCCGGGGGAAAAGGGAGGGGGGTGAGCGTTAGCCCTCGGATAACATTTCCAAACGGGTCCTCTTCATTTCTCTATTCACGCTCCGCTTCTAGAAGGGGGGGTTGCTTTGCGTACGAAAAGTGCAGGCGAGCGGCTAAAAAGTTTCACTTGAATGAGTTTTTTTTGAGACTCACGATGGCTGAGTGAATTCGCCGCTGGCTAACAGTAGTCCAGCGACGCGGGAAGCTGTTCGCAACTTGCTTACGCTATTATTTTTTCTTTGCTCCTTTTCCTACTCCCCTCTATCTAAACCGCCTAGCGTGGAAGAGATGCAGGAGCTCTTTTCGAAGCGAAGACTCTCTCGAGAATTGCCGTACACCTCCGGGAGGTAGAACTCCGGCGCTGTTAGGGGGATAATGCACTGAAGGAGCTGTCGCATTCGATGACTTATCAGGGAGGTTGGGTTCGCCATGCGTCTTTTCCTCCCTACGCCTCAAAACCTTAGGCAGGCAAGGCGGCTTTAGAGGATCTAACGTCTTGGAGTCCCCGAATCTAGCACAGGATGTGAGCGTAGGAGCCGAAGCTACTTTGGTGCTGTCTTAATATTTTGAGGCACCTTTAGGAACCATAGAAAACGGCCTCACTACCAACTTCAGGGGTGTTGCCTTGTGTGAGTCTGACGATTCGATTTGGCGCTCGGCTGTTTCGCCTTACGAGATACGGCCACCCTGGGGGAAGGGGGAGAGCCCTGGTTTTAGCCAAGGCTTGGTTTGAACCCTTTGTGCAGCCAGCTATAATAGTGCGGCGCCTAGGGTTGTTAGAACCCGTAGGAGCGTTCTGAATAGGCGCGAAAAAGACCGTGTTCGTAGGCCTGGATCGGCCAGGAGCAGAGGGTGTCTTTTCTCCAGGCAGCACCGTCACACCAGTACCGAGTCCTTAGCCACGTGAAATGAGAGACAATCCGTGGCCTGAACGGCCAATATTTCCTTCTCAAGGAGATACGTACCACATTGCTTTGAAGAAGCGGGGTGCGGCTCTCCGTAATGGACACACTTGGTCACACACGATTTGGACTTATCGTGTGCGGCCTTGAAGCCAATTACACAGACTTCGTGTAACCCAGACTTTGCATGTATATGGGAGCGATTCACATAGGCAAAGTGGTGGCAGTAGTACCACCTCCGCGGCAGGGGCAGGTATGCCTTCACGCACTAGTGATAACAACCAGCACGCACCAACTATGGAAGCTTGTCACAGTTGAACGTGACCTAGAGTGTAGAGATGGGTCTCGAGGCCGCTCCCTGTTTTCTTATCACACGTTCGACCTTGACCACTCTTCAGCAAGCCAGCTCTAAGATCATGTCATCTATGGGGTAGTCAACAAGTTCCCTAGCATAAACCACTCCTTACACGAAGTTCATGGTAGCATGGGGCGTCACACTCACAAGCGTTCCATCAAGTGTCCGAAAGGCACTAATCATTGCCTCCTCGGAGGGATCCGATGTATTCGCAAGAAGGAACCCGTCTGAGAAACGGGTCACCTTTGGCTTTCTACCAGTCAGGCTAGCTATTGCTCTTTTTTGCTGGATCATGTTGCCCCTTGGCCAACATGCTGCAATCAGTTGAGGGAATAACCAGAAAACATTTTAAGCTAGCGGGCTCGAAAACGCCAGGTAGTCTCTGACTGAGGGGCCCTGACCCAATCGAGGGTCTGCTCTGCACACTTGCGAGTTTGGTCTTTGTCTGGGAGTCCCTACCCGGAAAAGCACCGGAGGTTGGAGGTTTGTAGAGAGGCGCAAGTTGCGTGGAGGTCACGCTAATCTCTGTACTATAAACTAATTTTTAGAGTTAAGTTCGAAATAAGTTAGAGTGAAAGTGTTTCTGCTTGTTTATTTATGTGGTTGTTTTGTTATTATGTTATGTGTGTATGAGATAGGCGTTCTAACCGTTGTTAGCATTATTTGTTTTTCTGCTATGTTCATAACTCGAATTTCTATGATTTTTGTAGCATAAATTTCGTATATGTATCTGTTGTGTGAGTTCATGTTGCTTGGTTATTTATTTGTGTATTTTCTCTTCTTTATTTATGTTATTTTTTCCTTTTTCACTCATTTGCACTTTTTGGTTAGTTTTGTCATTCCTTGTGAGTATTAAGTCCAATCCGGTGAGTTTTGTCATTATTCGTGGAATTTTTGCCACAATCGGGTTTCCTTATTTGGTTTACACGTACAAAACTCTCAAGAGCGCATACATAAATTAATACTGCAGCCAATAATAAAAGTCAATGATGGGCATAATTTAGTTATGGCGCACACACACACACGCAAACACATTTTGTTCGCATTTAAGAGTTGCAGTTCCTGCATCCGAACGCTCTAAATAACCTTAAATACTTAGTATACAGCAAAAATTCTTACTTGATGTATTTATTATAATATAGTAACACACTCCGTGTTCTCGGGAGGAATCGCATTTGACTCAAAAATACCTCGAAGATAAGCATTTTGAAGTCTTATAAAGTTCTATAATTGGTTCCCAGTAAATCAGGCCTCACAGTTCTTTACTGAATGAATGCATTTTTCGAAGTCACTTGAACCGTTCCCTCCTTTACCTGGGAGCGACATGTAAATACCAAATGAATTTCGTCCAAAAACTCTGAGCAGCTGAAAATAAAAATCTTGATGGCGACGAAATACCGGTATCGGGATGAACTTGCTTCAACACCTTGTAGATATGGATGCTGTAATTTTCCTTCCTCCTCCTTCTTATCGCCCTTAGCAATGGACTTTTGAGCCTTGCCGGCTTACTTCGCAGCCTTTCCAAAAGTTTTAGGGGCCATGTTGTATTTTTTTTCGATGAATTTGAATTAGGAATTGATTTAAGGGGGTAGGTGTGCGCGCGCGTGTGTGTGTGTGCGTGTGTGTGTGTAGGAAATAATTTCCGTAAAGAGTCATTTTCGTCCTTCAGTCGTTGGTATTTATTTTCAGTATCCTCAGTGCGTTCCGTAACATGGTGAATTGTTTTTACCTATGTTTCTTATTCTTTTTCTTCCTTGGGGCCGGCGGGGCGGTTTTACTGTGCCCCGGCCTCTCGTTCTTCCGTTGAGGGCTTGGGGTTTTCGATTTGCTCTTCGTGGCACGAGTGCGAGTGCGTGGGTCCTCGTCACTGTCCTAAGAGGCTGATTCTTCTTCTTCGTCTTCTTTCTCCTCCTGATCTTCAGATTCCTCCGAGGAAGGGGTTTCTTGAATTGCCTTCTCGAGACCAGATTTCACCCGGTTGTTGCTCCTGGCCACTGTATCTTTGAAAATCCTCGAGCACTCTGGGTTGTCGGGAATTTTCACTGAAGGTAGTCCTTCAGTAAGGCATTCAAAACTTCGTTGTAACAGCCTGGCTTGACTGCATTAGTAACTTTAGCGTGTGTGATACAGATCAGTATCTTAGCGCTTAGGTCACTCGAAATGTTTAGTGGAGTTGCATGTTTTTAAAAGCTCACATCTTTTCGCGGCGGCATCGTCGTAAGTGATTTCTTTGGCCTTCCTCTGTTCTTCTTCTCTCCTCTTTATGATATATCTTCTTTTAGGGCAGTTTAAGGCCATGGTTTGGTGCTCTCCTTTGCAATTGCGGCACTTCTTTTTAGTGCTTTCGCACTTGTCTAAACGGTCGCCCTCTGTGGCGCATTCACTGCACCACTTTTTTTCTTCATCTGGCCAAGTTGATGTAGTTTGTAGCATGAAAAACACATCTGAATGCTATTGAACTTTTCTTGCTGGATGTTATCGCCAGGTATTCTCATGTTAAATACTAGTATTCCGTTCTGTATCGATTTCGTGGGTGTGTTCGCGAAATTTGGTTATTTCACGAACTTGTGCCCAGGGATTGCTCTTGCTGATCTCCTTGAGCTCCTCGGGCGTATGCTCACCCACCCAGCTTTCCACTTTGCGGCAGATCACGCTTCGGTTGGTTGCCACTTGTGGAGGGGTCTTTGCTTCAAGTCCAGTGTTCTTGGGGATCCTCGCCCCATCTTCCGATAGGAGCTGGTCCACTTCCTTTGTCTTGGCACATGAAGCGATGAACCCAGATGAGACTTCAATCAGTATCACCAGTGCTACCTTTAATTCGAGGTAGAGGGTTTCGCAGAGTTTCCTTTTTTCGGGGTTCTTCATTCCGGGGATGGTCCTTAGGGAGACCCTCTTAGTGAGGGTCTGCATAGTCTTCCACGTCATTCTTTTATGTCCTCTTGTGTTGTCTTCTTTTCTGAAACCAAAGTGTAAATTATGGTGTTTTGCGTGAAAAAAAAGAAGTTATGAGGTGGTAAAGGAGGTAACGGTTAGTGGAGGTAAGTTCGTGATTAAGTTAAAAAAATGAAGTAAACGCCCCCGTCAATTTTCCAGTTGGTTCCCCGCTCAGTTGCTGCCAGGATGATGGGTGATGGATGGACGGGATGGATCTCGAATAGGAACCTCAAGAGGGATGACTTATGGTGGACTTGATGGAAGTAGTGGTCGAATCAACTGCCACTGAAGTTTTGACACCCCCTCTCGGGTACTTGCGCCATAACCGCATCCAACTTCATAGAGACGGGTGTTACTTCCCTCTATGATGCTGGCCGGGTCCCCCGGGCGATGATGATCTCTCCTCCGTCCGGGACTCGCAGTTATGCCCCAGTTTCGAGAAAATTTCTAGCTTATACTTCCGCTGTGGGCTAGTCCTCAAACTAGTTTTCACATAATCCCTTAATTATGTCAGTTCAAGTGGCCGGCATAGTTAAAACGAAATCAATGAATGGCAGACATCCGAGCAGGTTCCCACTCAGGACGATGAACGGGAGCAGTGAAGTGCTTAAGCTCTCATTGAATTATGAATCCTCGGTGAAGTAAATAATATTATGTCTTTCTGAAGTGTGAAGCAAAATCCACCAAAAGACTTCCAAAATAGGCTCTTTTCTATGTAGGCGGAGGTCAAAGTCCGTTACTAGGCAAGTAAAAATGCTTTATCAGTAGGTAGTCAGCAGTGCGTATGAAGCGAATATTCAGCCGTCCTTGAGACTACTGCTTCGTAGAAAATGGGCCGGTTCATGCTGACTGAGTTCACAACATCCCTTTCACTTTATATAAATATATATATATATATATATATATATATATATATATATATATATATATATATATATATATATATATATATATATATATATATATTAATATGGTCACCAGTGTTATGATTGAGGAACGACACGGTCACTAGTTATGGTTTAGGTCACCAGTTGTAGGAAGCAAATGACGGGCACCAGCTTAGGGGCACGACAAGGTTCTAACTTTTGAGTGATGGGTGTTGTTATTATGATTTATTAAGTGGTAATTTATTAATATGACTCCAAAGATCAATAATTACTAAGTGTTCTTTTGCTTGGCTGGGCTTACCGAAGGCTTAAGGCAAAGATGGACTTACGAAAATAAACACTTTATTTAAATAACGAAAGTTATATTATAAGCGGCGCGATTGCACAGCGTATTCGACCGAAGTCTAGTATGTCTAAGTATTAACCGAGCGAATACGGGATGAAGGCGAGACAAGACTCGGTGATTAACCGGGAGCGTGAAAGCTAAGTAATAATAGCAATGGTTATCCGACTAATAACACTGGTCAACAAATTTTATCTTTTTTTTCTGCTTACTTAAGTTTGAGACCCGCTCTGGGAAAATTCGGGGTCACTGAGTTTAAAAATGGCAGTAGTTTTCTTCTATCTCGTCAAGTTTTTATTTATGGACTGGTTCATATTGGTCTCACTTATAGTAGCAGGCTATCTTACGCCTAAGTGAACGGAAGTGGAGGCGTTTGGTATTCTTCTTATTTTATTTTATCTATGGATTTAAACTTCTCTCCATGCACATCTAGATATATAAAGCAATTGTGTATGATGTAATTTTGTGTTTTTTTCAGATTTGTTTTATGAAATAACATTCAGTAGTTTAGCCTCATTACGAAGGAAATGTTTAAATCCTCCTGACTCGTTTTGCTGTATATGTGGTTGTTTTACTGCACAAACTCAAAGAATGAACATTAGTATCTTTGTGAAAAGAGCATAGTTGGATTACTTTAAAATTTAATTAGGTAATCAAGATAAACCGTGGGCCCCGCACAATGTTTGTAAACCATGTGTCGAAAATCTACGCCAATGGATAAAGGGTACAAGGAAACAACTAGGATTTGGTGTAGCGGGAGCCAAAAAAAACATGTAAACGATTGTTACTTTTGTCTCACAAAGACTTCTGGTTATAGCAAGAAAACGAGACATAAGATAGATTGCCCAAATTTTGATTCAGCAATTTGTCCAGTGCTTCATTCAGATGAAATTTCAGTACCTGTATTCAAGGAACTTCTTTCACTGGACGATGTAAATGATATACGTGAATCTGATGTAAGCAATGAACTTAAGAGTGATCCAGGCTTTGTACATACATCGACCCAATAACGTGGAAACTTCAGCCAATTAGAACTGAATGATTTAGTTAGAGACCTAGGCCTGTTAAATGAGTTAGCAGAAGTGTTAGCTTTTACACTTAAAGAGAATAATTTGTTCCAGGAAAAAACAAATGTAACTTTTTATCGGAATAGGGAGAGAGATCTCTTGGCATTCTTTAAAACTGAAGAAGATTTTGTTTACTGTTGTGACCTGGCGGGACTGTTAAACGCGATGGGTGTTTCAGAGTATGATCTAAGTGAATGAAGACTTTTTATAGATAGTTCAAAGAAGTCTAAAATGTGTGTTACTTCATAATGGAAACTTGTTCAGTGCGATTCCTATTGGTCACTCTGTGCACTTAAAAGAGAAGCATGAACACATAAGATCTGTATTAGATTTACTCAAATATGATGAACGCAAATAAATAATATCCGTGTTTCCTGTGTTTATGGGACAGCCGAGCCAAGGACAAACATTGGGAACAGAAACTCTGGCCAGTTAGAGAAAGTTTAACTGTTGGGGAGAACAATATTATACACCAACCATTTGTTGAGTGAGAGAAAATCATCTTCCCACCCCTTCATATTAAACTAGAACTGATGAAACAATTTGTGAAAACTCTTAATGTGGAGGGTGACCGTTTCAAATTCATATATACAATATTTCCTGGCTTAAGTTATGATAAAATAAAGGCTGGACTTTTTGATGGGCCACAAATCAGAAAGTTAATGGAAAACCAAAACTTCTCGAGTTCGATCACTGACATAGAAAAAGGTGCATGGGATTCATTTGCGGCTGTTGTGGAAGGATTTCTTGGAAATAAAAAAGGCTGCTAACTACAAGGATTTGATAGAGACATTACTTACTAGCTCCACTTCTAGGAGAGGGCTTGTGTAGGGTGCGAGAAGTTCAGGCGAGCGTCTTAAATGTTTTGCTTGAATGAGTCTTTTTGGGGACTCCAGATACTCTCGCAAGCGAAAATTTCTTTCATGAATGTATAGATATGTGTACGATTGCTTGTGTTTACTCCATTATATTAGAAAAATAACCTGTGTGTATTTAGTAATACGAGCAGGTGATGCTATCTTACAATGCATTCATCCTTTCAAATTCTGTTGACATTTTAAATTATGATTTGAAGCTATAACACTTAGGAAACTATCCTTACCGAGTAAATACATGCAGTACTAGGTAAAATAGTAATATGCTGTAGAATGAAAACCTAATGTGTTGCAAAACAAGGTCTGCTGACCAAAAAGTCCCCTGCCCTCACTTATTCTGATTTATGTCCTTACAACTTTGAAAACTTTTAATAATTCCCAGAGTAACCTTGGGAGGACCTTGGCAATTATATCATTCGAAAGAGAATGTAAACACCTTAAGGGTTTCAAATTTCGTTAGAATCGACCGAAAAGTTATGATGTTATTGCCAAAATGCTAATTCCCTGGCTAATCTTGGGTGACTTTCGCAATTATATTATTTGGAAGAGAATGTAAAACAATATAAGGGTTTCCAATTTCGTTAGAATTAGCCGAATAGTTATGATGTTATTGCCAAAAGAAATCTAATTCTAGGGCTAACCTTAGGAGGACCTTAACAATTGTATCATTCGGAAGAGAATGTAAAATAACATAATGGGTTCAGATTTCGTTAGAATTCGCTGAAGTGTTACAATGTTATTAAATAAAAGCAAAACGTGGACCGACCGACATAATGCAATGCACAGTCGCCCCTGACTAAAAAGTCACAACTTTCTAAAAAGTTTATTAAAAAGCAGAACTAAATTATATTAAATATATATATATATATATATATATATATATATATATATATATATATATATATATATATATATATATATATATATATATATATATATATATATATATATATATATATATATATATATATATATATATATATATATATATTTAATTAAAATTGCGGGCCTTAACTTTTTCATACCTTATTTATGGAATTGGAAAGGCAAAAAAATGGTCACACCCTAATTGCATAGTATAGAATAGTATATCATAGTATAATATAGCATATTATTGCATAGTGGTATTTATTATATTATAACATAGTATAACATGGCCTAGTATATTATAGCATAACATAGTATAGTATAGCATAGCATAGCAAAACATAGTATAGTAAAGTATAATATAGTATAGTGTATGTAGTATAGTATCTCCTAGCCTAGTATAGCCTAGCATATCCTATCCTAGTATTGTCTAGAATTGTATAACATTTTATAGCATAGCCTAGTATAGTATCGAATAGTAGCCTGGCAAAACCTAGCTTACCGTAGGATAGCATAATAAAGCAGCATAGTATAGACTAGCCTAGATTGCCTAACATAGTAATCCTGCCTAGCCTAGCCTAGTATAGTATATTATAGCATAGTATAACAGAGTAGATTATTTCATAGCATAGCCTACCATAGTATACCCTCTCCTATCATCGGATAGCATAGTCTAGCCTAGCCTAGCTTAGTATAACCAAGTCTAGCCTATGATTCCCTATAATAGTAGAACTTACCATACCATACTATAGCGTAGCTAGCATAGTATAGCCTATCCTTACATAGTATAGCTTAGCCTGGCATAGTATGACTTAGCCTAGACTAATCTAGCATAGCCTAGTAGAGAATGTATAGTATGGCTTATCTTAGCCTAGAAACCATAATAGACTAGTACAGCCTAGCATATAGTACAGCCTAATCTAGTACAGCCTAGCATATATAGGATAGTAAAGCTTACCATAGTATAGCCTAGACTAGAATAGTATAGTATAGCATAGCCTAACCTAGTATAGTTTAGAATAGTATTGCCTAGCCTATCCTCGTATAGATTAGGCTAGCCTAGCCTTGCAAAGCCTAGCATAGTATAGCCTATTTACCATAGCCTATCTTACCCTAATCTAGCTTAGCATAGTACAACCTAACCTAGCCTAATATGAACTAGTCTAGCATAGTATAGCCTAGCTTTGCATAGTATATCGTATCCTATTCTAGACTGGTATATCTTGGTATAGCACACCCAACCATAGTCTAGCCTAGCCTACCCTAGCTTAGCATGGTACACTATATATAATCTAGCCTAGTACAGGCGGCCAATGTTGCCAATATTCCGCAAAACGCGCTAGATTTGGCGCATGTTAGCATTGCTTAGCGCGAATTATTTTTATTTGACGCAAACGCGCTATTTTAGCGTGTTTTGGCGCGTTTTTGCAGTTTTAGATTAGATTCATTTGATAATTCATTTTCCATCGAGACCAAATCTGTTTCAGGGCTGCCAAAGTTTGTACGTTCCTACAAAATTGCTACTATTTACCTCCTAGCTGCTGTACGCTTATACAGGACCCTGGCTTACAGTATGTTACGATGTCTAATATTTTTGGTAAGTTTAAAAATGTTTTTGAAGTGGCTGAGAATGCCATCAATAAGCATGTAAACCACTATTCCCAGTGCTGATTAGTTTTGCCGCAAATTGTGTTGAGTGAGCATTCTTTTTTTCGAGTGGTTAAAACAAGTGGTGTTTTTAATTCAATACCCCTTAAAATGAGTAATATTCCCAAGGTTTCCGAATAAAATGGCTTCAAAACCCAGACTATAAAAATTAGCTTAAAAAAGTTGAAGGAGGCCAAAGTGTTTTTGTGTATATTGCAAATGTTCAATCACAGCCAAACTAAGTGATATAGAAAGACATCGCAGCACCACTAAGCATAAAAGTGCAGAATCTCCTTTCAGTTCTCAAAGACAAACTAAATTACCATTCATTAGTAATGCTGAAGCGAACACTAATAAAGAAATAGAGGGGCGCATGTCCATGTGTATTGCTCAGCACTGTTCGATAAAAACTGTAGATCATTTAACTGAATTATGCAAAGAATGCTTTAATGAAAAATCAAAAAACATTATGCTAAAGCGAATGAAATGTACAGAAATTCTGAGAAATGTTCTTGGACCTTATTTTAGAAATGAATTAAAAGAAGATATGAGAAATGAAAAATATAGCCTAATTATAGACGAGTCTAATGATATATCTGTCACGAAACTTTTAGGTATTATTATCAGGTATTACTCTCAAACTAGAAAACAAATTATTGTATCCTTCTTGGATTTGATTGGATTGTAGAAATGCAATGCTGAAGCAATTTGCAATGGAATTAAGGAAAGCTTAAAGGAACATTCCCTTAATTTAAACAACTTAGTTGGAATTGGTAAAGACAACGCCTCCGTCATGACGGGAATTAACAATGGCGTCTATGCACTCTTAAAAAGAGAAGTTTCCCATTGACCTATTAAATGCATTTGTCATTCTCTTCAACTTGCAGTGTATCATGCTGCAGCCGAATGCTTACCTATGCATTTAGACTTCATGATTAAGGAAACTTATAACTGGTTTTTGCATTCCTCTGTCCGTTAAGCAAAATATAAGGTGCTATTCACCTCAATAAACGACGGTAATTTACCGTTAAAGCTTGTCTCGCCTGGTCCGACCAGATGGCTCCCAATAGAAGTTGCTGTTTCAAGAATTTTGGAACAGTGGGTTGAATTGCGTTGCCATTTCAGTATAGCCAGGAATGAAGAAAGATGCTTTACAGCTGAAGCTCTATATTTTTTGTTAAACGACAAAAAAAACTTTGTTTTTCTGGTGTTTCTGAAACAAATACCTCTTCAAGTTCAAAGGGTTGATAAATTTTTGAGGCGCAAATACAAGATCCGACAAAATTATTGAGTGATCTCCAATTTCTGATAAATTCTATTACTTCAATGAATTTAATACCAGGCAAAAACGTCAGCAAGATGAGTGACTTCGGGATTTCCTAGACCCGAAACCCTATCTTTGTTATCAGTTTGAAAATGAAATTCGCAATGCAACTTTCTTCAACAAGCAGAACCTGAAATACGCGAAAGATGCATTAAATTCGTCCTTAAGCTTGTGCAGCAAATTAAGCAGCGACTACCAGATAATGTAAAAGTTCTAGAATCCCTGAAAACTTTTAGTACGACTGAGTGTCTTAACCCCCATCAAACCTCCAATTGTAGACCTTGCAAAACATTTTTTATGAAAATGATGAGACCATAACTAAAATAGATTTTCAATGGAACCAGCTACGGAATGTATCCTGGATTGAAGTTTCGAACACCATTTCATTCTGGATATAAATTGTGGTATAGGGCTTCTGTGAGGGAAAAATCCGTTCAGAGAACTCTCTGATTTAGCATTAAGACTACTTATTTTGCCGCATTCCAATGCCGATGTGTAAAGACTCTTTAGCGCCATGAACATTGTTCATTCAAAATTGTGCAACCACATAAATTTAAAAACATTGAGAGAAATTTTCTCTGTAAAATATGGTCTAAAGCGTAGTGACAAATGCTGCTTTAATTATAAATTGCCAAATGATATCTTGGGGAAAATTGGAACGATGAATGTATATGACACCTCGACATCAGAAGAAAAAAGTGACGAAGACTATAACGATTTGGAAGAGAGCAGTGATTTAGAAATCTTGGATTCGGAGTAAATTAAAGGTAAATTGCTTTACATTCATTTGTTTAAAACTGATTCTAGGTTTCAACGTATTGCTTTAACTTTCCTATTTTAGCACTTTTAACACAAGTTTGGGGATTTTTAGCGCGTTTACATTTGAAATATTTGGCAACACTGGCTATACCCTGGTATAGCCTATCTTAGTATAGCCTAGCTTAGCCTAGTTCACTGGAGCCTAGCCTATATATTCTATCCTATTCTAGCCAAGTTAACATATTCTAGCCTAGACTAGACTAGCCTAGTATATTATATCATAGCCTACCTTACCCTACCGTACCCTAGACTAGACTATTAGATCTTAGCCTAGGCTTGCATAGCATGCATAACATAGCCTAGTCTACCCTAGAAGAGCTTCGCTTATCCTAGCCTGGTATAGCGAAGCCTAGCCTAGTGAGGCATAGCTTAGTATATCATAGCCTAACCTAGCATACCATAGCGTAGCCTAGCCTAGTATAGCCTTTCATGCCCTGCCTAGTCTAGCATAGCATAGCCTAGCCTAGCATTAACTATACCAGGCACATGTATAGCCTATATTATACTATTATACCCTAGTAAAGCATAGCTTATTATTGTCTGGCCTAACATACTATATGCAATCCTAGCATAGCATATTATAGCCTAAATTAGCATAGTATATCTTACCCTTGTACAATATATCTTAGCATAGCTTAGCATAGTATAGCCTAGCCTATAATGGCTTAGCAAAGTATAGCCTAGCCTATAATAGCTTAGCATAGCATAACCTATTCTAGGCTTGCCTAGTAGAGTATAGCATATTATAGTCTAGTCTAGTAGAGTATCGGCCGAAAAGTTATGATGTTATTGCCCAAACAAAATAATTCCCGGGCTAACGTTGGGAGGACTTTGCCAATTATATCATTCGAAAGAGAATGTAAAACAACATAATGGTTTTGAATTTCGTTAGAATAGGCCGAATAGTTATGATGTTATTGCCAAAATGAAATAATTCCCGGGCTAATCTTGGGAGGATTTTGGCAATTAGAGCTTTCGAAAGAGAATGTAAAACAATATAAGGGTTTCAAATTTCGTTAGAATCGGCTAAATAATTACAATGTTATTGCAAAAACATAAGCTGAAAGCAAACCGGAGACTGACAGACATAGTGAGATGTAGACTCGCTCGCGACCTGACTCGCACGCGACTAAAAATGGATGCATATTTGAAATCAGCACGTCAAAATTAGTTAAAAACAACCTCAAAAACATAAATCAACAAAAAGTGTGTTGACCAGTGTAATAATTACGAGTAGTCTGATCTGATCTCCAACATCTTTTTCTATTCTGATTCTTCTTTATATATGCTCGAAGTACAGAGGGCATGACAAAAAAGGACTCGCGTCCATATTAGGAGTCTCAACTCTCCACCCCTTAGGCGGAGCTAAGCTGCCTGTACACCGTGATACATTTTGGATCCAATGTTTATTCGTGTCATTTGATATGCTTTTCCCTGCATCGCCTCGTACGGTCAGCAGCTGTATTTATTCAGTCTTCTAAGTAAACCTCCATGTCTGATAACTTTATCTCCATACTCGACTTGTGCAGTCTTATTAAATAGGTGTTCGAACGTTTGGCCTTTGCTCCCTTTGAGTCTTACGGTCTTATTCTTAAATACAAATATTTATGTACATTTACAAACAATGCACTATTGAATCTTTACATTACATTTTAGTCAGGCATATTTGGATAAAATAGGACCAATTCGCGTTCACTTTGTGGAGGTGTTCTTCGGGCCTATTGAATCCAACACAAATCCTACTTATTGTGTAGTTCGACCAATACAACTGCATTGCGTAGGAATTCCTTTAGATTAGTTTGCTCGAGGGGCAAATGTAGCTTATGGTTAATATTAACCTTAAATGATATTTCATATCGTTTTAACTCGCCTATACACTTAGAACCGCTTATTCGTATTTTAACGTTGTAAACAACCGGCAAACTTAGTTTTTGGACAAATCCTTTATAAAGTTCGGTTAAATAATACCTTGGTATTTGTACATCCCTTAAAACTTATTAGCTTAACCTGACCAATGGGCAATGAATGCAACACCAGATTGGAAGTTAAAGCTTTCATTTCCCCCAATATTTCATCTTTAGTGCGATCAGAAAAACAGAGGCTAGAATGATATCTGCTGTTACAAGTTAAACAGTTTTATTACTAAAGGTAATTTTGTAGAGCTACAGTGCAAGACGAAATAGGATTGACAATGAAGCCTTACAGATGAGTGTCATATAAATCCTATGAAGGCTTGAAATGGGCATGCACATAATTATGCACATGCAAAACATATAACATTGTATATGCGCCGCGTGTATACCTCAACTCTCCTTTGTCCTTTGAATTCCCTATTCATTTCTCTCTGTTTCATAGTTTCGATCGACCTTGCGAGGCATACCTTAAAAGTTTGTTTATTCGGAGGTTTTTTGTCTTCCGCGTAGCCGAGTGGTCTAAGGGACAGTTTAATTGAGATCAGAGCTGCCCCAGTATGCACGGTTCGAATCCCTGCCCTGTACGGAATTTTTGCGAATTAAGAAATAACATTTCCGAAGGAAAATTATCATATTTTTCTGTATCTTGCGGTTTGCTGGATATATATATATATATATATATATATATATATATATATATATATATATATATATATATATATATATATATATATATATATATATATATATATATATCTTTCTTGTCTTCAGCTTGCTGCCAATGACCGCACCTGTTTTTGAAGTTTATTGGTACAGCTGTGCCGTTTCCCAGAACCTTGGTGATCGCGAGAGGTGTGTAAGTGTATATGCGTGTGAGTGTGTAATTGTGTGAGCGCGTATGCGTGTCAAAATTCATTCTGCCTGTAGCCCTTTATAAGAATAATACATATTATTGTTTACCTGATCAGATAATATATATTATTATCCTTCTGACAAAAATTATATATATATATATATATATATATATATATATATATATATATATATATATATATATATATATATATATATATATATATATATAATTTTTGTCAGAAGGATAATAATATATATTATCTGATCAGGTAAACAATAATATGTATTATTCTTATAAAGGGCTACAGGCAGAATGAATTTTGACACGCATACGCGCTCACACAATTACACACTCACACACATATACACTTACACACCTCTCGCGATCACCAAGGTTCTGGGAAACGGCACAGCTGTACCAACAAACTTCAAAAACAGGTGCGGTCATTGGCAGCAAGCTGAAGACAAGAAAGATACGGACTTTATTACTGTCAGGGGCAATGGCGGCTCATTTATAGGCACTGCAGAACTTCAGCACCCCCTATTTCCATTTGATATTATCGATAACATTCAATATAATGAGTCCTTTTTTTCTTTGAACCTTTCTTTATACTTGTATATTATATAATCCTTAAGCTTAATGTCAGTAGCCATCCCCTACTTTATGAAAAAAAATACAAAAATCCTGGTATATAACTGTGCGCTTCACAGTTCCAGCGATGCAGTGTTTGGCTGTTATGTGCATACTCACATGTCCGAGATAGGAAGTTGCACGCTAGGGAGAGCGATCACTGTGGCTCGCGCAGTGCCAGCCCTGGTGTGCTGGCGTAAGGTAGTGTTACTTTTAGCTTCGGCGTGTCCTGTGCTTAAAAACGTTTATATTCTTGAATGTGATAAAGTGTAGAATTTAATTCATATTTTTCGGTTCTTTTATTAATCAATTAATTGAGTTGCTGAAATTTATCTTGGAAAATAATCTAGAGGATGTTCTTAGTGAAATTATGAAACTGATAAAAATCCTCTTGAAATTCCTATGACTACATCAGAGGTAGAACGCTGCTTTTCAACACTGAAAAGAATAAAAACTTTTCTAAGGAGTACTATGAATTCTGAAAGACTAAATGCACTTGCATTGCTTTCAATGGAGAAAAATATCCTCAGTACTCATCCAGAGATCAAGAAGAAAATAATTAATCTTACGCGTAAATTAAAACAAGAAGAATGGATTTCGTTCTTAAATGAATTGATCAAGCTTGGGCTGTAACAATTTAGGCTATTGATAAGTAAAAAAAATGTTTGATTTCGTTCTGTTTAGGATTTTATCAAGTTTATCTATAAATTTTCTTTATATGTTTATTTCCTTTTACACAATATTAAAACTGTTAAAATAATTATGATGCAGCACCCCTACTAATTTTAGCTACGAGCTGCCACTGATATTTAAAAAAATGGATTCTTTAGGTTTGATACCCTAACATCTTGCCGCCCACGACCAAAAGGTATATTCCGATTTTAATTATACCGTAGAATTCCGTGACGGTAGATTTAAGGTAGACAGGCTTTGTAAGGATAAACCTTCCCGACCTATCTAACAATTATGCAATTACCAAGATTAGACTAAGCACTACGACTAACCGGCTAAGACAAAATGACCCTTCCCAAATACAAACTTAGGGAGAGATCTTTAAGAATAATTGAAAAAACTGTATATATGTAGAAGAGGTGCCGCACCTCCTCCTGGCCTGAACTCTATGACGGGGTCTGGGAGGGTGATGGTGCGCTTTCCCCTCGCCCCAACTCAGCACTACTTTACCTTTTTATTATTATTATTATTATTATTAGCACTTTTATTGTTATTATTCTTTTTTCGTATGATTTTTATATTATTTGTTATTAGAATTTATGATTTATTATTATTTATTATGATTAGTATTAATATTATTAGTATGTTAATATTATTTATTATTATTTAGTACTATTAATTTTATTATTTAGTATGATTTTAATATTAATATTATTTATTATGATATAATATTATTTGTTATTATTATTATTATGTACTATAATTATGCCTCACTTAAAAAAAAACAAATAACAAAATCTGCCTCAGGCTCCTGTAGCCCTACCAGCATGGTCGTTTCCGCCCCCATTCGGAACCTTTCTGCGGGTTCTACTTACTCCGAGCGTTTCTCTGGTAGAGCTGGCGGCACTATAGGATCTGACTAGGCCGCGGATAAAACCAGGGCTCACACTCTTCACCAGCGTAACCATTTCGCGTAAGGCGAAACGGCTGTGCGCTTCCACCGACTCTTTAGACTCACAGGAGGCAACACCCATGAAGGTGATCTTGAGTCGTCTTCAGGGGTTCCAAAAACTGCCCCTGAAATGGGGACAGCACCAAAGGAGCTTCGACTCCTACACCCAAACCAAGGGCTGGGCTGGGTGCCACGGAGGCGGTGGATCATTCGAAGCCACTCTACCCACCTAATGTTTTGAGTTTGAGGGGGGAAAAGACTCGCATGAGGAGCCCAACCTCCCTCGATAAATACTTGAAGGCGACAGCGCCCGGAGTTCTACCTCCCGGAAGCGCTCAGCAATTCGTGTCATCTTCTCTTCGAAGAAGGCCTCTGCATTTCCTCCGAGCTAGGCCTGGAGGGCATATTCCTTCAATGGAATGGCCACGGACTCCGGGCCAACTGGGAGGAGCTGTGGAGGCTCGTCTCGTCCCGTTCCCCATTAACTAGCTTATTGCACGAGGCCATGCTGGGTGCCTGTCTCTGGCCCACTCTCCTGGGGTAAAGGGGTTTCGAGACCCCACCACCACAGAATTGGGGCCGGGCAGGAGGATGCGCCATTTACCCCCGGCATGATGTCTCCGTTCTTCCCTTTGCCATAAATACCTCTTTTCAGGCATTAGAAGTGCAGTTGTACTTGGATATGAGGTTTATTGTTAATTCTGCGTTCATTCCACCGTAAAAATTCTTCGACGTGGAGATTCCCACCGCACCGTGGCACGGTTGCCAAGGCCCTTTCCACTACTCGGAGATTTGAACCGTAGACACCCCCTCTGAGGAGAATACTCAATCAATCCTTGCCGACCTGATCGACGAGCTGGAGATAAGAGTCCTAAATGTGGACGAGTTTACGCATCACTGCCTGATAACTGCTTTATTTACCTGTCTTGAGCTACCATTGTGCTATCCGGATGCACGGCCTGATTTTGGGTTGGATGTAGTCGATGACCTCCATGGAATGATCACTTTCTCACTCAAATATAATTTTTTGAACCGCTGCTGCCTGAGAGGTCAATCTTCCACCACCCAGTCGTGCTTGGCATGGGCGCTGTGGTCCGCAATTCAGGAAACGACTAATTTCATTGTTACCTCGAGTAGTTTTAGACGAGGGATGAAGCCGTTGTGTTCATCTCTGTTAACCTCATCCCGTGGATCTGTCTAATTTTCATAGAACGTCTGGCGGTTTTGCTCACCGGGCGTTTTCTTGGAGGTCAGCCTAATGTGAAACGGTCCTCTAACAGAAACGTTCTGCCTTCGTGTGCTATAAGCGCCGGCCGAACGATTTCACTGTCGGTAAATTTCGTCGAGCTAGGTCTAGGTTCCGTTATGTTTATAAGCACGCCTGCCGCTCTTCCTGAGGGAAGACCCTTCTAGCAGATGTGTGGAAGCAAGTCTGTAATGGTTGAACTACACCATAAGTAGGCCCTGTGCTGGATTCAATAGGCCCGAAAAACACCTCCATAAAGTGGACTCGAATTGGTCCTACTTTATCCAAGTATGCCTGACTAAAATGTAATGTAAAGACTCAATGTTGAATTGGTTTGTTAATGTCTATATATATATATATATATATATATATATATATATATATATATATATATATATATATATATATATATATATATATATATATATATATTTGTATTTAAGTATGAGAATGTGAGACTCAAGGGAGCAAAGGACAAACGGTGTTTTTGGATTAGTACATTCCAAGTTAAGAAACAGATTAGGTACAGAAGAAAGCAGCTGAACTTTTAGCCATTCTTATTTTTTATTTAAGTGTTGTTATTAACGGAACTGTGATACATTTTTTTTCAAATCCAAAAGATAGTAGTATGTAACATTCTAAGTTAAGAAACAGATTAGGCACAGAAAAAGCACCTAAACTTGTGTTTCATCATAAAATGTTAAAAATAAATATGCCTTTATATTCAGATAATATGTAAAGGCAAATTTTTAACATATCAAATGCATATTTTTAAGTTTGATTTCACAGGTTAATTTAGCTACTATCATTTTTTTATTTAAGTGTTTTTAACTTGTTATTAACGGGAATGTGATATTGTTTTATTTTATTTTAGTCATAATTCTCAGGAATATAATACAATCATAAATAAATAAATGGAAATTATAAATTTGTGTAACTATTTAGTATTATTTGCTCGTTTAACCATTTTGTTGCTTATAATATGTTTAAAATTTAAGCCTGCAAAATTCTGTATATTTTTACAGTTTGGAGATATAGAACCAGTCTTTAAGTATGTTAGCTAGCTAATATGTGTGTAATAGTACATGTAAAATGACTATAAATTAGTTAGAATAAATTAATTTACTATTAAAACCGATTAAAACCATAAGAACGCCAATTCAGCGCAAGTTGACTCTCTTGACCTCCGAGCTTTGGCGGCAGTGCAGGAAGATGATCCCGAAATAAAGGAATTTCATTCGCACCTGAAATCGCACCCGTTTCCCAAAGATGTTTAGCTTTGGTGCAAAATAACATGTGGCATGCAGAAGAGCAATCTTCTACCAATTTCACACTCTGTCACACCCTGAAGTCAAATCTTCACTTCGGCTCAAAAAATGGAGGTATTTCTGGCCGAACATGGTCAAGGATATTCGCTCCTTGACAAGAGAGTGATTCCCCTGTCAGTCTTCAAAAGTGAATCGTCACACACAGTTGCCGATTCTTCCCATTAATACTCCTTCGAGGTTGGAAACGATACACATGGATATAGTGTGACCACTCCCACCGTGTACACTGGCTGGACAATCCTACCCCTCGCACAATCGGTATTTGCTGTCATGAATCGACTGAGCAACAATATGGATCGAAACGCTACCGATTCCGTCATAAGTGCCCCAACGGTTGCTTTAGCTCTCTTGGACAGGTGGATTTCCAGATTTGGAGTCCCACTTTATGTGGTAACTGACAGAGGTGCCCAATTAGAATCAGAACTATTCAAAGAGCTGTCTGCCCTCCTTGGTTTCCATCCTCATCGCACCATGGCGTACAGACTGTCCACGAACGGGATGGTGGAAAGGGCACACAAGTCTATTAAGTGCTCAATAATGGCCGTAAACAAGGTTGGCTAGTGGCACTCATAATCGTCCTGTTAGGAATTCGTTCTTTGCCAAATGATTCGGGATTCTCACCACTTACAGCAGTCACGGAACCACACCTTTGTGCCCAAAAGCTCTAGTAGCTTCATCTTCATCGAAGACCGATTCCAAATTCATTAAAGAATTGGCATCCACCATGGTACAAATCGACTTCGCGCAAGCATCCTTAGGATACCTGCACTCGGACCCCAAACCTTTCGTCCCCCGTGACCTCTGGGATGCGACTAATGTGTGGGTCCGAATAGACCACGTAAGGGAATTAGATCTGTTCTCGTTGGAGACTCGGAGACTGCGTGGTCAGCTTATCGAAGTGTTTAAAATACTTCGAGGCTTCGACAATGTAGACTACACTGTGATCTGTGTGGTAAATTTTTCACAAACAGCATCTGCGGTAGCTGGAACGCACTTCCAGTGGAAGTTGTCAACAGTAATTCTGTTGATCAGTTTAAGTCAAGACTGGACAAAGTATTGAAAAGTGGCCGTTTGGGCACTTAAGTCGTTGTACTCAACTGTGCTTGCTCAACTGTTAGTCCAAATGTACCCTACCCTCTTTGAATGGACCGTAAGGTCTCCTAGGATACTTCTTGTCCTTGTAGCTCCTTGTAGCTCCTCTAGCGACCACATCTCTTCTCCCACCACTCTTGTCTCCTCTCCTTTCGATCTTCTCCCTACTCCCTCTGACCGCATTATCTGCCTCAGTTTCTCCCTTTTTATTGAACTTACTCCTCCCTTATTAGGTTCTCCTCCACACCGTTCCGTTCCTACTTCTCCCGTAGCCCCTATCCGCCATCCCCCACTCCCCCCCCATCTCTACCTTCAGACATCGTCTCCACTACACTCCACACAGACTGCAAACCACACTCATCCACACTAGATCCAATCGAAATAGCTACACAACAGACACTTCCAACACTGGCACAAGCAGTGGCAGAAGCCTCAAAGCCGGAACCCAAGGCCCCGAAGCAGAAAACCACCGCGCGTACGTTACGCTCTAACAAACAATGGCGGTATTCTACCACATATCATAGGAAATTTACGAGTCCACTAGACCCGTCTGCTCCAACAACACGCTCGACATAACTTCCGGGGACCACACACACGCTAATAGGTACTCACAGAATCACGAAGCAGCGTCCCAAGGAACGAGTGTGACCCTGTCTGAGCCTTGTCCCCCCTCCGCCCCATTCGAGCTCATACCAAACAATACACACCTCATCAATATATTGATGATTGAAATTAGTGTTGAAAGAGGCAGTAAAACTCAATATATATTTTGCTGCAATGTATATTTACTGCTAACTGCGACCCGTCTTAATGGAACACCCTTTATTAACAGACTTTATGAAACTCCAAGGTGCTCATTTTTATATATCTTTGATTGTCTCATTTTTCTTGCAATGTCAGCACTCCATACCACAACTAGTACTAAACCTAGTGTAGTTAGCTCATTTGAAACTTAACACATTGGCAACGAGGAAACGCAAGAAGAAATGAATGTTATGAATACAGTTACTGAAAAAGGATTTGAAACTGATCTTAGATTATGGCCTAAAATTATTCCTGGAAATGTGTGTGACTCTTGGTTGAAAAAAGGAAGTGCAGAATGTAGACATTGCGATGGTGACTTTAAATAGTCAGCTGTGAAAGAGCTAAACAGAACCCGTCACTGTACAAAGACATTATTCAATCAAACTCATTCATTATCTGGCCAATAAATTAATCTTAAACTACTCTAAAAAAAATGGTAAAGTGTATTGTTCTATTGCAAGCTTATGTCAAAGGTGGAAAGCTTATTCACAATTGGCTTCAATGACTGGAAGAACGGTAGGTATGCCATAGAATTATAGGGGTGCGAAGATGTATCAGAGAGAAAATTCCTTCCAACGCGAGAATATAAATAGCCAATTAAATTATCAACTCAGAACGGACTTCGCCGTAGCGTGACGGCAGAGTGCTGGCATTTGGATTCAAAGACCCGCGATCGATCCTTAGTCTACAATTTTTACGGAAAAAATCCCAGAAGAAAACGGAAAACGCTTTAAGGACGACTCAAGAGAAAACCGATGGCAAGGAAAACAGAAAGAAAACGACTTCAAGGGCTAACTCATCAAATCAACGAGAAATCATCACGTCATCAATAATCAAGGAAAAATCATCTCGTCATCAAGAATTTGGAAGGAATCATCACATCAAGATAAATGCAAGTTAATATGAAGATACATCAAGAAATAAAAATCGAAGATCAAGGACTAACCCAGCCAACTTAAAGAAGAAGGAATCTCAGCCAATAAGAATACCAAGAGTCAGATAAAAGGAAGACAGAATGTTTCAAGGGGCAACTTCATCTCAAGAAGTAAAGAGATTCGATAAATAAGAAAAGTTATAAGGAGGCTTCCCCCATAGAATCTCATGGTAAGTCAGATTAACACGGGAAAAGTATGGTCAAAATGATATATCGAAAGTCTGAGTGACCGAATTCTCTAATCTAGTACAACAATATGAACGTGAATGTGAGTACTGACAAGCAGTATTGATGAGGTGTATCAATAGTTTTAAATCTACTTTGTGAACGCAGGTTAGCCATTCGAAGTAAATATGAGATAATCCCATCAGTACACATTGGAAACTATCTTGGCATTCTTGAGCTGCTGAGCATATACGATAGTTTCTTGTTAGCACATATCAAAAAACACGCAAACAAAAGTAGAGGTCATACCTTCTACTTGTCCCACGCATTTCTGAGGAAATCATTGCAATAATGATCGAAAAAGTTGTCCTCAATAACAGATGAAGTAAAAATAGCAAAGTACTTCTCAATTTCTGTTGACTCTACACTTGATATTTCACACATGGATCAACTTACTTTTACAATATGTTATGTACTGCCTACTACAGGTACGGTTGAAAGGTTTTTACAGTTCATTTCCCTGCTAAGCCACACTGGCAGAGATATTACAACAACTCTTCTTGATTTTCTTAGAGAGAAGAACATTTCAGTTGTGACAACGCCAGCAACATGTTTGGTAAATAACAGGGGACCCAACAGATAATCAAAAATAAGTGTAGTGAAGTTGATTACATACCATGTATGGCTCATTCCTTAAATTTCGTAGCTAAGTGTGCTGCAGAAAGTTGTACTGCTTCAGTGTTATTGTTTGCTCTGATACAAAATATGTACATACTACTTTCTGGTTGCATCTACTCATCGTTGGAGGACACATCGTGAGGTACAACAGACTAATAAAGAAAAGAAGTTGCAAGTTGTCAAAATATTTCAGACACCCGTTGGTCAGCACGAGCAGAAGATATAGCTGCTCTCACTAGAGCAAACAAAGAAAATATCATTGTTCTAGAAGAGCTTTTCTTAGATCAGAATCAGTCAGCTGAAACAAGAGCAGAAGCAAATAGTCTTTTTAAAGGTCTGAAAAAAATTGAAACGGTGCTTCTCCTTGAAGTTTGGGATACCGTATTGGAAAGATTTCAGAGTAACAATATCCAGTTGCAAAAATCTGTGTTTTCCCGCAATGCAACTGTCACACTGATAGAATCTCTTTTACAATTTGCTAAAGACATGAAATCCCAGTTCAATGACTTTGAAGCAAAAACTATGGCTAAATGTGATCCCAGTGGCATGAGTAATGATGCATACTACTCCGACACGCAGCTTATTAGGAAGTACAAGCGTTACCATGGTGAACTATGTAGACTCCGCGGAAGATGTTATGTTGATAGGGAGAGAGGAGTTTAGAGTGACGGCATTCTTGATTATAATTGACAAGCTATGTGCTGACCTACAACAACGCTTTGCTACTTACAGCGTTCTTCGAGAGAAATTTTGGTTTTATCAGAAATCTCAAACAAAACAAAGACTGAACTTAAATCATCAGCTAAAAAGCTTGTGTCTTCATATCCTTTAGGCCTTAGAGGCTGGGTTGGAGTCGAAGCTTTTACAATTTGCACATGTTATTAGATCCATTCTATTTCAGAGAGATTCACCTGAAAGTGCTACTTTATCAAGTGGCACAAGGCTACAAAAGTCATCAACTAGAAATGTATGATAATATATGCCTTCTTTAATCCTGGCATCACTTATTTTAGGGAAGATCGCTTTGAAGTACTCGAAAAATGGCTTGTTATGTTGCAGTGCTTTAGTAAATTGCTTCATTATGCCTAGTTTTATATACAGTGATGGCAAAATGATTTTCTCCTTCTTAACTAGGGGCTCATGAATTACATTATGGCATCCAGGCACCATAGTTTCCCGAGGTGGCCATTCTGAGCATACATAATGTTCTGAGCTGGCCATACTGTTCCACTTGCAAAGGAAACAAATGAACTTGATATATCCAGTTTGTAGCCCATTAAGTAGGGCTACTACTTTCAAGTCCGCACAAATTAGCCACTCATGCTCCTTGTAACTTATGCGATCTATACTAAAAGCAAGTTTCTCTTATGTCTGTCTTAAAATGACTGAGTTAGCAACTGGAAATGAAGGTATGGTGTTCCCTTTGTACAACAGAACCGCTTTTGTGCTGTAATGGGATGCATCTTTGAATAACCTCCACTCATTTGTTTCATAGGTCAGCTCAAAAGTGAAGAATTGCTGTAGATATGCAGAACGCTTCCTAAATACTGTAATTCGAGCATGTTCATCCAACTGGTTTCATTGTTGGGACGTGAGGCCAGGAGTTCACTCTGTTGCTTAGTACGTGTTAGATCACGAACTAGATCATTGAGTTCCGGTTGGGTGATGAAGTGTGGTTTCTTGTCAGATTCAAGCTGTGCCACATATGGTGTATCTTGAGATTCTGAATCGTCTGAGTTGCTCGTGTCGTTGCTTGGTAGTTCAGAGGGCGGCTGTGATGCAGGAATGGCAATTGAATGTCGAACTGGGAGAATACCAGACTGAAAATTGGATACATGATAGATTTCTTGCCTTTTCTGTGGCGACCTGCAGTGAAATAAAATAAAATCAAACTAAAAATGGATATTACTGGCTGTGATTACTTGCAGAAATAGTGGAAGTACAACATAGTATGTATTTTGATCTTTTTAATTGATGCATCTCTTGAAAATATATTAAAGACCAGGAAAGAAAACATATTGAATACCCACCTTTAATATCTGTTAAGTAGAAGTAACAATCCGTTGAATGGTCCTTTGGATCCATCCAGACCAATGATACGCCAAACATGAGGCCAGGCCCTTTGCTTTTCACCCAGGCAGAAAGGGAACTTGCACACCTGACACAACATATGTGAAGTGCCCAGTGTTCGTCTTGGTCACCCAATTTACATCCAAAGTACAGCCCATAAAGTTTCTTCACATGTGTAGTCAACTGTCTCTTACATTGTCTTAATGTAACTGATTCCCATCTATAACAGAAACTGTCCCCGGAATTTTTGCTTTCTCTAGGCATTTTAGCTCTGTCTCATATAAAGAAAAAAACACTGCACTATGTGAAAAATAATATAAATAGTAACAACAACAAATATTAAATATTTCAGTAAAAATAGGAAGTTACAAAATAGGAATTGCTGATATTACATCTCCATTCTTGTGGGCATCCTATGATTAGTCAACCATTAATGTTACTTCGTAGTAAATATTGGATACCAAGGAACCTTCGAGTAATAAAGAGTGCTTGTGTGTACGCCTAAAGTTATGGGATGCCAGAAGCCCCTCCATTACCGGCCTCTAGTCGAAATGACACCACCATTTTACACTTTTTACATAAATTATACGGATGCCATACAAATAAAAAGGAAACTGAAAAAAGCTTTCATATTCTTAATTACTTGCGCGCTTACTCGTGCCATTCACCTAGAGTTGGTGATGGATGTGCCCAGAAACATTTATTCGCGACCTTCGACAATTTTTTGCAAGATATTCCGTAACGCGGACGGTATATAGAGATAACATTGAGGGCTGCGGCTATATACTTAAATAAGGTCCATGACTAGAAGGAGTTTTATGTTCAGTGGAAATTAAACCCAGCCCTAGAAAACTCCCTAATACATGAAGTTCGTCCAATCGCATCTCGTCCCGTTGGTATCTCAATTACACGTCCTAGCTTCCAAGTTAGTCGGTGGGATTTGTCTTGGAACGTCATCGACACTAGGAATCGCCCCTGCAAAGATGAACGGGTAGACTGTCTCGACGCCTCTAGGTATTCGTGATGCCACATTGTCCAAGCTCGTCGCCGCAGCTTTTCCATCTCCCTCTGACGAATTAACGCGAATGGGATTCTATATTCCGGATCTTGAAACGTTAATTGTAGAGGAACCTTCCTGTAACCACATAAGATCAGAGGAAGTTAATGGAACCAAGGTCATCGGGGTTATCTGCAACATAATTGTGGCACCTATGATTAATATAATTATCAAACTCGACCAGAAGGTTCGTCATTTTGTCCCAACTCAACTAACCGATTACTCAATATCAATATTTCCGTTTGAGGGTGTTTTTGGTTATTAACGTGTTCTTTGTATTCGACTTGCCTTTACGTTTCGTTATGCACAAGGTATTCTTAATGTCATATTATTTCGATTTTGTAATTCCACCCCCCCTCTCGTCCCAGTGTGTCTGAAAATGAATATTCCGAGACAATAATTATTATTTATTTATTTGTAGCGACAAATATTTTCCTATTATTTATTACTTGACATACTGTATTGTAACATTTTCATTTTGCGGTAAAGTAGATTGGCCAACTTAATCATCATCATCATCATCACTAACTATAATTTAAGAAGGGGATTTTTTTGAGTATTTGAATAATAATTTCATCTTAGTTTGGTTATGATTTATGTATTTTTATCAAATTTATTTCTAATAATTCTTTTATAATATCAAAAAACAAAATGGTGAAGTTCAGAAATAAATATAAGTATCGAAATTTTGTCAATTTTTAAAACCCAAAGAATTACAAATGGTGAAGTTCAGAAAAAAAATTATATATCTTCTTCTATAACTCTTATATTTTAGGAATGTGATATTTTGAAAGGTGGAAATTTATTTTAGTGTTCATTTTTAAAATTATTATAATTGGCGAAGTTTAGAAAATTTATAAAAAATTAACCATGTCTGCTTTTTTAAAGATTTTAATCTTAGTAGCGAAGCCATTGCCTGGTTCTTTATATTTTAATTTCTATTTGGAATTCTATGGCTTTGTCACTCTGAGTCTAAGCTCTCACTGGTAGCTGTTGTGCCTTATCTAGACTTATTCACCCGTGAACGTCTACATAAAGTTTAAAGGTTCAAGGGCGTAGCTTATAGAAGATCCAAAGCCTCTCTTCTGGAACGGCATGAGGTAGCTGGTCAGGTCATTAAGCTTAGCTTGGTGAGATAGTCATAGAAAAAAGAAAGATAGTCTTAGACAAAAAACAAGGTTCAGATGGAACGAGGAAGCGCAGCAACTACTTCTCCAAGTCCCATCGAGAGGTTCAAGTCAAACCAATGCCGGGGCTCCCTTAATAGGCACTCAGGCTGGAACGACGTGTAGCACCTCCAAGTATCATATGCAATAGGCTACACGTGATCCCTCGTGCTCGGGAGAAATTTAAAAATAGGCAGTAAATTTTGATATTAGGAGATACCTCAAATGGCGATCAGTCTTGCTTTTAACTTTTAAGGCGTTGGAAATGGCTTTGATATTTCAGAGATCTCAAATTATGAGATGTGAGGCTACAAACACATGGATGGACGCTTGTTTAAGAACTAGAACTAGGTCATTCTAACTTATAGTTAGGAGGGACTTGAATAGAGCTCAATGGGAAGAACAAAACGTAAAGGAAAATCGAGGAAATAAGAGGTCATAAGGCTTTCGTGTCACTCGTCCCCTATTGTGATTTATTTTCATTTTACGTAGGTGTTAAGGTTGTGTTTACTAATAGTTATTAAACTACAATCACCTAGCCCATCCTACTGTAATTAACATGCAAATCACAAGCACTAAAAGTCATAATAGGGGAAGTGACCTTGTCGTTGGTTAGCCGAGATTATTTTTTATTTTTTTATTATGATTAATAAAGTGGGTCGCAGGTTGGTACGTCCAGTGATCGCTTCAGGATCGATCTCTAAGAGCGCTTTTCTTATTATTTTTCTATTGAATGAATATAAAGGGGGTTACCTCTTTAATATAATAAATACTGCTAATGCAACTCGTTCAAGGATAATTTAAACACTTCAACCAAAATAGACTTTTATTGTACCTTAATCAACTCAAACAAAATTAATATATACACGTACAAAAATACAACTTAAAAAGGGTTCTTAAGTCCCGTTACCGACACTAGGTTTCTGGTTGCTTTAAGGGAGAACAATTTACTTAAAAAAAAATCGTCTATAAGATATACAAATAATTTACGTTAAGCACACAGGCACATGAAAAAAGAATTAATTACTCACATAAGGTATTGGTGTTTACCCAGAGAATCCAAACGAAATACCTTCACTCGAAGCTTGTCCGGAGAGGAGTCGTGAGTGTAGTTTATTTTGCTTTTCAATAGATTGCGTTACTTCGAACGAGGGGTGGACGAGTGAAGTCACGCGGAACTTCGAGACTATGGGAAATCATGAATCAAAACAAAACGACGATTGAGGAGGCGAGTAGTCGGACGTTTATGACCTTGAAAAGGTTTTCTCAGACGAGGCTGGAAGGTGGCAGCATGATATCTAGCGATTTGGTTTCGCTTGTAGAGCTTCTCTTTTGGATGAGAAATCTATCTAGTTTGAGTGTCAAACTCAGAGAGTGTAAGATCACTTGACGATCTTTGGTAATCGAACTGTGCCGATGGTACTTGGAGGTAAGATCATTTGAAGATCTTTGTTAATCAAACTGTGCCGAGGGCACTTGGAAGTAAGATCCATTGACGATCTTTGATAATCGAACTGTGCCGATTATACTTGGTGCACTCTAGTATTGCCCAAGAAAATGAAAGTTCTTAACTTTCTGGGGGAATTTTATTTCGGCAAGTTCTTATCGATGTCGTGACGAAACGAGAATTCTCCTCTTTTTCTCCTGACGAACGGTTTTATTCTAGAATTAATCCCGTGTGGTAATGGGAAGGGGATGGGGATAACAAGGGGAGACCCGAAGGTGCTCAGGCTTTTGGGCGTCTGTTATTTCTCTTCCTAGACATTTTTTAGTTAGGAAAACTGGATCTCATTGGGAATCGACAGAAGTGGGTATCAATTCATCCGTGCTTGGCGTCGTGTTGCTCTGGGAGAGCGTAATACGAGATCGACAGTTTGAATTTTTGACTTATTTGTTTATAAATACACCCTCGGAGGGTAGGCCTTTTGAGCTGAGGTCAGGGATAACTGTCTCCTAAATTTACCATTTTTATCGTACTTGTATGTTACCTGAGACGGGGTAGAGTGGCTTAGAGAAACCCAGGTGGGTTTTGTTTTTCTTTCATTATTTTTCTTCGCCATGAGAAAGACCTCGATATATATATATATATATATATATATATATATATATATATATATATATATATATATATATATATATATATATATATATAGGTGAGAATGGATGGGGAGAAAGAAAAGTCCAGACACTACACAGAGCTCTTTATTGACGTTTCGCCTCTTGGCTTCCTCAGAATGGAACTGACAAGAGAGATGGAAGATCGCCGCTCGACCATTCGTAAAGTTAGTCTGGGTCGCGGTCACTTGCTCTCCCCCGGCCGTTTCCCCCTCGTCTCGACCCTTCCGCCTCTTCATTAATGAGCCTTGCCGCACCTGTCGCCAGCTTGAAGAAACCGCCCCGGTGATTTGTCGACCTATAGGAGAGAATATATGTAGCTTCAATAATCCTACGCTCACGTTTTGATAAACCTTTTTGAACTATACTCACCCCATCCCATTTGGGTAAATGCCCACATTCATCTATATGCACCACTAACGAGTTTGAAGTTCTATGTGCCCGGACGTCCCTCTTATGCTCACTAAGTCTAGTTTTAATGTCCCTACCAGTCTCTCCGTAATAACTCTTGTCGCACCCTTCACACGGAATCTGATAGATTATGCCCCTATCCGTTTGGGCCCTAAAGTTTTTGTGCGAAACCAATTCCTTGATCTTCGTCCCAGCATGATCGGCAACTAGCAAACCCGTTTTCCTGAGGGCCACATTTATGTTCTGCGCAGCCTTGCAGTAAGGCGCTGAAAGGTACCTGACCCCATATATATATATATATATATATATTTATATATATATATATATATATATATATATATATATATATATATATATATATATATATATATATATATATATATATATATATATATAACTTTTGCAAATCGGTAGGGCAAAACAGAGGAAGGGGGATGGCTGTTTGCGGGGGTGTTAGTACAAGTTATGACAAGTCAGGACCTGCAGCCGCACGCTCCTGCCTCGTCTATTTAAGAAGCAGTAGCTAATCGCAGATTGTCAGTCACAAGTTTTCAACAATGGAGAAGGTTGAGCACCGCGCAGTGATCAAATTTTTGACCAAGGAAGGCAAGAATGCCAAAAGAGATCGATTAACGCATTGTTACAGTGTGCACCGACACCGCCCCTTCCTATGCAACCATTGTTCGCTGGAATAGGGAGTTCCGCCATGGTCGTGAGTTCCTTGAAGATGACCCTCGTATAGGATGCCCGTCAGACGTGACCAACGAGGACAATGTGGCCCGTGTGGAGAGGATGTTCCTCGAAAATCGACGGGTGAAGGTCGAAGAAATCGAGCGAGAACTTGGAATATCACATGGAAGTGTTATCAACATCATCCACGACAATTTGGCCATGACCAAGGTCTCTGCCCATTGGGTCCCTAGAAACCTCACGCCCCATGATTGACTTCAACGTCGTCAAAGTCCACAATGCCAGAGTTGCACAAGCTGCCCTGCGCAAGTGGGATTCGAGGAGCTCAACCATCTTCCCTACAGTCCAGATCTGCCCCCTAGCGACTACTTTTTATTTCGCCAGCTCAAGGCTGCACTGCGTGGACACCGGTTTGGGGACGATGAAGATGTCCAGCTCGCCGTTCAAGAGTGGATTGAAGAGCAATCAGGAGATTTCTGGTTGTCGGGAATTCGAAGCCTTAGGGACAAGTGGTGCCAGTGCATTGAAGTCGAGGGTAGTTATATTGAAAAATAATAAAACACTTTTTCTCATATCTCGTTTCCTTATATCCGAATTGCAAAACTTATTGACCACCCCTCGTATATATATATATATATATATATATATATATATATATATATATATATATATATATATATATATATATATATATAAAGGGTGTTCCAATAACTTGGACCGATTTAAATGTAATTTAAGTTTAAGTGTCTAATGACTTCTTTCTTTTTCTTTCAGATTTAAAAACTTCAGTCTTTGGCAATTTCAACCATCGAAAGATTAACAATCGACTAACGTTTTAAAGTTATCGAAGCCTATTACTAAAATGGATGTTCAAACAGAAACGCATTTCGGGCACTTCGCGATTTTTTTGGTCAACACAATCTACCAACCGAGAGTGCAATTGGGAAAATTGTTCGTAAATTCAAACAAACGTGATCGGTGGCAGATATGAAAACGCCATTGAGTGCTCGTTTACGCTGTTCAGCTGAAAATATTGTTGCAGTGCGCGAGAATGTGGCCGAAGATCCAAACACCTCTATTCGTCATCGCGCGCAAGAAATTAACCTCTTCACAACAACATTACATCGAATTTTGACAAAAATATTTGTCTCTACACGCTTACAAAATTTAATTGACACAAGAACTGATCACTGCTGACCATTTGAAGCGCCGTACATTCGTCAATTGGGTGCACGAGCAAAGACGAGCCGATGATGATTTTTCACAAAAAATCATTTTTAGTGATGAAGCCCATTTTCATCTTGGTGGATTCGTTAATAAGCAGAATTGTGGCATTTGGGCTGATGAAAATCCCAGGAAGATTGTTGAAAAGCCACTGCATCCACAAAAGGTCACTGTTTGGTGTGCATTTTTTGCTAGCGGAATCATTGGGCCGTATTTCTTCGAAAATGATGCCGGGAATTCTGTTAAGGTGACAGGCGATCAATACCGTGCCATGATAACCAACTTTTTATGGATGTTGAAGATTTGTGGTTTCACCAGGACGGCGCCACATTCCACACAGCCAATGCAACAATGGCTTTATTGAATGAAAAGTTCCCAGGTCGCATCATCTCTTGAAACAGCGAGGTCAATTGGCCACCACGATCGTGGGACTTGACGCCTTTAGATTTCTTCCTTTGGGGTCATCTCAAAAGTAAGGTCTATGCCAACCAGCCAACAACAATTTAACAGCTGAAGGATGAGCTAATAAGGCATATTGGTGAGATCGAGGAGCAACTATGCAGAGACGTCATCAAAAATTTTGACCATCGAGTGGAGATGTGCCGCCGAAGCCTTGGCGGACATTTAGGCGATATTACTTCTCACACATAATTGCCATGACTCAAGTAACATGATCTAATAGTGAAATCAATAAATGTTCACCAGTAACACTGTTTTATTTACTGCTAACTTCGATCCGTCTTAATGGAACACCCTTTATATATATATATGTACACTCGCAACTTCTTAACTGCCTCAGTTAACTCGTATATCTCTACAGATCTAGAGAATTCAACTGATCCATAAATAGGGCGACCCGATATATTTATCTCTTCTTAAAGCTAAGGCCGCAAGAACGTTTATACTTGTTTTTTGTCTGTGCTTTACCGAATTTGTTCCTCGAAAGTAGCAATGCGCCTTCCTCTTCAATCAAAATAGAAGAATGACGAGTTTTAAAGACTTGTTAACTTCGACCATTTCACGTGTCTTATATTATTTTCCTGCTAGTTCTCAATAAGTGGTGGGCCAAAGTCGTCATTCTTTCAGATAGAACTTAAAAGAAGCAATGAGAAGTAGGAGCTAAAATACTTTAAGGAGGGATTATGGTATGATTGAGATAAAGTAAGGTAGTTGCCAAGTCTCTGCATAGTTTCTCCACAGGAAGATCTTTGTTTTTTTTAAAAAAAAGAAGATTTAGTGGCCTCTATAAACTCTGGTTAGATCTATTCGTGAATATCTTTGATTAGCTTATTAGAATCGAACTATCTAGATATACGTAAATGACCAAGTTGAATCAATTCAATTTCTGTTTAATTCGAAATAAAATAAAGGATCAATTTATTTTGCCAAAGGCTACTAGACATATGGGATTCCATCTAAACACTAGTATTTTGATTTTAATCCCTAAAAATAAAACTCTACTCTTATTCAAAATAATACAACCAAAGATTGGACATTAAAAAATAATTAAATAGGATGAGCCTATCACTATGTTGCAACGTCTCACTATCCCGAATATAAAATTTCAATTTTATCAATTATTTTGTAAACAAGCTGCAGCAGAATTACGTAAATGGATATTGACTAAGTTAAATCACTTGTTTTACGACAAACTTTATCAAAACACCTTCGAATAATTACAGTCACCAGAAGAGTATTTAGACACGTGGAAGTCATTTAAAAAGGCAATAAATATAGGGCGACCACAAATAAGAGACGAGAAATAAAATTCAATACTTTGTAATAATCTAACCGTATATAAAAATACAAACAGATTTTAAGTTTTATGTGGTTTAACGGAGATGGATTCAATCCTTGGATCTGACGTCTTTTTCTGATGACATGCAAAGCTATAGTACATCGATGTTTTAGCTCCCATTTAAAACGATAGGACTTGCAAAAAGGGCGTATTAAACTTAATCTTTCGTGCCAAAAGTCATGTAATAGTACTTAGTATCGTAAGAGCCACTACAGCCCGCCGAAACAATTCGACGGGGTATTGATCCTACCAGTGGGCAGAAGACCTCTGGAAAGATGTTGATCCATGTCGTCTCCATAGCTGTGAACAATTTCCAGATATTTGCAGGTGCTGGATTTTGCGCGTGAATAGACTAGGCCGCTACGTCCCATACATGTACAATTCGTGGCAACTCTGCAGAGTGGGCCTCGAACCCATTCTGGAAATTGAGCACTATGGTACGGTGCAGTATCCTGTTGGATTATCCCATCATTGTTTAATGTATAAAGTCCATGAATGGATACAAATGGTCAGCAGGCAGAAACATGTGGCGGTCATAATCGTAAAGATATGCAGCTCTCACCTCACACACGCCCACGTCTGTCTGTAGGAGGCCCTCCCTAAAACATACTTACTTGTAGGGGTCCTTAATAGGAAGTTGGGACACCCCCTTTGCCTACGCCTTTCCTGAAAGGGATCTGCGATTTAGGATCTGCTGACATTTTAATGTTCTCATCCTCAGTTGTGTCTCTCATCCCCTGGAGTTTTGTCGGAGATCCCAGCCGAAAATTCATTCCTTCTGGTGTTGGTGGGATTTTATTGTTTGTAGGCCTGTTTGCCAGTGCCTACACAGAACCAGGAGGAGAACAGCATGGCTACAGGGGCACAGAAATGCAGGTTGTATACACCCTATTTACGTCTTTCGAACAAGAGACCCAGAGAGGTCTCAGGCTGTAATCCTGTAACCCCATTAAATAATCACCTGGGGATAGATCACCTGCTACATAATATTGTGGGGATACATCAAGCACTGAACAATCTTGTAAGCAATCTGACACCCACTGAAATATACAATAGAGATGCCTCGTCACTGAAGAACCATCCTCGTGTTAGGCGGCTTATTAAAAACTCTAATTATTTTTTATTCAAGTAAAAATAACTGACCATTGTTAAGATTATAACTAGCGCCCCCACACCCAGTCATTAATTCGCCCCCATATGGGAAAGCAGACTATGATTACTTAGAGCTAAGAATAGTGTTAAACTGCAACGGCGCAGCTATGAAATAACCATGGTTGAACTCCTCTACAAACACTTGCTTGGCCGCGGTGTTACAGTGTCCCCTAGGCGTGCTGGAAGCAGTGTCGTGGAAGCAAAGCATCGTTATTTTAACCGTGAGAAGCAAAAACAAACGAGGGAATAACCACTAGCAAGAATGAGAAGGTTGGTAAATAATGTGATGAGATGAAAGCGAAAATGTGTTGGTAGCGCCATTCGTCCCTCGCATCGTGGACGAGACTCCCCTGATCGGATAATAAAATTCACAAAAAAATAAAAGTCACAATCATTGGTAAGCCCGAAAGCACCAAGGGCCTATCCTCATTGACGATTGGTGGGGAATCCGTTTGGCGTCACGTGTATGTGGATATGCTTGCGCCCCTAGGAGACATTAGCAATTAATCGGTAGGATTCCGGGACAAAGGAGTACGTATGTTGTGCTTTGAAAGCTGGGAGAGAAATGATAACGGCGTTGTATTTGGCTATCTCCTTGATGATGCGTTTGGAGCTAATTACCCCTGCGGGCGTGAGCATCAGCCTATCCTCCCGTTGCCGGCCAGCCGATGGCATCCTGAAAGCTTTGTGCCGTCTTGCTGGGATACATTCAGGTATCTCGAAGTTAAAAATCCAAAGCCGTATCCACTAGGTTAGAGCTCTGGCCTACCTCCTCCCGTGCGGGAGTACGCAACCAACACCAAAGAGAGTAAAAAATGAAGGAGGCCACCCTTCTCCAAGAAGTCAGATATTCCATAATTCTGTGTACGCCAACCCGTCCCTAGTACAATGAACAAGCGGTAGGGATCCTGCTCATCACGATACCAGGATAGATAACGTGAGCGAAGATACCCCGACTAGGACATAAAACGAGAATGTGGCGACCAGTCTGGTGCCAACGCAGTCGTCACATTAAGGTACAAGCGACCTGAAGCCGTCACGGAATTGGGGGGTAGGTTGAAGGAATAGTCTCGGCGCGATATCATGCGACTTTAAGTTCCCCTCTCAGCTGTCTCACATCTTTTTTGCCAGGCAAATTGGAGGGCTGAGATGATTCCTCTCATGTAGTTGGTATGAGGAAGAGCAAAACGCTAGTATGGTAACCTAGTCTTCGCGGACTCTTTTGTGCCCTCATTTTGGAGCTCGTTTCCCGCGATCTTCACATGCTAGGAACTCAGCAGAAGATAACTCGACATCCGTCTGGCTCACTGTAACCGTGGGATCAAGGATACCACGAACCAGAGGGTGCGAGAATTCGAAAGCCTCGAGAGCACTCAGGGTGATTTGTGAATCGCTAAAAACCACAACCCGATCTCCGAACCGGTCTGTAAGTGTTATCTCCCGTACCGAGAGGTGTATCCCCTAGATGCAGTCCCTTAAAACGGCAGAAATACATCGTAAAATTAGACCTCCTCATGGGACTAGGAACCATCCGTCTATATTGGCACGGAACAAGCGTGACGCTAAGTGTGCTCCAAAAAGGCCGAAAACAATACTCCTGGCGCTGTGGAAGCCTTTGGGGCAGAGGCGTGGGAACAATGGTCAAAGGTGTGAACCTCTAGGGTAGCGTCCTAGGAAAGAACGACCGCATAAGGGGCACGGAGATTTGCTTTCCTGGTCGCCGTGCTGGCGGGCCTCAGCGCCCCGTCCGGCATCAGTTTAGCTTCTTCTTTCTTACACCCTGTCATCTTACCCTGCTTCCTCACTTTCCCGACAACCTCCTACAAATTTCAATGGGAAGTCTCTAATTTTGCAGGATATATACCGACCAGCTTCCTCTTACCCAGCCATCTCGGATCGGAGTTTGGGGGGGACGGACAACATCCCTTTCCCCTCCGAGTTCTGGTTTGGGGTGGTGAATTTTAACAACCTGCTTGGCCCCCACCCTCATCTTCCTCGCATACCCTCTCTTTATTTCCGCAGACTATCAATTTTACACCCAGCCCAAGGTGGAGCCGCCATGTTGAAGGGTTAGCTGGCCACTTGGCGGGAGTAGTGGCTTTTAAATGCCGGCAGCTGTCTTTGCCGGTCCCATATTCACTCCTTGCAGAGCGGGCAACTGCGTGGGGATGATTAGCGTTTGCATCCCGTGATAATAACAGGGTCCTCATGCCCACCGATATAAACTTTTAAAAAATCCTCTTGATCACCCGACACTTGCTCCCCCACTTGATACGACCATGGACTTCTCTTCGAATCAGGCAAGTTGGAGGCCTATGCGGCAGCATCTTTCTCGCCCTCAAACAGAAATCATCGCAGCAACGACTTCTAGGTCGCCCCCTAGCAATATTAACCAACACCCTAGTGTTCAACAGCACCCCAACCTTTGCAAAGACCGTCGACAAACGTACATAACATCCTAGATCCCTCTGTTTGGTCTCACTATATATCTCTACGTTTTCTACAAGAACAAAGGGTATGTGGCTTACATATGTACCACGCCTTAAAAGAAATATTCCCTAAATCCGCCTCTGATTTCTCAATTGCTGACTCACGCTTGGAGATAATAGTCCGGGCTACTAATGAATCATTTTCCCAACGCCTGCTTTGCCTCCAGTCTCTCGGCTCTCTAAAAAAATTCGGCCAGTGATAAGAATAAATTTAATGTCAGAAACTGCACGTTCCTAGTAGATAACTTCTTCACAGGACCTGAAGACACAGACGAGTTCATCGCTTCCGTCATCAAAGAAGTCTTCACCGACCAACAACATAATGTTGAGTCGGTCAGTATTTTTAAAAATATTTTTCCACTGCACTTAGGGTTGCTAAGATAACCAAAACACCAAACCCTAGGGTGGGGTGGGGGAACACCGACCTCTTAGTAGAAAAACCTGCATAAAAATTCCATTTTGTACCTGAGCAAATGAAAACTGTGCCCAAAACAAACTTAAAAATGGCCCACCTTTGGTATACTCATAAATCCTCAACTTAGAAAATAAGTGTCATTTTTTGCACTTCAATTTTTTTTATAAAATTAACAGGAACACGTATATAAGTTCAAGAAGAACTCTCAACCTCACTCCAGTGCCGTAACTGGAGCAGATTCGCCCACTACGCGAAATATGGTAAGAGCACCGGGAATCCGTGCTTTCGATGTGGCTTTGGGACACAATGCCCCAGGTTGCACAGAAGAGATGCACTGCCTCAATTGTGGCGACCCACATCACGCCAGCTCCAAGAAGTTTCCTCACTACCTCTACCAACAAGAGATCCGTGTTCGGTCCCTACGATGCGGTATCTCTAGACGCCAAGAAAAGATAGATATGTGTGAAGAAGGCATTACACTTTCAATACCCACCTTTTCCGCTGTGACAAGTGGTGCTACTAGCATTTACGCCACTCTACCCAGGTCTAGCATATCGGCGCTCAGAACTAACCACCCGACACCAGCCTCTCTATCTCCAACGCTCGCACCTCCCTTAAAACAACACATTAAAAAAACGTTTGCAAACACACCCAGCTACGCCTTCCCAACAAGGTGACACAATAGAAAAACCATTATCACCTCTCGATCTAGATGAAACACAACCCATCCCTCGCCCCCCATCGGAGAGTGCCACTCTCGCCCGAAGTACTTGTCGTTCACCATATTCAAAATACGAATCTCCCTTTAATCGTAGGAACTACCATAAAGAGGCAGAGATTGAACTCGATCATCTCCCTTGCCCTTAAACCCACCCACGTATCACCTACAACCAAATCCTCAATGATCGCGCACGAAGATGAACTTATAGATCATCCACCTACCCAGGTGCCTCCTCAACTAAAGAGCCGATGTGTGTGGTGGAAGCTGTCGCTGTTGCGACTAAGCCGCTGCCAAGCCCCCATCTCTACAGGTTATTACTGCCAAATGTAGCCCCCGATAGTGAATCCCCCAGTCCCCCGCGGATCAATCGTGAGGTAGATAGAGGTCGTAAGCGCTCTCTACCTTCTCTCTCCGATTCCTCTTCTTTGAGTCCTTGCAACGACAAACGCACCCGACTCGAGGATGAAGCCCCACCCTCGCCTGGAGCAATGAGCTCCTCAGAAGAAACGTGGCTTTACGACATAAAATCACATACCTCGTATAGCTCCTCGCAAAGCACACTATCCGAGAAAATGGCTTCACCCGACGAGAGAGATCTTGTAGACCTCTCATTCGATAAAACTACATGGAATCGGTACACCAGATTCCCCTCACTGTACCGATAACGATAACACTCAGATATCGCCATGCTCAAATAAAACCACTGAGACTGCCCCAATTACTGACCCTTGTCAGTCATGTGATCATCTGGCTGACTCATCACCTTGCCTTATGCCCCTCGCATTACCTAACCACAACTCCCTGATTACAGATTGAGATCTACCTCCTGGTTGTACAGCTGCCAATATAGCATCCTACAACCAGACATCCTTCTCTCTAAATTCTTCTCCGACGGCCAAGAAAACTACCAACCAATTGCCAGCAAGCCATTTGACCCATGCTTGTGATGCACTCACAGATAACATACCGCCCCCTCTTTGAGCACGACTGGATCAAAACGGATGAACCGTACTCCTGCCCCTTTGTCTAACTCAACCTTTAACGTTCCAACGTCCTAAACCTTCTGTTTCACATAGAATATCCGCCGACTTCGGGCTAATTATAGCTCGCTGCAGGCTCTTTCAAACAGTTTTTCCGTGAAGTGGTTTGCCTGAGTGAAACAAAACTCATAGACGCCTGTTACTTTTCTCCTGCTCAGGGTAGCCTACTACAGCCACAATTTTATGGTAACCTCTTCCTAGTCCGCACGGATATACCATTTACCCCATCCCCTCCGCACAAACCTTAATGGCCCGCTGTTTACCTTTGCCGAACCGATCTAAACTCTTAACTGTGTGCTCAATACACCTCCAACCCTCCAAGCTAATCACCTTTGCTTCCATGAATGAACTTGTCTCCCGACTCCCAAAACCATTCCTTTTAACTGGAGATTTTAATGCTCATAACCAGTACTGGTATGATGACATAAACAACAGCAAATGACATGTTCTACTAAACGTAGTCTTACAACAAGACCTACAATTCCTTAACGACGAAGACCATACCCATTATCATCCGCAGACAGACTCCGTTACCCACATATATACTGTGCGCGCTCAACTGACTTCCCGCCCGATCACTTCTTTAGAGTATTTAATGATCTGTGTGGAAGTGATCATTACCCTCAACTCTTAGACCTACTCTCCCTCTCTCCCATTTCCCTACCAGAAAGCTGACTGGTAATCTTTTGTAACGTCCCTCTCTTTCATAACTGTGTCTGGATGAAACAACAGAAGGTACATCCCGCTTAAAAAGGTTTGTGGAACTTTTGTCAGCAACGGCTCACAAACATATTCCACTCCAAGGCGTTCGACTCAAACCATCGGTCGCCTGGTGGAAGAAAGATTGTAGCACCGCTAAGCGCGAACGAAATATGCTCCAACGTATCTTTCGAGATAATCCCGCATGTCTTCTAACATTAACTATATAATGTGCCCTCACCCGCCGGAGCTTCCGCAGGGCAAAATGTCACTCCTGGATTCAATACACATTCTCCATTTCATCTCTCACCCCTCTAGCCAAGGTTTGACGACGAATACATAAAATCCACGGTTCCTCTCGACAGCCCCGCCTCCCCATCCTCTGTCATAATGGCGACCTCGTCAGTGCTTCCCAGGACGTCACACATCTAATTGCAAACACGCTCAGCTCAATCTCCCATGGATCCTTTCTCACTGAATTCAACTGACATAAAGCACTAATAGAATGACAACCATTAGGATGTTTGAAACGTCCAGAAAACTGTGATACAACGAACCCTTCTCAATGAAAGAACTCCAGGAGGCACTCTCATCGTATAAGAACTACACCACTTCAGATGATTTAATATCGTACACACTCATCCAGCACGCCAATCTAGATGCCCTATAGTGCCCCTTAACAATTTTTAATGATATTTTTCTCTCCAGAACTTTTCCACAAGAATGGCGCCACAGCACTATCATTCCTTTCCCCAAACCAGGAAAAGACCCTTCGAACCCAACAAATTACCGACCAATTGCCCTTACCATTCTATGCAAGTTGCTCGAGCGCATTATGAACGTCTGAATAATGTGGTATCTTGAAGAATAGGAGCTTCTCTCTCCGTCCCAATTTCGGTTTCGTCCAAATCACTCCACACTGGACCCTCTACTTTTCTTGACCATGATATTGGCCTTGCTTTCTTTAGAAGAACTTTGGTCACGTAATCTTCTTCGACTTAGAAAAGGAATATGATACCGTCTGGAGGCGCTTTATTCTACAACAGCTATACGACAGGAGAGTTCGTGGACCATTGGCATTGTTTATACTTGATTTCCGGAAAGACCGCTCTTTCTGTGTCGATCTTCGAGGCGCCCGCTCTTTGAAGTTCGTACAATGAGGGTGTCTCCCAAGGAAGCTTACTTAGCACTACTCTTTTTATAATTGCGATCAAATCTTTCTCAAAACATATATAACAGCCTATGCGCAGCTCCTTTTATGTAGAAGATATTGCTATATGGGTGACGAGCTCGTCCTCACCGATGGCCACCACCCTACTCCAGCGAGCCGTCGATTTAATAATGGTCCATGCCTCATCTACTGGATTCACCATCTCCATCACTAAAACAACGGCCGTTATTTTCACTCGACACAAATCGATTCCTAAGATAAGCCTTAATATCTCTGGATCGCCGATCAAATTTGCCACCATGCTAAATTTCTAGGTCTTATATTCAACCAACATATGACATGGCGATATCATATTGAAGACCTTATGAGAATATGTTCCCCCATACTTGCCCTTATGGCCTCTTTATCGAAGCTACAGTAGGAAGCTAATCGCTGCACCCTCCTCGAGATTCACAGATCACCTCTCCTGTCAAAGCTTGATTCCGGCTTCCAAAAGCATGCTGAATAAATTGAATTTGCTACATCAGCGAGGCCTCCGGCTTGCTACAGGAGCATTTAAGTATTTCCCTGTGATATCTCTCTATGCTAAAACAGGATTTCTCCTCCTCTAGTCTCGCCGTGATGAATATTGCCTCCGATTCCACATCAGACCCCTCCGTATGTGATCTAAACTCCCTCGAATTATCTGCTCTACGACCCCTCTAACAGAGATTCGCCCTCGTACCTTCTATTCATACACCCTACGTATAGCACAGCTTTTAGAAAAACTCGATCTTCGACACATCTCTGTTGCTCTGGAAAGACCACCTACGCTTTTTCCCTGGACTCGCAGTAGTGCTCAGTTTCGAGAACCTTTCCCGAGAAGCTCCAAGGATCAGATACCACCGGCAGCTCAATGCGCATGTTCCAAGAGCACGCAGACACTCACCACAGTGAAACACCTATTTATACCGACGAGTCAAAAACTGACACAGGGACTGGAAGTGCCGCGGTCCTTCCCTCTTACACCTTACACTCCACCCTACCCTTACAGCATCTGTCTTCTCAGCAAAACTCGTAGTCATCAAAGTAGCCGTATACGCCCTGGGTCTCCACTCTCCAGGGTTATATACTATATTTTAAGACTCTATGATTGGTTTGTTTTTAGTGGCGCAACTACTAGATTATTGCCACTCAGACTCTATGAGCGCGCTGACTTCCCTTCAGCGATTGATCCTTCGCCCCCTTGTAGACATAGAGATATAGAAACTACTTACCTCTTGACCGGACGCGCTTACTCCATATCGTTCTGTTAGTTTGCCCGGACACTCAAACATACCTAGAAGTTAAGAAGGCCATCCTTGATACTGCACTATCGATACCTGAATCTCCCATCTTCCACCGAGACTACATCTCTCTCATCCGTAAATTTGCTAGAAAAAAATGGGAGCGATATTGGAACTCATATGGACACCCTCACCTACTGCAACTTAAGAAAAATGCTTCCCCGTGACCATCATCTTACTTCCTCACCAGACGGCATGAATTTACACTGTCAATCGGTCCCTGTCGCTTCATCCACGGGCACTAAATGACTAGCAAGGAACCACCCTATTGTCAGACGTGTCATTTTCACATCTCAGTGCAACACATCTTACTCACCTGCCAGCGATACTCTTCTCATCAAGAGAAGTGCTTCGGCCCCCACCCGTCCGTACCTTAAGCACCCGCGGAGGAAGAGAAATTGTTTTGAGATGCGTAAGGCATCACTAATGTTGCCTAATCTTTTGCAAATATAGGCTTTTTCTTGGCTTTCGCCTGGATAAATGACGATTTCAAGAAAACAATTAGACATTGAAAATCTGTACATTTCCAAGAAAATGACCTTGAGAGAAACAATCCCTAAATTATACACTTTAATACTAGGTCTCTCCAAGACATTATCTTGATGTCACTTTTAAAAGATGTAATTTAAAGCGATCTTAGTTAGGACAATTAACCTCTTTAGTTTAATTGGATGAAGTTCATAATGGAAAACAAATAGCCGGGTGACGATCACTCTTCCTTATTCACTCATTTCCCTCAAAACTTGTTTAAGCATTTTTTGCATTCAAGCTCCTCTCCTCGTTATTCACGACTTTCGCCTCTATGCTCAATATTCATGATTTTTTTTTATTTGTTGTTTTCCGTTTTAGGTGTTTGCAACCACTAATGATTATTCACACCTGGGTTCGGTTTATGGCTAAGATATCTGCATCCCTCAGCCATCACTCCTTTCTTAGGCAGTCTTTTGTGAATCAGGAGGTGAGAAGGACAATAAGCTGTTTATTTTTTTTGTCAACTTCGTTACTTTTTCAATTTCAAACTCAATCGTCAAATGCCTTTTTATACTTCCGAACACCTTCATTCAAACTTTAAACTACTAATTCAAGTTACCGATGAGACCATGTTTTGGGGGATTTGTCTGGGAGAGCCAATAAATTTCTCAAATGAACTCAATTTCAAACACCATAATTCATACCAGTACGCTAGTCCTGCTTCTTTGCTTGGGGCCAATAGAACTAACCGTTTCCCAATATAAATATACCCTTTTGAGGGGGAAACAGGCAGTGAGGAGAGTTGTCTTTCACAGTCATTAGACTAAAGGTTTTCAACCTGGGCATCTACCCTCACTTCCACTGGATTCACCATTTCAAAAACATCCACTCGAAAACTTAAAAAAAAAAATCTCTTTAAAAATTATGAGTTTAAATGCCCCGAAATAATCTAAATTGACCTAAATTTATAACCTAATCTCTTAAAAATATTAAAGATAAAAATCTCGTCAGTGAAAAATAAAATTCCAGAATAATATAATTTCTTATTTAAAAATTCTAATTCATTTTGCGAATTAATCTAAAAAAATTACTTCGGAGCATTTTTCTATTGCCCCCCCCCCCTCCTAAGATACATGCTCTCATTTTGAATAGGACTGTCAACTGACGGAGTACCGCGGGCCGCATCGACACGTCCGAGAGGGCCCGAGGGCCGCGCCAGTTTTTAATGAGAATCCTTGTGACATTTCTCAGCACAAAGCTTATCAAAATCAGGGGCAATGGAACTAACCTCCTAACCTGAACTAACCAATTAACCTAACCTAATCTAACCTGACCTAACCTAACCTAACCATAACTTAACCTATCGTAAAACATGCTCTCGAGAAAAAAGATGTTTCATCGCAAGTTTGTAATGATCGAGGGCCGCACCGATGGCCCAGGAAATGATCTGTCGAGCCGCACACAATGATAATTATTTTGACAAGCGGCCGCGAGCTGCATGTGGGCCGCGGGTTGTGGACCCCAGCCCTAAACTAATCTCTATAAAATTTTTTCAGACTAAGCTGCAATTTATTATGTTTATTTGTATTATTGTCCCCTTTAATATGTGCTCTATATTTAATAGGCCTGTATTGTCTCAATTTGTATATGTATATTTCATCAACTAATCTCTATAAAAATCCTTTCAGACTAAGCTAAATTTTTACCAGTTATTGCAAAAATCCTGTTACATTTGTTACGACTCTTCAAGTCGTTGAGAAGGCGATGACAGCGCTGCCGACGTTGTTCTCACATACAGCGGTTAGCAGAGGACTTTCTAAGCACTTCAAGCTCTTGCCGTCTCCTACTTGATTGCGCTGGACACAGTGACCACTGAGATGTGCTTGTTCGCGAACTGGGTCATTTTGAGCTTCGGAGCACTTCCGAAGGTTTTTTTCACAGCCTGAACGAGGTAGATCTTTGGGGTCTTCTCCGTTCTTGAGCGTCATCCCGATTCTGTGGACAATCACCCGGCTGACGGTGAGGTATTTGGCGATGTCGGACTTATTGTGACCCGCGCGCAGGAGAGGAGAGAAGTCGATTTTTTTCATCTCGATCTTGACACACCTATGCACATTGGGACCCCCCCCCCCGTTTTAATGACACGTAGTGGAAAAGTAGATATTTACGTTTATTTGACGATACTTATTTTTATCACACAACGTAAACCTCTTATAAGATAAAAAAAACCCTAGTGTATCAGAACTTTTGCAAAACCCAGTAATGTATATCTTTATTAGTGTCTCCTTCGATTGAAAAGTTCTCTTTTTTTTAATAGGTTCGTCTCGCTCAATTTATATTTCTTCATTACAAACTGTGTTAGGTGAATTTTTATTTCTTTGATTTTCATCAAAATCACATTTTTTTTTCCTAACAGTGTGAAACTTTAAATATTAGCTTGTGCTATTTATAGAGGTTATAAATTGCGTCTATTTTTTAGGTACTTGCAAATTATATGCTGCCTTTCTAGGACAAATAAAAATAGATAACATGATACTGCCCTCAAATATGTTAGTGCTGCAAATCAGAGGCTCCTTGAACACTACATCCAAAGAGTATTAGCAAGAAGGATCATGACCCATTTAACTAGACGAAGTTAAATACGAATGCTGCGAATTTCGAACTTCACTCAAGGTTTTACGATAACTTCTCCCCACTCTACCCACGCGGGTTCACAGCCAGCATCATGTTGCCAAAACGCGAGTTTGCAGCCAGCATCATGTTGCCAAAGCACGGATTCTTCAGTCTAAGACACGTGCGCTGTCGCCACAGAGGCGCTCGTCCATTCATAATAAGAGGCTTCGAAATACTCCAATTAGAGGACTATAATTAGGCATTGCGTTTCAAGGTCTCATTATGGGTTGTCTCCTTAAATTTCTTCCCTCTTTACGTCATCTCCATTGAAGATGGCCTCAGGGCGGGGACAGAAACCAGCCCGATGGGATCTTCTGGTTGAGATTGGATATTTCAAATCATTCGAGTCAAGCAATTATAAATACATTGGCCATATGTCGGTTCTGAGTAATCATAATTCAAATACCTTACGACTTGACATTGAAACGAAACAAGAGTAGATGAAAGGAGGAAAATTCAAAATTATTTATGAAAAATCAAAAATGATCATTCACGTGATTATTTCCATCATAAATGTTATGAACAACTTCGTAAAAAGTGGTAGAAGAGAAAATGTGGGAAAGGACAGGGCGAGTAGTGTACTGAAGGCATTAGGGGTTGAGAGGATATACAACTCTCCCTGAACTGTCCTTGTCCCGGTGTATTAACTGTCCATATAATGTGCATTTCTACAAAGTAATATGTGAACATGTAAATACTCTTAAAATATATACGTGATCAATAATAAGAAATTTCTCACGCAAAATAACTTAAGCCTAATATAATGACAAAAATTCAAAATCGTGTTTTCCCCGCTATAGGCAGATCATCACGTGATGCATATTAGCCAATAGTATTTGAGAATTTCAAGGACACAAGCGGCGTCTCTATGAACGGTTTTGAGTCAAGAGGCGCCCGGCTAGATCTATAACATAGCATAACATAACATAATTTCACGGATGACAAAAGCCACAAGGGCCTATCAAAGGTCATCCGCCTCCGTCAAAACCCACCCACAAAAAGCACCATCGCCAGGGAAAGACAAAATCAAAGTCCCCCACAATATAATATAACAGATGACAAAAGCCACAAGGGCCCATCATAGGTCATCCGAGTCAAACAGCCTCTTTTTTTAAGGCACCCAAACTCCCAAGAAAACTACATCCAGAGGATTGCGTCTACAAACAAGGGTATCACCAATCAAGGCTTGTCAAGAACTAAATCATGCAGCTATAGATATATACAAACAATATTAATATATACAAAACTTAGGAACCATCACAACCTTCCCTCCCCATAAACTCATCCAACCTACTATTAAATACATTTAAATTTGGACTACCTACTACCCTCCGCGGCAATTTGTTCCAGAAGTCTACCACTCTATTGGTGAAAAAATATTTTCAAGTGGTGACCTCTAGTCCGATTTCCATCATGTAACTCAAAAAAACTTGCTAACATCCAATTTATCTATCCCAGAAAAATTTTTAAAGAGCTCAATCATATCCCCTCTCACACACCTCCTTTCGAACGAGAACATATTTAATACCCTCAGTCTATCTATATATTCAAGGTGCCTCAGGAAAGGAATAATCTTTGTTGCCCTCCGTTGCACTGACTCGAGAAGGTTAATATCGTGTCTAAAATGTGGGGACCATGTCTGTATACAGTACTCTAGATGTGGCCTAACATAAGAGTTATAGAGTTTAAGAATAACCTCCTTACTTTTGTAACTGACATTTCTCTCAATGAAACCCAGCACTCTATTTGCCCTATTTCTTGCTTCAATACACTGCTTGGAAAACCTTAATGACTTATCTATTACTACTCCTAAATCCTTCTCATCCTCTACTGAGCTCAGCCAATGCCCATCCATTTCATAGTTAAATTCTCTATTATCTTTTCCCATGTTAATAACTTTGCACTTATCAAGGTTGAAAGTCATTTGCCACTTATGTGCCCAGGATAACAATTTATTTAAATCCCCCTGCACTTTAAAATTATCATCAATATCTTTAACTACAGCTGCTAATTTGGTATCATCCGCAAAAATTGACACTTTATTATTAACTGCCTCCCCAAGATCATTTACATAGATGACAAATTATAATGGACTGAGAACTGATCCCTGAGGAACCCCACTGGTAACATCCCTCCACTCTGACTTTACACCATTTAGCACTACCCTTTGCTTCCTGTCTTTCAGCCACTCAGCTATCCAATTTGAAACACCCCCACATATCCCAATAATTTTTAATTTATGAACTAGTCTCCTATGTGGTACCTTATCAAATGCTTTACTAAAATCCAAGTAAATTACATCTACATTCTCTCCCTTATCTACTTGATTTGTTACGAACTCCAGAAAGTCTAGTAAATTAGTCAAACATGATCTACCTGATCTAAACCCAGACTGAGCATCCTGATTAACCCCTCCCTCTCTAGATATGGAAAATCCCTTGTTTAACTATTTTCTCAGGAATTTTGCATGCATGTTAACTTCATAGAGATAGTTCCCTAAACCATCGTGATTCTTTAATCTATTATTATTGTCGTAGAATTGTTCATAGTCTGGTCCAATAATTATTCTAGTCCTTGATCTGGACACACCGCTTTTGTTTGGTATTGAGACCCTATGACTTAATCTACGATCATATATATATATATATATATATATATATATATATATATATATATATATATATATATATATATATATATATATATATATATATATATATATATATATATATATATAAAAATATATAAATATATATATATATATATATATATATATATATATATATATATATATATATATATATATATATATATATATATATATATATATATGCTTTAATTCCTACTGAACGTGCGAAGGCTGGTTAGAGGCGAGTTGTGCCACGGCCAGGATTCTCACTATAAAAGTCCCACTTGTTACTGGGGAAAGGTTTGTGATTGTTAAATTCTAAGAGTGCATAATACAGGTTGAATAAATTAGCCGAAGAGATTCTTAATTAAAGTCTTGCCAAGGGTACTTCAAAAAGGAGGAGCCACAAATAAACACACGTACAAAAATAAACTTTACTTTACATCAAAATAATAATTAGTTACAATAGAAAACGGGCATTTAGGTAAATAAGAATTAAATATTAAACACGGATTAGTCCGGGTTGACAGCAATTATAAATAATAATATCAGGGAATGACTCACTTGAATCTCTTTAAAAAAAGGAGGGGAGGGTAACACTGACGTTAAGCGTCTAGATTTATAATGACTCAATGGGAGTATCAACCACTGACAATTAAATAGGTAATTTAAGAATAGAGGGACACTGGGTTTACAGATTACCATTAATTGTGATGGATTAGAGAGACAACTACTCAGGTCTAGACGGGGTGGTTGGGGTGGCGTTAACACGAGTTCTCGGGGAGAGGAAGTAAGACGACGGGTTCGGGGCTGCTGACTGCAGTTTCGGTTAGTTCCTCCTAACTGGATGTGACACTAACAAATAGTTACTTCCAGTAACTATTTGAATGTTCCTTTTTCTTTCTTAAGTTACGTTGAGCAACAGAGCGTATTCTTCTAGTCACAGACTCTGCGGGGCTGGATTTGCCTCAGGAACACTTTGAGACAGCGACTAAGTTAACTCAGCGGCGCGTTGGCAGTCGATACGTTACGGCAACGACTCTCGTTCAACGTGAGGGTTACGCGAGTAGGTTTGGAACACCTCTGCCGATGGATGAACGGCGTTGTCATTTATACTGCGGACTGTGTTAAATCGAGAAAGAGATTCCCTATACGACAATATGCTTATCGCGGCGCCTTCTGGACAATCTCCATGGTATCATAAAGAAGGCAAATAGAATTTAGCCTTCTCTGTGAGATAGGCCTTCTTTCGTCAGACTTCCTGTCGCCTGTTAGGGAAGTTTGGCACGGATAACGACTTAGGTCAAAGGGGAGAGGGAGGAGGGTGGTAGAATGTCGGGGGAGGGTGGGGAGAGAGAGAGGAGACGAAGGTCAACTCAAACGACAAATTTCTTTCGTTCCCACGATTGTCTGGCGGCAAGCGAGTATGTACGTTCCATACCCTCACACGCCTACCTATTTCGAGGAACATTATTCCGCCATAAAATAAGGACGAATGTGAAAGTTAAGTACACCGGGGAAATTTGTAATTATCTTCCTCGACTCGAACAATTGAGTCGGTAATTTTATCCGAACTGTTAGGAATTTACCTTAGTATCTAATAGCTACAAAATACAACTGCTACGTCAATTTCTCTAATTTACATATACAAAATATAGCAAAACACATACAGAGTACAGGCAAGAAATAATTATTTATACAAAGAGATACACACAAAAAAAAATAATTGACTATTAATCGCTATCTGAAATTTGGTTTCTCGAAAGGCTATCTGCGAGTACAATGTCAGGCCTTTTTAGATACCTGATTTCATAACGGTACTCAGCTAGCAATAATGACCAACGCATTAGCCTGCCGTTTCGGTTTTTACAAGTTTTTAAGTAGGCTAACGGTCTATGATCAGTCTCTATGAATAATGGATGACCTACCAGATACATTCTAAATTTTGTTATCCCCAAAACAATCGCTAGAGCTTCCAGTTCTACCGTAGCATACGCCTTTTCGCGAGCCGTCAGTCGGCTACTCGCATAGCTTATAGGAGCGGGTTCTTGGTCCTTTTCGTATTGGAGTAATACGCAGCCAATACCCAGTTGGGAGGCATCTGTCCTTACGCCAAATTTCTTGTGTGGGTTTGGGCTTTTAAGATCGGGGCGGAGACTAGCTTCTCTTTGAGCTCTTAAAAGTGCGCTTCGGTGTCGGGGTTCCACTGGAGGTGGTCCGGGAGTTTCTTTTTTAGCAGATCGTTTAGGGAAGCTGCTACAGAAGCGAATTGGGGTACGAAGCGGCGGTAAAACGAAGCGGCACCGAGGAAAGACCGTAATTGCTTCTTGGTGCGCGGTGGGGGCATATTTACCATAGCCTTTACCTTCTCTTTCTGTGGGGCCAGGTGACTTTCGCCTATTTTAAATCCAATGTATTCTATGGATTTATAAAAATGGCATTTTAAGGGTTTAATCATTAAGCCATGATGCTTTAAGCGTTCTAAAAGCGGGCGAAGGGACAAGATATGGTCGTTCCATGAACGTGTAGCCACATACACGTTATCAAAATAAAAAGAAACGTTTTTAAACCGTCTATTACACGGCGCATTATGCGGTTGTAGCTACTGCAGGCAGTGACTAGGCCAAAAGGAAGACGAATGAATTACATTAAACCTTTGTCCGTAGGAAAGGCTGTTAGTTTTCTCGCTGATGCATTTAGGGGGATCTGATAATAGGCCTTACATAGGTCTATCTCAGTGATGCAGGCGGCTCCTCCGAAGAGATGTAAATTTTGGTCAATTAGGGAAAGAGGCTCGGCGTCAAACCTGGTGACGGTGTTTAGCTTCCGAAAATCGACGCACATCCTAAAGGACTGGTCTGGCTTGCGGACCATGACTATTGGGGAACATTAGTCGGACGTAGATGGCTCGATAATCCCTAATTGCAAAAGATTGTCGACTTCCTCACTGAAAGGTCTCTTAGGTGCACCGGTACGGGATAGGGCTTACGCGGCACAAGTTCGAGCGTAGTGGGGGCGATATCATGTTCGAACTGAGTCGAGCATCCTGGTGACTCAGAAATGACGTCACTAAATTATTCCAAAAGCGCCATCATTTGGTTCCTTTGGGCAGGGGTGAGGTCGGAGTTTACATCCAACTCGGGAAAAAGTTCTTTTATGGAGAGCGGCTTGGACGGGAGGACGGGGAGGGGACAATCTTCGCTTGACTCTACGCAAATCGAATTAACAATATTTAGGGGGTTGTTTGGGTGGACGGCGTCAATTACCCTTTCTTCGTCGAAGGCGACTATATTGTTTATACAGGCCCGTCTATGATACTTTTTTTAGCATGTTTATGTGATATAACTTATCACCTGCGGGTGTCTGTATTACGTAATCGACCGATCAGTGGGTTTTCTGAACGGGGTAGGGGCCTTTCCATTGGGAGAGAAGTTTATGAGAGTCCGTGGGGAGTAAGAGCAGAACTTCATCTCCGTGCTTCAGTTTTCTGTGTTTGGCCTTTAGATCAAAGTATGTCCGATACTTTTCCATATTAATTTCGGAATTTCTGACTGCTATGTCAGAACACCTTTTTGAACTTTCCCTTAGTTCGAGGACGAAGGAATAAATGTTCATTAATTCTGGACACATACGGGAATTTATCCATAACTCCTTAAAAATATTGAGTAGCCCCCGCACGTTTCTTCCGTACAGGAGCTCAAACGGGGAAAATCCGATGGTCCTATGGAAATTTCGTGGCATGCGAATAACGCAACTGGCAAATATCCGTGCCATTCTTGGGGTTGTTCCATGCAAAGCTTCTTGGGGACGCTTTTCAAGGTCGCATGAACTTTTCGTACATGCCGTTCGCGCTCGGATGGGAGGGCGTGGTAAAAATAGGTTTGATTTGGAGCAGAGTGTTCAGGTGTTCCATGAGCTCAGAGGTAAATTGGCGGCCTCTATCTGACAAGATTTCTTTGGGCAATCCTACTCCAGAAAAAATGGAAATAAGGGCTTCAGAGCAAGAGATACTATCGATCCTTTTTAGAGCGACAGCGTCTGGGAATCGGGTAGCGCAGTCTATCAATGTTAGTACATGCGTATGACTTTCGGCGGAAGGGGGGTGAATTGGTCCGATGAGGTCGATGGCGACTCTCGAGAAGGGCTCTGAAATGACTGGGGTTCTTTGCAGGGGAGCTGGGGCTATTCGACCTTTTGCAGTGGTTTTCTGGCACAAATCGCACGTTTTGCAGAATTCTGCAATATCTTTGGCTGCACCGGGACAAAAAAAGTATTGAAATACTCGCTGAGAAGTTTTGTTATGACCGAAATGATCGGCCATGGGACTTTCATGTGCTACTCGCAGGATTTGGTCTACATGTGCGCGCGGAATACACATGACCTTGGAAGGTGGGTCAGACTCATCTCGCGAGGTGCGAAACAGAAGGGAATCGTTAATGATGTACCTTATGGGACGGTTCCCTCAAACGATCACCTCTTCGTTCTTTCGGGCTTTTTCCCAAAGGGATTAAAGTAAAGGGCAGCTCTGCTGAGCTCTGAGGAATTGTGCATTACTCGTTGGAACCTCTAAAGGAGCTTCTGGGGTGTAAAGGCGCGTTGGGGAAGAGGCCTCGCGGCTAGCTTGCGCTCGAGTGACGACAGCTTGAGTCACTTCACTCGGGAAGAGTAGTGCGCTCTGGCCAATGAGTACCGAGCAAAATTTGATGGGGGCTGCCACTACGTCGGTTCAACCAGTGAAATATTTACACTGTACATGGCAACGGATTACCGGGAATCTATTTTCTCGACCCAAAAAGTCGTGTACAATTGCGTACTTCTTATGTTGGGGGTCGACAGGAGGGAGCAATTTGTCTGACACGACAATGCATGTGCACCCTGTATCTCTCACGAAGGTGGACACTTTACAGCCATTGATCGAGCTGGTTTCGAAATTTAGTCCTCCGGGGGAACTCTTGTTGAACAGGAAGTTCACTTAAAATTCCTGTGGAGATGGAGACGAGGGGGATGACTTAAGCGCGGCCGGCTGTTCTGGGGAAAGGGTAGCGGTTACTTGGTGGACTTGTTGGCTCTGGGTGGGACGCAGGCTGGAATTCTGTACATATTGGGACTTATAATGGCCGGGGGAACGGCAGGAGTAGCATATAACCTGCTTATTCTGGTGATGGTTATTGTAGGGGGTATTGAAGACTGGGGGTTTTCTGTCTTCGTGGGCTACAAAAGGCTTATTCTTTGGCCTGAACGGGGCTGTGGTCCTTATCAATGGAGGAGGTTTCCTTTGTTGGGACTTCCCTTGACTAAATCTATTCTTCGGGGACGGGGACTAATCTTCCGGGTATCCTGTGGGTATAGGCGATGATTTGTCGCATGGAGATCAGCTTCCTCGAGGCATTCTTGAAAGGTAGACGCTCGGCGGTCTTGCACGAATGCTCGGATCTCCTGGGGGAGAGTGGACAATAGCTGGTCTTTTAACATAAAGTCAATCAGGGTCTCATACTCCGATTCGACTTTGGAGGATTCTAGCCAGAACTGGAGGTTTCACTTCAAGATATATCCAAAATGTCGGTAAGTTTGACCGGGCTGGATTTTAGCCGATCTAAACTTAGCGCGGTAGAACTGAGGGTTCAAGTTGAAGGCGGATAGCAATTCGGCCTTCAAGGTGCTATGGTCTATTGTAGCTTCATGTGGTAACGAGATGAAAATTTCTCTTAAACGCGGACTAAGCAATGGGAGCAATCTGCTGACTCCTTCAGATTCTATGGCCAATCCGTTTACCTCGAAGATCTTTTCAAAATGTGTTAAGTATGAGCACAAATCTTCTTCGTCTTTATATTGGGGAAGTTTCATAGCGGGGGCCTGGGGTTGATGATCACGGGATCTAATAGAACTGACTTCAACTTGGTCTCTGCTTAATTCCCTTTCATGTTTTCGAATCCTTTCTCTTTCTTAAAATTCTAACTCTTCTTTTCTTACTTCCTTTTCACGTGCTCTTTCCTCTCGCTGTTCGCTTTGGACGAATTCCTTTAGTTCCTGTCCTGTGAGACCGAGAGCTTGTCCTTGCTTGACGAAAACTTTGAACGATTGTGAAGCTATTGCTGCTCTTGCTGACGCAACTGGTGACTCACGAAAGAACTTACGCACCTGGTAAGAGAATTAGAAGCTGCGATTGTTCCTAACCGATACAATCTAATAACTAACCCCCCAAATAACGAATATTTCCCTAGCTTTGTTTTTGCTATCTGGAAAGGATTAGTAATGGTATTATTTATATTACTTCGGGGAATAGACTATAATTATTAAAATTTACGTTAGTTTATTTAGGCTTCCTTGGACGTTGGCAAGTTGTAGGCTATATGAGTTGGCTTTCTCAAAAGTTTGACCCCTTAAAGCTGACACCACTTTTATATATGTCGTAGAATTGCTCATAGTCTGGTTCAATAATTATTCCAGTCCTTGATTTGGACACACCGCTTTTGTTTGAGTCGATGGTATTGAGACACTATGACTCAATCTACGATGATTATATATATATATATATATATATATATATATATATATATATATATATATATATATATATATATATATATATATATATATATATATATATATATATATATATATATATATATATATATATATATATATATATATATATATATATATATATATAGCTGGTTAGAGGCGAGTTGTGCCACGGCCAGGATTCTCACTATAAAAGTCCCACTTGTTACTGGGGGGAGGTTTGTGATTGTTAAATTTTAAGAGTGCATAATACAGGTTGAATAAATTAGCCGAAGGGATTCTTAATTAAAGTCTTGCCAAGATACGTCAAAAAGGAGGAGCCACAAATAAACACACGTACAAAAATAAACTTTACTTTACACCAAAATAATAATTAGTAGCAATAGTTAAACGGGCATTTAGGTAAATAAGAATTAAATATTAAACACGGATTAGTCCGGGTTGACAGCAATTATAAATAATAATATCAGGGAATGACTCACTTGAATCTCTTTAAACAAAGGAGGGGAGTTTAACACTGACGTTAAGCGTCTAGATTTATAAAAATCAATGGGAGTATCAACCACTGACAATTAAATAGGTAATTTAAGAATAGAGGGACACTGGGTTTACAGATTACCATTAATTGTGATGGATTGGAGAGACGACTACTCAGGTCCAGACGGGGTGGTTGGGGTGGCGTTAACACGAGTTCTCGGGGAAAGGGAAGTAAGACGACGGGTTTGGGGCTGCTGACTGCAGTTCTGGTTAGTTCACTCCTAACTGGATGTGACACTAACAAATAGTTACTTCCAGTAACTATTTGGAAATTCCTTTTTCTTTCAAAAGTTACGTTGAGCAACAGAGCGTATTCTTCTAGTCACAGACTCTGCGGGGCGGGATTTGCCTCATGAACACTTTGAGACAGCGATGAAGTTAACTCAGCGGCGTGTTGGCAGTGGATACGTTACGGCAACGACTCTCGTTCAACGTGAGGGTTACGCGAGTAGGTTTGGAACACTTCTGCCGATGGATGAACGGCGTTGTCATTTATCTTGCGGACTGTGTGAAATAGAGAGAGAGATTCCATATACGACAATTCGCTTATCACAGCGCCTTCTGGACAATCTCCATGGTATCATAAAGAAGGCAAATAGAATTCAGGCTTGGGGAAGTTTGGCACGGATTCGACTTAGGTCAAGGGGTAGGCGGAGGAGGGCGGTAGAATGTCGGGGGAGGGTAGGGGAAGAGAGAGGAGACGAAGGTCAACTCAAACGACAAATTTCTTTCGTTCCCACGATTGTCTGGCGGCTTGCGAGTATGCACGTTCCATACCCTCACAATTATTATTATATATATACAGTGGGGGCAATAGATATTCGATACATGGTCAAAAGTTTATTTACTAGCAAAGTAATCGAAAATTGAACATTTTATATATTTTGTACGTTGAATACAAATTCGGCATTAGAATACACAAATAGTAAAGCATTGATATTATATCGACAAAAGTGTAAGATTATTCGCTCAAAAGGTATCCAACACACCCACAAAATTAGTTTTAATGCGATAATAAATAGTTCTCGAACATTCCAGAGGGGTTTACGTGAAAAGAATGCTGTAGAACATTCTCGCAAAATAATCTACTTCGTCTACGTGAAACAGCGGACCTCAGTCAGTGTCTAAGAGCTGCATGAGAAGGAGGTCATCGTTTACCACTCTAGTTCTAATATGGCGAAGACTAAAGAATTGCCAAAAAGGAGCAGATAACTAATTGTTCAGTAACATTAAAGTGGTTTGGGCACTAGAAAAATTTCATCTATGCTAAAAGTACTAATCTAATCCATTGGTGATGAAGAGGGATCCGTTAAAATAGTAGTATTCCCCCACACCCAAGATATTACTTCGGGAGAGAAAGCGAGTCGTTACTTCCCCCACCCCCCACACCGACTTCACCCTTTTTGGACTTGCCGCCAGGTCACTGAAAATTCACACCGAGGCATGACGCTGAAATTGAAGGCTACCTCTCCGCCGTCTCAATCTTGCCCCCATCCCTCCGGGTCGGGAGATTACCCATCTATTTTGTAGGTTTGCCTCGAACAACTTTTATGGCTCCAGTTGATGGTCGTCCGTCTGACTCGCTGATCCCTGCTTCTTACACTTTCCCGCAAGTAGACGCTCGGTTGTCACGGCCGATAATGAGGGTTCGAGAAGGCCCCTCTCTCTCTCCCTGTTTTCGGAGAACTCCGGGTATATATGCACCCTCCCAAGGATTATCCAGAAATTTTTTTAGACGACACTTCCCTGAAAGGAGTTCGATTCAACGACGCTCTCTCCCGAGAAGTGCATAGTGATTGTCGCAAGCCACGGAAGAGCTGGACATCACACTCGTATCTTCGAGTCAGGAGGAAGAGTCTCGTGAGGCAAAGTCAGCCTTTCTCAACCGCCTTCGGATCAAGGATTTGGATAGGCCGTCCTCCGAAGTTCTTCGGGTGACCTCTTGAGGACAAGAGGCCCGATAGCTCTCTCAATCTGAGTTTGGAGAAGTCATCTCCCTCCCCCCCCCCTCTTCGAAATTCTTGAGGACAAGAAGCCCGCATCTCGTAAAATCCAAGTTTGGAGAAAGTAGTACCACCCTCTGCGAGTTTTCGGCTACACTCGTGAGTAATCAAGGTCACCAAGACCTCCCCCCCAAGTTCGCCCCACTTTACTCTCGAGGTTCAAAATAACTAAATCGCTCACTACCCTAAATCTCCCATTATAACCATTCAATAACTCGGGTTATCCAATTAGTATTCGGAACCTAATTTCATCTTATTCATGTGCCCATATATATATATATATATATATATATATATATATATATATATATATCCAATTTTATTTTGTGTCTATTATTTAGTGTGTATTCAAATCTATTTTTGTCGTTGTGTTTGGAATACTCCTTGGTCACGCAGCTGCAGCTATCTATTCAAATCGCACTCTTAGAACAATAACAGTTGTTGCCTTGCTTAGCCTACCTTAGAGCCTGTGTGCGTATATTCCCGTACACTTGGCCATACTTCGACAGGCAACACAATTCGCCGGTTCACGTCATATCAGTTCAATGCAACTCTACCATGTTCAGGGCGTCCATCTAAAATTTCAAACAATACGGCTAAACATATAGTCCGTAAATTAAAGAAAAATCCTTGAGTGGCTCGATCTGAACTTCAGAAAGGTTTGGAAGCAGCTGGGACAAATGTATGCAAAAATACAATTAGAGCAGTTCTTGCGAACGAGGGATTCCATTCTCGCACACCAAGAAAGACACCTTTGTTGAAACCAATTCATGTTAGAAATCGTCTGAATTTGCCAAGGAACATTTAGAGAAGTCTACAAGATTTGGGGACGCTGTACTATGGTTTAACGAGACGAAGATTGAGTTATTTGGGTGGAATAGTGTTAGTCACGTTTAGAGGTAGAAAAACTCAGCGCATGATCCTAAAATTACAATCCCAACAGTGAAGTTTGGAGGAGGCAGCATAATGGTGTGGGGCTGCTTCTTCTCTGCAGGTTCTGGAAGAGTCCATATTATTGAAGGGAAAATGAATGCTCAGATGTATCGCAAGATTTGGGATGATCATCTCTTATAGTCTGCAGACGATTTGAAGTTGCCAAGAGGTTGGACATTCCAGCAGGACAGCGATCCAAAACATACAGCCAAGGGTACTGCAGCATGGTTTCAGCAGATGAAAATAAAGGTTATGGGATGGCGAGAATTAAAACTAAAGATTCAGAAAAGGGACCCAAGAGATACGAACTGGTTTCATAGATGTATCGGATACTTTTTGAAGCGTTCGTTTGATATTTTTGCCTTAATCATAGTAATGTTTTACTATTTTGAGGTCCAAAAAGGGCAGATATTTTTGGATAATCGAGCGTATTTCAAGTCATATTTGATGTTTGTGTGCCAAAGAAGGGTACCAACCAAAAGTGTAAGAGTTTATTAACGGTGGCTTTATCTTCAGTCGGATTAAGGAAATGATCAAGACATTTCCTTATTCGGTTTTCCACAAAATCCTTGGGAATCCGTTGTCTTGAAAAAATTTCTTAACAAAAGAAAACTCTTCATGTAATAGTTTGTAATTAGAGCATACTTTAAATGCTCTACGTAGCAGGGTGTCAATAGTATTAGTTTTAAAAGAACGTGGAATAAAGCTAAAGAAGCTTGTTGATAGGCCAGTCCAAGTGGCTTTGCGAAATACACTTGTAGATAATCCGGTGGGGGTGCGGGTTAACTTGATGTCTAAATAAGACAGACAGCCATTGTTTTCTATCTCCAAGGTGAATTGTATTTTAGGGTGCTGCTTGTTAAGGAATTCAAGAAATTTAGATGCATGTTGTTCTTTACGAAAAAAGATTATGCAGTCGTCAATGAAATGCCTATAAAATACTGGGGCGAATTCTTTGGGGCAACTTGGAGCCAAGAGGCTTCATGGAAACACATATTGGCAAAAGTTGGACTTAACGGAAGTCCCATCCCGGCCCCTTCTTTTTGAAGGTAAAGTTCGTTATTAAAGAGAAAATAGGAATTGGAAACGGATAAATCAAGAAGAGAACGAAATTGTGCTTGGTCAAATTGTAGAAAATGTTGAGAAGTGAGAATTTTATGTAAAATAATGTCAATTGTTTCTTGTAATGGAATGTTTGTGAATAGATTTGTAATGTCAAAGCTTGCCATGGTATACTCATGAGGAGTAGGAAGACTGGAGATTTGCTCAAGTAAGTCATAGGAATTACGGAGAGAGTATTTATTTGTTGTTAGGGGAGAAAGAAGAGGCACCAAATATTTTGCTAGGGCATAGGATGATGTGTTTATAGCAGTGAAAATGGGTCGCAATGGATTAGATGGTTTGTGTATTTTCGGTAGGCCATACAAAATACCTGGGGCTGAACCTGAAGCAAAAAGACGAGAATATGTCTGCGGATCAAAAAGGTTTAGTTTCTTAAATTTGGATAGTACACGGTTAATTTTATCTTCAGTTTTATACATTATATGTTTAATAGATGATTTGACTTTAACAAATTTTGCAACATCGGAAAGGATAGTGTGCATTTTTGAGATGTAGTCAACTTTATTCAAAATTACCACACCATTACCTTTGTCGGGCCGGCAAATTACTAAAGACTTATCTTGAGCTAACCTTTTTAGATCTTTTATGTCTGTTATTTTAATAACTGTGCTAATAATTTTAAAGGATTTAAAATTATAAAAGTACTTGAATGCAATGGATTGGATGGAGCTTTTTATGTGCTCAAAGTTGCCTATATTATTATTGTTAGCAATGGACTTGAGGGAAGTTTCTCAAAGGCGAGAAAGTATTTAAGGAAATTGAGTTTACAAATGGGGAGAGCAAATTCAAGGCCAAATGCTAGGAGTATATTGAGACGAGGGAAAAGAGATTTCGAAGAGAAGTTAAATATTACACGGGAAGGATCGTCAAGGGTTTGAACTATTATGAATTCCTAGGCGGCCTAATTTACGTTTCTGAATGTTCGATACGTTAGCGATGTACCGTGAGATAGTCTCCTTTACATATCGGTTAACAAGAATTATTTCAATGTTAGTTAACTCAATTTTCATTTGATTTAAATGCATAGAGACAATATTGGAGAGTTTAAATAAATTAGGAATTTTAAAATTAAGTTCTTCATTCAAAAGCCTACCCTGCCATTTTTTGTAAAATCGCTTTGATTGTAGGTTCTAATTACATGAAGAGTTTTCTTTTGTTAAGAAATTTTTTCAAGGCCACGGATTCCCAAACTTTTTTATGGAAAACCACATAAGGAAATGTCTTGATCATTTCCTTAATCCGACTGAAGATAAAGCAACCGTTTATAAACTCTTACACTTCTGGTCGGTGCCCTTCTTTGGCCCACAAACATCAAAGATGACTTGAAATATGCTCGATTATCCAAAAAAATCTGCCGTTTTTGGACCTCAAAATAATCACCCCAAACTAATATACAATAGGCTCGCTCTTTCGTCATAAAGATCGCCTTCCTTATTAGTGTCGCTCATCTCTCGTATATAATTACTTGTGTCCATCGTGCGATGCCACCTATATTGGCTCTACCAACCGAACTCTCCATTCAAGAGTTGAACAGCACGCCGGGAGGCCCTGCCGTACGGGTTTGCCCCTAGCCAAACCTGACTATTCTATCATCCGACTCGACGCCAATTCTTGCAATTTACAGGTAAAAGTCGAAGACTTTTCTATAGTCTCTACAGCTAATAAATACCCTCTCTGATTTACGAATCCTTGAATCCCTATATATTTTAGATAGTAAACCCACATTTAACGACCAAACTTCGTCTTTTCCATTACATATTGCACGTTAGATGGTTCCCTTACTTTACCACCTTCATGTTAATTTAAATTAATGTTTCCCTTACTTTGCCACTTCCATGTTAATTTGTGTAATGTTGCTATTACCAATGCAATTCCATCAATTATAGTTGTGGTATCATGACTTATACATAAAAGTGACATGTAAGACCATTCCCCTTATGTTACCTATCCAATGTCAAGTAGAATTACCTTGTATTTATACTAAATATAATTCCAGTAGCCAGAAGATGAGGCTGGCCCTCGAAACGTTGGTTGAAATTAAATGAAGAAAGAAAAATGCATTTCTTTTCTGCTGCCCTGGTTCTCTTATATATATTGAAGCTCCGGACTATAAAGAACGGATCACTTGAATCCATATATATAAATATATATATATATATATATATATATATATATATATATATATATATATATATATATATATATATATATATATATATATATATATATATATATATATATATATATATATATATATGAAAAGAAACTCACAACTTGCACGTGAGTCCAAATTATGATAAATAAATAACACCCACAAGGAAAATGGAAAAACGATTCCGAGCGCTTTCGTCTTTATTCTAAAAGACCTCTTCATGGAATAACGTAGGTCAAAATCAATCAATTTGTGTATAGAAAGAACAGAGAAGGACTGCTGTAACACGACAGTCAGGTAGTCAGAGAGGAGCGTTGCGGAAAATAATTAAGAAAGGGACAGTGAGAGTAGATAGGTCGGTGGCTATACACCGAAGCGAGGTGTTGTTATGAGGGTGTAGGTTATGTGGTAATTGACTGGGCGAGGGTTGGGGGCAAGTCAGGGGAAGGGGGGAGGCTGACAGTCCATCCGGAAACGCGTTATTCACGATGCCTTATTGGTTTATGCGAAGAATGGTACGGGCGGCAGGTGTTCGTGGGCCGCGGGATATCGCGGCGCCATCGCGTACCTTCTTACGTGTAGCGAGGTGTAAAGTGGGTCTGTGGTGAGTTTTCCGAGTTGTTTTGTAAGTCTGGTGTGAGCGTAAGTGTTGAGAGGAGTTAGTTTGTTGTTGTTGTGTAGTGCGTCCATTCTCGAGTACAGCGGCGAACGGCAAGCACGCTTCAGAGCAGAGTTCTGAATGCGCTGAGCCTTTCGCTTCCAGGTGTCGCTCGAAGCTACGAGTGACAGTGGGGCGTACGTGAGAATGGGACGCACGAGTGCTTTGTATAAGTGTAGTTTTAGTTTTTTACTCGCTGGGTAGAACCTACCCAGCGATGCGTTTGTACGTGAGGCTCTTGCTTGTATTATGTTCTGGTGTAAGTTGAACCTGAGGGATTTGTCGAATGTTACCCCCAGGATTTTGGTGCACTGTGTGTATGCGAGCCTTGTTGGGTTTTGGTGGATCATGTCTGGTGTGTGTGAGTAGATTTGTAGGTTGTGCATGAAGTGATCTCTAGCGCCGTAGAGTGTCATCTGTGTCTTCTGAGGATTCGTGGCAATCAGCTATTTATCCTCGTAATCTGTCTTCTCATCAAGTATTCTTTGTGCGTGGACCGCGATTTCTTCGGGGGCCCGGCCGCTGACGATAATGGTCTCGTCGTCGGCGTAGGCCACTATGTATGTGTGAACGCAGTTTTCTGGTGGGCGTGGGGTGTCATTTGTGAACATAATGTAGAGTGTGGGTGCCAGAACGCTTCCTTGGGGAACGCCTGAGCGTGGTGTGAAGGGTCTTGAAAGGGTGTTGTTGTATCTGATGTGGCAGCGCCGTCCAGTGAGGTAGTGTGAGAGGAGCCTTCTGGTGCAGAGAGCTAACTCCGTGTTGTTGGCGAGTTTCCAACAGAGTCCCTCGTGCCACACCTTGTCAAAGGCTTCCTCCACGTCCTTACTGACGGAGAGAGTCTTTTGGTGTATCTGTCGTTTCTTCTGTATTCTGTCGTGTACGATGGTCACGGCCGCCTGAGTGGACCTGCCTCTCCAGAACCCGTATTGATGGGGGGAGAACCAATCCCTCTCTTTCAGGAACTCCCGTAGGCGGCAGTTGACCATTCGTTCGAGTATTTTGCCTAGGTGCTCTAATAGAGCAATAGGCCTGTAGTTGTTTGGGTGTTTTGGGTCTTTGTGTTGTTTATGAAGGAGTATATTGTGAGAGACTTTGAATATTTTAGGGAAGTGGCCTGAGGCTAGAGAGGCATTGAATAGATGTGTGAGTGTGGGGTATATGTTTGCGGGGAGGTTATGTATTAGTGTGGCTGGTAGGCCGGAGGGGCCGGGGGCGCGTTTTGGTGTCGATTTTATGTAGTGTTTTGTTTCCTCAACTGTGATTGGAGTGGTAAGTGTGGACGTATAGTCGAGCACCTCCATACGTATCAGGGGGGCAGGCCTGAGCTCGTGAGCATGAGTCCGGCACCATTCCTGAATGTCTTGGAAGTGCTCCTGCGCATGTGGTTTTGATGGGTTGTGGGTGTGTACTGTGTCCCAGTGGGACCTGAATGCGTCGAGGATGTCATTGCTGTCTGTGAGTGTGTGGTTGTTTATTTTCAGTGTTATTGGTTTGGATGGTTCCGTACCCAGCATCCTTTTCACGTGCCGCCAGAAGAAGGAAGGGTCCATGCAACGGGTGTCGTCCGCGATGCGGACGACCTCACACCACTGCCGGTTCCTATATAGCTGCACGCATTGAAAGATGTGGGCACGTAGTTGGTTGATGTTCTGTTGTCGTGGGCCTCTGGTGTAGTGGTTGTTGTACTGTGTAATAAGTCTCTGTGTGTGTATTGAGAATGTGAAATGTTTTAAGCAGGTGTAGTTTTTGCGTGGTGAGTGTAGATTACGTGCGGTGGTGATGGTGTCTAAGAGTGAGCACCAGTGGTGGTCTATTTGTCCTGGATTGGTGTTCTCCAGGTCGAGGTTATGTGGTGTGTTTGTGGATATGTGGCTCCTGAATTCAGCCCAGTTTGTGTTTTTGTAATCGTATATAGGTGATGTGGGGATGAGTATGGGGGATGTGGATATGAGAAGGCATATTGGTATGTGGTCTGATAGTACGTGGGGACTGGGTGCAATGTGAGGGTAGAATCGTGTGATGTGGTCGTTACGGAAGACCACATCCGGGGATGTGGTGCCCCCGCGTGGGCCGAAGAACGTGGGGAAGGCAAGGCCGATGTGTTCGCAGCGGTAACGCCGCAAGGCACCGGCCAAGTAACTACCCGCATCGTTCGTATTGTTAGAAAGGAGTGTCGGGTGAAAAGCGTTGAAGTCCCCCGCAAAGAAGATAGGTAGGTTGTAGTTTAAAAGGGCCCGGAGTGGGACTTCTAAGTTTAGCTGTATTCGTGGTGGTCTGTAATGTGTGGCCACTATTATGGGGCCAGAGCTTGTGTCAATTTTGCAGGCTAGAATGGAGGTGTCGCGTGTGTTGACGAGGGAGTGGTGTATGTTGCGCTTTACTAGGATCGCAGATCCTAGGTGCCGCGCCTGTGGGGATGAGTATGTGTGATAGCCTGCAATGCGGAGTCTGTTGTTGGGAGGGTGTAAGCTGGTGGAGTTCAGAAGTATGATGTCGGGTCTTTGTGTGTTGAGTACCCAGTTGGCGACCGTATGGCGAATACCGTGCCAACTGCGTACGTTTAATTGTATTACACTAATACGACCTATTGTCGTGGTCTTAGTGCGCGGGAGGCTGATTTGCCAGGAATCGTCCCCTTCTCCTTGGTTATTGCATCGACTCGTGTCGATGCGTGTTTGTGAGGCACGGCGGGGGTATTGGGTGGGGGAGCCGTAGTGGGTGGAGGAGTGTGTTCTGTAGAGGTGGTGGCTTTTGGTGGGGTGGTGTCTTGGTGGGGGGAGTTCGTGACGGAGGTGGGCGGTGTAGAGCTGGAGGATGAAGGGCTGGAAGTGGTTGGGGAGGTACAGATTATGAGAGGAGGGGTGTCGGGGGAGAGAGGAGGTAGGGACGGCGGAGGGGTGGTTAAGGGAGAAGGAGAAGGAGTCGGAGGAGAAGGAGTTGAAGGAAGGGGGGTTGAAGGGGAAGGAGTCTTAGGTGAAGGGGCGGAAGGCGGAGAAGGAGGGGAGTGAGAAGGAGTAGAGTGAGAAGGGGTGTGTTGAGAAGGGGAGAATTGAGAAGGAGTGGAGGGGGAAGCAGTAGAGAGCGAGGAAGGAGTGGAGACGACAGGAGTAGGGGGGGTTTGTTTGTCCCGTGCCTGTCTACGCGGATGGGGCTTGGGGGTGGGGTTTTGGGGGTTGGCACGGGGTGTAGTGGACTGCGAGGGGGTTGGAGTGACAGTGGAGGCTGTGGGAGAGGAGGCGGAGATGGGTGCGAGGGTTGTGGGGGTAGTGGAAGGTAGGCGGGGTTTTGATAGAGGGGTGGAAGAAGTGCGAGGAGGATAGGTTGTTTGAATAGGGGGCTGGAGCAGTGGCTAAGGAAGGTGCAGGAACAGGACAGACGGCGGGGAGAGCGTGGTGAGAGTGGGGGGCAGTGGTTCCCTGCGGGCAGGGGTGTGTACCCGTCGGGGTGGGGAGGAGTGCAGGTCTAGTTGTGTGTGCGTCTATTAGAGTGAACACCTTCTCGGGGAAGGTGATTTGCTCTATGCCGTTGGAGGCGAATAGCGTGTTTAGGATATTCGCGTATAGTCGAGGGTCACCCCTCGACATGTCCTTTGCCACCGCTGAGAGCAGGGTGGCCAGGTGTAGTTTGGTTTTTGTGTTGTCGCTGGGATGGGTGGGGTGGGGGTGGGGGTGGGGGGTATTGTGGGGTGGGGGTGGGCGTGTAGAGTGGTGTGGGGGTGGGGGTGGGCGTGTAGAGTGGTGTGGGGGTGGGGGTGGTAGTGTGGTGTGTGGGTGTTGGTAGTAGTGGGGGTCTCTGAGTGTTATGAGCTGGGGTGGGGGGGAGGGATGTGTGGGTGGAGTGTGGTTGCTGCAGGGGAGGGTGGGTGTGACAGGGGTAGAGCAGGGGGAGCCGGCAGCGTAACGCTGGCAGCAGCGGCGAATGACATGGTGAGGGGGGGGGGGTGCGGGGGCGGGGTGTGTGGTTGTGTGTGTGTTTGGTTGTGGGTGCCGGATGGCCTCCACGGCGTCGTGGCGTGCCTTACCTAGGTAAGGGCACCTGGGATTGACGGCGACGTGGTCGCCGCCACAATTTGCACAGCGGGCTGTGGTGGAGGTGTAGGTCGTGTAGTGGTGCCCCACTACACTGCACTTGGAGCAGATTAGGTCTGCAGTGCATGTGTTGGTGCAGGGACCGGTCTTATAGCACCGGTGGCATTGTGTGGGTCTTATGTTGTGCTGTTCTTCAATGTGTTGAGGGTTTGTGAGGGTGCCGCAGACCTTAATGCCTTGGTCTAGCAGCATGTTTTTGGTGTTATCACTGGACAGTGTAATTCCTGCCCAGTTCTTTGACCTGTTGAAGTAAAGGTCCTTGATGACCTCCTCCCCGTACTCCTGACGGAGGTGCGAGCGAAGGTCCTCATTTGTAAAGGTCAACCACAAAGGGTTGGTCCTTGTGACTCGTATCTGGTATCGTTTCATGATACCGTCAGCGAGTCTAGTCTGTAGGTTGTGTGTGTTGAGTGTAGTGGTGGCATTTTCGTGGAACGTTAGCGCGTCCTCCTGTGAGCGGAAGACGAGCTTGTGGCCTGTGCGTAGTTTTATTATGTTGGTTATTGGTGTGTCGTGGTTGGAGGCTAGGTTAAGCAATGTGTGGTGGTCGATTGTGTCGGGTGCTGGTTCTGTGGTGTTTGTTAGGATAAGGTGTGAAGTGTTTGCCATTTTATTCTTTAAGCTTTTTTCTTTGATTGGGAAGGCCCCCGCCCCGCCGATGAGGACCCCGTGAACATGACTCGGATGTGGTGAAGGGTGATGGATGATTTTATGGACCTGGTTGGGCTCCTCAGAGGGTGTAAAAACATGGCGGACTTAATGATGACTGAAGCCAGAATCAACTGACTCCAGTCGGGGTGCCGCCCCCTCTATTGGGTTTTGGTTATTTAACAGTTACGTCCGACATCTCACAGAGACGGAAGAGTCTCCCTCTGTGGTCCTGGACGGTGGCCGCAGGGTAGGTTGTTATGCCTCCCCACGTTTGTAACTGAATCCCAAACCAGGTTGCTTCTTCCTCTGGGTTCCGCAGCGGGGTAAGCCTCAGACCTCCTTTCCCCAGAGTTTTCAATTATGCCTTTTCTAAGAAGAACGGCATAGTTGCAACGAAGCTATATGTGTAGAGTCACGTTCACGGAGCCAGACATCATGGCGGAGCAGGGATGGGGGGTGGGGTGGGGGGTTAGCACGTCATATCAGAATGACGTGCCTAGGAAATAAAGGTATTTTTATTCGGGGGGGAGGACAAGGGGGGACTTAAGGTCCTATTTAGGTCCGGGGGTATCTTGTAGTTGATGAAATCTCGTCCTCGAGAAAAATTCGGTGGTGAGCGGGAGTGTCCTGGAGGTGACTTGCCCTCAACGTTTCCTCCTTTGCTGGCTAAGACTTCTCTTAGGTGGTAGTGCTCACGTAGAAATTCGATCGCTGTATGTGCGTAGGTTACCATTACCATTAGTGTAAGTGCGGGTGCATGTGAGGGGAGACGATAGGGTGTGGGGGGGGGACAGAGAAAATAGACAAGTGGAGAAGAGAGAAAGAAGTGTGGAAGAGGTGCAAAGAGATGCCTAGGGTCTGGTGATCAGACTTATCACTTTTATTTATTTTCTTGCTTGTGTGAGTTCATTTTTGTTGTTTTGGGTTTTTTGTAATAATTATAAAGTTATAAAATTATAAAATTATAACTATTATGGCGTTCAAGCCATTTGTCTTACCAACTTTAGTTTTTTTTGGTTTGTGTTATGCATTGCCTGTTTTGTATATGTTTTTAATATATTTAAGTGCGTGCATTTGTATTGTTTTATTGTGTGTGTATTTTATTAGTAATATTGTTTCTTCTTTCTTCTTGGTAGATTACTTCTTTCGAAGTTCTCGTCGTAAACGTTGGGTTCTTCAATTTTAGGTAGGGTTGTCTTCATCGGTTTCTTGTCATAGTAGGGTTTCGAGTTTTTTTCAATGTTTTTGTGATTGATCTTGTATCACAGGTTTCTTCTTTCTCATTTTACGCATAGAACGGCACTTCGTCTCCGCCAGCCACTCGGTTGGCGGAGCTGGGGAATCTGGGGGGACATTCAGCTCTTCTGTTCTGGTTAATCATCTGGGTGATTTCATCACTCAGTTCACGATTAACCAGATCCTGCATTTTCCGAGTCCGTTCTTCTATGACTTTGTTAATGGGAATTATTCCCGCCTCTCTGTGCAGGTCTTCTTGCCGTCTTCTTTCATGCCTGCGTGTACCCGTTATTAGGTACATGCATTTATTTTGCACTACTTGAAGACGCCTCTTTTGTGTTTTTGAGACACATGAGAGGGTGGAGGCGGGGTAAAGCAACGTAGATCTTACAAGGACATTGTAGATCTTCTTCTTGTTGCTTTCACGTAGATTTCTGAAGCGGTATAGAGTTCTGACAGCGGACGAGGCTCGAGAAATTCTTTCTTCGACGTGCTTTTTGTACCCGGTAGAGGTGATTTTCATACCGAGTACATTGCATTCGTTGGTGTAAGGGTATCGCGTATCCCCCACACGCACGTCTGCCCTTGAGGTGCGTCCGATGGGGACCACCTTGAATTTCTCCTGGTTTGTTCTTATTTTCCACTGAGCCTCGTAGTTGTTCAGGTTCGCGATTTCCATCGCTGTCATGCGAGCTTGCCACGGCGCATGCCTCCATGGAGATACGATTATCTGGTTGAAATCATCGGCGTATTGAATATTGAGGGAATTGGGGTAAACAGGGTCTGGGACGTCCGCGGTGTATATCGAGTAAAGGGTGGGGGACAGACACCCCCCCTGCGGGAGGCCCGCAGTGAGCGGAAACTTTGGTCCGTCCGTGCACCCTAGACTGACATACGCCGCTCTCTCCATGACATAGTCACAGAGAGTTCTTTCTAAGTTTTCACTTAGACCCAGCCTTAAGATCTTATACTGCATGCCCCGCTGCCACACCTTATCAAACGCCTTTGACACATCCCGACAAACGATATCCACATAACTCCTGTCCCGTTTGGCTTGGGAAAGCTTTTCCGTTATGACATTAATTGCCATTTCCGTACTTCGCTTCTTTCTAAACCCGAATTGGCAAGGGTTGTAGAGGGAGTTTTCTTCCAGGTGAGACACCAGTCTTCCGTTGAGGATCTTCTCAAAGAGTTTCCCGCCAAATTCCAGGAGTGAAATTGGGCGGTAGCTCTCTCTCAACGTAGGTTCCTTTCCATGCTTGGGCAAAAAGATCATTTTTGCCGTTTTGTAAGCATCTGGAAAGTACCCTGTATTCAGACATGCGTTAAAAATTCGTCTCATTCCTTCGATGACGTTGGCTGGTGCCTTTTCGAAGTTAAGCTTCGTAAGCCCCGATTGGCCTGGGGCTTTCTGTCGGAATGAGCGGAGTGCGCCAAGGATCTCTTCTTCTGTGATCTCGGCGTCTCCGTCACGCAGTCTATCCACCTGGTGATGAGGATGCGTTCGATGTATTACCGTGTTAAGCTCGTCTACGATGTTATTTTCGAACTCTATATCAAAATCTTCGTTTTCTTCTTCCGATATGCTGAAGATTTTTTCCCAATAACGCCGGAATATCACTTCGATGATATTATCTGCAGTTTCAATGGATCCATCTTCTTTTTGGATTTCCATTTTCTTCTTTTTTCCAGATGATCCTCTGAGACTTCTGACTTTCTTCCAAAAGTCCTTGGGGGATGCATCTTGATCGAGGCTCTCGATCGCATCGTCCCATTGTCTCTGTTGTTGTTCGAGGATCAGCTGGTTGAGCTCTTCCTTGATCTCTCTACTTCGTTGTAGCGAGTCAAATGTTGCATTTGTTATATTCAACTCGTACATAACTCTCAATTCTCTATAGAGTTCTTTCATATACCCAGTCCACCTGTATGAGGAGATGGTTTTATACTGGGTTTTGGGGATGCAAGCCCTATCTGCAATGATTAGATGTTCGTTGAGGTCGTCGAGTGCCTCGTCTATCTCCTCGAGAATTGCCTCGTCCAGATCTGGTGGGCGATAGGCCTCGAGGAGACCAGCGTACCGTGCCCAGTCGGCTCTCCTGTAGTCTTTTCTGACTGGAGCTGGGACTTGTATAGGGTTCCTATTGATGGTGAGTAGGATCCCTATATGATCACTACATGGTACCTGGACTGGTTCCATGTAGTAATTGAACGGCAGCTGACGATTAGCCAGACAAATGTCTGGTTTTGTGGCACTTCTTCCTCGAGTATAGGTTGGGAAGTCCGGGCCTATTCTATGGACCATGTTCCGGTCCATCATAGTATCCAGGCACCTTCCATTGCCATTGAAGGTCCTGTACCCAGAATCCCAACATCTGGCATTAAGGTCCCCCATTAATATGGTGGGGGTCCTTCTGCCAAATAGGCCAGAGAGAGAATGGATTGGCAAATATTCTCGTCTCGGCGGCTGGTACCCGGTGGCGATGACCAGCTTTCCTATATCGAGTTCGACCTCTATTGCAAGATAGGATTCTTCCAAGTTTCTTATGGGTCTATACTTGATCCCTCTTTTGATGGCGATGGCGGCACCGTCGTACCGCTCTTGAGAGTAATTCGTGATTAACACGTCGTAGTTCCAGATCTTAATTTCAGAACTACGAGTGTCAACCCCATGTTCAGAAATCAAGATGACATCTGCATCTATTTCCCTGAACACATTTCCGTAGAGAGTTCTTTTGTTTGTCCAGCCATTGGTGTTTATTTCCAGAATTCTTAGTGAGTTCCGCTCCATGGTAAGATGAGTTACCTGTGTTTTTTCTTTTTCTTACTCTTGGGGGCCTGTGGGGCGGGTCTGGGGTGCCCAGGCTTTACCTTCTTCGGGGGAGGGCTGGGAGTCTTTGATCGACTCTTTGTTGCCCTAGTGCGAGTGCATGGGCCCTCGTCACTATCCGAAGATGTAGATTGATCTTCTTCTTCCTTGTCATTAGTCTCATCCTCTTCTTCGGATTCCTCCGATGAGTGAGACTCCATGACTTTATCTAATCCGGTGATATTTTCTTTTTTATTATTGCCCATTATGCTATCCTTAAATGCCCTAGAGCATTCAGGATCATCTGGCACAATGATCGATGGCAAATTGTTTGCTTTAAGGTCACGGAGAAACATGGAAGAGAAAACACTTTTTTTTATACTAATATGGTGATCGGAATAAAAATGGATGTATCAGTCAATGGCTGTAGGTTTTCTATAAATTTCATATTTAAAACCTTGGTCTGTTCGGTGGATCAGAATATCTAAGAAAGGGATGGTGTTATCTTTTTCAAACACTTTTTTTATACTAATATGGTGATCGGAATAAAAATGGATGTATCAGTCAATGGCTGTAGGTTTTCTATAAATTTCATATTTAAAACCTTGGTCTGTTCGGTGGATCAGAATATCTAAGAAAGGGATGGTGTTATCTTTTTCATTTTCTAAAGTAAATTTAATTGAAGAGACTAACGTGTTGATTTTTCAAGAAAAGTATTGATATTAAGATCATTAGACCACAAACAAAGAATGTCGTCAACATAACGCATCCATAAAATAGGGGTTATGTTGGTCTGGGGAAGTAATTTGGATTCATAAACTCCATATATAGATTGGCCAGTACCGGGGACAAACAATTGTCCACAGCCATTCTAAAGATTTGACGGTAATATTTCCCGTCAAAGGTGAATTTACAGTTGTTAATACAGAGGGAAATAAGTTTAATAATAGTGGAAGCCGGTATAGGGAGAACAACATTAACAAGGTACTCTTCGAGGAAATTTAAGAGATCGGGTACGGGAACTTTTGTAAAGAGGGAACATACATCGAAACTAACCAAGCTAAAATTATCAGGGTAATTCTCCTCGCGATTACTTAACTCCCGAAATACAGGTTGAACCCTGGTGTGGTCTATCTCCATCCTCCGGGCTATTTGACCCCGTCGCTTGTTTAAGACCGCCCCTCGGCTTAGGGCACCCCATAGCATCAACAAATTAGTCTCGTGGTAAGTAAGGAAGGGCAACGCGAACCAACTAGGGCATCTGAATCAAAACCAGAGTCCTTGCAAAAAGTTTACACGATAACTCGGTAATTTATCACCCATACTGGGAACCAGCGTCCCCCTTCCAAGGCTCTTGGGTTGTCCTCACGATTACCCTTAAGGTTCCGCCCATAATTAGCGACCACCTTCAAGAGCCCCCATACCTCCAATCTTGCATCGGCATCCATAGTTCATCACGTAACCTCCGCGCAAGATGGACAGTTCCGAATCCTTCCTCCCTCCATCGTCCTTTTAAAATTCGATTCTGGCAATCCAATTGCTTGGCTTGAGATGTGCGAAATAATATTAATGCATCACGCCATTACTGACCAGAATGTGTCCCTAAGTGTTTTCACTCTTTTTAAGGACATTCTACTTGAAAGTGGGAGAATAGGAACTTGGAGAAATTTGAAGGAAGCTTTTAGGAATGAGTTTGGGAGGTCACAGATGGAGGATTTGAGGGAGCTTCTAAATACCTAGCAAATGGGTGATCGGCATCCCAGGCGTTTTCTTGACCACCTAAAAGAATTAATTGAACAAAGGGAGCGCAATTAGAACTTTTTGACTTCCTGCTCATCAAAATATTCATACGTGGGATCCCTGAGAATATTAGGCCCCTCATCCTCATGGCGTCAGCCGTTAATGTGTTGCAGATGGCCAAGGCAGCTGATGAGCTTTATATTAATCCTTATGTTAGCTAGGAAACTGTCCCAAATTCCCAGATCAATCCCTTAATCTATCAATTTCGCAGGTTCGGTTACCGAAGGAGTCTTCAAGCAACCGGCCAGAACCCCCATGTAATTCATCACCCCCGGCGCACGACCTTGCCTCCGTGCTGGAGAGGATAGAAAACGATTTTCGTGCCCTGAATGTGTGACAGGGGATGCAGCGAAAGTATAGTAATGATCAGGGTGGACGGGGAGGCAGGCGCCGTTCTTTCTCCCGAAAAAGAAACCACCGAGTGAACTCGAGCTTAGAAGGTGAGGCAAGGCAGAATCACTTTAATTATCGACATTATTCCGCCTATCCTGACAATATTTCTTACTCTCAGGGTCTCTGCTGGTATCATACTAAATATAGTAACAACGCTGTACATTGTACACAGCCTTGTAATTTCTACCACGCATTTAATCCTTGTTTTTCACCCAATCGTCGTTCTCCTAATTTTCATACTCCAACCAACCATGCTGCTCATAATGTTTCCCTTCCTCGATCTTCTAATTGGTGCTGATAGCATCAAGAATTTGGTGCACACGCAGAAAAATGCTTACAGCCGTGCTTACTCCAACTTCACCTCCCTTAAATGCTTCACCCCCAAAATAACTCTACGGTTCGTCCCTCCCACTTCTCAAACTCAACAACCCAGCAGCATCCTTTAAACTAAAAACACACTGATTCGTGGGTCTATCACCTCTGCAGGCTCAGCATTTCCTCAGATTGATTCACCTTTTAGCATTTATGACCCACTTTATGGTCTTTCATTTCTGGTTGACAATTGTGCTTAATGCCTTTTCATTCCCACCTCTCTGGACGACAAAGCTTGTGCCTCTGACCTTGTCCTTAAAGCCTCTAACTCTTCGGATATAAGGACATATGAAAGACGTAAAATTGAGCTCTCTCTTGGGTTACGTCGTGTTTTTCCATGGACCTTCATCGTCCCTGAGGTTGACATTCCAATTTTTGACTCGATCTGGTTCGTGCTTCTAACCAGATGCCTATTCACCCAGATGACATCCCAACCACGCCATTTGGTTCATTTGTCATGTTTCGCATGCCATATGAACTTCGTAACAGTGAACGAACCTTTCAACGTTTTATGGATCAGGTTCTGAGAGCTCCCTCTTTTGTATTTTGTTACATACATAGACGACCTCCTGATAGCATCTTCGTCTTTAGAGGAGCATCTCTCTCACCTTCGTCAGCCTTTCCACTCATTTAGAAGAGTATGGTATCGTACTCAACACTTTGAAGTGCCCTGTTGGTGTCACGCAACTCTCTTTATTGGGCCACCACATTTCCCTTGACGGAATTCGTCCTCTCGAAGATAAAATTGTTGTAATTCTGGATTTCCCTTGACCTTTTTTCACTCAAGCAACTTAGTGAGTTCTGTGGTATGGTAAACTTTTACCACAGATCTATTCCCAACGTTTCTAGCATCGTGCAAGCTCTCTATACTCTACTTTCAATCTCTCAGAAGAACTTTCCTCTATCCTGGTCTTCCGAAGCGTGCTAGGCTTTCTCTAGCACGAAAGAGGTTATGGCTTCCGCTGTTTTTCTGGCTCATCCTTTCCCAGGAGCTCACATAAGAGTTGCCTCAGACGCGTCAGCTACGCATTTCGGCGTGACGTTGCAACAGAAGGTTGGTGACTTTTAGTAACCTCTTGTTTTCTTCTCCAAAGCCTTAATTCCTTCTCAACAGAGGTACAGTACGTTTTCCCGCGAACTCCTAGGTGTGTACCTCGACCTCCGCCATTTCTGCCAATATTTGGAAGGGCGTGAATTTACTGTCTTTACCGACCATAAGCCTTTGGTTGTTGCACTTTTCGTTAGTAGCACCTCTACTGTGCACTCTTCCGTTTACTCTCTTCACCTAGGCTTCATCAAGCAGCTTACGAGCGACATTCGCTACGTTCCTGGTGAAAAACACGTCGTACCGGACGCGCTTTCTCGCATCGCCATGATATCGGGCACGCAACTCTCACCTATTGCACCTATTGATCAGGCGGCGCTAGCGCTTGCTAAGGAACAAGTTCCAGGCACACAAGCAATGCGTAACTCGTCTCAACTGGTCGTGCGTGAGATCAACTTACCGGACAGTCCTTCCAGGCGACAGTCCTTCATTGCCCGACTGTCCTCGTCCTCTTATTTTTGACCAAACTCACGTTCTTTCCCATCCTGGCCTTCGAGCAACACAAAAGCTCATTGCACAACGTTATGTGTGGCCGGGTATGAATGTCGACGTGGCCAAATGGACCCGCGCATGTTTGTCTTTTCAACGCGCAAAGGTTCAAAGCCACATTAAGATCCCTCTGGCTGCTTTTCCTATTCCATTGGGACATTTTGACGCCGTTCACGTCGATCTGGTAGGCCCTTTGCCAATTTCGCGTGGTTTCCACCATGATCGACCGTTTTACCCGTTGGCCAGAGGCAGTTCCTATCTCGGACATCAGAGCCTCTACCGTTACCCAAGTTTTCGTCTCAGGGTAGGTTGCTCGGGTCGGTGTTCCGTCCACGATCATGACTGACCGTGGTAGCCAATTTGAATCCCAACATTGGGATACACTAATGTCAGTGCTTGGCTCCTTTCGTCTTCGTACCACGAGCTTCACCCCCAAAGAAACGCCAAAGTGGAACAGTTACATCAGACAAGCTCACCTTGATCCTTCTGGGTATCCATTCATCATGGAATGAGGACACTCTTTTAAGGATGACCACACTCTACTATTTTATCTCGATCCTGCTGCATAAGTACATAATTTAGTACGAGCGATGTCCGAAGTTAAGCCGACCGCCACAAGAGTGGCTGCTAATCATAAACCTTTCGTGACTCAACTCGCTCCTCCTTGCAACCCATATGATGGACCCTTTCTTGTCATCTCCAGAAGGCTGAAGTTCTTTTTACTACAGTTTATCACTAAGCAGGATACTGTCTCTATGGATCGCCTGAAGCCCGCCTTTATCAGTGTTGTTGGGAAAAATCTATTGACCCTTTTAACCAGTTTTTCCTGGGTAAAACTGGGAAAAACAGGCAAAATCATACAAACATAATATAAGATCACTAAATCATCCTCAGTGGTCTTTGTTATATAGGTTCCATAACGTTATCAACTTGAATATTTAGCAATATTTCGGTCCAAAATTTTGAAATTTTACATTTATTTTTTTTGTTTTACTTCAGCTACTAATGTTGTATATTTTTATATTTTATTTTAGAATATTTAATATGCTAAAATATACATATTTACAGAAAAATCATGGTGTTCTTGGTGGACGGCCAAAGAACCCCTTGTGGTCTGAATATGAAGATATTTCTAGTAATAAAGTTAGTTGCAAAAAATGTTTAAGAATAATAGCAAAAAGAATTGATCGAGTAAAAGACCATCATAAAAAGTGTTCAGTAAACACTTTAGCCCCATCTGTAAATGCTGAAGCTATTCATCCTAACCAAAAAATTAATATAAGCATCATTACTCCCATGGATTGTCAATATGCTAATATAAATGTAACAAATGAAAGCAATGATCAAACAAGTTCTACGAGAGAAAGTGAAAACTCACAACCAGTTTCAACAGCATCCCTCTCAGAAACGTCTGATTCTAATATACTGGCTTCAATCAACCATTCACAAATTAGTTCAACTCCAGTGAAAATTTGTAGTAATTCTGATGTAATTTGAGGGCAAAAAGTTATTAAAAATAGAAGGCACAAAGAAACTATTAATCATATTGACAAATTTATTCAGACAACAAGTGATGAGAAATTTAAAGTGATTCAACGGAAGTGGGCTCACTTTTTCTACAAATTAAGTTTCCAAATTAAACATGATTGAGAATAGGGTTAATTATTTATTTTTATTATCAATATTTTAGATTATCTGGAGCTGCATTAAATATCACTAAATAGAGTTCCTATTATAAGTTTTGATTTATAGTTCAATTAGAAATTTGGTTTGCTTAAAAGATCACCCAAATATACTTGTATCTATACATTAAATTTTGTACGAAAAATAGAGTAAAATTCATTTATTTTTGTTTACTTCTAGAATCGTATTCCTTTTCAAGTTGCTGATGATGATATATTCCAAAATGCATTAGAAGAAACAAGATGTGGGCTGAAGCACAGACGAGTGCTAACTAGGAAGCAGCTTGCTGGTTGACTGCTAGATGAAGCTTATACAGAAGTAAATACAGAAATGAAGATACTATTTAAAAACAAAATATGTGTCGTTGCACAAGAGGGGTGGTTTAATATTCACAATGATCCAATTATTACCAGTACTATACATTGTGAAGGAAAATCCTATCCACTTGATTGTGTCAGTGCAAGAAGTCAGAGGAAAACTGAAGACTATTGTTTTGAACTAGCAAAGAACAGTATTTTAAAAGCAGAGACTGAGTATGGAACAATTGTTGTTGGATTTGTGTCAGATAATGAAGCAAAAATGAAACTCCTTCATAAAGTTAGTATTTCCTAAACAAAGTTAAGATAATTTTCTTTGAAATATTTATTTATTTAAAGCAACTATCATATATGCAGGTATAAGTTATTATGATTTCATTTATTTGTTTACTGGAGGCCGACTATAATAGCATATGGCTGTAGCGCACATTATTTTAATCTTGTGGAAATCGTAGCAACTCCCACACCAATTTTGGCTGCCATAAAGGATGTTCAGAGGTACTCGTACTTCCGTGATCACCACCAGCCAGCAGGTTGGTTGAAGGAATTGAGTGGTGTGTTACCATAACTTCTCAATAATACAATGTATATTCATCATTCTAATTCCTAATTAAAAATTTAATCAAGTTTAGAAATATTTTTTATTCCCAGCATGTACATTTTCATGTTAACATATTCTTGATATTACCTCTTAATTTTCAAAATGTTTCGCATGTTTAAAGATAACATTAGTTACACTTTTAGAAAGTGTTGTAACTTCTGGTTGCTTAAAAAATGATTAAAATATACACATCTTAAACAGTTTATTTACTTTTCAATAGTTGGATGATCGCATGGGATTACAATAAATATAATTTAATTGCAGATGGTCCAGTCAAAGAGCACTGCTTAGAAACATTTGTGAAAAATCATCCGAAGTATGTAGAAATACGGGACAGAGCTCATAAAATGAGTACCAATATCATCAATCATATTGACAACCGGTTTCTACTTGTGGAAGCAAGAAACCTGTTGATGCAGCTTAAGACAATTTCTATTGCTCTGGATTTCTTCCAAGTGAGTTTCTAAAACATGCAATAATTACCAATAGAAAAAGTCAATGCTATAATAAATATCATGCAAAGCATTTTCTTTAATAGTATTTAATTCAATTTCTAAAGATTAAAATAAATTTTTAAATATTACAGTAATTAGCAATTGAAAAACTATGTAAATATAAAAATAAATAAAATGCAAATGAATGTGTTTAATAACAATTAATATAAGTAATATTTATTATATTTTTTAGATCAATAACATTCAAACACATTATATATTATATTTTATTGACAGGATGATCATATCAACCTGTCAGACTCTGTTTGCTTAGCTTAATCTCATCGCAGATAGCAACATCAATGAAGAAATAAGAACTGAAATAAAGAGAAGGTTCAATGAAGTTGTAACCCCACAACACCTCATTCATCACCGAAGACGAGATGCCATTGAACAAAATGAAAAATGGATTGCTTTAACGGACGAACAACAAGATATTGCACGTAACTATGTTGATCATTTGGATGAAAATTCAATGGTTGTCCTGGCAGCATTGAGACAGAAGACATCACAATATTTCCAAAAATAGCTTTCCAGAATTCTATGAGCAAATTATTACCTCAAAAATATTGGCCGTAGATGATAAAAGTTTCTTCATTAGATCTAGTTAAAAGATTCTGCCCCCTGATATCTATCTCATCATGTCCACCTTCTAGTGCTAGGATTGAGAGGTTGTTCCTGCACAGCAGGACTTATTCATACAAAGCTAAGAAACAGACTCAACAATAAACGTGTTGCTAAGCTTATTCACGTATACAGGCACTTTGGATGGAAGGAACCAAAAGATAATGAAGTCAATAATAGCATCATAAGTGAAAGCAATGCCAATCAACTTCTAGATATTCAGAGGATGACCTTAATGAATTCATGGATTTCTGATAATCAGAATCACGTGTATCTTTATTTGTTGGAGGCATCGTTTAATTTTTACAACTACTAGTAATGAAAACCTATGTTACGCCGACTAATATATTATCATTATTATTATTATGAAGCTACAGGTATATAGTTTAGTCTATCTGTTCTATTATAGTAAATATATCAAACTTAAGTGTATAAATTTATCAGTAATCAGTTAAAAGTTCAATTCTTCCTATTTTATCCTTTTTACTAGTTTTATCCAGTTTTTCCCAAGGAAAAACTTACCCTTTTACCTGTTTTTCCCAGAGTTTTTCCTGGACAAAACAAAAGTGGGAAAAACTTACCTTGCCAACCCTGACCTTTATAGAGGCTCTTTACTCTGAACAGCCCTGTCTTCTCCTTCCACTATTACTATAAATGATCCAGTGATTCCTCATACTCGCTTTCAGGACCCTCCTCCAATCAATTCTCCAACGCCCATTTCTCCTTCCCAATTGCTGCCGCCTCCCCTTTTGTTGCAGGAACCCTCATTGTCAGCCGAGAGCCAGTCTCACAACGTCCAGTTCCCGCCAGACGCCAGTTTGGGAGGAACGGAACGGATGACCTTCGCCCCGCCTGCCTTCGCACAGGACAGTACTTCGCCTCGATTGACTGGTACTTATTCCCATATATTTTGCTCAACCTTTGTTTAGTATAATTATTATTATTAACTCCATATTTTCCTTCTTGTCTTTGTTGTATATCTTTTGCTCATTAACCCTTGTTTTGATATTACTATTATAAATATTATTCAATATTCCCTTTGTGTTTGTTTTGTTAGTGATAAATAAATTTACTTTTTATAAGCTTACCTAAAATTCAGTGGATTGACAACCTTATAAAATTTTATCTTTCATCTTCAACTCTATTTTACAGAGAGTAGAGTTAGCTATCTAGGCACTTAACGTCCTAAATACTCTGTCGTAAAAATAGAAAACAAAAATAAAAATATTACGAAATAAATCTCCTCCAATTGAGCTAAACGAATTAAAATAGAAATAATCAATGTTATTTCTCAGGAAGAATTTCCATGCCGTTTTCCGGTTGATGTCGTATAAGGCAACTAAGCCTGGAAATGTCACGTTCCCCGTGGAAGCCGTATTCCCGAAATTCTCCTCATACAGGGGTAATTCAAAATGGCAGTAATCCGTGGGATTGTCATGTAACCCCGTCCAGTCATGCCAATTCCCAAGAATGAATCCTGACTGCATGAGGCACAACCCCACATAGCACCCTATAGTTAAGAAGTGGCAATTTGGCGGAGAGGGTAGGTGTCAATGAGGGAGGAGGGTGATGAACTCAGGGAAACTGAATGACATTACAAATAGGAAAAAGAAATTGGAGGAAGAACGCAAATGCAATTATACCAGAAAGAGAAGACAGTTGGCAAAGAAGAAGAACAGACTATTTACCGAGACCCAGGGGGCTTTGGCCACGATTAGAAAAAAACGTTCAGCGTCAGGGATTGAAGAAAGAAAAGAAATCAAGCGGCAATCAACGAGCGCTTGGTTCACGGTGACCCTTAAGAGAGGTCTCATCTGGCGAACGTCAAGAACTGCATAGCCGCCGAAACTAAACCAGTGCATCTTTAAGTTCACTAGATTCAGGAAAAAATAAATAACATTAATGCCGGCTATAGACTAAAAAAATGAAAACCCAAGGAATAAAAACATAAAAAAACTCAAAAGGCACGGTCAAGTAGTAGAGAGGAGCCCGCCTCTCTCAGGGGCCCGAGAAATGCAACCAACATCAAAAGAGGTAAATTCTATGGAGGACGCCCTCCTCTTCCAGAAACTAGATAATGCACCAGTTGGGTGCGCACAAACTTGCCTCGAGTACAAGGGAGGAGTGGTAGCAATCCCAGTCGTCCTGGTAGCGGGACAGGTAGCACTCGCAAATCTCTCATCTGACTGGCTGGACAGTCTTGGGGACCAAGCAGTCATCACAGTAAGATTTAGAGGGCGGGAGGGACTCTCCATGAAATGGAGCTTGTGGGGGAATTCCACGTGGAATTTCTTTTCCAGCACGGAAGTGACGTCCATGCGTTAAAAAAGTCTAGAATTTGGTTAGGCTTAAATTGGTAAGCCTCCCCCTCCCCCATCCAAAAGCGGTAGCCTCGAACCGCGTCCACCTCGGACCCCCTTTTCGCGGGTTAGAATCGCCTCGGCGTGAAGGTTCGAGGCCATTCGATAGTAGCGCTGTTTCCCCCACCCCTGCGGGGGGAGCCTCGGATATATATAGCTCGTCTTCCAGGAGGAAGACACAGAGTTGAGGAGTCCCGACAGGACCAAGAAGCATTCCCCTAGTTCCAAGTCAGGTGCCAACGACAAAGCAAAAGTGACGGCTGAACATTTCGTGTGTTGGAATTAGCCCAGCCAGTGAGATAATTCCATTTGACGATCGCCACCAAACGATTTTTCCGACTCCACTCGTCAACTCCTGTCGAAGCCCTCCTCGTTCCCTCCTCGTCTTCAGGTGGCCGAAATACTCTCTCCTGGACCGGCCGTTACCGCCCCCCCCCATACTTTTGGAGAACCGTCATCACGTCAACTTCCCGCTCAGAAGCTTCGAGCGCCCTCGCCCTTGCGTTTATTGCCTGCAGAAGACATCCGTGAAGCCTTACCTTGATGTCTCACCCGGAATCCTCCGTAAGCCAAACCCTCTCCCCCATCAGCAACCTATTTGAGTTAATCCTCCCCATTTGAATAGTCTCCTTCTGTAACGCATTAATTTCTAACTTCAGAGTCTGATGCATAACTCTGCAATTCCCCCCTCGTTTACCAATTTGATTTTGCCCATTAATTCTCTTATTTTATGTAAATAAAATTATATTTTTGTACATGCCTCTTTAAATAACCTTATGCTTTGCCATTGCCCAAATTTTACCTGACCTCGTTGCACTCTTTTCTCGCTGTTCCGCGCGTCGAAACTCTTGGCGTTCCGTCCCTTGTCGGTTTGACTTTAAGTTATTGGTCCCTCGCCCATAGATATAATATGGTATTGATATAATGTAATGTCATACCACGACATATATATTAATTAATATACATATTATATAATTTTGGTGTCAAGTGTGTTTGGGGTTTTTACGAACCCGTGTCATTTTAATTTTGACATTAGAAGTTCTCTTGTTATTCACGTCTATCACTTTAATTTTAATTTTTGTATTGTACTGGCAGAAGGCAAGTTTAAGTTAATTGAAGAGCAGTGTGACTTTAATCTATTTAGATTTTGTGTTGGACTACAGGTAATTAATTTTTTTTATTGTGTTTGAATTTTGGAGACTCTCCTGGTTATTAATTCAAAAGAGTTAAGGTCTTTGGTGTCCTAATTCCGGTAGGATCAATTAATTTTTTTTTCCGCTTAGAAAAAAAAATTAATCTGTATCATAATTTTTTGTGAACAAGGCCTTCACGAATATTCAAGTATTCGTTTCGCGTGGGTAGTGTCCTAGCTCGTTCGCGTGTGAGTGTTCCCTCAGTTAACTGCGTAACAATGTCATCCTTCGAAAAATTCAAGATTCAGGGTGAAATGTTGGGTCTTTCGGGCAAAGACCTGCCAAATTACGTATAGGAAGAAGAGAGGAACGAACGGGCAAAGCGAAGGAAAGAGGAACTAAGAAAAACGGAGATGGAGAATAAACTGAAAATGGAGATGGAGAAGAACAAAATGGAGATGGAGGACAACAAACTGAAGATGGAGGAGAACAAACTGAAAATGGAGATGTAGGAGAACAAACTCAAAATATAGAGGGAGAAGAACAAAATGGAGATGGAAGACCGTGAACAAATTAGGCAGCATGATCTGGAAATGAGCCAAATCAAATGGATTCTCAGTCTATCGGTTCCTGGGCTGAAATTCCCCAAACTCCTTCAGTCAAACTTCCCGCTTTTAATGATGGAGAGGACTTTGAGTCATTTTTTACCCCTTTTGAGAGAATATTTCAGATCAATAGATGGGATCTCGAAAATGACGGCGTTGTTCGTTTACTTCCCCTCCTAAATGCCCAGTTAAGGGATATCTTTGTATCCCTTCCCCCGGAAGCAACTTTGGACTATTCCACGTTAAAGTCCGAATTGTTAGCCGCTGTTCATATAAATTGCGAATTCTACCGCTTCCGATTCCGCCAGGAAAGGATCCGCCCTGGTCAAACATTTCTGCAACACGGGTACATCCTTCAAAGAAACCTTTAGTGTTGGGTGGATGCGTGCAAGATTCCCCAGGTCTACGAGTCCCTTCTGGACTTCTTCCTTAGGGATCAGATTTTACCTGCCGTGGCTCCCGAAATTCGCGCCTTTATTAAGGATAAACGTTGCGCCACTTTCAAGGAGTGCTTGGACGAGGCCGATGTCTACGCAGGTAGTCACGATTTATAACCTAAGGATGTTAAAAAGGCTCCCCAATCGCCCCCCCAAACTAAATTTTATGGTCCTAAGACCCCTCCTAAATTGGTTCCAAGATTTAACAAAGTTCCTAGTCCCTCGAAGCCAAGAAACTTCCATCATTTGAACAACGAGTTGTTAAGCCCGTAGTTTCTTCTTCCCCGGTTGTGCCGTACCAAAAGAACCCGACCATCTGCTACACCTACGGAGTTCCCGGCCATTACCGCACGAACTGCGTCAAACTCCCGATTCGCAAACTGTCAGTCCCACCAAGTGCACCAAATCTGGGCCACCCCTGATCTTCCTCCATCGCCTCAAGAGAACCCCGATCCTCCCTCGCCCGCCAAAGATCCGGCCCATCAGGTAAACTTCCTCTTAAATGAGAACAACCCTGGTGGATTGAAATTCGAGAACGGAACTGTGAACGGTCGCCGAGTATCCACCCTCGTCCGTGGCACTGAGTGCACCTGCATCATAGTGTCTGAGGACCTACTTCCCATGTTGGCCCTGACCACAAGAAGTTTGCGGTGGTCCACGACTACCTTAGCCGGGCCAGTCGTTTCCCAGTAATTCGTTGTCACATCGAGTGTGACTATATGTCCGGTTGGGCCGAAGTGGTAGCGGCCCCAATTCAGTTCTGCTCCGTTTTGTTCGGTCAGAATCCCGTAAACCACGACCATCCCGTGACCCAGCCCGTGATTACCCGTACACAGGCACCCCTGGAATCCCATGCACCCGTTTCCCTGGAAACCCCTATCAACCCGGAGTCCCAAGCCCTCCGGAGCGACAAGTTAGCCCGCGCCCAGAAGGAGTGCGCAACTCTCCTGCCCCTTTGGGAGAAAACTAAAACTCTCGAGCGTGAGTCTAACCGATGTAACAAACGAGTGTCGTATCTTGTGTCAAGAAGGACTTATTGAGAGGTATAAGACCTACTTTGGCCTTAAGTCACGAGAACGAAAATTCAAGCCTAGCGCGCAGGTGCTGGTACTACTTCCCACGGAAAGCAACAAACTCCTTAGCCAGTGGAAGGGACCCTACCCCGTCCTCGAGGCTAGAGGACCCGTGGATTACCTCATCCGTACTCTTGCGGGAGCGAAGGTTATCCACGTGAATTGTATATATTGTCTCATTAATGTTCTTAATTATGATTTTTTGGGGGGTCCACTAAGTTGTTTAGTCATTAGTCCCATATTCATGCCTTCATTTAATTGCATCCTTTTTTTTGGTTCCACTGAAATGTCGCCAATGTTCTCATGTGATTTTTTTTTTGTTTAAAATTGTGCTAGTTAAATTGTCTCTAGAATTGACCCGTCTAAGGCTTATGTCCGTAAATTTCCCTCTTAGCTCAGATTCAGTTTTTTTTTGTGTGTGTGTACCCATGTCGTAGCAGGTCAGAATTTCCCCTAGACCCTTGATAATTCTAGTTAGACGAGTGGGATGATCCTTTCCTGCGCAACTGCTCTGTAAAGCATCATCTTTCGGATGGGAGATGTGTGGGGGAATTCCACGTAGAATTTCTTTTCCAGCACGGAAGTGACGTCCATGCGCTTAAAAAAAGTCTAGAATTTGGTTAGGCTCAAATTGGTAAGCCCCCCTCCCCTTCCATCCACAAGCAGTAGCTTCGAACCGCGTCCACCTTGGACCACCTTTTCGCTGGTTAGAATCACCTCGGCCTGAAGGTTCGAGGCCATTCGATAGTAGCGCTGTTTCCCCACCCCTGCGGGGGGAGCCTCGGATATATATGACTCGTCTTCCAGATGGGAGACACAGAGTTGAGGAGTCCTGCCAGGACCAAGAAGAATTCCCCTAGTTCCAAGTCAGGTGCTAACGACAAAGCAAAGTGACGGCTGAACATTTCGTGTGTTTAGCCCAGCCAGTGGGGTAATTCCATTTGATGATCGCTACCAAACGATTTTTTCCGACTCCACTCGTTAACTCCCGTCGAAGCCCTCCTCGTTTCCTCCTCGTATTCAGGTGGCCGAAATACTCTTCCCTGGACCGGACGTTACCGCCTCCCATCCTTTTGGAGAACCGTCATCACGTCAATTTCCCGCTCAGAAGCTCCGAGCGCCCTCGCCCTCACGTTTATTGCCTGCAGAAGACATCCGTGAAACCGTACCCTGACGTCTCACCCGGAATCCTCCGTAAACCAACCTCTCTCCCCCATCAGCAACCTATTTGAGTTAATCCTCCCCATTTGAATAGTCTCCTTCTGTAACGCATTAATTTCTAACTTCAGAGTCTGATGCATAACTCTGCAATTCCCCCCTCGTTTACCAATTTGATTTTGCCCATTAATTCTCTTATTTTATGTAAATAAAATTATATTTTTGTACATGCCTCTTTAAATAACCTTGAGCTGTGCCATTGCCCAAATTTTACCATTAACACAAATTTCAATGGAACTAAAGAAAATTGATTTCAAATGATAACTAAATCTTATGTACATCATTTGCTTGTGAATTGAGTTTCGAGCATATTTAAGTTACGAACGAACAAAGGATAAATAGAAAACCAGGGCTTTAGCCTTATCAGAATCCCAGGTCCCAAACGTCACTGAAAGAAGAATGTCTGTGGCATGGGTACAATCTTAAGGCTGTGAATATGAACCTCCCAGGTGAATCGTCGGTCGACAAGGAAATGATCAGAAGCCAGCACTTTCAGGCGAACCCCATTTAGGAATAAGTCATGGTCGGGTTGGAGCCATGTATGGCAAGAGAAGTACACGACTTTATTCTTGGCCAAGGAAAACCGAATCCTGTGCGCTTCAGGAAAGCGAGAGATGCGGTTCATTGCCTGTTGGAGTGGACGATCCAGAGTTGCCATCTAACCCGCAGAAAAAGTGATCGAACATTCATCAACCATGTAGAGCGTAGCGAGAACATCTTCCGGCAGCAGAGAGGTGATACCGTTGATGCTCAGGGCAAAGAGTGTCGATAAGGACACTTCCCTCGTGAGACACCCTTTTTATGCTCAATTAGGACCAAGAGGTCTCCCACACATTTAGGCGAAATTGTAGAGCTCGCAAATAACTCACAAATAACGATTTGGCGTCCCCTCGCCCCTTCGTGTGGAAAGTCTCCATGATACCGTATCGCCATGCGGTATCATAGGCCTTCGTCAGATTAAAAAAAAAACACCGTTCTCTAGTACTGTCTACGAAGGAAGGCCTTTTCTAGTAAAGACAGAGCATCCGACGCCGAGTAGAACTTGCAGAAGCCGCACTGTTTGGAAGACAGGGAGCCTCCCCTGTCCAAGAAAAAGACTACTCTAACATTTACTATTTTTCTATCAACTTGCACACACAGGCGGTTAGAGAGATTGGATGGAAACTTTCCGGGATAGAGTGATCTCTCCTCAGGTTGCGAAAAAGCGAGCATAGTAGCCATTCATAATGATTTGGGAGACTACTCTGTTCAGATCCTGTTGAAAAAACTAACAAGATAGGCCATCCAGCGCTCACCTAGGTGTTGAGGCATGACATACGGGACATCGTCCGAACCAGGGGGACTATCTGTACACGAAGCGAAAGAGGAACACAACTCACTCAATATAAAACTGTCGTTGAAAGGTTCTTAACCTCTCGAGGTAAAATCCAGTCGGCGGCCTTCAGTGACATCACGAAGTGCATTAAATGTTGGCCGAGCAGCATCCCTGCTAGAGAAAGCGGTCGCAAAGGACTCAGCCAAGAACGCTGGGTCCGAGATTGCGGTCCCATTCTCCTGGAAGACCGGAGAAGGGTTTTGTGAGAACTTGTCAGGAATCATTTTGACTCGCTACCACACCTTTGCTAGATGTACCTTGCTATTAAGTGAAGACACGTGTACCCGCAAGTAAGATAAGTGGTCGTGTTTCTAAACATACCGGAACCTAGCCCTACTTCAACGAAATTCACCGACAGTGAAAGCGTTCCGGCGAGCGCTTATAGCGCATGTAGGCATGCCGCTTCTGTTTGAAGGCCGCCTCATACTGGGTTGACTACCACGTAAGCAACCTGCGTGCAAAACAGCCAAACATTCTATGAATAGTAGCCAGGTCCACGGTTACCGGAGAAAAATTCAACGACCTCATCCACAAACCTAAAATCCTTGACTGGGACAGAGAAATCAGTGATTTCCTGAAATTCCGGCCACCATTAGCGCGCCACACACCACCGAGGGGGCCTCTCATGCGGCAGCGGTCCAGAAAATGATATGCGTAGGAAAAGTGATCTCTACTATGGGGGCCATCGACTACCCCCCATCTAAAATCAGGCTGTGCATCCCGATAGCACAAAGATAGATCAATGCATGAAAATGAAACGGTTCTCGTGCAGTGATGCGAAAACTCATCCACATTTAGGATACCTAGCTCCAGTTCGTCGATCAGGGTGGCATCCTCCTGCCTGGCCCTAACCCCCTGCTGGTTGGATCGCAAAACCCTTATACACCGAAACAGTGGGCAGGGGGCACACGCCCAGCATATGCTCGTGCATAAAGATAGCTAAGGGGAAAGGGGAGGAAACGAGTTCCGCAGCTCCTCCAAGTTGGCCCTAAATCAGCGGTAATTCCATCGAATGAATATTCCCTCCAAGCCTAGCTTGACGGAGATGCGGGCGCTTAGAAGACAAGGTACTCTGGAAGAGGGCCTCAGGACCCCCTGCAACGGTGTTCCCTCCATTTAGTCTAACGACTCGGTGGAAGCGCGTGGGTGTGTACCATTTGTGCTTCTGCCTCTACCAAGGGAACTGCTGGGATGAGTATAACCCGCAGATGGGTTCCTAATTGGCGCAGAAACGACCGTGCTTGTAGGCCTTGATGGGCCATAAGCAGAGGGTGTCTTTTTTAAAAAATGAGGGATAAGACGTCACAGGCAGCACGCAGGGCGCTAGGACCAAGTCCTTAGCCTCGTGAAGTGAGAGACGATCGCTTCTCCAGGAGAAAAGTACAACATTGCTTTGAAGAAGCGTGGTGCGGCTCTCCTCCATTGACACAAATGGCCATACACTGTAGGGATTTATCGTGTTTGGCCTTGGAGCAACTTGCAAATAATTCGAGTAAACACAACTTTGCTTGTCTAGACAACCGATTCGTATGGCCAAAATGGTGGTAGTAGTAGCATCTCCACGGCAGTGGTACAAATGCCTTCACACGATAGCGATACCAACTGGCACGCACCAACCTAGGGAGCCTGTCACTATCGAACGTGATGAAAAGTGTAGGGGTGGGCCTCGAGGCCCCACACTGTTTTATCATTACACGTTAGATTTTGATCGCTCCAGAGTCGGCAGCTTTAAACTGATGTCTTCTATGGATTAATCCACGAGTTCCCTCCTGATTTCTCGAGACTTGAATGCTTAAAATGCAGGACTGCAGGACGTTATAGGGCACGGACCGACGGGCTGCTACCCTATCAAGCCACTCACACCGGGAGCGCCCAATTTTTGGCCCCTGCTTTCTCTCTAAGCAGTCTCCTGTGATAGGAGGGACTTCCACTGTTAAGGAGATGGAGTCGCTTGAGGGCGCCTCCAATGAATGAGCTGAAAAGCACAAGGTAGCCACCTCCTTTCGGAGGGAGCATCGTACTACTCATTATACTTCATTCGGCCCGTGCCTTGAATTAATGGGTTTATTCACTCAGAGAGCTTAGAGGTTGGCTAAGGAGGGATTGGGATAAACTTTGCCAGCGAGCGACCCAAAGGAAGTTAGATATACAAACAATATGAAAATAAAATTTTAATGAACGCTAAATAAGATAAATATATATATATATATATATATATATATATATATATATATATATATATATATATATATATATATATATATACAAATAAAGTTCTTTGAGAGATAAATTAAGAAGTGAAACTCGGATATCTCATTGGCTTGTAAATAACTGTTCACTATGTAAATCCTTATACACTTGAAATGTTGGTAAGCTTCACGGTGAAGTTGGGAATGTGAAAGGGAAGGGTTACCTTGGGACCTGATGTTCGGGTGGCGCTGGTGAGTGAAGGTGGTGAGATAAGGGGTAGATTCGGTGAGGTAGGTTCTCCAGGGACCGACCTGATCCCATAATTCCGTCACGATTCTGCTGGAAGAAGGCAGGAACGGGAGCTTCTTGTTAAAGAGGGCCCCACGCTCGTAAACTCCGAGGAATTTTTAGTGCCTCTGTGAGGGAAGAGGGGGGCGAAGTGACCAATCGACGCGTAGGGTCACGAAGAAAAGCCGAGATGTAGTTTTCTCGCTTAGGGAACCAGAGTGAGGCTGTTTGTAGCTTCGGCTCTGAATACGTGAGTACGAGCCTGGGTCTGCACTGACTTGCAGACCAACGGGGTAAGGAGCCTCCCTAACTGAGACCGATCTCCTCTCTAAGGACTTGGTGCTTCGACGATTTACCACAACACCGAGATAGATAATGATTCCTACCCCGACAGACGCTGTGCAAGCTCCACTACCGAGAGTTAAAAGAATTCATCTTTTATACCCGAAACTCTGGAGAGGCTCACATGGCTCCGGAGCTAGATTTGGTGTCAAGCGCCCTTCTTATGGTGAGAGCTTCTTGATTATCTCCTCCAGTTCGTCCTTTGTAAACATCCGAAAACCACCGGAAGCCAAGGTTAGCTCACATCTATTAATAACCAGTCCGAGAAGGAATGCGGTAGTTAGCTGAAATGGCCGGCGGGCTCTTCCCGCGGGAGGCCACCAGAAATCGGGCCGGAAGGGAGAGGTTTGATATCGCCGCCCACCCGGAAGGGAGGTGGGGAAACGTGAGAGCATTAGGCTATTCTCCTACAGTTAATAATGTTAAATAATAATAATATATTATCTTAAATAATAATAAATAATATAAAAATCATAGTAAATACTAATAACAATAATAATATATAAATAATAATACTATATAATATTAAATAATATGAATTTTAATAACAATAATAATACTAAGTGTAACAGACTACCCAGTGGGTACCTCCCCCTCCTGCAGTGGCGAAAGATCTCCAAAGGTAGTAGTGGCTAAGGTGGCGTCCTGAGTAGAATCCTTGGCGCCACATGCCGAGGTACATTGAGCGATCCAAGGAGTTGCTTGGTCGAGACCGCCATCGGTCGGCCGCGGATGAAATGAGAAGCGTTCGAAACCGAGATAGACGCCGGGCTCGCGCATAATGCACTGTGTACGCTACAAAAGTGAGCGGCATCTTCTCAACATCGAGAAAACTCTGCGCAGGTGATATACTGAAGGCACCGGTTTCCCAACTGAATTCACGCTCCACTTCAGTTGAGTAGAACTTGCCATCGTAAGTGTTATAAAAAAGCAAAGTCATAGCCATATCATCACCCGAAGTTCTGAACGATGGAAAACTTACCATTTATAGATATATTTTCAAGAATCAAAATCGCATTTACATAATGAAATATCCCAAATTCTCTTTCAATTATGATCCTTTAAATTTCTGTTCGCTTCTGGAAGTGTAACCTGCTTTCTTGCCGCGACCCACCCAAATTTAGTTCTTTTATGTACTGCCTTCCTTTCCTTTGCTCTTTCTCACAAACTGTCCTAAGTATTCTTGTACAGCTCTCAAATTTGAATATGAACCCTAATCGTTCTATTATTTGCAAAACTATTGATCATAATTATAATTCTTTGTAAAGATCTTTGTTAAATTGTTATGATAGCTTTTCATAATTCTGTTTTCATTGTTTATTATACTTTTAAATTGGAATCAAATAACCCGATAAGATCAAGAAAGAGATGAGGTCTAAGTTCTCTCATATATTCCGATTCCTTTATGTTTTCAATCCAGTCCTGAATATCTCTGTCCACCGTTGCAAACAGTTTGGGAGATAGAGATTCTCCTCTTCTTCATCTTTTTATCAAATCTATTTTCTTACTGTCTGAATGACACCTAAATGACAATGTTAGGTTCCTAATACATATTCAAGGAACTGTTAATATATTTCTTACACCTTATTTTAATACCGTTTTGGGGGTACTAAATTGGTCACGAAGATAGCTAATGACTTCTTTACAGTTTGTAAATACCGGATGAAGAGGGATAGTTTTTTTACTTTGAGTAATTCGCTGCAATTATTTTTTTAAACGTTACCATGCAGATGGTCATGTGTGTATGTGAGATACTTGTGAAACTTGACGCTAAATTTAAGCGAGCTTTTATGTTACTCTTAGTTGGTATTCCAAACGCCCGAAGATGCATTTCCTCGCGGCCCCATTTCCACTAGGAGGGTCTGGGGTTATATATCTTGGCGCCTATTTTCACATCCATTCTTTCAGTACTTTCCTTACACATTTCTCTACAACTTTAGGAGGGAGATCGTTGGTTATAACTTTAAATTAATAAAAGCACTACTCTGAATATATATATATATATATATATATATATATATATATATATATATATATATATATATATATATATATATATATATATATATATATATATATATATATATATATATATATATATATATATATATATATATATCTTGTACATGTTTTCATCTCCACTAATTTTACCATTTTTTTTAGCACCTATAAATTCATCTGTTGAGATACACTCTCTAGTTTTTGTTTTTTTTAAATAAATGTAATATTTATGTAGATTTATGACTAAGACCGTATTAAATTTATGGTTATGTTGGAGGCGATCTGCAGTTGCTGTGTACAGAAAGAGGAAGGAAGTTGAATTACTACGATTGCATCGCAGCTGCATAAATATTGACAGTCTTCGTTCAGTTTGTTTTCATTGCCTCAACTCATACGGAAAAAACTGAGTCATTTTCCTAAAATGGTCGCGGTTATGTTTAGTTCTCGGTGTTTATTAATATCTGTTTGGTCAGCTGGTTTAAAGTAATTTTAACCTATTTTACTCGTACCATATTTATGTTACGTTGTGTTTATTATCACTTTGGTTCCTATGTGATGAGCAACGAGGAAAATTTATAAGCGGCGTCGGCTGGCATCAACACCTCAGCCGGATTAACTGAACAGGGGCCGCTATTACCGAAATGCATTGTGTGATCGCCATGGAGAAGAAGTTTGGGAGAGGGAGTTTTCCAGACCTGTGCCCCCTATCAAGGTTTAGTCACCTTAATATGGGTATTTTTTAGCCCCATACTATCTATTAGTGGCCTTTTATGACGCGCACCCGAAGATGCTATGGGCATTCTCCTGCCGAACATATGTACAGGCAACTGTATCTAACCTATCGAGTAAAGATTATGGTTACGGAGAAATGAGCACCATTTCGGCATCATAAATTCAACTTTTGAAAATAAATGAGATTAAGCTCATCAAAATTGTGAGCCTATCGAAGGAAGGACACTGCTTCCCGAAATCCTGAAGTATTACAAAAAAGTGGCATGCAATTGTAATGCTATAAATAAAAGATGGCCGACTTTATTTCACCTATGCTAAAAATATGCATTTGACGAAAGGCAAACAATTCTCTATTTCTTTGCTCTAATTATATAAACCTTTAAATTGTCAGTATGAGAAAGAAAAAGTTCTATTACTGAATACCTTTGGACGATATACTGCATAACAACATGTTACATAAGACCATTTTTGCTTATTACGAGTTTCAAGCAAGATCAACGGCTGTTGTATCTTATTATTAAATGGGGAATTTGCTCTTTGGCAACTATGGAGTTTAAGAAGTTTATTCTTCCCATAGAAGAATCTTAAAATTCCCAAGCTTGATCAAAGTAAAGCCAAATAGGAATGTTTCTAAATCACATCTGATTGAAGATGACAGATTAGATTATAAGAAATATCGAAGAGCCCTTTTATCATATTTACTAATGTACTTTTATGTCACATTATATCACATTTCTGTTAGTGATTAAAATTAGGCCGAACATTTGTTGGATCAAGTAAAGATAAGCCATCTTAAAATGAAAAAGATGGCTCTTCTTTATTAGGTCAACTTAGAGATGGCTTAAGGTGACTTAGATGGTTTGGTAATTTTTTTTTCTTTTCCTAATTCACGCATAAATCTTTACTTATTCATTTTATAAATAGCTCATCTTTACTAGTTATCACTGAGCTAGCTCATTTTTACTAGTCATCATCGATATGGCGATCTTAGCGTTCATTTGGAGCTGTTGGGCGTGCAGAAGACTTCTAGACAGGGGTGTAATTAATTTTTTTAAAGTCATTAAAGATCTTGATGCAATATCTTTAGCAACTATTTCTTTGCATTTCAGACGACTTTAGAGCAATAATGGTTGGACGCTTTTCATTGGAAAGAACCATTTCTGAAATTGAAAAAGATTCAAACCTTTATTTAGTCAAAAAATATTACAAAATAGTGTATAATTACACAAAATGATTCATTTAACCTAATATTTGTCATTGATTTAAACTTTTGATCGAATAGCAAGGCTCCAGCGACTGAGACTCACATCCTACAGGAACAGGACTAAGCGCTATTTTGGATTCAGCGAAGGAATGTCTTTTTTTTTCGTATTATTGATGCAATGTTGATTTTTAATAAACCTGTAATAATTTAAATATAAGAGCAACCAGGCAATGGCTTCGCACTCCCCCCTACGGGGAGAGCTTGCGCTTCGCTACTAAGATTAAAGTTTAAAATCTTTAAAAAAAGCAGCCATGGTTAAATTTTTATAAATTTTCTGAACTTCGCCAATGACTGGTTTTTTTTAGATTTTAAATTTTAATCTTAGTAGTGAAGCGAAAGCTCCCCCCCGTAAGGGGGAGTGGCGAAGTCATTGCCTGGTATCAGTATATTAGTCTCAAAAACATTTGGTCATGACTGTATATATACAGTGGGCCGCAAAGGTTTACAACTCATTGATAGAAATTCCAATGTACATATTCTTAGTTAACGCAAGTTTATGAAATTAACAAAGCATGTGTAACTTTTGTAATAAATACAATGCAATGATCAGAAAATCAAAATGGTGACCATGAAAAACTTTATAAGGACAGTAGTGAAATTTGACAACGCAAATTTTAAAATACATACCTATAAATACATATACATAAATAAGTTACATCTGTAAAATGTCTCATTAAAAGACAATCATCATCTGTTCCCAAATATCTAGAATATTCTAAACTATTTGCTAGTTTGTTTTTTCTTCATCGTGTAGGGATAGTGCGTCATTCCTTACAAAATAGTCGTAGTGTCAACTTCATCATGTGGAAATACAAACACATCGGTGAAGATCGTGAACGCATTGTAGCACTTCATAAGAGTGGCCTTGGTTACAGAAACATGTATGAACAGCTTAAGTACCTCTAAATTCAGTTGGTACCATAATACTCAACTGGTAGTATCGTAATTCAATTAATCCTTTAGAACGTTAATGGTTGCTTGGCTGTTAACGTAACGAGAAGCTGGAAAGTTTGCTAGAAAAGTATGTAATAAAGCACATGTTATTCTTAGAGAGCCACAAGAGAATCTGAAAACAAGTGGAGTTGAAGTTAGCAATGATACAATAAGTAGAACGCTGCGTCATTATGATTTTCTTTTTCTCGTACTCCAGGAAAGACCCCACTCTTAAGAAAACTCACTGTAAAGCTCACTTTGCGTTTGAAAATGAATATTTAAATAAATCGGCAAGGTGTTTTGTGAACAAATCCTGTGCTCAGATGAAAACTGGAAATTTGGAATCGAAATTAAATCTGTATTGTTTGGAGATAAAAAAGTGCACAACTTATGAGCCAAAGAATACGATCCCTATAGTCCAATTCGGTGGTGGATCAATCAAGGTTTGTTTCCTTTTTTTTGCCACTCTGAGGTTGCAAAAATGTAGGTCAGTGGTTCCCAAACCCATGGTAGCGACCCAAATGACGGTCGCAAGGTTGCTCCTGAGGGGCGCGGGATTACTATAAAAAAATTAGAATGAATAAATATGAGAGAGAAATATTAGAAGTTAAAATAGTTCAAACATAATTATTAACATCATAATTGTGGAATATACATCATCATTAAAACTGGGGCAAGAATATAGTTGTGAATACTAAAGTACGATAAATGAAAGTAGAACAAAACCAATAAGGGCATGATCAGGTCCAATACTTGTACCGTATGCCAAGGCAGGGAGAACTTGACTCGATCTGTTTCTTCAGAATCTTCAGTTCCGACATAGGTGGACAGACATGCGTATCACTTAAGTTTTATTCACATGTTACTTTTTTATTTACTGTGATTGTCACACTAATTTAGGAGCTTGGGAACTTGGGAACTTTCACTCATAAAGGAAACCTGCTAAAGAGAAGGTTATTGTTATGACTGGTGTGAAATGTTTGAAGTAAACATTGAGTATGTGGGTCAGCATTTGTCATTTTATGAAGAAGTAATTTAGAATAGAACAATATATAGTGCATATATATATATATATATATATATATATATATATATATATATATATATATATATATATATATATATATTAGGGCTGTTCAAGTTCATATTGTAAAAATATAAAAGTTGTGTGAGACTTCAGTCCACATGTTCTTGTTCCACTTGGGGTCGTATAGGTGTACATAAAATTTGAACTCGATCAGAAAAGATATAAAAGTGCCCCAGAGCGACATATTCTCCTATCACCCCATGCGGCCGCTACCTGGTCCATTATTAAGGTTACGTTGGCAGTCAGTCAAGTGGATTGGCCTTTGGAAGTGTTTGGTGTCTAAGAGGTCACCTCCTTCTTCATTCTTTTGGTGGTAAATTGGTACGAACATTACTTATTGTTTGGAGAACTACAAGTTATCATTTTCAGTCGCGATCACTAACAGAACAGAGAACTTCATTATTCTCATTTTTCCTTTCACAAGTGCGATGGTTTCTATTCGCAAACAGTGATGGTTGATTAGTCATCTGGAGGAGAACATAACCGGGAGCCATCTACCTCCAAAGGGGAAAGTGCTCCGAAAATTCTATTTTTTACCATGGTCTGGAAAATAAAACAAAGGCAGAGGCTGCGAAGGAGACCATGGGGGAAATCCTGGGGATTTGGGAGAAGGCAGGTATCCCTACCTCCACACTACGTTACAGCAAGGCGAAGCTGCTCAAGTTAGTGAAGGCCTACGAGTGTCTTCAGAAGCACAAGAAAAGAGCTTCGGAGAGGAGATCTTTCAAGGGGACCTTGATGTCTTGTTCGATGTGTCGCACAGAGATGCCCATGAGAATACCACAAACGAGAAGGAGAGGCTCTTTCTCATCAGCCAAATAAAGGATCGATCGACTTCCTCCATGACCGGACTGGACACTGTGTCAGCGAGGTTTTAAGAGAAAAAGCGGAAGCCGGAAGAAGCGGAGGTGAAGCAAAAACACAGGATGCGGAGATGGAGAAAAAGATCGCCTTAAGTGGTGTACCTTCAAGCCAGGTTGTCTTATCGTCTTCGTCCTCTCACGGGGAAACGGATGGAAGCGATTTAAGTTCAAGTGCCTAAGTCCTCCTAAGAGAAGAGCTGGGAAGAAGTCAGCCATGATCCTGTCAAAGGAAGTGACCACCAAACTGGACTGCTTCAAGGTCTCAGATCCGGCTGAGATGGCAGTGGTCGGAGCCGTGGCTAAGGAAACCGGTCGGAACATTGACAACATCACGCTCTCTACGAGCTCCATCCGCCGCCATAGGAGAAAGAACCGAAAGGAAGTGGCCACTGCAGAGAAGATCGAACTCCCAGGGAGATGCATTGTGCTACTTCACTGGGATACCAAGCAGCTGTCTGACATCACTGGGGGACGTGAACGCGTTGAGAGGCTCGCCATTCACGTCACAGGTGGGGACAGGGAGTACCTCTTGGAAGCAGCCAACATCCCCCAAGGCACTAAGCATCACATGGCGGAGACTGTCCTTAAGGTGGTATCCGACGCTGGACTGGAGGCGCGCATTCAAGGAATCGTGTTTGACACTACTGCCTCGAACATTGGTCCCAATGAAGGAACCTGCATCAAGATTCAGGAGGGTCTGGAAGACATCTCCTCTGGTTTGCGTGCAGGCACCACATCCTGGAAGTTATCCTTGGGGACGTTTTCAAACATTGCTGGCTGACCTAACGTCCCTCTCTTCGTCCGGTTCTGGGACTAGTGGGACTTCTAGAAATCTTGGACATCCTCCTTGGATGAAGAAAGACTCCTTCCTCTCCTGAGAGGCGAGCTATCTGATGCAAGTGAGGCAGCTTTGAGTGAGCTCAAGAGTGTCAACGAACAAGAAAGCCATCCAAGAGACGACTACAAGGATCTTTTGGTACTCTCCTACATCTTCCTGGGAGGCGATATTGGGACGGCTTTCAAGATGATGGCAGCAGGAGCGTTTTATCAAGCGAGATGGATGTCGAAGGGAATCTTGGGGCCGAAAGATTTTCCTCTTTAGGTCTCAGTTTCGGCCAACCTTTCACAAACTCCGAGCCATATAACAGGTGTCCCTCTTCGTCGTCCTCCTTTACGCCATTCCAGGGAACGAGGCCATGGTTCCTTACCATGCTCCCTACAACGATTTCCTCCTTATGAGGGGACTTTGCAGCGGAATCCCAAATAAGCGCGTTGCTGAAGTGGCCCTAAAGGCATTCAAGCGCCATCTATAGTACGTATCAGAAAATTTGGTGCCTCTCTCTTCGGCGAAAGGGTTACAAAGGAAGAGAAGGCCTTCATGGTCCAGAACATGTAGAGGGAGGGGAGGGGACTGAAACGTCTGGACGGAAAGGCCTTTAATCCCCAAAAGCCTCTTTCAGGCTTCTTCAGTCCCAGGTTGAGAAAGGCGCTGGATCTTCCTCTCCCGGGACAAGGGGAGGAACTGGCCACACACTTGGCTAAGAGCCCTACGGGTTGGGACGAAGAGCCTCTCTTCTGCAAGATGAAGAGGGCGATTGACCAAGTGAAGGTGGTCAACGACGTTGCTGGACGGGAGTGGCCCTGATGACCACCTTCAACGCGGCCATCACCCGAGAAAAAGCTTAGAAGCAGTTCCTTCTGAAGGTGGTGGCCAAGGACAAGAAGGAGTTCCCTACAACCTCCAAGGCAGTCCTACTGAAACCCGAGCGATCAGAGTCCGAATCAAGCAAGGAGGTCCTCTCGGAACTGTTTTTTGTCTTGTTTCACTTCTCAGTGATGTCATTCTATTTGTACTTCTCTGCCTGCGAAAAGAACTATATTAGAACTTCTTTTTTCATATTTTCTAACTTTTGGTTTCCTTTATTGTTTGTTTTTTAAAAATTGCTGCTTCGTGGGGGACCTCTAAGCAATGTCCGATTGTAATAAAGTTTTGCACGAATCTTTTACTTTTTTAGTGGAACAAAAACAACATGTGGCCCAAAAGTACTTGCAACATGGGACATTTTGAACAGGTCATATATATATATGTGCAGAAAACTCACAAAGTATCGCATGAGTAAGCAATAAATGCAACAAAGCCTACAGGGAAAATTAATACGAGGATTCCAAGTACTTTAGAACTTTATTTCGAGTTCTTTATCAATCTTTATCTATCATTCCTTCATAAACAACTCGAAATAAAGTTCAAAAGTACTTGGAATCCTCGTATTAATTTTCCCTGTGGGCTTTGTTGCATATATATATATATATATATATATGACTCATTTAAGGTATGAATTCCAGGGGGAACGATGGCCCAGCGCAAACGACAATTGGCGTATAAACCTGATTTTATGAAATACGGCTTCACACATCTGAGAGATAGATCAGGGAATGTCCACCCTTGGTGTGTTCAGTGTCTGAAAGTCTTTGCCAATAAATTAATGAGGGAAAACAAACTGAAAAGTCACTTGTGTTCAGTTCATCCAAACATTTTTGCAGTACATTGTAAAAAAAATTAGTTAATGCATTATTAATTTGACCAAATTGAAAAAATTGCAATCATATATTCTAATTAATATAATAAACGATTATTAGCATTTATTTTGCAAACAAATTTAAAATGAAGAAAACTAAGTGTCAAAAGTATCCATTACATTTAAGGATAAAACAGACTTGTAGAGCGCATGCGCTCAAGATACAAATCTAGAACATTCTAGATTAGGTTTTGGCATCAGTTATTTTACCCAAGGAGAATTCATTCAATGTTTGGCTGCTGCATTACCATGTCAAAAACCTCTGACCTGAGATCCAGCTCGCCAAAGTCCACGGAGTTATTTATCCAAAGACATGAGAGTACTGATCATTAAACTTTGCACCAAAGATTTGAGGATATACGAAAATATCACGACAATTAGGAATCTATATGTCGATCATAGATGTTAGTTATCATACCAGTCTACCCTTCTCTGGTCATCTTCTAAAATCTCTGATCGTGCGAAATTTCTTGTAATTAAGGACCTCATCTGGCGACTAATTACAGAAGCATAGTCGCCGAAATTGCACCTTTTTAAAACTATCTTTGCCTACAAATATGCTAAATAAAATTTAAATAACCAAATTAAATCAACAATTAACAACAAATAGAACTGAAAAAAAGCTTGCCCAGGTGCCGGGGATAGCCTGTTTCTTCAGGGGCTCGAACATATAATCAAAACCCACCCAAACTATATGTATTGGAGTCGGTCAGCCTCAAGCCCAAAACTAAAAAAAAAATCAACGGTCAGGTTTGGAAGAACCTGCTCCGAGTACAAGGGACAGGCGGTAGCGACCACGCTCACCCCGATACCAAGGCGGGTAACACGCGCGATGTTCCCCCAAACTGGTAGGGCATTTTACAGGAATGTGCCGGAAAACCTGGGAGATTAAGTAGTCGCCACAATAGAGTTTAAAGGTGCCTGGTCCAGCGCATGTGACCGAATTGGAAACAATAGAAAACAACTTGAAGCCGTCAAGGTTTGGGGTGGGGGGAGATCTACAAGAAAAATCGTGCGCAATGGCACGTAACTTTAGATTCCAGTTAGTCGTCTCCCATGTTCTTTGGCATAGAGCTCGAAGGGCTAAGCTGATTAATGTCATGCAGTCAGAGTGGGGAAGGACAAAAATACTTGCACAGAGATTTGTTTTCCTGTCGGCCTCTGCGCCCCTTCCGGTTCCAGCTTAGCCTCTTCTCCTTTTCTCTGACACCCTGTCTTCTTACCCTGCTTCCCCAATTTCCAATACAACCTCTCCAACAACTTTCTCTGGTCGGCCTCTGATTTCACAGGAAAGATACCGTCCAGCTTCCCCTCATCCAACTATCCTGGATCGTGACTGAGGGGGTAGGGGCCAACGCTCCCTCACCCCTGAGCTCCGATCTGGGGCGGTGGGTTTTGAACCAGCTGCTACACCTCCACCTTCACATTCCTCACATCCCTTTTCTTTCTCCTTTCACTGTCTATCGATTTTACGCAGAGCCTAAGGAAGAGTCTGCATACCGATGGGCTGCCAGGCGACTAGGCAGGAGAAGTGGCCTCAAATGATGGCAGCTAGTTCTACCGGCCCCGTATTCACCCCTCGCAGAGAAGGTTACTGCGTGGGGTGATTAGCGTTTGCGTCCCGTGTAAACTATAGGGTCACCATGCCTAATGAGGATAAATTAAAAAAACAACAACAACTTTACTTTCCCTGTAACATCATCGGAGTCGCCTTCGGGCAGCTCCACCGAAAAAATAGAGGTACCTTCCCCTCTTTACTTTCGTAGGGAACCCTCCAAACATCTTTGACCGGAGAGGAGACTTACTCCTCTCCTAGGCTTACCAGTTTAAGGGACTCCCCCTCACTCCCTTCTTTGGAGTCTCCCTTGAGTGACTCCTTAGTAGCAGCAGTCACCCCTCTACTTTCCCAAGTGACTGCTTAGAAAGCACGTCAGCAGCCCATAATTAGGGCCAAAAACCTTAGGGGGGCAAGGGATGACAGGAACCGTCGGCCCGTGCCCTCAGAAGTCCTGTTGGTGCCCATAGCAAGTTTACAGGGAGTCACTGTATATGACCCCCCCCCCTCCCTTTCCTTCTCAGCTCCGCGACTGGTCCCGGTTCGCCGGGCTAAGACGAGATAAAAGGTTCCTAGAATGAGATCGGTGATGTCGTGGGGAGGGGGAGGGGGGTATGACACCCCCCACACATGGTCCATTAGTTGACCCAACCCCAGATGGTAGAATATCCCATTGGGTCGAAACAGGGCTCAGTGCCAGGCACAGAACCAGAGTCCGCCCTTGTGCAAGATTCTCCTCAGACGGCTCTAGTCCCCGAGGATCCACAAGGAGAGGAGGGATCTCTTCCCCTGATTGGTGCCCCTGAAACAGCCAAGACTTTCTCCATTTTAGAGAAGGATTTTGCTGAGCACGGTCCATCTGGCCTTGGGGCAACTACCGGCGTAGGAGAGAAGCGGGTTCATTCCACACCCTCCCCTCCTAAAAAGAAAAGGAATAAGAAGGCAAAAAAGACAAAGAATACTCGGAGACGGATGGGTCTGTTGCCGTTTCATTAAGCGACTAAGCCAAGATCGGGATGTCCGGCCCCGTTGCTCCCACGGGTGGAAGCAACGGGGCCGGAGTCCCATACTGAGACCAAAACTGCGCAGAGCAGAGCCTCGATTACGTCGGGGCTCCTCATTCTGAGTTTACTTGACGTTTTCGAGCTCACTAGCTTCAAACGCTTCCTCGTTGTTCGCTCTACTTATGGCAGCATGTTTACTAAGGGATACAGGATCCATCAGAGGAGAACTCTAGCTAGTGTGATTAGGCGAGAACGAAGGTGACCGGTTCCTCGGACGCGAGCCTTCTGGCGGATGCGTCGAATCCCTCCGAGGCGGCCATGATTAGTGCCCTTCGGACACTTGATGGCACGCCTGTGAGTGTGACGCCGCACTATCTCATGAACTTCGTGAAAGGAGTGGTTTATGTGAAGGAACTCGTGGACTACTCTTGGCAATGCCGCTGAGGTGCACTTACTGACAACGCTTAGGCCATACTAATCGCTCATATAGACGTGCAAAGTTGGGGTTACCCAAATTCTGTGCAAGTTGCTCCAAGGCTGTACACGATAAGTCCAAATCGTGTATGGCCAAGTATGTCAATTGCGGAGATCCACAGCCTTCTTCTTCGAAAAATGTGGTACGTATCTCCTTGAGAAGGAAATCCTGGCAGTTCAGGCCCAGAATCGTCTCTCAGATCGCGAGGCTAAGGACTTGGTCCTGGCGCGCCTAGCCATGCTTGGGACGTCTTATGCCTCAAGGATAAGAAAGACACCCTCTGCTCCACGCACCTTTGAAACCCTTTTGCGGGTTTTACCCACCTAGGGGGCTTCCTTGATAGAGCGGGCGGCATGAAGAGTTCACACCGTCCCAGATAAAACCATGGCTCTCCTTCCCGCCCCAAGCTCGGAGTTCTGCCTCCGGGAAGCGTACGGCCATTCACGTGAGGGTCTTCTCTTCCGAACATCTCCTCCGAGCTCTGCCTGGAGTGCATATTCCTTCCTTTAATGAAATGGCCGCAGACTCTGGGCCAACTAAGAGGAGCTGCGTCTCGTCTTTTTGCAAAAAACTGTTCGGCACATTATTGTTAAATGTTCCAGTCTGGGTGATCTTCGCGGGATCGCCACCTCTTGTCCCCTGTACTCGGGACTGATTCGTGCACACAGACCTGTAGACTATACGACTTTCGGGAGGAGGCTGGCCTCCTTTACTATATTTGACTTTTCTTGATTTTGGTCGCATGTTCCTGGACCGGGGGGGAGGCGAGCCTACCCACGACGCCGGAGCGCGGTTCCTTTTTGCCTTTTTGCTTTTTTTCTTGTTATTTTTTATCCTTTCTCCTTTTTATCGTTATTTTTTATTTACATAATTTTGTCTTTTGTCATTTGTTTTTTAATATCGCTTCAATAATTAACAAACAGCACACCATTGAGGCGAAATTTTCATAAAGGATAGTGCCGGCGTAGCCACCTTATATGTGCACCTGAGGAAGGTGCGCATAGTCGACGGTCCAGCACCACCCCCTACCTAACACATGCCCTAGAGAGCGGGCTTTCGCTCTTTGCAGCAGGTGGGACCTGACACTCGACTAAGGCTCATAAGAGGACGGAAGTGCGCCGCGAGGCAGAAACCCTGTGGATAGGAGAGCAAGGGTGGAAACGGGTAGGAGTGTATGTAATAAAGAGAAGTAGAGATAGGTAGGTTCACTGGTGTTAGGTGATCCCAGGATACCATGTAGTCTACCAAGGCACCATGCCTAACAAACTGAAACATACCTCCTGGTACAAAGTGCGGGGAGAAAAGGTTAAGTGGATAGCCGTAATGATAATAATAAATAATATTATATAATAAAAATAATAATAAATTATAGTATCAATAATTAATATAATCATAATAAATAAGGATACTCTCATAATACTACTAATAATTAACACTAATCATAATAAATAATTACAATACATAATAATATATCATAATAAATACTAATAATATATAATATAAAAATCATACCACATAATAATAAGTTAAATAATAATTATAATAAGAGTGATGACAATAGTAATGCAAATAATAACTAATAATAAAAAGGTAAAGTAGTGCTGAACGGGTGCGCTGGGCAAGCGCAGCATCAATTTTCCTAGGCCTCATCAGAGAGTTCAAGACATCCCAGTGACGACGGGGATTCCCTAATTTGCTCTCAGGCCGGGAGGATGAGCAGCTTTTCCAAGTACCAAGTGTAACAGGCTACACAAGGTACCTCCCTGCGGGGTCTCCTTTACCCAGATCGCCGTGGGCCTGACTACCTATCCTAGAACTTCCAACATCTGGCCAGTTTGCACACCGTCCTCTCCCTTGGTGATCGGCCGAGTGCGAAACGGACCCCTCAGAGAGAAAGGATATGAATATAGGTATTTATATGCGACAAAGGCCCATTTGGTCGGTCGAAACTAGACTACGGGTGAGAGTTTTACGCATCCGCGACTAAGCGTGAATTGCAGAAGGTGGGCTCAATCCACCACCACGCTGTTCTACGTTTGGAGACCTATGCCTTCTGCACATTTCCATTGAGATCCTCTTGGTCGATTCTTGGGGAGATGCCGCTTGTTTTTTGTTTTTTTTTAATGTTAGCCTATTTGTAGGATACGATGTAAATAATAAAAAGGTGAAATTTAGGCGACGTATGTTATGTGTGGTAGTTGCCAGATATGACACCCTTTAATAAAAAACAACCTGGATTTCTGAGTGAAAATAGCTAAAGGGTAGGGAAAGAGAGGAGCCTCTGAAGCTCACCCAGTTCGTTCGGAGTCTACGGCTATGTTAGGATACAAAATGTACAGGGTTGTTGGTCGTAGAATAATCTGAAGGCATTGTTGCCTTCGAGGGCTTAATGGAGGAGGCTTGACTCGTCGTTACGAATATTCTTCTCTTCCTGTCACAGGAAGACACGGGATTGACATTGCGGACCACTTCTCAAAGATTTGCCCCCTGTGAGCCAAACGACTCGGTGGCAGATTTTTTTTGCGAACTTTGAGAAGTTTATGGTAGATTGGTGACATTCGCACCCGGGAATCATCGTGCCCAACGTGCACTCACAATGTTTGTATGGACAGAGTTAACCATATTTACCAGAAATGGTCCGTCTGAGAAAAGGACCATTTTCGGTTCCCTACCAAAATCTCCGGCTAATGCATAACGCTCATGGAGCATTTATCCTTTGGACAATACGCTTTAATCAGTAGAGAAAAATACCAATAATTGTTTGAATGCGACGGGCTCGAAGACGTCGCATAGCTTCTCGATGAGGGGCACGACGTTTTCGAGCCTCCACTCACCAGGTCACTTTGCTTTTAAGAGAGGCTTTGTCCCCTCTGCTCGAGGGCCACCCGCGACCAGACGGGCCATCCTTGGACTGGTCACATGCCCAATCAGCAGGGAACCTGTAAGTCCCGTTAACTCCCCCGGATGAATAAGAATCTTGAATGTTATTTGCTTAGGTGGGTATTCTCGCGATTAATTATCGCGATAACGATATGGAGTTATCAGTTATCCGATATTTACTCCCTCGTTATCGATTCATCGGTATCGCCGATACTTTTGGTTCCAAACTAGCGATAATCGATAATTTCAGTTTTTGGTTCCAGTTTAGCACAGGGGCGAGCCGCGCGTGCCTTGGAGGCAGAAATATGTAGGTTCGAGCTGTGAGAAGGATCCTCAAAACCAATGAGGAGATGAAGATGAGCCTCATCAAGTAAGAAACTAATAAACAGTATTCAAATATTTTTACTATTGTATTGTAAAATAACGCTATATATAGTCAATATTGTATTAAAATTTTGGATTTATTGATTTATCGGTTATCACCTTATTGGGCGTGAAATTTATCGCCAGTTATCGATTATCGGTTATCACCGATAAGATTATCGTTATTGCGCCCACCTATGGTTATTTGTCTTTTTCCTTTTCTTTTAGGAAGAAGGTAGGTGTGCGGCCTCGTCTCTCTCCCCTCCAAGAGAGTACCGAAACCGGAAGGGCAAACCTCTGCCTGGTCCTTTGCCGAAATGGAAATGGAACCCGCTGTCTGCGGAACTCCACCACAAGTATTTGAATCATCATAGCCCTTTGACTCCCCGTGTGTTTGTGTCCCCTTGGGAGGACTTTACCGGGACGTGCGTTCTGGTCAGGTGGTGATTTCCACCGAGTCAATGTTTTCTTCCGGGGATAACTTTGTCTTTTTGTTTCGAGAGTAGCATCTTTTCGCGCCCTCTCTCCTCGTGGCGCTGGGGAATCCTACCGAGGACTCATCAGACCTGCTGCCTAGTCGAGAGAGACGTCGTGGGGACCGCTCAAACTACCTTAATTCGGAAAACTTGGAGGGGTAGGCATGCCGGACACTAAGATGGTCACTAGAATAATGGTACAGGGTAGGGCATGGTCCATTAGCTTCCGCTACCTCTTGCCATTCTAGGAAGGTTTTACCCATCGATGCAGGACTGTGGTCTATTTTGGGCCACCTGTTGCGCATTTTATTGATAGTCCTGTGCAAATGAGAAGGGCGACCGTCACATATAATAGTGGATTCGTCCAAGGGTGACTCAGGGAGGAAGGAGCTAAGTGGAAAATCTTGACCCGTACATATAAGAGAGGGGAAAGTCCCTCTCCAATATAAGAAACTTTGAGAGGCCCATGAGAAAGTAGAGGAGCAGCACCTCGTTGGTAGAGATGGAGCTGCCCGAGAGTGACTCCAGAAGTGCTAAAGGAGAAATCCCTTTGACCAATTGGCAAGATGACGAGAGAGCTCCTCCACCAGTCAAAGGATGTTGTCGTCAGCCTCACCCGCCCCAACACCAAAGTTGTGTGGATATTCACGAAATTTCAGAAGTTTGTGACCATATAAACAAAAGGAGATATAGTGGGGCGCTATATACCGCGTCCATTCGCTCTCGCCTTTCCCCTCACGGATTTTCGTACTCTTCCGGGTTCAATTTCAATGCGCGTTAAATGATTAGCTTCCCACATGTGCGGCAACATATACCGAACAGAAATTAACAAGCAGTCGACCACTCCTAAAAAAACACGACTCACAACTTACCAACCAAAGAGGTAGGCGCATAAATTGGATCCCTTACTAAGAAGCACTAGTCTTCGACAAAATGACCATGATCTTAAAAACTATTCTGTGACGGAACCAATCACACGATCCGTGACTTTTAGTTGGCCTACAGCCAACACTGCAGTAAAGCCCACCTGCCATAAGCAGTACAAATTCATACATCGGAGAACTGCCGTGGGGAGGTGATCAGCCCATTAGGCGTAGGGAAGGGACAATTGGGGCAAAACCGATCTTCTCATTATTTATTCGCTCCCAACGCGTCGGACCCATTAAGCCTCGTCTCTAAGAACATGCTGGCGTTAAAGGGCGTTCTTCATAGAGGTTCCAAAGATTCTTCTGACACAACGTGAGATAGTTGGACAGGTCCTTTAACCTAGGTCGGAAAGATAAAGAGTAGAGACCATTAGAAAAGGGGATGCATAAGGCAGGAGAAATGTGCCAGTTTCCACATGCCCCGTCAGAGATTGAAATCAACTGAATGAGCCAGGCTTTTCTGGTGGACATTCAGGCCTGGAGGAAGTGTCACTCGTTCAGGCACCAGGTTAAACAGTCTACCCTGGGAACCACTGTGCTGGTCAGAATTCAGTGGGGTTATATCATATAGGAAATTGGCGAATGCAGGCAGAGTGAAAATAGTGGGAGATATAAAGCGACAAATCTTGCAAAGCGTGGGGCAGCACTGTGGACAAGAGGCCGTGTCAGAGAGTGCTTAACTGTTGGCATTCGTGTTCAGAGGGCATAACTCTTTCAGGTAACAGGTATAATACTCTACATAGGGTATCCGATGTGGGGCTAAAAGACGCTACAGAAAATCTACAAAGTATTAATAATTTACTTGCGTTGTTCAAAAACGCATTTCATTCTTCAAATTTTCAAGTAAAGATATTTTAGTAATTATCTGGGTGTCTATTTACTACTTTTAGTCCTCAGATAAGGCAAAAAGGATAAAAGTTATAGAGAGGAGATAATCAGGACACATTGCTAGAATAAACGACACAAGATGGATAAAAGGAAAACCTAAATTAGACATCATTGCACAAATAGACCCTGAAGCCACCCTTGTAATAGGTATGGAGTGAAATTTATTCATTGGTTGTAATAACGTAACAAATAGTCTCAAGGGCTGAGTCGTGATCATTGAGAGCTTCCTTGGGAGGCCTTTGCAATTTGTGACAAATAGATGCCACAACCTGAACACATTTGGCAGTATATTATTATTTATATTGCCGTGTTAAACTATTATACATATGTATGTACCTACACTATCATACAACACATATGCACAAGTTTTTCCTCTAGCGATGTATTTTAAAGATACGTGTTTAAAAATAGTGTATATTATAGATATATAAAAAAACCCCGATGTAACGTCAGATATACATGCATACACGATTTTCTTTGACATGTTTTGCGGTTCACGATTTTCAGGGCCATACAGAAGTTTTCTTTGTTATGTTAGGGAAAGGAATTTAAATTCCTTTGTTGATGGTTTTAAATACGAATTTAATCCTTGAACTTTTGCGGATCTCATATTTAAGGCTGTCCAGAATTCATATAGCAGCCCTATTCATTCTTTTACTTTTTTAAATTTTCGTTCTTTTCATGACTTTCTAATGCTGTTTGTCCTCCAACTTTGCCCACTTGGTGAACAGGACAATAGCGCGTATTTGGCACTCAATGGTATACGATTATGTGCGTATTCATTCGTGGCATCATTCATTTACCTGACTTGGTTCTATATCTGTTTACTCTTATAGTTATTCCTTCTATGATTTCTTAGGCTGTTTTGAAATCCATTTTATTCGTATTTAACTATTTTGCCATGCTATAGCCAATCTAACTATTTAATTATGTCGATTTGTGCAACATATAGTAAATATCAAACACAAATAGTAGATCTACTTCATCCTTTTTACCTTTTTCATTGAAGCTCTCCGGACTCCAGAGATCCTTAAGTTCTGGCTTTGGCCCCTCGTTTCACGTATGTATCTTGTACATAGTCGTTTGTGCTGCATCGGTGATCGTGGGTTACGCAGTCTTTGCTCGTGAGGTGATCCGCCTGTTTTTATCCGCTCCTCTTCTTCTCTCGGTGGTTTCAAAAGGGCCTTGGAGACACACCTATTCCGTCAAGCCTTCTCTTTGTGCTACACAGGCACTCTGTGAGAGCCCACTGCTCCGAAGAGCGCCATATAAATGTTTATCGTTATTATTCCCATATTTGGAAAGAAGGAGTAGGTAGAGAGATTTGGGGGAATCATAAATAAATCGGGGAGGGGATTAATGAGCTGACCTCGCTGATGCAAGACCGAGAGGATATTAGATATTTATACAGTGTAAAATATAATATATTAGAAATTTACAAAGTATTTGTTTTTATAGTGAGATCGAGTTTAATGTTTTTATTAGTGTTGCTATTCTAAGGTATTGTTTCGCTCAAGGCTATTATTTTAAAGTTTTCTGAGCTCATGTTCTGTTTTCTTTCTCTCATCCATGTTTAGTGAGCGGCATTAGGCTTGTTTTTCATAGAACAAACATACAAAGATATTCAGCCTTCACCGAAACATTTGAACTGGTATACCACGTGGCTTTTATTTTTTGTGAAAAATTGGGTAGTTGGTTTTGAATTCTTATAGTAATATTATACTATTATGTGGATTGTCCTATGGGGCTTTAAAATGCTGTGCAATAAATGTTTCTAAATGAGGCCTTTTCGATTTCCTTTGTTTGTGGTAGATTTTGTGTTGCAGTCAAGCTGGATGTTTTTCTAGCAATCATCCGAATTGTAAACAAATCATGCTGTGTTTCTCGTACACCAAGTATCGGCATAGTCACTCTGCCTCTCCGGCCTCTCATAACCTGCCAGCGTCAGATTCCTGGCTTCCGTTTCACATCAAGCGGGCGGAAGGTTCGATGTCTATGAGGTTGTCGTACGATGTACTTAGGGTAGGGTGAACATGACAGCTACGTCAACAAATCATGGCTTTAAGGGAATTTACTGAATTCCATGAAAACTTAATACAGAAGAACTATCCAAGAGCCACTCGAAATGCTGCCGTTCCCCCCCAACAAACAACCTCGGGTGTTGCTTCGGGAAGAAATTTAAGCTTCGATGAGGTCGGGTGCTTCAGCTAATGATGTACACACTCCAGCACTAAAAAAACAAATATTGTTAGTTGTATCGATGGTTTTCGCAGTAGTTGTGTTGATTCAACGATCATTTATAGAAAGTCGTTAATCAGATTTTGGGGACGTTCTAGAATTTTTCATCGAATAGAAGCAAACGCAAGCAGTTTCTGTAGGTTTGATAGAATCTGATAGGGTCGGCAAATGTTAATAAGAGCTTCGTACGCTATTTTATAGAGTTTTTCTAAGCTAAACAGGTTAAAAACACTTATTAGTGTCTTAAAAGTAAAAATCGGGCATCGCAGGGGTGAGAGAGCTAGCTTTATTATAAGGCTCTGAGAAGTCGTACGGTTGCTTCCCCTTTGGGACAGTGTCGCTCTAGATAGAGGAATGATTTTTCAATGGAAATAAATAATAACCAGGATTTGGGGTTGTCTGGCGCTACTCCTCCTGTGGTTCTGAGGGCCTCTAATATTTTGATGGCGGACAAGGTGTATTAGCCCTTATAAAGTCAGGAAAAGTCAATATTTTAACCCGATTTAGCAACGAAAGAATGCTTAGACATGGTGAAGTTTCGATTGCTTACTGTTCACTTTTGTTTGTTTATATGTAACATTGAGCCCTTTGACGTGTTAGGGAGGTTAATTTAGTTTTATATTATGATTATAAGTTGTTTTCATTTTTTTAATTAAGCAAAATTTTCTAAAAAAATGATCTTAAAATTAATTTTTATGTGACGCCATCTTTAAATGCTATGAGACAACCTAAATTACGATCGCTCGTTTGAAGATAGGGAGGGAACCAAGGGAGCTTGTTTTTTAGGTTAATAGTTCATTTTTCTGTAGTTATGTTAACGGCTGCCTCTATACTAGCGCCACCTCTACTCAACCTAAAGAAAAGATACCAAGTGTTTTTAGGCTAATTGGTTTGGAAAACCCCTATAAAATAGCGTGCGAGACTCTTGTTAACAATTGCGATATAAGGGATTTGATTTTATTGATTGTAATTTATATTAAATCATCTGGAAAGATCATGCCGTTTTTTGGAGGAGCAAATTTAACCAGTTAAATAATTAATTACTATCCTGTTCTATATCACTCCCATTTTATTGGGTTAAAAAAATTATTTTGAAAATAATCATAATTGGTATGCAAAATATTTTGAGCTAGCAACGCCCCACTCCCGATAATGAGCGACAAAATGAGGACACGGCCGAGTCTAGTTAAGCTATCATTGATCTGTTTAACAAGTTCTAAATTATTTGTTCCTGTCAAAATTCGCTTATTTATTTCCAGAAATAAGATAACATAGTTCTAGGGAATTTAATTTCGTTTTACTCAAACCAAAAAAATAGGAAAAGGTTCTAGAGCAAAATGGGAACTATATAACTGAGTAAATTTACTCTATTTTTCCCAAACTAAAATCTTTCAGTGGCAAACAGTTATGGGTTGTATCGATTCTTTTATCCTTCGTTTCTTTGCATGTCCTAAGGTTTATTTTGCCGTCAATTTATATACTAAATTAGATACCTATGAATGCTCCTCCCGAAAGTGATATTACTAAAATTTAACGCGAAAATTTTATTTCCAAAATAGCTGAATGTAAGAAATATATTGAAATTAAGTTGATAAAGTTTCTTCCAATAATAATACCTCACCTGTGGACAATTTTTTAATCATTTTGAATTCTTAGTAAGTTTTAAGACACTTGATATGCTTTACCAGGCAGCCCGCCGGGCCACTCTGATTCCTGTCATGTAGTCGTGTAAGGAAGAGCGAAACGCTGGTCTGGTGGCCCAGTCCTCGCGGACTCCTTAACGTCCTCATCAGTGCGCTCATTCCACGGAATTCCTACATCTCCTGTCACCCCAAAGAAGATAATTTTGACATCCACACGTCTTGCGGCAAGCGTGGCGTCACGGATACCGCGAACCAGGAGGTGTGGAGATTCTAATGCACCTAGAGTACTCAAGGCGCTTTGTGAGTGGCTATAGATCACAATCCGGTCTCCGAACTGGGCACGACGAGTTATTTTCTATACGGAGGAGTGTATTCTAACTAGCTCGTCCGTTGGAGACAGACCTAGCGCCTGGCAGGGCGTCGCTGCTTTCTAACAGAGGGGGTATGGCGTGGAAGCCGAACCTCTCCTGGGACTTGGAGCCCTTGGTGTACACTGGCACGGTTCCAGCGTGACACGACGCAGTGTACTGCAAAAAGGTCGAACGCCTTATATTCGGCGCTGTGGAAGCTTTGGGAGCAGAACCGTGGCGACAAATAGTCAAAGGTGGTACCCTCCAGGGTGGTGTCCTAGGCAGAACCAGATGCACACTGGCACGAGAGAACAAATTTCGACTTGGATCTTTGGCAGCCCGTCCCCCCTTCGGGGGACATTTCCCTGGAGTGGGCTCTGGCTCAGGAGTGATTCTCTCTGAGTCAGTTATCTCTTCCCGGAAAGGCCCTGCCGCCTGAGGCAAGGGCACTCTGGGCCCAGGCTCTGCTTAGAATGGTATCCTTTCGACCACGTGCTTGCGTAGCGTTAGGAACCCCGATGGGAGATTAACCAAACCAGTGGTTCTGTGCTGAGATACATGTTTCTGGGACCGACAAACCGATCTCCACCGAGACGATTCCTGGGTCAGGCATGCCCTCAATTGTTCCGCTACGTGGGTTTTCCCAATAGAGCCAATCGTACCGGGAGAAGTCAATTTGTGAACGACTGCTTGCTGCCACCTTGGAGTTTCCCTATGAAAGAATAAGGGAGGGGGGCGCCGCTGTTCCATGAGTGCCCCGTAATGGGAGCGGCGATTTGCCTTCCTGGCCACCGTTCTGACCGGACTCAGCGCCTCGTCCGGCATTAGCTTAGCCTGTTCTCCTTCTTTCTGACAGCCTGTCTTCTTACCCTGCTTCCTTAATTTCCCTACAATCTCTCCCACAACTTTTTATGGTCGGCCTCTAATTTCACAGAATAGACGCCGACAAGCTTCCCACAAGAGTGGTATGCTGGGTGGCTCTGAAACGTTGGATCCTCCAAAAGAGGGACCCCCTGCTCCGAAGCCAACTCGCTTGCCTAAGGTTTGGAGGCGGAGGGAGGAAAAGACCAACCTCCCCCAAGAAGTCTTCGAAGGCTACAGCGCCGTCAGCGCATTGTCCGGCCAACAGCGCCCAGAGTTCTGCCTCCGTGAGCGTACGGCCATTCCCGTGAAGGTCTCCTCTTCGAAGAAGGCCCCCGCATCTTCTCCTGGAGGTCATATTCCTTCAATGGAATTGCCGCAAATTCCAAACCAACTGGGAGGAGCTGCGGAGGCTCGTCTCCTCCCGTTCTACCTTGGCTATCTTTTTGCAGAAGACCATGCTGGACGCGTGCCCCCTGCCCACCCTCCCGGGGTATAAGGGTTTTGCCACCCCACCACCACGGGATGGGGCCTGCTGGGGAGGATACGCGATTTACACCCTGCATGATGTCTCCGTTCTTCTCTTCGCTTTAGATACCTCCTTTCAGGCAGTAGCTGTGCAGCTGCACCTTGATAGGAGGTACACTGTTATTTCCGCGTACATTCCACCGTCAGCCAACTTGGACACGGGGTACTTCCACCGCTTCGTGTCACGGTTTCCGAGGCCCTTTCTCTTGCTCGGAAATCTGAACGGTAGACACCCCCTCTGGGGAGACTAGTCGATTAATCCCAGAGGTCAACTCCTTGCTGACCTGATCGACGAGCTGGAGATAGGTGTCCTAAATTCGGTTGAGTTTACGCATCACTGCCCGAGAACCGATTCATTTTCCTGTCTCGATCTATCTTTGTGCTCTCCGGATGCACACCCTGATTTTCGGTGGGGAATGGTCGATGACCTCCATGGTAGTGATCACTTTCCCATTCATATATCATTTTTTGAGCCACTGCCGCTCGAGAGCCCAGCCCGGTGGTGCTTGGCGCGGGCGCGGTGGTCCACATTTCAGGAAATGCGGTTGGGTATCCGTTGGCTTGAAAAAATTTCTTAAGAAAAGAAAACTTCATGTAATAGTTTGTAATTAGAGCATATTCTAAATGCTATATGTAGCATATTCTATGTAAGGAAATGTCTTGATCATTTCCTTAATCCGACTGAAGATAAAGCCACCGTCAATAAACTCTTACACTTCTGGTCGATGCCCTTCTTTAGCCCAGAAAAATCTGCCTTTTTTGGACCTCAAAATAATCCCCCCCAAACCACTATACAACAGGCTCGCTCTTTCGTTATAAAGATCGCCTTCCTGATGCGTGTCGTTCATCTTTTATTGTGTCCATCTTGCGATGCGACCTATATTGGCTCTACTAGCCGAACTCACCCATCTTCTGCGACACGTAGACGCGGTTCGCGCGTATGCAAAGGGCTACCAACTGCAAAGAATTCGTACTTAATTTCGCTTACTGATAAATTTATTGCGGCGTCATCTGCTTCTTGATCTTTTGGGTGCTGCAGGTTACATCTGGAAAGCAAAGTAACTATTAATTGCTGCGTCGGAGTGCAGCGTATCTATGCTCGGTTCGCTATTTGAGCATATATTAATATATATATATATATATATATATATATATATATATATATATATATATATATATATATATATATATATATATATATATATATGTATATATATATATATATATATATATATATATATATATATATATATATATATTATAGCAATGCCCTTGGGGCATTCCTATAATAAAATCCTCCTGGGAAACTTAAATATATATATTTGTATAAAATTCAAATCATTCATGCAATTTATGTACAACTTAATAACTCATTCATTTTTTTTACTTAACTTTTCTCAATTCAATTATTTTATGCATAACTTTTTGCAATTCATTTTTTTATGTAACCTTTAATAATTTAAATTTTCTGTGACGAGAAACTGATTTCATTTAACGCACTGGTTCAAACATCTCTTAGAATTTCACGCACATACAACCACACGCATTTCGCCAATTGTGAAATAACGCGAACTCACTCTCTCATGTGTTTATGCATCCCCGTCCATTCCGGTTCGACTTTATTCTCAATTAAAGTCAGTTATAAATCCTCTCACACCTATTCTCTGTAAACTGCCATACGAGAGTAGGTCCTAATTTTAGTTACTTCTCGCATTGCAGATCCCAATTCACAGTCCATCATAATCACTTTTATTTCACTTTCGCTTCATTTTCATTTCACATCTTATTTTACATCTTGTTACTTTAAACCAGTTACGTTACCATATCTTAGGTTGGACCTCAAAATAATCCCCCCAAACCACTATACAACAGGCTCGCTCTTTCGTTATAAAGATCGCCTTCCTGATGCGTGTCGTTCATCTTTCATTGTGTCCATCTTGCGATGCGACCTATATTGGCTCTACCAGCCGAACTCTCCATTCAAGAGCTGAACAGCACGCCGGGAGGTCCTGCCGTACGGGTTTGTCCCTAGCCAAACCTGACTATTCTATCATTCGACTCCACACCAATTCTTGCAAGTTACAGGTAAAGATCGAAGACTTTTCTATAGTCTCTACAGCTAAACCCTCTCTGATTTACGCATCCATGAATCCATAAATATTTTAGATAGTAAACCCACACTTAACGTCCAAACTTCGTCTTTCCCATTGCATATTGCACGTTAGATGATTCCCTTACTGTACCACCTTCATGTTGATTTGAATCAATGTTTCCCTTACTTTACTACCTTCATGTAAATTTGTATAATATTGCCATTACCAATGCAATTCCATCAACTATAGTTGCAGCATCATGATTTATACAAAAAAGTGACATGTTAGACAATTCGCCTTATGTTACAAAGGGCGGAAAATAAGTTTTGAGAATCGGTAAGGCAAAATAGAGGAAAGGGGATGGCTGTTAAATGGGGGTGTTAGAACAAGTTATGAAAAGTCAGGACCTGCAGCCACACGCTCCTGCCTCGTCTATTTAAGAAGCAGTAGCTGATCGCAGATCGTTAGTCACAAATTTTTCAACAATGGAGAAGGTTGAGCACCGCGCAGTGATCAAATTTTTGACCAAGGAAGGCAAGAATGCAAAAGAGATCCATGAACGCATTCTTGCAGTGTACACCGACACCGCCCCTTCCTATGCAACCATTGCTCGCTGGAATATGGAGTTCCGCCACGGTCGTGAGTCCCTTAAAGATGACTCCGTCCAGGACGCCCGTCATACGTGACCAACGAGGACAATGTGGCCCGTGTGGAGAGAATAATCCTCGAAAATCGACTGGTGAAGGTCGAAGAAATCGAGCGAAAACTTGGAATATCACGTGGAAGTGTTATCAACATCATCCACGACAATTTAGCCATGACCAAGGTATCTGCCCGTTGGGTCCCTAGAAACCTGACGCCCTATGATCGACTTTAACGTCGTCAAAGTCCACAAGGCCAGAGTTGCACAAGCTGCCCTGCGCATGTGCGGATTCGAGGAGCTCAACCATCCCCCCTACAGTCCAGATCTGGCCCCTAGCGACTACTTTTAATTTTGCCAGCTCAAGGCTGCACTGCGTGGACGCCGGTTTGGGGATGATGAAGATGTCTAGCTCGCCGTCCAGGAGTGGATTGAACAGCAGTCGGGAGATTTCTGGTTGTCGGGAATTCGAAGCCTCAGGGACAAGTAGCGCAAGTGCATTTAAGTCAAGGGTAGTTATATTGAAAAATAATAAAACACCGTTCCTCATATTTCGTTTCCTTATATCTTAATTGCAAAACTTATTGACCGCCCCTCGTACAAGCCCCTATCCCATATCAATTAGAATTACTTTGTATTACTTTGTATTAGAATTACTTTGTATTTATACTAAATATATTTCCAGTACCCAGATGATGAGGCTGGCCTTCGAAGCGTTGGTTAGAATTAAATGAAGACAGAAAATGCATTACTTTTCTGCTGCCCTGGTTCTCTTATATATAATGAAACTCCGGACTATAAAGAACGGATCACTTGAATATATATATATATATATATATATATATATATATATATATATATATATATATATATATATATATATATATATATATAATAAACATATATATATATATATATATATATATATATATATATATATATATATATATATATATATATATATATATATATATATATATATATCCTTATATTAAAATCTGGTGTCAGGTTAGTTAGGTCAAATTTTGGTCACCTAAGAACCTGTAAATTTCAACTCTGTCCCTTTCCGTATTTGTTCTTGACAAGTTTGCCTATGCCACTCAGAATTATTTAAAGATTGTGGAACTAATAATCTTTTTCTTCTTTTTTGGAACTATTTTTATTTGTGGTAGACCTTTGCTAATCCAGACCCGGATTAAGAAGGCGAAGATTTTCAAACCGATAGGGATTAAATCTTGTCTGAGTTATTTTGGTCAATTATTTCTCTGGTGTTCATTTTCCTTCTTTTTTTTTGGGGGGGGGGCGAAATCTCATTGTGTCAATTTTTGTGGGAGACTACACGAGTGCGAGTTTAAGAGACCACCTTGAGATGATTTCCGTAAGTTCACGTAATGAACTCCCCCAATCCCCTTCCGTTAAATTACCAGTTTATAAGGATGGTGAAAATTTTTGTGCTTATCTCACACACTTCAAGAAAATATTTGAAGTAAACTAGTGGGATATTGAAGAACATGGAGTCGCCCGCTTACTTCCCCTATTAAATTCCCACCTGCGAGATATTTTCATATCCCTTCTCCATGAGGCCACGAAAAATTACTCGACCCTTAAGACCGAATTGTTGGCGGCCATTAACATGAATCCGGATTTTTATCGGGCTAAGTCCCGACATTCAAGGATTTTGCCTGGTCAGACATATCGCCAGTTTGGTTTCCTCCTTCAGAGAAGCCTACAATTCTGGTTAGATTTTGCTCAGGTCGGCCGAGACTTTGAGTCTTTGTATGATTTCGTCCTGCGGGATCAGTTGATGGTTGCACTGCCATCTGAAATCCGTTCATTCGTTGAAGATAGATGAGCGTCTACCTTTAAGGAATGCTTGGAGGAGGCAGATGTATACACGTCTGCACCCCAGTCGAACCGAGCTTCGTCCTCGTGATCTCTATCCGTAATCCGCTCTGTTCTTAGAGTGCCAATACTTTATCAGGTGGGTGGAGGCCGTTGCCGCCACTATTAGGCTCTGCGCCGTATTAGTCGGCCAGAACCCCCAGATTTTCCATAATCTGGTTGCCAGGCCGTCCTTACGAGGGCTCAGGCAATAAAGGAGGTCGAGACCCAAGAACCTATGGAAACCCCCTATGCCCCTGAATTAGCGCCCTTTCAGAACAAAGAATTTGCGAACGAGCAAAAGAAATGTCCTTACCTCCAACCACTTTGGGAAAATGCCCATAAAGGCGACCCAGCGTCTGATTGCGCCTCAAGGAAGGTTAGGTATCTCATTAAGAATGACCCTCTTTTTCGCGCGTGTTCATTGGAGAATAGTGCGAACACATGTGTACTTCTTATCCCTCGCGCTCGCATTCCCGTCCTAAAAAAGCTGTGTCACGCCTAGCCTCAAGAGTGGCACCGTTATCTTCCCGTCGCTCTATTTGTTGCCGTGAGATCCCTCATAGGACCCTTGGGTTCGCGCCGTTCGAACTCATTTATGGGCGAAATGTCCGAGGTCCTATGAACATCTTTAATTAATTGTTCTCCAACCTCCTATTCTTATGTGCTAGATTTGAGGAATCGCCTCAATTTAGACAAGTAGCGAACGTATTCCGAGGTGAAGGCGGCGAAGGATCGGCGCCTTCGACCAGGTGATGAGGTTTTGAAACTCCTCTCGACCGACTCGAACAAGCTCCTCTCCCAACAGAAAGCTCTCTTCCCTGTCTTGGAAGCTCGAGGACTTGTGGATTATTTAATTCAGACCTTCTCCGGTAATAATCTTAATCACATTAACATGCTCAAGCGGTACCACCGACGAGCATGTATAAATAATATAGTCGTTCTTGATGAAGAGGAGACATTAGGTGCCTCTTATCCCCTGGAGCCCCTAATTTGATACAAACGTTCTGTGTTGAATCAGACAGGGAATTTCCTCTACCCGTTTTCGCTAGTTCCCATGAAGAAGTCTTCCTCGATTTGGATTTAAACCCCCATTTGGAGCCTCCACAAAAGGTCCAACTGGCTCCATTATTACCCGAGGTCGCAAACGTGATTTCAGAGAAGCCCGGATGTGCATGTCATTTTATACATGACATCTCTCTGACCACCCAAAAACACGTTCGAACCAAACCTTACCCCATGCCCTTCCAGCTCTGCCCAAAATTTAATGCAGAAGTGGATAACCTGCTAAAGATGGGAATAATCGAGCTTTCCATCTCTGAATACTGTTCCCTCATTGTAATGGTCAGGAAGCCAGACCAAACCTTTATAATGTGCGTCGACTTCAGGAAACTGAACTATGTGACGATCTTTGACGGAGAACCGATTCCCTTCCTATACCAGAATTTCACATGTTCGAGGAGGCGAAATTCGTCACTAAGCTTGACCTCTGTAAGGCCTATTATCAGATTCCTCTTAAAGATAATGTGCGTAAATACACCACGTTTCCTACCGAGAAGAGCTTAATGCAGTTTAAGCGCCTTCCTTTTGGTTTAGTTACTGCGTGCAGTAATTACAATCGAATGATGAGAAGGATTCTTGATGGGTTACCAGATATGTCGTTCTATTTCGACACTGTGTACGTTGACACACATACATGGGATGAACACATGATTTCCCTCCGTTCGCTCCTCATGATATTGCAGGAGCATGGCTTAACCATCGAGCCCTCTGAGTGCCACTTTGCGTATAGCTCTAGACGTTATTTAGGCTTTCATATCTGGGATAACAAAACAGCTCCGCAGAAAGACAAAGAGGAAGCCATTGTAAACATGCCCTTTTCCCGTACGTAGAAGCACCTTTGCTCCTTCTTAAGATCCACTTCGTTCTACTGGTGCTACGTCTCTAATTTCGCTGCAATAGCTTTTCCTCTGAATGCCCCCCTACGGAAAACATCCCCAGATGTCCTAGTATGGAACCTCAAGGCTTCTGCCCATTTCGAACAACTCAAAGAGAAGTTAATTTCTGTCCCCATTCTTTAGCTCCCTAACCCTGCAAAACGATTTGGGATCAGGACTGACACGTCCCATGAAAATTTGGGTTGCGTCATATTGTAATACAACGACGATTCAAGTCATCCTGTTGCATATGCAAGTCGGAAGCTCTCGTCGCGTGAAAAGAACTACGCGACTATAGAAGTTGAGGCTCTCGCAATAGTTTGGGGGTATTCTAAAGTTCAAGATGTATTTGCTAGAGAAAGAATTCATTATTGAAACTGATCACAGACCGTTAGCTTACCTAAAGAAAAATAAAACCCAGAATGGCAGGTTAATGCGCTGGAGTTTAATTTTAATGAAATATCAATTCCGAATATTTTATATCAAGGGTACTGAAAATTGTATGGCTGACTGCCTCAGCCGAAATCTGATATAAGGATTATTCCTTTCCTCTTAAAAATGTAGTCACCTAAGAACAATACCCTTCATTTGTATATATAAATAACTAAGAGTTTATTTGTCCTTTGTATAAATTGCTTGCAATTGTTGTTTTTTTTTGTGGCGTTTTTTTTCTTGTGATAATCATTGTCTTTTTTGGGGGTCTGATTTTTTATGTATGTACCTCTGTTAAGTTCCGCGCCTCATCTGTATTGATTTTATTCTCGATAAGGCCAAATCTAAGCCCTCACCAATTAGCATGTATCCCGGAAGGTAGCCCATTTCCTCCCTCTAGTATCTCTCATATTTCTGTGGAGAATGCCCCCCCCAAAATTTCCATCCCCTACGCTCTTGAAAATTTTGTGTCTTGAGAAAGGAGGAGATGTGGAAGTATAAATTCGAACGCGCAGTGTGGCTTAATTTTCCCAGGCAGAGATAGACTAGCGCCAGCTATGTTTGTTATCATATATGACGCCTTCCTCAACTCTAATAGCGTTGAACGCCCGTCTGGCCACTGGTATCTGCCTCATCCTCCCCCCCTTTCACTACCCCCTGGTTGCTTCGCCAAAGCGGCACTTATCAAACTCCCTTGTTTGCATTGTCTTACGCCATGATATCCCTTGTGACTTCGCTCGTCTCGCGTTCCCCCTTGCCTCCTGACGAACGCCCCTATTTAAGACGAACTGCACAGTTCTCATTCGAGAGTGCGAGTTAGGAAGTCTTGTCGCCCAGATTAAGTGCATCTGCACCCCAGTCGAACCGAGCTTCGTCCTCGTGATCTCTATCCGTAATCCGCTCTGTTCTTAGAGTGCCAATACTTTATCAGGTGGGTGGAGGCCGTTGCCGCCACTATTAGGCTTTGCGCCGTATTAGTCGGCCAGAACCCCCAGATTTCCCATAATCTGGTTGCCAGGCCGTCCTTACGAGGGCTCAGGCAATAAAGGAGGTCGAGACCCAAGAACCTATGGAAACCCCCTATGCCCCTGAATTCGTGCCCCTTCAGAACAAAGAATTTGCTAACGAGCAAAAGAAATGTCCTTACCTCCAACCTCTTTGGGAAAAGGCCCATAAAGGCGACCCAGCGTCTGATTGTGCCTCAAGGAAGGTTGGGTATCTCATTAAAATGACCCTCGTTTTTGAGCGTGTTCATTGGAGAATAGTGCGAACACATGTGCACTTCTTATCCCTTGCGCTCGCATTGCCGTTCTAAAGAAGCTGTGTCATGCCTAGCCTCAAGAGTGGTACGGTTATCTTCCCGTCACTCTATTTGTTGCCGTGAGATCTCTCATAGGACCCTTGGGTTCGCGCCGTTCGAACTCCTTTATGGGCGAAATGTCCGAGGTCCTATGAACATCCTGAATGAATTGTTCTCCAACCTCCTATTCTTATGTGCTAGATTTGAGGAATCGCCTCGAGGAATGCGCCTAGATCGCGGATAAAAATACAGATCTCAATTTAGACAAGTAGCGAACGTATTCCGAGGTGAAGGCGGCGAAGGATCGACGCCTTCGACCAGGTGATGAGGTTTTGAAACTCCTCTCGACCGACTCGAACAAGCTCCTCTCCCAACAGAAAGCTCTCTTCCCTGTCTTGGAAGCTCGAGGACTTGTGGATTATTTAATTCAGACCTTCTCCGGTAATAAACTTTATCACATTAACATGCTCAAGCGGTACCACCGACGAGCATGTATAAATAATATAGTCGTTCTTGATGAAGATGAGGCATTAGGTGCCTCTTATCCCCTGGAGCCCCTAATTTGATACAAACGTTCTGTGTTGAATCAGACAGGGAATTTCCTCTACCCGTTTTCGCTAGTTCCCATGAAGAAGTCTCCCTCGATTTGGATTTAAACCCCCATTTGGAGCCTCCACAAAAGGTCCAACTGGCTCCATTATTACCCCTGGTCGCAAACGTGATTTCAGAGAAGCCCGGATGTGCATGTCATTTTATACATGACATCTCTCTAACCACCCAAGAACACGTTCGAACCAAGCCTTACCCCATGCCCATCCAACTCTGCCCAAAATTTAATGCAGAAGTGGATAACCTGCTAAAGATGGGAATAATCGAGCTTTCCATCTCTGAATACTGTTCCCTCATTGTAATGGTCAGGAAGCCAGACCAAACCTTTATAATGTGCGTCGACTTCAGGAAACTGAACTATGTGAAGATCTTTGACGGAGAACCGATTCCCTTCCTATACCAGAATTTCACATGTTCGAGGAGGCGAAATTCGTCACTAAGCTTGACCTCTGTAAGGCCTATTTTCAGATTCCTCTTAAAGATAATGTGCGTAATTCCCCCTTTTTCCTACCGAGAAGAGCTTAATGCAGTTTAGGCGCCTTGCCTTTGGTTTAGTTACTGCGTGCAGTAATTACAATCGAATGATGAGAAGGATTCTTGATGGGTTACCAGATATGTCGTTCTATTTCGACACTGTGTACGTTGACACACATACATGGGATGAACACATGATTTCCCTCCGTTCGCTCCTCATGATATTGCAGGAGCATGGCTTAACCATCGAGCCCTCTAAGTGCCACTTTGCGTATAGCTCTAGACGTTATTTAGGCTTTCATATCTGGGATAACAAAACAGCTCCGCAGAAAGACAAAGAGGAAGCCATTGTAAACATGCCCTTTTCCCGTACGTAGAAGCACCTTTGCTCCTTCTTAAGATCCACTTCGTTCTACCGGTGCTTCGTCTCTAATTTCGCTGCAATAGCTTTCCCTCTGAATGCCCCCCTACGGAAAACATCCCCAGATGTCCTAGTATGGAACCTCAAGGCTTCTGCCCATTTCGAACAACTCAAAGAGAAGTTAATTTCTGTCCCCCTTCTTTAGCTCCCCAACCCTGCAAAACGATTTGGGATCAGGACTGACGCGTCCCATGAAAATTTGGGTTGCGTCATATTGTAATACAACGACGATTCAAGTCATCCTGTTGCATATGCAAGTCGGAAGCTCTCTTCGCGTGAAAAGAACTACGCGACTATAGAAGTTGAGGCTCTCGCAATAGTTTGGAGGGATTCTAAAGTTCGAGATGTATTTGCTAGAGAAAGAATTCATTATTGAAACTGATCACAGACCGTTAGCTTACCTAAAGAATAATAAAACCCAGAATGGCAGGTCAATGCGCTGGAGTTTAATTTTAATGAAATATCAATTCCGAATATTTTATATCAAGGGTACTGAAAATTGCATGGCTGACTGTCTCAGCCGAAATTTGATATAAGGATTATTCCTTTCCTCTTAAAAATGTAGTCACCTAAGAACAATACCCTTCATTTGTATATATAAATAACTAAGAGTTTATTTGTCCTTTGTATAAATTGCTTGCAATTGTTGTTGTTTTTGTTGTCGTTTTTTTTCTTGTGATAATCATTGTCTTTTTTGGGGGTCTGATTTTTTATGTATGTACCTCTGTTAAGTTCCGCGCCTCATCTGTATTGATCTTATTGTCGTTAAGGCCGAATCTAAGCCCTCACCAATTAGCATGTATCCCGGAAGGTAGCCCATTTCCTCCCTCTAGTATCTCTCCCATTTCTGTGGAGAATGCCCCCCCCCCCCCCTAAAAAATTTCCCTCCCCTACGCTCTTGAAAATTTTGTGTCTTGAGAAAGGAGGAGATGTGGAAGTATAAATTCGAACGCGCAGTGTGGCCTAATTTTCCCAGGCAGAGATAGACTAGCGCCAGCTATGTTTGTTATCATATATGACGCCTTCCTCAACTCTAATAGCGTTGAACGCCCGTCTGGCCCCTGGTGTCTCCCTCATCCCCCTCCCCCTTTCACTACCCCCTGGTCGCTTCACCAAAGCCGCGCTTATCAAACTCCCTTGTTTGCATTGTCTGACGCCATGATATCCCTTGTGACTTCGCTCGTCTCGCGCCCCCCTCTGCCTCCTGACGAACGCCCCTATTTAAGACGAACTGCACAGTTCTCATTCGAGAGTGCGAGTTAGGAAGTCTTGTCGCCCAGATTAAGTGCATCTGCACCCCAGTCGAACCGAGCTTCGTCCTCGTGATTTCTATCCGTAATCCGCTATGTTCAGAGGAAGATTACCACTACTTTTTCACGTCCCGGAAGACTGTCTTGGGCTTTGCCCCTTCTCATCCGTCTTCGTGGAGACTCTACGCCGTTCCGTTGACGCGTCTCTACTATGGTCACTACCCTTCCCCTGGAAGTCGGAGTAATCCCAAACCCGTTGGAGTTCCTTGAACGCTCATACCCCGAGTTCCTTCTACGAAGACCTGGCTACTCGTCTTCCGCTCCCGTCAATCATCCGAGGTAATCAAGAATCATACCCTCGTAAGTTACCTCATTATCTTAAGTACTAAGAAGACCCCATAATCGCATTACGAAAAGATTTAGTAATCTTACTCCTCTTATTTCAACCATCGAATTAATCAATAATTCCCAGGCCCAACTTTCATTAATTCCTGCCCGCTATAATATTCATTGTCACGCTAACCTTTGTGCTAATTTCAATTATTATTCTTGTCTCCATATTTAATCATTTATCTTTTATTAAAGCTTATTTTTGTAGAGGTGTTTTCTTAAATAATTCCTGAGTTGAATCTGGCAAACGAGTTCTCCTTTTGAATAGCTAACCTGTAATTAAGTTGCACTCTTACTTTGGGAGGCCATTGCCTTCCCTTCGCTGCATACCTGCCTGAGTACAGGGCCGAGACTTGCCGATCTGACTTAATTACGTATGTACCCATATTAGACAGTAAGACATACTGTGTCGTTCCCCGACAAGTACATTGTGCGTTTATACGCGTGAGTTCGGCGTTCCCCTCAGTCGCCAAACATCTGCCGTTGCATCCGCGGCCGATATCGAAAGTGCTTATGCTGTTACGAGACGCCAATCATATAATTTAAACCTTTCGGCCTGTGGCGCCAGCAGTTCTTCCCAGGACTCTCCCTGGTGGGTACCACCTGTGAATATTTGTCTCTACGACTCGGCCTCAAAAGCTTCTGCAACGTCTGTATTATTGCTTTCAAATGTTTTATTTTGTGGAGCACGTGTCACGCTGGTGACCTTACAATGTACAAGGATGGCTCCAAACCAGTAGAGGTCGGTTCTCACGCTGTTTCCCTTCTCTTTGAGGCTGACGGAGCTCTACTAGGCGCTGCATCTACCTTGGGGATCTTGGCACGTGTTTCCGGTCCCAGGTATTGGGATGAGCGTTTTCGCTACCGCTAGTCCTTGGTAATCTGAGCAAGTTTGTGCACTCTCGACTCTGGTATATTTTAATTTTAGGAGTATTTTTCGGTGCATTCTCAGGCATGTCTCTAGGTCTTAATCATTCGTTTTGCTTTGGTCTTCTTTTTTTATTTCTTATTTGATGTTTTTGTTTTTTTAATTTTTATTCGCTTTTGCTTTTTTAATATTTAGCCCATTTGTGGCCTAGGAAACTGAGAAGAAGATAGTTTGAGATCTCCATGACTATGGCCCTACAGGCAGTCCCCAGTCGACCGCCATAAAAAAAATCAAGAGCCGCTTGAGGAAGCTTACCGAGGGTGGCTCCAAAAGTGTTAAACGAGAAGCCCTTTTACCAAATGAGGCTGATGAGAGAGGACCTTCTCCACCAGACAGAGGCATGTTGCTGGGAACTTTTTCCGCCCCAACACCAAGGGTGCTTCAATTTTTAATCGCGTGCGAGTCTAGTCACAAGCAACTCTACATCTCACTATGGCGGCGGGTCGGTCGGTCGCCGTTTTGCTTTGTTTTTGTTTTTTTGTACTAACATTGTAATTATTCGGCCAATTCTAATGAACTTTGAAACCATGATGTTGTTTTACATTATCTTTGGACTGATATAATTGCTAAAGTTCTTCTAAGGTTGGCCCGGGAATTATTTTGTTTTGGCAATAACATCATAACTATTTGGCCGACTTTAACGAAATTTGAAGCCCTTATGTTGTTTTATATTCTCTTTCGAAGGATATAATTGCCAAAGTTCTCCCAAGGTTAGCCCCAGAATTATTATGCTTTGACATAACTATTCGGCCGATTCTAACGAAATTTGAAACCCTTATGTTGTTTTTATATTCCCTTTCGAATGATATAATTGCTAAAGTTCTCACAAGTTTAGCCCCCAAATTACTTTGTTTTGGCATAACTATTCGGCCGATTCTAATGAAATTTTAAATCATTTTTGTTTTACATTCTTTTTTGAATGATATAATTGCAAAATTCCTCCCAAGGTTAGCTAGGGAATTATTTTGGGGGGCAATAACATCATAACTATTGAGATTATTCTAACGAAATTTGAAACCCTTATGTTGTTTTACATTCCTTTTCGAATGATGGACTACTCAACATCTTCCCCAAGGGTACTCATGGAATTATTGAAAGTTTTGAACGTCGCAAGGTCATAAATCAGAATAGTGTGAGCACCTGACTTTTTTTTGTCAACAGACCTTTTTAATCTCCTGAGCACATACGAAAAGAAAAAAAGACTTGTGGCCATACAAAAATGAGAAAGGAGAGGGAAAATATATATCCTCTTCAGCCACTCCCCTTATCCCATCTCGGATTTTCGGACCTTTCAGGGGTTCCAAATCTGGGCGAATTTAAAGGGGATATCCACTCTTCTCCGGCAACGAAACCCGGACTAGAAGTGGTCCAGATCCCAACTGAGTAGCCAGAGAGGCAGATTCGCCAGATTAGATACCTTAATATGTCGTACTAGCCGACGACAAGAGAGATTTGAATATTTGTCACGTGACAAACTAAGAGACGGGACCCGAGACATTTAGTTTTCCTGATGCCAACAAGTCAGTACAGCCATCCCAGCAAACTCAGCACAGCCTTATACGAGTAACCCATTAACAGCAGCAGGGACGGGGTTATTTTCACAAAACTTCAACGTTCAGGACCCCTCTAGCCTGGTATCCTGTAACTTGCGGGCGTTAAAGCGAGTAGTTGTATATTGTGATTTCAAACCTCTCTTATAATGAGGCAGGATGTATGTGTGCAGGTCCTTAAACCTAGATAGAAGAAATAAGGGAGGGGGGATACTCTTAGAAAAGGTGTGCATAGATGGACAGAGGAAATGCACCATTTTCTCAAGAGCTGGTCAAATAGTGAAGTCAATCACAGTGAGCCAGGGCTTCCTTATGGGTATTCAGGCCGGTCGGACTTGTCGCTTCAGTCCTCCCAGCCGAGCTGGTTACATTACACTATTCTGGACGGTAGATTACGAGCTGTGCCAATTCTCGAGGCCGCTTTCTCATTCATAGTGACTCACAGAGCGAAATTATTTTCCTTGAAACATTAGAATCTCCACACATCATAGTTCGTAATATCCATGAGTTCGTGGCTACGGCCAGTAGGGAGGATATCGCGAGCATATTCTGCAGGTTTTCTGAATATCTAGGGGTAGATATGAATGAGCTTGTTGACGATGGGGCCAGGCTATTTGCAGTGAGTGAACAACCGAACCTGTATTTTTCTCTCCTTCCACTCTGACTATATGTCAAGAACTAGATCAACCCTTAGGGCTGCATGAAAAAGAAGCTGAAGGGCGGCGTACACGAATTGAAACTTGCGTACCATGGTTCCCAACCTTTTTCTTGGACTTATTCACAAATGATTCACCAAGTTTAAGTCATTTGATGAATGGCTCTCCTGAACCTTTCTTCGAAACCTGCTCAGTCCTTCCTCGTGTTTGGGCTTGATACCATTGCTCTTACTTATGATTTGATAAATTTGGGGGAGAGCCGGGCTTCCTTCATTCCATTTTGAGGGTTTGTTTAGGAGCCTAGAAGAGGCAGACCTCTCTCAAGGATCACCTGGATCCTCATTGGCTTTTCTTTTAGTTATTTTTGATCCGTTGATATCTGTTTTGTTTTGATTCGATTCCAGGTTTTGTTTCAAATTATATGTTTATTTTTTCGCATGCTTTACCTTCGTTGGCTGCCAACAGGAAATAGCAAGGGGAAAAAAGGGCGATCCCCTTAGTAGCTAATCTTGCGACCTGATTTTGCTCTCTGGGTTGTACTGGTAAACCCAATCTCCCCCACCGCTACGATTCGCTTAAAAAAACTTCTTTAGCCTCTATCTTGCTTAAATAAATTAATCAAAAGTTGGCTCTTTGAATAAGCATTACTGGACTCAACTTGTGCCCCTTCCCCATCGAAAATTGAGTTTGCCGAGGTTAAAATGGTCGCACAAAATCAAATGAACCAAATCTATCGAGAAATCAGCTTCGAGGCTGAAGTTCTTCCTTATCTTGGGTCGTCTTCGAGCTCGCCTCTGTTCCCTTAAGCTCTCATATTTGCGTCATCCTTGGACCTCGTTTTAAGTCTCATCGCAAAATATTAATCGTTCTCCATCACTCTCCTTCTTGCATATTTGATCGCCGTGGGAAATTCACGTATCGAAAGGTTGATTAACCCTCTGTAAATTCGTTATTTGTTGTTGATAGATATTTTCTCGGCTCTATAAATTAGGCCTATTTTATATTAACTCTTAATTTTCAGACAGTAAACATTGGTCGCTTATATTGTGTAGGCTATTTGGCGTACTTTGGACAAATACTGTTATAATCCAAAGTTTATCTTCCAGGGCTTAATATTTTGTATCCTCTCTCTCACTTTGCCACCTGATATCTTAATCTTAACTATACACTGACCATTAACTGATCGGTGGTAAGCACCATATGGTGCAATGGAAAAAATCATTGAATCTTCATAAATATTTAGAACTTGAATTTTCAATGGTCGAATTGCTTACACTTCTATTTGCACAGAAAACACTCAAATAAACAAAAGTAAAACAATTAGAACCGGGTTCTTAAGTCATAGTAATTGGTATGTACACTATGTAAATTTTTACTAGTGTCATTATATTCTGAAAGCCATTACGAAGTATTCTGTATGCGAATACCCATATTCTTTTAGGCTACTGAGTGAACTCTACTAGAATTGGTCACTGCGATTGGTTGCACGAAGGCTCTCTCTTTTGTCTCTTATATTGACTTACCACGTACCTAAACCGGTCTCGTAAATTCTATAAACTACGAGGTATTCGAACCCTTTATATTAACATATCTAAGTGCGCATAAATATCTGTGTATTTTAACATACATATGTAAACAAGGCTTTCTCCCGATTGGGACTAGAGCTCGAATTTATGACTATCTGTAATCTTGCTCATATACTTAATCTCCGAGCTTTTAGAAACTCTACTCCTATATTAGGGTTGGCAGGGCCTTTTGTCTCGTTCCTTTTGATCTTGAGTCTTTTTCACCCTTTTATAATTTTTCTTTGACTATTCCTTTGCTTCTTTTAACTCTTTACAAAACTTCTGTTCGGCACATTCTTGTTGAATCTTCCAGTCTGAGTGATCTTCCTGTACGTTACAAGTCCCAGTACCGGGACTAGTGGGGTTGCCACCGCTTGTCCCTTGTACTCGGGACGGGTTCGTTTACACAGACTTGTGGACTATCTGACTTTTTAGAGGAGGCTGGCCTCTATTTTATTTCACTCTGTTGTAGCTCGCATGTTCCTGCGCTGGGAGGTGTGTGTGTGGGGGGGGGGTGCTCACCTCCAACGCCGGAGCGTGCTTTCTTCTTCTTGATTGTTTTTTCTTTTAGTTTGGTTTTAGTCATTTTAAAGTAGCCTTCACGTAGCTGAAATTTTACATTACGGTGACTTATGTCCTTGAAGGCAGTCGCCAGATGGGCGCGTTAAAAAAAAATCATTTTCTTACCGACTTTCGGTCGGGCATTGTTTTTAGCTTGACAAAATTGAAATTCTTGTAACTGAAGGGTAAAATTTTAGATGCTAACAAATATATAAATAAAGTAAACACTTAACACTTAGAAAAATGAAACACCTCTCTAGTGACAGATTCGTGATTGCTAGCCTGCATCCGACAGAAGAGGGAGGCTTGCCGTGGTTTTTGCACAGTCGAATTAATATTATCTCCTCCCAAGACATATTAACCTTCGCTTAGATCAACAAATACTTCCGTCAGATATAAATTTTCCCATTAAATGAATTCTTACGAGGTTCAAAAGCATTTGGTCGATCACTCGAGAATTCGATTAAATTATAGGCCTAATTTTATGTACCCTTTCTCAATATCAGTTCATCCGCTTACAATGTTTGTACTTTCTTGGCAAAAAATAAATGTCCATGGAAGGTTCATAATTAATATTCAAATTCAATTTATTTATAAATTTAATGATGCTATTAAAAAATCAATCGAATTTTATAACCCTATATTGATAATGTAACTGATCTGCATCGATAATTACAGAAAAATTCTAATTCTTTTACGTACCAGTAAATGTCCAAAGATTTTATTTCAGGAATTGGAAATTAGACTAAATAAATACAGAAACAGCATTGATAAATATATAAAAGATTGGCTTTCTCTCCACCTGTACGAGTATTTCATTATCCATCTTAGAGAAATGAACTTGAAAACACCAACATTTTCAACCTAGCTAAATTTGGTGGACCTCGAATGATTTGAACTTGTTGGAAACCCTCTCACTACTGTACCCCGGCGAGTGGGAGTCCTTGAACCCGACTAAACGTCCCTTTGCCCAGAGCTCCCCAGAAAGAGGAGCGCTCCGTCGAGACTCTTACACCTGGCATCAGAAAGAGCGACGCGCCTTCTCAAACCCGGTGACCTCGACAGTCTCGAACTAGACTGAGCCTACCTGGGCTTTATTCCGTGCGACATTTACATTTTATTCCTTATCCGCCACTTTCTTGACAAACCTCTTTTCACCTATTTACTTGGAGTTGGCTAATATCGCAGGGTAGTCGCCGAACGGCTTTTGTCCGTTCATTCCTGGTCGAAATGGGGGAGGGGGATCATTCCACCTATATGGCTTAGGTTGGAGTGGTGGGTTTTCAATGTCTGCATCCTTCTCATCCTTCTACCGACCCTAGTTCTTTCCTTAGCGATCATTTTAAAAACCAACAAGGGGATACCGTGAGATGTCAGGTCTGCCTTCCCGGCCCAATTGCCTGCAAGAGGATCTGCGGATATATATCTTTCACACATTTCCTCTTTTCTCAACCACTTGAAGAGTCTCATTTTTTCTGATCAAAAAACCTTCACGGTCAATCGGGTCATCAACAAGCAGAAGGACCGCTTAGTAAGTTTCAGCCAGGACGTCTCCGAGGTCCGCAACGTGTCCCGCACCGAGCACATGGCCTCCGTGATGATGCTCGGCGTCGTGGCTTCGAATGGCGAGAAGATGCCGCCGCTGTGACATCTTCTCGGATTAGATCTGTCGGTTTTTAGTCGTGATAGACTGCTCATGACAAAGCTGTGGTCTCAGAAGTGGGATTGGGCTAGGCATATTTTTGTCCACGATATCGCTACTTGGGTAAAACTTCGTACCGATTTGGTGAAGTTGGGCGAAGTAAAAGTTCCACTGTATGCCGTTGAGGATGATGGTGAGCCAGAATTTAAAAAATTTTGCGATGCGATGACGTCTTACTACGGATTTTCAATCTATTTTGTTTTCCAAAAACGATCTAATTTAATCATCCAAAATTTTCATTTGAAATGCAATCATCGTGATTGACTCCACTTTAACCCGCCTTAGGAGCGAAGGATTTGGGGTTACCTTCTCACTGCCAAACTGTTTATAAAATCTTAGTGATTGTTCTATCTCCAAAAAGTTTAATTCCTTTGCTTTAAGTCCCATAAGACGACCAATTTCACGAAGGCTCAAACCTCATTTCAAATACCTGATCATCTCAAAAATCATCTCAACTACATTTCAAATACATGATCATGTCCAACACTTCATCATCTCAAAATTGATTTCAAATACATGATCAAGTCAAATACTTGATCATTTCAAACTTCATTTCAAATTCATTATCATGTCAAAACCGTGATCATCTCAAACTTCATTTCAGATACATTGTGAGTCAAGCACTTGATCATCTCAAACTTTATTTTAAAAAATTATCAAGTCAAATACATGATCAACTGAAACATCTCAAATTTCATCTCGAATATCACCTCAAAACTTCATTTCAAAGTCATGATCATGTCAAACACTTGACCATCTCAAACTTTATTCTAAATTCAGATCATGCCAAACCCTTGTTCATCTCAAATCTTATTTTAAACTTCATTTCAAATACATGGTCAGGTCAAACAATCGATCATCTCAACTTTATTTCAAATGCATGATCATGTCAAATACTTGATAATCTCAAATTCATGATCATGAAAAATACTTGGTCATCTCAATCACCATCTCAAATTTCATTTCAAATACATAGTGAGGTCAAACACTTGATTATCTCCACCTTTTATTTAAAAAAAATGATCAAGTTAAATACTTGATCATCTGAAACAACATCTCAAAATTCATCTCAAACATCATCTCGAATATCACCTCAAAACTTAATTTTAAATTCATGATCATGTCAAACTTCTTATTTCAAATTTAATTTGAAAATGGTCAGATCAAACACTTGATCATATCAAACTTAATTTCAAAATCTTGATCATGTCAAACACTTGATCATCATCTCAGATTACAGGAAGATCTTGGCCACGAAAGACCTGCCCTGGGTGAGAAAGATCCCGAAGAAGGCGGAGACCGTGTAGGGTGATTGAGGTCGAACATGAACTTCTGGTCGAAGGTCCTTTGACCTCCGCAGTCGTCTGACCTCAATTCTCTCGATTACAGCATGTGGGCGCATGTCGAAGGCAGGGTTTGCGAGGACGGCCACATAAATTAATTTTCTGTGTTGGCACTAATTCACTTTTTCTTAGATTTATATTAAGAGAACTTTTAAAAATTAATCGAATACTTTCTTAACCCCCTTTTAGGGCCCACTAGCAGAATGTCGTCTAAGTAGGTAAATGAGAGGTAGCCCAGACTGGAGAGCTCAAGTCTTGATGAAAGGCCCCACAGCTTGAAGCATTATAAATGGGGGGCCTGGAAAGCCCATTGACATTCTTTCAAATCTGAACCTTTGGCCTACTATTGAAGCACCGAAGAGGGGGCGTGCTTTTTCAAATAGTTTGAGATGATAGAAGCCATCCTTGAGGTCTATCTTAACTGCAAAGTGTTTTCTATCGACTTTGCTGAGGACCTTGTCTATAGTAGGGAGCTGAAAGGAAGGAGGAGCATAAGAATTTTCAATACTGCTCATATCATACACTAGCCTTACTGTACCATTTGGTTTCGGGACTGGGAACAGTCGATGAGAGGCCCAGGTGTCATTTGAGGGTTCCATGATGTCAAGCTCCACCAATTTATTTATCCACGTGATGATGCGGGGATCCGAAGCTCCCCAATGGGGATATCTAGGCTTGGTGTAAATGCGTATCCCGTCTTTTTGGAGAGACTTCATTATGTGGTTTGGAGCTGGAGTTTTTGAAAGTCGCCCACTGGCTGGACCTCGATGTCAACAGTCCAATCTGTGGGATTTAGCTGAGGCTCAAGGGGGTCCGTCTGAGGACTAATGAAGTCCATACCATCTCCCTGGTCGTTTCCGTTCTGGCGGTCCTGGTTTCCTCCTTGTTGTTGGTTACCGTCGTTGTTATCCTCGTTGTTGTTTCCATTTCATCTCATGATGTCGGGGGGACCACTCATGATATCCCTAAGGACATCCCCGTGTTCTGACGGGTGTTCTGACGAGGGAACTGGCGACGGAGTTCTTAGGTTCCTTTTCTTGTTCAAACTGAATATGTGGGTGTAGCTGGTTTAAGTATACAATGAAGTTGATGGATTGTTATTCTGATTTGAAAATAATAAAGGTGTCATCGATATATCTTCAATAAAAAAAGTTTCAATATTTCGTCCTAACATCATAATTAGAAATTTGCCCGCCTTAATTAGTAAAAGTGATATAGAGTGTATTTAGCCTTTGCGTATTTTTTTTTTTAAATAGAGATATTTATAACAAAGCGCGCACAAAAATCGAAGGCGGGCATTTTCTGAAATTTAACCTAGGGAAATAACTCAAGGACCTTTTGATCTCACTAACTTCTTTCGGAGGACTTTTCTCTTCAAGTGGAATTTTAGTACCTAAAAAAGGATTAGAAAACATATTGGAACGAACTTTAAAGAATATTAGGTCAGCTTTTTTAGTGTTTTTCATTATTTTATGGGTAGAAATCAAACAACTCTTTGAACTTATTTATTTTTAAATTAGTATTTTAATATAATTTCCACCATTTTCGACCACTTGTTTCATTATTCTACTAACTTTTCAATATCACGTTTGTAATTTTTTTAAAATTTTTATTAAAAAAAGTTCTTTAATGTTATTTAGGCCTCTTCTCTTGTTTACATCATTCTCTTCAGCTGATTCGCTAAAATCCTAAAGAGATATTAAATTGATATGTCTAAGTCGGGTGAGTATAGAGGATGCCTCATTAGTTGTCAATCGAAATTGTTAAGCTTTTGTCTGGTATCACTTGCGATATGAAGTTGCGCGTTGTCGTGGTGAAAGGGATTCTTCTTTCATTGATTAATGCTGACCTTTTTTCTTCAGGTGATTCATGTAAATGGTCCAATTGAGCTCAGTAGTCCTCTCTACTAATAGTCCGATTTAGGTTGAGAAGTTTAAAATGGATAATGCCATGCATATCCCTCCAAAGGCATAAAAGAATCTTCCGTGAAAGTGGCCCCTGTTTCGGCTGACGTATTTGTTTTCATCCAGAGGTAATCTTTAAGAAATAGGGGAAAATTGTGCACTAAGCACAATTCAAGTGCCATGCCCGGTCAGGAAACAATATGCTAAGGCGGATTGGGTCAAATTCAGAGAGGTGTTGGGAGACTGCCGACCGCCAGTGATGCAAGGTAAAGGTGTGGAGGATATTGACCGGGAAATAGAAAAGTTAGTATAAAATAAAATCAGCAGAGGAAGTCAGCATACCAAAGGTGGTGATGAGAACACTTCCGGCTTTAAGGTGGACTCCTATAATAAGAGCAAAAATGCAAGAACTGGAAGCAAACGACCAACTGACGAGAGGCATAGGTCCAACCATTGAACTAAACAGGAGCAGACGTGAACTCCAAAGAGAAATATGCAATCTGATGAGAATAGAGAAAGAGAGGATATAGAAGGGCTTGATAGATAGACTAGATAATGAACGAAACCCGAGATAATTCTGTCAGTGTACTCCACCACCGAGAAAGCTAAGGATTAAGAGAGGCAATGGATATATAACGAAAGTAGAGGAGCTGTGCAGGGATCACTAGAGTGAGGTATTCAACATCACGGGTGAAGATAATGAAAAAATTAAGGCATATCATGAAACAAGGACTGGAAAAATTGGATATCCATCTGGGAAAAACCTATCCGCTCGACAGGATCCCTCATAATAATGGGGAGGAGGATGACATCAGAGATGATGGTAAGATAAACATGGAGGAACTAAGATCGGTAGTCCAGGCCTTCAAACAGAAAGCAGCAGGCTCATCGGGGCTGACGACAGCAAGCATAAGTCAACTCCCGGAGGACGCACTGGAGGATATGTTGGCAATCTCCAATGCATGATCGAATATCAGTTACTTAACGGAAAGACTAAAAGTGGCCAAAATGGTTTTGTGCCAAAACTGGGCAAGTCAACAACGGTAGTCAACGGATACAGAGCCATCTCACTGTTCAATTTTACAGCCAAGGTATTTTAAAAAGTTGTGTGCAGTAGGTTGACTATAATCACTTAGAGACCAACCGTAAATATAGCCCCCAGCAGTACGGATTCAGAAATAAGAAATGTACGGAGATGGCCCTAGCGCTGATTACAGGGAAGCTAGCCAAAGCAAAGAGTGAGGGCAAGATGGTTGACCTAGTGGCACGCGACGTGTAGCAGGCGTTTAACAAGGTGTGGAGGGATGGTCTAAAATACAAGCTGGTAAAGATGGAACTTGTGGAGATAATGACCAGGCTTCTTTGCAGCTTTATTAGCGACAGAAGGGCATATATGCTGTCCAGGGGGTATGAAGGTCCCACCTTTAATACAGAGTAGGGGCTTCCACAAGGGGGCTGCCTCTCCCCAGTCCTATTCGACATTTATACCAATGATCTGCCGTTTTCCTTTAGCCGAGAAACAGCTTATGTACAGTTCGCGGACGACGTAACGCAGATTATTGCAACCCCTACTAGAACAGCAAAGAAGGTGGCCAAGAACACAGCCAAAGAGATCCTGAACTTAAATAGATACAAGAAGAAATGGAAGACAAAGACCAACAGTGATAAATTCTCAGCGATACCCATCAACAGGAGAAAGGTAGAGAACATTAGTGTTGAGGGCAAAAGATATGAATATAAGGACGAAGTTAAAGTGGGTACAGTGCACATCTAGCGGATAGGATAAGAGTAGCAAGTGTGAAGTTAGCGCAACTAGGGAGGTTTTCACGGTTGTAGCCAAGTCACAAAAGGAAACTATACATAGCAATAGTCAGGGCTAGCTTGCTGTACCCAGCAAGCTATAATCAAACTTCAAAGGGTACAAAACCGGGGTACCCGATGGATTACAGGCACAAAGTGGATGGACATGAGGGGGAAAGAAGAATTGCATGGGGAAGTTAGAATTAAACCGGTCAATATAGTCTTACATGAGAGGGTGGTATAAATCTGGAAAAATAACGAAGAAGAGCTGAGAAATGGTTGGGAGGACAGACAGACTAAGAGAGGGAATCGAAATGAAAATTCAACTTCCCAGCAGCAGGGAATTGTTAAGAACGAACCCAGTCCAAAGATTCGTGTAAATCAGGGAATGATAAGAGATTGAAACCAAGTTTATACAGAAATTGGAAATAAGACAGTGGGAATGATTACCAAATTTATATCGACTAATTAGGAGGAAGGAAAAGAGTCGGAAAGGGAAAGGAAATGAGAGGAAAAGAAATTTCATAGTACATACAGAAGTTCATATATGAGTAATATTTGAGTCACTTTAATTTAAAAAAATTATCAATACTTGTATAAAGTAATACATACATAACAATACAAGAAATTAATATAACTAAGCCGTCTAACTTTTAATTATAATATAAAACAAGAAGTTTGTACATTTTGTTAACTGAGCTCCCTTCACAACACTTATTAATTTACTGTGAACCAATTATAGAATTTTATAAGATTTCAAAAGGCTTATCTGTGAGGTGGTTTGAGTCAGATGCGATTCTACATATAATGTGGTTCCAGCACCACAGAAGTTCCTTGCAAGGACACAGAGTGCGTTACCATATTATAATAAATACATCTACGTACTGTGACCGTACGAAATGCGTGAGTTCGTTTGTTGTTTTAACCTTGTTCTACTAGTGTTGCTCGAATTAGTCCGGTCCGTACACATGAGCTCGATCATTCTTGCCGCAGTCTCGCAGAGATCGTAAGTATAATTCGATCCACGGCTATTTAAGTGAATATGGGAGGCTCGCTGGTGGTGGAACTCGTTCCACCCTCTCGGGTGATAAAGCAGCAGAAATCCACGATTTTGGACCATCCCGTAACGGCAACTTGGTTGAGGACTGGAGGCTCGATGGTAGTTGAATTCACTCCCTCCTCTCGGGCGGTAAGGCAGCAAAAAATCCATGATTTTCGCCATCTCGTATCGGCTGCTTCTTTGTGGACAGGAGGCTCGATGGAGGTGGATTATACCATGTTGGTAGAGCGAGAAGCTTGTTGCTCGCTTTGTGAATCCATTTGTTGGTATGATCAAACTGCTTGTTCGACGAAATGGGTCACCAGCTATAGGGTCTGGGATTTTTCTCTCTTGTAGTTTGGTAGGCTGGGTAGTCAGGTGACCGTTGCTTCCTTTAAAAGTAAAGGAAATTTGGAACAGGACTCAACTTCTTTATTTGGCGGGATCGTGGATTGGTCTTGATGTATTTACAGGAAAATCTTTGATTCTCTTCAGCGACAAAATGCTGCTCTATATATACTTTTTCTACTAAGATTTAAGTTGTTCAAAATGAACTAATCAGCGTTAAACAGACTTTTTAAAACAAATAAATATTTAAATTATTCTTGCGATCATAAGCGTTACGTTAGCTGATTCTCTAATACCAAATTGACGGAACGTAATTCGCTGTTTACACTTGGCATGCATATATAAAGTTTTCTCACCGAATAATATTCGTGCTTTTCTGCATTCTTACGTTCGAAGTAAGGACACCCGAGCCGAGCTAGCCTAATTTAAAACAGCCCTACGGTTGTATTTGGAAAGAGAAAATACCACCTTTTCATTGTAAAGGCTATCGCGGAACCCGGTTCACACGGCCCAAATAAAATACACACAAGAAATTTATAGATCTAAAGGTCTACCAGAAATTCACTAGAATTTATCAGGACGGTGCTAAATTACGAGGTATCCGCAAGGGGTTAAATGAATACACAAAAAAGTATTTACAGTATTATTTATATCAAAATCAAAATGAAATAAATTTACTGTTAACAAATTATACGGGGGTGCATCAAATAATAAGAAAAGTCACAAATACTTATCACCATCTAACAACCACGAGTCGTTCTAACCAAAATAGATATTCGCGCATACAAAATTGAGTTCTATGAATAATTCGTTTAAAGCCGAAACGGCACGCGCCGTTAAAGACGAAATAGGCTACGCTACTCTAGTGACAGGTGTTTCCGGAATAACCTCCCTGTTTTACATCCCTTACCAGAAGGCCCAAATTTACATGAATAAAACTTAATTAATTTAAAAGGGACGTGAATGCGATGACGTTTTTCGGCGAGGAGAAATCCACAGACAGCTATATCGGGACGAAAGGCGTCGAGACCACGGGGAACGATGACTCGAAGGCCCAACGATCCGAGAGAAGGAATTAGAGATGACAGAATTTCCCAAAGAGGAGATGGCGAGGTCACTAGGTGAGAGCTTTCACGTGCCCTCTGTGAACGGCTTCCCAAAGGAGAACACTTGCAAACGTAACTGGAAAAGCACAATTCGATGCAGCTGACAGAGGGGCAGCGACAACGTTGGCAGGAATCAATGGCAAAAAATCCTCGCTGCACGTAGGAATCCAGTACCGGTCTCCAAAAATGAACGTCAAATGTAAGTGACGGAAAACGATTCAGCGGAGCAATCAAGGCAGAGTCCTCGCAACAGAATAACTTAAAAGGCTTCACGGCTCCATTTATATCCTTCAGTCCGAAAGGGGGAAAGGGAAGTGGTGCACAAGTAGGAAATGGGGGGGAATGAGTCGCTGCCCCTACGCAAATTAGGCTGGTAAATTACAGAAGTTTAGGTCAAAAATGGTAGCCTCGAAGCGGGTCGACCTGCGATAAACACCGTAAATTATGTTGAGCAAGGGAAGGCATGGGAATACGAGGGCCTACCCTTTACATTCATCGGTCACGTAAAAGTGACATGAGCGCTTAAGCGCCCTACATCGTTCCCCACCGGCGGGCACCGTGCAACCGTGGACCTGGACTGCTCATTACTCTCGTTCCAACTATGCCAGTCGACTGTGATATGGAAAAATTGGGGGAATTGATGGAAGTTGGTTTGAGGAGTAGCCCACAGCAGAAATCAATTTCAGAGGCTCCCCGGAAAAATGGACGGACTGCGAACTCCATTGATTTAGCTTTTAGCTTTATCGATGGGGGTTTACCGCCCAGGAGCATAGAGGGACAAGTAACCATCTCTATGCTATGGAGGATGTAGTCGCGAATTTAAAAAAACCCGAGGGGGCGACACCCCCGGATGAAGGAAGTTGATTCGGCAGTCACCCATCATCAATTCCGCCATAATTCACCCCTTGGGATGATCCCTTCCCGGATCCATCCCTTCATCCTCCATCACCCCATCAATTGTAGTACTGGTTCACGGAAGCAGGGAGCCGCACTACGGCGGGGTCACCCCTTTTCTGAATTTATATCTCGCTTACCTAAGCACATAACATCACTCACATTAAGCTCTCATTCACATAACACAATTCGAGAAAGAAGACTATAAAAAAGAAGAGGGCCAACTTGGAACAAGACCCCCCTCTTTCAGAGGAGATGGATACAAAGAAGAGAGTCCCCCTCAGGAAGCTCCCCGGCCATGCAGTTCCGGCCAAAGCTTAAGTGAGCCTAGTTCTGTTTGAAGAACGTAAGGTTGTACTGATCCGAATGATTGACGTGAGCAACGGGTACATAGCCCTCTTCTAAGAAACCAAAGACAAGGATGAAATATTGTCCACCCGAGGAACCGAAGCCCTAAAGCCCTAAAGAAGATCGGGCTTGAGGCAAGAATCTCCCCCCCCCCCCCAGGTGGCGGACAATAGGAGCGTCATCTGCCATAAGATCGAAAACTGGATTGGAGAAAGAACAACAGAGGAAACCAAGAGAGAGAGAGAGAGAGAGATAGAGAGAGAGAGAGAGAGAGAGAGAGAGAGAGAGAGAGAGAGAGAGAGAGAGAGAGAGAGAGAGAGAGAGAGAGAGAGAGAGAGAGAGAGAGAGAGAGAGAGAGAGAGTGTTTGAAGATCAAAACCAATGGGTGAAGATTAAGGAATTAATCAAATCACGTACCAGACCACCGAAATGGCTTAGAAAACCAAAAGCGATGGGCTTCTAGCTTTCAACATGAGGATCCAATCCGAGAACATCGAACAGGAAAAATTCCACAATATACAAATGTGTTTTTCTGTTACAAGCTGGAAAATCATACGAGCCACTCCTGCCCCAACAAGGACAAGAAACTATGTTCTGAATGTGGGCAGGGGGGTAATAGATTTAAAGAATGTGCCTCAACGGCCGAAACGTGCTTAAATTGCAACGCTGACCACCGAACTTTGGCACTCAATTAACCCAGAAGAAAAGAGGTAATAAAGAATAAAGAATAAAAAGCTCTAGCCCGTAATGGCCAGAGCTACGCGGCTGCAGCATCAAGACCCAACCAAACCTTAACCATAAACCAACCTACGATACAACTCAACTCTGAAGTGAGCTCACGCCCACATCGCTAATATGGGAAACCCAGGAAGTTATGATAATGAACTCAATTCACTACTACAGGCAAACAATTTATCTACAATTAAAGTACCCAAATCTCCGGACTCATTAAAAATACTCAATATGAGTACAGCCTCATCAAAACCCAAACAAAAATAAGTAAAGCAGGTAACATCTGAGGAAGATTCAGATGAAACCGAAGAAGAGTCTTCAAGCAACTCGCAATCCAAAGAAGAAGTAAAAAAGACAGAAACAAGAACAAGATCCCAAAGGGCCTCCTGACTTGCTGACAGTGAACCATTCCCAAGAACGATAAGACGGAGCAGCCATTACGATTAAGAAGGGAAGCAAATTCAAGCAACTCAGAAACTTGGAAGAATCCTACCTCGCCTAGAGGTAGAAATGAGCCTAGAGAAGATGGTCGTTGCCACGGGATATCAACCCCCGAGACGTGACTATTTGCCGAACCACACCATCACGAGTATACTCGGGTGAAGGGTCCCTACAATATTAATAGGGGACTTGAACGCACGATGTGCCAAGTCCGGGTATACTCGAATGAACCAACGATATAGGCAGATGCTTGAATAGTCTCCTGGATAGGAACATGGTCCAGAGACTGGATCCCGACTTTCCGACCTTCATCACCGAAAGGTACGCCACCAAACTGGACATCTGCTTGGCCAACTTCTTCTTACCCTTTAATTATCACATGAGCCCTTAAGTGTTACCTTGTAACGACCATATAGGAATTAATCTTTATATCAACGGTAATCCTATATTGATACCATCACATAAAAAGAAAAATTACGGCAGGGCGAATTGGGATAATTACGAGCGATTGCTAAGAATTTACATCCCAGGAACCTCGACGAAGCAACGCTCGATGAAATAGATGAAGAAATGGAGCGACTAGAAGCCCATATGATCGAGGTTAACAGAGAGTCAATTCTCAAAACTGAATACAGAATGATCTCTGCATGCAAATGGACCGATCGTATGAAAAATTTAAACCGTGAGCTGAAAGGATTGTATCAAATAAGCATCACCACGGGTACATCCCGTGAGACAATGTACCGTATGGGAGAAATAAAGGAAGACTAAATATTCTTATTTACGAACAACAATAAGAGAAATGGAATGAAGATATTGAATAACTAGATAGCGAAGCATCACCGAAGGAATTCTGGTCGAAAATCAAGAGGATGAGATTAATGCCCGAAGAAAAAGATGGAATTAGAAGACGACCCGGTTGAAATTAAATCAGAGGAGAATGAAATGGAGAAAATTCTCAGGCAACACTGGGAATAGATTTTCAGAATCAGTGAAGAAGAAAATGATGACCTCGACATTGATTTTGAAAATCAGATTATAGATGAGCTGAACGAAATCATTGAAAGGACGCATCCTAACCACCGAGTGAACAGGGAAGAAGGAGAAGAAGAAAGAGTGACGCTAGAAGAACTAAAAAGCGCGCTCTACTCCTTTAAGCAAAAAGCTCCAGGAGGGTCAGGTTTGACAAAGTTAAACTTCGTCAAAGCACCGAGATGCATGCGAGAAGGTTTACTCAACATCTTTAATGCCTGCCTCAATGTAGACTACTTTCCCGACGCATACAAAACGAAAAAATTATCTTTATTGCCAAACCTGGAAAGTCCCCGACGAGGAAGGCGAGTTATCGCCCATTCTTCCTTCTGGAAATTGGAGGGCAAACTCTTTGAGAAAATCCTGAACAGAAGACTCGTCGAGCACTTGGAGGAAAATTTGCTCTTCAACAAACAGAAATACGGCTTCAGAAGGAAGAAAAGCACTGAGATGGCAATAAATGTCATCACGGAAAAGATTGCTCAAGCGAAGAAAAACAGGAAGTATATTGACATAGTATGCAGGGACGTGTCAAAGGCATTCGATAAAGTATGGCTAAAGGGGATGCAATACAAGATTCTCCAGCTGGGTTTGAGCGCAAAGCTTGTAAAAACGCTCTGTTATATGTCATGTAGAGGTCGGTCTACATCAGTATAGGGCGCACGGACGGTCCAACCTTAAAACTACAGGCAAGATTGCCTTAAGGCGGGTGCCTCAGTCTAACTTATACTCAATATACACAGCAGGCATCTCAGAGCTAAGCTAATCCATTAGCCTAAGCATCCAGTTCACGGATGACATAAGTCAACTCATAGTTAGTGGATATAGGAACGCGCCTTTGCAAGGGCGAATGATACCGAGGAAATAAGAAAAGTCAACGAATATGAATCAAAATGGAAAATCCGAACTAATGGCGACAAATTCAAGATCATCCCATTGGGAAGAAGAAAAACGGCAGATGTGAGAGGGGGGGATACGCGTTATCCCTACACGAACGAATTGAATGTACTCGGGATAAAGGTCACTTCTAACGGGTACAGGAAGTACGTCACAGAACGGATCCAGAAATCAAAATTGGCAGTCAGAACCCTCTATAGCTTCAGAAACCTCAGCCAAAGGAATAAAATAAAACTGTATCTGGCGCTAGTCAGATTGACCCTCATCTATCCCTCAGTATCTCTGTTCAGCGTCTTAAAAACAGCAAAAGAAGAAATGCAGAGGATACAAAATAAGGGTATGTATATCATCACCAATACACGAAGGAGGGATAGTAGGAAGCAAGTGGATCTGCACAGAGCGGTGGGCATCAAATCGCTCAATACAATCTTAAAGGAAAGAGCGTCAGATATGAAATAGTAAATTACATCGAATATCACCGAGGAAATTAGAGCACTCATCGCAGAAAACCAACGAGGTCCAGGTCACGCAAGATTCTCAAACAGCGCCAGCGAGCTTGGAAATGCAATTATCCCATTTTTTTGCATAGGAAAATACTACCTATGAAAAGCAACCGATATCGACGAACCAATCGATTTTACCTCAAAACAGAATGAGACCACAACTACCTAATTATGACAAGGGAGAATCAAAATGAAGAAAATAAGTAAGTATGAAACACAGAATACACAAAACACAAACACGAATACAAACAACCAACGATGAAAATAACAAAAACATTTACAAAAAAATCAAATAAGACACGTAAGAAAAGAAACGATGCAGAAACAAAAAAAAACACAGAAAAGGAACCTAAACAACCAAACTACATAAGTTAACATTAAATACTAAATTAGTACACGAATCCACTTTTGATAACTCTTAGCTATGGAGAAGTTGGATTTGTGCTATCTGTCCTTTAGAAGTTCTTTAGTTTAAATCATATAACTTATTTATAACGATTCACAATGGTTAGAAATTTAAATGGATTTTATAGAAAATATACCTTTTTATCAATTGCACACCATTTAGTAAAATCCTAAGTAATTCAAACATTAATAAAAATTCAAAACATGTTAGCAAAATACACATTATTATCACACAATTATAAATAATATGATAAATTCTAAAAATTTTGATTAAATATGTTAAATATATAAATTTATTAGGGGTGCTTTATACTTTTGGCCAAGGATGTATCATTGATATCCAAATATCTAGTGAACATGTAGATAGTTCAAGCTCTATTTAAGATTCTCAGCTTCTAACCAACTAAGTGTGAAAATAGAGATACAGTACTATACAAGACCAGGCTAGACTTTAGTCTAGACACTTACTTATCGCGTATCTGTTAAGGTGTGACTAAATTCTGGGAAACACGATACCAAGTTTACAATTAAGTGATATGATCACTGTGAGTGGCATTACTCAGAAATTTGCTTGACAATAAAAAGATAAGAGGTCCCATCTTGGTTTTGTTGTCCTAACAAATGCTCTTGTAACATGACTAAGCTGCAGTCTGCAGCAGATATAGAGAAATGTGAAGATGATTTCCCAATTTTTTCTCCTAATTTTTTTTTCATCTTATGGGATAGACGTATGCTTGCATACAAACCAAGTTACTGAATAATAATGATGCTAATATAAAAGTAAGGGCGAAAAAAAACACTAAATGGATAAAGAACAAGATTGTTGGTATCAGGGTGTGTCAATTATAAAAAATATGTCTGCCGATTTAATATTATTTGTCTTTGTTTGGTAAAGAGTTACATGGAAGATTTATTTACCTTTGCTAACTTTTGAGAAATTTCTTATCATTTTGAGCCTGCCTGTATATTATTTATAGTAACGTACTTAATTGCCTAAAAATCACATTAAATACTTAACCAAATGAATACTATTATATTATATCCTTTAATATAGTGTGTGGCCATTTCAGTTTATTTTGAATAATGTTTTGCCTGAGTAAAGCATTATTCAATCTTGATATATTTTATATACCAGAAAATAGAGGAGGTCAGCTTCCTCCAAAAGGTCAGATAGTCCTCAAGTCTGTATACACGAACGCGTCCCGAGTACAAGGGACAAACAGCTGCGACTCCGCTCGTCCTGTTGCCGGGAGAGATAACGTACACGGACATCACTCAGACTGGGACATTCAACAAGAATGTGCCGAACAGTCTCGGGGACATGCATTCGTCACAATAAAGTGCAGTTGAGCACTCCATCATATGGTGATGCTCATTTAGAAGATGACAGAAAGCTACATGAAACCGTCTCGGCAATTGGGGATATGTCCATAGGAACAGGCGCGGCGCAATGACACGTAACTTTAACTTCTCGGCTGTCAGGATGGCTGCCCTGATTCATGGCATATAGTCTGTGTGAGGAAGAGCGAAACACTATTCTGATCACACAATACTCGCAGACTCTTTGGTGCCCTCATCGGCGCGCTCATTCCCCACAATTAACATATGGCCAGGAACCAAGCAGAAAAAGATCTCGTCATCCACCCTCCTCAGGGCAACAGTGGCGTCAAGGATGATGAGGGGTGTAGAGATTACAATGCACCGAGAGAAATTAGGGCGCTTTGTGAGTCTTAAAGATCACAATCCGGTCTCCAAACCAAGCATGATGCGTTATTTCCCGTACCGAAGAGTGTATTGTAACCAGCTCGACCATGAAGACAGATGCAACACAAGAGGTGCCACCACTCCCAGATTACACACCGAGCTCTCGAAGGAGTTTCCCAATCCTAAACACAAGGGCTTTGGGTATGAGTGGCGTCTCTTGGCGGCATCGACACCAGGGAGATCGGACTGTCATCTCCCTAGCATCGACAAATAGGCTCTCAGTGAGGCACGTGCGGAAGTCACCGTTCACCAGACAGAGACCGTTGTCGTGGATTAAGTCCACCCAACGCAATACACACTCGGCTGGGAATGAATAAAACTTGCATCCATAGGTAAGAGTCGAATGAACTAAAAATATGTAGAAAAGTAAAGCAGTAGTCCTATGAGCACCCTAAATGCTGAACGTTACGGAACGAAGTTTGTACATGGCGCGGGTACGAGACAATATGGCTGAGACTCTTAGCATATCAGGTGAGACGTCAATCGAAAACAAGACCTAGGAAGCTGTGCGAATATTCCACTTCCAGGTGAACACCGTTTAAGAACAAATGTGGGTCGAAGTGGAGCCGTGAATGGCGCCAGAAATGTACCACCTTAGTCAAGACCAAAGAAACCGAAACCTCTGCTTTTTGGCATAGCGAGAGGTGCGTTTCATCCCTGTTGGAGTTAACGTTTCAAAGCTGGCACTTTAGTTTCACCAAAATAGATCGAAAGGTCTTCAATAGAGAGCATAAAACTCAAGGGCCTCATCCACCGACTTAAGTTCCTTGACTGAGACCGAGAAATCTGTCATTTCCTGAAATGCGGACCACCGCACCTTCTACAAGCATCAAAGGGGTGGTCTTTCAGGCGCAGGCGGCCCAGAAAATGATACTGAATGTTATAGTTATCCCTACCACGAAGGTCATCGACCACTTCCCATCTAAAATTCCGCTGTGCATCCGAAGACCACAGAGATAGATCAAGTCAGGAAAATGAAGCGGTTCTCAGACAGTGATGAGTAAACGTATCCAGCTTTCTCCAGCTTGTCGATCAGGTCAACACGGACCTAATATGCTTGGATTGATCTTGTAATTTTTCCAAGGTGGGGGTGGGGGGGCTGTCTACCGTCCAAATCTCCGAGTAGAAGAAAGGGCCAGGGCACCGGGGCCAACTTCCGGTGACATGTACGCATAAATAACACTATACACCCTGAACCATGCTAATATGTAACTTGGTAGAAAAAGCTAAGATTTCTCGGTTCCAAGTTAATCAACTTTGATGGAACTTTTCCCAGCTTTTCTGCTCAATATGGTAACACTAATATTATTTTACATTATGCTGTGTTACGAGTACGTCCTTAAATTTTATTTTTGATTCGTCGTTTTATTGGTGAATTATGCTAATAGCTTTTGAATGATAGTAGATCACCAAGACATATTTTGGAGAAAAATAAGGATATCTATACACATTAAGCATATCTTGCGTATATATTTAGCAGAAAACCATAATTATAATACACGATTGATAGACATAATGAATTATTTGCTCTTATGAGTGTCATTTCGACGGATGACTTTAAAAGTCCTATTATGCATAGAATCTGTCAATCTTTTAATAGTAGCAAGTTAGACTGCCTCTGCTGTAGCTTTGATGGTCGCCCATAGGAATTCCTTAGACGAAAATGGAAGTCCATCGGCATCAACATCTTGTTTAAATATGGAATACATATTTTCGATTGGGTTGAGATCTGGAGAGACTAGCGTAACAACCCAGAAACGCTTGAGTCCTTAGAAGTGACATCGGTATGTCATGTAGCCAAGGATCTAAGACCTCCTTCAATATATTGCAGTAGGCTCCTGCGGTCACTTTAACCCCATTAGGTACCCTGATTGGGCTAACAAGTCTGTCTAATTGTACCTGCCCATAACATGAATCTTCCTCCCTGCTATTGACCTAATCATTTCTCCAACTCTCAGGCCCATTAAGGTTCGTCGTCCTAGTGGCGTCAGTGAAGTAAACGCAACTCATGTCCAACGTCATGTACTTACGTGTCCACTGATGCCGATGGCTTTGTGAAGTTTCAGGGGAGCTCTTGCTTAACCCATGATCGCTGGAATACGGTTCTTGGTGGTTTTGAGTACAAGGGAACGAGAGCGGTAGTAAAAATGAATTTTCTTGTTTGTCCGGGTTTTCCACGTAACTGGCGGCCAATATTTCTAAAATCCCTAACTGACATAGTATTGGGATTTCCACAATCGAATCGCTTCTTCCTTAGCGAAGTGACCTCCAGAAATTGTCTAACAGTGTTCAAATGGCAAACTAACTTCTCCGATATAATATGACAGAGGAGCTTTTAGTACTTTTCATAATGTTGAACGACTTTTCTTCATCGTTGAGGCCTCTGCGATGTCCTATTGTTCTTTAGGAGGATAGTTGCTATTGGCATGGTTCACCCAAAGAAAGATGAATCTAAAATAAAAATTGAAGGGCGTAACACAGCTTAATAAAAACATAGGTAATATTAGTGTTGCCATATTGTGCAGATCAGCTTGGAAAGGTTTCATTAAAATTAATTCACAGAAAACCGAAAAATCCTAACTTTCCCTACCAAGCTATTAGCGTGGTTCAGGGTGTACTTCCTATCCAGGTGCAGCTGCACTGCCACTGCCCGAAAGGAGGTATTTATAGTAAATCGCGCATCCACCTGCCCTGCTCCATTCCCGTGGTGGTGGGGTCACAATTAGTTTTACTCCAGCATGATCTCCTGCAGAAAAATAGCTGAGGAAGAACTGGAAAAGACGAGTCTCCCCAGTTCATACCAGTTGACCGGATTCCACGGCAATTGTATTCAATAAATATGTCCCCCAGGCTTCGTTCGGATGGGATACTGGCGCCCTCTTCGAGGAAAAGGCCCTAGCAAGAATGTTCGTATACTTCCCGGAGGCAGAATTCCGAGCGCTGTTGGCCGAACAAAGCGCTGAAAGGGTTATCTTCGAGGACTTATCGTGGGAGGATCCCGCGTCTTCGAGGCACTTAGTACAGCCTCGAGTAGGGACCTAGGAGGCTAAGCTTTTATGATGTTGCCCTATTTTCGGGGTGCAGCTTTAGAAAACATGGAAGATGACTTCCAGATCATCTTCAGTGGGGTTGGATCCTGCAACTCTAACGAATCGGTGGAGGCCCTCGGCTGTTTTGCCTTACGGGAAACGGTCAAGCTGGGATACAGTGGCAGAGCCCTGGATTTAGGCTGGATATGAAACCTTTGTGACGCTAATTTTACTAGGAGAGTGCCCAAGGGAAGGACGGTACAATCCGCTGTATGGTTACAAATGGCCGCGGAAAGGACCGGCCATAGAGGTCGGGGAGAGCAGAGGGAAATTTTAAACAAAATCAGACATAGGATGTCCCAGGAATCGAACCACGCTCCAGGATCAAGTCCTTAGCTTCGCGACATGAGAGAGTATCTGCAGCCTGAACAGCCAGAATATCCTTCTCCAGGAGATATGTGCCATATTGTAGGAAGAAACAGTGGCGGCTCACCACAAATTACTCACTTAGGCATATGCAATAAGGACTTATCGCATACGGTGTTAGAGCAACTTACACAGACTTTGGGTAACCCCGACTTTGCACGTCGACAGGAGCGATTATTATGGCAGAAGCGGTGGCAATAGTAGCACATCCCAGGCAGTGGCACAAATATCTTCACGTGATAGCGATACCAACCGGCACGCACCGACTCAGGTAAGCCGTCACACTCAAATGTGACAAAGAATGTAGGGGTAGTTCTCGACGCCTTTTCCTGTTTTCTCATCTCACGCAGAACCCTGACCACTCCTTGGTCAGTAAGCTAAGGAGTACTGCAAAGGTTTTCCCGCATAAACCACTCCTTTCACAAAGTTTATGGTCTGCTTGTTTGTTGAAACAGCAGCGGACCCATCTGTCCCCAGAGCCCAGATGGAGTAAGAGGAATCCCTTGTCTTATTCGATTTACTCTTGCCTTCTTCTTATGCTTTAGAGAGAAAGAGAGGGGGTGAACCCACCTGTCTGGAACCCCGAATGGGGTAGCAAGGCTGGACCAGCCAATCTCAGAAAGATCCTTCTATGAAATAGAGAAGTGCTTAGCTGTCAAAGGGGCACCAATTGGGGAAGAGGTCCGTCCTCTCCTTATGAGATTTCTGGGCACAACCCTCTTGAGAAGAAGCTTACACAGAGGCGGATAAGGTTTGATGTTTTGTACCGAATGCAAGTTCGCTCCAATTAAAGATCCTACCATCTGGAGTTGGGTCACATCTGGAATCATTTCTAGCTTAGGAGGAGCCTCTAATTTACCATCCACCGCCGATGTGTCACGAACCCTAATCAAGGACTCTTCAGTCCTATCGTCTGTAGTCGCTGGACGGGCAAACTGATCTCCATCGTGGAAGAGAGAAGCGCTGGTATATCGGGCCCTGCAAGCTTAAATATTATGCCTGCATCACAGTAGAGGGCACGGCCCAACGAACCTGTTAACCCTTACCCCTCTACGGCATTGGTCCTATCACACCACCCCCAACGTCAGCGGTGGATTCTAGACCCTTGCTGCATTATTGGCAGTCCATTCTGAAAGAAAGGGGAAACGGCAGTGCTGCAGAGATGGAGTAGTCCAAGGGTGACTCAAAAGAAACGGGGTGATGAGCAACCCACTTTACCTCTAGACCTATCAGAGGAATAAACTTGATCTCCGCTAGAAGTAGGTTGTAAGGGCCCCTGAGAAATGACAGGGGGAACTTTTTCGTGGAGTGGAGCTGACTGAAGACGACTTCAAAGATAGCAAAGAAGAAGCCACTTTGCCGGATAGAAATCGTGAGAAAGTAGTCCTTCAACCGGTCAAAGGGGTGTCTCGTGTTATCTCGTCCCCTTTGATACTTAGAGAAGGGGAGGGCGCGCTAGAAGGGGCGGATCTACATGCGCCTGTGGTCGTCTATATGTCTTACCCTTGGCACTATAATGAAGGTATATAAAACAAAATGGTTGGATGGAAATTAGAAACTATGACCTATTTCTTTGTAAGGTTTACAGAAAAGTCTCCATAGGATCAGGAAATTCCAGAATGTGATCATTTACACATACCCTGGCGACAGGTACGAGCTGATATGGGCCTTGTCAACCCAGGTTGCTAATGCCAGTCAGCTTTACCATAAAAAATGGTGCCGACTTACATACCTTATATATGCACTGGAAAGCGGTGAGCAGAGTCTATGGTCCAGCACAACCCATGCCCAATGGGTACTCCCCTCAGCCATCGGCAGTGGTGGATCCATGATTAAAATTGGTGGGGGGGGGGAACTAACCTGAATTCTTCCCTCTAACGAGTCTGCGAAAAGGGCATTGAACATTAATAATAGTTATCTTATACATCATTGATAATAAATAATTGGATATCAAACGGGATTGAGCACTAAATCCATCAAGTCCGAATTTTTTTCCAAATGTAAAATTTAGGAATTGTAGTTTTTTGGGCGTCAGGTAAGGTCTAATCCTGCATTTAATAAATATTTTTGAGATTTACCTGTATTTTAAATGGTTATATATAAATGTTATATATAAAAAATGTTATACATATATTATTTATTATTACATAACTTTTCCTGAATAGAAGAATACAAATAGGGCTTCAAAAAGAAATATAAACATATACGGATCTGCTCAGCCCCCTCCCCCTGGATCCGCGCCTGGCCATTGGGTTTTCGGCCCTCTTAGCAGATAGGTGATGCCTCACAGTATACACTACCACTTAGAAAGCTAGAGACCAAATTTTTTATATTTGATAATGCTCCATTCTTGTTCAATAAGCAACCAGCAACTGGTCACAATCGGATGACTTCTGTTCATCAACCGCCAGCTTAATTATCAGCCCCAAATTCTCTTTTGGGTTCAAATATGGCGAATTCTCGAGCCAAGGTAAAAAAGTTCAATGTTATTTTCATCCAAGAACTTTGATATTTCATTTGCTTTGCGACAAGATACCCCATCATGCCGAAAATTATAGTTATCATTCCCAATTTGGTCCTGAACTGTTGGGAAACGGTGCTGATAAAGCACGTTTTGGTATCATCTTGAGTTCATAGCAGAGTTCTTTGGCAAAATTGTTTATGCTCCAGTTCGGTGTAAAGGTTATCTTCTCATTGCTATACTCGCCGCCTAGTCATAACATGTTCGGGATACTAGTCAGATGATTCATAAAATACTATTGTCGAAACACGTACAATGTTCTAGTAAAAAAAACGTATAATTTTATGGTCATAACATGTACGATTTTCTGGTTAAACATGTAGAATGTTCTATTAATATCACGTAGGATTTTCTTGTTAAAACACGTGGAATGTTTTGGCACATGGTGGGATGAAATTGTTAAAACGTGTGGTTTTCTGGTCATCATATTATGTTGGATTCTTTGTGCAAAACACGTAGAATGTGTTCTGACCAAATCTTGCATGGTTTTGTGGTCATAACACGTAGTAGGGTGTTCTAGTCAAAAAGATATGTAGTCTAATAAAAAATGGATATAATGTCCCAGTAAGAAAATGTAGTGTTCAGGTAATGATATTTATGATGTTTTAGCTAAGACGTAAATTTTATTGTCATAATATACAGGTTCTGATCAAAACACGCATAGAGTAATAACATGTAAGGGTGTTTTGATTAAAATATTTATAATGTTGCATTAATAACATGTAGGATCTTTTGGTGAAAATACGTCCGGAGGCAAAAGATTTCAGACAGGGTTTTTATTTGTATATCAATATATTACTGTCGAATAAGGTGGAATAAATAGCAATAAGCTATATATGCCCCATACAATCCATAAAAATTAACAAAAATGAAATTTGCCAAAACATGTAACAAATAGGCAGACGAAGATTTGTGAAAATTACAGCAACAGCAAACTGGTACAGGAAGCTCTTACTTCTTCGAGTCATGCTCCCTACGAGGGAGCGACACCTGAAAGGTGTGGTGCTGCCAACTCTTGGGTAATGACTGCCTTCAGTTACTGTTTGGAGGCTGGCCTCTTTCAGGTCCTTCCAGAGGGTTTCCAGTGGATTCATATCCGGACAATGACGTGATACGGCTGTTCCAGTGAACACAGATTGGTGACATGGGGCATTGTCTTCGTGGAAAATCACATTCCGGGCATTTCTTGAGAGGTTTCGGGTTGACACGTCCCCACTGACTCATGCTCTGTTGCAGTGAGCACGTGCCCAAGATAGTTGACGCCATTTCCACTGAAGGTTGAGCAACAGCTTCAGGCATGCTTTACATTACTTCGGGCCTTGTGTAAGCAGTCTAGGATGGACTTTTCTGACCGATCCATTAATCTGGGTGTCCATTAAGGTTGCAGCTGGACTGCGTGTTTTTTACGGACCTGAAAGTTCATACGACGTGAGGTATGTCGTTACGTTGCATACTTATCTTGGAACGTTTATAACGAGGTCGACTTTGGATGTTCCCACTTTCTCGGATCCTCTTTAACACTTCCGAAGCACGGAAATTTGATCTATCGACGCTCTCGGCGATTTGTCGACAGCTGAGACCTTCCTCGTGTAGCGTGTGGATCAGACTTCTTTCATTCACTCTATAATTACGTGTTTTCGCCATTATCATATAATTATCAGATCCTGTCGACATGGAAAAACATATTAATCAACAAATATAACCTGACGGCATACTCAGACCAGGATTTGATACATTTCAATAGCATCGCCATTTAGGATATTTAAAAAAAAACGTATAAGGAAGCTTTAAATTTTATTTTGCTTTCCAGATGTATTGGACACGTGTATGCATGCCTATAGCAACACACGTGTATTCAAGCCTACAGCAACAGATAAATAGACATAACCAAGGAATAAGAAATAATTGAGGTTTCCGAAAACCTTTGGACGCGGCCCTATGCAGCATGTAGTGGTCATATACATATGTAAGTAACGAGTTATCCGCAGTATCATAAGTTATCTCAGCGGCTTACGAGTGCAAATATTGCTTCCTTGGCTGATACAAGTTAATACATACTGGGCATGTCTAGTTACCAGTTGGAGACCGGATTTGGGTCGATTTTGTGCCAGCTGCCATGTAGCGATCCATAGTTCGGATTCCCCGTTACCTTGTAGATTCCCAATAAGAATGAAAAGCCTCAAAATGGAATAACAAGGTATGCTGACCAAAAGTCGCGTGCTCTCACTTATTCTGATTTATGCCTTTACGACCTTCAAAACTTTTAATAATTACCGGACTAACCTTGGGAGGACCTTGGCAATTAGATCATTCTAAAGATAATATAATACAAATCTAATACACGTCTAAAAGAAAATGGGATAACTGGGCGAGCTCTCGCGGCTCGATTCGAGATAGACTTTTACAGGGGAAAATTTTAGGTTAATATCTTTGTCTTTAGCCGGACATCTAATAAACAAATTTTTATGCACAGGGACATAAACAACAGGATTATTTTTTACTTACATAAGGTAATGGAGATTAAATACCCGACACCAGTTAGACTATCTTCCGAGATTTTGTTCCGGAGAGGCGTAGCTCAAGTAGTTGGTTGTTTGCTCAATAGATGGCATTCGTCCACCTGCCTGTCGATTTGACGGGGGACGTCACGAGGGATTTGGGTTGGGTTGAGGCTCAAGCGAAAGCTTAGTCCTTCTACTTTTAGGCGGTTGGGGTGACCTTGACCTCGTTTTCTTCCGGGCGAGATGAAATCGTTGTCTTCTTTTTTTTCTATCTAGTTGGGGTTTGTTCAACTCATATAGAGTAAGATTTGGAGTCCTCAAACTGGGTAGATTGATACTCAATAATCTTGGTGCTCAAACGGTGCCGAGCTTCCTTGGTACAGTCTGGTTTTGTACAAGGACTGCAAGTTCTCCTTAACTTGCAATAACTTTGTACCGGTGATTTTTCTGTTTTCTTCTCGAACTTGAAAAATCTTCTTTCAACCGGTGACTTTCTTGTTTCTTCTGTTAGAACGAACAAAAATCCTCGTTTCCTCGGGACAACCTGTTATATGTCCAAATTGCTCCCGCGAGGAATGTGGAGGTGGAGGGGGGACTCACAAGGTGAGACCTCAGGTTGGTCTCCCGCGCTTGGCGTCTTGTAGCTCTGAGAGAGGGTAATACAAGATTGGCAGTTTGCGCTTTTGAATTAATTGTTTATAAGTACACCCTCGAAGGGCTTCTCTTTTTAGCTGAGGTTAGGAATCTGTCTCCTAAAATTTACCCTTTTGCCCGTTTTCCTATGTACCGGAAACCATTGGAGGGGCAAAGCTAAACCTAGATGTCTTTTGTTATTATTTCCTTGGCTTCGATACATATATATCTATATATATATATATATATATATATATATATATATATATATATATATATATATATATATATATATACTAAACTCTTATACCTCTACACCTCGTGTCACGTTGGAACCGTCGGCCTTAACGCCGTATCCCCTCTGTTTGAAGTCAGCGGGGCTCTACCAGGCGCTGCGTCTGTCTTCACGGCCGAACTGGTGGCAATACACCACTCGGTACGGGAGATTACGCGACGTGCCCGGTTCGGAGACCGGATTGTGATCTATAGCGACTCACAAAGCGCCCTGAGTACTCTCGGGGCATTGGACTCTCCACATCCCCTGGTTCGCGATATCCGTGACGCCACGGTTTTGGCGAGCCGGGCAGATGTCGAGATTATCTTCTACTGGGTTCCTGGGCATGTAGGAATTGCGGGGAATGAGTGCGCCAATGCGGGTGCCAGAGAGTCCGCGAGGACTGGACGACCGGACCAGCGTTTCGCTCTTCCTCCCACCGACTACATGGCAGGAATCGAGCAGCTCTTCGGGCTGCTTAGCAAAGAAAATGGGAGACGGTCGAAGGGAACTTAAAGTTGCGTGTCATTGCGCCGCGACTGTTCCCATGGACCTACTCCCCAATGCCGCGAAGGCTTCAGTTCGCTTTCTGTCGTCTCCGAATTGGCCACATTCACGAGAAGCACCGCCATTTGATGGAGCGCTCGCCAGTGCCCTACTATGACGACTGCGTTGTCCCCCAGACTGTTCGGCACATTCTTGTTGAATGTCCCAGTCTGGGCTATCTTCGCGCACGTTACCTGTCCCGGTACCCGGATGGGCGGGGTCGCTACCGCCTATCCCTTGTACTTGGGACGAGTGCGTGCTTTTTGACTGGTGGACTGGTAGACTTTTGGGCGGAGGTCGGCCTTCTTTCTCCCTTTTATTTAACTAGGTTTTTTTATTGTTGTTTTCTTTGTAGGTCGCACGCTCCTGCTCAGGGGGAAGGAGGACCTATCCCCCGACGCCGGAGATTGCTTCCCAATTGTTGCGATCTTCCCTTTTTATCGTTGTTGTGTTTTTGTATTCTTATTTTATAGAAGCCCAGTGCTAGGCTGTCATGATTCCGGCGACTTATACCCAAGTGGGCAGTCGCCAGCTAGGCTCTTAAAAAAAATACACCCGGAAGCCAGTAGCTCTTTTCTAACCTTGAACACGAGGGACCTGGCACCATTCAAAAAGGTGGCAATTAGGTTCGCCGTGAGAAGAATAATTATATACATTAAATGTGAAATATAGTTTAAAACTCAAATTTGTAATAAAGTTCAGCCATAACTATGAAAGGGGCGTCACTTAAAGCGACGAGTGGTTTGTCACATTCAATTCATTTCCATTTTTTATGGTACAAATTTACAAAAGCGCTATTACATTTAGGATCATAAATATGAACAGGGAAAATAAGTAATGTAGCAAAAAGTTCATTAATACTTACCTGATTTGAATGAAGTGCTACATATATTTTAATATGTTATCATTAACTGAAATTGTTTTGGATTCAAGGTTGTAAGAAAATTTTGGGGTGTGGAATCATGTAAATTATTCCCTTTACATCCTTCGTCTATAAACCATGATTTCGTGTATCTACCTTTCTTTTTTTTCTGCCCTCCTTGTCTGTCTACCAGATCAATTTATGTTAGGGAGTTCTAATTTCCGCGCTGGTTTTATTTTTATTAGGTGGATTTTAGTGCCTACCACATTTTAAGCGTTCGTGGATTGCATTTAAACGTTCCCCCTACTTGTGGTTGAGGGGTGGGGGTAGATGTAGGCGACGAATAAATAGGTTCACATTTTTTTTAAACGTAAGAGCAGGGGATGTTCCCTGGATCTTGGGTCTCCCCCTTCTGGTGGGCTAGGAGTGTATGGCGCCTTTTTAAACAATCACACATTTTCAAAGAAAGATAACTGAGATTTCATGCAGCCTACACTGTCGCTTTAGACGCGCACAAAAATGACACTTACCCAGCGAGAGGACAAGGATCAGAGTCGCCTTTAAAATCCCCGTTATCTTCTTCACCATTCTGATTGACGTTCCAATCTATTAAGTATTTTTAATATTGGCTATTAATGGTAAGTAAACTTAAGCTCGTATTTACGTTGGATAAAACTTTGCTTTTCTTGCAACGTACTTCCAAATCCTTCAAATTACTTTCAGACTGCAAACTTGCAGATTCTTCAAATTCATTGGCTTTTTTCTAATCTAATTATCAAACTCCTCGTTTTAAACTAATTTCAAGGATTCAAACAATAAACTTTGCAACTTGCACCAAACCTCACTTTCATACGTGGGAAAGCAGTTTAACACAAGTTGCCTTTATTAAACTTTCAGCACCTATATTTTTAAAAATTCAAAGGATCAAAGTCACTCTTTTCTACAACTAATGAGAATATTTGGAACTCACCTTATCTCAAAGCATCTCTGGAGAAGGCATTTATTTTTGTTAAAAACAGACAATGCGTCGATTACCTACTCTAATGTCCTTACTCAATCAATAAAGGCTAACTAACCCTTTACTTTGCGGAAGGTCGATATTAATAAGGCAAATTGAACTAAGTCATCAGCAAAGGGAAGGTTAGTTAAATATCTATCTCTTATTGATTCTGATTTCCCCGTTTCCGCTCCAGCATCCAAAAAATATTTTCGAACACTGCAGTAAATAGTTTGGGGGAAATGGAAACACTCTTAAGTGTTTTAAAAATGCGTATTTTATTACTCACCGAGTGCACGTTGCCGACCGGTGTTGCCTGACTGCATATTTAATAGAGTATGTCAATGTATGTTTTGTTAATAACTTGTTTTTTTCTTGTTTTTGAAGGAGAGTTCACGGGACCGGTAGGTCTTCGCTAGCCCCCTCGCACCAGATTCCAAGATTCACTCTGTTCGTGACATTTGTTTACCCATTGGACGCTACGTGAAGTCCATGGACTTGGCTCTAGTCCGTGTAGCCATATCTCTCCTGGTCTGAGAACTTTCGGCGCTCTATAGGAAGAACCTTGAATTTCTAAGAGTTTGTTTTTATTTTTCACTTTCTTTCGAAGTTATCATTGTCTATTTCAGCTGTTGTTTGCCCATCTTGTACCCTCATTTTTATAGGTGCAAGAAATGATTTGGGGTGTCATCTGCGAATTTTGGATACATGATCTCCTTTATCGGTTTTTAAATATCTATAATGAAGATGTGATAGAGGGTGGGACTGAGGCAGCTTCCTTGTGGAAGTCCCGCTTCAATTGCAAGTTCTGGGCCCCTGTGACCATCAATCATGAGTTAGGCTCTTCTGTCCATGATGTAATCATAGAGGATTTGTTCATAGAATGGGTCTAGCTGGAGGCTGAGGATCTTGTACTCTCGCCCTCTTAACCAAACCATTACGAAGAACTTTTGCACGACCCTAAGTACGAGCTCTACATACATATTTTTTTGATCGACACTGTTGCAGCTCCTCAGTTATTATAGCGATGGCCATATATGTACCTCTCCTCTTTCTGAACACGTGTTGTTGCTGGTTTTAGGCCCCTTTCTCTTCCAGTTGTGACTGGAATCTGCTGGATAGAATTTTTTCGAAAAGTTTTCCGATAAATTGTAGGAGCGATGTTGGTCTTTAGAGGCGACTAGTTCTGGACGCTTATTTACCTTTTGCATAAAAATTACTTTCACCAGTTTGAATCCGTCAAGAAAATAGCTGGTGTTCAGGGCTGCGTTCATAATTTTCACGAACCCCTGGATGATTTGAGGTGAGGCTTGCCCTGACCAGCTGGGTGTCTTTTGTCTGAATGTCTAAAGAGTTTCCATAACTTCCATCGCCGTCACGGGCCTCCTGTGGCTTAACAACTCTCTCGCTAGAGCGGACTATGGATGCAGGTGGGTGCAATCTATGCTGATGTTCATTTCGCCTATAATTTTTCCTTCGAACTCCTGGTCAAATTTTTGGTTACCCTTCAGTGTCATGGAGAATACTTTTTCCCAGGACACGCGAAATCATACCTCCAGGTGCAACGGGTCATCAAAGAAGACGTGGTTTACTTTTAAATGCGTCCCTAAAATGTTTCTGTATTGGATTCCCTGTCCAGCTTTTCTATCATGGCATCCCTGATCCTTGTTTTTTTTTAGGGGGGACAGGGTTGCTCAACGAATAGGGCTCGGAGTTCTAGTGTAAGGTGATGCATAAGAGTTGACTTTTCTTGGGTTGGGCCTGATCTCCCTACACAGATGTAGGTATCCCTGAACTCGTATGCGATTTCCCTTACTTTAACTGTCGACCTTCGTTAGAGCAGTGTTTTGGATGCAATTTCTGACACGCTGCTCTCGTCCGCGCTGACGAGGTATCCCACGATCTTATCAATCTCTTGGTCGATTTTCTCCACGGCTGTTTGGCTCAGGTCTATCGGGATATATTCATGCCAAGGCTGCATTGGCGTATCCCTTGCGATTTCGGATGGGCACGAGATTGTTGTGAGAATAAGGATGTGAAGGTTTGGAAGTACGAGACCTGGCGCGCTATATATGTCGGGTTCGGTAACAGACCATTCCCCGATGAGGACCCATAGCCAGCCTCCTTGCACACTGCATTTAGATGTCAGCCGAACAGCGCCAGTCACTGGACGCCAAAGAGAGTGAAGAAGTTGTCGCTTGGGGGGATATTGTGGACGGGCGTTTAGTATGCCGCCGCAAGGGTGAGTCCTCTCACTAGGGTTGGAATCTCCACTGTCACGAAATCAATTCCTATTTACCTTATCTCCTTTATCAATCACTCAAATTTTGTAATTCTTATACTCGTACTTTGGGAATTTGAACATTATTAAATTGTCATAAATTTTCTGTCTTATATTTTGTTCTGTTGTTCATTTCTTTATAGCGCCCATCTGTGTTTAAAAATAACACAAACAAATAAATAAAATCACTAAACCCCCCCCCCCAAACCTAAAACAAACAAAACCAAAACCAAATAACAGAAATAAAAAAAAATGAAACAAAACAAATGCTAGAAGTAAGCACGATCCGGTGTCAAGGGGCAGCCCCCTCCCAGGCAGGGGATCATGCGACCTACACCAAAGAGAGTCAAGTAAAATTGGGGAGGCTACCCTCCTTCAAAAATTCAGTTACTTGTCCCTAGACCTGAACAAGTAACGTGCGCAGAGTTTGTGACATTAAACAAGAATGTGATGAACAGTCTAGGGGACAATGCCGTCGTTGCAGTAAGGTACATGAGGGCCTTCCATCAAGTGGTGGGGCATCCCACGAATGTTCAATATTCCAGGACAAAAGAAAGCTATCTGAAGCGGCCACGGAATTAGGGGGCAGGTTCACGAGAAGTGTCGCGGCGCCATGGCCGTAACTGTAAGTTCCCCTCGGCCGTCTCCCATCTTCTCTACCACGGAGGATTGACCGGATTTACACAAAGGAATTCAGTCCTTACAAACTATTTGTTCCCTTCGTCTAAACGCTCATTCCCCGCAATTCCTACATGTCCAGTACCCAGCAGAAGATAGTCTTGAAATCCGCCAGGCTCTATGCAACCGTCGCATCATGAATATCACGAACCAGAAGGGTGAGGATATTATAACGCCCTTACAGTACTCATGGGGCTTAGTGAGTCGCTCAAGATCACAATCTAGTCTCCGAACCGGACACGACACGTTATCTTTCCCGTACCGAGTGGTGTTTTCAACTAGTTCTGTTGTGAAGACAGAGGACGCTGGTAGGATGCCGCTGAATTCAAACAGAGGAAATACGGAATAAAAACCGAACTCTTCATTGGATTCGGAGCAATCCATGTATATTGGCATAGATCCAGCGTGGCACAAAGTGTGCTCCAAAAAGGTCGAATGCAATACCCCTGTCACTGTGAAGCTTAGGAGCAGATGTGTGGCGACAAATAGTATAAGAGCAGAACCAGAGTAACAACCTGCCGAAGAGCTACAACGAGCTCTTGATGGAGTTTCTTATAACTAAACCCAAAGTGCTTAGGATATGACTGGCGTCTCTCGGCGGTATAGACACTGTTGAGATCGGCCGCGGATACAGTGATAGCATTTGGCGGGCCAGTGTGTACAAGTGCATAATGCACTAAGTACGGCACAGAGCAAATAGCATCTCCCGGGCATCGACAAATAGGCTCTCAATTGGATGAGTGTGGAGGTACCGGTCCCTAGGCGGAGACAAGTAGGGTGGATAGAGTCTATCTTCCACAATACACGCTTGGCTGCGGATGAGTAAAATTCACATCCGTTGCCAAGCTTCGAACGAACAAAGGATCTGCAGAACAGCGAGGTAGTATCCCTATCACCACCACAAGATAATTTACCAAAGCATTGCAACATAACAAGCCATGTTTTCAGTACCTCAAAACGATCTTCCCTAAAATAAGTGATGCCAAGATAAAAGAAGATATATTTGTCAACTTATAGCTGATGAGGACTTCGAGGTGACAATGAATCAAACTGAGCTAGCAGCCTGGCATGTATTGAAAGATGTATGCAGAGGAGTTCTGGGAAAGCACCAAGATCTCAGATAGAATATGTCACTGAAGATACGCTTTCTTCATTCTCATCTGTCCTTCTTCCTAGGAAATGCAGGAGATGTAAGTGATGAACATGGAGAGAGGTTCCATCAAAATATAACGTCAATGAAAAAAAGGTATAAGGGAAAATGGAGCCCTGCTATGCTGGCTGACTTCTACTAGAACCTGAAGCGTGACAAACCTTAGACGTATTACAAACGAAGAAGTACATATTAAAATGTATGTGAATACATTATATAATGCTAACAAACATGCTTATTCATTATATATTCATGAATTAATTATAATGGACACATTTGATCTGACTTTGTGGGAGAAATACATTTATGATATCGTGAAAATCGGTATCAATTGCATAATTATTAAATCGGCAATTTACAAGAAAATGTTACGTGATGAGAAATTCTTGTTATCAAATTTAAATTCAACACACTCAACTTCATAATAAAATGCACATGAGTTTTATGTTTTTTTCGTGTCACTGAAATTTGTTGTAGAGTGTAATTAAACCTCAGACATCCCTTATACTCTCACAAACGTAGGTTTACTGGTGTGATCTCTGACCTCTCGTGTAATACAAAGATTAAAGGGCGTAACATGTTCATTCTCCTGCTTGCAGTTTCGTACACCATCGATATATGCATGAGTGGTAATCTTGGAGTAACTGTAAGATTGCCTGTATCATACGTACACCCAACGTTATATTGTGGTATCTTTATTACCCTATGCTACAGATCCTGAGCTAATTTGTCTTGTGCTACTCTGTATTATGAAACACTTTATAGAATAAATGAATCAACCTGTCACGGCCCACGGACTAGACTGTGTAGCTTTCATTTTTTCTTCGCCAGGGAAATTCAAATATCAAAAGGCGGCCCAGAGGATTGAAAATAACCATAAAACAATTAAGGATTACAATTAGATAAGAGAAGGAGATTAATATGAGGTCAGGAGTAAAAAATGGACAGGCAAGAGGCAAATAAGTACACATCTAATAAAATTAACAACTTGAAATAGAGGTTGAAAGTGCTTGAAATCTTCATTTTATTTTGCTTGTGGAGTATATATATATATATATATATATATTAGACTGGCCCAAAAGAAAAAATCCTTGGTCTCACCCCTGGATATAGTGAGGCTTGATGGAAAAATGCGCTGTGCAAATTAGCAGCAAAATATAATAATATTTAGTAGTACCACAACGAATGTTAATTTCATACATATTAATAATATGTGCAAAATATGAAAAATAGTTAAATATTAGTGAATTTTTGTCTTTTTCACAGTAAATATTACCTAAACATAAATTAATAATTGTATTATGTTAACAGCTATATTAAGTGCGTTCTAAGTTTCATTATCATTCTATACCCTGTGGTGTTATAGGGTAGGTATAAAAGACAAATAAGCTTAATGTGTAGTCTTGTAGGCGCTCTGATGTCGCGTTTCATTGTCTCAGCAGCACATCCCTTACCAGTTGGCAATTACTAATGCCCTACTAGGTGTTGTGTGAACCAGTGAAGAGTGAGCATTGTTTCAGTGTCTATCTGGTTTTAAAAAGGATTTCTGGAATATAATTAACATGTCAAGTTCAATTCAAACAAAAAGTAAACTAGAAGTATGGCTTATTGGAGAAACAATTGATGCAATTCAAAGCACAAAACTTCAATCAAATGGTGATATATTAAAACGGCTTTTCTCCTTAACACAATGCAAAAAGAACGTAAAAGAGGCTTGTAACATTGTATATTCAGAAATAAATGAAATATGGGACTAAGCAAAAATACCAACTAGAGACAAACAGCATGTGGTTACAAAGATTTAGAAGATATATGAGCAATTCAGAACCCTCGAAAATAACAAAATCAAGGCAAGATTAAACTCTAATATCAAAGGAAACTTCATTCCAAGAATCTTTAAATGATTTCTTTGATATAGCTCATGATACTAACGCACTAGAAATGATAACCAATGAAGAAGATCATTCATTTTTACAGGCTCAGATAGAGAAACATAGATTAGGCTATATGAGTTGTTTGACAAGAAAACAGTAAAGAATGAAGAGAAAAAATTCAAAAGAAGTGAAGAAGAATCGCAGCGAATTGAACGAGAACTCCGTAGAAAAGTAAATTTGTCAGTTGTTTAGCTAACAAGTAGCTCAATCAGCGAAAGAAACAGCAGGTAATGAAGCAGAGCCTAGTCCATCTAATCCTTCAAGATAGAGAATATTTAAATGCGAGAAAATGATTTCAACTGGCTTAGTGGCGACATTAGACAGAACAAAAATGAGTAATCGTCATGAGATGATAATGATCTCAGCCACAGCATCAACCCTTGGAAGAGATATTGATGATATAACCATAAGTACAAGTACACTGCAAAGAAAAAGAAAAGAACTGCATAAAGAAATAGCAGATAGTTAGAAGCAAACATTCACTATAGATTCACCTCTTACAGTCCATTGGGATGCAAATTAATGCCTGATTTAATTGGCATTGAAAATATTGATAGATTGCCTGTGTTAGTAGTGTCTGGTGGTGGTAACTCTAAGCTTTTTGGAATACCAAAACTAACGTCAGATACAGGTGCTGAAACAGCAAAAGCAGTTGTGGAAGGTCTTCAAGATTGGAATATTGAGGACTTTGTTAAAGCAGTATGTTTTGACACCACTACGAGTAACAGTGGTCCTAAGAAAGGTGCATGTGTGACAATAGAAACCAAACTAAATAGAGGTCTTCTTGCTTTTCCTTGTAGGCATCATGTTCATGAAATAATTGTATCTGAAGTATTTCAAAAGTTTTTGGTGCTTCATCCTGACCAAAATTTCAATTATTCAAGCGCTTCCGTGATTCTTGGAAGACTGTCAATACACACAATACATGTGTTTCTTGGAAAGAAGCTGTGCTTAGTTTTTGTGAAGAACAGTTGAAATGTCATCAGCTTCAAGCAGATTACTAAGAACTTTTGCAAATATCAGTTGCATATTTAGAGGGTGACACAGAAAGCTTTTCCTTCAAACAACCTGGAGTGGTGCATCGAACACGTTGGTTGGCCAAGATTATTTATTCAATTAAAATTGTACTCTTCATGTCACAATTTAAAATGACCAAGGAAGAGAAGACATCAGTCGAGCGATTTGCACAGTTTGTTGTACAGTACTACGTTCCCTACTGGTTTACATCTTAAACTGCATCCGCTGCTTTAAGGAAGGACTTAGAGTAATTGCAAAGTTTCCAAGTATCCGAAGAAAAGGAACTTACTTCTGTAGTCAGCAAAGTACTTGGTCGTCACCTTTAGTATATAAGCAAAGAACTTCTCTCCCTTGCCTTCATGGATGAAGGTGTCACTCTAAATTTGAAGAGAAAGATGGTTGCTGCAGTGCAGAAGCCTGGCTCACAGCATCCATAGAAACGATATACACTGGGGAAAAAAAAGTATTTCAGACAAAACTCTTGCTCACTTCGTAATTGAATCAAGTGGATTTTTCTTCACAAAAGTGTCGTTCACTTCCTCTTTTTTAAAAGTAGGTCCTAGAGAATGGAGTGAAAGAAATGACTATCAAACAGTAAAACAATATACTCATACTATGACTGTCGTTAATGACAATTAAGATAGAGCTGTAGCCTTAAATGAGAGCTACAGTAATCATCTTACCCAATATGAAGATCAGCTTCAGTACCTTTTACAGGTAGTCGAATGTCAGAGAAGAATTTCTCCCCAAAACAAAATATGCATTGAAGAAATGCATGAGCAATTAACAAACAAGCTGAGTTAATTGCAAAACACTGTGGAATAGGCCTAATGGTGATACCACACTGAAAGAAACGTGCATATTACAGTTACCTCATGAGTAGTGTGGAAAAATTGTAAAAACATCAACTTTGTAAGCTTTGTGGCACTACTAAAACTCGTTCAATTGAGCTAAAACGTTGTTAAAATTGCTTTTATAGGAAGCCTCACAATTTGCATGGGTGAGACTAAGAAATTCTTAAGTATGAAAAATCACCTCTATAGATCTGGGCCAGTCTAATATATATATATATATATATATATATATATATATATATATATATATATATATATATATATATATATATATATTAGGGTGTTTCACTTCCGGAGTAAAAAAAATAAATGTGTTGAAAGTTGTCAGCCTGGGTGTCCCCTTCTTTCTTATGACCCATAAATACTTTATGCAAAAATTTGGCTTGATTCGTCAATATTTACTGGTCGCACAGATTGACAGGATTCCACATTTCAAGTGAAACTTCGAAAAAATCAATTGGAGGAAAAGAAAAAAAAATTGCAACGAACGGTATTCAACTAAAAATTAACAAAAACAAAGTTGTGAAAAATTCCAAGGGGCACCAGAAATCCAGAACAATTCTGTAACTAGAGCAGGGCAATCAAGTTGTTGGTGGTTGGGGCTCAAGGAGCAGGAGGGAACTTAGCGAACACACTAGCATTTGTTCTCTTGGCGTTCTTGCGGTCATGATGAACAACTCTTAGGAGGAACTGCTTCTGTTGCTCGTCTTTGGTTTGAGATTGGAGTCTTTGGATCAGTGCCACTCCTCTCTGTGCTGCATCATTGACGACGACATGCAGGCTTCCGACGGTGGCTAGACTTCGTGGATCTTGCAGAACATGTTTCACGTTCTGGGTAGTGACCATCCTCCCAGTGAAGACCCCAATGGCCTCTAAATTTCGCCTTGTCACCAATTCGGGAAGACCGTTAGGGAAAGTGAGGTTCTTCTTTTCAAGTCTATTGAAGGCTTTCTAGATTGCTGGATGACTTAGGTTCTTGACAATGGCCGCCCAGTCATCGGAAGACACTCGTTTGTCGAAGAACACTAGGGCCGCTCCTTGCTCCGAGAGGTACCAGAGGTGCCTTCGGAGGGCCTTATCTGCCGTTGACCCGAGTTATCTATCCACAAACACCTAGAAAGTTGCCAAGAACTCCAGGTCATTCTTCGGTGCATAGTTCGGGACGGCTGCCTCATGCCAGAATCTGACGTAAATGAGACTAACGAAACTGGCCAGTCGTCGGACTCGGCGTTTTTCCGACCTCGTCAGCTCCAGTTGTTGCGAAAACAGGGCAATCTTGAGGATGTAAATAGCTTTTGCCATCCATCTCGCCTGATGGTAGGTCCAGGGGCTCTGAATCGAGGCAGATCCCCCCTACATCCTCCAAGGTAGACAAGAGAGAGCTGAAGGAGTTCGAGATAGTCCTCCTTTGGGTTGGCTGTGTCACGGATGACTCCCCTGATGAAGTCTATCATCTTCAGCCTCTGTGATTCACTCGAATCGGCCAAGGGTTCTTCGTCATTGAAGGAACCCCATCTTTCTCGGAATTGCTTGAACAGGAGAATCTCGGGACCTGGGGGAGGCCCGAAGAGGAGTTCGTAGATGTCCTTCAGTACCACCTCGTGAATGTGATGCCGGCATTCCGGCCAAAGAAGAGGCCTTCCAAGGGACTGTTCAATTATGGTGCAGGCTCCGCTAATCATGCCACTGTTGGACGCAGTCGTATCAAAGGAGAGAGCGATGATCTTGTCAGCAATCTGATACGTTTCCAGCAGCCGAAGGACAGTAGCCGTAACTTCTCTCAAGTTCCATCAATGGCGATAGCTACTCCAAGAAGCTCCTCGAAGTTGGTCCCAGTAAGCACAATAGCGATCCTCTCCTCTGAGATCCGAGATGTGGCAGCACTTTGAATCAGTTTGTCATCCCAGTGAAGAACAAGGGAAAGCGAATCACGGAAGGTTACATCTTCAATGCGCTTTGCTTTAGTTTCTAGGTTCTTTCTCCTCATCCATTGCACCGTGGAGGCAGAGGAGCAGCTCTCCAATACATCAAGCCCTAGGCTTGAGGCTGCAGCAACGAAGGACGCAGCAGCTTGACCACATGGAAGGTGTTTCCGGTCCCAATTCGTGGTCAGTGTTGGGGTCATTGGGTTCTTGGACAGCCTTCTCCTACGAGGTTTTTTGCAGGAGCATGGCAGCCTTGGAAGTTCTAATCCGACACAGATGATCCAGAAGAAACAGAGGATGAATCGGAAGTGTCTTCCAGGGCAACCTTCTTCAACAACTTCTCCACTTCAGCTTGTTGCTTCCTCTCCCTCATTTGCCACCTCTTCATTTCGTCAGCCTTTTTGGCGACAGTGGACGCATTGAGTTTATCGACACTTCCCATTGAACAGGACTGTCTGTCTTCCCTCTGTTGTTCCAGAAAGTTGGCTCCCGCGATCTTACCGCTCGGGATATCGAAGATATCCTGTAGGTTCCCCTTCCAAACCTCCATCTTTGTCACGTCCACAGGTGTTTCCCGCTTGGCTTCACTCTTGAGGCTCACGTAATCATTGTATCGGTTCCTGATGTTACGACGGATCAGGTGTTCCGCCTTGACAGTGAGGTTCGCTTTCTCCCACACTTCGTGCAACTTGAGAGAGGTGCTCTTGCCCGGCTCCGGGAGGGTCTTCCTCTGCACCTGATTGTGGTGGAGGAAGACCAGGAGGATATCTTCCCGCGAAGGCAGGTGGGTTCCCAAGAAACCTGGATTCGGTGACTTCTCCAGGAGCCAGAGAAGGTTCTTTCTTCGTGTGGAAGACATTATCTGAAAAAAAGTCATGTCATTCAAACGGGAAAGTTAATACCCTCACCATGAAACTCGCCTCGCTCCCACCGGACATCACAGAAAAGACAAAAGTGTGAGACAGACTTGTTAGCATGGCTTAGGAAAGATCAAAAGGCAAACTCGTGCTCATAAAATTATTGATATATATATATATATATATATATATATATATATATATATATATATATATAGTGATCCATGTACACAAAAGTTGTGCACACTCATGTACTCGTTCTTGGTGTCGCCTAGCGACTATGTGATCTTCATTCATCTCCTCTTAAACTCCGTCGGCACAAGACCCCTATAACTATTATTTATTGGCCCTTGACTTGTAACACCAAAAATTCTGCTTTCCAACTTCGTTATCTTTTTCCCTCGACCTCTCTGTCAAATTCCTTGGATACACAACCTCGCTCTCTCTCTCTCTCTCTCTCTCTCTCTCTCTCTCTCTCTCTATCTATCTATCTATCTATCTATCTATCTATCTATCTCTCTATCTCTCTATCTCCCCTCTCTTTCTCTCACTCTCTCTCTCTTCCGGGTTGCACCCACATTCTCTATTCATATAAAATAAGAGACATTATGTTCATGAGAGCAGATCCACAATTATAAACAGACGAGCTCACACTTCTTCATCGTTGTGATCCGTCCACTTTGATGCATAGGATTCACCAAGCTCCAGCCCTTCGTCATAAAAATCTCAAATTCCAAAATAAAGTTATTTTTATCAAGTCGTTAATAAAAATCCATTTACGAACCTATTTAGTCGGACATCTTCAAGAACGAACTCGAATCATGTAGCATAGGTGGAATGTTGTTCCAACCTGAAACTGTGTGACCCTGAAGTAACATAAAAAAATTAAAAATCATCATCTTCATCGACAGGAGTAACCTCAAAATATCAAAAACCATCATCATCTACCGGAGTGACTCTCATTATAATACGAAACCATCGCATCATTTTTTTGAGTCATCATCGAATTCTTTCAATGGAAATAAGTACAACAATGGACTCCATCCAACCTTTCATCAAAGAGTCACATTCATCTCACCGAAGCACCAATTCAACTCACCGGGACGCTCAACGTCTGCGACGTATAACTCCCCTACCCTCAATCACACCACTCTTCAGTAAGTGACGCAAATTCGACAATTTAACTTACAGCCGCAGATATGGTCGCAAAACCCCTCTCTTGCAGACTTGCTAGCTCGTTGAATTTTCTGTGCGCTTCACTTTGCATTAATTCATTAGACTTTATTCATTCGCACCCATATCAATTTATTTATTCGCACTCACATAGTGCTATGGCAACGCGCCATCGAAACTCATTAGCATTCACATAATGCTACTGCGATGCTTTTCATATGCAACGAGTATGGTCTTTATTTCACTCACTCAAGGTTTACTAGTTTACTCGACTATTTCGTTCATCATATTATTTATTTAAGTTAACTAATTATTTTTCAAATTTACTATATTCACGTTTACTCTCTCATTGTATTATTAAGAGAAAATGTATGCACTCCACTTTTGTTCCTACTATGTACGTTCACAACTGTAATGACACACTCGTTCATGTGATCTACAGCTGGAGAAAAATTACCTTTTGACCACCGAGTTTCAAAGTTTATCGCTTGAGATTTCAGAGTGTATCATTTGTATGGGCTTTATCGTGTTTTATATTGGGCTTTATCGTGTTTTATAGTGGGCTTTATCGTGTTTTATAGTGGGCTTTATAGTGTTTTCAACAAGGATCTTTCATGTAATTTGTTTACTGTAATGTGCTTTCATTCCTATTTCTTAAAAGTGCATTGTTAGGCGTCGGCTGAGGGTGGTGGTGGTCATACCTATATATTGGTTGTAGGGATGTGGCTTGCAGTCCTCATGTGGGCATTCAAATTTGTATACCACATCTGTAGCCTTTAGGATGGATCTTTTTTCACGAGGGTTGTTTTTCATTAGTAGGTTGCTGACTTTTTTGTTTGTATAATATATTCGTAGAGATAACTTATTGTATTCATTTGTCTGTTTTGTAGACATCCGTCATTTAGTTCTTTTAGTAGAGGGGTATTATATTTTCCCCTTTTTCTTTTTCCTCCTCTACCTCAAACTTTGAGTTGAGAATTTTCTTCTGTAATTTGTCAAATTCTGTTGAAAGTAGCCGTTGTTTATTAGGAGGCATTTCTAGTAGAAATGCCTGAGGCAGAATGCCTGACAAATCCTCCTGCGGAGAATGAACGACTACTCACTGACCCTGCTGGCTTAGACTTCAGTTCTGACTGACAGAATTCGAATGCATCTGGTTTACAGAAGACCAAATGAGGTACCACCTAATTACATTTTTAGTCGTGTTCGAGTCTAGTACGGGTGACTCTACATCTCACTACGCCCGTCACTCGGTCGGTCCCCGTTTTGCTTGTTTTGTTTTTGTAATAACATTTTAACTATTAAGCCGATTCTAACGAAATTTGAAACTCTTATGTTGTTTTACATTCTCTTTCGAATCATCACCTACAGCCCCTACACCACCACCAGCTACGTCACCACTACTTACACCACCACCACGCACATTACCACCACCTACATTACCACCGCCACCACTTACACCACCTACACTGCCATCACTTATGCCACCTTCGCCACTTACACCACTCATGTCACCTACACCACTTACACCCCCTAGCCACCTTTACCACCTACACCACTTAAGCCACCTACACCACCATCACCTACACCACTTAAGCCACCTACACCACCATCACCTACACCACCATCACTTACACTACCATCACCTACACCACCATTACCTACACCGCCATCACCTACACCACCATTACCTACACCTACATCCCCCACACCACCACCACCCAAGGTTATCCAGGGAATTATTTTGTTTTGACAATAACATGATAACTATTCTCCGGATACTAACGAAATTTGAGACCCTTAGGTTGTTTTACATTCCCTTTTCAATGATATATTTGCCAAAGTCCTCCAAAGGTTAGCCGGGGAATTATTTGGCAATAACATCATAACTATTTGGCTGATTCTAACGAAATCTGAAACCCTTATGTTTTCTCTCTATTGATATAATTGCCAAATTCCTCCCATGGTTATCCTCGGAATTATTTAGCAATAACCTCATAACTATTCGGCCGATACTAACCAAATTTGAAATCCTTATGTTGTACATTCTCTTCAAGGTCCTGCCAAGGTTATTCCATGAATTATTGAAAGTTTTGAAGGTCGTAAGGTCATAAATCAGTATAAGTGAAAGCACGCGTCTTTTGACCAGTAGACCTTGTTCCAAGGAATGAGCGCGATGGAAGAAGTTGTCACCACCAATATTTCAGGAAGACATTAGTTAGGGATGAAAATATCTCATTAAGTTGGTTAGTAGACTTACATAAAAACAACCGCCTTTTCTGCTTTTCCTGCAAATTATTTTCTAGGATGTAATGATGAACATTGATTGAACAAACCCTAGACTGAACGACTGGTGTTTGGTCTGGGATTGGATCAGTCTCCCTGTTTTTATTCGGGTTCTCGATATACCAGGGCGGTAGCTTGGCGTTTAAGTCACCACCTAGTATGATGTTAGGTATGTTTGTGACTTAGCTTACTTCAAGTGAGTAGTTTTGTGGTACTGATGAGGATGATTGTCGTGGGATGTATATGTTTGGGATTGTTGCGTGTGACTTGTTTCTAGTTCGTATTCGAATTGACGCATTTACATATGTGTCATTGTCATGCTGGGATAATAGCGATTTACTGTATGCAGTGGTTTTTGTGAAAGTAATGGCGTTGTGTATCTGGGTGATGAGTCAGTCCTCCACTGCCAGCTCCATCCCGCTCCTGCTTACCGGTGTTGCACTTTTGGAAGTTGGGTATTTTTTTGTGTTGCTCTGAGCTTGGTTTCTTGTCGAATGGAAATATGTATGATGTGTTGTTTGAAGCATTGTGTGAGTCCTTGTTTTTTAGTGTTTAGGCCATCTATGTTTAATGTTACAAGGGGCGGTGGGTAATAGGCCACCTAACTTCAATATAAAAGAAAATAACCGAGTTCCTTTTTGCAAATATATTTACTAATGTTAAAGACTTGAAAAATTGTACTATACATCTATTTAATGAATTCGACGTCAGACTCAAACACGACCTCCAGACGGCGACATAACCTGCTGCAGGCTTTCTCGATGGTCTTCCTGTTTAACTGCATAAAATCCTGGTGATCCTGGGCCTAAGCTCCACCTTGAGGATGCAGGGGGATTCATTGCTCTTTCTCTCTTAACCTCTTTCCACACATAATACTTCAGAGGCTTGCAGTCTGCGAAGGTAGGAGGCCAGATGTTCGGAGTTATGTGGTCAAAGAAATGATGGAAGTTATTCGTATTGCCTATACTTGTCGCATTTACATAAAGCACAGTATCAATTACTTTCCACTGGATTCTTAATTCTTACACCGATAACGGGGAGATTAAAAACCATGCCAAATTCAAGCAGCTCTCCTGAAAGCAGCGATGAACACTACTTTCTTAATAGGTGAAAGAACCCTCATGAACCCGCCGGCGGCCAACATGCAACGAGGAATTATGACTGGTTCATAACCCTCGCCCCAACTATGTCAGTCGACTGTGATTAGGCATAATTGTGGGTATTTGGGTATGTAAGGAAGATATTTGGGGAAATAGCGCACAGCCGAATTCAATATCAGAGCAATCCCGGTAAAAGGGACAGACTGAAACTTCCATTGGGGAGGGCGATAAACAAACCAAAGATTGCCCGCTGAAGACGATATGAGGTAACATAACCCCCTCTGTGCATGGAGGAAGCATTTGCGATATTCAAACCCCCAAGAGGTGGCACCCCTCGGGTGGAAGCAGTCATTCTGCCACGACCTATATATATATATATATATATATATATATATATATATATATATATATATATATATATATATATATATATCGAAAATCATTTTGCAGTTGCGCAATTATAATAAGCTAGTCAAAATGGCAATGTTGTAGATAACTAAGCTCTGCAACAATCCCTCGGAAGGAGCTCTTCTCACAGTCACGCGAGGATATCGATTAAGGCAACCGTTCTAACGCAAAACAAAATTTTGCGTAGCAATCAGCTATTTTAATTGTTATCCTGTTTTAGAAGCCAATGTAAAATTTAATTTATACATTCTACCTCACCCTTATAAATCAAGAATTGTTTTGCAAGTGCGCAATTATAATAATCCGGTTAAAATGGCAATGTTGTCGTTAACTAAGCTCTTTATGGAGCCCTGTGAGAAGGAGCTCGTCTCATAGTCACGAGAAAGCAGCGATAACAATTCAAAAAACGGATTGATACGCCAAATTTTTGTTTTAAATTATTGCAGGTTTATTAAAAGGCCAGCATTTCAAAAATCATTTTTAAAAAACAAGGTTCTTGGCTAAAAATACTTATGACCATGGCACGGAATTTGGCCAGATTTGAAGCCACAAAAGAATTTGTGGGCGATAATAATAATAATAATAATAAGTCTTTTGTAATACGCTTTTCAAGGCCTGAGGCCTTCACAGAGCGCACGTTGTGCTGAGATGAGAATGGAAATTTTATGGAAATTCAAGAGGGGGGAGAAGGCAATACTGAAAAGATGCGTTTTCAGGAGACGCTTAAATGTGGTAAGAGAGGGAGAAGACCTGATTTCAGCAGGAAGAGCATTCCACAACTTAGGGGCGCAGATTGAGAAGGAGCAGTCCCCCATTGAGCAGAGGGATAAGCGAGGAATATTCAAAAGAGGTGCATGTGATTACCGAAGGGCCCGAAGGACATGGCGTGGCGAGAGGGCAGAAGAGAGGTAAGACGGGGCCTCGTTGTTTAGGGCCTTAAATGTGAAGAGAAGTATCTTGAAGTGAGTACGGGATCTGACAGGGAGCCAGTGCAGTTCATGCAGCAAGGGTTTCGAGGGAGAGAAGCGAGGGCGACGGTGGAGAAGCCGGGCGGAATAGTTCTGTACAAGTTGAAGGGGGCGGAGAGAGGAGGATGGCAGATTCACAAGCAGAGAGTTACAGTAGTCAAGGCGTGAGGTGATGAAGGCATGAACAGCAGTCTCAAGACTTTGGCGATCAAAGTGAGAGCGAATGCGAGAGAAGTTACGAAGGAAACATAGAGGGGATTTGCTGACATTGCGGATATGAGGCTTAAAGGAGAGATGCTCATCAAAAACAACACCCAGATTCCTAACGCAGTGAGAGAAAATGATAGCATTACCGCCCAGAATAAGCAAGGGAAAGAGAGATTTAGATTTTTTGACAAGAGCAGGGGTGCCAACGAGGAGGGCTTCAGTTTTGGAGTGATTAAGCCGGAGGAAGTTGGTAGAGAGCCAGTCAGAAATGGAGGAGTAGGCAGCCAGGAGGTCAGTGATAGAGTAGGCAAGAGACGTGGGGGATGAGGAAACGAAAATTTGAGTGTCATCAGCATATAGGTGGAAGGATAGACCAAGATTACGGAGAAGGGAACTACAAGGGAGAAGGTAGATACGAAATAGTAGAGCACCAAGGACAGAGCCTTGTGGCACTCCAAAGCGAATGGGGGTAGAATCGGATGAAACGTCGTTAATCACAACGGATTGGGTACGAGACGAGAGGTAAGAGCGGAACCAGTCAAGCACAGTGCCTGATATGCCGAGGAAAGAGTGGAGACGATCAAGTAGGACGGTATGGTCAATAGTATCGAAGGCAGAGGAGAGGTCGAGTAGAACGAGGATGGAGGCACAACTCCTGTCCGCGGCTCTTCGTAAGCAATCGGACACATTGAGAAGGGCGGTTTCCGTGGAGTGACCTAACTTGAAACCAGATTGATAGGTTTCATCAATGTTACAGGCCACCATGTGACAGTTGATGCGTGAAGCAACCACTCTCTCCAGAACCTTAGAGAGGAAAGGAAGTTGCAAAATCGGGCGATAATTGGAAGGCGATAATCATACTTGAGCAATTAATATCAGTCAAGGTAGAATCCCAAATTTGGTTTCCAGCAGACAAAAGCGAATTGAATCACTCCTGAAGAACAATTGACATTCTAAATATTGACTTCGCGCATCAATTGACTGTATTTATTAATAAAATGGGCTTAGGCTCTAAATTTTGGTATATTTCACCTTCAAGTTATGATAGAGACATACTATAACTATATATATATATATAATAATAATAATAATAATAATAATATTAATAATATAAAACTCACAGAGACGCACGTGAAATTTCCCCCACAGGAAAATGAAAAGATGAATCCAAGAACTTTCGAACTATATTTGCAAGTTCATTTTCAAGGAATAGCATAAAATGGAGAAGATAACCTTATATAGGGTACAAAGATACGGAGGGAACGCCCATCACATAGTACAAACCAATGGAAAAACACAAAAACAAGACTGAAAAATACCAAGTGGTGTATTTTTAAATATTATTGAACAATTTTTAACAAATCGACATCAAAAGGTTTATGTTGACAATAATTTTAGTGATGAGAGAGAGGTGCTATCTGGTGTACCACAAGGCAGTGTTCTTGGTCCTCTACTGTTTATATTATATACCCATGATTTGTGGTTTGGACTGGAAAATAGACTTATAGCCTATGCTGATGATGCTACTCTAATAGCCCCAGTCCCATCTCCTGAGTTGAGAGCATCGGTTGCAGAGTCTTTAAATAGAGATCTGGCTAAGATAAATGTTTGGTGCACTTCATGGGGCATGAAGTTAAATGCAAAGAAAACCCAGAGTTTGATTGTTAGCAGATCCAGAACACTAGATCCTCCCCATCCAGATCTTTTAATTAATAACATTCCCATCTCCATATGTGATTCTTTTAAGTTGCTTGGAGTTATGCTTGACTCTAGGTTTACTTTTGAGAATCACATTCGATCTATTTCCTCCTCTATTGCTCAAAAAATTGGCATTTTGAGGAAATCTTACAAAGTATTTGGAGAGCAGACTGTTCTTAAAAATTGTTTTAATGCTTTTATTCTTCCGTGTTTTGAATATTGCGCCCCTGTTTGGAGTTCGGCAGCCAACTCTTATCTTAATTTATTAGATAAAAATTTGAGAGCAATAAAATTTTTAATTCCTGACCTCAAAGTTGATCTGTGGCACAGGCGAGCAATAAGCTCCTTATGCATCTTATATAAAATTTTTAACAATGCAGATCATCCACTGCATCACGATCTGCCCAATTTATATGCCCCTCAACGAGTTACCAGAGGTGTACTAAATGCCAATAGTAGGGCCTTTACGCCTATGAGATTCAACACAACACAGTTTTCAAGACGTTTCATTCCTAACACAACTAAACTGTGGAATGAACTTCCTAGTGTTGTTGTTGAGTCCTTGGAACTTCAGAAATTTAAAGTGGGTGCTAATACATTTTTAATTAACAGAAACTTATAACTTTAATATTTTATTCATTATCCACACATATATAATATTATAATATTTTTAACATTATAGCATTTAATTTTTTTTTTTTTTTTTTTTAATTTTCTATTTATTTATTATGTTTTTCTTAATCTTTGTTTCGTTTTTTCCATACCAGGTTTCTTTCCCCGCTGGGGCCCTTGGGCTTATAGCTATTTGCTCTTCCAGTTGGGGTTGTGGCTTGGAACTTTAATAATAATAATAATAATAAAAAGATCATTAGGCAACTAATAACAGACATATGCATCCCCAAAACGATATACACACAACAACGCCGTGTATATGAATGGAAATGGCGGGTGAAAAAACAAAAACATTTTAAAGGATTATCATTAGAATGAAAACATTTAGGGCTAAGAGTTAATCCACGATCATAGCAGAGACACGTGGTGGGGGAGGCAATGCGAATGATATTATACTAATAAAGAGTGACAACAGGCTGCATTATTAAGTTATTTCATTTAGTACAATTTTTAAAAAACAGGATCGAGTATAAATAAGACATGGGAAATGTTTATATTGGGTAAGATGCCAATTAAGGAACACTCAACAATATTTCTTTTTGTGAAATCAGCGGAATGATAAAGGAATTTTGCAGTTTCAGTCAATGGGGTGGTTATTTTCTGATAAATGTGGGTTAATTTTCATGTGTATATATATATATATAATATATATATATATATATATATATATATATATATATATATATATATATATATATATATATATATATATATATATATATATATATAACTGTTAGCAATTTATTTCCGTTTTAGCAGATGTATGGGAACTCGCATTATCACAGAGGCAATGAATTTGACGGCATTGCCACATTCATTCACTTGACAAAAAATCGTATACAAGCATGTATAGGAGAGGTTAAGAATCCTCGCTTGGAGCGGAATGGTAGTGAGCTGTTGTTTTCACATTGTGGGTTTTGCCATTGATTGAATAGCGCTTGGATACAGTAACTCCTCACTGCTAGCTACGATGTAACGTCGACCCAGCCCACGGAATTGGTAGAAAAAAGAAGGTAAAATTAGGAAAATCCAATTGTTCGTTACTTTAAGTGAAACGTTTCTTTATTTTGAAGAAACTGCTCTATTTTACTCCTTATTTCAGACAACAAAATAGCTTGCAATGAAATATTGATAGTTTTATTGAGCTAAGTACGGTTGCGGTTGCATTTGAAGAACGAACTTAGAGCAGAATTCTTGGTACGTGTGATCATAATGAGGATATATTCAGTAGCACGATTGGTTAATATATTATTATTACTATAATTACCATTATATATTAGACAATTAGTTAACGCCCGAGCCAAGGCTAGATAATGAATTCAAGGCTATTTGGCGGCTTATAATTATCACAGAAGGAGGTTTTAAATGTCATAAAATGAATTACCACAACTGCAATTACGTCGCAGAGAAATAGCCTCAAATGTCTCATAAAACTTAGTAAACTCAATACACTACAATAAACGCGATAAGGAAAATTAGGACAAAGAGTAGTGAAAATTTGGTGATTTGGTTGATTTAAAAACGCGAAAACATTTACAGACTTAAAAAAATAAAGAAAAAATATTTTTCTATTATAAATGAAGCAAAAACAATAATTAAGTTTAAATTAGAACAGTTGATTGACATAAAAAATAAGGCAAAACATAATTTATTGATAAAAAATAGAGTTAAAACAATTTATTGATTGACTTTTAAAAAAGCGAAAACAACTTTTAAAAAAGATGGGAAAACAATTTAAAGACTTCAAAAATAAAAAAATAGTGGCTTAAAATAAAAGGCATAAAAAATTATTGACTTAGAACATAAAGCGGAAAGAATTTACTGTTTTCAAGGTAAAACTAAAATTAATTTATTATTATCCTTAAAACATGTAAGCTCACAGATATTACAGTTAATGCAGGTGCCAGGAGGGGGTAAGTGCTTGAAGGCCCCCCCCCCTCCCAATTTCAGAGTCGCTTATGTTTATATTTCTTATTTTAAGCCCTGCTTGTATTCTGCTATTCAGAAAGAGTTATGTAATAATATATATATATATATATATATATATATATATATATATATATATATATATATATATATAATGAAAAACTCACAAAGTATCACGTGAGGGTAGCAAATGAATGCAATGTCCCGCAGGAAAAAATGAAAAGGTGTTGCCAAGTATTTTCGAACTTTATTAAGTTCCTTATCAAGGATAACTACAAGAAATAATATTATATTAGAGGTATATATACGAAAGAAAAGTAAGAAAGACCGCCTCAAAAACAAGAAATCACCAATAAGGAAGACGGAAGGGGTAAGGTAAAGATTCACATTAAGAATGACAAGAAGCGGGTAGTAAGGATTACAAGAAGGGTAACAGACTCAAAGAAATGGAGATAGCCTAACGAGGGAGATTATAAGACACGACCTCGGAAGTCGGCCAAATTTATTTATCGTTCCAATGACCCAATAAAAAGGAATATCATTGAATGTGCTTTAATAAGCCAATGTGATAATTTTAACCTTTCCCCTGGATTATATAAAATAGATGCTATAATTAAAAGATTAATACTTAAAGAAATTAGTTCTGTCTTTCGTTCTTAGTTTTTTATATTCAATCTTTAGTTATGTGGCCCCTATTTTATTTTTATTTTTATTATTATTTTTTATTTTTTAATTGTCACTGCTCTGTTTTGTATATTGTATTTCCCCCCCTTTTGCTCATCGTGTCTTATAATCTCCCTCGTTAGGCTATCTCCATTTCTTTGAGTCTGTTACCCTTCTTGTAATCCTTACTACCCGCTTCTTGTCATTCTTAATGTGAATCTTTACCTTACCCCTTCCGTCTTCCTTATTGGTGATTTCTTGTTTTTGAGGCGGTCTTTCTTACTTTTCTTTCGTATATATACCTCTAATATAATATTATTTCTTGTAGTTATCCTTGATAAGGAACTTAATAAAGTTCGAAAATACTTGGAAACACCTTTTCATTTTTTCCTGCGGGACATTGCATTCATATATATATATATATATATATATATATATATATATATATATATATATATATATATATATATATATATATATATATATATATGTGTGTGTGTGTGTGTGTGTGTGTGAATTTGGGCAGTATATTTTCATTATAACATGTTTTATTAAAAGCGACCGCTAGTTTCAAATTAATAATTCTTTTTTCAATCTTCTCGATTTGTCTTATATTCGCCTTTCCTTCATTGTTTAACTTGTGGATAAGCATACCGAAGTTGATCGGGGACTGATGCTTGTTATTTCACCAAAGGTAGAAGTAAATTAATGTAATTTAGCACTTTCTCTAATTTAACTGACGCGTTTCGATACATCAAGTATCATCTTCAGAGTTACAATAGGGAATTATTACAAAGTATTATGCTTATATATGTTACAAAATGTGTTAACAAAATTACGAAAGAAGCTATACACGTATAGGTAGGTTGGGTCCAGGTGATAAAAGATGGGAAAAGTAGGTATCCAGAGAGTGGGGGGGGGGGGGGAATTAAGCTGCTTGCCTTTTTTTTTAAATTTTATAGAGCCCATCTGGGAGTTGCTTGCCAGAAGGAATTAGTGGATAGGGGCAACTCTGAGTACACCTCTCCCTCTGTTTGCTTTTCTTGAGCTGGGCAGGATTTCATTGGAGTTCGACTGTATGTTTAAATTCGGTTGCTTCTCTTGGATATATATATATATATATATATATATATATATATATATATATATATATATATATATATATATATATATATATATATATATATATATAGCTTCAAGGAAGAGCAGTTTGCGCCTGTTGGGAGCATAGTCTCAAATTTTGGTGTTTTCTTCTATCATTTTCCGGTTGAGGCATGTTCCGTGTACTTCCTGTGTATGTTTTTTAGGTGCTCCGTTGTTCAGATGGTATGGCATTCTTCTTGAGAGTGGTTTCGGGCATGCCGATATACGAGTTAGGTAGGAGCTCACAGTCTCCTAGTTTACATGTGTACTCGTAAATCAGTTGTGTCCTTTGTTTCGGTTGTAGCGGGGGTTTGGTATTATTTTTCATGAAGAGGGTTGAAATACGTCTATTTTGATAGTAGACGATTAGTGCGATGTTGATGTTGTTCCTCTGCTTCATATATCAGCAGCACTGTGCAATCATTGTTATTCTTCGCATATGGGACTTAGCCATCGAACAGGGTCTGTTCTTTCGACCAAAGAACATTCACCTATAAGAGACCACATAATAAATTGTAAAATATCAATAACAATAAATAACTAAAATCATAGGCAGCAATAAATGTCCGACCACACTCAGGATCGCAGAATCAATATATATTAAATCTTTAAAACCAACTCTTAATTCAGATAATTCGTCAGTTCCACTTCATGTTAAGGTGTGTTCTTCATTATATGTAGTTACCAAAAACCTTTTGTATATCATAACTTTGCAGTATTATTTATTTAAATTGCATAGAGTGAATAAGGCATTTACCCTAATTTCCAGTTATTACGATCAATTCATGTAAGTAATCTAAAACTATATTTCTTATTATTGTTAAATTTCTAATGAATTGTCATATATTCCTAGGAAGCAGATTATGAGCGCACAAGCTCGAAACGTTGTTTTGAATAAATGGATTGAGAAAAATGATTGGATTATTTTTCGTCATTGGCTCTATATTGAAAATTAAGTTGCGCCTCGCCGGCGAATCACCCCATCGCCTAATATATATATATATATATATATATATATATATATATATATATATATATATATATATATATATATATATATATATATATATAGTCATATGAGTTGCTGCTGACCAGTCTAATCTTCAATTTCACGGTGAAGGTAAGGACACATAGGAGGCTGAGGTACATGTGATTTATTTATGGAACAACGTTTCGGGCGTATCACCCATCTTCAGGTTCTAAAACATAAATTAATCTAATACAGTTAAGGAATATTAAAAATATTAAAAATAATCAGGTTAAAACTATGTAGGTAAATCAAAAATTTAAAAAATAACTCATGAATTTAAAAGGCAAACACAAAAAACAAAAGTAAAACATTACAGTATAATATTATAACGGTAATTTTTTACTTTTGTGTTTTTTGGGGGGTATTTTTCGTGTCAATAGTGGTTACATTAGATGGATAATTTGATTCTCTTGCCTTTTAAATTCCTAAGTTATTTTTTAATTTTTGATTTACCTACATCGTCTTAATCTGATTATTTTTAATATTTTTAATATTCTTTAACTGTATTAGATTAATTTATGTTTTAGAACCTGAAGATGGGTGATACGCCCGAAACTTTGTTCTATAAATAATTCACATGTACCTCAGCCTCCTATGTGTCCTTACCTTCACCGTGAAATTATATATATATATATATATATATATATATATATATATATATATATATATATATATATATATATATATAAGATATATTTTTAAAACGACGTTGCGTTCGAAAATACAGAAAATGATTCAAAAACCGAACATTCGAGCAATAGTTAATTGACACTGGTTTATAATACAAGGAAAATGGACAGCTGACCAATTAGTCGAATTAAAAGTCGGATGAGTGAGTAGTGAGTTTCACTACATATCAATTAAAATGAATTAAAATTAATATAAATATTATCGAAATAAATGATATACAGGGTGGTCCATAACTCCCAGGACACTACAGTTACAGTTACATAAAAAAATTACATTTGTTTTCCGTTTATAAACTATTTATGCAAAAGGTTGTACGTGGAGTGTCTTGGAACTTATAGGCCACCCTGTAGAGTGGAGTTGAAGACTGACTAGAGTTTAATTCTGAATTTAGCTTTTGAATGAATAGGGATTTCAAAATTGTGAGTTTTAAGGATTTATCCGCAAAACTCCAAATTCGAAAATGAAGTTTTACAATAATTAAAGAGTTTTTTCCCCGACGAAAATTCCTGCTTCGCAATAGATATATAACTGTGTAATGAGAAAGACATTTTCTGTTTACAAATCTTCAACTTTAATTACCGCGTAGTTTACCTACATAGCTAGTTTGGCAACTCGTTCACAAAAATTGATAACCAACTAAGGACCTGCGAAACATTGCAAGTAATTTATAAGATATAATTGTATTGGTTAGAATAAAGCAAATGTTTGTATTGGGCAATAAAACTTTGAAAAAAACTGTTTTAAGTCATGTATTAAATATTGGTAAGGGATCATCTGAAGGGGAATATTTTCATAAACGTATTCTGCTTTGGAACAGGGAATTTAATGACAGATACAATTTTTACCCTGTGAAAATGATTATTCAACTTGTAAAGCAATGAGGGTGGGAAAAAGTTAAATTTAAAAAACTTTTAATTTAAGACATCTTGGAAAAAGGTTTGTTATTTGAGTTGGCAATTTCTATGTCCAGAAATGAACGGAAGTCATTAGTTTCATGCTCGAGTGTAAATTTAATGTTAGTATAATAGGAATTTATATAATTTAGAAAATGTGAAGAATACTTTTATTTGAAACAAAATAACGAAACAATCGTGTAAGTTAAGTTAATACCGCACACCTCCCTCCAAATACACACAAAGAGTATGTACCACTATGGCTTAGGATTCAAATTTATTGACTTATGTAGAGCAAAATGCTTTCCAAGTATGAACTTACGAAACCTATGCAAAGCAAGAATTTATACAAAAAAAGTTGAGGTTAGAAGTTTACTTTGCGTAATGTCTTTGCAAATTTATATACCTTAATGCGTGATGTGTATATGTTAGCGTGTAAGTAAGTGGCATTGCCTTCGTAATCGCGATAGGACCGCTGATTTATGATATTCACCTTCACAATCGCATTCAATTAGTGTGATTGCAACCAAAGGATTTAAGTGTGTGCGAGAGCTTCTCTAAATGCTGCTCTCACCCACAATTACTGGACACAGATCCTTACAAAGGCGAGATAATTGATTGCACTTTAACTCAATCATGCTTTGGTTTGGGGTGTAATCTTACGCGCATTTCGCGCTTATTTTGAAATGACGATCGAGGCGATACAGTTGCTGTCTTATAAATTGGATACATTTCATTATTTTATTGCTATTTTCGTGTACCCGAGTTTTTACAGCATTTTTTAACTTAAAAAGGGGGGGAAAAAGGGGGTCCTAAAACTTTATTTTGTAAAAAACAAACAATAAATCTCGAATATTTATATTCTTGTCATTGAAAACGCCCATATCTTTCCTCTCCCTTCGTCACACCACAGCACACCGTTCGGTGTTCCAAGAAATTTTACCAGTTGGTAGTGAGATCCACATAACCCCTGAAGTGGAACGGATAGTTATGTTGTACTAGTAGTAATGGTTTTATTAGTAGTAATGGTTGCAGTAGTAGTAGGAGTTGGAGTAGCCGTATAATTGGTAGTAGGAATAGCAGTGGGAGTAGGAATAGTGGTAGTAATAATAAATTTATAGTGATAATAATAGTAGTAGTCGTATTTGTAGTGGGAGTGGTATTGGAAATAGTAGTAGTTCTACTACCACTAACTTCCAACAAGTGTTCCAAGGGAACGTTTTTAAATCATCTACGATGAAAACCCAATTCCCTTAAGAGGATTGATAAAGGACGGAAAAAATCTGCTCTTAAAAAGTGTCTACCATGTACAAACTGTGATTCAAATATTATATTAATAATAATAATTAAAGGCAATCAAAGCTAGTGAATATAAAAGGTTGGGTTGTGTAGGGAAATAAGTATCACGAGGACAAACAGACACTAGTTTGTTTCCACAGCGTCAACAGTTACTTTCCATATGGTCTGATACTTTACTTATCCCTTCCTCTTTGCCCCGCTGCCCCCAAAATCCTGGAGATCACTCGCAAAGAAGGTGTACCATCAGCAGATTTCGTAGTTCGTTAATATAAACACAGGAGGGTGTAATAGCCTTTATAATAAAAATCTATGAACAGGGTCACTGTCCCCTCCGATTGTTTATGTCTATTTTCGCCAAATAGACGAAATTTCACCTTCTCCGACGTAAACCAGAAGGGAAAATGGTCACAACGTTGAAAATTTAGGCCCTAGGAGAGAGGTTTAGAGTTAGGCCCTCGTCTCCCCTCCCCCTTCCACGGGGATAATCGACGTATATATAGTTCGATCTGGAGAAATGAAAAAGAGAAGGATCGGAGTATCAATCAGGAGAAGAAGATGAGTACCGGAGGCAAACAGGGAATCTAGAATACAGTTCGACCGAGCGGGATTTTTCTGCCCGTGGCTGTTCCTTTGTCACATCGAAGAGTAGACCAGAGGTATGGAGAACCACTCTCATACCAATCTCGTTCAGAGAAACCCCATATCTCCGTTTTCGGAATAAAAACAGAGATATCTCTTCCCATCGAGGAATACCAATGTGAAGTTCCACCCGAGAAAAGATTCACCTCTTGGTCAAGTCTCATGATCGAGAAGCCCGCAAGTGTAACACAGGGATTAGAATAACCCGTACCTCCACAATCCCCTCGCTTATATTTTCAAGTCAAGACGAATCGCCACTCTCGCTCCACTTACCTCGGGATAAGTATCAGCTGTTCTTCCATAATAGTCTCAACCAGCGTCTCCTTCGCCCAGAGAGACGGTCAGCTGTTTTTCCGAGTCAGCCTCACGTCCGCGAGAAAAGCTCCAGTCAAAAGTGGCTCGAATCATCTCATCTAGGAGGTTCCCGTTCAAGGTCGTCCAACTCCAGACTCCCTCTTAGTTAAAGGTAAAAAGAATCCCAAAACTTGTTCATGTTCTTTAGTTACCACTCTGTGCTAAAGTGAATTTTTGCGTCAACCATCACGTAGTACTCATTGGTAGTATTAATTTCTATTTAGATCCTCTTATTACAGCATTAATATATTTAAAGTTTTAATATTTCATTTTTTTATATAATTAAAAGTGTATTTTTGCCCTAGTTGTTTAATTAAATCCTCGAAACGCTGCAAATGGCAATAGATATATAATATTATGAAGCCTCCTTGGTAAAAGAATCAAAAGAAAAAGTAAAGCACTCTTAGAGTAAAGTGGAACTGAGTTATTCATGTACGGAACAAACGTACATACATACTCGGCCGTATACCACGCCAGGTTGATTTGGTGAACAAGTGTTTGAAAGAGAAAGCACTGACTGAAGAGTGAGTAGATGATTTACGTATGATAGATGTGTTCTTAGGATGTTTTTGATGGGGCGTGCTTGTGTTCCTTCTTCCCGGGGATAACCCATGCCTGGACCTTTCCCTACAGTAGGGTGGGTTACCTTTTCAGCTTTTAAATTCCAAATATGAGGGGGCTAAAAGTTGCAGCACGACTTATGAATTCTAAAGATTTTTTTTTATTTTAATATTATTTAGTTCTACTTCGTAATAAGCTCCGTGAAAGTTGTCTTATTTTAATGATTGAGGAAATTTAATGACAACTATTATATTAATAATTATATCTAATTCACTGGGAGTTTTTTCTTACTTCACAGGTTGAAACATATTCATCAGTGTGTTGAAGAGTACTTGGCCGTCAGTGCTACCATCTTTACTAATGGGAATTGACCTACAATAGCTTTTAAAATTTAGACAAGACTGGATACATTCACACATATGAGCAACTTAATTGGAAATGGTAGAGATTTTTTGCCCTCTCAACTCGCGACTCTGCATATCGTTCTGAAATATAGACTTATGCTCAGAGAACAAAGTAGTGAGGATATGAGAAACTACTCACCAACCAGTCTTGCAAAGGACATTTACCCTAAAGTGCTTGAAAAGAGGGAACGAGCGAACAGTTGTTTTGTAGCCCCTGTTGTAAATTCACGAGTCATAATCTTAAACAAGATCAAAAAAAGCTGGGAACAGGCCAAAACATATCTCTTGGGAGAGGAAATTTACATGTCAAACAGGCTTTCATTGCAAAATTTGACAAGCTTTTGACACCATCAGTTGCAAGTGTAAAATTGTTATTTGCTATGAATTTGGCTGCCGTGGTTACAAAACCGAAACTCACATAAATTGTGCATGCCCTAGGGAGATGAAGATCCCTGTGAAGGCACATTTGCTTTCATTAAAGGTCAAAGACAAAAGTTTGGTCCAATTGGACTACATCAGATTAGCTTGTTAGATCAACCTGAGCAAAACAGACAAGTCATAAAACAGAAGCAGCAAGAAAGTGAAAGAAAAAGATTTGCTGAATATAGGCAGACAAGGGAACAGACCAATGTTTCAATGCCATCAAGTGAAGTAATTTTCTCTGCTGATGAGAATGAAGAAAAGATAGCTGATGTTCAAGATGAAAAGGCTGGAAGTTAAATGTGACATTAAAAATACCAAGCACATCTTCAACTTCCATTAAAAAGCCACAGTACATCACATTAGAAATACCTAATGCTGCTATGCATAGCATCGGATATGGTTGTTGGCCTCGTATCACGGCACCATCACCACTGCTGCTTATAAAAATGTTGAATACTATATCGTTGACCTAGATATCGTATATGATACAATATTCTTCACGCATAAATTTTGATTGATTGAAGGGAGTTTGAACCATTAACAATGTACACCAAAGGCAACACTTCTTATGTGGGATGGAAAATAAATAGAACGATTTTTTTAAGGAAAATAATATATATATATATATATATATATCTATATATATATATATATATATATATATATATATATATATATATATATATATATATATATATATATATATATATATATATATATCTATCTATCTATCTATATATATATATATATATATATATATATATATATATATATATATATATATATATATATATATATATGAATAACGTTACAGCCACGAGGAAAATGAAACAACGGAGAACTGCGAGGCCTTTCGACTAATGGTCCTTTACTAAGCAGACTAAAAGACAGGGAAAAAGAGAAAGATATTTATACACCTGATTAATGAAAATATGGGATATAAAGATTAAAAGGGGTGGGATTAGCAGATACCTGGAAAAATCCTATTAACGAGATGAGCCGTCAGGGTTAAAAAAAAAAAAAAAGGTTACGGGTTACAAAAGAAAAGGGGGGAAGCAATGTTTAGGAATCACATATGCAATATGAAAACAAAAAAAGTTTACACATGATAACTAGAAAATATGACAAAAGAAAAATATGAGGAAAGGTTTTTTTTATAAATAAGCTAAAATAACTTCTAGGTGGTAATCATTAATTCAGAAATTTTGTCTTTAAAATCATTCTTAAACATTCTTTTGATACAAGGGTCAAAAAAATACATTCCAGGGCTGAGATTAAAATTTGAAGTCAGTTGTATAAATGCCGATTCTAAAAGATTTCGTGAAAAAAAGTCATTTGATTTGGCAATCACAGAACTCTCCTTCCAATTAATACGATGGGAATTTTCACTCAAATGGATAAAAATGGCATTTGATGTTTGCCCAGGGTTTACAGAGTACTTATGTTGCTTAATACGCACATTCAGATCCTTGCTAGTTTGCCCAATTTAAAATGAAGGGCAATCCAAACAAAGGATTTTATAAATTACGTTATTTGTTTCATTAGGGCAATTTCTTATTAACATTCTTTTTAAAGTATTAGTAAAAGAGAAAACAAGATTTACATTAAGTGTTTTTAAAAATGTTTTTACGGTTTCAAAGCCATTAAAATAAGGTAAAACGAGGATATTCTTGGGCGCTTCCTTCTCAATAGTACTTTCGTTATAAAACTTTTTTGAGCTTTATTATAACAAATAACAAGTATATTTTCTGGATAACACAAGTCTGCACCGATTTTTCTTATAGATTCAATTTCCTGATCCAAATATTGAGGACTGACAATGCGCAACGCACGTAAAAACATAGAGGAAAAAATTGATATTTTAATATTAAGATGGTGGCCTGAATAAAAATGGACATAGGTTAAGTTGTTGGTTGGTTTCCTATAAATACTAAAATTGCAATTAAATGATTCCCTATGTATTAAGACATCTAAGAATGGAAGGCAATTGTCTTTCTCTAATTCAACTGTAAATTTTATGGAAGGTACCTGGTTATTTAAATTGGAAAGCAAATTATTTACATCAATATTAAAAGGCAAAATAATTAAAATGTCATCAACATATCTATACCACTTTAAGGGGATATCAATGATATTAGGTAAATATTGTTTTTCGAAGAATTCCATATACAAATTTGAGAGTGGGGAAGATAAGGGGTTGCCCATTGCCATACCAAATATTTGTTGGTAATATTCACCATTAAAAACGAACTTATGGCAATAAGCAACCCCTTATCTCCCCTACTCTCAAATTTGTATATGGAATTTTTCGAAAAACAATATTTACCTAATATCATTGATATCCCCTTAAAGTGGTATAGATATGTTGATGACATTTTAATTATTTTGCCTTTTAATATTGATGTAAATAATTTGCTTTCCAATTTAAATAACCAGGTACCTTCCATAAAATTTACAGTTGAATTAGAGAAAGACAATTGCCTTCCATTCTTAGATGTCTTAATACATAGGGAATCATTTAATTGCAATTTTAGTATTTATAGGAAACCAACCAACAACTTAACCTATGTCCATTTTTATTCAGGCCACCATCTTAATATTAAGATATCAATTTTTTCCTCTATGTTTTTACGTGCGTTGCGCATTGTCAGTCCTCAATATTTGGATCAGGAAATTGAATCTATAAGAAAAATCGGTGCAGACTTGTGTTATCCAGAAAATATACTTGTTATTTGTTATAATAAAGCTCAAAAAAGTTTTATAACGAAAGTACTATTGAGAAGGAAGCGCCCAAGAATATCCTCATTTTACCTTATTTTAATGGCTTTGAAACCGTAAAAACATTTTTAAAAACACTTAATGTAAATCTTGTTTTCTCTTATACTAATACTTTAAAAAGAATGTTAATAAGAAATTGCCCTAATGAAACAAATAACGTAATTTATAAAATCCTTTGTTTGGATTGCCCTTCATTTTATATTGGGCAAACTAGCAAGGATCTGAATGTGCGTATTAAGCAACATAAGTACTCTGTAAACCCTGGGCAAACATCAAATGCCATTTTTATCCATTTGAGTGAAAATTCCCATCGTATTAATTGGAAGGAGAGTTCTGTGATTGCCAAATCAAATGACTTTTTTTCACGAAATCTTTTAGAATCGGCATTTATACAACTGACTTCGAATTTTAATCTCAGCCCTGGAATGTATTTTTTTGACCCTTGTATCAAAAGAATGTTTAAGAATGATTTTAAAGATAAAATTTCTGAATTAATGATTACCACCTCGAAGTTATTTTAGCTTATTTATAAAAAAAACCTTTCCTCATATTTTTCTTTTGTCATATTTTCTAGTTATCATGTGTAAACTTTTTTTGTTTTCATATTGCATATGTGATTCCTAAACATTGCTTCCCCCCTTTTCTTTTGTAACCCGTAACCTTTTTTTTTTTTTTAACCCTGACGGCTCATCTCGTTAATAGGATTTTTCCAGGTATCTGCTAATCCCACCCCTTTTAATCTTTATATCCCATATTTTCATTAATCAGGTGTATAAATATCTTTCTCTTTTTCCCTGTCTTTTAGTCTGCTTAGTAAAGGACCATTAGTCGAAAGGCCTCGCAGTTCTCCGTTGTTTCATTTTCCTCGTGTCTGTAACGTTATTCATAAATTCCTCACGTTCCTTATTTTCGTGATTCAGTTATACATATATATATATATATATATATATATATATATATATATATATATATATATATATATATATATTAGAGATTAACAAAAAGATTATGATAAGTTGAATTACGTTAAATTAGGCAAGGTTGAACTTGAGTTAAAAATAACTTCACGTGACGAGATGAAGTGTGCCGTATAAATTTTGTAAATGGATGTTGAATGTGGAAATTATTTTGATGTAGCGAATGTAATCGTTTTGTTGTAGCGACTATAATTAGTGAAGTGGGGCTGTAATGAAAGTGTGAATGGAAATTAGGATCTCTCTCTAGTATGGGGTGATTTTAGAGAATAAGTGAAGAGGGAAGTTTTTAACTGACCTTAATATGACGGCGACGAGAATACAAATGAGAGAGTCATTTTGCGTTATTTCACAAGTGGTGAGATTCGTATGTTTGTATGTGTGTGAAATTCTAAGAGATATGGTTTGTATCTGTGTGTTAAATGAAATCAGTTTCTCATCATGGAATGATTGAATTATTAAAGGTTACATAAAATAAATAAATGATTGAATTGACAAAAGTTAAGTAAAATAAATAAATGAATCATTAAGTTATACATAAACTACATGAATGATTTAATTGACAAAAGTTAAGTAAAATAAATGAATGATTTGATTTTTATACATAATATATATATTTAAGTTTCCCAGAAGGATTATATTCTAGGAATGCCCAGAGGGCATTGCTATACTGCCTTTATGGATACTTGCTTGATCACTGAAGAGGGCAAGAAACTTATAGTTGATCAAGAGCGCCGAAGAAGAAGTTATCAGAATCCTGGATCCGGATGGATTTTAATGAACTTTGTAAGAGTGGAGGAATTGACTGCATCTTCTGTGACTGCCTTCAAGATATAACTAGGGTTATTTTGAAAGTAGACAATTCAGTTCTTCATTTACCCAAAATCATCAGAGAAGAGCATGTTTCTGTCTGCAATGAGAAAAATGGGAGATATTTCTACCACTTCACTCCTGAGAAAGGCTCAAAAGGGGGAAAAAATTGCTGAAGTTATTGCTGATAATCTTGTAGATTTCCTGAAAAAGAAGGGCATTGCTAAAATCCTGCAGGAAATGTTAACACTGGCTGAGAGGGTGGTCTCATGCATTGGATAGAAGCCAAGCTTGGCCTTAAACTGTTCTGGTTGGTTTATACCCTCCACACTAACGAGTTACCCCTGCAACACTTGATCATAACACTGGATGGGAAGACCTTGTCTAACAACACGTGGACAGGTAATATTGGCAAAATGCTCGACATTGTAACAGAACTTGAAATCTATCCTTTATTCACTAAACTCTTAATTGGAGAGCCTCTTACTTCACTGAGTGGCAATGTCGTAAAGGATCTCTACTGATTAAGTGCACGGGCATATGATCATCCAGGGCATACGGACAGGAGAACTTCCCAAAGATTTGTTCCTTCTTGAAACTGGTCCTGTGAGCCATTCTAGGTGGTTGACAACAGCAAACTGGCTTTGTCGCATATGGATTTCAAAACATGGCTTTAAAAGCAGAATCTTCAACAACTTAAAACTGATAGTGGAATATTTTGTTCGTGTGTACTACCACTATTCGTTAAACATCAAAGTAAAACATTCTATGGTGGAAGACCAGCGGCAAATCTTGTTTAAGCTGCGGCTGCTTAAACTGCAAAAAAGGGATGTAGTGGATGCTATTTTGCCCATGATCAAGCGTCCATCATGGTATTCATTCAGTGAAATTATAACCCACACACTCTTGTGCTCAGATGACAATGTGAACAGGAGAGCTGCTGTCAGAAAGATGGTTAAGATGAGGAGTGGAGATGATCACAGACTTTGAGATCTTTCTTTACGGCCCAGGAATACACCTTCCATCGACCAGAGTGCTTCTTCCCTGTTGGAGCTGACTGAATGGTCTGACAGAGTATTCTAACTTCCTTTGAAATGTAAATTGAATACAGCGTAAATAAAGACGTTCCTTCGACAAGCCTATGCAAATTCCACAGTGACCCTGTCATGCTCAGTCAATAGATAGGTATGTGAAACAGGTCACCTAGGTAGCAAGCAGTCTGTATACACAAGCAAAGTGAGGGCTATATTAGAGGTCAAGAAGCAGGTCGGCAGCTGATGTTCAAGAACGAATCAAAACAAGACTATATGAAACTTGTTTAATTACTTTTAGTTACTGATGGCATGACTATATAATTGTGTATAATTACAAAGATATGTTTTATGATAACTTGGATATGTTTTATGCAGGGAAACTAAAGTCTATAGCATTAACTACCATTTTGATAAGCTAAAATTAATAAATTGTTTTTTTTTTATGAGAGCAATCTATAAGTGTTGTTTAACGTAGATTTCCCAGACTAAATGTTGAGCAATCACAAAAATAAGAGCAGATTTGAATCCCTCACATCCAAAACACATTTTTAGAACCCTTCAGTGAAAGAATTGGCAAAAAATAATTTTCACCCCACAATCGCTCTGAAAGGTCATTCGGCGTAGAATTAAATGATGGCTTGCTTTGTGCTTGTAAGGGCATATAGTTGATGGGTAATTATAATGAATTTGATTTTTGTTAACCTCTCCTTGTGGGAGTGCTTTAAGTTGAAGTCTTTAATCATTATTATTACTATTTTTAAAACGAAGGTCGTTGTGGAAAATGACTGATGGAGTGCATGTCACGCTGGTCCTTGGTTCGAGATCGTGGAAACGCAGAATCCTACACTATAAAATATTCACTGTAGTTTTACAGTAATTTAATGGCAGTTAAACAGTCAGTAACTTGTTGTTATTGCGGGGGGGGGGGGCAATAACATCATAACCATTCGGCTGATTCTAACGAACTTTGAAATCCTCATGTTGTTCTATATCCTCTTTCGAATGGTTGAAGTGTCAAGGTCCTCCCAAGGTTAGTCAGGAAATTATTGAAAGTTTTGAAGGTCCTAAGGTCATAAATCAGAATAAGTGTTACTCTAGAAATTATAGTATTACGATCAAAATACAGTAACTCGGATGTTATAGTTTTTTGTGATCAAGTATATTACTGCAAATATTACAGAAGCACACCATTAAATTACAGCAACGCATGTTACTGTATCTATTTATACGTGTTACTCTAATTTATTAGTAATATGTACTAAAATACAATACATGCATTTTGTTGTAAACATACAATAATTTAATGGCTGTTTAGTGGCCAGTAAATTACTGCAAATATTATAATATATGTAACGACTGAAGAGGCTCTAAGGCGGTGTCTCCACAAATTCAGGAATTTATTTTTATTTACTCGTGACCAAACTCAGGATTGCTCAAGGTGTATTCAAGGTAAGTTTAATGGGTAATTTGGGAGGAAACAATGGGTGCGCATTAAGGGTTAAAAAATGTGCAGAGAAGATTTTGAGAAGAGAATGGAATAGCTTAACAGGTGTCCAATGCTAGCTTCTTCCCTAGAAAGTTTGTTGGATGATAATAATCTAAAGAAATGTGGTGAGGATCGGAACTATAAATGTGTGGAGGTGATGAAACGGCAGATCAATGCAGCTGCGAACGGTGGGGTTAAGAGAACATGAAATCATCTAGATGCAGCATTGTTTTCCCTGTTACTCCTGACACCATCTTGCATAAGACCTGTGTATATATGAAAAACCTAGGGGGGGGGACATATAAAATACATGGCTTCAAATTACACGGATAGTTGTGTGGAAAGGTGTTCCTTTGTATTATGTAGTTAAATCAACCATTACTTAAGACTTAAACGTTAATTTCGATCCCAAACTTGAGAAAAGAAATCTCAGACCACATAAAAGATCGAGATAAAACTAAAACAAAAGAGAGTACCCACAAAAAAAAGAATTACAACAAATGATACATCTCGATACTCGCATCACCAAGCTAATATTAAAACAACGGAACGCATTAAACAACAAAGCGAACTCATTATGGAGATCACACAACCACCGCTCTCACGCACAATTCACTGATTACTCGCAGCAACAAAACAGCCCCACAAAAACAACACTGCCCATCCATGAAACTACCTAAACACCAACTTCCTACACGAACATAGACAAAACAGAGAAATTAATTTGAAAATAAAAACACTCATAAACAAAGGCCTCCTCCCAATTTACACCAGAAAACACTCAAATAACCATCAAATCTCCCATAAAACCTCAAACACACAGATGCTAACAATATATCAACTATTTAACAGCATAATAACCTTTCCGTTCACCTAAAAACACAATTAAACTGATGCATACGACCCTCACCCGTCAGTCATAAACACTTTCCCGCCAAACATCTAAATGAACCACCTTCCCAAACAGACAATTCGGATAAATCACTACGGAGGATTACAGACTTCAGCTTAACCAGTTCCCCACAAAGTGGATTTTGAGCTTTCGAGGTCCTTAAAACTCCCTGCCGGGTCCCCTTCCTTTACGCCCCCATTGAGCACAAAGCCACTCATATTCTTTTTCACGCCGAATTGGCCCTTCATAGCGATACGATGAGTAGTGTATGGTGTAGCATCTCGTCCAGTCAGGGTTCATCACTGGGCAGATCGCCCCTAGCGCGCCCCCTGACAAACGATATAAATGCATACCTATCATATACAATATCATCCACCCCTTCATATTTTACGTGGTTTTCCAACCCTCCCCACACCCTGATACTCACAAGAGGAACGATTTCGCCACTCTTCCTTACAGGAGGACCTTGCGCTTCGCAGGCAGACCTTCGGTCTGAGTCCTCCAACCTATCTCGCTCTAGCAATGAGGTTTTGGTCTTAGAGAAATTCAAATATTTCCATTACATATTCCCTAATAATTTTCTCTCGATCGATTTTTTCATATCCATACTTATTTTCTAGGCCTAAATTCAAGATTTTCTTTTAGCTGAATTCTTTTCATATACTGTAAAAACAATCCTCACCTCTTTTTTTTTCATGTAAATTTTCTTTTATATACTAAAAATACAACACCTTCAAACCGCCATGCCTTAATTTTAACCTTAGATTGGGTGAGTAAAAAGTATAAGGTGAAAAAAAAATGGTACCTTTTAGTAATTACTTGGATAAAAGCTTTAAATATATGAAAACCCAGCCCTATGGTTTGTTTTTTCCAACTCTAAATCAACTTTAAGCAAAAACATTAACAAAAGCTTTTAATTTTAAAAAAAACAGCCTTGTGCTCTAATTTTTCGAACTATGCTTAAACTCTTCACTATATAATTTATGAAGGGGATTTTTTTGAATATTCGAATGATAATTTCATCTTAGTTTGGTTATGACTTATGTTTTTTATCAAAGTTATTTCTAATAATTCTTTTATAATATCTAAAAATAAAAATTGTGAAGTTCAGAAATAAATATAAGTATCGAAATTTTGTGAACTTTTTAAAACCCAAAGAATTACAAATGGTGAAGTTCAGAAAATTTATTTTTATATGTATATATATATATATATATATCTTCTTCTATAACTATATTTTAGCAACGTGATATTTTGAAAGGGGGGAAATTTAGTTTAGAATTCCTTTTTAAAATTATTATAATTGACGAAGTTCAGAAAATTTATGAAAATTTTACCATGGCTGTTTTTTTTAGATTTTAAGTTTTAATCTTAGTGGCGAAACCATTGCCTGGTAGATATATATATATATATATATATATATATATATATATATATATATATATATATATACGAAATATAAGAAAAAACATCTATTGTTTCCTAATTACTAATGGTCTGTTTTTTTAGATCCATCCTTATTTTCTATGCCTAAAGGTAAAAAAACACATCGGAATTCTTTTGAAATATGAATAACAGAATCATCAGACATCATTTTTCCCCATCTAAATATTTATTTAATACTTTCATTTTGCTTTATTGTTTATATGTACCTACGTGTATTTCCTCCTGATAAAGATTAAAATGAAAAATCTATTTTAGAAAGAAGTCCGATAAAAGATTAGAATATAGGAAAGAAATATATAAACGACCATAATCTTAATCTTAATCAAATTTCTGAACTTTACCAATTGCAATTCGTTTTGTTTAAAAAAAATTTAAAAATTCGGTAAACATATTTATTTTTTCTGAACTTAACCATTTGCCTTTGGTTACTTTGTACATACTAACTAAGAGTAAAAGTATTATTATTATTCAACCCATCCAGAAACTCTCGTTCTTAAAATATGTTAGGGACAAAAGGAGCGGCTTCCGTACTCATTATTTTGCTCTACTCGTTTTTAGGTGCAAGTAGCTATTTCCTCCAGATAAAGATTAAAATTGAAAATCTATTTTAGAAATAACTTCGATATAACTTTTGAATATACCCCCTGCCCTCCCTAAAGCAGTCTTGGTTAAATTTTGAAAAATTGCTGAACTTCACCAATTGTAATTCTTTTTGTTATTAAAAATTTCAAAGCATCCGCTAATCATATTTAATTATGCTGAACTTCACCATTTTGTTTATTCAAACTGTAACGGAACTCTTTGAAATAAGTTGAATAAAAACGTAAAATATGGCAACGTCATAACCGAACTAAGAAAAAAATATGTATTATAATTCAAACCATCTAAAAAAATCCCGTTCTTAAAATATAGTGTTATGGATTACCATTCATTGCGAATGGGAACAATTTTGGATATTTTTTCTGTTGAGTTCGATTTTTTATTTTGATTTAGAAAAATAATGGCGCTGATTTCAAAATTACAGTCAGTTTTCTTCTATCACGGCAAGGATTTTCTGTACAGCTTACCCTCTGAATAAGCAGATTTGTATTATTTGTCCGCAAGTAATAGGACTGATCAGCTTATTGCTTTTAACAATTTAATTATCTATTTATTGCTAATCATAAATAGTGTAAGGAAAAAAAAGCTAAACTAGATATTTAATTAATTATTTTATTAAGACTTTGACCGCGACTCATAGAAGAGGCACTATTAGTAAACAGTGACAGCTTGTAACTTGCCTATTCAGTTACACGTGAGACAGTGCGGGGACAGGTGGTGTGTAGCTCTATATAGGTGATTAATATCTTATTCTGCAAACAATACACAAAAGTCTGTATACATCAAAGGGGTTAGCAAACCTTATGAATTTTTTTGTTGCTTTTCTAAGCTTGTGACTGTTCAACTTATTTTTTATTCACATACATATTTCTTTTCTTTCAGATCATTCTACCTCTACTAGTTCTCATCATATTTGTCAAAACGGCTCGGGCTCCTTTCAATATATCTGTGACAGTTTCGCTATTTCCAGTCAAAGGCCAACATCAGCGCATTTGCCAAGTGAGCCTATTTTGCATATTTTGGAGTAAAAATTAGTGATTGAGACAAGATTTGGGCCCGTCACAAGTTGTACAAGCAGTGTGTCGAGATTTTAAGGTTGCGGACCAAGGGAAAACTTGATCAGTTGGCATTTGATATACCTATGAGTCGGCGAGAGCCAAAAGATCATTGCACAGAATATGACTTATGTTTGGGAAAAACCTCAGATATGGCAAGAAAAACAAATGTAAAATCGAGTATCCTACTCTACCATCAGCTATACATATGTACGTCCATTGCCTCATTCAGCTGAAATCCCAGTGCCAGTTTTCGTTCAACTACCCTCTCTTGAAGATCTAGATCATGATTAAGAACTCAGTGACAGCACTGATGCAGCTTTCGAAGTTAAAGAACCTTTAGCTCTTATGGGTTTCAATCAGAATAAGTTGAATGATTTCGCACGAAATTTGATACTATCAAATACGGCTTCAGAACTCTTAGCATCAAGACTGAATGAGAAAAACTTGCTAAAAAATGAGCGAAGGTATTTTACTTTTGATCCAGAGAAAGTTCATTTCTGGCATACTTTCGAAGTGAAAGTAGTTTTGTGTATTGTCATAACACAGGGTTTACTGGAGGAATTGAGAATTCCGATCTACAACTCAACTGAATGGCGACTGTTCATCAATAGCTCAAAGAGTGTCCTTCTCTACAATGACAATTTATATAACGCAGTCCTAGTTTGGCATTAAGTTAGTCTTCGGGAAGAATATGGAGACATCAAGAGTCGTTAACTTGTCGCAATATCATAAATATAATTGGATCATCTGTGTTGACTTTAAAATAGTATGCTTTTTACCTTGTCAGCAACGCAGGTATACAAAGTATCCCTACTATCTCTGCATATTGGACATCAGAGCTCAAGAGGTGAATTGAGTGGGGAGGAAGTGGATCCAAGTTACTTAAAACTTCGCACTTTTTAAAGCGGAACATCACTAATTCCGATATCACATCTCTTCCCTCTCCCTACTCTCACACAACTTGCCAAAAGCTACAATCAATATTTTAAAATACCTTTCTTAGCAACCAACACCAAGTTATCAGCATATACAACATAAACAGAATGCATTCCTCATCAAACTCATAGCCCTACCCCATTCAAAATTACTTCTCTCAATAGTCCATCCATAAAGATATGAAACTCCCTGGCGCCATCACATAACTTTGTCTTACACCCATGCATATGCCAAACTACTCAATACGATTATCTTTTATACCATCCAATAGTTTACCACTTACCCCATACATTCTTGCATGCGAACTTTGACCATGGACTGAACCACCACCAATTTCAAGACCTTCTGCGTTCGTAACTGTCCTATATTATCACTTGTCTGATGTCCTCCTTCTGTCAACCACACATATCTGTGTGGTTGCAAGCAAGATCAGGTCTTCAATAATTATAATAAATTATAATCGCTTCCTTGAGAATTTAACTCTTTTTTTTTTTTTGACTTCTGAGTTTGTGGACCTCGGGCCCTCCTGATTTTAGCTTCGTCGCCCTCGGAATGAAAAGGTTGGAAACCCCTACATTAGACAAATCTAACAACACTCTCTCCCATAAAAAAACACAACAAACCTGTTTCAATTTTGGTGATGTTAGATTGTTCTCATGGATACAGTTACTTGCTTGGCGTGGTTGAGGAGTGTAATAGTGGCATATCATGACTGCAGTTTAATGACAGTTACTTAGTCTTCTTTTCAAGTTAGTTTCCAAAAGTAACTTCTACAGTAATATTATTAGCAGTACTTTTCGTTTACTCAATGGCTAAAATTACTTTGGATAACAAACTAATATATAAATCTATCAATTACGGCAAAGAATCAACGATTGTTGAGTACACTACGACATTTGACAGATCTGTGATTATGAACCATGCTGCTGCAGCTCGTTGCTATATGGGTAAGAACGTGTTTTAAATGAAGAATCTACGTTTTTACTTACCTGGCTTAAAATATTTATCTACATATATAAATACAGGGGTTGGACAAAATACTCGTAATTGGACCAGTAGAAATTTAACACCAATATTTCAATGAGCCATTATACTCGTATTTCGAATATCCATAAATTTCATTGTGACTGTTTTGTTTTTATTGTAGATACATAGTTTTATTTATGAACTTTAATGAATTATTTGTATTTCTTTTTCAGCTAAGATGCGTGACCTCACTTAGTTCGAAAACTGGCAAATTCTTGGAGCTTACGTCACCAGAACAACTAAACTCCTTGGTTTTTCGAGAGCTATTATATCAAGGATTATGGCAAAATTCAAGAAGCTCAAAACCTCCAACAGGACGAGTAATTCCAGGAGGACTTTCAAGCTCGGTGAAAGAGACCGACGAGTGTTGAAACGCATTGTGATGAAAAATTCCCGGACAACTGCCCCTAAAGTGACTGCAGTGTTAAATCAATATCTCACTAGCCAGGTTTCGACCAAAACTGTTCGCCGTGAGGTCAATAAAGCCGGATATCAGGGTAGAGCCGCCATCAAGAAACCTCTGCTTTCTCATCAAAACATTCAGAAAAGGCTGAACCGGTATAGAGATTACAAGGGCTGGTCGATAGACCAATGGAAGCAAGTAATATTCTCCAAGTCCAGTTTTTCTCTCTTCCCCGCTGCAGGGCAAGTTTATGTGTGGAGGCAGCCCAGGGAAGCTTTTAATCCTGACTGCCTTCTTCCTACAGTGAAGCACGGAGGAAGGTCAGTGATGGTTTGGGAAACCTTATTTTGGAATTCTCTTGGTCCAATCGTTGCCTTGCATGGTAGGATCAACAGCAACGAATGCCTGAATATTTTGGAATATCAAGTCCATCCCATGGTCCAGAGATTATTCCCCGATGGTGAATGTTTTTTTCCAAGATGACAATGCCCCAATACACCCCGCTCATGTGGTTAAGAATTGGTATGAAGAGTATAGGAGTGAGCTACAACACATGGAGTGAACCTCACAATCTCCAGATCTTAATATTATCGAGCATTTGTGGAGCATCTTGGAGGAAGGAGTTAGAAGTCGTTACCCTCCACCGTCATGCCTGAAACAGCTGGAGTAAGTATTGAAATAAAAATGGCTCAAGATGTCTCTCAATAAAGTCAGGAAACTGTATGAATCAATTTCAAGACGCATCGACGCTGTTCAGAAAGCAAAAGGAGGAACAACTCCTATTAAATAAATATTCATTAAATTTAACATGTGTTCCAATTATTTTGTCCAACCCCTGTATATGCTGATAGAGATCATATACAAAACCAACTATAGATACTTAGCTACATTGAATTAAACTGGTAAAATCCTTGATAAATTTGAAAGTTCAAAAGAATTATGATTTATTATATACACTACAGTGTCACTACAAATATTTTCCTGTTTTTAATCGCTAATTAAATAAAACTTTAAAAGGTCCTCTTTCGAATGTTTTTATTTCATTTGTGAAGCTATAATAATGACCTAGTAATAAGCGAGTAAAAATAGGGACAGTTTTTGTGGTCACACTGTATAACACACAAAAAAAATAATGCAACTTAATAACGACGAAATTAATGCTAGGACAATCGAGGACAATTTATAGACAACTGGGACAAATTAATAAACTTTAAGAGACACCGGGGCAGACCCCTCAAACCAGGATAAAGGGTAAATCTATCTTACCCATTCTAAACTCTCCCTTGTTCATCCCTAGTCAACCCCTCAATTATCTTTCTTATACTCCCATTCAGATTTTTATACATTATACCTGCAACACTAAACAAACTTAGCGCACTGTAGTTCTTCATTCACCTTTCTCCTCTTTAGCCTCATACAACGGCACTATTACTGCATCCTTCCACTCCTCAGGCACTCATTCACTTTCAGTCATACATCTTCAGCATTCACAAAATAATTTTTGCCGTCAAAGTGACCAGGGTACTTTCTCCACCCACTCTGTCTAGCATTTTATACACAGAGACAAATACATATAATTATTAATTTTGACTAATTTCTTATTAAAAATATCGAAAAGAAAAATCACTGCATTGGTCATTCATTATTTAAAAATAAACTACCGCGATTTAAGTACGAGGCCTATCTTGGATCGACGTGGGATACATTACAAATTTTATTTGTGCTCATCTTGGCATTAGTAAAAGAACACAAGTCCCTTATTTTACCTTTAATGGCTAGACCTCATTTGACCAGTGGTTAAGACCAGCATGTTTTTATTGAGATTTTACCGGCCTAAGTTAAACTAACCACGAGGGTCACCAGAGGGACATGGTATGAAAATAATACAAATATTTTGGAAACCTTATATTTTCTCTGGCAAAAGTTATGTAGATCTTGTGATATGAATGCAGAGGTTATAAACTTTTGGGACGGTACTGTAGCCACAATCAGTAATCTGTGTATCATCATTGTCAATAAACCTATAGGCCATAACAAAATTCCGAGAACTAACATCTTATTGTGAACGAATCTAGAATCTAGGTATAATTAAATATAGTTGGTGATATCAAATAAAACAGACGTAGGCTCAAGAAAAAAACTATGCAGGCTCATTTCACAATTATGAATCAACTAAAACCGGTATTCAAGTAACGGTCACTACCAAGCTCTAAGATTAAGCTCGATAAATATTTTAAGTCAGTATCGAGGTTTCAAATGAGAAGGAAGACGGAGTTTAGGAGTTTACGGAGTTTTTTCATAAAATAATGTATCATTTTTTACATAAGAGACTGATGAACGAAGACAGTCAGTTCCGAAAACTGTCTCCTAAATAAAAAGCAAATGTTTTTAATAAAAAAACTTCGTAAACAGTGTTTACCTTCTCATTAACTAAGCCCTGTGTAGAGAGAATCTAGTCCCATAAATTTTAGGTTATTTTAGTCTTGCTCCCAACCACCAAACAGATAAATCACACATACTGCTACTGCATAGGGGCATCCTCCATGCAGGTTATTATCCTCTTACCATAATTTTTAAATTATTCACTCACAACATTCCGCGACTACAATCTCCAATTATCACCCCCAAAAATATTTACCAAGAAGCCATCTCGATAATGGTACAATAATCTTAAAATGACAACAGCCACCACAGCACAACATAAATACATTAGAACAATGGTCTACACAAAATCGAATGACTCTGCCCTCAAATCCTCGTTAATTATTTAAATAACAATGAATGTACAGTGAAAAACTACATATCATTGACCATTACGACTAATAACGTTTATTCAGTCCTCCCTCTCCAGGATACCCCGATTGGTATTGAGAGTCAAAGTGACAAGGGTACTCTAATCAACTATGAATAGGTTCTTATTTAAAATTACCATAAACGTTATCGCTGCATCGGTCTCCCATTAACTATAAAAATTAGGTTGCAAACAAAGTTCGCGCACAACCTTTTTTTAAAAGTTTATTTGAAAGTGCACAGTGACCTAGAGCCTAAGTAGACTAGGTCAATATGCACTTTCAATCGGGGCCCAGAAAAGCATTGGCCACTTCTCAATAATTTGTTGGACACCCAATATGATTTCTAAAGTCTATCTACGTTCAATTATATTGTCCATAACTGAAACAGTTGGTAGATGCAATTGCGCAGAAACGACCAGAATTGACTGATGTCATGTTTCTTCATGACAACGCCCAACCACACGTTGCAAATCATACCCGTGAAAAACTGCTGGAGCTGGGTTGGGAAGTTGTCCCTCACCCACCATACTCATCAGGCCCGGCACCAACAGACTACCATCTATTCTGGGTAGTACAAAGCTTCCTGAGTGGCAAAAAGTTCGCAAATGATGACGAAATGAAAACTGCAGTTGGAGACTTCTTTGAGAGCAAACCAATTGAATTTTTCAACAAAGGCATCCATGGTCTATCCCGTCGTTGGAAGCAGGTGCTCGAAAATAACGGTGATTACATTGTTCATTGATACGTTTCTGTTGCTGTATCGTTTCGCTGTAAACCATTGTCATTAAAAGTGGTGTAAGAACTTTGTTTCCAATTGCTCATGATGTATATCCGAGGCTTACCTTGGATCGATGCGGCGGACATTACATACTCGTATTTGTGCACATCTTTGCAGAGAGAACGGACGAGAGACCTACACGGGTACGGGTAAGCACGGGGCCCGTGTCCGGCCCGGCCCGCGGGTGGGTAGGGGCGGGCCGAATAATGTTTATAAAAGTTAGTGGGCGGGTGTGGGCGGGCCGAATCATGTTTAGAAAAGAGAGCCGCCGTGAAATCAGCCGCGCTTTCGCGCAAGCTCGCCTGATTGGTCGGAGGTGCAAGCACCAGCCACTGGCTAATCAGCGTCTGCCCCACTCTCTCCACAAGGTCATGCAAGAGGGTGAGGCAGCGAGGCAAGGGCACTTAAAGGGTACGGGTTCATTACGTCAGTATTATCAACGCGAAGTTGCTGCTGAAAGGACTAGGTTAGGAATGGAGGATTGAAAATTGGCAACTAATAATTTTTTTTACCAAATAAAATTTAGGTATGTATAGGCTACATAATTATAATGAAAAATCACAGCAAAAAATCATTTATATTTTATTTACTACATAAAATTTTGAAACTTTGTTTGAACAATGAAAGAATTTTTTTTAACATAAGTATTTGATGAAACAAACTGCAAATTTTTTCAGCTATGCTACTATCATGCTTGGCTCGCTTGCCTCTGGCAGTCTGGCCTATCCCTTTGTAAAGTAATGCTTCCTGTCGAATTTGTTTGTGATGGTCTGACCATTTCTGTGTAATTAGTGCATACTGTGCGACAAATACTTGTCAATTCCCTTAATTGCTTATTATTTGTTATACATTTTACTAAATTAAAATTGCCCCTAAAATGCAACATCCTAGCAGTGATTAAGTCAAAACTCAGTTCGGGTGAATTAATTCTACAACCAGTTTCAAACAGAAAAAGCAAAGTATGGGATAATTTTGACTTAGTTATTGATAACAACAGTAAAAAGGAACAAGGATTTGTTCATTATGAAAAGTGCAAAAGAAATCTGACATATAGTGGTTCTAAATGAGGCACTTCCTATCTCTCACGTCACAAATGTGGCACAAGTACTTCACAATCACAAAGCATAGCTTCATTTTTACAAAAGAAAGTACAAGTGACAATGAAGACCAAACAAGAAATGTTAGATGCATGTGTCAACCTTTCTGCTAAAGACCTAAGACCATCTGCAACTTTAAAAGGCGCAGGCTTCCTAAATCTTGCACGAAAGCTTATTGCAGTTGGCGCATCATATGGTAATATGGACGTAAATGAGGTTATTCCCCATCCTATCACTATTTCTAAGCATGTAGCTGGAACTGCAGTAACTGTACATCAACAGATTTATCCAAATATCATAGAAGTTATGAGGTAGAAGCAAGATGGAATTCGAGGCTTGCAATGCTAGAGTCGATTCTAGATCAATATAGTGACATCGAGAATTTGATGGAAGAAAGAAATTGAACCACTTATCATTTCAAATGGCAGTCTTGAAGAGTTAATAGGTTTTTTGAAGCCATTTAAAGAAGCCAGTGATGCGCTAGAACGTGAAAAATCTCCAACTCGACAGCTAGTATTGCTTTATCACTTAAAACTTCTGAAACATTTGAACGTTCCTGAAAATGACGCAATAAATATAAAAGCCTTGAAAGAACGTGCAAAAGAATTTCCTCATGCTAAATATAAAGTGTTGCCTATTCCTAAAATTTCTCTATTTCTATGACCTAAATTTCGTCAGCTTAGAATGATAACGGACATTGAAAGTGCAGAAGTGGTAACAAGTATTTGTGAGAAAATTCCTGTTGACTTTAGGGACAAGGAGAAAGTAACTGATGAGCCTGAAAGAGTCTGAAAGAGTCTGAAAGAGTCTTTTGATCTCTGAAAAGAGTTAAGACTTCAGAATTTAATGAATGGGAAGACAGGGAATGCCATAACGAGGAGTCCCAAAGTTCAATTTCTTGTAAAGAACTTGATCAGTACATGAGATACAAAAGTGATGAGGCAGAGGAAAAGGATGTTCTTCAGTTTGGGAAAAATCACGCATCCATGTTCCCACTGCTTGCTACACTGGCTAGAAAATACTTAAATATTCCTGCGAATGGAACTTTAGTACTGCGGGAATTACACTTGTACTGAGGATAACTAATTTACAGGAAGAAAATGTGGATGATCTTTTGTTTCTGCATTGCAATTTGGAATTTTAAAACATCCGTCAATTCATTTAGTACAAAATTAATTAATTTTACTATCTATTTAATTTTTATAGGTATATTTTTGAAAGAAGTAGATCGGTAATTATCAACCAAAAAAATTACCTGGTCATGCAAAGTATGTTTAGGATCCAAAACAAAATAAATAAATTTACGGGCCGGGTACGGACGTCAGGAGCAGTCCACCCCTTGATCGGATACGCTGATACGTACTCAGTCAATCACAACTCTATTATTTTCCTTCCCGCCATCCCATTACAAGAGATCCACTCTCTCCTCTGTTCCGAAATCCTGCCGCCAGAGTAATAGTGTCGCCTAATGGGGTAATCATATCCGTGTACACCTGACGTGAAAATGTTAACCCCCATTACTAACTCCAGGGGTCACAAAAGGTCCCACCAACTGGTTTGTATAAAATACACACAAGACGTCCCGGAAACAACAGCCCTCCCTCCGCCAACAACAACCAGTTCCTGAGGAACTTCGGACTCCTCAGTGATTGTCACTCGGATCTATATATGCATTTCATTATCCCCTCGTTGGATCTATTCCACCATGTGAAGGACGAAGGACGCTACCTACCTACCTCAAGCGCATGGTAGCCACCGTGAAGGCATCCCGAATGTGATTCCATCCGGTGACTAATCAGGCCCGATGTCGTTTTACTTCATTGTAATCGGAAGCGATGTTTCCACTCGGCTATGTTGTAGCCGATTTTTTAAAGAAAGAGCTTAAGATGAAAATAGCGTGTGTAGTATTTACAGGTCTGAGTCAAACAAGAATGTGCATTTGAACAAAATTTTATTCGCCAAAATATGGCGAGAGATTATGTAAGTTGTTTTTTTTTAAGCAAAATACAACCCTATATAAGTAAGCTGTCAATCATATCTTTAAAAGATGCTAATTAAGATATGATTGGCTGACAGAATATAACGTACGTCATCAACTCGCGCGCATTTCAAACGAATACAGACAAAAGGAGACATTCGAGCTATTTATTAAAGCTTGAGATTTGGAGGGTGAGATAATTATGTGCTTATATAGAATTTCTTAATTCATTATAAGAGTGAACATAGTGAGCGTTCTTTAGACTTAAATGGGCGAGACCAATAACCAAAATGAAGAAAGGTTCAAGAGAAGTTTGATGTCGAATATAAACTTTCATTATCTTCTAAACGCACACAATTCCCAGGATTCAATCTTCGCACCAAATAATCACATGAAACCATAAATTTTACAGTAACTGACATTAACCAGCGCAGTGTATTTTACTGTAAATATTAACAGTAAAGTAGTGCCACTTTACAGTAGGTGTGCCTAAGATGCATTTCGACGTATTTTTAAAAATAATGAGCCTTATATAAGGGTAGGTTCCTTTAATTAAATATAAGAGGAATACACAGAAATTATAAAAATAAAACTGCACTGCCAATGGCCCAAATTTATAATTCTGACAATTGTAATCGCTACTGCGATTTTGTGAAATATCATACTGGTTCGATATATATATATATATATATATATATATATATATATATATATATGAGTGTATTATATATAAGAAGGCACGAATGAGGGCACATATGGGTAATGAATTTATGCATGTAGTCATATTTTTTGTCATGTATTTATTTTGATACACGCATAGTAGCATTTTAGGCCAATAAATGGGCAGGATATATGCAATGTATATAGTAGTCAAACTTAAAGAATGTATACGTGTTGATCTATTTACGTTCTTGGATGTAGACTTGTGTACGTGTGTGTTGGTATGTGTTTTTGTGCGGTGGAAAGGGAAATAAAAAAGGAAACGAAGCGCTCTGCCCAACTCTAACATCGAGAACTATAAAGTGCTAAGAAGTGCCAGACTTTTACGTAAGTCATAATTTTAGAGGCCCAATAAAACAGAGGAGATATAGAGCGGATAGAGATTCGATTCCTCTCTTCTTTTAGGACTATTCTTTTCCGCTGAGTTTTGTGTATAGAGTTTTTGACAAAACACTTCTCAATTTCGGCACATTTCAACAATCCTGCAAGTCTAAGTGAGATACTTCAGATTTTGTATTCTTTTATGTTTTTTTAAGCTCTTCGGTACTTGTTCTTTGAAGTTTGAAGTGTGTCCTCGAGAGCTCATGAGATTTAAATTAAGATCTTTTAATTAAAAAAAAGAACAACAACTGAGTCATTTCTGCCAGTTTTTAAAAGATCGTAAAGTTCTTGATCAATTGATGACAGCAAGGGGTCACTGTTGCTTTGGCGTAACAAGGCGGAAAGGTGATACACGCGATTGTTGGGACCGTGGGAGGGGGAGGGGGGGCTCTCGTGTTTCGAGACGAATTTGCCAATTTACCCAAATCGGCAAAGATCAAGGGAAATGACAGCCAATTAAAAAACTCAATGGAAGTGATTGAAGTATTCGCCTTAGGATAGTTATATAAAGGCAAAGAAACAACCACAACGTATAATCTTAACCTCGCCCAGTATATGGATCTTGCGAATGGGGATACGAGTCTTATGGGGATTTAATGCAAATTTATCACGAAGAGGATTGGTAAAATATGGACTTAGAAGACAAACACTCAAGAAATCGGGCAAATACTTATCAGTTCTTGGGCGTTTTGCAAGAATTTGTTCAGAGAGGACCTATGAGCCCTTGAGAATGATCTGTTGTGTAGTGACTAAAGCGCCGGGTAGGAAGAAGAGCCAGGAAGATCCAGAAGAAAGGCAAGAAATCAGCATGAAGGTGATGAGGGGACGCGGATCATTGACTCTTCGTGAGCACTCACAGGCGAGTTTCAACTCAACAGTCCTTGAGACACGGATGAACCAGTTTTAAGGCGGACGCTTTTTCCCACTCGTCAGAAGCGGCAAATTATTGGCATTTTTCATCATTTTCACTATTCTTTTATTTTCATATTCATTCGGAAAGGGAGAGAAAATTCGATTATAAGCTTTCTAAACCTATATAGACACAACCGTGGTGGTGGTAAGCCAAACTACTACTATTACTACTACCGATACCATTACTACCATTAACACTAAAAGGAAGAAATTCAGAACCTGAAATATATTAAGATCTACTTCAACTATGAGACACATCTGGGATAAACTAGAAGGCTTAACTAACTTCACTAAAAGAGTAAGCGATAAACCATACTATTACTATTACTTCTAAAAAGAGCTACAAAACTACAAACTAGGAAAGACGCAAGTCACTTCAAGGCGATCCGTAACAGGAGAGAAGAACTGCAGGATGGATCTATGAGAGAAGAAAAAAATTATGTCATTATAAACATCGTATAATATAAAGATTGTGTGGAGGAATCCCCTTTGAACTTCTATTATTTCCCCACCTTCTAAGAGAGTATTTCTGGAGAGAAAACGAGCCGTTACTCCCCCCCCCCTCCTTTCCGACCTCTTCCTTGTTTGACCCGCCGCCAGGTCCCGTGAAATTCTCACCAAAGCTTCCTCCCGGTCGTCACAACCTCCCCCCCCCCTCGGGTAGGGAGACTGATTTGTAGCCTCGCCGTAAACCGCGCATTTATGGCCCCGCTACTGTCACCGGTCTGGCTACTGATCCCAGCCGTTGACACTTCCTCGTAAGGAGGCACTCGGTTCATCGCACCCGATAGTGAAGGTTAAGATGGGCTCAATCCCTCTCTCTGTTTTGAATAACTCCGGGTATATATGCCCCCGCTCCAGGCTGGTGGACGGATTTGATTAAACGAGACTTCCCCGAAAGGGAAAGTGTGAGTGACAGTCGCAAGCCACGGAAGAGCTGGATATAACCCCCCGTGTCTTCGGGTTGAGGAGTAGAGTCTCGTGAGGCAACGTCAGTCATTCTCATCCGCCTTCGGATCAAGGATTGGAGAAGCCGTCCTCCGAAGTTCTTCTGGTGACCTCTTACCACAAGAAGCCCATTAGCTTGCTCAAGCCGAGTGTGGAGAAGTCATCTCCCCCCGCCCCCTTCGAAGTTTGTTCGGTGACCCCCTGAGGACAGGAGGCCTGTATCTCGCAAACGCGAGTTCGATAAGAGTAGCCCCTGGCACCCGCTGTGGGTTCCGTGGCTACCCCTATGTGAGTAATCAAGGTCACCAAGACACCCTATTTGTCCCACCTTACCCTCCAGTTCAAAAGAAGTAAATCATTCATTACCCCCAATCTCCCATAATAACCATTCCCTAATTACGGTTAATCTAATTAGTATTATGAACTTTAGTCCGTCTCATTTTATGTACCATTTACATATACATATATATATATATATATATATATATATATATATATATATATATATATTGTGTCCCCTTTTAGTCGTGTGTATTAAAAGTCTATTTTTGTCATTGTGTTTGTTATATTCGTTGGTTCCGCAGCTGCTGCTATCTATTAAATCGCACTCTTAGAAACAATAACAGTTGTCGCCTTGCTTGGCCTACCTTAGTGCCTGTGTACGCATATTCATGTACACTTGGCCATACCTCGACAAATTGAATATAAACCTATCTATTACAGAAGTTATGTCGATGATACATTTTTATTAATGAAATCACGACAACAGGTGGAGCAATTCCTTAAATACTTGAACTCTAGACATAAAAATATATATTATACAATGGAGATCGAGGAAAATAGTAGACTTCCATTTTTGAATAGAGATATTAAACATTCAAGAACAAAGTTTGAAAATTCAAACTTTGTAAATATTGGATCCTATTTCAGCTATAAAGACCGAATTCCATTCCCTTGCCGCTCCTCTTTAATTTATAAATATAGTTGTGAATCTTGCGATTCATCTTATATTGGTACGACCATTAGGTCAATTCATTGTCACGTCGAGCAGCATTGGGGGAGGTCGACCCGCACGGGGCTTATTCTAAACAAACCAGAGCCCTCGCCCATACGAGATCACATCAAAGTATGCCAGTCTAAAATTAATATGGATAATTTTAAAATACTTAGTAATAGGCCCCATCCCAACGAACTACGGATATTAGAATCACTTTACATATCCTAAAAGTTAAACCTAATTTAAATATAAATCAAACTGCATCCAATCTTTATAGTGTATCAGGAATTATTGAAATATTTATTCTTGTATTAAGCAGCTTATCCTAAATTGCACTCTTCAATTTTAGTATTTTATGAAAACTAGAAATTTGAACCCTTTACTATCTTAGTTTCCTAGTGCCAATGATGAGGCTAGGACCTCGGAACGTTTAAACCCAGACAAATACAGATGCTTTTATCGATAGCGTGCTTGGTTTTTACATATATATATATATATATATATATATATATATATATATATATAGAGAGAGATAGAGAGAGAGAGAGAGAGAGAGAGAGAGAGTCTCGCCATTCCACTAGATTAGGTTAGGAACTATTCGGACATGCTTATCTATGTGTGTATGAATGATCCACGCCGATTCTTCTCGCAGGTCGCAGGTCATCATCTTGCTAGTGGCGAAGAATGAATTTACTGATTATAGGAAAGTTCGAAGAAAGGAATATGAAAAACAGTTATACATATGCTTTCTCGTTGGCATCATATTTGTTCCTTGCAACGAGCACCAGTTGATCTTTGATACTCGTTAATGACAAATGTTTTCTTATATGTTTATGTGAACTCAACTATTTGTTCTTGAAAAACATTCTTTCAATCGATTTTAAAGTAGTTTTCTGAAGTAATTTCATCGCCCTTTTGAAAGAAAGAATTCCAGTTGGCAGTTGATTTATAAGTGAGGAAGAAAAAGAAATACTAATGAAAATGAATGAGTTGCAAAATCTAATATTTCATGAGAAAATCTAAAGCAGAAAGCTCATTAAAAAACTTTATAAATAGTTCGTGCAGTGACTTAAATCCCTACATACGAACCTGAAAAAACGAGGTACATATAGTTAGATTACCCATAATTAAATAATAAACCGGATCTGTCTTTAGGCATTCAGGACAACTAACTTTTGCATCCCTTGTCTATCAAGGGGCTAAGTACTACGAGTGTTATTCAATATGTCACATATATATGAAATACGGGGTCAATAAACGTCAAAAATTGCTAGGAATGATAATAAAACAGAGCTAGGGATATTAGGGACAGAATTACAACCTCAAGAAAAAATATTTCTAAAACTAGGATGAATCATTGTAATGGTATGAGGTTGCAGTAACTTTATTATGATGGTCACTTTGATGCAGTTTCTTTCCCTCTTTGTACTCTTGATTTGTATTCCTTCATGTTTTGTTGGGTTGTTTATTTATGACTCAGTCCTACCGGATTATTTTCCTAATGTTTCATATTGTTTCGTTTTTTTAACGTCCTGAAAATCTCACAACTATTACGCACAACTCTTTTCCTCTGTTTCATCAACAAATCAAGCGCCAGACTTCTTTCGCAACAGTAATATCAACCTTCTTTAATTTCTTTGTGGAAACTAAAATAAGTCTTTCTAAATACTCCCAGTAGATCAAAGATTCTATTAGCTAATTCTTGATTTTTTTAATCATATAATTCTCTCTATTAGACTTTTGTAAACGTAACAAGACGTTGCTTTGCCGCTTCTCCTTACAGGAAGACTTGCGCTTTCTTATGCTTATCTTCGGTCTGTAGCTTACCGCCAATCCGGCTATGGCAACGGGCTTTTGGTCTAAAGAATAATTTTAAAGGTTTCCAGTACATATCTTGTAATTATTTACGCTTGATATATGTTTTTTTCATATCCATGCTTATTTTCTAGACCTAAAGCAAGCAAAATCTTTTATTATTATAGGCTTCAAGATTTAATATTTTCTCTCCTCTATCGAATATCAAAGCGTTGTTTCCTTGTGAGTATTTCTTTAAAATTATACTTTTTTTAATATTGGTGAAAAATTATCCAGAATATTTTTGTAAACGACTGAATTCATTAAAGAAAATATTAAACAAAAGAGGACCGGTTTCGCCACTGGAGGAGCTTGCGCTTCGCAGGTTCTTAGTCACACCTTCGGTCTGTGGCCGAAGTCTTATCCGGCGTTGGCAACGGCCTATTGGTCTAACCATTTTTAAGTTTCCAGTACATATCTCCTAAAATATTCACTCTTAGTCTATTTATTTTTTAAAATGGATGATTATTTTCTAGGCCTAAAAGCAAAAAAATTTTATCGGAAATCTTTTTTAATGCAGAAAAACAATCATCAGGATTCTTACCTAGGTCAAACCGAACAAAGAGAAAAAAAAGCTATTATTATTGTACCGCTTAAATTTGAATAGGTTCAATGAACTTCATTAATTATAATTCTTATGGTTTTAAAAAATAAAAAAAACTTCTGGAATCATATTTATTTATTGTGATTATCACCATTTTGTTTTTTCAAACTCTAAAGCAGTGGTCGGGGAACAGGGGTAAATTACCCCAAATAGGGTAATTTAGAAAAATTGGGGGGTAATGGATATGCTATGGATGTGGATGTGCTAAGTGAGGAAAACGAATATGACAGTTGGAGAAAAATAATGCATGAAGGAGCCTTTCTTCTATTTTTTGGTAAAATCTGGCTACATTTCTCCTAATTAAGTGGCATTTTGCCATGTTTTGAAGATGCCTCTTTCAGAGTAGTTGATGAATTAGTAGAGCTGATCAAGTGATATAATAATTATTTACATAAGGTGAGTTATGATATAATCTATAATATTTACGTTTCTGTATAGACTTTTGTGATTAAAATTCAACAAAAGTTAAATATATAAATATAAGATTAGTTTAGACTTTAGGATATCTTAGTTTATTTGTAGGGGCTTAATTGTCCCATCAGCTGTTTAGTTGCCATTTCTCACTTTTTAGGGGTAACTATTATATTTTTCATTTATTTTTATTTTAATGAATTATTTTATATTAAAAGTAAGTTTTTTAACGAGTTTAACTCTATTTAAGAAGATTTCATGCAGCCCCTACAGATGTAATGCTCACTCTTTTTAAGTCTTATTGTTTGAATTTTTATGGTTGTGAGTTGTGGTTTGATTTTATGTTATGTTATTTTAAAGTTTTAATTTAAACTCTTAAATTCGTCACTAAATAAATTTTTATTTTTCAAAAATAGAAGTCAAAAGACCTTAAAAAAGTGATAGATTTGTCTTTCATTTTCAGATGGCATCAGCAAGGAAAAGGACATATCAGGCAGAGTTCCTTAATTATGGCTTCACAGAAATAGAGGACAAAGGACAAATGAAACCTCAATGTGTCGTCTGTATGAAAGTACTGACTGCCTAGTCTTTCAAAAAGAATCAACTGAAGAAACACTTAGACAAGGTTCATTCACATCTGTCTTGCAAACCTCGGGAATACTTTGAGAATCTGGAAAAAAACAGTCAAAAGACAGAGATTGGAAAATAACAAGACTGCAACGTTTAGTCAACGTTCATCAGCAATAGCTAGTTTTGAAGTGGCATAGTTGGTTTCTCAAAACAACAAACCACATACTATTTGTGAAGACTTAATCAAACCAGCGGCTATGAAAATGGCAGAAATAATGTGTGGGCAGAAAGTAGCTAAACAACTGAATACAGTGCCTTTGTCTGCAAGAGTTATTAAAGAAAGAATTTCCATCTTGGCAGAAAATGTGAGAGAACAAGTGATTTCTTCAGTAAAAAAGAGTAAAGAGTTTGCCATTCAACTTGATGAGACTACAGATGTCAGTAGCAATTCGCAGCTGATGGTATACGTTCGATACAGGTGTTCTGATGAAATTGAAGAAGAAATGTTGCTATGTTCTCCTCTTGAGTTGAGAACTTGTGGTATTGATGTGTTCAATAAGGTTCATGCATACTTCAAAAAACAAACTGCTGATTTAAAGTGGGAAGATTACATTGCAGTATCAGTTGATGTAGCTCCTGCCATGCTTGGTCACGTCACTGGTTTTGTGGCTTTAGCCAAACAACAGAATCCCTATATTCAGGTCATCCACGCATTAGTTGTGAAGGATTTGGAACCAGAAGTGGAAGCTGTGTTAAATGATGTAATTAAGATTGTCAATATTGTAAAAGGGCATGCACTAAACACGAGGATGTTTCGTGATTTATGTGAGGATGGAGAGGCTGAATATTCAACCCTTCTTTTCCATACGGAAGCGAGGTGGCTTCCACGTGGAAATGTCCTGAATAAAGTGTGGGCTCTTAAAACCGAACTTGAAATATTTCTGACTGATCAAAAACACACACTTGCAGAGAAGTTCAGAAAATGAACCTGGCTAGCTCTTCTTGCATACTTAGCTGACAAATATGGGCATGCAAATGCGTTGAACAAGGAATTGCAAGGAAAGAAAATCAATCTCATCTTAGCAAGGGAAAAAATTTCAGCATTTGTACCAAAGCTTCTGTATTGGAACCAAAAAGTAAATGCCAATAAGATTTCTGTCTTTCCACACCTGGCAGATTTTTTGGAAGAATGTGAAGACTGCAGTCTTAGTGAAATGAAGGAATCAGTCACAAGGCACCTGACCAAACTTAGGAATAGGTTCTGTGACTACTTTCTAGAGTTTGATTCACATACTGTCAGCTGGGTTGTAAATCCATTCAAATGTGAACTGGCTGATTTGCCTGAAGAGCCTGAAGGATTGTCAGAAGAGCTTATTGAACTGCGTTCTAACAGTGAAACAAGCATAGAATTTTAGACCAAGGATGACCTCTCAAGATTTTGAATGTCAAAAGCTGCAAAAGCTTATAAAACGGCACATTTGGAAGCAACTAAAATGCTGCTACCTTTTGCGAACAAGGTTTTTCTACCCTTGTAAATCTAAATGTAAAATACAGAAACCGGTTGGATGCTGAAGACAGCATCAAACTAGCAGTGACATCAAAAATCCCTGATATTGAAATTGTTGTATCAAAGATGAAACAGTATCATTTTTCCAAAGCCTGAAGAAGCTGATATATTCAAGTTTTCAATTTTTTTTTTCATTAGTTTTATTTGTGTACCATTCTCATGCCAGAAAGGGTAAACATTTTTTCCCCATGATAGTGGATTCAATAACATTTTCCTATTTTGTTTGTTTTTACGAATTTTAAATACATGATAGTGACATAGTCAATAATTTTACTAGTGTGCCATATAATGCTAAAAAGGGACTGTTTTATTTCTGTTTATAAATATATAATTTCCTACAATTTTTTCTTGTGTGCTATTTCCAAGCCTAAAAGACGGAGCTTTATTTCCTAATGATAGTTGAAATAAAAAATTAAACATTATCCCAATATAAATTTTTTCGTGTCTTTATTATCCATGATTTTTATAAGTAAATTGGTTTTTCCCCCAGAGTACTTCAAAGTCAGGGGTAAATTCATTTTACTACAAATTCTTTTGGGGTAACACCCAAAAAGGTTACCCAACCCCTGCTCTAAAGGTACTCGTTAAAATGAGTTGAATAAAAACTTAAAATATACCAAGTTCATAACCGAATTAAGAGAAAAATAATTATCTATTATAATTCAAACCATCTAAAAAGTCCTGTTTTTAAAATATAGTTGTATGGATAAACCGATTTTGCTTGTTAAAAATCATTTGAGGGAGAGATTAAAATTATTCCCATTGTTTTAAAATTTCTTAAAAATTCTTGCCTTAATTTGAACAATTTATGAAAATATATGAGTCTCTTTCCCTTCTAATCCCTTTCTTTTTTTTAAAAATTAGAACATCACATAATGATTTATAATTTCAAAAAGTTTCATTATGTTAAAAAATCGAAAAACCGCAACTACAACAAATGGTACTTAAATTATAATGTAAAGGAGCTGGCTAAAGATTAAAATCGAAAATCTATTTTACAAAGAACTTCGATAAAACCTTCGAATATACGGAAAAAAACACAAAATAACAGCTATGCCTTAATTTTAATAATTTTCTCGTTTTTTTAACTCCAAAATTTGTAATTCTTTTTTTTTAAAAATTCCTAAAACATTCAATGATCATATTTATTTTTTAGGAACTTCAACATTTGTAATTATTTTGTTTTAAAAAATCCCAAGTTATAATATATTCTTATCGATAAACTAATGTCAAAACTTTCGGCCGTGACTATATCCATCTCAACAAATTTGTAACACCTCAAACTAAAAATTAAAACTGCTAAGATAATGGGTAAAAAGGATTTATTGGCCGTTCTCTTGCGACTTGCATAATTGCCAAGTCACTTTTTTGAAGCCAAATTACGATAAATCTAATTGTTTGTAAGTTTGGCACGTTGCGGTTTTAAATAGGGGAAAAATTCTCTTTTATAGTTTTAAGTCAAGAAAGTGATTTTAAGGGCCATTTTGCTTGAAGAAATTGATCTGGTTACATTGCGTTTAGTACGTAGATGAGTAGCGCCGTGGTAGAGAAGATCCCTCAATGGGATAATGAAACGCACATAAAGAACAGAATGACGATTACTGGTAAACCCAAAGTCACCAGAAGCAGGTTCTTGTTAAAGGGGGGAGGGTGCATATTGTGCGTTTTTAACACAACCAACGATGGTAGAACCCGTTATGATCCTATGAGCGGTGTGGCACCCGTTCAGCGTCAGTGATATGTGGATGAGTGCCTACCCTAAGGGACACTAGTATTCCGTCGGCAGAGATCCGGTACAGAGGAGAGAGTGGGTGTTGTGATGTGAAGACTGGAAGAGATATATAGCGGTGTTATGATTAGCTACATTTTATTATGATTCAAGGCAGGAAATCCTATGAGTGACCATGGCATGTGGATTACTTAAAAAGAAATAAAATTATCGTTATTCAACGATTGCATGTTCAATAAATAGAGGGATAGACAAGAATAAAAAGGAAAGATAAATAGAAATAAATCTGAAAAGTCCATAAAAACAATAAAAAATGAAATTAAAACCTATGTTGAAAAATATTATGACTGTTTTTGATTACGTTATTATTTTAACCTTGTCCCTGGTTATATCTCGTATTTTCTCATTGTAAATATGTAAAATATCTTTTCATGTCGGTACTCTGCTAATTCCCCCAATTTACTACGATTATCTAATGATTAAACTGCGGTGGTTTGATCTTAAATGAATGTACATCGTCACATGGCCACCCACACATTCAAAATAAGCAGGAAAAAATATTGAAAAAACTTATTTTCGTCTTACAAGAGATAAATTAGTGGTATCAATGTGATTGAAAAGAAGCAATAAAGGCAAGGTTCGTCGTTATTGCAGGGAATGGTGATATTGAAACGAAATATTTTTATTTGCAATTTTTCACATTTTTAGTTGGCCATTTTGTCTCAAATGCTAACAAGGTTGAAAACACTTATAACAGTTAATGTGTCCAGATTCCACGAAACTGTCATAATGGATATTATTAAATTTGAAATGATGTTATTTTTATGGGATTTGAGATAAAAAAATATGGAACCGGTTTTAACAACGATCTGCTGCACTCTTTCGAGAGGTTTAGTAGCGTGCGAGTCAGGTCGCGAGCGACTCTACATCTCACTATGTCAGTTGGGCTCCGTTTTGCTTTTTTGTTTTGCTTTTTTAATAACATCCTAATATTCGACCGATTCTAACGAAATTCAAACTCTTATGTTGTTTAACATTCTCTTTCGAATGATATAATTGACAAAGTCCTCTCAAGGTTAGCCCAGACATAATGACTATTCGACCGATTCTAACGAAATTCAAAACCATTATGTTATTTTATATTCTCTTTCGAATGATATAATTGCCAAAGTCCAATCAAGGTTATCCCAGGAATTATTTTGTTTTGGCAATAACATCATAGTTATCGGCGATACTCTGCTAGACTAGACTAGGCTATAATATGCTATACTCTGCTAGTCAAGGCTAGAATAGGCTATGCTATGCTAGGATATTATAGGCTGAGCTATACTATGTTAAGCTATGCTAAGATATAATCTACAAAGATAAAATATACTATGCTAAATTAGGCTATAATATGCTATGATAGGATAGCCTATAGTACATATGTTAGGATAGACAATAATAAGCTATACTTGACTAAGGTATAATAGTATAGTATAGGCTATAAATGTCTAGGATAGTTAATGCTAGGCTAGATTATGCTATGCTAGGCTAGGCTAAGCTATACTAGGCTAGGCAGAACATGAAAGGCTATATGGTATGCTAGGTTAGGCTATGATATGCTAGGCTATGCTACACTATGCTAGTCTTCTTTATACTAGGCTAGGATAAGCGAGGCTTTGCTAGGGTAGGGTAGGCTATGTTATGCATGATATGCAACCCTAGGCTAAGATCTAATAGTCTAGGCTAAGCAACACTATGATATACTATACTAACTAGGTTAGGGTAGGGTAGGGTAAGGTAGGCTATGCTAGTCTAGGCTAGAATATGCTAACTATGCTAGGATAGCATAGAATATACTAGGCTAGGCTCCAGTGAACTATGGTAAGCAAGGCTATACTAGACTAGGGTAAGCTAAGCTAGGCTAGACTAAGTTTTAATATACAATTGTAGGCTGCGCTAAGATAGGATAGGTTATAATCTGCTAGGCAGGCTAGGCTAGAATACACTGTGATAGGCTCAGGTATACTATACTAAGCCACGTTATTCTAATATATACTATGCTAGGCTATATATGCAAGTCTATACTAGACTACTCTAGTGTATACTATGCCATTCTCGGCCATTCTAGGCTATGAAAAACTAGGCTGGGCTACACAAGGGTATGCTATGCTATGCAAGGCTATCGTGGACTATACTACGCTAGACTAGGCTAGATTATAGTGTACTATGCTAAGCTAGCATAGGCTAGGGTAGGCTAAGCTAGACTATGGTTGGGTGTGCTATGCCAAGATATATCATGATAGAATAGGATAGGATATACTATGCTAAGCTAGTCTATACTATGCTAGACTAGTTTATACTAGGCTAGGCTAGGTTATACTATGCTTATACTATACTATATTAAGCTAGATTAGGGTAAGGTAGCCTATAATATGCTAGGCTTTGCAAGGCTAGGATAACTTAAGCTATACGAGGATAGGCTAAGCAATACTATGTTAAACCATTCTAAACTATACTATGTTAGTCTATGCTATACTACACTATATTATTCTAGGCTAGGCTATACTATGATAAGCTATATTATGCTAGGCTGTACTAGGCTATGTTAGGCTAGTTTTTGTTATGCTAGGCTTTACTATGGTTTCTAGGCTAAGATAGGCCACGCTATACATTCTATGCTAAGCTAGATTAGTCTAGGCTAAGTCATACTATGCCAGGCTAAACTATACTATGTAAGGCTGGGCTATACTATGCTAGCTAGGTAGATTATGGTATGGTAAGTTCTACTATTATGGGGAATCATAGGCTAAACTTGGTTATACTAAGCTAGGCTAAGCCATACTATGATAGGATATGCTATGACATAATTTACTCTGTTATACTATGCTATACTATACTATGCTATGATATACTAGGCTAGGCTAGGTAGGATTTACTATGTTAGGCAATCTAGGCTAGTCTATACTATGCTAGGATATATTATGTTAGTTGTGGTAATACTATGGTAGGCTATCCTACGGTAATGTAGGTTTTACCATGCTACTATTCGAGACTATACTAGGCTATGCTATAAAAAGTTATACTATTCTAGACAATACTAGGCTATACTAGACTAGGAGATACTATACTAAATATACTATATTATATTATACTTTACTATACTATGTTTTCTATGCTATGCTATAATATACTATACCATGTTATACTATGCTATAATATAATAAGCACCACTATGCCTAAATATACTGTTATACTATGCTATACTATTCTAGACTATACAATTAGGGTGTGACCCTAATTCCTTTCCAATTCCATAAATGAGGCGTGACGGAAAGTTAAGGCCCGCCATTTTAATTTTAAAAATATATGTATATCATCATCATCATCATCACTAACTCTATAATTTAAGAAGAGGATTTTTTTTTTTAGTATTTGAATAATAATTTCATCTTAGTTTGGTTATGACTTATGTTTTATTTATCAAAGTTATTTCTAATAATTCGTATGTAATATCAAAAAACAAAATGGTGAAGTTCAGAAATAAATATAAGTATCGAAACTTTGTGAATTTTTTAAAATCCAAAGAATTACAAATGGTGAAGTTCAGAAAATTTATTTATATATGTCTTCTTCTATAACTATATTTTAGCAACGTGATATTTTGAAAGCGGGGAAATTTAGTTGAGTTCCTTTTTAAAATTATTATAATTGGCGAAGTTCAGAAAAGTTATAAAAATTTAACCATGGCTGCTTTTTTTTAGATTTTAAATTTTGTATCTTAGTAGCTAAGAGCAAGCTGGCGAAGCCATTGCCTGGTTTTAATATAATTTAGTTATGCTTTTTAATAAAATTTTAGAAAGTTGTGACTTTTTAGTCGCGGGCAACTCTACATCTCACTATGTCGTGGGTCGGTCGGTCCACGTTTTGCTTCTTTTTTTTTAATAACATTGCAACAATTCGGCCAATTCTATCGAAATTTGAAACCCTTATGTTGTTCTACATTCTCTTTCGAATGATACAATTGCCAAACTCTTCCCATGTTAGCCCGGGAATTATTTTCTTTTGGCAATAACATCATAACTATTCTGACCATTCTAACGAAATTTGAAACCCTTATACTGTTTTACATTATATTTCGAATGATAGAATTACCAAGGTCCTCCCAAGGTTACTTCGGGAGGTATTCCAAGTTTTCAAAGTCATAAGGACATAAATCAGAATAAGTGAGGGCACGCGACTTTTTGGTCAGCAGACCTTGTTTTTCTCTCAGTAGGGAGCTATAGTTTAACATGGTATCCGAACCATGGATGTCTACATATAGACCTGAATTGGGACTATCGGGCGACTTACCACAGTCAAAGTAACTAAAATTCCTTGTAATCAGAACTTATGTTTCTACTCGGCTAAGCCCTTACCCAAGGTAAATTTACATAATATAAATTGAAAAAGATTACCTTTTGCTAGGTTATATTAGTGAAGGTTAGATTAGACTAATTAAAGTTAGGCTAGACTAGATAGTTAGATTAAGCCAAGTTAATGCTTAGGGTAGTTTATGTTAAGTATGTTTGCGTGAGACCAGGCATGGGAAATTATTTTTGACTGCACGTATGTGTGGAAAGACCAAATAATCAATTTAGCAATATTAAAAAAAAATAAAGAAAATTTTAATTACTTTGTATACTTTATTCCACCCAACGATACTGAGGAGAAAGGCCAACTCTTATTTCATCGGGGAGGTGACGCATAATAATGTCAAAGGGAAAGAAGTTAGATACTGATCAAGAACCGATCTCTGCGGAATACCGAAACGCAGATCTACCGGCCTAGATATATCTAACCCCGATTTGAACAGAGTGAGTGCGAGATGATAGGTACGAGCGGAGTCAGTCAATATGGCCCTTAAATCCCCCTCCCCCGAATTCATGAAAAGGATGAAGACCATTGTGATTGGCACTATCAAAGGCTGCCAAGAGATTAAGAAATACTCAAATAGCTGACAAGCATCAGCAGTCGACGAAGGCGGCCAGTTACATTTCGGAGACCAGATTCAATGCTGTGACCCGCCTTGAAGCCAGACTGGGATATCTCATCAATATTGAAGGAGGACGTGTGAGCTAAAATTCCGGTTGAAACCACCAGCCTTTTTAGGGCTTCAGAAAGGAACGGGAGTTGAGAGATTTGACGCATCTTTTGCACTTAGGCGCGGTTCTTTTGTGTAGACCAGGGTGAGTGGCAGGGTGCTTGAAATCGAATGATACCTCACCGAATGAGAGCGAGGCGTTGAAAATACCAAAGAGATGTGGATGGAACTGACGATATGGGAGTTAAAAGGGGAACGTCTCTTTTGAAGGGCCTAGAGGGGAGCTTATTTCCTCAAGCGACAAGGGGCGAGAGCGAGAGGACTCGTGGTGGGGGGGGGGGGGGGTCCACATGTGAACGTTCAAAGACAGAGTACAGTAGATATCAGATCTAATATGGACAATCTTTCCGAAAAAAAAAACAGATAAATTATCAGGGAAAATGGAGAAGGGGGGGAGCATAAAGGTTTTGGGGCGTTTATGTTTTTATTTACTGATTCGGTCTGTCGTCATAGTTCATATATAATGTTCCTGAGTGTATTTTGTTGCGCATTGTTATTTCCCATCAAAAATATTCAAATAAAAAATATTTCAGCCCTATTTAACATTTTTCTCGAGACTTGTGTGTATTGATTGAAAGGCGAATATAATGTTTGTAGGAAGTTATTTCTCTCAAAACTTCATTTTCCAGAAGATGACGGAAACAACCCCAAACAAGTTTATATCGTTTCAATGGCTCAAATTTAGAGGATTCATAAATATATTTTGAATATAAGCAAAAAAATTCTACAACGAACATTCTTTGTATAATTTATGCGGAGGTTTGCAATAAAGGATTCATTTAATCAATTATTTCTGCCATAGCGGGAAAAACATGTTTTTCACAACTCAAAAGGTTATGTGCTTCTTGGAACTGTCCAATAAAATACTGATTAATGATTTATAAATGGGATGGCGCATGCAAATGGGATCAAACCATAAATGGAAAAGCACCACAAAAATGTCCAGGCAGAAACCATTTTTAGTCGCGTGCGACTCTATATATCACTCTGTCAGTCGGTCGGTCGGTCCCCGTTTTGATTTCTTTTGTTTTGGTAATAACATCATAACTATTGAACCTCTTATGTTGTTTTACATTCTCTTTGAATGATATCATTGTCAAGGTCCTCCCAATATTAGTCTGGGAATTATTGAAAGTTTTGAAGTTCGTAACGAGAGCACGCGACTTTGGTCAGCAGGCCTTGTTTTCAGACTAAAGTTTCCATCCGAAATATAAACAATTCTTCCCTCTTTGTTTACATGAATAAAGTTATTTTTAACAAAATAAAAAAACGTTAAGAAGGAAACCATTTGGATTTTATATTAAGAAATATATAAAACGTTACCTACTAGTGCTAAAACCCACATAAACCCACCGCTACTACTGTGCAGTGTTGTCTTAGACAATCGATTAAAAGAAGTATGATTATGGGATATACTAACCACTGCTACACTAAAAATGCGAATCCAAGCGCTCTACCCATTTCCTTATTGAGTTGGCGGCAATTAGGGCTCATGACCAAGCCCCGGCTAACCCTCCACCAGGTGGGGCGTTAGACTCAGACGGTTAATTCTCGGAATATGGTAGTGATGCCACCCCCGAGGATTCTACTAGACGAAAGGAGAGCAACAAGAGTATTCCGGCTACCTAGCCCTTGTTCAAGACTAGAAAGTCGGGCCCCTCCAAAGGACTAGGGACTCCCGACCACGAAGCTACCCCGCCAGCCAAAGGTTTCGAGGAATGGGGACATCAAGGCTCATCCGTCGAGCCAAGCTTCGTACAGTCACCCGTCGAAGGCAGCAGTGCCTTTAGAGCACTCTGAGGTCAACAGCCCTGGATTTCTGTGTCCGGGAACCTTTAGAGCACTCTGAGGTCAACAGGCCTGGATTTCTGTGTCCGAGAAGACTACAGACTTCTCCTTAAGGATCTTTACATCTTATAGAGCCAAGGGCTCCTTCGAGCGAGATCTGGAGGGCATTTTCCTTCAGTGGAATTGCCGTGAACTCCGAGCTATTCAGGATTAGACGCGGTGGCTCTTTTTTTCCCGTTCCCGTTTAGTTATTAGTCTTTAAGGGACCATGTTGGGCAGGTGTCCCTGCTCATTGTCCCGGGTATGAGGAGGGTTTTGTGACTCAACAACCACGGGATCGGGGCTGGGAAGGAGGTACTTACTTCGATGTGGACAAAGAAGATGCGAGACCGCCGATGGGAATCTAAAGTTGCGTACAATTGCGCCGCAATTTTTCAGCTAAACCTACCCCTAATGTCTCACTGGCTTCAGGTCATTTTCTGTCGTCTCCGAATCGGACACACCCGCGGGACGCAACTCCATTTGATGACGTATTCCCGCGAACCATATACTTTGACGCCCGCCTGGTCCCCCAGACTGTCTAGCACATTTTTACCCGTTTTTCACTGCGTCCTTTGAAAGATCTTTAAACACCTCCATGATCTACCCACCAGCTCAGCCTTGATGTTGCAGGTGGAGTGGTTGGTATATTTCTCAAGCGAGGCTGATAGATAGTAATGCATGTGAATAAAATCGGGAGAATTAGAAAGCCATAAAGTGTCACTGGTAAATCGTAGCCATTTTCCGACAAGCACTTCTGACTCTTAGCGGAGGTACGAAGATGGCCTTCCAGCTGCAACACTTTGCAGGCAATACTTGAATATTGTCTCCAGTAGCTCCCCATAGCCTTATGAATTGAGCCTAGAACTCTGCTCAAAGATATGGGGCGGCATGAGATCACCCTCACTGGAGACACCCAAAGACCATAACAGTTTGGAGGAATTTGATTTTCATGATACCTAAAACGTCGCATGGTTTATTGGCCAGCGACATGTTTTTTTGGCTATTATGCAAATGGTCCTGCGCAGAAGTTCTTTTCATCTGACAAGAACTAGATATTTCAGCTTGGCTGTCACATTTTTGTCCATTGCGCCTCTGGTACGAGTAGTGCGACGGTCCCCATTGAAATACATAAATTGTAAACTATAGCAATAAAGTCGAAAGCAAGGGATGAAGAAATCGATTAATAAGATTGCGAAAAAAAGATGAAATAATCCCATGAGCAGCAAATGTGAATAATAAACATGAATCAAGCATTAAGCGGAATTTCTCGTATTCCGCTTGGTGCTTGAAAGGCAAGCACAGTAGCGATTCACCAGGAGTCTGGGAGAAGACCTTCCACCCAGATCCTGTTGAACAAATCTAACAGAAAGACAAATGCCTCGCTCATCCAGGTGTCGAAGCATGGCGTACGAGACATCGTCCGGACCAGGGGCGGTGTCCGCGCATGAAGCGAGAGCAGAGCACAACTCACTCACAGTAAACTTGTCGTTGAAGGGTTCTCCGCCTCTAGAAAAAAGTCTAGCTGGCGGCCTTCCGCGACATGACGACGTGCATTGAATGCTGGCGGAGCAGCATCACGGCTAGAGAATGCGGAGAAAGCGGTCGCTAAGGATTCCGCCACGGACGCGAGGTCCGAGATTGCGGTCCCATTCTCCTGTAGAACGGGAGGGAGGTCCTGCGAGAACTTGCTCCGAATCCTTTTGACTCGCTTCCACACCTCAGCTAAAGGGGTCTTCCCGTTAAGTGAAGACACGTATGCCCGCCAAGAAGAGCGGCGGGCGTGCTTCGAAATATACTGGAACCTAGCCCTAGCCCGACGAAATTCAGCGACAGTGAAATCGTTCGGGCAGAGCTTATAGCGCATGTAGGCATAACGCTTCTGTTTGAGGGCCGTCCCACACTCCGCCGACCACCATGGGAGTGGTCGGCGTGCAAAACGGACAGACGTCCTAGGAATAGTAGTCAGGCCAACGGCGATGAGGTTGCCGGAGAAGAACCCAACGGCCTCATCTACCGACCTAAACTCCTCGACTAAGATAGAGAATTCAGTCATTTCCTGAAATACAGGCCACCGCGCCCGCGCCAAGCACCACCGAGGTGGTCTCTCAGGCGGCAGTTGCCCTGAAAATGATATTTGAATGGGGAAGTGATCACTACCATGGAGGTCATCGACCACCCCCCAATCAAAATCAGGCTGTGCATCCGAAGAGCACAAAGATAGGTCAAGGCAAGAAAATGAAGCGGTTCTCGGACAGTGATGCGTAAACTCATCCACGTTTAGGACACCCATCTCAAGCTCTTCGATCAGATCGGTAAGGACTTGTCCCCTGGGATTTATGGAGTAATCTCCCCAGAGAGGATGCCTGCCGTTCAGATCTCCAAGCAAGAGATAGGGCCCCGGCAACCGTGCCACGACGCGGCGGAAGTCCCCCGCGTCGAAGTCAGCTGACGGTGGAATGTACGCAGAAATGATAGTATACATCCTATCCAGGTGCATCTGCACAGCCACTGCCTGAAAGGAGGTATCTAAAGAGAAAGGAAGAACGGAGACATCATGCCGGGTGTAAACCGCGCATCCCCCAGCCCGGCCATCCCGCGGTGGTGGGGTCGCAAGACCCTTATACCCCGGGAGGGCGGCAGGGGGCACGCGCCTAGCATGGTCTCCTGCAAAAAAATAGCTAACGGGGAACGGGACGAGACGAGCCTCCGCAGCTCCTCCCAGTTGGCCCGGAGTCCACGGCAATTCCATTAAAGGAATATGCCCTCCAAGCCTAGCTCGGAGGAGACGCGAGGGCCCTCCTCGAACTGAAGACCCTCACGGTAATGGCCGTACGCTTCCCGGGGGCAGAACCACGGGCGCTGTTGGCAGGACAAAGCGCTGAAGGCGCTGTCGCCTTCGAGGACTTATTGGGGGAGGTTGGGCTCGCCATGCGAGGCTTTTCCTCCCTCCGCCTCAAAACCTTAGGCGGGCGTTGCGGCTTCGGAGGCGGGGGCCCTCTTTCGAGGAACCACCGTCTCCGTGCCACTCGCTCCACCTCGGGGCGTGGTCGAAGGAACCGAAGCTCCTTTGTTGCTGTCCTCCTTTCGGGGGACAGCTTTAGGAACCCCGGAAGATGGCCTAGCGACCATCTTCAGGGGTGTTGCCTCCTGTGAGTCTAACGACTCGGTGGAGGCGCGTGGCCATTTTGCCTTACGGGAAACGGTCACGCTGGGGGAAGAGGGGGGAGCCCTGGTTTTAGCCGGGGCTGGGTATGAACCCTTTTTGCCACCAGCTTTACCAGGGGAGCGCCCGGGTTGTGTAGAGCCCACAGAAGGGCTCCGAATGGGCGCGGAAACAACCGTGCTCGTTGGCCTGGATGGGCCAGGAGCAGAGGGTGCCTTTCTAACTATTGAGGCATATGACGTCCCAGGCAGAGCCGGGCGCGCCAGGACCAAGTCCTTAGCCTCGCGGAATGAGAGTCGATCCTGGGCCTAAACGGCCAGGATTTCTTTCTCAAGAAGATATGCACCACATTGCTTCGAAGAAGCAGGGTCCGGCTCTCCGCAATTGACACACTTGGCCACACACAATTTGGAATTATCGTGTGTGACCTTGGAGCAATTTACACAGACTTCGGGTGACCCCGACTTTGCACGTCTACATGAGCGATTCGTATGGCCGAAGCGGTGGCAGTAATAGCACCACCGCGGCAGTAGCACTAATGCCTTCACGCGGTACGGTACCAACCGGCACGCACCGACTCAGGGAGCTTCTCACAGTAGAACGTGACGAAGAGTGTAGGGGTGGGTCTCGAGGCCCCTCCCTGTTTTCTCATCACACGTTCGACCTTGATCGCCCCATGGTCGGCCAGCTCTAGGGTGATGTCCTCAATGGAGTAGTCAACGAGTTCCCTCGCATAAACTACTCCTTTCACAAAGTTCATGGTAGAGTGTTGCGTCACACTCACCGGGGTGCCATGAAGTGTCCATAGAGCACTTATCTTGGCTGCCTCGGAGGGATCGGACGCATTCGCCAGAAGGCTCTCGTCCGAGAAACGGGTCACCTTCGGCTCTCTACCAATTGCACTAGCTAATCCTATCCCCTGATGGATCATGTTGCCCTTGGACAACATGGTGCCATCAGTGGAGCGAATAACGAGGAAGCGTTTGAAGCCAGCGGGCTTGATAACACCAGGTAACCTCGGAATGAGAGGCCCCGATGTCATCGAGGCTCCGCCCTGTGCACTCTTGGTGTTAGTCTTAGTCAGGGGCTCCGCACAGGGGAGAGGACCTCCATTTTTTTGGTGGAGCTGCACGAGGGCGTCGATGAGCAAGGGGAAATTAGGGGAAGATTTTTTATTTTCTCATCATTGGGCATGGTGACCCTATTTGTGCTACGGGACGCAATAGCTTATCACCTCTCGCAGTTGCCCGCACTGCGAGAGGTGCTTACAAGCCCGGCAGAGCCAGGCGCTGCCATTCGGGACCACCCCTCCCGTTGGTGGCCTGGCAGTCCATTGGCATGGCGGCTCCACCTTGGACACGGCGTAAAATTGATAAAATGTGAAGAGGAGAGGAAAAGGGATGTGAGGAAGGTATGGGTGGGGATGAAGCAGGTTGTTAAAAAAACCTATCCCGAACCGGAGCTCAGGGGTTAGGGAACAATGTCCCCTTCCCCCTCAGCCCCGATCCGGGGTGGTTGGCTTGAGAAGAAGGTCAGCACCTACCCTGTGAAATTAGAGGCTGACCAGAGAAAGTTGTGGGAGAGGTTGTATGAAAAGCGACGAGGTAGGGGAGAAATCAGGGGGTTTCTGAAGGAAGGAAGAGAGGCTAAGCTGTTGCCGGACGAAGCGCTGGATCCCGTCAGCACGGCGGCCAGGATGGCAAATCGCCGCGCCCCTTACGGGGGGCCGGAAACAGAAATGCGCATGCGGCGGTGTTGGACTGGGCAGCTTTTCGCGCCTTAATTTCTTAGCATTGCACCAATATGTAGAGTGGAGGGAATGCGGGGTCTTTCACGCGGCGCATTGGTAGGGGTATTATGAGATTTGTGATCATTTTGGGTAGGATAGCGGGTGTTTTAGTGGGTTGAGATAAGATGGCCCGAACAAGGGGGAAGGAGTGGTAGGGGAGCAGTTGAATGGGAGGTGTGGACAGCGGGAGGAGGGGTAGGGACTGTGGAAGGCGAGGTGAAGATAGAGGAGGGGGCGGGGACGGTGTGAAGGGGTGTGGGGACTGTGGGAAGGGGTGTGGGGACGGTGGGAAGAGGTGTTGGGGCGGTTGGAAGGGGAGTGTGGATAGTGGAAGGAGGGGTAGGGGCAGAGCATAAATAAAATACAAGTTAAAGTTAATAACGCTGCCATTGCTATAGACTTCAACAGTACATGCATCCAACATGACCTCTTATCTCTCTCTCTCTCTATCTCTCTCTCTCTCTCTCTCTCTCTCTCTCTCTCTCTATATATATATATATATATATATATATATATATATATATATATATATATATATATATATATATATATATATATATATATACAGAGGGCGGCAGAACCGATTGAGCAGTTTTGAGGAGTCAATGCTCGGGGGGGGAGGGGGGAGGGGGGGAAATGCACGTGGTTTTGCTCTACTCCATAGACATCCCCATTTCAGTAGCAAAGATGGTGTGGACAGGAGTGCATCGCAGCTTTGCCGTGCGTGCATATTTTGAGAACAATCAATCTGTGATTGCGATGCAAAATGCTTTTCGGCGACTGTTTAATATTCCGAGCAACGATGCCGTACCTCAGGCGAACACAATTTGGTCCTGGGTTAGCCAGTTGGAGGCAACTGGTAGCACACTAAGAAGAGATAAACATAGTGACGCAGGTCCATCCGAACACTAGAAAATGTGGAGATGGTGAGAGCAGCGATCGTGCAGTCGCCGAGACGTTCTGCTCGAAGCAGAGCTCCCACTGCTGGGTTTTTTCACCCAGATCTGGGTTTTTAGGTTCCACCTGGGTTTCTATGTTTAATTTTTAAAAATCTCGTAAAACGTGGGTTTTTTCGGAAAATATACAATGATTTATTAATAATTGCGATAAATTATATCCGATTAAGATAAATTTATACCATTACAGTGCACATAAATGCGCATATCAGATGAAACAGAACGTGTTTAATTGCTGTCAGCCTCATCAAACAAGTATTGAACAAGTTTAGACAGGCGGCGGCGTTGCACCATCGCCACACTCCCATACCCTCAATTCAATGTTGACAGTGGCAGTGCCGTGATGAATTTCGTTTTTGTCAAGTTGTGGTTGTGCATTCATAACCGTGCATTTTTGTCATTTATGTAATATATATTTAGTTTTTCTTCACATTTTAGAAATACCTAAAACAAAATGGCAAACCATCTCGTAAAAGTGTCTAAAAAGTGGCATAAACAATCTTTTAAAGAAGAATGGTTAAAAGATGAAAATCTGAGAGTGGCTAAAAGACGATCCGACTGAAAAGTGATGTAGTAACTGCATGTGCTGTAATACAAAAATAAGGAATGCTAATAAATCGATGTTATTATCGCACAGTAAAACGTCTAAACATGAGAACAACATGAAAACTGCGAAGTCAACAACAAAGTTAGATAAATTTGTTAAAAAACAGAAGCCTACAGAAAACGAAGAGATAGCGAAGGCAGAACTAATGATATCCGCTTTCACTGCCGAACATCATATGCCATTTGGTCAGACAGATCGTAACATAGCATAGCATAATTTCACGGATGACAAAATGCATCCATAGGATTGTGTCAGATCATGCATCTACAATATACAATTTGAATCATACATAGGAATGTGTAAAAAAACCCGCATCATCAATAAGGCTTTTCAAAATCCAAATCACCGACAATTATATAATAATAAAATACTGCATCCACAGCAATGAGTCCAGTACAACCCTCCCCCCCAAGAAGTTAACCCTCCCTCCCTCTATAATCATCTAATCTGCGTTTGAAAACATTCAAGTTTGGACTGTCTATTGTCTCAGGTGGCAAACTATTCCAGTAATCTACCACTCTATTGATGAAAAAATATTTTCAACATCCAACTTTAACCTCTTTCTTTAATTTTTAGGTGGTGATCCCTAGTCCTATTATTACCTTCCGACTCAAATAACTTGCTAAAATCCAACTTATCCATCCCAGAAATGATTTTAAATAGCTCAATCATATCTCCCATGTCGTGCAAGAAAGCCTTTCACGACAGCAATATTGCTTCTTGTTTTATCCAAGAAGGAATTGCTTACCATGAAAAAATGGAAATTGCTGATATATGTAAAAAAGTAAAATTCTCATCGATGAGAGTACTGACATATCAGTATCTCGGGTATTAGCTATCGTTATTAGATATTTTGACGTTCAAAGGGGTGATGTAATTGATAATTTACTTGGTACAATTCCTGTTAAAGATGGAACGACTCAAGGATTATACGAAACTGTTAAAAAAACTCTTAGTGAGAAAGGAATCCCCATGTGTAATATTCAAGGTTTTGATAGTGATAATTCTTCAACCATGATGGGAAATAAGAGCGGATTTCAAACATTATTAAAAAGAGATATTTCATCACTTTTTTCATAATGGGTTACGTATGTCATTCTTTCGCAATGTGTGCTAGTAATGCAGTCAAGGTGTTTCCGACCTATCTTGAAACTCTCATAAAGGTTATGTCTTCTTATTTCTCACACAGTAGAAAGCGAAGTGCAGATTTTACTGCTATGCAAAATGTTACAAATACAGGAAATCACAAAACACCTAAGCTAGCTCAGACTTGTTGATTATCTAGTCGAAATGTAATAAAACTTGTGCTTGAGCAATGGGATGCATTATTGCTTTATTTTCAATTTGAAGATTGAAGGGAAAAATGCTCTTTACGAAACTATAAAAAATAGGGGAACAAAACACTTGCTTCTCCTTTTAAACTATATTGAATTTCAATCTGAACACTTCAGACTCCATATGATGCATTCAATGGTGTATTCCGTATACAAAAACATTCTAAGTTGTTTTATTAAGAATTAAGTCATTAATTCCGCAAGAATATCTAAAATTTCCCCAAGTGACAAACAGTTACATAAACAATTAATCGATTTATATTTAGGTGGAGGTTGCACGAGGCTATCGTCTCTGACGCCAATTGGAGAAAGTAGTGAAACAAGGTTTAGGACTTATTGTTTAAATCTCTTGGTTGCCCTATGCATGCAAATTAAAAAAAAGATTTCCACTAGAGGAGGAAGGAATTGTTGCCAGTTTATGATTTTAGATCCCGCTGCAGCAAAAGATATGACAAAATCTCTTAGTTCAATAATGAACGTGGCACTGCATTTTCTTCACCTTGATCCTGAAGATGATGAATGGAGGCTATTTCGACAGTTCAAAGATGTTGTCTCTGTTCTATAAATCTATTCCTGATTTATGGTATTCTCTGCGTAACATCAAAGACGGCTTAAACAATTCAAAGTTCGGAATTCTTTCTGATTTCATGACCCACCTTACTGTTTTACCACATTCTTCAGCATGTGTCGAAAGAATATCTTCACTTGTTAATCATGTCAAGACAAAAAAAACAAACTCACTAAAAACGCAAAACGGACACTGTTTAGGAAAGGCTGTTGGCAAAACAAGCATTGTTGAGGGGTCAGAAAAACTGTTACACTTTGACACCTAAACCAGAATTGGTGAGAGATGTAGTGGAAGGCGCTTGTCACCAGCGTTATGAAAAACGTCTCAAACATCAGAAAAATCGTCTTGAAATAAATTTCTGCTCTGCAGAAGTAAATTCAGAATATCTGAAATTTTTATCTTAATTTCAAGTATATTTATATAATTTTATATAAAATAAAATTTCTAGTTTTTTGTAGGAATATGGATTTTTTCATGTGCTGCTGTTTTATTTAAAATCATGGACTGGGAGCACTAGCTTGAAGGCCTACTGTTGCTTTGGGAATTACCGACCGCAGTTTGAGGAGGATTCTGCATATGGATGAATTTCCATCCCTACAAAATAATGATCGCTCAAGAAATGAACCAAGCAGACTTTGCCAACCGCCAAAATCTGCGTGGAAACATGCTTGCACAGATCGCTCTCGAGGCAGCTTTCTTCAGTAGCGAGAAAGCACATTTTTACCTCTGTGGGGCTGTGAATAAGAAAAATTGCCGTTACTGGGCTGAAAATAACCCCCGAATTATCCAGGAAATACCGCTACATTCCCCTAAACTAACGGTGTGATGTGCCATATCACAGTTTGGCGTGATAGGCCCGTATTTCTTTGAGGAGGAAGGAATGACCGTGACCGTGAATTCCTAACGTTATGTCTCAATGTTGCACAATTTTCTGCAGCCCAAAATAGAGGAGATTGTTGAAGATGAGGGATTGGGGGACGTGTGGTTCAGCAGGATGGGGCTACAGCTCACACAGCCCGAAATTCACTCAATATTTTGAGACGAATGTTTCCTGGACGTCTGGTGTCTCTGAGGGGTGATTTAGGGTGGTCTGCGCGGTCACTGATTTGAGCATTTGTGACTTCTTTCTTTGGGGATATCTCAAAGAAAAGGTGTTTAAACGTCGCCCTCATACCCTACCAAAGCTAAGGGAGCGGATTATTGAAGAAGTTAACGCCATACTTCGCAGTATGTGCGAACATGCTGTTTGAAACTTCAGAGATCGACACCAGCGGTGTGTTGCTGTTAACGGCCGCCATCTTCATGGCATTATTTTCAGAACCTAGGGATTATAAATGGTATGTACTGCTAACCTCGAGTATAATAACATTTCTTCTCTATATACTCCTGTTACTTTTTTATAATTCCTTAAAACTGCTCAATCGGTTCTGCCGCCCCCTGTATATATATATATATATATATATATATATATATATATATATATATATATATATTAATATTACCAGTTTTTTGACCGGGTCTGCGAGCCGAGAAAGAACACTCACAAAAGACATATTTTATTCCGAGACGTCTTCCGACCTAAGACGATCAAAAGACGTCTCGGGGCATTAAGATCCCTGGTACACTGACATATTCACACCAACTCGAGACACAACACAACCTACGCCCACACGTGTGCCTGTGTTGTTACAGGACGTCACCAGACAAACTAATGCAAATCAGACCTTGTTTGCTCTAAATGATACCGCCCGCTGTAAGATGCGGGCGGTATCATTTAGTGCTACTCGTATATACTTACCGCACCATCCGTTATAATTTGTTCATATTTATCAAAAGGTATTTAGCATAGATACCTAAGAAATTATATTATGTTTAATTCCCCGTTTTCTCCTCAAAAAAGCAAGAGTTCTTAAGTATAATGTTGCTATTTCGAATGACCTTTTTTGATGTCGCTAGAAATAGCTAACTGAAACTTGATCTTTCCTGGTGGCAACTAGGACGTTCCTCAGGGGGTTATAAGAAGCAGGTAGTATAATTTTGTGCTATATACCTACTGCACCATCTGTTATAATTCTTCATATGTATATATATTTATATATATATATATATATATATATATATATATATATATATATATATATATATATATATATATATATATATTTATATATATATTTGAAGGAGTACATGCTGGACACATGCCTTGTTGAAGTCACCAGCTACATAGTTTGCAGCTGTTAAGCTGGTTTGAAAGCTTTCTACGCTAGAAGTTAGAATATAAATAAAAGCAGAAAGATGACTGTGGTAGGCTACATGGATCTAGCAGTGAGAGAGAGAAAAAATGGTACAGAAAAAAATAGAGGAGATAGAGTAGGTTAAAGGTCGGTGGCTAGACGCCGATGCCGCTTGTATTGTAGGTGTTTGTTGTGGTGTTGGATTGTAGGGGATGAGGCGCGAATTGAGGAAAGGCGAAATTCATGGTGCTGTTATCTTATTTGTAGATTGGTTTTGGTTGAAGGTTGTTGTCTAATGCTTGGCATCTTCGCCTCCACGCTACGTGTTGTCTTTCGTGTACAAGAATTTATATGGGGCATCTTGCGAGTTTCCCTCGTTGTCATGTTGAGTGGCTATACGTTTATATGTACATTTGTTTGATTTTTCTTTCGTGCAATAAGACATGGCACCTTCGTCAGCGTACGACAATGTGTATGTGTACCTGCAGTTTTTGGGAGGCCATGGGGTGTTGTTCGTCTACATAATGTATAGTGTAGGTGCTAGCACCTAATACTGTGGTACGCTGGCGCGTTGTTTAAATGGATGTAATTTTGTGTTATTATATTTTATGTGACATTTCTTGTCGGTAAGGTAGTTGGAGAGAAGCCTCCTAGTGCACAGAAGGAGCTCAGTATTTTTGGTTAGTTTCCAATGGAATCCCTCTTGTCACACGTTGTCGAATGCCTTATCCACATCTTTCTTGATGGAGAGTGTCTTCTCTCTGGGTTGTCGTGATTTCTGTATTATGTCATAAACGATGGTCACAGTCGCTTGACTAGAACGGCTCCGCCTAAAGCCATACTGGCAGGGGGACAACCAGTTACTCTTAATTAGGATGTCCAGAAGACGGGTGTTGACCATGGTTCAAGTATTTTTCCTAGGTGTTCTAAAAGAGCAGTAGACATGTAGTTATTTGCGTGTTTGGAGTTTTGTTGGGTTTGTGAAGTAGTATGGTGTGTGATTTTTTTAATAAATGTCAAATTGGCCAGAGGCGAGTTAGGCGTTAAATAGATGTTTTAGTGTTGGGAATAAAATTTTAGATAAGCGTTGGAATATTGTGGCTGGGAAGCCGGATGTGCCTGGGGCTCGTTTGGGAATTGTTTTGGTTTAGCCTTTTGTTTCCTCGACGGTAATAAAAAGGGTTAGTTTAGTGGAGTTGTCAAGCCCCACTATTCGTACCAAGGGGTCGGGTCCAAGCTCTTCCACGTGGAGCCGACATTATTCCCGGATTTCCTAGATGTGCTCTTGTGCATGTGCACGTTGTCCCAATGTGACTTGAATGCATCGATGAAGTTAAGAGTGTCAGTGAGAGCGCGGTTATTATTCTGTAAGGTTATATGTTTGGGTTGATCCGTGCCCAGCATCGTCTTAACGCCCGTCAGAAGAAATGGTTACAATGGGTTAGTGAAGCGAGCATCATCGGCTATGCGGGTCATCTCGTGGCACTGATGGATCTGATCTAGCTGCACGAATCGTATGGTGCAGGCACGTAGGAATGTGATCTGTTAACATGGGCGTTGGCCGTATTGGTTGTTGTATATAGTAATGAGTCTCTGTGTGTGCATGGAGAATGTGAAGCCTTTGATGTATGTGTGTTTTATCGTTGTTTGTGCAGTTTTCTTGCTCTGTTTAAAGTGTCCATGAGTGTGCTAGAGGGGGATTTATATGTTTAAAGTTAGTGATATGAAAGATATCTGGCGACTTATATAGACACAATTAAACACAAACAAGAAATTGAACAATCAGGAAACATTATACAGAACCTTGTGGTAAAGTTCAAAATAGTTTTAAAGAATTTACAAAAGGAAAAACACTATTAAAATAAATGAAATAAGTATAAACCTCATATAAAAAATGTGGACATGAGGAACTATGAAAAGCAGAAATTTTTCAGGATACGCTATACAATATAGAATGATTTCTATTGAAAAAAGCAAATAAAATAACTAGGCAAGCAGTTAAGAAATATTCCTGTGTGTATTCGGGAGGACTGTTGAATTTTGATTGCTTGCTTGTCTTTAAATATTGTGACTGCTTCAGACATCCGAAGTCAGATGGATCACTTTTACGGCGCAGGATCGTGGTCTTCTCATTGAGCATAATTCTTGTGAGCTAAATGCCATGAGATGAGTGTGTATGGCGTTCGATGGTGCCACTCTGTAGATGTGCAGTAGTTAACCGTCTTGAAAACATATTTTTAGTTATGCCAATGTGATGCTCGCAAGCACTAACGCTGCAGTTATAATAATGAGTGAAATATTACAGATATAAGTATAGAAACTTATACTTATGTCCAGAACGAGTGGTTCTGGAATTACTTGAGGGCGAATGGTGGCTGAAATTGGGAATAGGTATCGGCAGATGGTTGCGAAGAATATAAACGAGCGAGTGGTGGGGAGAGGGCATGGCGTATTTTGGTTACATGGTTCGAGAGAGAATGAAGAAAAGGTTGGGGTTTATCATTGATCTGCTCTCAGGACATGCCAGATACAGCCGTTCCAAGCGCTCTAGGGTGAGTCAGAAATTAAGAAAAATGATCTAAACTTAGAGGATTTCATGCATTCCTTCAAGGTGAACTCTTGAGTTAAATCGAACTCCAGAGTCATCATTAACAGCTTCCCCATACAGTGTGGTTGGCGCGCATCAACTGTCCGACTGGGCAGGGGATCTGTGATAACCCTGTCCATAACCGCTAATGCGTATAGCGCTCGCAGGAAGAAATAGAAAGATATCCTGAAAATACTTTGGATATAGAAATATTAGAGAATTGAATACGAAAAAATGCTAACAAAAACTTAAGGAAAAAGCTGAGAGAGACGGTTGAAAAAAAGCCTCAAAGGATGCCAATTTGGTTTAATAAAGAGGTGGAAGAAAGTATAAAAAGGAGGAGAGAGTATAATAGGAAAAGAAGGAATGCAAAGGATAGAGTAGAAGGGGAACATTATAAACCTCTGTACGAAGTTCTGAAAAGAGTAACTCGGGAAAAAGTAAAGAAAGCGATAACTAAGTATGAAGTTAAATTAACATCACAAATAAAAGACAAGTGGAATACTGGAAGGAATCTATGGAAAAATATGAATAAGTTAAGAGGAAAAGATCTGAAAACTAATGAGTATAATGAAGAATTAGAGGGAGAAAGGTTAATGGAAGAAATAAGAAGATTCTGGGAAGAGATTTATCAAAAATACTTACCTTGCCGGTGTATACGGATGGCTCCAAGTCCGAAGAAGGGGTCGGTTTCCACGCCGTATCCCCTCTGTTTGAAGTCAGCGGGGCTCTACCGGGCGTTACGTCTGTCTTCACGGCTGAGTTGGTGGCAATACACCACTCGGTACGTCAGATTACGCATTGGAATCTGTTTTGGGTTGTTTTTTTTTTAAGAGAGCAATGAATTTCACAATCCCAAGAATTTGGAGGGAACAAACTGACTACTCAAGCAATTGTTTCTTTTGTATAGTGAACCCTTCCAAACATCAAACAAGCAAACATGCACCTGTTATCATGTATCCAGAACTTTGGTCATCTATTGTGCCAGTGCCACACAGTTCTGAGCTCCTGTTACCCACTCCTTCAAAAAGAGAGCAGCAGTTTTTAGAAAGGAAGAGCAGTTCAGAAGAGGATGAAGTAAAAAACTGGCGGAAGTAGTGAAGCAGACAAGTTAATTCCCCATCGACTTAGGGACCATAAACATTTATGACACACGTTTTACCCCAACTACCCCGACCATTCACCTCTTATAAATCTGTCTATTTATTTCCAAACCTCTTCTTAATTCTTTATTTCTTTATCTATTTCTTTCTTTAGCTCTTTCCTTATTCCTCACATCTATTTGTTTCATTTTATTATTCTTTCTTTCCTCTTTACCATTCTCGTACCTTTCTTTTTCTTACTTAATGGCTTCAGGGATAGGTTGCGGAGTGAGCGTCTTCGATTGCCCCGACGACCAATTCCATTCTCAAAGCTCTTGATCGCTTTCTCTCCCCTGTAAACTTTCTCTACACTCGCTACCACAACCTGCGCTCTGGGAGGGCTAACAACCCTGAAGGGCGCATTATAAATACCTATTATTATTATTATTAACTTGAGTAAAGGATAATGAACGACTGATAAAAAAGAGAAAATAAAACAGGTAAACTTGGCCATCTTTTTAAAATAATTGGAATAATAATCGAACAACCAATCAAGTAATTTAACTGCTGCGTCATTTAGTTAATTGTTGTACATATGTGTATGTCAAATTAATTAGAAGTGGAATTCAAATCAAAGTTATTCAAAAATTAGATTAATATATACATATCAGGTGGAGTTGAAGACTGACTAGAATTTTATTCAGGATCTAACTTTTGGCTAAATGATTACTCCAAAATATTTAGGTACAAGGATTTATCCGCAGAATCCAAAATTTTGAAATTTGAGGTGGAAAATAGGAGTGGCAAAAATTTAAATGATTTCTTACTGAAGAAAACTCCGCTTTAGCAATTGGTCTGTCTACTGATAAACACCCCTATGTTTATAGATCCTCGGTTTTAATTGTAGTGTAGTTTTACCTACGTAGTGAGTTTGGTAGACAACCGAGGATCTGAGTAGCATGGAGAGTCTTTCCTTATTAGACAGATAATATGTTTTAAGGGATACTTTACTAACTGTGTGTATAAAATTTTAATAACAACTTCTTAAGTCAGAGATTAATTTATTAATAAATGAACCTATGTGAAGTATTCTAACATACATTTTTCTCCTTGTGTACATCAAAATTTAGAACTTGATTAACATGTATTTTAGTTAGAAAACGATTAATTAATTTATTAAGCAATGAGGCTTGAAATAATTTAAATTTACAGAAGTCCTTAATGTAAGACATTTCGCGAAAATAATTCCAGTCAGAATATATTTTATACACATTGAATTTTACAGCTTATAGATAATAACTTTATCCTATCTCTTCTATTTCCATACCATATCTGTCCCGTATATCTATCAACATATATGATATATACCTATCTGGTATCTATCATCTCTCTCATATGTCTTTCATATCTCTCTCATTCTCTTATATCTTTATCATTTCTCTGATCTCTCTTATCTGATGTCTCATAAATATTACTCATAATTCTCTGATATCTTTTTTATATATCTCTAATATTTCTTTCTTACCCCTCTCATATCTCTCACAAAACTCTATCATATCTCTCGAAATACTATTCAATCCGTCTCCTAAAATTGACTTCGCCACGCACAAAAGGGCTCATTTCGTCGCTGATATCGTAATTCTCGTAAATTAACATGCGGGTCGTCAAATTCCACTGTTAATTTGGTTCTTCACTTAACAAACAAATTTATGTCGCTTGTAGCGCTGCTAATAATAGAATTTGCAGATTTTGTCTTTTAAATCCGCCTTTCGAAGTAAAAATTGCAAATGAGAAGGATGAAGTTAAAGCTGAAATACTCTACATTTAAGGTTTTTTTGCCGCTTAAAGCGAGATATAGGGGAGTTGGCAAAGAGACTAAAATTAACGTTGATGTGCGCTGGGAGAAAGTTCGAGGAAAATCGTGTAAAAGGGAGGGAATTTGGCGGTCGAGAAATAGAGAACAAAGAGAACAAAGGCGGATCCTGGGCTTATTTTCGTACACAGAAATGGAGCTCGTCCATGGAAGCCTACATAGCATTACGATGTTCCTTACACAAGCTAATTCGCATTGTTAACTCCAATCCAAGACGAAATGGAAAGTATCCTGATCATTTACTGATTAACAAAAAAAAATCAGAGAGACGAATTTATAGCCCATAATCCGCGAAAACGATGGTGAACGAATTGACAACGCAATACGAGAAATTGGCGAATTGAAAATGGAAAGTAAGGATCGTTAATTCTTACCTTCGTAGGAAGAAACGAAATTCACCTATTCGATGCCACGTCGAGGCAAATACTTTATTGAGTCAGTGATATAATATAACCAGCTATGCAAAACATATAGCGAATTAAGTAGGGGTAATTGGGATTATTCCTCGATCGATTGCGAGTCTAGGAATGCAGTCAAAGTCTATTGATACACATGAGGGCCTAAAACGTTTGTGTCAGGGGATGGGAGTTAAATATTATATATAACTTCTGGAATGAATTTCAAGACCAACCACCTCTATTTCAAAAAGTCGTCATTCTCTTAAATCAGGTTGGAGACGCCAGTTTATGGAGATAATTATTGAATAAAAGCTTTCATGGAGTTTATGGTTCGGAAATGATAATTAGCTCGTGTGGCTCGGCTGTACAAGAAAAAATAAACAAGTATAATAAATCTAAAGGCCGCTGAAAGGCAAGATTACTGCAAATAATGGAACAATCAGGCTTCTCGAGAAATGGTCGCGTCAACTTAAGAGATAATTTTAATTACCTCCACACAAACGCGCGAAGCATAAGAAACAAATGAACAAAGTTTAAAGCGTTAATCCGTTCGGAAATTTCGATAATATTTCAATCACTGAAACGTGGTTAGATAGCTTCCTAAGAGATTTTATAGATGAATTTAGGTATAGATGGCTATAGACTCTTCAATGGATACAGAAGCGAGCAAGAACTGGTGGGGTTCTACTTTATATACTCAAGTATGGTGGACATTAATAATAATAAGATGAAATCCAATATTTTAGTATTGGAGTTCCAGATAATCAGCGCTAGGATTAACATCACAAACATTTATCGACCGCCAGCCTCAATCAAAGGAGAGGATAAGAAGTTGTTTGATTGTCTTTCTTCTATTATTAGAAGAACCACAACAATCATATGCGGCGAATTTAATTTTCAAAACCTCGAATTTATAGCAATCACATCAAGAAAGAGGGAGAAAGATTAATGGATTTTATTCGCGATAACTTTTTTCTTTTAAAAGGTCTAAGAACCATCAAGAGGTCAAAATATACTGGATTTAGTCCTAATCACGGATGAAAATTTAGTGTAAAACGTTCAATTTGAGGACACAACATGGTAACCCATATGGAGGATAATAACCTAATTTCGAAAAAATAAACAGAACAGTAGACATACTTTAACCCTACTTTCAAAAAAAGTTTGATAAGGTATAGCATGAAAGTCTCTTAATTAAATTTAAAGCCTACAGAATCAGGAGACAAATTCTTAAATAGATAGAAAATTGGTTCTCAAAAAGCTCACAGCGCGTAGTCATAAATGGGATAAACTCGGACTGGGCCCCATAAACCAGTAGGGTTCCTTAGAGGTCAGCTCTTGGCCCATTACTATGTTCATAATATAAATTAACGACCTCGATAACGGGTTAATTAGTAAAATTTATAAATTCGCAAACGGCAAAAATATACATAGGAAACAGTACTGAATCTAGATGCGATATCGAGTGGGCTGATAAATATAAATAAATTTTAACATAAGGAAATGCAAGCTCATACACATAGGATGCAGAAATCAGAAATCGCTTTGCCATATGAATGACCAACTCTTGGAATCCGGAAACGATGCAAAACACCTTGGGCTCGTAATTTCAGGAGACTTCAGTGTCCAAGCAAAGCGTAGAAGCCACTGAAAGAGTACATCGATTATTAAGATACATCTCAGAGAATTTCTCTTATAAGTCTGGAGCCATTATTTTACCCTTATATCGATCATTAGCTCAACTGCATCTAGAGTACGCGGTGTAATTTTGGTCTCTTGATCTAGGCGAAGATGTGGAAATATTAGTAGAAAGATTTCAACGCACGGTGACCAAACTGATACCAGGATTTAGGAATAAACCCTATGAAGAGAGAATTTGCTGCGTAAACTTAAAATCCCTTGCGAGAGACATTTACGCGGCCAACTAAAAGAACTTTTAAAAATTTTATAAGGTTTTACCATCATGGATTATACCCTATTCTTCGAGATTGATTATAGGGCGAACACTTGTCATAAAGGAAACAAATTAGTTAAAAAGCGATTCCGCAGTGCCATAGCACAAAACCTTTTTAAACTATAAAATCGAGTAATGAAATCTACGTCGGTTAATATATTTAAAAATAGACAAGACGAGTATTTTTCACGTGTAAATGCAACGTAGTAGGAGTATGAATAAAAATCACTTTTATAAAATAACAAAGAACTATATATAAGTACCCGAGCACTCCCCCTTCAAATTGATGACAGCTGATAGTTCTCTATAAAGTACGTGTCCAAATGTGTTATCCATATTCTTTTCCGACTTATCCTGTCAATATAATTTTCAACACCAACAAACGCTGTGCTTCGGGAGAGAAATAAATACTCTATTGCCATTATATAAGTGTGTGAGTCAATATGGTTCTTAGAACTTGTGCAGTAATGGAGACACTCGCAGATAAGCGTGTTTGTACATAGAAATTTGCATAATATGCAGGTACGCTAGTAAATAAGTTTGTATCATAACAATACAGATAAATTAAATGCATATACTGAAAGTACATATGTATGTATATGTGTGTATTACATTATCTTACTTGAGGTGGTATTAACCTTATTGCCTCTCGGACTGGCCTTAAGTGGACCCAAGGGTCTTTGCTGGTCCTAATTCTGTAGATCATCTTTCTCTGTCTCTCTCTCTCTCTCTCTCTCTCTCTCTCTCTCTCTCTCTCTATATATATATATATATATATATATATATATATATATATATATATGATGAAAATTAATGCAATATCGCAAGAAAAGATGAGGAATTAAACCACATTCTCCGAAGACAATTTAATTCAGAACAGTTTCGGTGTATCTCACACCCTTTTTCAACTGACACTGGGCAGAAAATATGAGAGAAATGCATATAAGCATAACATAAGATCCCCTCTTTTTTCCCCCAATCCCCTACTTGTGGCTAATCTGGGGGGGGGGGGTAGGCCTAAACATATTGAAGGGCTGGCATTTTACTATTTTGTTTATTTGCGATCTTATTACAGGATTAAAAGAAAATTGACCCTCAGATAAATTTAAATTAGGAACTGACGATATCAAGCTCTATTCTACGATTCTTCTCTTAACATAGTTAGCCGATTTAAATAACATTTTACTTCCATTGAAATCGATCGTATGATTCTTGTCTCTAACATGGCAAAATATTCCACTACTTTCGCTGCCCACTCTAATATCTCTTTTGTGTTCGTACAATCTCTTGTCTAGATTTCTTCCCGTTTCTCCTATATAAACTTTATGGCAATCGTTGCATGGTACTGCATATACTCCTATGTTATGATGTTCTTTGGGTTTCCTGGCCATCATCAATATATATATACCTAAAATCTATCATCTACCTCATATCTGTCTCATATACCTCCCATATCTCTCCCATGTCTCTCATTTCTCCATCATAGCTCTCATATCTTTATCTTTTATCTCTCTCATATATCTCTCATATCGATCTTATATATTCCTTATATAACTCTAATATCTATTTCTTCTCTCATAACCATCCTGTCTCTGCTAATCCCTGTTAAAATGCCAGTCTCTCATATATCTTTCTTATCTATTTCACATATCACGTATAATCTCTTCTAATACCTCCCAAATCTCTCAAAAAAACTCTCTCTAAATATCTTTCATATATCTTTCTCATACCACCCATTTCTCTCATATATTTCTCCCTTATGCCTCATATCGCTCTCATATCTTCATCTTATATCTCCCTCGTTTATATTTATCATATCTCCCACTCATATTTCTTTCATATCTTTCTTATATCTCTAAAGAAATTCTCGTATTTCCCTCATACCTCTCATAACTCTTTCTTATATTTCCTATTTCCACATATTTCTCATAAATATCTCTGATATCTATCATCTCTCCCATTTATATTTATCATATATCTTTCATATCTCTTGAAAATATGTTTCTTATAGCTCTCTCATCTCTCTTATCTATCTCATATCGATCGGAATCATTCTCTCAAATCATTTTCATCTCTTTGCTCACTTATCTCTTTCATAACTCTGATTTCTTATCTCTTTATTCTTTCCTCTATATCTCTACTATCTCTCATATTTTATTTTCTAACTCTTACTCATATTTCTCACATCTTACTTTTCCATTATCTCTTTTCTCATATATCTCAAATCTCTCTCATATCTTTCAAATCTCCCTCGTATTTCTCGTATCTTTCTTATAAATAAATCTCATCAGTCTGAACCTCCAAAGGGCTATCCAGTGTAGCCTGTTACAATTGGTACCTGAAGGACCTGTACGTCCTACCTACCTAAGTGCAAATTAGAGAAGCCCCGTCAAACTGAGTTTCTTTTCTCGGGTAACGGGGAGACCTAGAGTAAAAACAACAGCGAATTGGCTCAATGACGTCAATAACCTTCAATGAGAGAGTACATGGCGTTTTCGAAACGCTAGCTCCAAATTCTTTTTAGTCCACTGAGAGCAGCATGATTTCCAAAGGTACATGTTCCATAAGAGGAAAGCATTAGCTAGGTTGACTGATAGAAAGCAGGGGTTCACGCATTTCTTGGACGGGAGCCTTCTTAGGAATGCTGCTGACCCTTACAATGGGCCATTATTAGTTTTCTTCGAAAACTAAATGCTTCGCCGGTGCAGGTGACACCGAACTCTAAAATGGATTTCCTGCAAGGAAGGGTTTGTGCGAGGGAACTTATGGAGTACACCTAAGAGCTGACCAACCAATGAGTGGCCAAGTTTGAACGTGTAATGAGAAAACAGAGGTGGATCTCGAGGTATACACTACGACGCTCTTAGATACGATCGATTGTGATAGATAAGCTCCCTGAATCGGTATGTGCTAGTTGGTATCGATACATCGTCAATGCCTTTGTGCCACTGCCACGGATGAGTTACTACTGCCACCGCTTCGGTCACATGAATCCCTCCTATAGACGTGCAAATTTGGCTCTTCCAGAAGTCTGTCGAAATTGTTCCAAGACCGTTACTGGGAGCATTTGCGGGGAACCACAGCCTGCTTCATCGAAACAATGTCGCGCTTATCTCATGAAGTAAGAAGTTCTGGCCATTCAAGCTGAAGACCGACTGTATTTTTGCGAGGCTAAGGACTTGGCCCAATCGCATCCAGTCCTACCTGGGGCGTTTTATGCCTTAATTGTTGAAGAGGCACCATATGTGCTTGGTCCCTCCAAGCCTACGAGCAGGGTCGTCTCTATGCCTATTCAGAACCCTTATGTGGGTTCTAGCCACACTCCACGCCCCGGGCTCTGCACTGGTAAAGCTTTCGGCTCAAAGAGACCACACTTAGACTCAGCTAAAACTAGTCCCTCATTCCATCTCTCTACGTTTCCGTTTAACGTAAGGAGAAACGTATGCGGGCCTGCACCGAGTCGTTAGGCTCACAGGCAAACCCACCTAGGGTGGTCCTGATACTGTTGCGATAAAGCGGTTTGAGGCCGCTTAATTTCAACCGTTATCACATGTTGTTTAGAAACACGATGCCACCCACGTGCATCTTCGCCTTGAAGCTGGGCGCGATTATCGCGCTACCTGAGTCAATATTTTACCAAGGAGGTTTATTCCTCCCCCGTTCGCCAAGGGGATGTCTCGACTATTTATACGGAAACTTTACCACTAAGAGGAGATTCGAGATCCAGATTTTCTTCGCGAGACATCACTACGATCCAGTCTCACCTTGTGCACCAAGGGCCCTCTACCTCGAGATCCACCATCATTGTCCAGAAGAGGACAATATCCCTTGAGTGCCAAGGTTCGAGCCTTCAAGACGCCAAGTCCACAAGGCTTCCCCTGTTGTTCAGAAAGAAAACAACGTTAGAACAGCCATTGTTCTTTGAGCCCGTTGACAAGAAACAGTTCTCACCCTTCCTCCCTGTTGTTCAGAAAGAGAACAACATTAGAACAGCCATTGTTCTTTGAGCCCATTGACAAGAAATGGTTCTCACCCTTCCCCCCCTGTTGTTCAGAAAGAGAACAACATTAGAACAGCCATTGTTCTTTGAGCCCGTAGACAAGAGACGGTTCTCACCCCCCCCCCTCTGTTGTTCAGAAGAGAACAACGTAGAACAGCTAATTTTCTCCAAGCCCGTTCGCCAAGAAACGGTTCTTATTCCCAAGACGCCACGTCAGGATCATTTAATTCCCCCCCTCCCTTCGACTGGAACTCGCCAGTGGACCGAAGATTCCTTCACGTCGCCTTCCTCTGCACAACACGTGTAATTACGTAAGCTGAACGTTACCTTTGAGTATTTAACCCTTTTTTCAACCCTATAATGTGCTTTAAATGGTTTAGCGAACCATCCCATCCCTTTAATTTTTATTTGTTTTACCTTTTTAAATCTCTTCTAAATCTTAATCCTCGGATTAGCTAGATTTCCCACGACCCTTTCCATTCTCTCTTTATGTCAATATTTTCCGTTTTGTGTGTTGTTGATAGTTTTTATTAATAAAACTCTATTTTATTAATGATAGCCATATTATTATCCTTGAGCTTAGTTCCACTTCTTAGCATATTGAAGATAAATAATATCGGTCAACCCAGACACCACGCACTCTAAATATAAATGAATAGTTCCCTCAACGAATAGTCATATATGGTATATCGTCGAGAGTCCATTCTACGAAAACTGTCTTCGAGGGTTTCTAAGGCTGCATCGCGAAAGTAGGACAACAAAAAGGAAGCTTTGGTTCCTATGCTCCCAGACAAGGATGGACAGAACAACTCGAAGACAGGGAGACATTACAAAAAAGGGACCTCCAACTCCGGGTGGAGGGAAGAAAAAACTCATGGTGAGGCCAAACTCCTGAAATACATAAGTTCCTAAAGCCGACAGTACTTTAGGCTGACAAAAGCCCCTGGAGTTCCTCAACCAAGAAACGTACGGCCATTGATTGACGTGAGGGACTTCTCTTCGAAAAGGACCCCGCATCTCCTCCGAGCTAGCCTGGAGGGCATATTCTTTCAATTGGATTGCCGTAGACCTTGAACCAACTGGGAGAAGCTGCGGAAGCTCGTCTCCTCCCGTTCTCCGTTAGATATCTTCCTGCAGAAGACCATGCTGGGTGTGTGCCACATGCCCACTCTCCTAGCGAATTTGGGTTTTGGGACATCACCACCACAGAATGGGGGTCTGGCAGGAGGGGGTTCAATTTACACGCAGAATTATGTCTCCTTTCTTCCATTGTGATAAATACCTCATTTCAGGCAGTGGCAGTACGGCCATAACTGGATAAGAGGGATACTGTAATTTCTGCATACATTCCACCTTCAACCGACTTCGATGCGGGAGACTTCTGCCGCGTCGTTTTACGATTACCGAATCCCTTTCTCCTTCTCGTGGATTTGAATAGTAAGCAATTCTGGGAGGACTACACAACATTCAACGAGTTGGAAATAGGTGCTTTAAATGCGAAATAATTTACGCATCACTACCAGACAACCGTTTCTTTTAATTGTCTTGATCTGAACCTGTGTTATCCAGATACACAGTATGATTTGGATGGAGGTGGAGGATCGATGTCCTTCATGTTAGTGACCACGTTTCCATTCAACTATTATTTTATGGACCACTGCTAAATGAGAAACCGCTTCGATGATGCTTGGAGCGGCCGCGGTGGTCCGCATTTAAAGACATGACCACTCTGACACCATCCACATGCGATGTGGATGTTTTTTTTAATTTTTTTTAAAGAGCTCATTTGGCGACTGCCTACTTTGGCATTAGTCGCAAAATTAAAAACTTGCCTAGTACTAGGCTACTTTAAAATGAAATTCAAAAACACACACAAAAAACCCAAACCCAACATCAAAATTTAAAAAAAAGGGAAAAGGCAACGAGCAGGAAGCAAGCTCCTGTGTCAAGGGGAGGTTCCCCCAGCGCAGGAACGTGCAACCTATGAGAAAAAAAGACAAAAAAAAACCCCAAAACTGGTTAAATAAAAGGGAGAAGGCCGGCCTCCCCCCAAAATGTCTAGAAGTCCACCAGTCAAGGTGCACGCACTCGTCCCAAGTACAAGGGACAAGCGGTAGCGACCCCGCCCATCCCGGTACTGGGAGAGGTAACGTGCGCGAAGACCACCAGGACTGGGACATTCAAAAAGAATGTGCCCGAACAGTCTGGGGGAGGACGCAGTCGTCACAATAGGGTGCAGGCGAGCGCTCGATCAAATAGCAATGTGTCACACGAGTGTGTCCGATTCGGAGGCGACAGAAAGCGACCTGAAGCCGTCGTGGCATTGGGGGATAGGTCCATGGGAACAGTCGCAGCGCAATGTCACGCAACCTTAAGTTCCGCTGGACCGTCTCCCATCTTCTTTGTCAAGCAGTCCAAAGAGCTGCCCTTAATCTTGCCATGTAGTTGGTGTGAGGAAGAGCGAAACACTGGTCCGGTCGCCCGGTCCTAGCGGACTCTTTGGCGCCGTCATCGGCGCGCTCATTCCCCCCAATTCCTACATGTCCAGGAACCCAGCAGAAGATAATCTCAACATCCACCCGGCTCGCCGAAACCGTGGCGTCACGGATATCGCGAACCAGAGGATGCGGAGATTCCAATGCTCCGAGAGCACTCAGGGCGCTTTGTGAGTCGCTATAGATCACAATCCGGTCTCCGAACCGGGCACGTCGCGTAATCTCCCGTACCGAGTGGTGTATTGCACCAGTTCGGCCGTGAAGACAAATGCAGCGCCTGGCAGAGCCCCGTTGACTTCAAACAGAGGGGATACGGCGTGGAAGCCGACCCCCTCTTGGGACTTGGAGCCATCACGGTTCCAGCGTGACACGAGGTGTGCTCTAAAAAGGTAGAACGCAATACTCCCGGCGCTGTACAAGCTTTGGGAGCAGAGGCGTGGTGACAAATAGCCAAATGTGGTACCCTCCAGGGTGGTGCCCTAGCCAGAACCAGGGGCGCCACTGGCCCGAGAGCTATACCTAGCTCTCGAAGGAGTTTCCTGGCTCTAAACCCAAAGGGCTTAGGGTATAAATGGTGTCTCTCTGCGGCATAGGCACCGTCGAAATCAGCGGGTCCCTCAGTCGCTGTTGGCGACTGAGAGAGGCACCTGGCTCGCACGTATTAGCGAGTGATGCACTGTACGCGGCGTAGAGCGAGTGGCATCTCCCCAGCATAGACTAATAGACTCTCAATGGGGAAAGTGCGCAAGGCACTGGTCGCCAAAAAGGCCGGTGTGAAGGATTGAATCTACCTTCCGCAATAAACGCTCGGCTGCGGATGCATAAAACTCGCATCCGTAGTCGAACTTCGAACGAACAAAGGATAGATAAAAAAAGAGGCAATAGCCCTATCGGCGCCCCAAGCGCTGAACGTCACAGAACGGAGAATATCCATGGCGCGGGTACAAGAGACCCTAAGGCTGTGAATATAAGCCTCCCAGGTAAGGCGTCGGTCGAATACAAGACCAAGGAAACGGTTTGATTCAACCACTTCCAGGCGCACCCCATTAAGAAACAAATCTGGGTCGGGGTGGAGCAGTGGATTGCGGCAGAAGTGCACCACCTTAGTCTTGGCCAAAGAAAACCGAAATCTGTGCACTTCGGCATAGGGAGAGACGCGGTTCAATGCCTGTTGGAGTCGACGCTCCAGAGTTGGCATCTGGGCCACGCCAAAAGAGATCGAAAGGTCGTCCACGTAGAGCGTAGCGAGAACATCTTCCGGCAGCACCAAGGTAATGCCGTTGATACTCAGGGCAAAGAGTGGTCACTTCCCTGTGGGACACCCTCTTCCTGCTCCATTGAGCTTGAGAGGGCTCCACCCACCCGTACTCTCAATCGACGATCTCGCAAAAATTCATGATATCGTATAGCTATGCGGTATCATAGGCCTTCTCCAGATCGTAAAACACTGTGGCGTAGTGCTTTCTACGAAGGACGGCCTCACAGACGGCATTTTCCAGTTGGAGGAAAGCACCCGACGTCGAGTGGAACTGCCGGAAGCCGCACTGTGAAGAAGACAGATGGCCTTCGCTGTCCAGGAAAAAGGCTAATCTAACATTTACCAATTTCTCCTTTAACTTTCACACGCAAGAGGTTAGAGAGATTGGGTGGAAACGGGCCGGAGTAGAGTAATATCTCCCCGGTTTGCGAAAGGCGAGCACAGTAGCGATTCGCCAGGAATCTGGGAGGAGAATCTCCACCCAGATCCTGTTAAATAAATCTAACAGAAAGGCCATGCCTCGCTCACCCAGGTGTCGAAGCATGGCGTACGGGACATCATCTAGACCATGAGCGGTGTTCGCGCATGAAGAAAGAGCGGAACGCAACTCACTCACAGTAAACCTGTCGTTAAAGGGTTCTCCGCCTCTGGAGTTAAAGTCCAGTCGGATGCCTTCCGCGACATCACGACATGCATTGAAAGCTGGCGGAGCAGCATCCTGGCTAGAGAATGCGAAGAAAGCGGTCGCGAAGGGTTCCGCCACGGACGCGGGGTCCGAGATTGCGGTCCCATTCTCCTGGAGAACGGGAGAGGGGTCCTGTAAGAAGTTGCCTGGAATCCTTTTAACTCGCTTCCACACCTCTGCTCAAGGGGTCTTCCCGTTAAGTTAAGAGAATTCAATCATTTCTTGAAATGCAGGCCACCGTACCCGCGCCAAGCACCACCGAGGTGAGCTCGCAGGCCGCAGTTGCCCTGAAAATAATATTTGAATGGAAAAGTGGTCACTATCATGGAGGTAATCGACCACCCCTCAATCCAAATCAGGCTGTGCATTAGAAGAGCACAAAGATAGATCAAGGCAAGAAAATGAAGCGGTTCTCAGACAGTGATGCGTAAACTCATCCACGTTTAAGACACCTATCTCAAGCTCTTTGATCAGGTCGGCAAGGAATTGTCCCCTGGGATTTATGGAGTAATCCCCCCAGAGAGGATGCCTGACTTTCAGATCTCCAAGCAAGACAAAGGGCCTCGGCAACCGTGCCACGACGCCGTGAAAATCCCCCGCGTTGAAGCCAGCTGACGTTGGAATATACGCAGAAATGATAGTATACCTCCTATCCAGTTGAAGCTGCACAGCCACGTCCTGAAACGAGGTATCTAAAGTGAAAGGACGAACGGAGACATCATGCCGGGTGTAAACCACGCATCCCCCATCCCGGCCATCTCGTGGTGGTAGGGTCGCAAAACCCTTATAGCCCCGGGAGGGTGGGCAGGGAGAACCTTCCTAACATGGTCTCCTGCAGAAAAATAGCTAACGGGGAACGGGACGAGACGAGCCCACGCAGCTCCTCCCAATTGGCCCGGAGTCTACGGAAATTCCATTAAAGGAACATGCCCTCCAGACCTGGCTCGGAAGAGACGCGTGGGCCCTGTTCGAACAGAATACCATCACGGGAATGGCCGTATGCTTCCCGGAGGCAGAACCCTGGGCGCTGTTGGACGAACAAAGCGCTAAAGGCGTTGTCGCCTTCGAGAACTTATTGGGGCAGGTTGGGCTCGCCATGCAAGTCTTTTCCTCCCTCCGCCTCGAATCCTTAGGCGGGCGTTGCAGCTTCGGAGGCGGTGGTCTCTCTTTTTGAGGATCTACCGTCCATGAGCTACTCAGCCCACTACTAGGCGTGGGCAAAGAAGCCGAACTCCTTTTTTGCTGTCCTCCTTTCGGGGGACAGCTTTAGGAACCCCAGAAGATGGTCTGGCAACCAACTTCAGGGGTGTTGCCTCCTGTGAGTCTAACGGCTCGGTGGAGGCGCGTGGCCGTTTTGCCTTACGGGAACGGTCACGCTGGGGGAAGAGGGGGGAGCCCTGGTTTTGGCCGGGGCTGAGTATGAACCCTTTTTGCCTTCAGCTTTACCAGGGAAGCGCCCGGGTTGTGTAGAGCCCGCACAACGGCTCCGAATGGGCGCAGAAACAACCGTGCTCGTTGACCTGGATGGGCCAGGAGCAGAGGGTGCCTTTCTAACTATTGAGGCATATGACGTCCTAGGCAGAGCCGGGCGCGCCAGGACCAAGTCCTTAGCCTCGCGGAATGAGAGTCGATCCTGGACCTGAACGGCCAGGATTTCTTTCTCAAGGAGATATGCACCACATTGCTTCGAAGAAGCAGGGTGCGGCTCTCCGCAATTGACAAACTTGGCCACACACGATTTGGACTTATCGTGTGCGACCTTGGAGCAATTTACACAGACTTCGGGTGACCCGGACTTTGCACGTCTACATGAGCGATTTGTCTGGCCGAAGCGGTGACAGTAATAGCACCGCCGAGGCAGTGGCACAAATGTCTTCACGCGGTAACGGTACCAACCGGCACGCACCGACTCAGGGAGCTTGTCACAGTCGAATGTGACGAAGAGTGTAGGGGTGTGTCTCGAGGCCCCTCCCTGTTTTCTCATCACACGTTCGACCTTGACCATCCCTTGGTCGGCCAGCTCTAAGGTGATATCCTCTATGGAGTAGTCAACGAGTTCCCTCGCATAAACTACTCCTTTCACAAAGTTCATGGTAGAGTGCGGCGTCACACTCACCGGGGGGGCCATCAAGTGTCCATAGAGCACTTATCTTGGCTGCCTCGGAGGGATCGGACGCATTCGCCAAAAGGCTCCCGTCTGAGAAACGGGTCACCTTCGGCTCTCTACCAATTATGCTAGCTAATGCTCTCCTCTGATAGATCATGTTGCCCTTGGCCAACATGGTGCCATCAGTGGAGCGAATAACGAGGAAGCGTTTGAAGCCAGCGGGCTCGAAAACGCCGGGTAGTCACTGAATGAGGGGCCCCGATGTTATTGAGGCTCAGCCCTGCGCACTTTTAGTCTTAGTCATAGTCAGGGGTTCCGCACGCGAGGAAGGGGGCTGGGGGCAGAGGGGCTGGATGTGCCGATCTTGGCTTGGTCTCTTACCGAAGTGGCAGCAGACCCATTCGTTCCCGCAGCCCCCGTGGATGAAGAGGAGCCCGGAGTCTTCTTAGTCTTTTTCTTATTTTTTTTTCTTTTTAGGAGAGGAGGGCGGGGAATGAACCCTCTTCTCCCCTCCGCCGGCAGGAGCCCCCAGGCCAGATGGACCGGCCTCAGCCAGGTCATTCTTTGAGATGGCCAAGGTCCTGGCTTTCGCAGGGGCACCGGTCGGAGGAGATCCCTCCCCTCCTTGTACTGCCTTGGAAACCCAGGCAGTTTGAGGAGGACCTTGCATAGGGGCGGATTCTGGTTCGGTGCTTGGCGCCGAGCCCGGATTCCCCCCCATGGAAGGCCCTACCGTCTGAAGCTGGGTTGCCTCAAGGACCATGTCTATCTCAGGGGGGGGGGGGCTCTAGTTGCCCCCCCCCCAAGACATCTCAGGTCCCGTTGGCAGCGTTGTCACAAGTCATATATGGGGAGGTACAGACCTTGACCCCTGCAAGGTTCAATATTCTTGCCAGCAGGTCTTTTGAAGGAAGCTTCTTTAAGGCGGTTTGCCCTACCGAGCCGCTTCAATGGGTAGCGTTCGGCTATGGGATGCCTGCTTGCTTTCTTGGCAATCCCCTTGGAAAGAAAAGGGGGGAATGCCGCGGGAAAGAGGGAGGTGCCCGAAAGCACCTCCGGAGAAGGGGGTGAGGGGGAGTCCCCTACACCCCTAGGCGGAGGAGAGGAGTAAGCCTCCACTCCGGTTAGAGAAATTTGGAGGATCCCCTGCGCAAGCACAGGTTGGAGGACCTCCATTTTTTTCTGTGGAGCTGCCCGAGAGCGGCTCCGTCGATGCACAAGGAAAAATTGAGGGTAGATTTTTAATTTTCACATCATTAGGCATGGTGACCCTAAATTTTTCACGGGATAAAATAGCTCATCACACCTCGCAGTAGCCCACCCTGCAAGGGGTGCGTACAGGCCTGGCAGGGCAAGGTGCAGCCATTCAGGACCACCACTCCCGCCTGGTGGCCTGGCATTCATCTGCATGGCAGCTCCATCTTGGACACGGCGTAAAAAAATAGATTCTGAAGTGAGAAGGCTTGGGCATGTGAGGAAGGTATGGGTGGGTATGAAGCAGGTTTGTTAAAAACTCACCATCCTAAACCGGAGCTCAGGGGTTAGGGAACATTGTCCCCTCGCTTTCAGCTTCGATCTGGGACGGTTGGCTGAGAAGAAGGTCAGCATCTACCCTGTGAAATTAGAGGCTAAACAGAGAAATATATTGATATATTGATGATTGAAAGTAGTGTTGAAAGAGGCAGAAAACTCAATATATATATTTTGCTACAATGCATATTTACTGCTAACCGCGATCCGTCTTAATGGAACACCCATTACAATATTTCCTCACTGCTTTATGCCTGAAATTTAAAATTCTTGCCGTTTCACGAGGTTCATGGCAAAGATTTGACCCCCAAAGGACTTTTAAAAGAATCAGGATCAATTGGAATATGGTGTCCTCTACCTTTGAAATATTTTCCTTCCAAATCAGCCAAAGGGAATTTTTTTACCCAACGCTTATATATCTTTTACTTGCTACTATCACTAATGAAGGGATTTTAACAAAATGCAGCTTGTAAATGCCAGAACATTATTATCATTAAAAAGGCCTAGGCTTTACTATAGCCTAAAAGCGCCCAAGCATTATTATCGACAGTTATCTCCAAAAGGCTCGCAATAAATTTAAACAAATTTAAACAAATCTAAGAAGCATGTTTTATGAGTCTTCTAAAACGGCATTAATGTATTGATATAATTAATAACTATTCATTTATTAACATTGCTTCAAAGTGTTTGGATTATGTCACGACGTACACCAGAACACACTTTTCTCTTCTCTTTCAAAATCAATAATAAAGGAGCGGAGACACTCGGACCGTTACTCCCCATTCCTGCTGTTTGGTAAAAGGATCAATTTTCCTCAATGATAATTCGGGTTTTGTTTCTTCTACTAATTTAATTAATGAATCTGCAGAATTTAGTTTAACATAATTTACCGGGTAAACATAAAATCTTGCCCTATATAACCTAATCTTAAAGGTTTAATGGAGTAGGGCACTATGGAGCGCAGCGTAATTGAAAAAAATGGTTAGTAAAAACAATGCCCACCTAAAGTACATGGAATGTGAAGACGCATTTCTAAATCTTCCGGCACAGTTACTGAAAAATATATGTGCCGCAAAATTAACCTGACAATTAACGGGCAACATATAATTGACCGAGCCCCGACCATTTGCTTGAGTCCAATGCCTCCCCCCCTTCATTAACAGTCATATGTAAAAGAATTAGGAAGACTTCAAAGTACAAAGTCCTTTTGAACTTCTTCCTGGAAACATTCTGTGTTTAATATTCAATCGTTTTTTATCATTAGGATGCCAATAATGCAGTGGCCAGGAAAGTTGAGACAATCTCCAATGTAAAACTTATTTTATATTTCTTTCTCAACTCCTCTTTGCTGCATTTATTGACCTTTTTTTCTTAATCTCATCTCAACTCTTGTTTTAGCAATTACTGATCTTGCTTTTTCTTAATTATCTTATTTAGGGGTTCAATTCCGTCTTCTATATGCAGGTCTTTCACTTTTCTTCTTTTCTTCTTCTCGTATTTCTTATGAGATATATTTCATTATCTTGAATTATCTGCAGCTTTAAGAGGTTGCCTTTTGAGAGGGTGAACATAGAAATTGTCAAGTAGAATAGTGTGGGTTGAATAATTGGCTAGTAGATTTTATTATTTTTCTTACAACTGAGAGATCTCAGCTTGTATAGTAAATTTAGTCTCACTTTTCCTTTTTTCAATTATATCGTTCGTGTATTATGTTACAATCCCCTCTCTTATGTCGTCCTCGAATTGTATATTAATACACCCTACAGTGGCTGGATTTCGAATATTTGCAGTGTAGATAACTTATATGTAGTGCTGGGCTAAGACACACACCATGGAAGGAAATCGGCTTCCAGCCTAAATCCTTCTCCTTGGTGATTTCATGTGTTAATTTGCACATATCTATCCATGAAGTGGTCGCAGAGTATTTTTTCTATTTTATTGGTGAGTCTTAGTTGAAGAATTTTGTACTGTATACCCCTCTGCCAAACTTTTCCCGAGAGCTTTAGACATGTCTCGGCAGATGATATCTACATTCATCTTCTCGCTATTTTGCCTTTACCAGTTTTTTTTCACTATTAGTCACAGTGAAATATTTATGATCTTGCTCTTACGGAATCCAAATTGGCAATCATTATAAAGATTGTTTTTGTCAAGATGTTGATCAAATCTGCGTTTTAATATCTTTTTATATACCTTCTTTATATTGTGCTATTTTTTTTTTAAAAAGTGGAATAGATAAAAAACAATACTACCATAAATCATGGGAACTCTTAGGAAACAAGTTTCCAGATCATTAATTCCTATACTATACAATCTGTTTTTGTTTTGGAGTTCTGAGATGTTTTAAATTATTTTATATGATATTTTCATGCTGAATTCAAATATTAAATCTGTGTTTGCAGATCAGGTCTAGATTTTTGTCTTGCAATACTTTTTATTTTAATGCATTTGTTCACCTTTCAATGCAGATTTTTTTATGTAAATGTTGTAATTACTTTGTTTTTAAACAAAGTCTGCTGACCAAAAAGTCGCGTGCTCTCATTTATTCTGATTTATAACTTTACGACCTTACTCTCTCTCTCTCAGAAATTAGAGGGAAAGGGGTGACGTCCCCTTGTCGCGGGAAGAGAGCTTGTGCGTACCCTTAACTTTTCGAGCTATGTCGGCAGGGGTACCTCTTCTGGGTACCCCTGGTAGGGCTTCCCTTGTCGATTTGGTCGGAAACGAGGTTCCAGACTAAGTGCGTCATTCAGTCCTTTTTTTACTCTATCCTTCTCCTTTTTTACTTTTATCCTATCTCTCCCACTTATACAAAAAGGAAAAAAAAACAAAAAAAGCCTACTCCTATCATGTCACTCTTTCCCTTTTTTCCCTCTATCTACATACAAGGACCTGGCGGCTACCTCACGCGTCAGAAGAGAGTCTTTGGAACCTCTATAAACAACGCCAATCGACGCTCACTGGTTGCGAGAGACTAGGACTAGAGGTGTCCTAGGCGTTGGGGCACGATGAATGGGATGAGGGTAGGGCCCCGTTAACCCCTTCCCTGGCGCGTAATTATTCACCGTTCCCAGTGCCCGTTGACGGGTGCCTCTGGTAGCATCGGTCCGAGGTGACGGCCCTTTGTTCCCAGGTTGGTTGCCAGGCCAATAAAAAGCATGGGTCGAGTCTCTTGGTAAGCGGGATATCCATTGAACGCTGCTCCGAGATCCTGGCCGTTGTGAAGGGAACTAGTAGGAGTTTAGTAAGGGGCGTGCTTCGTTGTTGTTCACCTGGTGAGAAATCGATGGCCCCTTCGGGGACCATCTGTGCTGCTTGGTTGGGAGCCACGGCACGCCGAGGCCTGACGACTCGGTCGGACGAACAGCGGCACATGGAGCGTGCCTTCTGGAAGACTCCGAAACGACTCCGATCAATAGGCGGGAGCGACTCACGCGGGGAGAACTCACCAACCCCCGCTTTTATCATTGATTGGTCGCAAAGTATTGAAAGAGAGAAAGTGTTCAAAATTACCGGCAAGAAAGGACCAGGAGCTCTAAAATACAATTGCGCAATATGCCACATAGATAAGTGGTGCGTGGACTTTCCGGAGGGGTGTTTTTCGAAATGCCACCCGGCCAGTTCCTGCACCGATTGTATTTTAAACGGCCAAATCAAGGAGCTAAAGGAAACCTGCAGGGTTTCCGAGGAAAGATCCAGGAAGTTGGAGGAGAAAATAAACAGCCTCGAATTAGAACACGCCGGACTGATTCGCAGGCTAGAGGTCAGAATAGCAGAGCTAACGTCAAGCCCTGTAGTAAACACTCCATCTGCAGTATTACCCCCAGAGCTAGGTTCGCATGCTACGGATAAACCCTCAAAGAAAAAGAAAAGGAAGGGAAAGAAACAGGAAGAAGAGAAAGTTGAAACAGAAGCTAAAGTAGAAGCTGAAAAAGAGAAAGTTGAAGCAGAGGAAGAAAAAATAAAAACAGAAGAGTATATAACAAAGGAAGATAGGGGGGAAAAGATGAATAAGAAAAAGAAGAAAAATAAGATGGAAAAGAAAGAGGAAACCGAGAGTTTGCTTCCGCAAGGAAAACCTCAAACCTCTCAACGGAAAAGTTCGAGGGTTACCCTTGTGGGCGATTCCCAGGCACAAGGTTTGCAGCCCCTGCTAGCGGCCCACTTTCACACTAGTGTGGAGGTATGCTTCCAACCAGGACGGGGAAACTACCACATCAGGCTAGAGGCTGAGAAATCTCAGATCTCCGAGAATTAAGTCTTTGCCCTGATGGTTAGTGGAAATGACCTCTACCTCCGAGGAGGCAAAGTAGGCTCCAGCGAGAAAATTCTCAACACGGTCATGGGAGCCGTGGACGACTGCGGATTTAGAACTCGAAAACGGGTCGTTGTAGGGATGCTCCCAAGAAGAGGTCCTAGCCGGACAGCTCACTCAAGGAACGTGACCCTCAACCAGCGCCTGTCCGACCTCTGTACGGCGGGAGGGGTCTTCTTTCTGGACCCTTAACGCATCTTTTACGGTCGAAACGACCTTTACCAAAGGGACGGAGAGCACCTTTCATTCAAGGGAAAGGCTGTACTCTGTAACTTAATCCAGGATGTCGTAGAGCGGACGCAGAGGATCGTCCAACCCACAGTGAAGGCGGACATGAGACAGTATGCCCGTGTCACTCCTGGAATGACGTTCTTAGATGTGGCAAAGAGGGGTACTGCCACACAAAAGAAGCCGGGAAACGGAAGAGCGTAGGGAGTCCTACACTAGGGGACTCCCTCAAAGTTCTTCTGTTCAACGCGAGGTCAATCAGGAATAAGTTTCTTGAGCTTCGTGGCCTCGTAGCAACAGAGGAACCTGGGATGGTGGCCATAACGGAGACGTGGATTAAAACCTCAAGCCAAGATTTTAAAGGTGAATTCACGATTCCCGGTTACCAGCTCTTCCAGAAAGATAGGCCAGACAGAGAGGGTGGCGGTGTGATGTTGTATGTCAAGGATACTCTCAACTCGACGGATTGCAACATCGTATCCGACCATGAACTACTAGGTGTTGACCTAGAGATAGGTCCTGTCAAATACAGAACCCTGGTGCTTTATAGACCTCCTGCCCAACTTGTTGAAAATGACAGAGATCTGTACCAGCTAGTAGGAGAACTTGTCGAAGACAGAGTGTGTATCGTCATGGGAGATTTTAACACACAAGTTGACTGGAAAACCAGGGAACCCTGTGGCGAGAACGCACTACTCTTGGAGTTGACGAACAACGAGTTCCTCACTCAATCGGTGAGAGAGCCAACGAGAGGAGACAATATCCTCGACTTGGTTTTCACCTCTGAGGATTACATCGTTGAGGACCTCTCTGTTGGCGAAGAGGTCGGTGGCAGTGACCACCGACTAATTAGATTTGTAGTCAAAGTCCCCAAGGCAAAGCCTGCAACTAGTAAATGGAGGAAACTTGATTTGAGAAGAGCAAAATTTGCAGGTCTATGCGTGGGACTGACTGACGCGAGGCTAGAAGAGTGTGAGGCTGTTGGAGACTCTTGGAACAGTTTCAAAACCACATTCATGAGTCTTCAATCGCGTTTCATCTCTCTGAAATTCCCCTGTCGGTTCTCTGTTCAACCAAAGTGGTTTAATCGAGAAATCGGTCAACTTCTTAGGGAGAAGAGAAATGTGTACTGAAAAATCGAAGATCTCGGGTGACTTTGACGAATACCGAAGGCTAGCCAGGAGAGTGAAGTCCAGCATAAGGGCGGCTACGCGGTCTGAGGAACTCCGAGTGGCAAGACTCTGTAAAGAGAATCCCAAGGAGTTCTTTGGATATGTAAACAGCGGTAAACCAATCCGTCGAACGATTGGCCCTTTGAGGAATGAGGAGGGGATATTAAAGCATTCAGATGCAGAAAATGCTAACCTCCTCAACGACTACTTCTCTTCAGTGTTTACTGAAGAATGTGCTCCCATTCTCCAGCCGACGGATTCCTACTCGGGGGAAAAAGCTGGAGGTACTGGACTTCACCGAAGGAGAAATAAAGAAAAAGATCGCTGACCTAGAGACGAATAAGTCCCCCGGACCGGAAGGGTTTCTATCCGAGGTGTGAAAGGAAGTGTGCGTTGAAGTATCACGACATCTTTTGGTTTTCTTTAACATGTCAATCCGGACCGGATGCGTTCCTAGAGACTGGCGTGAGGCGGAGGTGACTCCGATCTTCAAGAAAGGAGAACCCAGCCATCCGTCAAACTATCGACCCATCAGTTTGACTTCGATAGTCGGTAAACTCATGAAAAGCATGATAATGGACAAGATAACGTCTTATTTAGAGTAAAACCTGCTACTGAAGAGTTCCCAGCACGGCTTCCGAAGGCAACGGTCATGCCTGACGAACCTTGTGGAATTCTTCCACTTCGTTTTTAGTGAGCACGATCGGGACAAGGCGGTGGATGTGGTCTACTTAGACTTTCAGAAAGCCTTTGATAAGGTACCACACCGCCGCCTTCTCCGAAAAGTGCGAGCGCTGGGCATAGACGGAAAGGTAGCCGGCTGGATCGAGAACTGGCTAAGTGGCAGACGGCAACGGGTGGTGGTGAATGGACAGTCTTCTGAGTGGGTGCCCGTTACTAGCGGGGTGCCTCAAGGTTCTGTCCTGGGACCACTACTATTCATCATCTACGTCAACGACATGGACGGTGACATGGTTGCCAAGATTTCCAAATTTGCCGACGATACCAAGCTTGGTATGAACGTTGCAAAGGATGGAAATACTGCCCGCCTGCAGGAAGATCTTGGGAAGATTGGGGAGTGGTCGGACACGTGGCAAATGCCTTTTAACGTGAACAAATGCAAAGTGATGCATATCGGCCACAGAAACCCCCAATCTCAGTATATCCTTAAGGGGACTGCTATTGAATCCACCGACACTGAGAAGGACTTGGGTGTAACAATCACTAGTGACCTCCAGTTCTCGAAACAGTGCATTGAGGCGGAGAAAAAGGCTCAAAGGATGCTAGGCTATATTAAACGCCAGTTTGGTTATCGGAACCAGGAAATTGTACTGGGCTTGTACAACTCCCTCGTTCGGCCGCACCTGGAGTATGCCGTACAATTTTGGAGTCCTTCATTGCGAAAGGACATCGCAAGATTGGAACGCGTACAAGCCAGGGCAACCAAGCTGATTCCCTCTATCCGACATAAAAGTTATGAGGATAGACTAAGGGAATTAAATCTGTTATCGCTGGAAACCCGTAGACTGCGTGGTCAGCTCATCGAAGTTTTCAAAATACTTCGAGGGTTCGACAATGTTGACTACCGGGATATTTTCATACTGAGTGAGAACAGAACGCGCAATACGGCTTCAAACTTAAACTGAAGCGTTCCACCTGTAATCTGTGTGGAAATTTTTTCACCTACAGTATCTGCGGTAAGTGGAACGCACTTCCAGTGGAAGTTGTCAACGATGAATCTGTTGACCAGTTCAAATCAAGACTAGAAAAGGTCTTGAAAAGTGGCCGTTTAGGGGCGCAAAACAATTGAGCAACCATGTGCTCGCTCGATTGCTAGTCTAAAGGTACCCTCCTTGAATGGACCGTAAGGTCTCCTAGGGTACCTTCTTTCCTTGTTGTTGTTAAAACTTTCAATAATTTCCCAGCTAACATTGGGAGGACTTTGGAAATTATATAATTCGAAAGAAAATGTAAAACAACATAAAGGTTTGAAATTTCGTCTGAATCGGCCGAATAGTTATGATGTTATTGCCGAAACAAAATAATTCCCGGGCTAAAATTGGGAGGACTTTGATAATTATATCATTAGGGATTTCAAATTTCGTTAGAATCGGCGGAATAGTTATGATGTTATTGCCAAAACAAATATCATTCCCTTGCTAACCTTGGGGAAACTTTGGCAATTATATCATTCGAAAGAGAGGGTAAAACAACATAGGGGTTTCAAATTTCGTTAGAAATCGTCCGAATAGTTACAGTGTTATTACAAACAATAAAAGCAAAACGGGGACCGACCGGGATAGTGATATGTAGAGTTGCACGCGACAAAAAGCTTTCTTTCATAACTCTTGATTTTTTATGGAAAAGTTAGCAGTGATTTCTGTATCACAAGATTAGAGCTATGCATTCTTTTAAAAAAATCACTCAGCATGAATTAAAAAAATGCAAAAATGAACCTAATAAGTTTTGCTACGTATGTAACAAACCTGCGCTGCCCGGGAAACACTGCTCTCATTCCTACCTTGGCATAAAGATTGGAGATCAGGATAAGGACTTCGCCGTCTATGTGTTAAATATCTTAGCCGACGGAACAAGGAAAGCCTGAGGTGTACCTATGGGGCAGAGGAAGGAAAATAACGTGTTACTATTGCTACTTCTGCATGAGGAACTCACAAGGTACGTAATTTCGTGCAACATTATGCTAATTTTCCAACAAAGAGATGCACAATTTGTAATCATTTGAAGGTTCTCCAAATTTAAAAGCTAATTGGCAAATATAAGTGAAAATCATTTCCCAACCAATGTTAATATGGCTTAATGAAGACTTGTCAAAAAAGTTAAAATTATGACTGTTACTTCGTTACCAAATGAAATATTGGAAGTTCTAATGGTTGATAACTTAAAGAACAGCTACTATTTTCGTTAAGCTTTAATGCCTCATGTCTCCAAAAGTTTGGAAAATAGTATTAAACTCCTTTTTTTCTTTAAACATTGTAAAAATGCCTAAAATTTCTATTTTTTGTTTTAGGAGTACACAAGAAAATAGACACGGTGTTAAATACCCAGATCAAAAACCATTAACACAAGCACAGCTCAATGATATCAAAAGATTTAGGATAATCAAAAGAATCTGCTAGCTTCTTGACTCTCGTCTTAGTGAGAACAATGTATTGCCACCAGAAACAACATATTACTGGTAGAGAAGTAAGGATGAAGGATTTCTGAAGTTATTTTATCTTCATGAGAATTCATCTTTTGTGTACTGCTTACAGATTAAGTAAGGGTTTGATCGAAGCTTTAGGAATTGTGTATCACCATCTGAATGGAGTGTTCATAGACTCATCAGCTAGAAATCTTAAAGCTGTGCTCTTAAATAAAGATAACAATCTTCCTCTGTTCCAGTTAGTCTTTCTACTTGATGCCATCAAATAATCCATCAACTAATGCAAGGAGATTACACTAAGCATCCTTGCTTTCTTGTTGGATAGCCAGGAAGACGCCAAACATTTCATTGATAGCCAGCTCGAAGGTCTTTTACATCTGGATTCCAAAATATCTTTGCCAACTCAGTGATTGATTCTGAGAAATTTCTGCTCCAACCGCTGCATATAAAGCTAGATTTGCTGAAAAAGATTGTCAAGGCAATGAATAATCAAAACCAGCTCTTCTTTAAATCCAGAAGTTTCTACCTATAAATGATATAAAATTGAATGCGGGTATTTTTGAAGGTCCCCAAATTGGAAGCTCAATGAAGGATCGCAAGTTGAGAACACTGTGGACGAAATAGAAAAGAAATCTTAGTTCGATTTTAAATTAATATTAAGTAACTTTCTCGGAAAGCAACGAAGTTCCGAGTATCAAGCCATTGTTAGTAGTCTCATTTATCGAGCTCTCATTTGTATTATTTTCCGAAAAATTGTAGAGATTAATGTGAAGAACACGGAAAAACGTTCCATCAGGATATCCTGACGATGGAAGAAGGTATCAAGTTTATTGGGCCATCAAGATGATGGCCGATTACAGCTGGAGCTACGCATAAAAGAAAACCACTTAAGTTGTCTTTTCTTTCTAATTAATAGACCAATGTAAGGTGTTTTTTTTATTATAAAAGGTTCTACTGAATTTTTCCTTTGCTTTATTAAAATGGACAACCTAAAATTTGACCTGATAAAACAAAACTATTACCATTTTCGTGTTTAGAGAAATAAATTTATATAAAATCAGTCTAAAAACATTACGACGACAAAAAATTATCTTAAAACGCAGTCCAGTAAAATTTTAACTGTAATTTATAATCTTGATTCTCTTTAAAGTTTACGAAGCGTAAATATTGCAAGTATCGGTGGCAAAATAAGAATTCGCTGGAGAAAATAAAGTTAGAGATTCTTATAAACTGCAGAGCAGCTGCAGAAAGAAAATAATTCAAATTAAGCTTTAGGATGCTGAGGTCAATTGTCTACGCAAAAAGAAGGAGTACATGCAAGACCAGAGATCCTCCCGAATATTCAAACCCATCACATCCCGATGAAGGGCACTGTAAGATTAAACTGTGAGACCACTAAAAAAATATACTAATAAATAGTAATATTTATAATAAATAATTTCAGATCTAAGTATTATTTGCAAATATGACTAGCACAGTAAACAAATTAACATTATTCCACTACTCAATTATCCTTTGATGAGAATAGAATGCATTCAGCTCAGAGAGAGAAGAGAATTCAACACAACTGTTTGAATTATTACCCCAATAAAAATAATGTAGTCAACTCGCTTGTGTTGAGAAACATCAAACATCAATTAAAAGAATTTAAAAAAGTACTATTAATAGAAAAACGCCGAAAGGCAAACGTCACGGGTTGAAATAACATTTAGTGGCATTTAAATCATAAAAATCAATAAATAGAATAAATAAGTGCATAAAAATAATGTTCACTAATAATCGCCAATCTGAATGCAACATTGTGTCTACTCTGAGCAGAATATACTAAAGAACGTATGGATGTATATATTTTAAAGTTGCTCCTACCAAGGAAAAGGGTAGAGGCTAGTTTGTAATCCTAATGGTATATTTTATGACTGTGCTCTCGGTGGCAGTAGCACCGACCAATCGGTCTTGTAATCCAGTTTAAATTTCTGTAGATCAGGGTGGTAGTCATCTCCACCAGAACTGGTAGTGGCTTCGCTATTGACCCATCGGTGCGGTTCCTGCCCCTTCCCCCCCGGTCCTCACCCTCCATTTTCATACTTAATGCCCCTTGCCGGGCCTTTCTTGACCAACAGGCTGCTCCGAACAACCAAGGACCGGATCGGTCTAAAACCCGATATCGCTTGCTCAGCGTCCACGACAATCGATGTTAAGGGGGTTCATCTTCCCCTTGATAGTCCCCCTCCCCGCAATCTAAACTTTCCTGGGATTGCTAAGTATCTCACTCTCTCTCTCTTATATATATATATATATATATATATATATATATATATATATATATATATATATATATATATATATATATATATATATATATATATATATATGTGTGTGTGTGTGTGTGTGTGTGTGTGTGTGTACAAATATTTCATGAACGTGAAAGAATGATGAGATGAATCCAACAAACCGCAAAAAAACCCAGAAAAAAACAGGGTAATTTTTCTTCGGAAAAGATTTATACATTGTATATTCTCCTTTGTCCTTTGAATTTTCAATTAATTTCTCTCTCTTTCATAGTCCCGATCGACCTTGCGAGGCGTACCTTTAAATAACGTGTTTATTCGGAAGACTTTTTTGTCTTTCGTGTAGCCGAGTGGTCTAAGGGACGGTTTAATTGAGATCAAAGCGGTTGCTTGCTCCCTCAGTGTGCTTGGTTAAAATCCTACCCCTGTACGGATTTTTTGCGAATTAGGAAATAACATTTCCGAAGAAAAATGATCCTGTTTTTCTGTTTCTTGCGGTTTGCTGGATATATATATATATATATATATATATATATATATATATATATATATATATATATATATATATATATATATATATATATATATATATATATATATTAGAATTATTGAATGTTTTGAAGGTCATAAAGTCATAAATCAGAATAAGTGAAAGCACGCGACATTTTGGTCAGCAGACCTTATTTTATCTTATTTTTAATTGCAGAGGCAGCTGGTTCTGATTTTCATTCTTTTTTTATTATATAACGTTTTTCAACATCTGCAATACTGTTTTTTATCACTCTCACATCATCTAGGATGCTTTTCTTGTATAATATCCTACATTGTCACTGCACAAGAATTCTTTGCTTTTTTCCCATTTAGTGCCATCTTTAAGAATAGTCGCTGCAGATCGGAATAATGATGCAAAGAACGAGCAGAGTTTATGACCTCTTTGGCTTCTTATACCTCTAAACACATGTTGGTTACTCAATATTTTATTGCTTACGAGATAAATGTAGTTTTATGACGAAATAAAGAATAAAAATGGATATATATTTCCCTCAGCTCTCCATATATACACATATATTGATCTTAACTCTGTATAGCTGAGGTTCATATAGTGAGGACTATTGAAAATTATATTAACTGATCCATTATTTCTCAGGATGTGTAGAACACGCAATAAATGGCTTTGCATGACGCCAACAATCTGATGTTCTATAACATCAGATTAAATCTACCATGTTCTAAGATGTGAAATTAATTTACAAAAAATAATACTGTATACAGTGATGTGAGAGGCTTGCAACTTATCATTCGGGATCTCTCTTTTAAACCCTTTAGAAAACCAAACTGACAAATGGATTATTAAATTTTCCTTTTCTTCACATTACGACATGACCGCATACAACTCTGCATCTACCCAGGTTTTACCACTTATCTATGAGATACCATTAATCATTAATATCTTACCACTCGTTATTAAATCATTTGGTGAAGATTCATAAACTTCATTTATGTTACGGTATGTCGTGATTGCATGTTTCGAATTTTCAATGTTGAAAATGTGGCCCGTAAGACGACACTCGCGTATCTCAATTCCATACTGCGATCAATCTGCTAAGATAGGTTTATGCATCTCCACTACATAGTCAGAGATGGGGTTTTGTGGATAGATTTCCATAGATGAAGATGAAGGTAAAGTGATGTAGAAACACTGACTTCATTTTTGTGAATGATCATGAAATAATTTCACCCATCTTTCTATATAAACTTACAGAGAGAGGGTAATTAACCTATTGGGTTTTTTTTATTAACAACTTGGATAGTTTTCGCGAATGAGTTAAGTGATTGAGGGTATCTTCTCCATTTTGCTAAATATTGTTTATTCTTACCACGCCCTTTAAAAAGCAATGTTGCCTCATGACGGCCATGAGGGGTAGGGAGGAGTGCCATCCTGATCTGCCCGACGAGTCTTGACCGACATGTTAACCGGGTTACCGGACCGATGGGTCGGTGTGGTGGCTTACACTACAAATGGTAATGAGAAATCAGTATGGCACATATCTATACTTTGTCCATTTATCTTACGAATCACAATTCCATTATCTTCTCTTTTTATCCACATGTTACACTTACATACACGACCACTTTTCATAATTCCCTACTCCCTCAAATTTCCCCCACTTTCATATTCCAGACTGTCCCGTTTTTTTTCTCCAAAGTCATAATTCCATACTCCTTCTTTTCTTCAAAGTCATAATTTTCTACTCCCTCTTTTCACCCATTCATAATTCCATATTCCGCCATTTTCCCTTCACTCAAATTCTATAGTTCCTCTTTTTTCATCGTACGTCACAATTCCATACTCCCCTTTGTTATCCCAGGTCACAATTTTATACTTCTCTTTTTCCATTTCATAATTAAGGCCCGGGAAAGTGCGCCATTCTCCACAACCTACTCAATCTCAGCACATAAGGCAACTTACCCAATCGCGATGGGGCAGGTAGGGCACGAAATATCTAACTCTTAGCCAAAATATTCCTTTGCTATACCAGTCCCTTAGGTCGATATAAGATCACATGGACACAGGGCACTGAATACAAATGAAAACAGACAAAATTATAACTTTTTGGACATGCTCTAGATCAGTACTCATTTTATCGCAGAGTACAACAAGAGTACCGGGGGAAATAAAAAAAAAATTTACCTCGTACATTGAGTACTCGTACTCTTATTTGTTTTAATAAGATTCAGTGGGTTAGACTAACGAGTATTATCTTTCACTAGTACTATTGTATTATCATTTTATACTTTGCTGTTTTTCCTGGTACTAACATAATAGTGGAAATCAAGTCAAGTTAATAAGTTTAAAAATCGAATTAATTTGTATTTTTTGAGTGTAAATATTTGATAGGAGACCCCGATGAAAACTTCCAATATCAGAAAGGGTTAAGGAAACTAAAATAAAAGAAGAATAAATGAATAAAATGACGCCAGAAATTGCTCCCTGTAAAGCATTTATGTGAATGAGTTTTCCGTATTCCTTTCTGACTTTCCTCTCATTATATTAATTTCATCAGTAGCAAGTGAGGCCCTCTGGAGAAGAGAGAACCCTCCTATCATCCCTTTTGTAGGATCGAGCCTTTGTTATGGAGATGAAATATAACCCTACATGACTCATAGGTACCTGTGTAGATAAGAGTGCAGCTGCCTTTTAGCTACTAGTACTAACAGTGATTGTTCCATCATTCTTTGCTGGTCTTCGTTCTGTAATTCGTAATTATTTATTAATTTATAGTTTCCTTTAGAGTAATCGGTAAGTTAAGGTTCACTGGTATTTTGTAGAGGTGTTTTTGTTAAAATGCACCTTACCCTGTGTTTAGGAGTATTGATGTTGAATTTCCTTTCACATTTGTTATTTGTTCACTTTTTTGTATTTATTTTTTATTTTCATTGCGTGTTTGGGTTTTTGCTCTATACGTTAGTCCCTATTGTGACAATTTTTCTATTTTAAATTTAATTTTTCATCGTACCGAAAAGTAAGATGAATTTTCTCGTTTGTATGGAAACGGAAGAAAAATTGAGCTAAAAAACATTTTCCCGTATTTTTCTTCATAACCACAATCCCAAATTGGAGAGAGAAATTTATAACAATTTCCCTCCGAGCGTTTAATTCAATTTGACCTTGTTTACCGACCCTGCTTTCCTTCTTACGTTTTCATTGATAAATATGTTGTTAGGCAGCTTCAATGAGGTCATTTATTGCAATCATAATTTTATTAATTGAAAAGCTTAAACCGTATCAATTAAGCTTTTCAATTAAGTCATGCGACGAGTTCTCACTAGACCATTTAGTATCCATAGCCAAATCCTTACATGAGCAAATAAGTGGTGAATTTCTTAGTGGTTGTATGCTTAGTGCCCTAAATTCTGAAAAATCTGACCAAATTGGTTTTCCCAAAAGATTTCAGATTGCGTTAAATAAACTTAAATTTAATAACAACATTGTTATAACCAAATCCGATAAAACGAATCAGTTAGTCATTTTGGACAAACATAGTTATAATGATAAACTAAATGAACTTCTTAATGATGTGAACACATAAGAAAAGCTACAAAGTGATCCGCTCAATAACAAAACAAGCAATTTCAACAAAAAATTGAAGAGAATATTGAAAAGCGCAGATTTAATTAAACAATTCAGGAGTACGAACCCTTCACTTCCCTATATGTATGTGCTCCCAAAGACCCACAAAGAGGGATGTCCCTTACGCCCAAGCATTTCCAATATTAATTCTTCCTCTTATAAGCTCTCCAAATGGCTCGCCAAGCATTTATCTCCAGCAGTAGGAAGAATCTCATCTGCACACATTATGAACACTCAAGATTTCGTTGACCGCTTCAACCACTTGCAATTACCGGATAGAAAACTTGTGAGCTTTGATGTAAACTCTTTGTTTACCAAAGTTCCGGTTGACCAAACCATGGGTCTTCTGCGGGAAATCATGCCTAGACTTAATTTGGATCTTCCCATTTCTACGAGTAAATTTATCGATTTAGTTGAATTATGTCTCTCTGACAATGTGTTTCGAGTAAATAATGAGTTTTATAGACAAATATTTGGCCTTAGCATGGGAAATAGTTTATCTCTGATATTGGCATGTCTCTTCATGGAATATTTTGAGACTGAACTCCTTCCTACAATTTCTCCCCCTAACTTTATATGGTTAAGGTATATTGACGATGTATTTTCTGTATGGCCTAATGGCCATGATTTTGATACCTTTTTTAATAATTTGAATAATTTGCATGTCTCCATCAAATTTAAATATGAATGGGAATATGATAATAGATTACCCTTTTTAGATGTCCTCATTAATAAAGATCACCATGAATTTAAACTTGACGTGTATAGGAAACCAACCCACTCGAATGCCTATATACATTATTTTTCGTTTCACGATAATACTGTTAAAAAATCGGTAATTTCTAACCTTTTCCTTAGAGCATACAAAATATGTCATCCTTCCTATTTAGACGAAGAAATTGTCATTATCAGGACCATTTTTTCTAATTTGTATTTCCCCGATTGGTTCATATCGTCTGCCCATTTTGCAGCTAGGAAAACATTCTATGGTAATAAGCCTTCCCGCACTAACGACTTCAACAAATGTATAACATTGCCATTTAATAATAAATTAAATAGTTTAAAGGACATATTTGGAAAAGCGGGTATTAATCTAGCCTTTAAATATAATAATTCCTTAAGCTAATTGATGATGGCCAGGAAACCCAAAGAACATCATAACATAGGAGTATATGCAATACCATGCAACGATTGCCATAAAGTTTATATAGGAGAAACGGGGAGAAATCTAGACAAGAGATTGTACGAACACAAAAGAGATATTAGAGTGGGCAGCGAAAGCAGTGGAATATTTTGCCATGTTAGAGACAAGAATCATACGATCGATTTCAATGGAAGTAAAATGGTATTTAAATCGACTAACTATGTCAAGAGAAGAATCGTAGAATCGAGCTTGATATCGTCAGTTCCTAATTTAAATCTATCTGAGGGTCAATTTTCTTTTAATCCTGTAATAAGAAAGCATATAAACAAAATAGTTAAATGTCAGCCCTTCAATATGTTTAGGCCTGACCCCCGTCAGATTAGCCACAAGTAGGGGATTGGGGGAAAAAAGAGGGGATCTTGTGTTATGCTTATATGCATTTCTCTTATATTTTCTGCCCAGTGTCAGTTGAAAAAGGGTGTGAGATTCAAAGAAACTGTTCTGAATTAAATTGTCTTCGGAGAATGTGGTTTAGTTCCTCATCTTTTCTTGCGATATTGCATTAATTTTCATCATATATATATATATATATATATATATATATATATATATATATATATATATATATATATATATATATATATATATATACATATAAATAATATATATATATATATATATATATATATATATATATATATAATATATATATATATATATATATATATATATATATATATATAATGGAGGATATCACATTGATGCGATGTATATCAGCGGAAGATAATGGTAAACCACAGTATTTGAATCAAGAATTTATTTATAACTATCGGATTAGTTTCGGCAACATGCCATTTTCAACTAATAATGAAGACGCTAGGCAAGGAGCACAGAGTGCAACTTATAAATAAAATCTTGATTCAAATATTGTGGTTTACCATTATCTTCCATATATATATATATATATATATATATATATATATATATATATATATATGGGTCGATTATAAAAAGAAACATTAGCGGAGAATCATTCGAAACCTTCAACGTACTACCGATATGTCGATGATATATATTTTGTAATTAAAGATGAAAACGAACTGAAAAAACTTAAAAAGAGAATGGAAGAATAATCTGTATTAAATTTTACTTACGAACTAAACTGTAATGGAAAATTACCTTTCCTTGATGGTGAAGTAATAACCTGTGAAAATTGGTACAAAACACAAGTGTAAACAAAACTAACAAATTGCGAAATTTATCTTAATGGAGAAATGTAATAACAAGAAAGATACAAAATTAATGTCATACGAGCATACATCATACGTGCATACAAATACAGTTCCCCATAGGAATTATATCATAAAGAAATTCAACGAATAAAACAAGTAATAATTAACAATGGTTTCTCCATCTCTATGGTAGACAAAGAGACAAAAACATTTTGGGGAAAAATTACATATGAATAAAAAATACGATAATAAGAAACGCTCAATAAATGTCTTCTATAAAAATCAAATTAGTAATTCATATAAAACGGACGAAAGAGCAATAAAAAACAAATTATACACAAAACACAAAATGTACGAATCCAGAAGAAAAATTAAAACTAATAATATACTACAAAACCAAGAAAATTAGCATTCACCTCATTACTAATAACATAAACAAAACAAAAGAAATGAAATCATCCAATGTAATTTATCCATGTAACTGCGTCCATGAAGAATGTAAGCTACATTCTTCGAATAAATACATTGGAATGACAACCACATCCTTATCTCGTCGCCTCACTATGCATTAACAAAAAGGCGCCATCAAAAATCATTACTTAATACAACACAGAACGAATCTCTCAAGACAAATTTTAGTGGAAAACACCATAATCAAACGGAGAACGGACCGCACCCGCCTTCACATCATGGAAGCTATCTTAATCCAAGGAACGAAACCGAGGCTTAATGGCCAACAGACGGCTGCACATAGGACTTAAGAACTCTTAACGGATTAAATGGTTAATACTGATAAAATTACCATTCGTTAAATTATCATTATAGCCCTAGAATTGTTTTTTAATGTAGATATTTTTTTTCTTGGGCAAATTAAAAAAGTGCTTAGGCGAGGGGGGGAGGTGGTAGGCTATTGTAATCGCATCATATTGTATTATATATAATTTTGAACTTAATTTATAAATGCGGGGCTTGGCCCCCCATACCCCTCACTTAATTGCGGGGATTGCACCCGCCAGCAAATTTAAAGAAAAACCTCGTAAATCTTCCTATTTCAAAAAAGCCCATCCTTAGTTTCTAATTCTAAGGCGCGATGCCAAATCTCGTTAGCTCTATATTTGTTTATAGCGTGTTACGTAACCCGTACACAATTATAGCATATTAATTAAAAAAAAAATATTTAAAGTGTTTTACAAAAATATTAAACTAAACTATATAAACTCCTACGTAACCGATTGTTTTGAGGAGAAGACTTTACAAAAATAAAAAAAATAAACTAACTAGATTCTTTCAATTCAAAGATGGCAGTCAATCTATTTTTCGGCATAGCATGATAATTATAAATTTGCCCACATTAAGTACTGAAACTGCGTATTTTTTCAAATAGAGATATTTATAGCAAGGCGCCCACAAAATTTGAGGGCGGGCATAAACCTGAAAATAACCATATATATATATATATGATAAATAACACCCACAAGGCAAGGAAAATGGATTGTTTGGTCTAGATCCTATCATATCTAATTATATTAAATCGCAAGTTAAAGTGTTTTTAAGAATTTGTACGCTCTAGTTAGGGTTTTGATGCAGGTAGCCGTTTTAACCCCCCACTCCTTACTATTTAAGACATTGTCTGTCCTGACCTACGTTATTCCATGAAGAGGTCTTTTAGAATAAAGACGAAAGCGCTCGGAATCGTTTTTCCATTTTCCTTCTGGGTGTTATTTATCATAATTTTGACTCACGTGCAAGTTGTGAGTTTCTTTTCATATATATATATATATATATATATATATATATATATATATATATATATATATATATATATATATATATATATATATATATATGTGATAGAACGAGTTGAAGCTGCGTTTAATTTCAACTCCTATCCCATATTATTTAAAACCACGATGCTGCCCACGTGCATCTTCGATTCGAGGCTTGGAGTCTTATCACAGCTACCGGATGTCAATGTTTAATCAAGGAGGTTATCGTCCCCCCGTTCGCCCCCATACGCCGACCTCGCCAGATCGAGTTAGGCTTATGAGCAGATAAGGCATTGTTCTCCGGCCCGGCTGTGCGTTCCCTCCAAGCTTCCACTCCATTTTTCCCCACGCCAAGGAGATGTCCTGGCTATTTATATGGAAACTTTACCACTAAGATCAGATTGGAGATCCAGATTTTCGTCGCGAAACATCACCACGACCCTCTCTCCCTTTGTGCGCCAAGGGACCTCGACCTCGAGATTCACCATCACTTGTCCAGAAGGAGGACAATATTCCTTGAGTGCCAAAGGTTCGAGCCTTTCCGACGCCAAGTCCCCAAGGCTTCCCCCCCCCCCCTGTTGTTCCAAGGAGAACAGCATTAGAACAGCCATTGTTCGTTTTGAGCCCTTCGCCAAGAAACGGTTCTCATCCCCCCCTGTTGTTCAAAGGAGAACAGCATTAGAACAGCCATTGTTCGTTTTGAGCCCTTCGCCAAGAAACGGTTCTCACCCCCCCTGTTGTTCAGAGGAGAACAACATTAGAACAGCCATTGTTCGTTTTGAGCCCTTCGCCAAGAAACGGTTCTCTTCCCCCCCTGTTGTTCAAAGGAGAACAGCATTAGAACAGCCATTGTTCGTTTTGAGCCCTTCGCCAAGAAACGGTTCTCATCCCCCCCCCTGTTGTTCAGAGGAGAACAACATTAGAACAGCCATTGTTCTTGAGCCCGTAGACAAGAGACGGTTCTCATCCCCCCTTTGTTCAGAAGAGAACAACCTAGAACAGCCATTGTTCTTCAAGCCGTTCGTCGAGAAACGGTTCTCCTTCCCAAGACGCCTCGTCAGGATCCTTTTATCCCCCCCCCTTCGGCTGGAACTCGCCAGCGGACCGAAACTCCTTTGCGCCACCTTCCACTGCACCACTAGTGCAAAAGTTACGTAAGCCAAACGTCACCTTTGAGTATTGATCCCTTTTGTCAATTCTATCCTGTGCTTTAAATGGTTTATCGAACCATCCCATCTCTTTAACTCTATATTTGTTTTACCTTTTTTAAATCCTTTAAATCCTCGGATTAGCCGAGCCCCCACGACCCTTTCAATTCTCTGTTTATGTCAATATTTTCCTTCTTGTGTTTGTTGGTAGTTATTATTAATAAAACTCTATTTTATTAATGATAGCAATATTATTATCCTTGAGCTCAGTTCCACTTCTTAAGCATATCGAAGATACATAATATCGGCCGCCAGACAGTAACGCACTCTAAAGATAATTAAGGAAGTTCCCTCAACGAATAGTGTTATATATGGTATCGTCGGGAGTCATTCTACGACATATATATATATATATATATACTATTTAAATTTGGTGTCAGGTGTGGGGTTTAACGCTATATCTTTGCAAACACTGGTCTCAGTCGAGTAAAGCATAGTGTTATTCGTTACAATAATAGAATATAGTAGTTCCCTTTTGTTTTAACGATTGCTATCCCCTCTTTTTTAAACTTAAGAAGCTGGAGTAGCTCAAGGAACGGTTATAATAATTTGTTTGTGTTTTTTTGTGATTTTAGTCAGTGGTTATTTAGATTGAGAAACCAAGTACGAATAGGTCAGTGCCCACATTTAGGTAGGCTAATTCTATAGAGGCATAATTCTTGTTGCAAGGAATTTTAGTTGGTTGACTAGTGCGCCCCCAAGTGCAAAGATGACTCAGTTTGAAATCTTTAAAGCGCAAGGAGAATCCTTGGGACTCTCCGGAAAAGAACTAATTGAGTACATTCAAGAGGAGCAAAGAAAAGAGGAAGAAAGAGAAATACAACGAGAAGAAAGAGAAAGAGAGGAACGGATAAGACAAGCTGAGCTTCAGATTGAATTAGCTCGGATTAAAGCAGAATTTCAAAGAAAAAAGGTAGAAAGAGAAAGGGAAAGAGTAATCCGACAAGATGAACGGGAAAGAGTAATCCAACGAGAAGAACGAGAAGGAAAAATACAACGAGAAGAACGAGAAAAAGAAATCCAACGAGAAGAAAGAAGGACGGACTCGCGCTCCTTCCCAGGAAAGCTGACAAAGTTTCCGAGCCCCGTAAAACCCCAAAACTTCTTTCCCCCAAACCAACAACGGGACTCCAAACCTCCCGTTAAGACTTCACCTCCATCTCTCTTCCCGAAGCGACCAACCATATGCTTCACCTGTGGTGTAGAAAACCACATGAGCTGGAATTGCCCCCAAAATTCTAGGCTTAAAAGCGGACCAGCCCACCAAGTTCACCAGATTAATGCAACCCCGGCTCCCCCGGTGGTGCAGACCCAAGCAGAAACTTCTCCCCCTCCGTCAGGCCACCAGGTAAATTTTGTTTTTGGTAAAAGTTCATCGGGAACTTTGAAATATGAGGAGGGCAGCGTGGACAGCTGCCGAGTATCGACTCTCGTCAGGGACACAGGATGTACGTGTTTCATCGTGTCCGACGAACTCCTCCCAGTGGCCTCTAACCACGAAAAATTTGCGGTGGTACATGACTACCTTGGGCGGGCGAACAGATTCCCCGTCGTTAGATGTTACCTGCAGTGTCAATATTATAATGGCTGGGCTGAAGTCATTGTAGCACCCATACAATTCTGTTCCGTACTTATAGGACAGAGCCCCCAAGTAAGTTTCGACCCTGTGTTTCAGGCCGCCCTTCCTCAAGGCCGAGATAAGAAAGAAGCCCAGGAGCCCGTCCCCATCAGAACCCCGATACCGTCCGATTTCTCGGAGACCCCTAACCAGGACTTTAGGACGGCAAAAGAGGAGTGTGAATCACTAACACCCTTAGGTGATAAGGCCCCAGACAAGGACACGGAGACTGTCCGTGGACCCCAAGAAAAAAAGAACCCCCAACGCGCCCATGGAGATACCTTCGTAGAACTGGACGAAGCATCGGCGCTTGAAGAAGATTACCCCGCGGAGTCCCTTAATGTAATCCAGACAGTGTGCATCCAACCTGATGTCGATTACCCTCCTCCTTCCCTACCAGGCGAGTCTTTGGAACCCTCTGACCTGGATAGGGACGCGCAGCTGACACCACGTCCGAAGAGTCAGCTACAAGAACTAATTAAATGGAATCACCATTTACCCGCCCTATTAGCTCTTTTCGAGCGACTGCGTAAAAATGGCCTCAGCATTGGCCCCAGCAAATGCCATTTTGCCCACGAAACCATCAAATATTTGGGTTTCAAAATAGGACAAAGCAAGTTAGGTCCCCATGAGAACAAGATTAAGGCAATCGCCGACATGCCCCTCCCGATTACAAAGAAGCCATTAAGATCGTTCCTAGGATCAGCTTCTTCCTATCAGCGATTTGTTCCGAATTTCGTTGCAATTTCGGCCCCCCTATGCCCCCTTCAAAAAAAGAATTTTCCCGATCGTTTACGTTGGAATGATGTCGCTGTTTCCCATTGTAATCAGCTCAAGAGTAAGTTCATTTCTGCCCCTATTTTAAAGTTGCCCAACCCAGAAAAATCCTTTGGGGTTAAGACCGACGTGATCAACGAGGGCATTGGAGGTGTACTCCTTCAATACGTGGATGACGGAACGAGTCATCCAGTTGCATATGCTAGTCGTCAATTATTACCACGCGAAAAGAGATATGCCACTAGAGAAAAGAAAGCTCTATCAATTATCTGGGTCATAGACAAATTCAAGCTGTACTTGATATGTAAAGAATTTCAAATAGGAACCGACCACCGTCCGTTAGCCTATATTAGGAATGTGAGACACTCAAACGGCCGCATCATGCGCTGGAGTTTACTCTTGCAAGAGTATCAGTTTAAAATAAATTAGATAAAAGGTTCCGATAACCAGGTCGCTGACGCACTCAGTAGGAATGCGTTACCGAATAGCGTAGAATAATTGTATTCATAGGATTAGTATCTCCATGTAGGTATATACCGTCTTGTACGACTTAATTTAAGATTCTTTTGTAAGATAATTAATTAATGTATATGTCTGAATTTTGTAACGCTCAATGTCTAATTTTTTGTATGTATATATATTTGTTCTTATTAATTTACGTATAAATTATTTTGTCCCGTATGTACTAAGTTTATATCATTTCATTGTTCCATGCCCTTATATTTTCTTTGATTAAGTTGTATTAAAGGTTATTTTCCCCTGTAATCTAAAGATGAAAATAATCATATGTATTGAGGTAATACTAGTTAGGTGCAGGAAGGTACGGTTGGTACAAGAAAACGAGTTCCCCACAACGGAGCTCTATCGTTGTCCCTTCTCTCTCTTTTTTCGAAGTGACAACTTCCCCTGGAATGGAGGGGTGTGATAGAACGAGTTGAAGCTGCGTTTAATTTCAACTCCTATCCCATATTATTTAAAACCACGATGCTGCCCACGTGCATCTTCGATTCGAGGCTTGGAGTCTTATCACAGCTACCGGATGTCAATGTTTAATCAAGGAGGTTATCGTCCCCCCGTTCGCCCCCATACGCCGACCTCGCCAGATCGAGTTAGGCTTATGAGCAGATAAGGCATTGTTCTCCGGCCCGGCTGTGCGTTCCCTCCAAGCTTCCACTCCATTTTTCCCCACGCCAAGGAGATGTCCTGGCTATTTATATGGAAACTTTACCACTAAGATCAGATTGGAGATCCAGATTTTCGTCGCGAAACATCACCACGACCCTCTCTCCCTTTGTGCGCCAAGGGACCTCGACCTCGAGATTCACCATCACTTGTCCAGAAGGAGGACAATATTCCTTGAGTGCCAAAGGTTCGAGCCTTTCCGACGCCAAGTCCCCAAGGCTTCCACCCTCCCTGTTGTTCCAAGGAGAACAGCCATTGTTCGTTTTGAGCCCTTCGCCAAGAAACGGTTCTCACCCCCCCCATTTGTTCAGAGGAGAACAACATTAGAACAGCCATTGTTCGTTTTGAGCCCTTCGCCAAGAAACGGTTCTCTTCCCCCCTGTTGTTCAAAGGAGAACAGCATTAGAACAGCCATTGTTCGTTTTGAGCCCTTCGCCAAGAAACGGTTCTCACCCCCCCCCCCCTGTTGTTCAGAGGAGAACAACATTAGAACAGCCATTGTTCTTGAGCCCGTAGACAAGAGACGGTTCTCATCCTCCCTTTGTTCAGAAGAGAACAACCTAGAACAGCCATTGTTCTTCAAGCCGTTCGTCGAGAAACGGTTCTCCTTCCCAAGACGCCTCGTCAGGATCCTTTTATCCTCCCCCTTCGGCTGGAACTCGCCAGCGGACCGAAACTCCTTTGCGCCACCTTCCACTGCACCACTAGTGCAAAAGTTACGTAAGCCAAACGTCACCTTTGAGTATTGATCCCTTTTGTCAATTCTATCCTGTGCTTTAAATGGTTTATCGAACCATCCCATCTCTTTAACTCTATATTTGTTTTACCTTTTTTAAATCCTTTAAATCCTCGGATTAGCCGAGCCCCCACGACCCTTTCAATTCTCTGTTTATGTCAATATTTTCCTTATTGTGTTTGTTGGTAGTTATTATTAATAAAACTCTATTTTATTAATGATAGCAATATTATTATCCTTGAGCTCAGTTCCACTTCTTAAGCATATCGAAGATACATAATATCGGCCGCCAGACAGTAACGCACTCTAAAGATAATTAAGGAAGTTCCCTCAACGAATAGTGTTATATATGGTATCGTCGGGAGTCATTCTACGGCAATATATATATATATATATATATATATATATATATATATATATATATATATATATATATATATATAAAGATGAAAAACTAACACGCTATAGTTAAAAGCTTCTTTATTTATTTGGGTTTGAGCGTTTCGAGTACCTAGCCTCATTATGGGCATAGGAATTATTCCGCTGATTCTAACGAAATTTGAAACCCTTGTGATGTTTTCCATTCTCTTTCGAATGAAAGAATTTCCAAAGTCATCCCAAGGTTAGCCAGGGAGTTATTGAAAGTTTTGAAGGTCGTAAGGTCATAAATCAGAATAAGTGAGAGCACGCGACTCTTTTGGCCAGCAGACCTTTTTTTTAATCCGGACCCTCTTCATGTATGGGGCTGTTTCTTGTAGATGGGAACTTGAACACTAAAAAAAGAAAATGCCCAAGAACAACACTACAATGAACTCAAAATGGTACCAAAACGTGCTTCAGCACCTTTTCCCAAAAGTTCAGGACTAAGTTGGGGGAAAGGGGATAATTGTATTCTTCAGCATGATGGCGCACTTTCTCCCAAAGAAAAAGCAATGACAAATTTCTTGGCTGAAAATAAAATCGAACTTTTGCGACTTTAGTCCCAGAATTCGCCAGATCTGAACCAAATAGAAAATTGGATGGATTCTGTTTATCAAACCGGCATTTGATAAACAGAATCCATCTAATTGTAAGTATTTGCGGGTGCTTCTTATTGAACACCAATGGATCAATATCAGTCGAGATATCATCACATAGATGACCTCCGGTATTCAAAAACGAATTGAAGCAATCCTGAATAGCAACCACTTCATTGTAAGTATTGACTGCGCGCATCAATTGACTGTATTTAGTAATAAAATGGGTGTGAGCTCTACACCTTTTTAGATTTTACCTTCAAATTATGATAGAGACATACTACAGTATAACAAAGGGCAACTCTTGGTTAGTTCAATTATTTTTTTCTAGAAAAAGATATAGTAGTTTCAAAATTTAGTGCCAAGACTATATATATATATATATATATATATATATATATATATATATATATATATATATATATATATATATATATATATATATATTAACTTTCGAAGTGCTGCGTTGCCGATTGTTCCTTGTACGAGTCTTTCAGCGAGGCTCACCAATTAGGATGCGTGGTGACATCATAATTAAGCAACTTGGGTTAATCAAGAGCAGTAAAAGCAGCTGTGAATTTGGTTTATTCATTAACAGTTTCTGCTGCGACTGAAATGGAATGGCGAGATACGTGCGAGCTGGGCTCCATCCATTCCATCGCTGCGGCGGCGCTCTGAGGAGAGAGAGAGAAACCAATCCGCCGTTGATCAACTCCTCGCCCCGAGTAACCCGATGCTGCCCGTGGGGCATCGCGGGTAGGAGGTGTATCTATCCCCAGTCTTCTTTTCTACTCACACGCATGCAAAGTCCGAGGTTGACGGTTCCCCTTCATGTAGATTTAACGTGTACATATGTTTATATGCACACGTCCGACGGTCTCTGTTATTACTTTTTAACTGCACTATATTGGTTTTATCAGAGTTTATCTCTTATTTTTAAAATATTTGTGCTATAATGGTAACAATAATATCATTCGTGGGCACTCTTCAGAGCCTTGGGGCCTGCTAGTAACTCATACAGTACAAATGAGTACAAAAGGCAAAGCCGGAACATATGCAAGTCTCTCTTGTATCGGTAGAGCTTCGTTGAGGACAGGTATGAAGGGGCAACGTTGGTCTCCAGAATTAATTATTTCAATGAAAGCGGGTGACATTTTTTTTTAAATCAATTAATTGTTAATTTATTGATGATAAAAATAAAATGATTTATAAGTCAAAACGTCATTGAAAATCTGCAACATGTGATATCAGTGTCTTTATTGTAAGTTTAAAATCTAACCCTTCGGGTGGTGGTGAGTTAGGACCGTGTCTGCGAAATCTGCTTCAAAATCTGCTCAAACGTCAAGAAATTGGACGTCTTTGATTTCGGATCTTACACGAAAGATGCGCTCTTGTATATTAATTATAAATTAGGGTGTTGAAAATATATATTCACACGTAAGTGTTGACCTTGAGACAGTTCACGTTCGATACGTCCATGCATACAATCATCTCCATATAGTTCCTGTCTCTTTTCGTTTAGACCAACATCTCGGTTATATTTGGATTGCCATTTCCGTGATAATTTTTTTTCTGAAGCTGTATTTATGTTGATTGAATAACAAATTTTTCTCCAGGTATCCAACGAGTTTCCTATTTAAAATTTTCTCAAAATCTTACCTTCGAATTCCAGAAGGGAAATAGGGCGATAGCTCTTTGTTTTCGCTGTCGAGCCAGCGGCTTTCTCTGTTTAGCTATGGATGTCATTTTTACTGTTTTGTATTCATCAGGGGAATAACTTTTGTTGATACAGGCTTTGAAGATGTTGAACATCCCGTCTAAGATGCATCATGGCGCTTTTCTGTAATTCAGTTTAGTGAGGCTTGAATGACCTGGCGCCTTCTGCTTAAATGAATGTAGTTACTTTGTATCTCCATTGTAATTCCATCTTCATTGCCGTCTTTTCCCTGTTCCACTTGGTGGTATAGGTGTGTCCTTTCTCTGGTTTGATTTATCTCCTCTATTATTCGATGTTCAAACTCGATATTGAAATTTGCATTCTCTTCCTCGGTCATTCCTAGTGCTCTCAAAATATTGCTTCTATTTTGTATTCCTTCGTTTTAATCTCTCCTTCCGCATTTTTTTATTTTCATTTTCTTTCTTCGAAGTGATGATCCCTTTAATATTTTGACCTTTTCCCTGGAAACTTCGGTGAGGCCTCATTTTCGAGTTCTTCCATTGCCTCTTCCCCTCTCTGCCATTGATGTTCGCGAATAAGCTGATTCAGAGCTCTTGTTAGCCGAGTGGATACGGCGTTGGTCTGCCAAAGTCTTGGTACCGGGTTCGATCCCGGTATGAGCCGCCATAAACGCCAGCGCACGGAGAGATCTGGCTACCCAGTGCTGGACGCGCTGTGCTCACCCCTGTATTCGGGTGGGTAGATCTTACACTCCTCACCACATAGATAGCCAATTACAACACTGCTTCCTTTCCGCTCCCATCTTCGCATCACAACACACACACACACACTCTCTGTTCAAAGGAATCCTGTCGATGGGTATCTATATCCCCATACCTAGGACGTGGAATAGGTCGCTTGGTCCCATGGGGACGAATGTTCCACCTAAACGCTGTCTGGTGTCAAAACATAATACCTTCTGGCACCTCTCCCAAAGACCGACCCTTGGTGCCCTCGTTTTCACCAGCGATTGTCATACTGGCCTTTATGTCTATTTCACTATCCGGTCGGGATCCGACTGGATAAAGGTAGGTAGGCGAACCACCACTACTACTACTACTAAATAGCTGATTCAATTTCAGCTTGATTTTCTTTGTGGGTTAACTCATTCTGTCTCTCTCCCCTGTTCCGATGCATCTCTAATATATTCTTCCCATTTCACGGTGCAAATATGCCGTTTTCGATCCATTTATAGGTAGGAGTTGTTCTTTAGGCGCCTTTGGGGATTGATTCTTCGTCTGCATTTAATATTTTAGGATTCAGCCGCTGCATTTTATCGTCAATCTCTTCGAGTGTTACTTCGCTTAGATCTCGTCGCGCCTAATCCTGTAGCAAACGCTCGTATTTTCTCCAGTCCGCCTTAGTGTAGTTATTCCTCAATGGTGACGATATATGTAACGGGTTTCTATTGATGGTCATTGACACTCCGATGTGGTTACTATATTGTATGGGGACTGGTTTCATAAAATAATTGTAAGGGACGAGTAAATTTGCCAAGAATATATCTAGTTTGGTGACTATCCTTTCTCGAATGTAAGTGGGACCAAGGCGCTGGACGATGTTTCTGTTCAGTAACGTGTCGAGGCGCCCAGATATCCCATTGGTACTTTTGTAATCGGATTCTTCGCACCTTACATTTAGGTTACCCATAAATATGGTGGTTAACCTCCGGTTAAATAGTGTAATGAGTGACTGGATAGGTAAGCAGTTGCGCCTCCGGGGTTGGGAACCTGCTGCAATCACCATCTTCCCCAAGTCCATTTCGACTATTATTGCTAAATAGGATTCTTCTATTCGATATATTTGTTCGTATTTTGTCCCCCTTTTCACCGTAATGACCGTTCCGTAGAATCTTCCTTGAGAATAATTCACTGTTAGCACTTTTTAGTGCTAGATTTTAATTCGTTAGAAATTTTTGCTAACGCCATATTCGGATATGAGTAAAATGTGTGCTTCGAGAGTGTGGAATATGTTGCCATATTGCCCTCTTTTCCCGGGCCATCAATTGGTGTTTATATTTAGTATCCTCAAGTTGTTTCTATGTATACTGAATTAAGTTGTTTTATCTATATTTTATTTTGTGTCTTGTTTGGGATGAGTTTGTTTTTTGTTCCCATAATATTTCTATTCCCTTCATTTCTCTCAATTCTACTTGGACTTTGTCTCTTCGACTTACTCTTCGTAAACCTAGATTTCCTTCCTGTGTTTTTTGCGGCTTCCTCCGTTTTCTCGATTTACTCCTTCGTGATTCTTAGATCTTAAAATGGTAAAAAAGTCATCTTTTATCAGTGCCATTCCCAATATTTTGTAAGTTTCTGGATTTTTTGGTATCTTTATCTCCGGAAAATTATTTTCTTTTAGTAGGAAATTGAGAACCTCATACGTTTGGGATGTGTATCTTTTAATTGTTCGAGAAGTTGGTTGAAGTATGGTCTTCTATCTTGTAACATACAAAACACATTTTTGTGTTGTGGATGGTTGCTTGCTTGATATTTTCCGTCGGTATGCGCATATTGTAAGCAATGGTGCCTTCATTCTTCGCCTTTTGGGCCATCTCGGTACTCTCGGAGGTTACTTTGAAGACCTAAGTATGGTTATTGAATTTATCAACCTTCTTGATCTTTGCCTATTTGTGTTGCCTCTTTATTTCCTGATTGATCTCCTCCGTTGTGTGATTTCTCACCTAGCTTTCGACCTTCCTGCAAATTATGCTCCTTTCGGCCGTCCAATGTTCTTCAGCGCTTGTTGTCTTTTGTCTGATAGAATGGCGTCCGCATCCTTATATTTCTTACTTCAAGTAATGTGATGAGTGCTACCTTTAATCCCACGAAGAAGACCTCATTGTGGTTACTATTTGGCATGGAAGGATCCTCAAGGGTACCCTCTTTGCTTGGTTCGCCATCGCCATCTCTTGGCGGGAGACTGGTTTCTTCGTTGTTCTTCCTCTTTCCTCCTGTTTCTTTTTTTTCCTTCGTCGAATAATGAGCCTTCTGCCGTGTGTATGTGTGTTAAGTGTGTATGTTAATTATATTTTACCTTTTCTTTAAGTAAATTGGAAATGGTGCCCCCATACCCCACCCCACCCCCTATTCCGCGCCATGTTCCCACTACCAAGTATTCAAGGGTGAAAATGAAGATGATGGATGGATGAATGAATAGAATAGATGGTTCTTTATTAGATTTAAACATGTCATTTTTATATTCTGATTTATCTGGTTTTGTACTTGTGCACAACCTTTTTATTATCATACATTTTTGCATTGTATTTTATCCCATGAAAATGACCTCAAATACAAGAATGGCCTTCAAAGATTTTTTCTTTTCCCCACGAAGGAAAATATATATGTAACTACAATTGAGGATGTGCTACCTAAGTTTAATAATGCAGCCATTACTGCTGAGTTCGAACTCAGCAGATATATACTTAATGACTAATAAATCTAAGATAGTTTTTTCCTACATTTACGAAAAACGAAGCAACTTCATTAAGCGTCTCCAACGATGACACGATTCAGTTATTGTGTCCATCGAATTCCTCTCGTTATTGCCATTTTCCTCGAAGGTGAGAGCAACTTTGACCCGACGCCGGTAGTCATAGGCACTCTTTTCCGAGAGTCGCGCTTTCTGATTGCCCTCGTCGTCACTGAGTCTGTTCTAGCTTCCACCTTGGAGGCGAACCGAGCCGAGCCCTGCAGTCTCGTACGATCTCAGCATACGCTACGATCGGTAAAGTGGAGACGTATCTCAATAAGACCCGAAAATGTGCACTGACCAGCTTCTACGACGTCCTTCAAAAGGCAAAGGAGCTCCTCCAGGTGGTTGACTCGTCACTCGAAATCATTCCTGTGCCTCGAGTTTGTAGGCAGCAAACGCAGCGAACTAACGTACTCAACCAGACAACTGAAGAATATAACCGCAGATCTAGCGATCTTGCGTTCAGTGACCTCGTGTTGAATGAGCTGCAGAGCCGGTTAGGGGACAACGCTATTCTAGTCGTCTTCAAAATCAAACATTTTCTCAGAGGCGTCGACCGAGATGTTGCTGCTTTACTGGAGGCGGCAAAAGTATACTAAGCTGACATTGAGGCCTTGAGCCTCGTCAAGGTTTCCGCCAACAGTCGTGTTTGACTCTGTTGGATATGCTTTTTCCCATCCCCAGACCCAAATGAATCTGAAACTGGCCAGGCTCCTCAAAGTTCTGATCACTATGATATGATATGATATAACAAGTGGTGAAATGTGTAGTAGATGGAGAAAGTTATGAAGAAAATTTGTATTTGCCCTTGTGCAGATGACATCCCAGGCATCTTACTTTTTTCTATTTCTTTTTTAATTCTCCACTTTCGTTGGTGCCAGTGTTTAGCTGACACTTTTGTAGTTGTTACTACTCTTGCCTTTTTTGTTTGATTATTTATTTATTGATATCTTTTTCTTTAATTATATATATAAATTTATCTATAAAAATCTATTTCGTTAGCTTTATTTTTACTTTCCTTTTGAATCATTTTTGTTTATTTTCGCCTGTTGTGGGCACTTCGCCTCTTTTAGTTATAACCATTGTTTAATTTCTTGTCCAATTATTTTATTTATTTTGTTTTATTTGTGTTGGGCAATACGCCTCTTTTTATTTATTTATTTGACTTGCATTTATTACTTTTATTATTTGGGCACTTCCCCTCTTTTGATCTATTTATTGGTTTTGGTTGTATCTCTTTTTAACATTTGGGCACTTCGCCTCTTTTAATTTATCTTCTGGTCTTTTATTTGTCTTTTTATTATTTGGGCATTTCGCTTTTTTTTTATTTATTCATGTTCGTGGAGTCTATTTTGTGGAGTCTTTTTCGTGGAGTCTTTTAGTGGAGTCATTTTCGTGTAGTCTTTTTCGTGCGTACGATAGGATAGTTTAGTCTTTGTTATTTATATAAGGCTTCTTGATTTTCCCGGGACCACAGTCTTGCACTAGGGAATAGGGCTCTTCTGGTAGCTCGTCCAATTATTTGCGCTGGTATTTCCAAGTCCACTTCTATCTGCGGGATGATTTCATTCTCAACTTTTTCCCAGGTCTTTCTCCCTAGCCTTTAGACGACCATATTCAGTGGCTCAAGTCTTGCTCTTGCGTGCAGTTCCGTCTGCCGAATATAGTCCATTCTGCTCGCGCCAGCTATAAGCAGGGTAGCATTGTTCTGGACTCTCTGCATAAATCTGAGAGAGGTGGAACTAGATGCCTGCATTACCACTGCTGGGTACACAAGTATTGGTCGCACCAGGATATTGTATAGCTTCTTGATGTTTTTGGCGCTGGGGTTTCTGAACCTGTATAGTTTTCCAAGTTCTCTTTTGGCTAGGGAGATTCGGTTGTTGATGTGCGTCTTATACCCTGTTGAGGTGATGCGCAGACCCAGGATTTTACCCTCGTTGGAGTACGGGTAAGTTTCGTCCCTGACAATAACGTCGTCTCTTTTTCGGCGGTTCACTGGATGGATCTGGAACTTTCGGCGGTTGGTTTTAATGATCACTCCCCCAGTCTCGAACGCGGAGGATAAGCGTTTATTTTCACGCTTGAAACGAGTGAAAATGTCCTTAAGAAATAGCATGGTTCAAGAACACCTCAACGGTCTGGCGTTGATCGATGTTCACAACGAAAATGATGTTAAAATAGCCAAAGGCACAGGAACTTGATGATCATGTGAATACCGCGACTAAATGCTTTGTGTTAAATGCTGTATTAACCACTTCAGACCCGTTTATGGTATATATATTTTTTTAAGTCACACTTTTATTCTGTTATTCATAAAAAGTTATGTAATAATATAGAATATATATTAAAACAGTTTTTAGCCCATTTCGATGGAAAGTACATTAAGGATACGTCTAAAAATGCAGGTAGTTCTCAAAAATAATTATTAAATCTAGTATTGTACCTTAGGTGACGTCCCAAAACTAAAATCTACAATTCATAATTTTATGATGTGTGGAAAAAAAATGATTTAAGGGAGTTAGTGCTAATTCTTGTGTGAGTTACTGTTATTTTACCCAATGCTGTTTAAAACAAACATCATAATAATCCCCCTTCCCTCAAACGCCCACAGAAATCTTCTCACTTAATCCCAATACCTACGAAACGACGATATATCTTACAGAAACTTTCCATACCATGCTCACTTTCTTCAGAGATCTCACTTTGCAAACTCTGTATGGGATTCACTGGTTGGGTCTCGCTTTAAATTTAAAGGTCTCCTACGGGGAGTATCGATAGCATATCGGGGATTTGACTCGCAAACTTATGGCATTCTTGCGAAGATAACGAATTGGCTGAGATGGTATTTGTTGTGAAGATAACTCTCGAAATGGAAGATGCTGGATCCATGTGGCATTCATTGTAAAGATAATCTCGAAATGGAAGATGCTGGATCCAGGTGGCATTCATTGTAAAGATAATTCTCGAAATGGAAGATGCTGGATGCATCTTCCAAGGTAATTTTTAAGAATTTCTTTAGAGTTTGAAAAAATAAAATAGTTTAGTTCAGAAAAAATAAATATGATTGTCCAAAGCTTTAAAATGTTATAAAAGAAAATGAATTACAATTGGGGAAATTCAGAAAATTTGTTAAAATTTAATTAAGGCTGGTTTTTTATTTTATCTATAACTATATTTTATCAACTTGATATTTTGAAAGGGGGGAAATTTAGTTTAGACTTAATTTTTAAAATTATTATAATTGGAGAAGTTCAGAAAATTTCTAAAAATTTAACCATGGTTGCTATTTTATAGATTTTAATCTTAATAGTGAAGCACTAGCTTCCCCGTAGTGGGGAGTGGCGAAGCCATTCTTGGTATATATATATATATATATATATATATATATATATATATATATATATATATATATATATATATATATATATATATATATATATATATATATATATATATATATATATATATATATAACCCTGTAAGCTTATTTTTTGACAGTTTCACTGTGAAGACAGAAGCAGAAGTGATGATGCGTGTATAACCCCTTAAGCCCGCCGGGCTAGGTACAACGAATCCGCCTGAAAGTTTCGTGTCCGCTCTTGCTGGGATCGAACCCACACCTCGACTCTATATTTTTAACGCCGTATCCACTAGGCCAGTGGGAGGTTCTCCGAAGAGTGTATGTATTTATTATTTAATTGTACCGTTTCTTCTCCTTTTCTTCTTAATTCCCTGAGGCCAAGTTTGTTCCAAGATGTCCTCTTGAGTTCCATTTTCCGAAGTGTACTGTCATTAGAGAGTGCCCGGATGTTGTACGCGACCAGAGTCGCGTACAGCGTCCGGGCACCCGTTGGCAGCCAGTTTCCTAAACCCCATCATTACTGGTACTCTCTATGCCTGAGATTACCGGGCCGCTGGCTGCTGTGGCAATGGCCCCGTTCGGCTTGGCATTCTCTACCGATATTCACGGTGGGTCAACAGTAGGTATACAGTATATTTCATAAATATATTTATTAGTTACGTAAATAAAAAAAATAATGAATAAATAAAAAATATTGTAAACTTACTTTTGGCCCACCATATATGTATGTATATTGTATACATGTGCATTGACGCGTCACAAGGTGGCGTGATTACTATTTGGCACAGCAAAGAAGAGAAACGAAATAAGGGCCTTGATGGTGCCAAAACTCCTGGGCGATGCATCTTGTTAGAATAAATGAGGGATGGGATGAGATTAGGTAGATGAAGGCAAGGGGGTTCGCCCCTGTACAATCACGTAATCTCTTCGAAATTACGCATTTATTATGAGAGTGGGAAATTTCCCTTGACTTCCGCAGCTCCTAGAGAAATTTTAAATTTTGCAATTATTCATGTAGTGTATTACAACGTGCACAAATTGTAACGAAAGTACATCGGTACTAGCCAATTTAAGCCCCTGTTTTAAGGTATTATTTTTAAGTGTGGATTGGTGCAAGTCCTTTTAGCAGGGTGGAAGCGAGAAAGCTCCAGCTCGAGCCAAGGCTCCTAATCCCAGAGTGAAAGAACAGAAAGACAAGGAATAGTAAAAAAACGGCTGAAAACACTCCCATAACAAACCTCACCGACTAGAATGGTGCAATCAAAGACTCATAAACAAACTTTTGTAACCAACGAGGGGTAATTGAATCAATAAAGACAGAGAAGTATATTCCTGATTTTATGATTATTTGTGACATTTACCATGTATTTTAGACATGTACATATCATATAAGGCACATTCGATCGCAACGGTTTAAAAAAAAATCTGTTGACATACATCACTCGTTCTGAATAGCAGAATACAAGCATGGTTTGAAAAAGAAATATCAACATGAGAGGGGGGGGGGGTAAGCCTCCTCAGCCCCCCCCCTTCATCTCCTGTTTACATAAAGTTGTTTATATTTTACATGTTAATCAAGTTTGGCTATTTAGGTCTTCTTGCCTATTGATTTGTATTATGTGTTAATTAATTTAGGCTAGATTAGTCAATTTAAGTCCGATCGTTTATGAAATTCTTTGGTGATTGCATTTTATATTGTAATTATTTTAGGCAATTTAGGTCTCGTCATCTGTTGTGATTTTTATGTTTGTATTTAAAATATTTATTACCTTAGACTAAGTTAGTATAGTTAGGTTTTCTAGCGTAAATTTTAGGTATTTTTGTTTTAAATATTAATTAGTATAGGCTATTTAAATCTCACGTATTATGATTCTGAGGTGTTTATGATTTAAATGTTAATTAGTATAGGATTGGTTAGTCTTTTTGTCTCATCGCTATTGTGATTCATGTTTTATGTTACATTTGAATTACATTAGCCTATTTAGATCCTCTCCGACTATTGGGAATTTTAGGTGGTTGTGTTCTATTTGTCGATTAATTTAGGCTGTTAAGTGCCTTAACAAAGGAAAGTAACTATAATATAGTTTGATGTAATGGAAACCCCGCCTCTCACTTCCATACTTAGGAAAAAAACAAAACACATTTGTATATAATTCGATAGACAGATAGATCGATAGATAATAGATAGACGGATACGAATGAAACTCTTAGCAGTTCATAAAGGTTACATTTTATTTTCAAAGCTCAGCTGTGTTTATCTCAGGCTCTCGTGTATAACCCCACTTTGTAATTGATTTTTTTTATCATAGACGATGCAACAGAAATTTTGGCCGTCCATGCGCGCCATAACCAAACAATGCTAAGAGCTCAGATGTCAATATCCCACTCTCAGGTTTAATATTTTTTTTAATTAATCTTTCCACCTTTCTCGATGGAAGGTGGACATATTAAAAAACATAACCAAAAGCCTAAACTAGTTAACATTTAAAATAGAACAATCACAATAAGTGCGGAAACATAAATAGTCTAAGCTAAACTAAGCAATAGTTAAAATACGAACATTACAAATCACAATAGCGGATAGACCTAAATATCCTAACCTAACCATAATTAATTAACATTCGAAATACAGACCTAAAAATTACATTACTAGGCTAGACCTAAGTATCCGAACTAATTCAATCAATCAATCAATCATTTCCTGTGGCACCCACGGGGATGCATAGGGTCTCAATGAACTCACGTCACCACGCTCTATCTTGAGCTAATGCGTCAAGATATTCCCAACAATCATCTCCTCCTTCCCGCCTCATAGTCCTTATCCAAGTCAGCCTAGGCCTACCTCGATGGTATTAATGCAAAAATCATGTAAAGAAAATAACGAAAACACTGATGAGAAAAAAACAAATCCTTTTCTATTCGCCGGTGCCACCCACTTCTAAGATAGGTTGTAAGCCCGCCCACTGGTAAAAAAAAGAAGCAAAATAAACAGGCAGATCGACTTAAAAACTTGTGAAAATCCCCTTCCACGTAAGATAGGATTGGAAGAGTTCCATTAAATTAGTTACAGAGGTGCGGGAAGGGGAATTTTGCTTTATCTATATAGAGGGGCGCCGGAAGTGAATTTAAAATTTCACGCCATCTTGCAGAATCTCTCGTTGTTACAGTTAGGCTGGTTATAGGCCCTGTTATCGAACGGAAGTGACCTCAAAAGAAGCCGATCGCGGGTTCTTTCCGTCCTATGCGTCTCTCGCTCTCTTTCTCTCTCTCTCCTCCCCTTCAAGATGGAACTTTCGGGTAGGAGTGACATCCAATAATAATTCAATCTTAAGGTGGCACCTAGGCCAAACAACGAGTATACAGGACATCGTAATTTAGAAGCAAAAAAAATGCATGACAATAAATTCGTGGGTAAAATTCCCAAATAGAGACTGGATAGTACAGATGTATAAAGATTAATATTACAAAAGAACACAATAGACAATAACCACAATTATCAATGAGAGAGAATAAATCAAAAGGGTACATGCTTCCTTAAACTTAATTGGATATATTACATGGGCATATGTACATAAAAAAATCAATCTTAAAATTAGAAAAAATTACTTTCATTCAGGATCAGCTCGAAGGAGAATTCAATGGATTCCGGCTTAAGCTATTGGCTATTCAGTTTTCTTTCCCTACCAGAAACATTTGAAATTTTTTTATTCCCCAGACTATCGCGAGTGTATGTAGAGGAATGGCTACATAAAGCCTCCCGGAGGGCCAGGCGGAAATATACCTTGAAGTCCCCTCCTCCCAGGTGGAGAAAGCCGGAGAAGCGAGCCCCATGAGGAGACTCGTGGGAACGGTAGCCGGCGAATAACAGTAACTGCCTACCCTGTTTGATCTCCCCATCGCGTAGGTAGTTGGAGCGACCATCTGTGTTAAGGCAACCACTAAAGGCCCTTAAACGACGCTCTAAAGATCCAATTACCTACGAGATCCGTAGGCCCGTGGTTATGTCACCAAAAAGCGGTGCCAGTCAAAAGGCACACCAAAGAGTGTGGCGGTTGAGGGTCTCGCTAATTAACAAGCCAACTTGGGCACCTCAGTGCCAACCTATGCACTTCTCGCTCTCCCAGATGCAAACTCACCATTCGCGCTCCCCTCTGTGGCCTCGCCCCTTCCCCCTCAGATTGGGTGGTGGTCCGCCTATAAATAAGCCCCTGAAAGAAAGAGAAAGGATTATTATTCTGTGAGAACGACGTAGGATCAGTTCGTGAAGATCGATCCTTCAAACAGTCAAGATTATTCGGTGAGAAAGACATAGTATCATTTCGTGGAGATCGATCCTTCTTCCCCAGGGCCGAATTAACATAAATCATCAAGTTTTGTATCGGTGCCATACCGAAGAATCCTTTACAGACTTAGAAGTAGTCTGACTATAGAAAAGAAAATCCGCTCACACTCGAGTGACTCTCACAGCTCAAGCTCCGTAAGAGTGAAAGGAGAAGAACCAAGCCCCAATGATGTTCCATTCGTTACTTACGGTACAAAAAATCCCGACCCCCCTATACCCCCAAACTGGTTGGGCACTCGGCGTTAAAGAATAAGACACCAAGAGGCTTTAAGATTATTCAGAAGAGGACTCTTGGTGCGACGAAGAGCACCGTAACTCTCTCTGTCTTCTTAACGTAACCGGAGGCAAATTTGCAATCAGAAGTTGACCTCGCCCAACCTCGCTTCATCCATCCCATCTCGACGAAATTCGAACATCGGCCACTCCAAATCTCCGAAGCGCGAGATAAGCCCTCCAACGACCTCCGGCAATCCCTGATCCCTTCTGTCATGTAAGTTAGAAAGAACATTTATATTCATATTACGATAGTATGAGTTTAGTACGTTTCACGATTTAATGGAAGTAGAAACAATTGTGCGTGGACCCCTGTCATATTTGCTAGTAGAAGAGAGTACTTTAATTTACTGTTTAATGCTAATCTAAAGGGTTGGGATAAAAATACTAATCGGCAATTGGTGTGTTTACGTGTAGCCTATTTGTTTATTTTTGTCATTGAGAGATATAGTAATAGGCTCAGTTGCCAACTGGTTTGGTCTCGGTTAGCGTAAGAGGAGGATATATATGCGTTTACTGTTTTTTGTCATAGTTAATTGTTAAATTTAAAATATATGTTTTGGGGGCAGAATTCCTGTGCGTTTCTTTATATCCTTACGTGTTGAAGCGGCTCTTCCTTACCACAACAAAATTCGCACTCTTAGATCAAAGCATACTTCAACAAAGAAGTATATCACGACCACAAGGTATCCTACAACAGCGAGAGCATCTCGTTCAATCACAGCGTAGTTATTTTCTCGTGGTAGCAATTTCCGATTTGCATACGCAGTGAGAAAGCTCTCATCGTTTTTCGCGTATTGAACGAGAAACAGCCTAACCCCTCGTTGCTGGCATCCGTTCGTATGTCAAATTGTTCTTCGGGGTTAGGCAAGCGTAATATGGGTGTAGACGCAAGTTTCCCTTTGAATTGTTCGAAACTCTTAATCGTCAGTGGTTTCCACACAGGGAGCTCGGGAGCTTTTTTTTCAAAAGTTCGCACAGAGGAGCGGACAGTGAGGCAAAATTACGAATAAAACGACGGTAAAAAGACGCGGAACCCATAAAAGATCTTAATTGCTTCTTGTTCGTGGGCAGAGGCTGGCTCGAATTTTATCCTCCTGGGTAGCTAGCTGGTCATCTCCAATTCGGAAGCCTAAAAAGTCTATTGTATTGAAGCCGAAGTGACACTTACTGGGGCCAATGGTTAAGTTATGTTATCGGAGTCTTTGTAGAAGTGCTTGAAGAACATTCAGATTCTGATTCCACTCAGACGTAGCCACATAAATATTATCAAAATAAAATAATATATTTGGCAACCCATCTAGTATCCTTCTCATCCTTCGATTATAATTACTCCATGCAGTGACGAGGCCAAAAGGGAGTCGTCGAAATTGCATCAGCCCTTTTTCAGTTCGGAAAGCTATGTATTTTTTAACCTCTTCTCGTAGTGGAATTTAATAATAGGCCTTGCACAAATGCCGCTCGGTTTTGAATTTGGCTTTCTCAAAAAAGATTAAGATTCTTATCGATAAAAGGCATCGACTCGACGTCGATTATGGTTACCGAATGTAATTTCCTAAAATTGATGCGCATCCGGCATGATCCATCTTGTTGATTAATTAAAACAACCGGGGAACAATAATCTGATTTTGACGGCTCTATTATTTTCAAATTTAACAGGTTGTCAACCTCAGAATTAAATGCTTCTCTCAGGCCTATGAGCAGTGGATACGGCTTAGATTCGATGGGTTCTTGAGTGGTCAATTGAATGTTGTGTTCGAATTGTGCTGCATAACCAGGAATTTCAGAGATGACGTCAACGAATTGATTCAGGAGGGACTGCATTTGAGTTTTCTGAGGAGGCGACAGCTGGTCGCTTACCTTTAATGCGGCCGACGAGAGTTCGAGAGCATCTGGCAAGACGTGAAAGGAATATTCGCTGTCTTACTCTATGCAGGCGACTTACACTACACTTAGAGGATCCAGAGAATGATTAGAATCCATAGGCGATTCTTCGTCTATCGCCACAATTTGGTTAGTCCATGCGCGCCGATGATATATTTTTCTTGAGGAGATTTAGGTGGAAAAGCTTCCTCCCTGTTGGCATTTCAATCAAATAATCGACTGGTCCGCGTTTCTCAATCACTTGGCTCAGTAATTTGTTGTTTTCTGTTGGGAGTAACAACAAGACTTCCTGACCTGGCTTAAATTTTCTGTCTTCTGATTTGTAATTGAAGTAAGTTAGTTATTGATCCAGGTTAACATTCGCATTTTGGTACGCTATTTCGGCGCATTTCTCCAACCTCTATCGTAAATCAAGCAGATATGAGTACGAGGATTATATTTCCTGATCAAGTTTTTGGTTTGAATATAATTCTTTCAATATGCTCAAGGGGCCTCGTACATTTCTTCCGTATAGTAATTCAAACGGAGTGAAACTCAATGTGCGAGGGGAATGTCTCTATATGCAAAGAGAGCTGCCGGAAGAAATCTGTGCCATTCTCTTGGCTGCTCGGCACATAATTTCTTCAGAATGGTTTTGAGACTGTGATTTAACCTTTTACACATACCATTTCTGGCTGGGTGGAACGGGGTCGTAAGCAGCGGTTTTATCATGAGCAACTTGTCCACATATTCCATCAATTGGGACGTAAATTTGCGGCCATGATCCGACAATATCTCTTTCGGCAGCCCAACACGGGAGAAAATCGTGATGAGTGCCTCGGCACAAGAGATGCTGTGAATCTTCTCAAGTGGCACAGCCTCGGGGAATCTAGTAGCGAAATCGACCAGAGTTATAACATAACTATGGCCCTCACTTGAAGGTGGGTGAATCGGCCCGATCAAATCAATCGCCACTCGGGAAAAGGGCTCGGAGATTAATGGGCTCCTCTGTAAGGGTGCAGGCTTGACTCGCCCTTTAATTGCGGTCTTCTGGCAGATGTCACACGAACGACAATAACGCAGGATTTCGTCCGATACACTTGGCCAATAAAAATATTTAAAGACCCGTTGTGCCGTCTAATGTGTGGCTAAACTGACTAGGGAAGGGAATATCGTGGGCGGTTCGAACGATGGGTCTGATGTGGGAGCAGGGCACACATAATACTTGGGACTCTGTGCCAGTGTCTGCTAAACACACGCGGAAAAGAAGGTCATCCTTAACAATGAAGGAGATTATCTTGTTGCCTCTGATGGTCTTTTGCGTCGTGGTTTGCGCTTTTATCCATAAGGAGCGGATGGATTTGCAATATTTCTGGTTTTTTTTCGAAAATCCTCGTTCAGGACATTTGGACAATCTGAAACGCCAGAGGTTTCTAGAGGTGCGAGCGCTTCCGAGTCTTTAATTGCTGGAGCTCTGGTAGTCATGGGTTGAGCCGTGGGAGGGGCGGATACTCACAGACTCTGGTCAATTAAAGCAGCATAGAACTTGATGGATGCTGCGACGATCTTAGCACAGTCAGTGAAGTAGGCGCACTCTATGTATCATTTCACAATTGGGAATTTGTTAGCGCGAGCCAGGTAATCATGCACTTTGCAAACTTGTCATGATCTTGGGCTACCGGTGGAAGTAGTCTGTCAGATATCACGATGCCCATGCACCCTGTTTCGCTCACCATAGTTGAGATCCGGCATCCGTTTACCACTCCATTTTCGAATTTGAGACCTCCAGGAGTATTTGTCAAACAGAAAGTTTAACTCGTGGCCGGCCGGCCGGACTCGTTCGCTTGAAGAAAGGGATGTTTCTGGATGCGACAGCGGTTGAACAGGCGTGGCTCTTATAATGTGAACCTAGTGGAGATAGCCGCCTCTAAACTGAGAAATCTGAGGGCAATTGGTTCTCACATGACCCTCTACTCCACAGTAGTAACAGACGTCAGTTTTCCTGGGCAACGAGGAAGCAGGGAGATTAGAGGAGAGGGGTTTAACCTCATGTTTGTCTGGTATGGAAATGGGTTTATGCTTAAACGGGCCATTCATTTTGACGAATTTATCCCTGTTGTGGGAGTCGAATTTGGCCTTATAGGACTTTGCTTTGGGGGAGTGCAGTTCAGTCTTCTCCTCTTCTTTTGATAGCAGTTGTGGTTAGCACTCTTTAAATGTCCGGCACTTCCGGTTTTTGACAAAGGATCTGATCTCCGAGGGAAGTGACGCCAAAAGTTGGTCTTTGAGGACGAAGTCAATCAAAGCATCGTATTCCTGAGGAACTTTGGAAGCGTCTAGCCAGAAGTTAAAAATACGCTCAAGGAATATCCAAACTGTCGGACTGTTTGGTTAGGTTGGATGCGACAGTGCCGGAACCTTGCACGATAAAAGTCCGGAGTCATGTTATAGGAAACAAGCAATTCGACTTTTAACGTGGAATAATCGATGGTTGCCTCTGATGGGAGCGGGATGAAAATTTCCTGAGCTGGGTACTAAGTAAAAGCAATAACCTGGGTACGCCCCCATGATCACTATCCTAATGATTCATCTTAAAAGATTGCTCGAAGTGAGTGAGGTATGATCCGAAATTTTCTCCTTCCTTGAAAACAGGCAATTTAATGGACGCAGTTTGTTGCACTTCGGTCCTATATGTAATTGAATTCGTTTCGCTTCTGAACTTGATCATTTCCAGCTCATGCAAACGAATTTTCTCTTTCTTCTCTTCTTTCTTCACGTTCTTTCTCTTCTCTACTTTCTTCACGTTATATCTCTTCTCTTTCCCTTCTTTCTTCACGTTCTTTCTCTTCTCTTTCCCTTCTTTCTTAACGTTCTTTTTTTTTTTCTTCACGTTCTTTCTCTTCTCTTTTCCTTCTTTTCGCTCTTACTGGTCTCTCTTCCTCTTGGATGTACGCCATTAACTCCTTTCCATTCAATCCGAGAGACTCACCTTGTGCTTTGAAGAATTCGAAAGACGACATGGTGACGTGTTCACAAAACGTTTACGCACAAATATAAAAATACACCACAATAGAACGAAGCAGGGTTGTACAACCCAAATTAATTGTAATTCAATTAGGTTAATTTCTCAAAAGCATGGACGGAAGTGTAAAACGAATTTTGCTTAACCCGAGAAGAAAAAATCCCACAAAAATAAAAAACCCACTAAATATTCGTACGATTCGAATTTTATTTTGTTCGCTCACTCGGAAAAATTTCTTTGACTGAAGTCGAGATTTTAGCCATATTTCCTATTTTAACTTTGTTGTGATTGAGACAATATGACCTCGGGGTCCTACCCCTTAAAGTACGCCAAATACAAAACAAAACAAAACAAATTCTTACTGAATCTTTCAAATAGAGCAGAGTATATGGGGCCTGAAAGAAACACAACTTCCGCTGGGGAAAATTAGTGAAGCAGTCACAAAAAGAAATAATAAAAGAATTCTTTAAAATAAATTTTAAAAGTCCATGAAATAAAGCAAACAAAATTTGATTTTAAGTAGCTTATGCAATTATATTGTTTCTCCAGTTTTCTGATAGCCGAACCAAACCCCATAAAACCTGACACCAGTTTAATATGAGTGTATATATATATATATATATATATATATATATATATATATATATATATATATATATATATATATATATATATATAATTCATATCGTAGGTCAGGTTAGATCTTCTGACCTGGGTTTGCTTTCCGTCTCGGAGCGGTTGGCTGATAGCACGCAGGACGATTCTGCAGTTGATCCTTGCCTCGAATAATGCAATTGGACTTTGGGTTCCAATAAATCTCTAAGAGTGAACAATTATACTAGGCAGAATTAATTTAACTATCTAGAAGGTTCTATTTAGCAAACTGAGCGAAACAAAATAAACTCTACTACTGTACAAACAAATATAATATCGGACATGAAGGATAAATCAAAAATAAAATAATGGACATGTAAGATAAATCAAGGTATACACACTCGGCCACACACGACCAACAACAATTCTGGGTGGATCTGACCCCCACCTCCACCCCAAAGATGCTCGAGAGGAGCACGAAGGGAGTGGAGGAGCACTGAGTTCGAGTACTTTTCAACAGCACGGGTTGGGTTTGCACTTAAGGCCGGAAAATACAATCTGTATTCCAGTAAACACAGTCAGCCTCGATAGTAGGGATCGAGGGAATTTTGCAGGTGAGGAAGCTGAGCTTGAGAGATCTTTTCTCGTTTGTTTCTTTTTTTCTCTTTTCTTGTCTTCGGGCTCTTGGGGTATGGGAGGCCGAGAGAAAGAAGCTTATGCGAGGTCTCCTCTTAGCAGCATACTAATTTACCCAGGCCAATGCTTTACTATTTATACTGAACCCCAGAACTTCACGCCATCTTGCAGAACCTCTCATTGTTACGGTTAGGCTCGCTATAGTCCGTGTTATAGGACGGAAGTGACCTCAAAAGAAACCGATCGCGGGTTCTTTCCGTCCTACGCGTCTCTCTCTCTCTCTCTCTGATATATATATATATATATATATATATATATATATATATATATATATATATATATATATATATGCTTGGTACTGCTGCTTGTTGCTTAGGAAAGTCCATCGGGGTCAATGATGACGGATGCCCTCAAAGTAGTCTCGGTTGGTGGGTGCGCCCGTGACTGTGTACGTCGATTTGGGAGCCACAGCTGCGTCTACACTTGGGCACTGGAGTTCTTGAGCCGGGGGTAGAGGGGGCTGAGCTGCCCTCTCGTGACGCCTATGACGACGCTCATTCCGCAGTCGAGTTCATTCCATTTCGATGTGGGTCGCTCCTCGAAGACAGGCAGAACGCTAAGTGGCTCTGTCGGCAGCTGTAGCTTCGTGATGGTCTGGGCTGATGTTGAAGTTTTTCAGTGTCCTCTCGGCTTGAGCTTTGAACCTCTTTTTCGAGCCACCGGAGCTGCGCCTCCTCTCTGTCAGTTGTCCATAGATTAGCTGGCATTCGAAGCACATGTCCTAGTCATCTCAGTTGCCTGCTAAGGAGGAGGCACTCAATACTTGAGATCTCAGCACGCTCTAGCATATCAGTGTGGGCCACGCAGTCTTGCTAAGTGAGACTGAATATTTTTATGCACTGCATGTGGAAAGCTTCGCTTGTGGGCACAATTCCCAAGTTAACGAGCATTTTAGACCTCCTTGCTTATTTTTATTTTTAGGAGATTGTATTTTAAATAGTAATTATTTTAGGCTAGGTAAGTCTAAGTAGGTCTCTCCTATCGTAATTTTTAGGTGTTGTATTTTACATCTTAATTAGTGCAGGCTGGGTAAGGTTAATTAGGTCTAGTTTATAGTGATTTTTAGATATATGTATTTTAGATGTTAATTATTTTAGGCTATTTAATGTCTCTCACTTATCGTGAGTTGGGTTTGTTTGTGTTTTACATGGTAATTAATCTAAGAAAGGTTAGGTTATTTAAGTTTTGTCTCATATTGTGATTTTTCGAGGTTTGTATTTAAAATTTTAATTTATGTAGGCTAGGTTAGAATATTTAGGTCTCCTCATTTATTGTGATATTTTAATCTTTGTATTCTACATTGTATTTTACATTTAGATTATTGTGTTTTAAATAATAAGTTTAGACTCGTTTAAGGTATTAGGTCTCCTCACCTAATGTAAATTTTTTTTGTTTCAATTTACTTGTTAGTTATTTTGTCTGTTTAGGTGTCGCATATAAGGATTGTAGGTGTTCTTATAATCTAAGTAAATTGAAACAAAAAAAAATTACATTAGGTGAGGAGACCTAATACCTTAAACGAGTCTAAACTTATTATTTAAAACACAATAATCTAAATGTAAAATACAATGTAGAATACAAAGATTAAAATATCACAATAAATGAGGAGACCACCGGTACCTGGCGTGTCCGAACCCCGGAAGGAAGCCCCGCAGGAGGTGCGAAGAAGGGGGCCCCATTCAGGGGCCGAGTGATCAGTACCGGCAGGTGGGTCCTGCTAGACAATTAACATATGTAGGGCAGATAAGGTGGCCAAAGCTTAATAATAGGGGCACATCTAAATAGGAGCCTGGTTGGCTCCAGGTGAAGAGCTTCCATAGAGGGCCATCATAGACGACCCCAGGGGACAGAAAAGAATCCCCCTCTGGGTAAAAGAAAATTGCTCAAAAACCTCAAGGGGAAAGGTGTTTTCAACTATTTTCGGCTCGATTGAGGTTACACTATGCCGTTTATTCGATCAAACCTACGGCTATCTCGCAATCTGCGACACTGACCATGACGTATACAGGCTTTTCAGTGTGAATGCACGAGCGAAGCTCGAGGAGCTGAACTTGACCCCGAAGATCCCTCCCCATGTCTCTGCTCAGAGATCCATAATTTGTCGTCGCCTGGATCCATAGGTCGGCTCCCACAGCATCGATGAGATAAAAAATGAGATAGAGGCAAGCCAAACCTGGACAAAAGTCGAAGAGGTATACAAGTTCAAAAATCGTGAAGGAGGCGAATATTCCCATCTATTTAAAGCCACCTTCCAAACCTCTGAGATGACCGCTAAGGCATACGAAGCTGGCCTCGTCCTATTCTATACCAAAATATCCGCTTCATGCATCGAGAGGGAAACCTTCGTGTCAGTTCAGGTATACTTCTCGTGCTATGCTCTGTAGCAGCACGCCATTAGAGATTGCACATTCCAAGGAAAGGTTTGTAGCAAATGCACTGGAGATGGCCTCACCTGGAAAGAGTGTACGAACGGGGCTACCAAGAAATGCCTTAATTGTAGTGTTCCTCACCGTACCCTGTCGATGTCGTATCCCATGAAAAAGACACTAGTCAACGACAAGAAAAAGAACATCTAAGAGGAGAAATACCGCAGAACAACATCTATCTATGCACAGGCAACCAAGAGCCAGGAGAAAGAGAAGACTCTTCTACAATTAGACCCTTCGATGAATCTGGACCTTGTGATGTGTGTTATACACGCACACTTTATTAACATCGCAGAGCCGGGAAGCTACGCTACCGAGTTGAATTGTATGTTGACGCAGAATGGGATGAAACAAATGTGGTTTCCTGATAATCCACCCTCAACCGAACTGTACCAAACCCAGACTGGAAGCAGGCCTACGGCTACTGCAAGGAAACGTTCAAGATATCTGGATCCAAGACTGAACAAACCTAGCACATCTGATACCCCTACAATAATGGAGACCGACCAACCTGAACGAGAGGATACTGATTCACAAAAGGCGAGCCAAAAAACCAAGAGCCCGAAGAAGACCAAACAATCCTCGCTAACTTACAAGTCTACCGACCTAAACCTACAAGTATATGCCTCCCCATCAGCCCCACTGCCAAGAACGGCAAAAGTAAAAGACATCATTGAAGGAATGATCAAGGGAAAATACAAGTGGAATTACGATTTTGACATCAATGAGAAAGAAATGCTTTTGGGTCTCAGGCAAGGCAGGATCGAGATCTGTGGCGAATCATGTCTTAACCTATCCCACAATCAATTCAAAAAGAAGAGATCCGCCAGAGTGAGATTGCCAGCACGCGTTGAGCTAGCAAAAGTATCAAAACTTCATGGGGAATAATATGAACTACGCGACGAGATACATCGATAAACTGAAGATCTGTTCTCTTAACGTTAATGGCTGGATGGGTAAAAAAGTCATTTACTACAATATGATCCTTGAGGTAGACCCAGATATCGTCCTCATTTATGAACACGGACTTAATGCAGGAACCGACCCTATAAAACTATATAACTACATCACCATCACGACTAGCAACTCGAATGAAAGATATGACGGCGTGGCTCTTGCTGTGCGAAAAATGGCATCAAATTCAAGGAGATAAGTAACTTGGAAGAATCGTACCTAGCGATAAAAATTTGTACGCTTATCGACGATCTAGTTATAGCAGTAAGGTACAAGCCTCCATATTTGCCCATACCTAATTTCCTCCGCCTATTCAGAAGGAACTGTTCAGTAATTCATATCAGCTACCTAAACGCTCGTTGCAGGGAAACAGGCTACACCACGGCGTTCAACAGGGCAGGTACCTCCCTGAAGCTTCTTATGGAACGAGGCGTGGTAAATAGAGCAGGCCTAGATTTCGCTACATTCCTAACGAGGAAATCCTCTACTACTCCCGACATCATACTAACAAATCCCAATTTTGCTCTAAACCAAAATACCGCCCCTGACCCTTATTCTCCATCTGACCACCTTAGTATGATTACCACAATCTCAGCCTCACCTATCCAAGTCAAAATCACCACCCGCAAATGCTTGCCCAAGGCAGACTGGATCGAATACAAGAGAGTCCTCCAAGAATATCGAGTAGAACCGTTGGACGGGTCTACCCTCGAAGACATAGATCGACACTCCCAAGACGTTATCACCAAGATTAAGAAAGCGGATAGAATAGCTATCCCGAGGGTGGAATACAAAACACTTCCTGCTCCACGATGGAATGAGGAGATTACGTCAAGGAAAGATAGGCTGGAGGAACTTATTACTGAGATAAACGACTACGGGAACACGGTGGAGCGATACCGTGAACTTAGAAACCTGCGCATGGAATCAAATATCTTATCAGCGAGGAATCTAAGACAATCTGGGACGGCATAATTGATAAAATAGACCTGGAAACCGACCCCCCAAATTTTGGTCTCAGATTAGAAGATTAAGTGGCACTCATCAAAATAAGACCAATATTACCATCACAGCTGAGGGCAAAATGAGATAGAAAGCCACTTCATAGAGCACTGGAAGAGAAAAGCGACATCACGGAGGAGGAAAACGACAATTTTGACTGGGAATATGAGGAGAGAGTCTTGTCATACCTGGAAGAGCGAGGACCAACTATAACACCATGTAGAGGTATAAGAGTTTAGCAAAGATTGTTGTGAACTAGCGAGTGTATATATGTATCAAGGCCTTTCTCTTGGTGAGGAGAGCTAAGGTATTAATAACAAAATACATCTGGGTTTAGCTTTGCCCCTCCGATGTTCACCGGTAACATAGGAGAACGGTCAAAATGGTAAATTTTAGGAGAAAAATTCCTGACCTTAGCTCAAAAGGCAGCCCCTTCGAGAGTGCACTTATGAACAAGCCTTCCATAAGTGCAAACTGCCGACTTCGTATTACGTGCTCTCCTAAGTTCAAAATGCCGAATAGACAAACAACAGACACAAGAAGGGAAACTCCAGTGACGTCCCATCTGTGAGTCCCCCACAACCCCATTTACCCCGTGGTGTTAATTGAGGTATAAAACAGATTGACACGAGGAAACAAGGCTTTTTGTTCGTTTCCACCGAAGAGACAAGAAAGTCACCGGTTGCCAGAAGATTTTCAAGTTCGACAAGAAAACTAAAAAATCACCGGTACAAAGTTATTGCAAGTTGAGGAGAACTTGCAGTCCTTGCACAATGCCAGATTGTACCAAGGAAGCTTGGCACCGTTCGAGCCCCAAGATTATTGAGTATCAAGCTACACAGCTTGAGGACTCCAAATTTTACTCTATCTGAGTTTGACAACTCCAAACTAGATGGATTTCTCATCCAAAATCGAAATTATATAAGCGAGACCCAAATCGCTAGAAAAGAATATATACATATTCTAACCTCTTCTGAAGGAAACCTTTTCAAGGTCATAAAAGTCCGACAACCCACCCACCTCATCGGCGTCTTTGTTTTGATTCTCTTACGCCAACTCGAAATTCCGTGTGACGTCACTCGCCCACCTTTCATTCGGAGTAACCCCATCTTGGGAGCAACCAGCAAACTACTCGAGCTACGCCTCTCAGGAACAAAATCTCCGAAGATATTCTAACTGGAATCGGGTATTAATCTCCATTACCTTATGTAAGTAAAGAAAAATCATGTTGTTTATGTTCCCGTGCATAAAAATTAGTTTATTGGATGTCTGGCTAAGGACAAAGATATTAACTTAAAAATTGTTCGCCCGTAAAATTCTATCTAGAATTGAACCTTGAGAGTTCGCCAAGTAATCCCATTTTCTTTTTATACGTGTATTAAATCAATATGTTCTAATGTTATTTAGTGAGAGGGTTTATGTTCATTAAAGTATATTTTTTTAGTAAAAGCTCTGTTTTGATTATCCTCGAACGAATTGAAGTGGCAATATTTGATAAAGGCAAGAAAGAAACCCTTTTAATCCATTCTCTAGACTAAAATAAAGTTTAGCACTCTTAGAGAACGATCCTCAAGCGATCACCGAGGCACTAAACTACGCCTCAAGCAAATTTTGTTTGTTATATTAACCATACTAAAACAAATAAATATATATATATATATATATATAATCACAGCTAACCCACGACACACCATGCCACTTCGTCGATAACACTCGACGAGAAGAACCCGAAGGAAAACCCTTCACTCATTAAGAGTTTGAGACAGCTTTAAAGAACTTCAAGCAGAGGGCCCTTGGCATATGAGGTATCACCAGGCGCACTTAGTGAATGCCCCACCGAACATCAATGAAGCCATACTACGTCTCTTTAATGCCTGTTTAAACGTTGGCTACTTCCCAGATCTACTTAAAAGGCCAGAATGATCTTTATTTTAAAACCAGGGAAGCCAAAAAAGGAAGTAAAGAGTTACAGACCCATATCTCTTCTAGAATTTATTGGAAAACTTTTAAGACAAACTTCTGAATGACAGACTAAAAAAACTCCTAGAAAAAAGGGACGGATACAACATGCAACAACATCGTTTCCATAGACACCTCGGTACGGAAACTGCCCTTGCCCTTATGACAGATTACATTGCAAATGCAAAGGCTGAAAATAAGAGGGTGGACGTCGTACTCAGAGACGTGGCCTCTGCATTCGAGAAGGTCTGGGTGCCCGGATTAAAGATCAAATTATGTGATCTTGAGATGGAAACTAATATAGCCAGAATCCTTTGTGATTATTTAAAGGATAGAGAAGCATCCATAAAGATCAATTATCACGAATGACAACCCTTTTCGATGAACGCAGGGGTGCCTCAAGGGGGGTGTCTGAGCCCAACGTTGTATACTATCTACACGAGTGACCTCCCTTTTTCTACTCAAGATTACGCTATATATGTCCAGCTAGCCGACGACATGACTCAAATTATCACAAGCGACTACCGAGCTCCTGTAGACGTCGCAAATAGGACAGCTGGGGAAATTAACAATGTCAACCTCTATGAGAAAAGGAACAAGATTCGCTCCAATATGGATAAGTTTAAGATTCTCCCTATCAGGCGTACCAAAACGGCCAACATTACAGCAAATGGCGAATACTATCCATATACCCGAGAAGCCCGAGTTCTGGGATTGAAGATCACAACAAATGGTTATAATGAACATATCAAGGAGAAGGTCTCGCAAGCCAAGATCAGACTTAGGCAACTTTATAGGTTCAGAAGACTCTCCTTTCCCCAATAAGAAAAGGTTATATTTGGCCTTAGTCAGACCAATCTTGCTATACCCCGCCGTCCCATTACATCTCGTAAGCATGACACAAACTCGCACGGCACAAGTAGTGCAAAATCAAGCACTACGCTTCATCCTTGATCTCAGCTTACTGGACTGGATACCATCGATTAGACTGCACGATCTCGCGGGGATCGACCCCCTGAATGTGACGATGCACAGAAGAGCAACAAAAATATGGAGGAACAAACATGAATACTTACCAGAAAGAGTCATGCAGAACATAGGAATACCTGAAATTGACAACCCGAATAGACGCTACCGCCAAGGATTTGCCAGCAGCCAACAGCGGTTGCAAGAATACATAGAACCAATTTATAATAACTACTTCTCACCGGAAAAACGATAAATATTAATATCCTAGTAATTAAGATGTTAAACTAAATCTTACAAAAATAAATAAATAAATAAAAAATAAATAAATAAAAAGATCCGTAGTGACACAAAAACAAAAGAAAAAAAGATCCGTAGTGAACAAAATAATCAAGACATAATAGAAAAGATCCTCAGTGGACAAAAAATACTTCAAAACAACAATAGATAATCAAGAAAACGAGGTAGCTCTATCTACAAGAAAAAGGCAAAAATACGATAACAAAGGCTTGGATGCTTCAAACAACATACACTGAAGCATCAGAGAAGTGCATGGAAAGCCATAGCCAGACTTACTGGCACAACATTCTCCTACTAAAATAACACTTTTTCTATCTTTTACTTCTCTTACTATCACACCCATTTTTCTCTCTTTTATGATCAATCAATATAGCATGAGAGGTTTTTTATAGGGGGGGGGGGATGAGTGTTAGTGTTTCTGAGAGAGTAGAAAATAAAAGAAAGCCAGGTTACTGACTGATCTCTTTCTTTTGATATTTCTTTTTTCTTGATCATCTTCTAATTGCTTTTAGAATTGACTTTTAATGGTTACTTCTAAGTTTTTGTACTTTGCCTTTTTTATTTTCGACGTCAAAATCTTAATTTTGTTTCTTGGGGTCCCTTTCGGTAACGTACTTCTAAGTCGATTTCAAATGTTGTATTTATACTGTTCATTTTATGCTTTATGTTAGGTTGTTCTAAATTCCTTTATTTTATGTAGTTATTTCCTAGTTCTTTATGTAGTTAATTTTATGTAGTTAATTCCTAGTTTTGGGGCATCCATGCCTTTGTGATAGTTTTTGTATTGCTTGATTTCGCTTTTATTTCCGTATTGTATTGATTTTTGTTTGGTTGTTTCGTTTTCCATATTCTTGTATCTGATTATTTCTTTGCTTTGGGGTTTTTCCACTTGCCGTTTTTAATTGTCTCAAAGATATCCTTCTTGATGATTCTGACGTCGTTGGGGAAGATCCTTATCTTGTTTTGGTCCAGTAGACTTTGTATAATACTTTCGTCATGATTTGTCATGTAATTTCATTTGCAGGCGCCTTTTTCAATACCTTTATTTATATCATTCAGTTTAGTAGCTTTGGGTAGAGGATAGGCCTCGTTTACGAAGACCTTACGTTTGAAATCTATTGCTTCGTAACGACAGCTTCTTCTCTTTCCGTTTCGCTTTCCGTGTCGATTTGTGTGTCCCATTCGGTTTGGTTCTCTTTAGTTGGGTGTTTTCTTGTTTTCTTTTGGCTCTTCATCCCTCCTTTTGTTCATTCTCTAAAGTTTCCGTTTCTTTTTCCTCGTCATTAGGTTCGTCGGATTCAATAATTTCCTCGTTTTCTTCCACCCTTGCTCCTATATTCAACATTCCTTTACTTGAAGGGTTTTGCCCGCCGTTACTCCGTATACTAGTGCCGAGGGGGGTTCGGGGGGAACCACATCTTTCTAACTCCGTTTTTCTCAAGGAGAAGATTGAGCGTTTCTGAGAAAGTCCTCGGTTGTGCGATGTTTTGGACGTGGGCATACATAATGCATGCTAGAATATCCAGGCCCGTTCCCTCGTTCACATTAATGTTGATTTTGGGGTCTTGGGTCTCCTTTATTTCTTTTACCGTAGCTTTTGATACGCTGGCGTAGGTTTGGTTTAGTTTAGAGTCCTTTTCTTTCTGTTGTTCCTACTCTTTCTTGTTTATTATTTCTTTTCTTTTTGGAGAGTTTACTTCCATGGTCCTGCGTGGTCCTGCGTCGATTTCTGCGTGGTCCCTGGCAGTTCACGCACTTTTTTATGGTTTCCGTGCATTCTCTGAATGTGTGACTAGTGCTTCCACATGCCGAGCATATTTTTTTATCCTTGTTCGGGCGGTTCCTTGTGACGTGATCCTCGATGGCATAACATTGGAAACAGGTCTGAACATTTATAAATTTTTCTATCTCGATGTTTTCTGGTGGTATCCGCATTCCGAATGCCAGAATTCCATTGTTCGTGGCTTTATTGGCCATCTCCGATGAAATACACACTACTTTGAAAACATGTGCATGGTGGCCGAATTTGATTATCTCTGCGATTTTAAGGTACTTGTTTTTCCTCTCCAATTCTTTTTTAAGTTCTTCTTTTGTGAGCGAGCCGACGTAAAGGTCTACTTTGCGGCACACAAATGAACAGTTCGCCATTAATTGTGGTGGTAGTTTCGGTGATAAGCCGATTTTGCTCAGAGCTTTTAGCCCATCGGTTGCCACCATCTTTTCAACGTCCTCCTCTTTGTGGCAGAGTGCCACGTACCCGTTTGGTACTTCTATAAGATTCGTCAGCGCAATTTTCAAGTCAGTATATATGGTCCTAATTAGAGTTCCTCTTTCTGTTTTTGTTTTCCTGCCTCGGTCCTTAGTGGCAGTCCTTTATACTTTTGGTTCATGTTTGTATTATGGAGATCCCTCCCCCCAATTAGCCCGTAGACCCGCCCTCGCTAAAATGGCTGATATGATGTGATGAATGATAAGATGGACCCGGGTGGGATCCTCTCGAGGGGTGAAAAGTGACGGACTTTTTGTTGGCTAGCGCGGAATCAACCATCGCTAGCCGGGGTGCCGCCTCCTCGAGGGAATTAAAAACCGTGGCTGCGTCCTACCATACACTGAGACGGTTGCGTGTTCCGCAGTGGTCTTGGGGACCCCCCACAGGCGGAGTTGTTATACTTCCCTGCGGAGGTTGCAGCCCGGCCCATTGTCCGGGGTTCCTCTGGTACGGGTATCTGGCAGTGGGCTAATCCTCAAACCTCCCTCTTCCCGTACCCCCAATTATGCATATGCTAGTGCTCTGCATAGTTGGGACGAGGTCGAGTATCAGCGTCCTTTAGCTAAGGCATTGGGCCTTGGGTGGGGGCAGGGGATGTGGGGTTTAGGCAGTCATGGTGAAATGTATGACGGACCTAGAAAAGTATTTCTCTCTTTAATTTAGTACCCCTGTGTATGGAAGGATTTTGGGTGTGGGAGAGGAAAGATGATCGAGACGATAGATGAAAATGAAGTTGAAAATGGTGAAAATGAAGTGAGCGGCGGTTTTCTTCTGAATCTCGTTTGCGAGTAAATATCCTCCGGTCGATTTCTTCTCAGAGTAATAGGTAAAAAATCTTCTTCGATCGAGAATGAGCTGAGTTTTTTCTGCGAGTGCTTTACCAAGCTTAACGTGAGTCGTCTATCAGCGATCCAAGCGGCGAATTGCTGGAATAACATTTTGGACATTGGACATAATAGGTGGTGAAATTTAGGTAGAGTTAGAGAGAAAATAATAAGAGAGTAAAGATGGTTAAAGGGTGAATTTAAAGAAAAGATGATGTGTGGGAGACGGAATAAAAAGGTCCCTGGTGAAAGGGAGGCTCTATTGTTTTGTGTTTTTTTAATGGATTTTGTTAGTTTTTTTTTGGGGGGGGGTTATTTAATAAACTATAAATTTATAGTTTATTTAATTAAATTACCATAGTTAATTTAATTATAATTATTAGTTTTTGATCTTAATGATCTTTTGGCATTCAAGCCTTTATTTTAGGCGGGGTTTTTATTCCCGCTGTGGGTTTTCGAAAAAGTTTATTTTCATTTTAATATAAATGAATTTAAATTGAATTGAAATTTCGAATTTGAATTTTAGCTTAAGTTTTGCAAAAAATTGTGTTTACTTTGGGATTTATTTTACTAAAGAAACTTGCGCATTACATTGGTTGTTTTCTGTCTTTTGTCGGTTTTGTCACGTGTATTTGGGAGTCACGTCACCGTCAGACTGTAGTTTACTACTCTTGAATGGTCTTACTTGTCGGTCTACTTCGATTTCTAAGTGTGTACGGAAGAATTCAGGGGTCAAACGGGCGCCAATGGCTTGCCATATCCTCTTAGCTCTCTCGTGGAGCGCCACGTTGATCGGAGATAATCCAACCGAGTCGTGGAGCTCCCTCTGTCTTTTTCGTTCTCTTCTTCGGGTGTTTGTAATGAGTAGCACCGCTTTGTTCTGGATGACTTGAAGTTTAGCAATGTGGGTCTTGGCACTCGCGTTCAACGGCACCGGGAAGTACAAGAGTCTCGAGCGAATGCACGCATTGAATATCTTGAGTTTATTTGAGCGAGTTAGGTCGATGAACCTATAAAACTCCCTCAAATCTCTCTTGCTATTCGCGACTGTTCGCTCGATATGACTCCTGTAGCCCCTGTGGTGATTTTGAGCCCCAGAACCGTCCCTTCCAGGCAGTAGGGGATTCGCTCCCCTACTACACGTATATCATTGAAGGTCTTGTGAAACATGGGAAATATTTTGAATTTTTGAGCATTGGTTGATATCTTCCATTTCCTCTCGAAAGAGTTTATGTTAGATATCTCCCTACCCGTATTTCTCGCTATAAATTCCCTGTGAACATAAGCGGCGGTACAAATTTGCGATATATCGTCAGAGAACTGAACGTATATCGAACCTTCGGATAGAGGTTGTGGTAAGTCGTGTGTATAAATGTTGTATAAAAGGGGACTGATACAGCCTCCTTGTGGGCCCCCTGATTCAAGCTCGAATTCGGGGCCTTTGTGTTCTCTGATATGAATGTATGCTCCCCTCTCTATTATGTAATCGCATAGAATCCTCTCAAGAATGGGGTTGAGGCGTACTTGAAGAATCTTAAATTGTAGTCCTCTCTTCCAAACCTTGTCAAAAGCTTTCTTGACATCGCAGAGCACCAGGTTGGCATGCGTTTCGTCTGCCTTGATCTTTGCAAGCTTTTCGGTGATAACGGCGTGTGCCGTGTCAGTCCCTCTTTTCTTTCTGAAGCCGTGTTGCTGCTGTTATGCAAGTTGGCTTCGTCGAGAAAAGAGTTGACTTTATTAGCCAATATCTTCTCGAAGACTTTGCCAGCAAATTCTAGGAGAGATATCGGTCGAAAGCTGGCAGGGCAGTCCGGGGGATTTCCCGATTTGGGAATGAAAATCATCTTGGCCACTTTCCACTGATCGGGAAAATAGCCCGTGTTCAGAGCGGCATTCATGATGTTAAGCAGCCCACTTCAGCCCTGGTCAGCCCCGTGGTACCCGGTGGTCTTTTACGAAAGGATTTTAGAACAACGGAAAGCTTTTGGGCAGTTATTTTACTCCCATAGCCCTACATCACTCTTTCCTGCGACACACAGTGATGAGGGAAGGTTTTGTGTATTTGTGTGTTTACCTGTTGGTTTATGTCATTTTTGAAATCGATGTCATAATTTTCATTTTCTTTGGTGGTAATTTTGAAGATTGAAGACCAGAAAATCCTAAACATTTCCTCAATCTCTTTAGTTTCGTCAATTTCTTTACCGTCGTGTATGAGTGTAATTTTCTTTTGTAGAGGTTTTCCTTTTAAACGTTTAAATGTATGCCAGAATGTGCGTGAGTCTCTTTCTATGTCGAGTCCTTCTATCAGTCTGTCCCATATCAGTATTTGTTGGTCCGTAATTAGTGTCTGGAGTTCGTCTTTAATCTGTCTTATTCTTCTGTGGGCATTGTGGTTGGGGCCTATCGGCGCTACTACATTGGACAGGTCTCTATATTCTTGGGCCAGGGCTTTCATGGGAGGGGTCCAATAAGGAGTTGGAAGGGTTTTATATTTGATATGGAAAATACTATTTTCATCTGCTTTAATCAGGAAGTCGGTGATTCTATCCAGCTCTTTATCTATCTCTTCTAAATTGGCATCGAATAAAGGGTCTGGGATATAATTTAGAAGGTAATTTCTGTGGCTTTCCCAGTTCGCCTGTTTATAGCTTTTGCGTTCTGGGATTGCAATTTGAATGGGATTTACTCCAACTGTAATTTTAATAGCCTGGTGGTCGCTCGGAATGATAGGGCCCGGTTTCTTGGAATAACAGCCTTAGCGTTAACAAATTAACCAATCAGCTTTTAGACATAAACACTGACCGCGGAAAAAGAGTTAAAAATATTTCAATACGACGTCATCACCAAAAATCATAGCCAAGAACGGTATGACGGCTGCGCAATAGCCGTCAAAAAAGGACTAAAATACAAAAAACACCCGACTTAGATGAATCTTACCTTGCCATTGAGGTAGGCACTACCCTGGGGGGATTGGTCGTGGCCACGGGGTACCAACCCCTAAGACGCGGCTATGTACCCATGCACAACCTTCTAAAGATCTTCAGCCATAAGAAAAATGTAATCTTTGCTGGAGATCTGAATGCAAGGTGTGCAGCGGCAGGGTATACCTCCTACAACAATGCTGGCAGAAACATCGAAGTATTACTTGACAGACAATACGTGACAAGGATCAGACAAGAATTCCCGACATATATAAAGGGAAAAGCAGCAACGAAACCTGATATTGTTCTATCCAGTATCAGGTTTCCATACAACTACTACATTGAACCGGGCCCCATCATTCCGAGCGACCACGAGGCTATTAAAATTAAAATTATTGTAAATCCCATTCAACCCCAGAACGCAAAAGCTACAAGCAGGCGAACTGGGAAAGCTATAGAAATTACCTTCATTTTATTAAATATGGTAATATCGTAATCATGGATAAAAATTCTTATCTTAATAAAATTAATGTAATGCTTAATGACCAAGATACTTACCTACCTGTATTAAAAGACCACACTCTTCAAGTTAACAGTGACTTCCATAAAAATGTACGGCGATTACTTAAAAACTTTCCTGATTTAATTTCAAAATTAAAGTCGAGTAACGCTACCCTCCCTTATTTGTACGGCTTAGTTAAAACTCACAAACCAAATTTCCCATTACGCCCTATTATAAGTTCTGTTTGTCTGTTTCATATTCCCTGTCTAAATGGCTTACTTCATTTCTTACTCCACTAGTTGGTTCCATTTCTCATTCTCATGTCACTAATAGTTACGACCTTATTTCTAAACTTAATGCTATTCATTATTCTAATGATTTTAATCTTGTTAGTTTTGATGTTTGTTCATTATTTACCAAAGTACCCGTTGAAGACCTTTTCAATTTCCTTAATGATCATTTGCAAAATTATGACTTGCCGGTACCCGTTACTACTTTCTTGAACCTCATTTTCCTTTGTACCAAAAACTGTAAGTTTTCGTTCGAAAGCAAATATTTCCTCCAAAAATTCGGATTAGCCATGGGTAATTGTCTTTCTCCTGTCCTTGCTAACTTATATATGGAATTTTTTAAAACAAAACTTCTCCCTACTATCCTTGACGCTCCGATCGTTTGGTACAGGTATATTGATGATGTCATTTGCTTGTGGCCTAATTCCAAAGATGTTCATTTTTACTCTTCTCACAGCCCTAAAGTTAAACGTTCTGTTTTTTCTTCTATGTTTCTATGGGCATTACGTGTTGTGAGCCCGGAATATATGGATTAAGAATTTTCCAATATCTTTGAAATTGGCCATAAGCTTTGTTACCCTTACCCGTTTCTTCAAAACTGTCTTTCTTCTGCTAAAAAGACATTTTATCAAACTGTCCCTACTCTCCCTTTTAATAGTAATAGCAATTTAGTTCTACCTTTTTCTCTTTGTTTTAGTAATCTTCCCCGTCTTTTGAATAACTTTAACATTTCTGTTGCTTTTAAATATGAGACGACCATTAAGAATTTATTAGTACGTAATAATTGTAATAGTTTGGGAGGGAGGGGGGGGGGGAGTTTATTCAGTTGAGTGTTCTAGTTGTCTAAGTAAATATTACGAACAAACAGGTAAACAACTTTCTGTTCGCATAAATCAACATAAATATAATGTCCGAAGAGGGGAAGATAACAGTGCTTTCTTTGTCCATATGTCAGATAAGGACCATCTAATTAACTGGAACTCGGCCAAATTTATTTATCGTTCCAATGACCCAATAAAAAGGAATATCATTGAATGTGCTTTTATAAGCCAATGGGATAATTTTAACCTTTTCCTGGCTTATATAAAATAGATGCTATAATTAAAAGATTAATACTCAAAGAAATTAGTTTTGTCTTTCGTTCTTAGTTTTTTTATATACATTCTTTAGTTATGTGGCCCTTATTTTATTTTAATTTTGTATTATTATTTTTTATTTTTTAATTGTCACTGCTCTGTTTTGTACATTGTATTTTTCCTTCCTTTTGCTCATCGTGTCTTATAATCTCCCTCGTTAGGCTATCTCCATTTCTTTGAATCTGTTACCCTTTCCTTCGACTTAGTTTGACCTTACTACCTGCTTCTTGTAATCCTTAATGTGTTTTTTTACCTTCCCCCTTCCCTCTTCCTCATTGGTGATTTCTTGTTTTTGAGGCGGTCTTTCATATTTTTCTTTCCTATATATACCTCTAATATAATACTATTTCTTGTAGTTATCCTTGATAAGGAACTTAATAAAGTTCGAAAGTACTTGGAAACACCTTTTCATTTTTTCCTGCGGGACATTGCATTCATATATATATATATATATATATATGTATATATATATATATATATATATATATATATATATATATATATATATATATATATATATATATATATATATATATATATATATATATATATATATATATATATATATATATATATATATATATATATATATATATATATATATATATATATATATATATATATATATATGGGAAGTGATACACAGAAACAAGGGAGGAGAGATATTACTGAGATATACTGTTCTAAATTACTTATTCATTAAATGACACAAACGCTCACCCACATACTTAATGTTAATTACCTATGACGTAAAACACAAGTATAAACTCATAACAGTAACCTCATCTTTAGCAAGTTTCCTTTATGTGTGAAAATTCCCAAGCTTATGGTGTTTCCTGGATATTAGACTATAAAATATTCTACTCCAGAATTAGGTTAACAATCACAGTAAATAAACAGGATCAACATACCTAAGTCACGTGCTCTCAATTATTTATATAATTTTGCAACAAAAAAAAGTTGATTAACAAGCGTATTATCAATTAAAAAACATATTATCTAACCTTACGACTTTCAAAACGTCATTGAAAAGCAAAATGGTTATCATACGACAGACCGACCGTCCGGTATAGTTACTTATAGAGTCGCGTGGCCGTGACTAAAAAGTAACATGAAAATAAAACTTACGTGATACGCACACATCTGAAGATTTTGAAGAAACAGATCGAGACGAGCTCAGCCGCCTTGGCGTACAATACAAGTATTAAACCTGATCTTACTCGTATATGTTTTGTTCTACCTTCCTTTATAGTACTTTATTATTAACAACTATTTTCATCTCTCTCTCTCTTCTTTTATTTTTTTTTAGCCATCCCACAACCCTCATTTAGGTTGCGACCATGGATTTGGGGACCATTGGCCTAAATAATCGCTCGTTTATATTGTTTATATCAATGATGAATATCTGTGGGCCTAGCATAAGGCCTGTGCTCCGTTCGTCACCCACAACCAGTGAGAGGCCTGTCCATTGATCACAACCTTCTGTCACCTCCCAGACAACCAGTTCTCAATCTAGTACCCATTCTTTCCGTAAGTATGTATCGTTAGAACCTTAGTCGAAAACATCCGCTGAGGTACTTTATCGGGGGCATTTTGGAAGTCAACGTAGGTCAAGATCTCGACAGCGGTCGCATTCTTCCATCATGCTATAAAAAAATGCCAGTAAGTTAGTTGAGCACGACCGTTTCCTACGGAAAGCTTGGTGTTAAGCCTTAATCAGATTGTGTGAATCTTGGTGCTCCGAGATACTCTCTCCAAATGCAACCTTTAAGTCACACCAGCCATAGCCCAATTGATCCGAACCCCTCGCCACTCTCCCTGAGACGCATTTGAAGATCATGGATAAGTGTGGTAAGATCTTTTCCTTGTGACTTTCTGCCATCACCACCATATATATATATATATATATATATATATATATATATATATATATATATATATATATAATGATTTATTTGAATTATTTAGAAAAACAGATTATTATACAAATAAATGCTGGTTTCATAGACAAGTCAATATTTTACGTATCCAAAAGTATAAGAAACAATGATAGCTTTTGTGTTTTAATGATTATCTAAGCATTTGTTCATATAAATCGACAATCAGAAGTTTTTAAACTATTTTCGAAACTATTCTAGGGTATAGTAAGACGTTCAATAAGTATAGGTTAGCTGCTATTTTACGTGCGTTTTTTTGTAATTCGTTATCACGACCTCCCCTCGGAAATATTTCCTCAAGCGCACTGGAGAAGACCGCTGAGCAACAGAATCTGCAAGAAATAATATTGTTTTAACTGCACCAGACCAGTCCTGGATATATGATAGAAAATTTCCTCCATTGTGAACTTTCCAATTTCTTGTGAAAGGAAATTTATTGTGCAGTATATATCGAATAACATCACAGTAAATCATCCGCAGGAAAGTCAACCAGAGAAACTAAGCTCTAGAGATATTTAGTCTATGATGAAGACAGAAACAATCTAACTAAGACTTCATCAAATGAGTTATAAGCAAATTTTGCAGCACGCTCCTTAGAAAGATGTACACGCATCAACAGTAGAACGTTATTTACACAGGATTTCATGGACGTGTCCCTAGAAGGAAGCCCCTGTTCAAGAAAGCTCATAAAGATGCTCGTTTGGTGTTGGCTAAAGAGCATCTGGAAGATGGCGAAGCTAAACTAGATAAATTTCTATGGTCAGATGAAATAAAAAATCGAGCTTTTGCTATAAACCCTCATACATTTTTGAGACGCCGTACTGTGCGAACGTGATGTCGACGCTCCTCGTGGCCGCCAGAGCTAGCCTGTTAGCTCATTTACATTAATTACCGTTGCTAAATCGATATCCTTAGAACAATAACACGACTAAATTCAAGTGCAACCTGAAACGAATTTGGAAAATAATTCAAAATATAAATCTGTACTATATGCTTCCCGACAACCGTTAACCGTCACCTGGATTCAAATTCATCACCCGTCCCCCGTATCGCCTACTCAACCAAACAACTGTTTCTTTTGAAAAAAGGATGTGGTTACCCCGACAGTGCTATCATACTGACAATGAAAAACCTGCAACTACTCCACGCACGCGAATGCAAACGCGGTAACCTAATCCAAAGGGAAATTCCCAAGCACAAAATTAGGTTATTCCCATGTAAGAGGCAATCTAAACCATTCAAACCTCCATGCCACTTTGAAGTGCAGATAATACGCTATAACTTACCAACATTAATCCTATCAAATGTGACATCTCTAAGTAATAAAGTGGACGAGATGACAACAGTCATTAACACTCAGCCCCCAAGCATAGTAGCGATAACAGAGGCCTGGCAAGTTGACTCTGACGTAATTATCATTAATTACTACCAATTGTTCCACAATCTCCGCACTACCAGGGTAGTCATGTTTATACACGACTCGCTACACCCATCCAAGTTGATGTGCCCCATGACCTAGAGGTGTTGTGGGTGAAGGTGACGCCAACGCAACACCCTTGCCATGCTGCGTCCCTCTTGGTCTGTGTGGTGTACCAGCCCCCAAAAGCCCCACCAAACCTGAACTATTGCATCATCTCACCCAAACTACTGACCTCCTCAAAATTCAATACCCAAGCTCAAAATTTATTATCTGTGGAGATTTCAATGAAATAAAGGTAGCAGAACTACAAAGAGAGACCAACCTCCAACAGGTAGTAAATTTCCCCACACATAAAAACAACATTATCGACCTTATTTTGACTGACGCTAAGGAATACTACAACCCCCAACAAAGTCTTGCAAGCTTGGATTGATGCAATCAACTTCGTGGCTGCCAGTCTATCCGCACCCTCAATGCCCGGGGCGGTTGGTTCACAGCGCAAGTTCCCGAGACCACTCTTGCCCTGTAGTATCACAAAACTCAATGTGATGGAGCAGTTGGAGGACCACATGAAGGGGTTGAGAAACATCGAGGCTGACTTGGACCATCTGAAATCTCATCCTCCGGATAAGGCTGCTAAGTCGACCTTTGTGTCCGGTCATAAGGAGAAGGAGGCCTACCTTATATCAGAGGTGAAACGGTACAAGATGTATGTCCATTTGTTGCAATCTCGCCTGGAGGCTGTCAGCAGTTCAACCCAAGAGGGTGCGGCCGTGTGTACTCTGTGTCTCAATGAACTACCTGTGTTAGAGGCAAAACAGGATACCATGGAGGTGAAAGAAGTGGGTCATGAGGAAAGTGCCCCTGCAGCTATCGTTCCCCCTCCAATCCCTGAGCGACCTAGACACGTCGACAGGTACAGTTACCAGCAGGCCATACAACATGACTCACTCCGCTGACGTATCCTGATCCTGTTTTTTAAATTTTTTAGTGCTTTATAGACCTCATGCCCAACTCGTTGAAAAGGACAGAGATCTGTACCAGCTACTAGGAGAACTTGTCGAAGACAGAGTGTGTATCGTCATGGATGACTTCATCACACAAGTTGACTGGGAAACCAGAGAATTCTGTGGCAAGAACGCACTACTCCTGGAGTCGCGAATAACGAGTTCCTCACTCAATGGGTGATAGAGCCAACAAGAGGAGACAATATTCTCGACTTGGTTTTCATCTCTGAAGATGACATCGTTGAGGACCTCTCTGTTGGCGAAGAGCTCGGTGGCAGTGAGCACCGACTAATTTGATTTGTAACCAAAGTCCCGAAGGCAGGGCCTGCAACTAGTAAATCGAGGAAACTCGATTTGAAAAGAGCAGACTTTGCAGGTCTTCGTGTTGGACTGCCTGACGCGAGGCTAGAAGTGTGCGATGTTGTTGAAGACTCGTGGAACAGTTTCAAAACCACATTCATGAGTCTTCAATCACGTTTCATCCCTCTGAAATGTCCCCGTCGGTCCTCTGTTCAACCAAAGTGGTTTAATCGAGAAATCGGTCAACTGCTTAGGGAAAAAAGAACTGTGTACCGGCAATCGAAGATCTCAGGTGACTTTGACGAATCCTGGAGGCTACCAGGAGAGTGAAGTCCAGCATAAGGGCGGCTAAGCGGTCTGAGGAACTCCGAGTGGCGAGACTCTGTAAAGAGAATCCCAAGGAGTTTTTTGGATATGTGAACAGCCGTAAACCAGTCACCTGGCCCGGATGGGTTTCTACCTAAAGTGTTAAAAGAAGTGCGCGATCAAGTGTTATGACACCTGAGCGCAATCTTCAACATGTCAATCCGGACCGAATGCGTTCCTAGAGACTGGCGTGAAGCGGAGGTGACTCCTATCTTCAAGAAAGGAGACCGTAGCCAACCGTCAAACTAGCGACCTATCAGTCTGACTTCGATAGTCGGTAAACTCATGGAAAGCATCATTGTGGACAAAATGACGTCGTATTTAGAGTCAAACCTGCTACTGAGGATTTCCCAGCACGGCTTCCGAAGGCAACGGTCATGCCTGACGAACCTTGTAGAATTCTTCCACTTCGTTTTCAGTGAGCACGATCAGGACAAGGCGGTTGATGTGGTCTACTTAGACTTTCAGAAAGCCTTTGGTCAGGTACCACACCGCCGCCTTCTCCGGAAAGTGCGAGCGCTGAGCATAGACGGAAAAGTAGCCGGCTGGATCAAGAACTGGCTAAGTAGCAGACGGCAACGGGTGGTGGTGAATGGACAGGCTTCTGAGTGGGTGCTCGTTACTAGCGGGGTGCCTCAAGGTTCTGTCCTGGGACCACTACTATTCATCATCTACGTCAACGACATGGACGGTGACATGGTTGCCAAGATTTCCAAATTTGCCGACGATGGCAAGCTTGGTATGAACGTTGCAAAGGATGGAAATACTGCCCGCCTGCAGGAAGATCTTGGGAAGATTGGGGAGTGGTCGGAAATGTGGTAAATGCCTTTTAACGTGGGGAAATGCAAGGTAATGCATATCGGCCACCGAAACCCCTAATCTCAGTATATCCTTAATGCCACTGCTATTGAATCCACCGACACTGAGAGGGACTTGGGTGTAAAAATCACTAGTGACCTCAAGTTCTCGAAACAGTGTATTGAGGCGGAGAAGGAAGTCCAAAGGATGCTAGGTTATATAAAGCGCCAGTTTGGATATCGGAACAAGGAGATTGTACTGTGTTTGTACAACTCACTTGTCCGACCGCACCTGGAGTATGCCGTACAATTTTGGAGTCCTTCATTGCGAAAGGACATCGTGAGATTGAAACGCGTACAAGCCAGGGCAACCAAGCTGATTCCCTCTATCCGACATAAAAGTTATGAGGATAGACTAGAATTAAATCTGTGCTCGCTGGAAACCCGTAGACTGCGTGGTCAGCTCATCGAAGTCTTCAAAATACTTCGAGGGTTCGACAATGTTGACTACCGGGATATTTTCACACTCATTGAGAACAGAATGTGCAATCACGGCTTCAAACTTCAACTAAAGCGTTATAACCGCAATCTGTGTGGAAATTTTTTCACTTACAGTATCTGCGGTAAGTGGAACGCACTTCCAGTGGAAGTTGTCAACAGTGAATCTGTTGACCAGTTCAAGTCAAGACTAGACAAAGTCTTGGAAAGTGGCCGTTTAGGGACGCAAAACAATTGAGCAGCCATGTGCCCGCTCGATTGCTAGTCCAAAGGTACCCTCCTTGAATGGACCGTAAGCTCTTCTAGGGTACCTTCTTTCCTTTTTGTTACTCCTTGTTGTTACTCCTTGTTGTGACCCTTCGCACCGTTTGGGCCGCAGCACCCACGTCTCCGTGATGTGGACGCCCAAGGCCACACTATCTCCTGTTCAAAGTGCCATTCTAGCCTTTGGTGACTGGATTGTTCACCACCCCTGGACCGAAGTTCTTACCGTAACCGATGTTGACACTAAATGGAATAACTCCCTGTCCACGATCACGACAGCCTATCATTACTTTTTCCCTGAGCAAACTCTCCGGCAACACCCCCAATGACTTTCCATGGATAGGCAACAAGATAAAAAGGTTAATGCAGCAAAGAAAACGAGCCCACCTCAACAACTCATCCCTCTACAAACCTCTCCGTAACAAAGTAATAAATTAAATTAAATATGCACCACGCAACTACTACCCAAGCAAACTTCAACACCTAAAAGAATCTGACAGTAGCAAATGGTTCAATCAAATAAAGAACTTGTGCGGGCTGAACAAAGCATCCCGTAACGCACATTGAGTTAGCCACCTCCCCCACCCTTGACGCCGAGAACGAGGTAAACATCCACTTTGCCACCATCTGCCAGCAACTCGCGCCACTCGACCCGTCTTTACTGCCCACTTTCCTCCCCATGCAAACCACTGCGCCTACTGTACAAGAGTTCCAAGTTTGGCAGAAAATTAAGAAATTAAAAACCAAACGATCTACAACTCCCACTGATCTCCCTATGCCTCTTTTAAAGGAATTTGCCCCCGAGCACTCTGTACCTTTTACTTCCATTATTAATGCCTCTCTTCAACAATGCAAATCACCCAGTGACTGGAAGACATCCTACGTAACTGCCGTACCTAAGAAGCCTTCCCCCATCAACCATGGGACTGCGTGAGTGTCTGGTGGCTTGGCTGGCTGATTTTAGCTCCAACCGGCGACAAGCTGTTCGGCTACGGGGAGCAACGTCGACCTTCTTGCCCCTTACATGTGGTATTCCACAGGGCACCACAGTTGGCCCTCTGTTGTTCCTGGTACTAATTAATGATGCTCTTATCAATATCCCAGACCGTTAGAAATATGTAGATGACTTTACCTTTGCTAACCATATTCAAAATTCTGATCCCAATTACCAGCCACTTCAAGATTCCCTGAATCACCTCCTCACCTGGGCAGCTGATAATCACGTGACAGTGAACCACAATGAGACTGTTACGCTCCACTTTGATCTCGCCACCACCCCGACCCAGTCCCCCACCCTCACGCTGGGGGGCCACAGCCTGGAAATTGTTCGATCTACCAGGGTTATCGGTGTCACCATGGATGACAGGCTGACATGGGTCCCGCACGTCAACACCGTTGTGTCCTCGTCCTCCTTCAGGCTGTATATGCTACGCCGCCTCAAGTCACTGGGAGTCCCATCATCCGAGCTCTCCAGCATATACAGGACTTTCATACTGCCGAGGCTTACGTATGCATCCCCAGCCTGGTCCTCCAAACTCAACGCGGCACAACGAGAGAGGTTGGAAAAAGTTCAAAGAAGAGCCTTGAAGATCGTGCTTGGCCCCTCCTACAACGGCTATGATAAAGCCTTGGTAACCCTGGGACTCTCTCCCCTCGCTACAGTTCACCAAAAAGCAATAATCCAATTCGGCAAACAACTGCTCAACAACCCTCGCCACCATCACCTCCTGCTGCCCCTGACTCCACCTCCTCGCCACGCTACTCGCTCCCACAACCTCCTCGTCCCCACCAGATCAGGTACTAACAGGCACCAGAAAAGCCCAATCAAAACAATTGTAAAATATATAAATGAGGAAAATAAATGTAATTTAATACATGTATTGTACATAAGCAGTGTCTGTGAATTATCTGTAAATACTATCATTACGCTACCCTAGTAAATACTCTTCCCATTCGCTGTATAATACCTTTTAAATATTGTATTTTGTCAATCGAATTGACTGTTTGTATCCTAAATAAACCGTTTTATTATTATTATTATTATATAAAGAAACACTGTCACTACTGTCAAACATGGAGGAGGTTCGATTATGTTTGGGGGATATCTTTGCAGAGCCCAGATTTGAACCCCATCGAATATCTGTGGAAGGAGCTGAAGAAACGTATGCACAAGAGAGGCCCTCGCAACGTTGTTTGCTAAACAAGAGTGGAATCAAATCCTTCCAGAAATGTGTACGAATGGTATACATTATTATAAAAAGACGCCTTACGGCTGTTATTAAGGTTTTAGGGAGTGATGCCATATTTTATTTTATGTTGTTTTTATATATGTTTTTTTTTTAAATTCTATAAATCTTTGTCATTGTTATACAAGCTTTTATTTTATCATTAGGCATTGATACACAGGGCATCCCTAAAGTCTGGAGAAATAGGCAAAATCATATTTTCAATAAAAAAAATTAACTACATTTTATTCAATTGAAATATTAATAAATAACATCTTCAATGTGATTTCCACCATTTGTGATGCGAAGTTCGGTGCTCTTTGCGAGATTCACCCGATGAGCCTGATGCATTAACTCAGAAGCACATTCATGTAGGATGCGTCCCTCAGGTCACCCGATGAGCCTGATGCATTAACTCAGAAGCACATTCATGTAGGATGCGTCCCTCAGGTCACCCGATGAGCCTGATGCATTAACTCAGAAGCACATTCATGTAGGATGCGTCCCTCAGGTCACCCGATGAGCCTGATGCATTAACTCAGAAGCACATTCATGTAGGATGCGGCCCTCAGGTCACCCGATGAGCCTGATGCATTAACTCAGAAGCACATTCATGTAGGATGTGTCCCTCAGATCACCCGATAAGCCTGATTCATTAACTCAGAAGCACATTCATGTAGGATGCGTCCCTCAGGTCACCCGATGAGCCTGATGCATTAACTCAGAAGCACATTCATGTAGGATACGTCCCTCAGGTGTCTCGTATCTTTAATATTTTCATTGAGGCCAACAGCTTATCCCTTTAGCTACATACCCCACAAAGAGAAGTCAAGAGGGTTTAGGTCTGGTGAACGCGGAGACCATTCTGATATTTCCTATGTGTATAGTTTAAATACGAAAATATTTATAAAATACGAATAATATCGGTGTTGCATATGCATAGTTATTCCCTCACCTGTATACAGGGTGGGGCAGAGAGGACGGACTTTTTTGAAATATTCATAAAATCATTAATTTTAGCTACAAACAAATTTTATTGAAATCAATGTGTTTGTATTGAATTAACATTTGACAAAATCAAGTGTGGAAAACAACATCCATCATGTGGTGTCCGTTTTCATTGCTGCATTTCTGAAGGCGTTCTTGGAAGTTGGCCTCCACTCTCTCCAGCATTGCTCTGTTGATTTTAGTGACTTCCACGAGAATAGCTTCCTTCAAATCGTCCAATGTACGGGGCTGATGCTCATACACACGTGTTTTGAGATTTATCCACAAGAATTAATCACACATGGACAAATCAGGACACCGAGGGGGCCAATGAGTGTCAGCAAACCTGTAAATGAGGCGGTCACCGAAGAGAGGAAAAAGAACGTCCATTGATGCTCTGGCTGTGTGGATCGTCGCCCCATCCTGCTGGAACCACACACGTTGGATAGGCATACGTTTTCTTCGTAATTCAGGCACAAAGAAGTCGTTTATCATCTCGATGTAACGCATTTCCATTATTGCCTTCAAAGAAGTAAAGAACAATGACGGCAGCTTTTCTGACAGCACACCAGATTGTCACTTTTGGGCTGCGCAGGGGTCTTGCATGCAGTTCTCTCGGGTTTTGAAGAGCCCAATAACGACATTTCTGTTGATTCCCCATGCCATTGAAATGAAAATGAGCTTCATCACTGATTAACAAAATGAGGTTCTCATTTGCCTCAAGAATTGTTTCCATCTGACGTGCGAACTTAAGTCGCTGTTCATAGTCCCCTGGTTGCAACTGTTACCCAATGACCAATTTGTAGGGGTGCTAATGCAGGTCTTCATGCAAAATATGCCTTACCGATCGGTTACCTATGCCTAGTTCAGTAGAATGCCTACGGGCAGAGCGCTTCAGACTCCGCAGCAAAGCTTGTCTAACACGTTCCACATTTTCCGGGGTCTGTACCGTTCGTGGGCCCCCCACTGGTCTTCTATTCATTAGTGTACCTTGTGTACAAAGTGTATTAACCCAGCGTAAGATTGTGCTAAGTGTAGGAACAGCCTCATTTCGGTGAATGTTGAAGTGGCGCCGAAATTCACGCTGAACTGCTGTAAGAGACTCATTATTCTTCACGTAACTGTCGTAAGCAAACACTCGATGCTCTATCGTCCACAGCGCCATGGCTTCACCTGAAAAGAAAAGAAAAAATGCTAAGACACTATGGGCAGAATGGTACCTGCTAGACATATGTCCCTCCCCCTGGGGCTGAGTAATAGACATTTCATAAACGTTCGTCCTCTCTTCCCCACACTATATATATATATATATATATATATATATATATATATATATATATATATATATATATATATATATATATATATATGGGCCACATGTTGTTTTTGTTTCACTAAAAAAATAAAAGATTCGTGCCAAATTTTATTGTAATCGGACATGGCTTAGGGGTCCCCCACGATCCAACAATTTTTTAAAAACAAACAAAAGAGGAAACAAAAAGTTAGAAAATATGAAAAAACAAGTTCTAATATAGTTCTTTTCGTACGCAGAGAAATACAAATAGAATGACATCACTGAGAAGTGAAACAAGACAAAAAACAGTTCCAAAAGGACCTCGGAGTCCGATCGCTCGGGCTTCAGTAGGGCTGCCTTGAAGGTTGTGGGGAACTCCCTCTTGTCCTTGGCCACCACCTTCAGAAGGAACTGCTTCTGAGCTTCTTCTCGGGTGATGGCCGCGTTGAAGGTGGTCATCAGGGCCACTCTCCATCCAGCAACGTCGTTGACCACCTTCACTTGGTCAATCGCCCTCTTCATCTTGCAGAAGAGAGGCTTCCCTTCCCAACCCGTAGGGCTCTTAGCCAAGTGTGTGGCCAGTTCCTCTGCTTCTCCTTGGAGCAGGAGATATAGCACCCTTCTCGACTGGGAACTGAAGAAGCCTAAAAAAGGCTTTTCAGGATTGAAGGCCTTCTCGTCCAGACGTTTCAGTCCTTTCGCCTCCCTCTTCCTGTTCTTGACCATGGAGGCCTTCTCTTCATTTATAACCCTTTTGTCGAAGAGAAAGAGAGGCACCAAGTCTTCTGACACGTACCAGAGATGGCGCTTGAAGGCCTTTAGGGCCACCTCAGCAACGTGCTTATTGGGGATTCCGCTGCAAAGTTCCCTCATAATGAGGAAATCGTTGTAGGGAGCATGGTAAGGAACCATGGCCTCGTTCCACGGAATGGCGTAAAGGAGGACGACGAAGAGGGACACCTGTTTCATGGCTCGAAGTTCGTGAGAGGTTGGCCGAAACTGAGACCTAAAGAGGAAAATCTTTCGGCCCCAAGATTATCTTCGACATCCATCTCGCTTGATGAAACGCTCCTGCTGCCATCATCTTGAAAGCCGTCCCAATATCACCTACCAGGAAGATGTAGGGGAGTACCAAAAGCTCCTTGTAGTCGTTTCTTGGATGGCTTTCTTGTTCGATGGCACTCTTGAACTCGCTCAAAGTTGTCTCCCTTGCATCAGACAGCTGGCCTGTCAGGAGAGGGAAGAGGCTTTCTTCATCCATGGAAGACGTCCAGAGATTTCTGTTCGAGGAAGTCCCACTGGTCCCGGAGCCGAAAGAAGAGAGGGATGTTAGGCCCGCCAGATGGTACATAACAGTGTTTGAAAACGTCCCGAAGGATCACTTTCAGGATGTGGTGCCTGCACGCAAGCCAGACAAGATTCCTTCCCAGACCCTCCTGAATCTTAATGCAGGTTCCTTCATTGGGACCCATGTTCGAGGCAGTAGTGTCAAACACGATTCCTTGAATGTGCACCTCCAGTCCAGTGTCGGATACCACCTTAAGGACAGTCTCCGCCATGTGATTCCCAGTGGCTTGGGGGATCTTGGCTGCTTCCAAGAGGTACTCCCTGTCTCCACCTGTGACGTGAATGGCGAGCCTCTCAACGCGTTCACGTCCCCCAGCGATGTCAGGCAGCTGCTTGGCATCCCAGTAAAGTAGCACAAGGTATCCCCCTGGGAGTTCGATCTTCTCTGCAGTGGCCACTTCCTTTCGGTTCTTTCTCCTATGGCGGTGCGTGGAGCTCGTAGAGAGCACGATGTTGCTGACGTTCTGACGGGTTGCCTTGGCCACCGCTCCTACTACTGCCATCGCAGCCGGATCTGAGACCTTGAAGCAGTCCAGTTTGGGGATCACTTCCTTTGATATAATCATGGCAGACTACTTTCCAGCTCTTCTCTTGAGAGTACTTAGGCACTTGAACTCGGCATCGCTTCCATCCGTTTCCACGTGAGAGGACGAAGACGATGAGGCCACCTGGCTTAAACGTATAACACTTAACGCGTTTCGAAGCTCTTTTCTTGTGCTGCTTCTGAAGACTCCCTTAGGCATCCACTAACTTAAGCAACTTCGCCTTGCTGTAACGCCGTGTGGAGATAAGGAGACCTGCCTTCTCCCAAATCCCTAGGACTCCCTCCACGGTCTCCTTCGCAGCCTTCGCCTTTGTTTTCTTTTCCAGACTGTGGTGGAAGTGGAATTTTCGGAGCACTTTTCCCTTTGGGGAAAGACGGCTCCCGGTGATGTTCTCCTCCGGGTAACCGATCAACCAGGATTATTTGCGAATAGAAACCATCGCACCCGTGAAAGTAAAAATGGGAATATTGAAGTACTCTGTTCTGGTAGTGATTGCGACTGAAAATGATAACTTTTAGTTCCCCAAACAACAAGTAATGTTCGTACCAATTTAGCACCAACAGAATGAAGAAGTTGGTGACCTCTAAACACCAAACAAACACTTCCAAAGGCCAATCCACTTCACTGACTGCTAACGTCACCTCAATAATGGACCATGTAGCGGCCGAATGGATCAGGAGGAGAATGTTTCGCTCTGGGGGACTTTTATATCTTATCCAATCAAGTTCAAGTCGAACAAGAACAACATGTGGCCTGAAGTCTCCCACGACTTTTATATTTTCACAATATGAACTTGAAAAGTCCTAATATATATATATATATATATATATATATATATATATATATATATATATATATATATATATATATATATATATATATATATATATATATAATGCGTACAGGCAAACAAACAATGTTATTTTAAAAATGATTTCTAAGACAAAGTGTTTCATATACCTACTAATATAGTTTTTTCTTATTAATGAAGGAAAAATAAAAACGTAACAAAATATATTATAGGTTTCTGCAAGTTTATTACGCATTAAATGACATTTAATTTACCCAAGCATAAAAAGGGTTAACCTTCTCCGATTATAGTAGGTCCTTCAAAATTCAAAGGGTAACTGCGTTCATTTCCTATTGGATTTACAGACATCTGCTCAACGTATACTAAATACTCATATACCAGTGAAAAAAATTATGTAAAGCATGTGCGAGAGCAAGACACATACGCACAAACAAACAAAAAATGGCGTGGTCCGATCGAAGTAATGTTGTTATTGTTTCTTTAAATAACAATTGGGACTTGAGAAACGCGCCAACACGCCCATGGCAACAGCCAATCAGCACACGAGATTAGTATGATGTCATTTTGTGTTGATGTTATGAAAGAAACGCTGTATTCCCGATATATATATATATATATATATATATATATATATATATATATATATATATATATATATATATATATATATATATATATATATATATAGTAGAAATATGAAGACCCAGGTGATTACACTAATCATTTATTGGCCGGACGTTTCGGACCTTCACTAGGACCATCTTCAGCGACCCTATCGACTAATAACAAGGGAAAGGAATTTTAACGATAACAGTTAAAAGAATGCATTATATTATAGCTAAAAAAGCGGATGAAGACAAGTTAAAATAATTTAATTGACAATTATTGAGATTAAAGTATAAGTACAAATAACAATATATACAGTCGATACAGTCGCTGAAGATGATTCTAGTGAAGGACTGAAATGTCCGGCTAATAAATGATTAGTGTAATCACCTGGTTCTTCCTATTCCTACTACATATCAGATTCCCAAGGAACAAATCAATTACAAGTATTATATATATATATATATATATATATATATATATATATATATATATATATATATATATATATATATATATATATATATATATATATGGGAAAATATCCAGGACAAATTGGTGCGGTTAAGGTAATGGCATTATTAGACAACTGCTCTGCTTCAGGTCCAGCGGGAGATCCTATCCTCCTCGCTGGACCTGAAGCAGAGCAGTTGTCTAATAATGCCATTACCATAACCGCACTAATTTGTCTTGAATATTTTTCCATCTTTCGAGCGTTTTGGCTAAGTCAACGCTGTTAATATATTAATAATAACAGTTTTTTGTGCCCGTAAGAGAAGGGACATAAAGAGGTAACTTTGAAACCAGTTTTTTGGACTGGTGAATGAACTATCCTATAAATGTAGTCTTCCAGTTCAAGGAGGATAGGATCTCCCGCTGGACCTGAAGCAGAGCAGTTGTCTAATAATGCCATTACCTTAATCATATATATATATATATATATATATATATATATATATATATATATGAGGAGCAAATGCAAGTTATGCGGGTGATAACAACCACCACAGGGCTTTCGTCATATTTATTTTCTGCCTTTCAAAACAATTTCGAAGACAGAAAGAATGGTGCAGAAACTTTGCATTGCAGACTATATAACAATACAGTACAAGAAACAGAAATTGGACGCGAATGAGCAATGAGACAAGAAACAGGAGTTTTTTTAGAGGTAAGAGAAAGGGACATTTGATTTTAGTCTTCTTCTATTGTCCCTTTCTCTTACCTCTAAAAAAACTCCTGTTTCTTGTCTCATTGCTCATTCGCGTCCAATTTCTCTTTCTTTTACTATATATATATATATATATATATATATATATATATATATATATATATATATATATATATGAAAAGAAACTCAAAACTTGCACGTGAGTCAAATTATGATAAATAATACCCACAAGGAAAATGGAAAAACGATTCCGAGCGCTTTCGTCTTTATTCTAAAAGACCTCTTCATGGAATAACGTAGGTCAGGACAGACAATGTCTTAAATAGTAAGGAGTGGGGCGGTTAAAACGGCTACCTGCATCAAAACCATAACTAGGGGGTACAAATTCTTTAAACACTTTAATTTGTGATTTAATATAATTAGATATGATAGGATCTAGGCTAAACAATCCAGGGCTAATATTAAAATGTGGGAAAGTATTAATAGAGATACACTCCAAAATATTTCTTGAAATGTAGTTTGTACATTTAATAATAGGTTTAGCACTATTCCAATTTAATAGTATGATCCTGATTATATATATGTAAAAATAATGCAGATTGTTGACAAAAATTACGAACATTAGTTTGGTGCTATTTAACTCTAACATTCAATTCTTTTACCTGTCTGTCCATAATAGCATTTTTCACAATTATTGCAACCAATAGACATACAGGCCATGATAACAACCAATCAGCAGCCGAGATTCGAATAACGTCAATTTGTGCTGCTTCTCTCTTGAGGTGTTAATTTTTTTAAAAAAGAAACGCAGTATTCCTAATATACACCACGAGCAAAATAAGAGAACGATTTTCCACTATTAAAATATTTAAAAAATATATAATGAGTAGGTAAATGATATTTTCAAGGTACATAAAGGCATTCATTAAATATATTTTATCGAGATTCCATATGATACAATCGTATATTCAAGAAATTATACTAAATAAAATAATAATATAAAATATTGACACGTGCAAAAATAAGAGAACGATTATTCATAATAATGCTAAGTAAACAAATACGCGAGAAACTAAGCAAGATTTAATAATAATGAAACTTAAGACACTTAATATGAGGTGTTGAAGCCTTTGTTTTCTATTACTTCGGAGTAACGACGACTCCAGGTCCTCACTAGTTTCTTGCAAAATTCTAGTCATATTTTGTTCAAATTTTTGCTCAATTTCCGTCATCTACATCCGTCAGAGTTGAATGATTCTGGTCTCGAACTTTGTCTCCAATGATCTTCCAGAGGTTCTCAATTGGGTTTAGGTCTGGGCTCTGAGAGGGTCACTTCATTACTTTGATATCTTCTTGTTCGAAATAGTATTTAACTCGCTTTGCAGTATGGTATAGCGCGTTATCATGCATAAATACTGCTGGTTGGTTCAGAGGTGCTGAAAGTAAAGGTATAACATGTTGTTGTACGAGGTTTAGATACACGTTTTCATCTACCGTTCCAAACTTCCAATTATTCGCACTAGCGAGCCAATTCCTTCAAACGAAAACATATACATACCATGACGCTGCCTCTCACTATTTATTGGTCTTAATTTTTCGAGAAATTCCTCACACAGCCTTGAAGGGATCCTTCATAGAGAAACGCCTAATAGCCTTGTGTTCTTAAACGGTGGTAATGTCCAGTCGACCGACTAGTGCAGGAGATTTATAGGTTTTGTTTTCATTGTATAACTTCAGAAGGCGCGAAATCACAATCTTGGACCTTCCTACCTTTCTTTAAATCGCAGAAAATGTCCTCCGAGTATTCAAGCGAACAATTTTCTGACGTTGCTCAGGAGTTACTTTCACGTGCGGTGGCATATCTGCAGAGTGAGTACGACAACAATGGCGGTTGTACAGTTCTTACCTACTGAGCAAAATGTTGGCAGATGATTTCAAGAAACTTCTAGAATGATCCTGCAAAAATCGTTCTCTTATTTTGCACGTGCCAATATTGTATTTTATTAGTTTATTTACTATAATTTCTTGAATATATGATTGTTTCATATGAAATCTTGATAAAATATATTAAATGTATGCCTTTATGTATCATTAAAATTTAATTTACTTACTCTTCATATTAAAAATAATATTTTAATACAGGAAAACGTTCTCTTATTTTGCTCGGTAGTATATATATATATATATATATATATATATATATATATATATATATATATATATATATATATATATATATATATATATATATATATATTTATATATATATATGTGTGTGTGTGTCAGAAAGCCACAATAGTATGGTGCTATCAAGGTTGGTGTATAGGAGTGAGCAAATGGTATGGAAGGAGTAGGAAAGTTCTCGAGTGATGGCAGGGCATTGTAAATGTACAATTTGAATGGAATGATTGATGTGTGAAAGGTAGATGAATGCCATCGGTGTGAAGAAGGCTGCGAATGATGTTCTGAAGTTGTATGTGCACATAAGAAGAATCTATGGAAATAGACTTATGAACAGAATGTAGAGGAGCCAGTGCCGGGGTGTAAGAAGGGTTGGCTAACTACTCAGACCGGACAACTAATGGACCTGTCCGCAACCCCGCCCACCTTCCACTTTCCGAACTCCCTTTGCATTTCAAGATGCTACACTCCCAGCGGCAAACCTCACTCCTCACTAAACTCCACCTAACAAATCACCTCGCCAGTTACTAGCCCTTATCCTTCCACAATTCTTGCCGTAAATAGGTGGTATTGGCTCACCTAAAACAGGGCCAAACCAACTAGGCCATGAACACCTAATATCCAGTGCCCACCTCTACCCCTTTCTGCCCTGCTCTGCCTCCTGCAGTACTCGACTCACAGTATCCCTCTTACTGCCGAGAGTCTCTGGATCAAGTAAAGATAAGCACTCACAAATACATCGAGTAAAACTAACTACTCTTAAACTCAAATTCACCAAGTGAGCATAAGTAATCAATAAATGTGTGACTGGGAAGTTAGTTTTTTCCTAAATTAACTTAACCAAGTTAGGATAAGCATGGCCAACGACCACCAGTAAAGATGAACAGTCTCAAAATTGACCAATAAAGATAAAGATTCCCTACATGCGACTGTGTACAAGGACTCAACTGTGTTTGGGAATTTCGTCAGTTTGGTTATATGGATTTATTAATTTTACATAATCTAACTTAACAATCCAACCTTGTAAAGATAATCACTCACAAAGCCCATTAGCAAAGATAAGCCTTGCTAAAATTAAAAAGTAAAAATAGGCTTGTCGTCTTCTCTTGGGAGTCTCTAAATGTACTTGATTGAAGCATTTTGTTCGTCACCGACGTTTTTTTTTCTTTTCCCTCTCGCCCTGTTCCCTACCAGAAGATTCGTAGCTGGTCTTGGCCGAAGCTCTGCGCAATTGTCAACCACTTACCTTCCACGACCACACAAACACACACATAAATTTTACTGCCCTACATCCTTAGGAAGTTGGGTCCGCCCATTATGAAGCTTGTTATTGCATTCCTGTGCTTTATTTTCCTTACCAGTTTTGGCCGTTGTTGCGAGGTGAGTTGTTGCTAACGGAAAACAATTTATCTAATCCAGGAGGGCATTGAGTCCATCCAGGAGACCATTGAGTCTATCCAGGAGACCATTGAGTCTATTCAGAATATTTACAGTGCTAAAACACCGCATAATCTGCGAAGCTCCACTGTATGTAAGCGAATTGAATGCGCAATACACCCTTTTCCCCCTGTACCCAAATGTCGTCCCTCCCCTTCCCTCTTTCCATGAAATAATGGCTACATTCCAAATAATATTGAGACACTAAAATAAGGATATTTTACAAATAAAGGTAAAATATTTCACGTATTTCTAATTTAATTCGCCGCATTCAAAAGAAGGCGATGTCATGTACAATTATGTAGAATTTGTAGAATTGTATTTCCAGAAAGGATCACTTTTAAATCCCCCCCACCCCCCTTAGATGGGAAGAGGTTCAAACGGTAAAATTTAGTAGGATGTTAAATAGCGAAAACTTAGAGTGGGATATTAAAATCGGTAGTTTAGTGGAAATTGGGGAGGGATTCTTAACCTTACTAAAGATTTGGGGTTTGATGATCAATTAATAAAACCTTGGGGAAAGTTGTTAATATGGCTACATTAGCCGAAGGATGTTAAAATAGCTACATTACCTATGAGGGTGTTAAAATGCTACATTAGGGTAGGATGTTAAAATGGCTGCATTGGAGAGGATGTTAAAATAGCTACATTTCAGGGATGATAAAGATTACATTAGGGTGGTGGTGTTAAAATGACTTCATTAGTGAGATAGATTGTTAAAATGGCTACATTATTGAGAAGTTAAAATAGATACATTAGGGGAGATGATGTTAAAATAGCTACATTATGGGAAAGATGTTAAATAGGTTGCATTAAGGGCGATGTTAAAATAGTTACCTTAGTGAGATGTTAGCATGACTACATTAGGGAATGATGTTAAAATGGCTACATTAAGGGGGTAATTTGGTGCGTTCGGGGCACCTCAAAAAGGGTCTCCACGCCTAGGGCCATGGTTTGATCCCCGGTACGCGTAGGGAGCTGCCGCCACGATTGCGGTGAGTCGACGCTGAGTCAGGCGCGCAGAGAGCTACACCCATGGAAGTTATCACACACATAGACAATCACAACACGTTGTCTATTCCACAGTCACCTCATTCGCATAGACTATACATCACTCTTTCTTCTCGCAACCTCCTGAGGGGGTTCCCATAGACCTCCTCCCCTATCGTTCAACGGATGACTTTCCCTTAGGCCACGAGAACTGCACTTCGATGCCTACTAGCTTTCTAGTGATTGTCATTCTGATCTTTATGTGAATTTGATTAACCGTTCGGGAGACCTCGTACGCGCTTTTTAACTAAGTGAAAGAGTCGGGTGTTCTGTTGTAAAAATGGTATGCGGAGTAGATATATACAAAGTATGGATGGGATTTAGGCTTAGCACGTTAGGAGTAGTGTGTGGCGCATCTGCTCCGCAAGGGGGTGTCACGCATAGAACGATAAAGTATGGTGCAGGTGACATCTGAAAGAGTGAGTGCCTTCCCGACACTGGCCCTTTGCCCTGTCTGTCAAAACGCCTGCAGGAGCAGATCTGTGGTTATATATCTTCCCCACATTTTTGCTTCCTCCATCTTCACCGCTTTATTTAAAGATCTCTCCTTACAAACCTTCTAGCGGAGATGCCTTCGTTGTTTTTCGCTTCTTAATTTTAAGTTTTTATAATACAATAATTGTGATTAAACCTTGTGCTGGAAAGTAGGAGTTTGCAACACAACATATTCACAACAGAGCCGTAACTCTTCTGCTTACTTATTTAATTCGCGCCCGTTCTTTTTGATTTGGATTTTAGTGCCTTTTTCTCCTTTTGAGAACGCGGGTGTTTCTGCAATAAATTGAAGTGAGTCAAAGACCAAGACTTTATGACCACATTTCCCTCTTCCCTACTATTAAGGTTAGACTGCTGAAGGGGGTATCCGGGGTTTGGGGAGAGTAAATCTTTTATAAACGTCTAATGGCTTCTTTTGGCTTCGTTTATTTATGTAAATTGTCTGGCTCAAGGTTGTTTGTCAAAGTCACCCGAGCACTTTTAAAATGTAAAGGGAGATTAAATCGAATGGAAAGAAGCACTTATTCAAGATTTAAGTGAAAAAAAGCGAGACCTTTATTCAACTTTTATTTGGCCTAAACGTCGCGTATAATTTGAGAAAACCTAAGCAACCATAGATTTCTAGGGTGACTTGGGGGTGGTGGGGGGGGTTATATCATTGTCTTAGATTTTACCTGATGGAAATATGTTTCATTCATATTTTCCCCAAAACCTGATTACAGCTTATCTTTACTAGAGTATTTTTAGGGTTGCTTGTCTTTAGAATCTGAGTCAATAGTCTGATGATCTTTATAAGTTGAATCCAAGTTAACATGATATTTACAAGCTGAGTCCGGTGTCTGCTAATATTTACAAGCTGAATCCCAGGTACACTGAGTTTGATAAGCTGATTCTGGGGTTTGATGCACTTTACAAGCTAAGTCCGTGGTATGCTGATATTTACAAGCTTATTCGTGGGTCTTATGATCTTTAAAAGCTGAATCTCAGATGTGCTGGTCTTTCAAGCTGACTCATGGTTCTAAGGATCTTTAGATGCGGAATCCCATGAATGCTGATCGGTACAAGCTGTGTCCACGTCATGATGATATTTACAATCTGAATCACGTGTATACTATGCTTTGCAAGTTGAGTCCTGGTTCCGATAATCTTTACAAGCTAAATCCCAACTGATTCTGGGGTCTGCTGTAGTTTACAATTTACATCCCGTCCATGCTTATCTTTAAAAGCTGAATCAGAGGTCTGTAATTTTTTACAAATTGAATCCCGGCTATTCTGATCTTTACAACCTGAATCTGGGCTCTTATTATATTTCCACCTAATGATTTTACCAAGCTGAATTCACTATGCAAATCGTTACAATCTGAGTGGAAGGAGGAGGGGAAAGGAAGGGCTCAGGGGCGGTTTTAGCAATAGGCCGAGTAGGCCATGACCTACGCCTCGCGCCTGGGAAGGCCCTGCGCTCTCATATATAACGTTGAATTCACTATAAATAATCTGATTGATTAATTAGTTGAGTAGAGTTCACTGAGAGTGTGCAACACACTAAGCACACTGTGTGTAACAGCTTCAAAATCAAATTAATGTAAATATTATGTTATGGGTGAAATAACAACATTGATGGACATCGTTTTCGTTAGATCATCAGATTTCGTGATCTATTTCGGTGTTTAATTATTTTTAATGAGTTGTGGAATTCAGCCCTTTTTGTGGATTTGTAAAAGAAGAAAGCGAAGTTGCATCAATTGTTTACAGTGTGAATAATTAAAATTGAAATTTTTTAATGTTTTCTTAAAAAATATTAATCATTTATTTGTATTTGTCAATTATTATAAATATTATTTATTATAATATATATATATATATATATATATATATATATATATATATATATATATATATATATATATATATATATATATATATATATATACATATATATATATATATATATATATATATATATATATATATATATATATATATATATATATATCTCTCTCTCTCTCTCTATATATATATATATATATATATATATATATAGGTAAAAGAACTGAATGGTGAGTTATGGTATATGATAGTAAAACCAGTGTATAGGAGCCAAAAGTTAAATTTACAAGACTAGTTTCAGTATGTAGTTTATCATACCCTCTTCAGTCGTATACTGAGAATGCGATTGTTACAAACATCTATAAATAGCGTATAGATCGGAAAAAAAGAAAAGAAAAAAACACAAAGAAACACGAAATGGGGGACAAAAGGTTATTGATCAGTGGGTGTAAGTCTAAGATCGTTGACTAAGCTGTTTACGATGATGTTACGGGAATGGGGGCTGCATTTCAATAGCCCAACTGACAAATTAAAATTGTGAATTTCTCCTATTAATTAGATATGAGTTGTGCCTGTGAATGGTCAATTTGGTGATTGAAATTGCTAATACTCGTATGATTAAAAATACTGGATGTGGTACTTCCTTGTCTGACATCATCTTTATGTTCATAAATTCGTTTTGTTAAGGTTCTTCCGGTTTCTCCTATGTAAAATGAGGGACAGTTTGTAGAGCCACACGGGATTAAATATACACCTGCTTCATTTAGCTGATCCACGAGCTTGGTCAAAGGGATAGATTTAGGGATAGAAAAAGGTATTTAAATGTGGTTACGACTGAAGAAATAATTTGTTCACTCCTTTGAGGAGGGGAGAAAAGGGGAGGGATAGATACTACGTATTACTAAATTTGTTTTTATTCTTGGGACGTAATGAGTAGATTTTGCTTTAGATAAACTTCCATTGATCGCGTAGAGGGGATAATGTATATATATATATATATATATATATATATATATATATATATATATATATATATGAGGAATTAAACAAAATTCTCAGAAGACAATTTAATTCAGAACAGTTTCCGTGTATCTCACACCCTTTTTCAACTGACACTGGATAGAAAATATAAGAAAAGTGCTTACAAACATAACACAGGGTCAGGTCATGAAAGATCCCCTCTATTTTCCCCCAATCCCCTACTTGTGGCTAATCATGGGGGGAAGGGAGTTAGGCCTAAACATATTGAAGGGCTGACATTTTACTATTTTGTTTATTTGCTTTCTTATTACAGGATTAAAAGAAAATTGACCTTCAGATAGATTGAAATTAGGAACTGACGATATCAAGCTCGATTCTACGATTCTTCTCTTAACATAGTTAGCCGATTTAAATACCATTTTACTTCCATTGAAATCGATCGAATGATTCAAGACTCTAACATGTCAAAATATTCCACTGCTTTCGCTGCCCACTCTAATATCTCTTTTCTATTCATACAATCTTTTGTCTAGATTTCTCCCCGTTTCCCTTATATGCAATACCATGCAACATTTGCCATAAAGTTTATATAGGGAAAACGGGGAGAAATCTAGACAAGAGATTGTTTTCACACAAAAGAGATATTAGAGTGGGCAGCGAAAGCAGTGGAATATTTTGCCATGTTAGAGACTTGAATCATTCGATCGATTTCAATGAAAGGAAATTGGTATTTTAAATCGGCTAACTATGTTAAGAGAAGAATCGTATAATCGAGCTTGATATCGTCAGTTCCTAATTTAAATCTATCTGAGGGTCAATTTTCTTTTAATCCTGTAATAAGAAAGCAAATAAACATAATAGTAAAATGTCAGCCCTTCAATATGTTTAGGCCTAACCCGTCCCCCCTGATTAGCCACAAGTAGGGAATTGGGGGAAAAAAGAGGGGATCTTTCACGACCTGACCCTGTGTTATGTTTGTAAGCACTCTTCTTATATTTTCTATCCAGTGTCAGTTGAAAAAGGGTGTGAGATACACGGAAACTGTTCTGAATTAAATTGTCTTCGGAGAATGTGGTTTAATTCCTCATCTTTTCTTGTGATATTGCATTAATTTTCATCATATTTATATATATATATATATATATATATATATATATATATATATATATATATATATATATATATATATATATCTATATATATCTATATATATATATATATATATATATATATATATATATATATATATATATATATATATATATATATATATATATATATTTTATATACATACCAGGTGTCCCCCAAAATGTCGCATTCTTAAAAAAATAATATTTCAGTAACCTCCTTCCTACTCATGACAATTTTTATACGTAAGATATTTTAAATCTTCCTTTTCGAATGCAAAAAAAGGAATTTTGATACCTTCTATAGTTTTCTTGAACTTTACAAAAATACGACATGGCTAAAAAAAAACGAATATCGAGATAAAATATTATTCTATTGTGCAAAATCATACAAGGATTTTTACGTTCTCACGAAAACCTACAGGAATGAACATGTCATTATGTATATCTTTATTTACAGTTCCTCAGTACCCATAATGACGTTGTCAGAAGAAGTTCGCATTCTCATTAAAGCTTGTTACCGTTAAAAGGGATGGAAGACTGGAAGAGTATTGCGAAAGTTTCCTGGAAAAATGTGGAAAAGACGTGCCTTGGAAAGACTATTTAAATAGATTCGTGAAACGGAAAGCACTAACAGAAAACCAGCGAGGTAAACCTAAAGAGGCTTCAGAAACGAAAAATGTGAATTACGTTAACGATAGCATCTGATTGCTATGTGATTGCTATTGATACATCAGGAAGTGATTTTTCGCAAAGAACAATTGTTAAAAACTTGAATATTGGAAGGAGTTCTGTGCAAAGAATAATTAAGACACAAAAGCTAAAAGCCTTCAAAAGAATAGTATATTCTAGAAAAAGTGGTACTGTTAAGGATAAAAGAAAAATAAGATGCCGATGGTAACTTGATAATTTCTCTGTCGATGATGTTAAAAATATTGTCTTTACGGATGAAAAATATTTCACTTAGAAATTCCGCGAACCACCAAAATGATGTTGTTTAGGGGCGTGGTAAAATGTGTGACATTCTGATAAATAGAGTGTATCATGAAACTTCAAGATTTTCCAAAAAGGTTATGATATCTACAAAGGTCTCTTGGTATGGTAAAACAGATTTTCATTTTATTGATACTGAAAAGACAAAAGTGAATTCTTCTAATTACATTGAACTTCTGAAAACAAAGGTTGTTGCCTGATTGCCGTCACCTGTATCAAGAAAATTACTTTATTTTACAACATTCGCATACAAGCCGCGCCACAAAGTCGTTTCTAATTAGTAATAGGCCAAGATTAATAACGAAAAATAAGTCGCCACCGCAAAGTCTAGATCGTAACCCCATGGATTACCCAATTTGGCAGTTACTAAAAGTAAAAATTTACAGAGGTCGGAAGGAAAAATTAACTGAACCACAATTGAAAAGCAAAATACCTGAATCTTGGTAAGAAATTGGTATTAATGAAGTAAGAAAAAGTGGTGGTACCATCGATCATTTAGTGTAGGTAAGTTAAATTTCTGATTATTTATTTCGTTACACTCGAGATTCGTTTTTTTGACCCATGTTGTTATTTTTGTAAAATGCAGCAAAACTATAAAAGGGATCGAAATTCCGTTTTTTGCTTTCGAAAGACGAATATTTATAGTATCTTGCATCTGAGACTTGGGGTAAGTTTTTTAAGTCATAATCTTTTATTATTTCCAGATGTAAAATAATAACAATTATTAATTTATCTATATTCCAATATCCTCTATTTGGTATTTGCATATTGAATGTTTTCATATTATTTTGATAAAGGAAATAATACAAAATATTTACTATTTTCTTTATTACTATTATCTCCATTTCTTCTACTACTAATGCAACTACTTCTACTTCAATTGCTACTTTTACTACAACTATTGCTATTCTTTTAATTTAATAATTATTATTAGTATAATAATACTCATAGTGTGTCTAATAAATATTCAGCCTGTGTCTGTTAATTTGCGAAATAATTTCATTTCATATAAAAATTTCATTATCAAATGGGTTCGAGTATTCCTATTAATGATATTTTCATATATAATTGGTAATTTCTGCTTTTGCAACCTCACTTTTATTTCTTGCAGTTTATTTCCACATCCATGTGGTGCATTCAACCCTAAAATGTGGTACAGAGATGAAAGTGTGACCACCTGACATTGCACTTTTATAGTATTAGTGCCTGTGAGTTAGATTGGTCACTCTTAAGCTAATTCTAGCTAGGTCCACTTGATTCATTCTGGTTGTCTTATATATATATATATATATATATATATATATATATATATATATATATATATGTTACCAGCTTCCTAAGTAAGGTCATATTATTGGTAGATCCCCATTTTTCTTAGACCACTTTTGTTCCCATAAGTTAAATACATGAATACTTTTTGCATTTCTTGTAGATTTCATCTAGGGAATATTTGATCACTAGCTTATTTCTTGTTCTGGTTGCTTGTTTAGCCAATTTAGGGTTAGTTTTATTATAATTTTAGTTTTAGTGATGCTTGAGGGACTATTTCCTTATTTAATGATGAATATTGAGTGATATATATATATATATATATATATATATATATATATATATATATATATATGTATATATATATATATATATATTTATATATATATATATATATATATATATATATATATAATTATTTATTTATAGATATATAATAATTAAAAGGTATTAATACTAATGTTTTTTTATGTTTCAGGATAAAGCAGTGAGGCTACACTTAAGTACAATGGAGAAATCAACAATTCGTGATCGTGATGAAGTGAGAAAGTATAAAGCTAGTTGTGTTAAACGACAAGAAAAGGAAGAAACAATCGAAAGAATAAAAGAATACCAATTGTTGACATACTTTCTCTACAGTATCTGATGTTGCAAAACCACAAACTCAAACTGAATCAGTTGAGATACCAATTACGCCTGAAACAACTGGAGAAGCCAATCAAGCCACAATATCTTTTGCAGTCTCCTTCTTTTCTTATGTTCTTATATGTGGTGCGAAAAAGAATTATTTATTTTAGTTAGTGATAAAAATAAGGAAGTGATTAAGAGAATGACAATAATATGGAAAAATATAACTAAGATATTTAATTTAGATTAAATGAAAAATAAGTATTTATAATTTGGGAACAGTGCTACTTCTAGAGCACTGGAGTCGAAGCTTTTGCAATTTGCACATATATTTAATCGGATAAATACATTCCATTTCAGAGAGATTCACCTGAAAGTGCTACTTCATCAAGTGGCACAAGGCTACAAAAAGTCCTGAATTAGAAATGTATGAGATAGTACACAAACATGGCATGCTAGAAACATTTTCTAATGTTGAAATCGTATTACGAATCTCTCTCTGTATGTTTGTCACAAAGTGCACTGGTGAGCGATCAGACTAAAAATGGATATTAGTGGCTGTGTTTACTTGCAGAAATAGTGGAACTACAACATAGTATGTATTTTGATCTTTTTAATTGATACATCTCTTGAAAATATATTAAAGACCATGAAAGAAAACACGGTAACACTTCAGTTTCGGGGCGCACGGTAGGTGAGGCTGTTTATAGGCTACAATTTTGGGCTACAATATATGTCTTATGATGTCAGATGGTAACGTCAGATGTGAACAATTACGGCGTTATATTTTTTTGTATATGAGTATATACTGGGGGGCTGCGCCCCAAGCCCCCCACAATTGATTGAAACTCATGATCATCGCAGGGTGGTCCCCCAGCAGTGATATCTCCCCCACGAGCAGTCCCCTTGAATTTACTGGGGGTTTTTTTTCCCAACAGCTTTTTACTGGCAGAAAAACCTAACCTAATGACAAACAATTCTTACTTTTATAGGTTTCTTAATTAGTTTATGCGCTTCTAAATAACTAAAAGTTTTCGCGGTCATACAAAATAAACCCGAATTCGAATAACTGAGAAGCACAACTAGAGCACGAAAAAGACATGACCAAACAAAAAATTTGCAAAGCGGGTCCTATTTATAAGCTACCACGTTGCCAGTAAGAAGTTGTTATCGTTCGCAGCAAACAAAAAATACGAAAACAAAACAAAAATACAATAAAAGACATCAAGAAACCTTACCTAACTTAGAAAAAAACTATAAACGAGCAGAGGGGCAGATCTTTAGTAAATAATACAGACTAAAAGTTACAAATCCCCAAAATAACATAAAAATATAAGGCCATGATTGGTCACATCTGAAGCTACCGTCTGACGTCATAAGAGATATATTGTAGCCCAAAATTGTAACCTACTAACAGCGCCACCTACCGTGCACCCCGAATCTGAAGTATTACCGAAAACACATTTAATACCCACTTTTAATATCTGTTAATTAAAGGTAATAATCCGTTGAATGGTCCTTTGACCAGGGGTCGCCAACCTTTTTTCATAGTGGACCAGATAACTGAGAGAATGAAGTAGGCGGGCCGCATAACCATTTTGTTCAATTCAATATAGTGAATTCACAAAAAATAAAGACAACCAATATATTTATTTAACAATACACAAAATACAAAATGCACAAAAAATAAAGACAACAAACATATTTATTTACCAAAAAGTTATCAAAGAACGCGTCGTTAGCAATAAGATAGTATTATCAAACCCAGTGCGCACATATCCGAGTCTCACAAAGTAAGCAGCAAAGGAGGTTAGTGAGATTTGTGAAACTGGCGTTTAGCTTTTAAGATACCATCAATATTTGCTTTATAATTGCTGCCTCCGTGGTGCAGCGGCAGGCCGGATGAACTGACCTCGCGGGCCGGATCTGGCCTGCGGGCTGTAATTTGGAGACCCCTGCTCTAGACCATTGGCACGCCAAACATGAGGCCAGGCCCTTTTCCTTTCACCCAGGCAGTAAGGAACTTGTACACCTGACATAACATATGTGAGGTGACCAGCGTTTCTCCTGGTCACCCACTTTATATCCAAAGTACAGCTCATAAAGTTTCTTCACATATTTAGTCAACTGTCTCTTGTATTGTCTTAATGTAACTGATCCACATATATAACAGAAATTGTCTCGGGAAATTTTGCCTTGTCTAGGCATTTTAGCTCTGTCTCCTTTAAAGAAATAGCGACAAATATTAAATATTACAGTAAAAATAGGAAGCATTTATAGTTAGTTACCAAAAAATATCAAGCGTTACGTAAGAGTTACTACGGATTTGGACCCATATAATTAAAAGAATATTGAGTATATTTTCATAAATTTCATAGGTTAGTTTGACAATACCTTAGGAAGACCCGATTAAAATTATATAAAAAGAGTATAACTTTTAGAGTTGTCAGTTTCGGCACAATCCTGATTGCATTCAACCCCTACAAAAACATCAGTGTATTCAACGTAAGATGGGAATTTACGAGAAACTGGAAACTCGCAGAAAGAGACGGATTTTATATTCGTGATTTACGCAAAAAATGCCCCTAAAAAAGGTTATTCTCATTTACGGTTTTTTTTCATTGTTGTGCAGTGTTATCAATAAATTGGATATTTTTAAAAAGAAATTTTCTTTTAACGATTCGCTTCCCCATTGATTTGATATCCCTGCAAAAGCACTGGGCCTCGGGCCCCGCGCAACCTAAAACCGCCTCTGGGGGTGCTTTTCTTTATAAGCGAATCCAGAGCATGCTGATCTTTACAAGCCTAGTCCGGAGTCTGATTATCACCATGGATATGAGGAACCAAAAATAGCACGTGTGTGGTCATAATTGCAAACAAAACCCAACGGAAAAATGAGAAGCTATTTCCGAGTACTTTCGAACTTCATTTAGTTCATTATCAAAGAATATAGTAAAAATATCAAAAAAAATTTGTATATAGAGAAAAGAAAAGTAAGCGAATCTCCGCCTATTGAAGCCAAAACTGAAGGTTATGAACACACAAAGGGCGTGGCTAATGAGACAAAAAAATATATATAAAGGCAAAAGATTATCAAGAATAGGGATTAACAGCAGGTACAGGAAGGGTAAAATCACATAAATAAAATCTCCCCCAAAATACCAGAGAGAGAGAGAGAGAGAGAGACAGAGAGACATAAATTGAAATGGAGACATCACATAAAATATAGATACAAATATACATAAATAAACATACATTATTAAATAAATACAAAATAATTAAAATAAAGAAATAAATATTTGTTAAAATAATCATTTACATTTAAAGTGAATTATTTATGATGGGGACAAATTTAAACTTAGGAGAAATATTAATGAAGTTGCCTTTTAAAATATTGCGCTTGACATAATCTTCTGAATGGCAAATAAAATTAGCAGAATTCAATAATAGGATGAACATATTCAGATAAATGAACAAAGAAATCACTATTACGTTCATTTGTGATGTTTAAATGGAGAGTTAATGATTTTCCAGTTTGTCCTAAGTAGCGCTTAATGAAAACTGAGCAATCGACAGAATAGACTACCCTATATTATTATTATTGTAAACCAGCCTTTTGTGCATGGTTGTCTCATACTTAAAAAGACCGAAATATTCTAGCATTTCAGAAGAAGGGAAAGAACAGAAAAGGCATCAGAGAATTCTTATCATTGAATGCTGGAAGGGTTTCAGTTCTATAGAAGTTTTTGAGGGCAGAGTTGTGATCTGTTTCAAAGATCTTGGAGAACTTAATATCCAGGAATTTTGGGCTGACAATCCGAACTTGTCGAAGAAACACTGACGTGAATACAGAACGTTTGACTGTCACTATGACCATAATAAAAATGAACATAAAAGCCAGAGTTGGTAGACTTACGATAGGCTGCAAATTTAAAGCAGGACGGATTTCTATGAATTCAAAGATCGAGAAATGGGAGGACTCAGTTATTCTCAAGTTCGATGGTAAATTTGATCGAAGGAAACAAAGAATTAAGGTCATTGAGGAAACCATGTATGTATATTCTTCGAAATAGGCTACAAACACAGGATATCGTCTATGTATCTAAGCCAAACAATGGTAAGATCGAGTATAGTAGGAAGGAGTAGTCTAAAAAAAAAAATTGCATATATAGATTTGAACGGCCAGAGAATAGATAAACAATATCTCACAGCTAAAGTGAACCTTTTAGTCTAAAATTTGTCATTGAAGGGAAACTTGTACACATATAGATAAGGTCAATGAAAGTATTAACGGGCAAGGATATATTTATATGACCTAATAAAGAAGGGGAAGAGATCATTAACCGTCACTTTGGTAAACAGAACATATATCAAAATTAACAAGGAATTTAGTCAAGTTTACTTACCAATAAGGTCCTAATTATTTTTTAATAGGAGATTGAGAAATGGTTATTTCCCATTTGTTCGTAAAGTAAATGAAAAATTCTATTTTGATCCTAAATCTGTATTTCTGTTGGTAGTACATTGATTTTCTAAATTTGTCCATTTGGAAAATAAAGCTGGGGCATTATTAATTTTAGACAAAAAAATGAAAATATATACAAGGCTGTATGTAGGCTTTAATTTTTTCAAAGACTGGTACAAAATTTCAAATCTTATTTTTTAAAAAACATTCGAATTTTATAGAATAATATTTGTTTTAAGGAAACCTTCCAAAACATTCTAGATTTAATGAGAGATTTCTAGAATTTAATAGGATTTTAAGAAGTTTCAAGAATGTTCCAGAACCTGCCAGAACACACCTCTGGAAACTTCAAGGACCTTCTGGAATTTTATAGAATATTACTTAAGAAATAGCTATACAGGGATTCTCAGATCTACAATCACTCAGCTCTAGCTACCATAGTGAAAAAATCAGAAGAGAAATGGCACCAAGAAACTGCAATCATTCTTCATATGCATTTTGTTATATCTGCGGACAGTCCATCAAAACAAGAGCAAAAAGGTTCAATATAACAGCATCAATGAGAATGTGTTCAGCTTACAAAGCTTACTTACTTTACCAAGACAAACCCTGGGCACCTCATTTTGCTTGTAAACACCAAGAACATTTCGAAAGGTAAGAAAATTATTTGTTGTAAAGAGTAAGACATTAGATATAACAAAATAGTTAAGCTATTATGTTTGTTTGTAAGCTAAAAGAGTAATAAAGCATTTGACTTACGTTTAGAGGTTGGTATAGAGGAGAAAGAAAAACCATAGAGTTTAACATTATCAGGATTTGGCGCGATCCCACTAACTACTCAAATAACTGCTACTTCTGAATGGTGGACCCTTCCAAACGTCCAAGTGGCATACATGTTCCTGCTATTTTCTCTCCCAATCTTCCATCCTCTATTGTACCAGTACCCCACAGTGCTGATCATCCTGTACCTCCCCTTTCAGAATGGAATAAGCCAGTATCATTAGAAAGCAACAATTCAGAATCTGAAAAGATCAGTGAACATAAAACTACAGTATTATAGTTATGGTTGTTGAGAGAAATCCATACTATTTAAACCAAAGAAACCACAATGACCTTGTCAGAGATCTTAGCTTGTCAAAAGCAAAATGCTAAGCTTTTGATTGCAGGCTCAAAGAGTGAGATTTGTTGGATGAAAATGTGCAAGTGACAATCCAAAGGAAACGTCCTAAAACATTTCTCAATATTCATTATTTATTAAGAGAGGCTATGCTATTGCAATGCTGTATCTGATTTGTTGGATGCAATCGGTGTTACTTGGAATATAGATGAGTGGATGTTCTTCATTGAGACCTCCTCAAGAACCATTAAGGCTGTACTTCTCCATAATTGGAATTAGCATCCATCCCTTCCTTTGGCTCATACAGCATATCTCAAGGAGGACTACAATAGTATTAAGCTCCTGCTACAAGCTTTGAATTATAAGAAATATGGCTGGAAAGAGATTGGAAACTTCAAAATAGTAGCGTCTTTGAAAGGTTTCCAGGGAGGTTTTACCAAGTTTTCATGTCATCTCTGTCTTTAGAACAGTAAGGATACCACAGCGCATCACCACTGTCCACAAATGACTGAGTTCATTGCTGGAGGGTATAATGTCAACCATGAGTGATTAATAGACCCTCAACAGGTGTTGTTCCCTACATTGCATTTAAAACTAGGTATTATGAAGAAATTTGTTAGAGCTCTTAACAAAGAGTCCGCAGCCTTCAAATACCTTAAAAATGTATTTCCTAAGCTCTCTAAGGCAAAGGTGAGAGCTGTTATTTTTGTTGGACGACAAATAAGGAAAATAATAGTGTTCATAATTCAATGAAAAGCTTACTAAAAAGGAAAAAGAAGCCTTGGAAGAGTTTTGTTTCGGTGTGTCAAGCCTTTTGAGCAACGAAAAGACAGACAATTATGCGAAACTAGATGAGAACTTAGTGAAAAGCTATGGCTAAATTGGCTCAAGGATGTCCTGCAAAGATGCACATATTTGATGCTCATCTTGAAAAGTTCGAGGAGAATATGGGAGCATACTTAGAGGAGCAAGGGGAGCACTTCCATCAAGATATACTGAACTTTGAACATAGATAGTTTGTTTCTCAAAAACTATAATTGATATCTAAATTTCCTCTATTCAGTTTGTAGAGCTTTGCCTATGATATGTGTAGTTGTGTTGATTGCCGCATAATAATCCAAACAAAATAATCTTTTTATTTCTGTATTTAACAGACACCCAAAACCAAGATGAAACGGATTCAGTTAAGTGGTGCACAAAACCGAAAACTATCAAACAAAAGAAGAGTTTGGAATTAGAGCGCAAGACTTCAAAGCTGACTAATTTCTTCACACAAGTTCCACAACATAATATACAGATTCCGGGTAAAAACCAATCTCCGTCATCAGCAGTGGACACAAACACGGCAAATACGCTAAATACCACTTTGATCACTTCAGAATCAAAATATGAGGTGTCACAAGCAAGTTCATCTAGCACATGTCTCATAACCGATCTCACTTTGCCTGTAGATTTCCTTGATATGGATACCTCTACTACAAATGTTGATTCGAGTTAGTTTACCATACATTCTAAGGCTCAAAAAATTGCTTAAAATGGAAATTTAGTCGATCATGGCGATGGCGGTAAAATTATTCTGTCTGTAGAAATCACAATTTAGCAAAAGATCCAGGGTTGTAACTTGATTTTTCTACTGATGATGTGGCATATTGGATTTCTTGTTGACCCAGTAACTATCAACACCACAATGGGCCACTTGACAAGTCTTACTGTATTTTACTAGTGGCATACCAGTAGGGTATTGTTTACAGAAACTTTTTATTAGGACAAAGGCTAATAATGAGAAATACAAGAGAGAGAGAGAAAAAAAAAAGTTACTATATTCATCATCAACAGAATCAGTTTATTGTTTTGTTTGTAAACTCTTTGTTCCTAAAACTTCTCAAATTTTGTTACAAGAGAAGGGTTCAATGACTGGCGAAATACTATTGTAATTGATAAGCATGAGAAAAGCACTACTCACCAAGACTCATTTTTAACATATTTAATTGACAGACAAGGTGCGGGGTTGAAGTCACAACTGGAGAATCAAAGTCAGGAAGAGTGTGATTACTGGGAACATGTTTTGAGGCGTGTCATAGCTGTTATTTGCACGTTAACTGAACGTGGCTTGGCTTTTCGAGGAACAGAAGAAGGGTTTGGATCATTACAAAATGGGAATTTTTAGGACTGCTTAAACTCATAAGCCAGTTCCATTCATTTTTAGCAGACCAAATTTATCAACATCAAATTTATCACATAGCAATCAGTTAAATGTTGTACTTAGGTACTTAAACGATAGAAAGCCTACTGAGCGCTTTTTAACCTTTCCTGGACATAGAAAGCTACACCATCGAGAAAATGGAAAAACAAGGTTTTACAATACTTACGTGAAGCTTGTAGGCTGAACTTTTCGAAATGTAGTGGTCAGTCTTATGACAATGCTGCTAACATGTCTGCGCGGTATAACGGGCTGCATAAAAAATTGCTATATACGAGGGGCGGTCAATAAGTTTTGCAATACGGATATAAGGAAACGAGATATGAGGAAAAGTGTTTTATTATTTTTCAATATAACTACCCTCGACTTCAATGTACTTGCGCAACTTGTCCCTGAGGCTTCGAATTCTCGAAAACCAGAAATCTCCCGAATGCTGTTCAATCCACTCCTGGACGGCGAGATGGACATCTTCATCGTCCCCAAACCGGCGTCCACGCAGTGCAGCCTTGAGCTGGCGGAATAAAAAGTAGTCGCTAGGGGCCAGATCTGGACTGTAGGGGGAATGGTTGAGCTCCTCGAATCCACACTCGTGCAGGGCAGCTTGTGCAACTCTGGCCTTGTGAACTTTGACGACGTTGAAGTCGATCATGGAGCGAGAGATTTCTAGGGACCCGACGGGCAGAGACCTTGGTCATGGCCAAATTGTCGTGGGTAATGTTGATAACACTTCCATGTGATATTCCAAGTTCTCTCTTGATTTCTTCGACATTCACCCATCGAAATCGAGGATCATCCTCTCCACACGGGCCACATTGTCCTCGTTGGTGACGTCTGACGGGCGCCCTAGACGGGGTCATCTTCAAGGAACTCACGACCATGGCAGAACTTCCTATTCCAGCGAGCAATGATTGCATAGGAAGGGGCAGTGTCGGTGTACACTGCAACCATGCGTTCATGGATCTCTTTTGCATTCTTGCCTTCCTTGGTCAAAAGTTTGATCACTGCGCGGTGCTCAACCTTCTCCATTGTTGAAAAATTTGTGACTGGCGATCTGCGATCAGCTACTTCTTCTTAAATAGACGAGGCAGGAGCGTACGGCTGCAGGTCCTGACTTGTCGTAACTTGTCCTAACACCCCCACAAACAGCCATCTCCCTTCCTCTGTTTTGCCCTACCAATTCGCAAAACTTATTGACCGCCCCTCGTATGTACCCTGAATAGCTCATTCACCTAAATCTGGTTGGCAGAAGTGCTGTTGACTGTTGTCAGGAGGCTGTTAATTTCTTATCTTCAATACAATTAATCTATAGCTATTTTTCCAGCCTCAATCAGTCTTTGGAAAAATCTTAAAGATCGTATTAAAAATGAAAGTGTCTTGAGATCCCTCTCTGATACAAGATGGGAGGCACTTGCTATGGCAACAGCAGCAATTTAGAAATCTTTCCTTGAAATTTTAGAAGCAATAGAATATATATCCGAAGACCACTCACAAATGGAAGAGCCTAGAAGAGAAGCAAATGATATTGCAGATAAGATGCAAGAGATAAAATTCGTAAGCAAAGTTCTACAAAATGAGGACCTGAACTTAAAAGCATGTCCAGATTTGTATGAATCATTAGCTCACCAACTGTGCACTTCACGAGATAAATTTGAAAAATGTAAAAAAGATCCAAAGGAAATGTTACCAGAATGTTGATTACGTGGCAGCTACAACTCGCAAACGTATCAGAAATAAGGTACCCAATGACGGAGATACACCAGAAGTATTATCTCTGAATGCCAGAGATAAATTTCATTTTGCCACCTTTTACACAGTTGTTGACAAAGTTGAAACTGAGATGATAAGAAGAGGAGAGATATACAAAGAAATAGCAGAGATTTTCTTTTCTAAGGGATGTGCAATATAATGTCGCTTCATCTTATAGTAACAGTGCTTTCAAAAGCTGATTGATGCTAACCCAGAGGACTTCAACAGTAATTTCTCAGCCGAGCTTCAGCGCCAGAGGTTCAGTGCAACAGAAAATGTAAAAACAAGATTTATTCATTCTGAACTTTATAAAATAATTGTATAAGACAATATTGAGGGTGCTTTTGCAAATGTAGACATTGCCTTCCGTATATTTTTAACATTAATGGTCACAAATTGTTCAGCTGAGCGCTCATTTTCACGGTTGAAATATATTAAAAATCCCCTCAGAAAAACTATGCAACAATGCAGGCTGGATGCCTTATCTCTATAATGTATAGAAGCAGATGTGTTATGTAACATTGGTTATGAGGATCTGATCAAAGATTTTGCAAAGGAACAATTTAGGAGAAAAATATTCAACTATAAATAAAATAGAACCATACAGAAATAAATATTATTTTCCTTTTTACTGTAGGTTTTGTTTAATTTTGAATGTTCGATAAATACAACTTTATTTTATGGTTTATTATTTTTTATATTTTAAATTAAAAATGTATGGGGCACCAAAATATTTTAGTGCTTAAGGCTTTTAAGGGTCTTAATCCGGCCCTGAGCTGAGTGCATGTTCTTTGGAACTTTGGAAGCTGTATCCCAGGTCTGCTGATCTTTACAAGCTGTGTCTGGACTATTATGGACTTTACAAGCTGAACCCAAGGTATGCCGATCTTTACAAACTGCCTCCGCGTTGCATGATCTTTTCAAGTTGAATCCTGCTTATGCAAATCTTTACAAGCTGACTCTGTTGTCTGATGATTCTTAAAAGCATAATCCAAGGTATGCAGACCTTTTCAAGCTGAGCCAAGGGTTCATGATCTTCACAACTTGAAACCAGGGTAAGTTGATCTTTAACAACTGAATCCATGGGATGCTGATATTTACAAGGTGAGTCTGAAGTCTATGAGTGTTACAAGATGAATCGTTGGTATGTTGATCTTTACAACCCGAGACCTGGATCTGATGAACTTTTCAAGTTGAGTTTCTGGTATGCTGGATCCTTACAAGCTGAATGCACGGATGCTGATCTTTACAAGCTAAGTCCTGCGTCTGCTGATGTTTAGTAGCTGAATCTAGTGTATGCTAAAATTTATACCTTGAATACATGGTATGTTGTTCTTTACAAGCATAATCTTGGGTATGGTGATCTTTACAGGCTTAGTCCTTGGGTCTGCTGAGCTTTACAAACTGATTCCAGCATCTAATTAGATTTAAAAGGAGAATTTCGGGGTCTGATGATCTTTACAATCTGACTCCTGGTTATTCTGATATTTAGAAGATGAGTCCTGGGTCAGATGATTTTTAAAAGCTGAATCCCGAGTATGCTGATCTAAAAAAGCTGAGCCCAGAGTAAGATAATTTTTACTAGCAGAATCCCGGGTATGATGATATTTCCTAAGCTGAGTCTTGAGACCTCTGATCTTTACAAACTGAATCCCTGATATGCTGGTATTTACCAACTGATTCTAGTGTCTGCTGATCCATATAAACTAAATCCGGATATGCTCAGCTTTACAAGAGAAATCCTGTGTCTGATAACATTTGGAAGCTGAATCACGCGTGTATTGATATTTACGAGGAGCAGTCAATAAGTTTTGCAATTCGGATATAAGGAAACGAGATATGAGGAAAAGTGTTCTATTATTTTTCAATATAACTACCCTCGACTTCAATGCACTTGCGCCACTTGTCCCTGAGGCTTCGAATTCACGACAACCAGAAATCTCCCGACTGCTGTTCAATCCACTCCTGGACGGTCAGCTGGACATCTTCATCGTCCCCAAACCGGTGTCCACGCAATGCAGCCTTGAGCTGGCGGAATAAAAAGTAGTCGCTAGGGGCCAGATCTGGACTGTAAGGGGGGATGGTTGAGCGTCTCGAATATGCACTCGCGCAGGGCAGCTTGTGCAACTCTGGCCTTGTGGACAGGGCATTGTCGTGGAGGAGCGGGGCATTGTCGTGGGGAAGCAGGACACGGCGTGTCAACTTGCCACGCCGCTTCTGACGGATGCACTTCTTCAACCCAGCCAGTTCCTCGGCGTAATATTAGCCTGTGATGGTCCTTCCATGAGGCGCATATTCCACCATCAACACTCTCTCAGAATCCCAGAATATGGTGGTCATGATCTTCCCGGCTGAGGGTTGGGTCCGGAACTTGATGGGGGTCGGAGAGCCACTGTGCTTTCAGGCCATGCTTTCGAGCTTGGTCTCCAGATCCCAGTGATGGACCCACGTTTCATCACCTGTCACTATGCGAGACTCGAATCCCGCTGGGTCTTGGTTGTACAACAGCAGCAGCTCCTCCGAACTTTGACGACGTTGAAATCGATCATGGGGCGTGAGGTTTGTGAGGTTTCTAGGGACCCAACGGGCAGAGACCTTGGTCATGGCCAAATTGTCGTGGATGATGTTGATTTTCGAGGATCATCCTCTCCACACGAGCCACATTGTCCTTGTTGGTCACGTTTGACGAGCGTCCTGGACGGATGTTATCTTCAAGGGACTCACGACCATGGCGGAACTCGATTCCAGCGAGCAATGGTTGCATAGGAAGGGGCGGTGTCGGTGTACACTGCAACCATGCTTTCATGGATCTCTTTTGCATTCTTGCTTTCCTTGGTCAAAATTTTGATCACTGCACGGTGCTCAACCTTCTCTATTGTTGAAAAATTTGTTACTGATGATCTGCGATCAGCTACTGCTTCTTAAATAGACGAGGCAGGAGCGTGCGGCTGCAGGTCCTGACTTGTCATAACTTGTCCTAACACCCCCACAAACAACCATCTCCCTTCCTCTGTTTTGCCCTACCGATTCGCAAAACTTATTGCCTGCCCCTCGTACCATGCGTGTTTAGGCTATGATGTTCGTTGAAAGCTGAATCACGGGTATTTTTTTCTTTAGACATTAAGTGAGGGGGCGGATGATCTGAGATAGGGTCTGATGCTATTCGCAAGCTGAATCCCTGTTATGCTGACATCTACAATCTATGACTGAGATCTGATTCTATTTATTAGCTGAATCACGGGTATGCTGTTATTTACAAGCTGTGCCTGGGGTATGATGAATTTTATAAGCTGAATCCCAGGTATGCTGATCTTTACAAGCTGAGTCCTGGGTATACTGATGTTTACAAATAGAAAACAGGGTAATCTGATCTTTGCCATCTGAGTCAGGGGTCTGTTGATCTGTACTAGGTGAATTCCGGTTATGCTAATCTTTACAAGCAGAGTTTGTGGTCTGATAATGCTTATAAACTTAATCCAATGTATGCAAATCTAGCGATAATATAATCTATCACAATAGTACTCACGCTAACGTCTAAGAAAGGAGTTCGGTTAACCAAGTGGACACGGCGTTGGATTTCTGATGTCGAGGCAAAGGTTCAATCCCGGCGAGCAAAGACACAAAGCATTTCAGCAGTCTCGTGAGATTGCCGTCCATTGGACAGATACACTGATACTCACACCCGCGGGGGTACATGGCTCCATACACACTCACACACCAACATGCACATAACCAATCACAACATCGCTATTATTTCCCTTCACGCCTTCACAGCACAAGATACCCACTCCCTCCTCTCTTCCCGAAGCCCTACCGATGGAGTTCTAGTGTCCCCATATATGGGCACTCATATCTACGTACCAATAACCCGGAATGGGTATCCCCCCCTACATGTGATCACGAAGGATTCCACCATCGCTGGGCTCACCAGTGATGACCATTCTGATCTTTATGTGCATTTCATTATCTTTGGGAGGATCCCGTCCAGGAAAGGCGAGAGAGGAACGGTGCTGCCTGCTTCTCCGAGTGAGCCATTGCCCGCAATCTGCAGCGATCTTTAACAATTCCTCTCTAAGGTTTTGGGTTGAAAGCGCCATTACTTTAATATTATTATTTCAATTCATTCAATTTTTCCCTCTTTATTGCGTCATTATTTTTATAAGCGACATCTTACCTGTTATACACCGATTAATGCCAACTTTTAAATAGTATAGGTGTGATTGCAAATATATTCATCATCCATTACATTAGACCAAAGTCATTTTCTTTGGGAACCAATTTGAATCCTGTCTCTAACTGCTTAGCCTCATGTGGCGAAGTCGATAAGAGGCTCGATTTTCAAGACTCAATATTCGGGCTCGATTCCCTACGAGAGCGAACACAAAAAGTTAAGGGTGCACTTAGGTAGCTATTGCCAATCGCGGTGGAGGGAAGTTCCATCAAGATATATCATACACATGACCATTCAAAACACCACTTTATTTCACTTCCTTCGCACCCATAAACCATCTCTGACAAACTTAAAATCAAACCATATGTTTACGATGACACTGAGCTCTATAATTTATCTTAGAGTTAACCTCCGGAATGGACTACTATCCAATTTGCTTAGAAATCACTTAATAAAGTTCAAACGATAGTTAAAAGTAATTTACTTAATCTAGTATAACACTATGCAACGATTTTTCTTCTTTTTTTTTGTTCCTGGACAGAAAGTGTTAATTTCTAATTGTTCTTGTCCAAAATGTTTAGGAAATGGTCATTACTCTTTAAACTTTGATTCTGTGACCTGAGAAATTATATTTTGAAATTGACTTATTTTCTTGAACATTCCAAAGAGATTCAGTGCTTACTGCTCGGTAGCCGATAGAAATTTTAAAGAACTTTATAGAATTTTCAAAAACTTTCAAGAACTGCCAAAATTTTATGGGACTTTTCTGTAATATATAAAGAGGCCTTAAGCTCACGAGTTCAGTTTACTCTGAGCTGCTTAAGCATCAGGATACATAGGCTAGGCATTTATTATAATTGACATCGAGAGGCGAACAAGTACTCTGTGGAATAATCTGCTAAAATTTGCGATATCTCGGTATCAATGTCATGGATCAAGATATAAAATGTAGAATTTAAATATCTTAATGTAAAACTCAAAGAGTGCTTTAAATTTAAATTTTAAAATTTCCAAAGTTATTGGAAGAATATAGCAGATATAAAATATTTTGCAAGAACCTCTTAATATATACGGACATTCCATTATCTATCACCACGGTGCAACATCGCCCTGATCTCTCATTACCCACTCCGCCCAAGAGATAGCAGCCGTCTTCAGAAGAAAGGAGCAAGTCAGAGGAGGAGGAAGACGTTGTAAATCCAGATTAAAATTTCAGAGGTGCAGCTGAGGGGAGAAATTCATACCACACCAATTGTTAAGACTTCAACAACTTGATCGGAGATCTTGGTCTCGAAAAGACCAATGCCTTTTTTTAACGTCTAGGCTAAAGCAGTCTGACTTGTTAGATGAAAGTGTGCAAGTCTTAAGTTAGAAGGAAGCATCACCTAGCTTTTTCAAGTTTCTTCGCCCGTCATGATGAGGTCTGCTTCTGTCACAATATGACCAGTCTCGGAATCAGCAGGAATCCAAACGAGTGACACATCAACATTGACAGCTCATCTATGAGTAACCTTGCTGCTCCAAAGCGAGATAAAGTATCCTGCTCTTCCCTTGCCTTACTCGGTTCACCGCAAATGGGAAGTTTTCGGAGACTTAAAAATGGTGGCATTCCTGATAGGTCCACTGGTGGGCCAATGGAAAGTGTCCCCACCACTTCATATAAAACTGGCACTTATGAAACAATTTGTCACAGATCTTGATAAGGAGTCTGGATCCTTCAAGTGCATCCTAGATTTCTTCCCTCGGCTGTCTGAGGCAAAGGTCAAAGCCGGTGTTTTCCTCGGACCACATATAAGGAACACCTAGAAGTGTACGGAAGTCGCCAAGAAACTCGTTAGGTTGGAAAAGGCAGTTTGAGACAGCTTTATCGCAGTGGTTCAGGGCTTCCTGGTTCAAACACTGATGAAAAACTATGGTAAAACGGGTTTAGTTATTCCCTGAAGCAAAATGTGTTAGTTTTGTCTTTCTTCTCCACTCCCTCCTCTTACCCCCCCCCCTACAAAAAATCCACAACTTAGACATATATGATTTATTTTTCTATTTTAAATAGCGCAATGAACAAAGAAAAGTCGCTCTGTTTGTGAAGCCATAAGAGGTGTCGTTTTTTGACACTCCAGCCATTTAAGGTAAAGCTTCTTTGTTTAGTAAGTTACAATCCTTTTTTAGTGCAAGCGACTTGTGGGTATGTATAAGGAAAATTAATAATGGCCATAAAATCTTATTGCGCTGACTCGCAAGAGATAACAACAATAATGAATTAAAATAATTAATTCGATTTCGACATCTCGACCGTCCTAGTACTAAATATAAATAACTTCAAAGAGTTGTTTGATTTCTGTCCATAAAATAATCATAAACATGAAAATAAAATGCCGCATTACTTATGGGATAACTTTTATGAGAGCGGGAACAGGGGTGCGAGAACTACTTGGTGTAAATTGGGGGCACAAGTATGGACAAAGATTAAGAACCACTCGTCTATATGGTAACCCTTAAACCCATAATTTTTGGTACCCTGATAAGTTTATGTATCATTATCAACCGTCTTCCTAGAAAGTCGGGTTGGCGAGCATCGTCGACATTCATTGCCTTTACGCTCGCAGGAAAAAATATTTTGTTTTGTTCGTCTTCCCAGGCCACTGACCCCTATCTAGGTTCACGACGTGCGCAGGAAAATGCACATACAATGAGCCACATACATGAAAAGTATATATATATATATATATATATATATATATATATATATATATATATATATATATATATATATATATATAATATTGGACACACTGAACATCGATAATTTCTACTGCACGGAGTGAGATGTAATTTGAATATAACTTGGTAAATAATTGTATAATATAAAAAAAATAACGAATTAAAAACAATATTAACGAAAAAAGAACCCTCTCATCGCAAAATTATTGGATACAAAATAGCATGAGATGTGAGATTGAAACCTCTTTCAATCAATTATAATCCTCCACAACACTTAGGAAGGTTTAATATGGTGATTTCGATGACAGTACGGACATTTAATGCGCTTATGACAAGAGTCAACTGGGATTTAGTAACCTCCATCGCGCCTGAATGTTACAGGGCCAGAGCCATCATGCGAAAATGGAAAAGGGCATTATAGTATCGTCAATTGCACGCAAGTTGGAAGTACTCGGAAAATATTAGAAAGTGGTGTGAATGTAGAAACCCGGAAAGTGAAGTGAAACCCTTTTACTACCTGAACTGAGCTACAGAAAGATCTCTAGGGACCAGGGACGGTGGTAAGCAAGGATACCATTAGCAGGACGCTTCACAGAGAGAACCTTCATTCTAAAGTCCGAAGAGTCCCCCTTTATGAAAGGAAAACACGCCTAGGTCCGCTTAACCTTTGCTAACTAGCTCTTAGTGAAGCACGATCTGCTCTGGAATAGCATACTTTGGCTCGATGAAGCTAAAATAGAACTTTTGGGAGGAACATATTGAACCATATTTGGAGGAAAAATGGCAAAGCATTCAATCGTTGCAATATCATCCTAACAGTAAAATTCGATGGTGGCACTATATTAATCTGATCATGTTTTCATCTGCATGTACCAGCGGACTTCATGTAGTTAATGGAATAATGAATAGCCAAATGCATCGCAAAATACTGGAGGAACATTTAATATCCTCGGGATGATTATTCAAGCTACCATGTGGTTGAACGTTACAACAGAACAATTACCCAAAACATACGGCGAAAGTAATAAATGAATGGTTTCTTTCAATAAAAGAAGATGAACGTTTTAAAATGGCCGAGCCAATGTCCTGATCTCAATCTAAATGTGTGGACTAAGTTTAAGTTACAGATCGACGGAAGAAATCCACAGATTTAGAAGACTTGAAAGATTTATGTAAGCATGAATGGTCGGCCAACTTACCGTAAAGTACAAGAGAGGTCTGCTTGCAAGCCCCCAAAGCTTGAAAGAGTGGATGCAGAAGACACTGAAGTTATTCAAATTTCATCCCGTACAGTGGAGTAGAAGAGCAGAAATCTCAGTTTGTTCAATGTGTCCATATCAAAAGTAATAGACACTCCTCATTACACCGTTTTATCTAAGAAACTCCTTTAATCTGATCAAACTTATTATTACGAAGGCGAGTCAAAAAGTTCTCAGACAAATGTCATAATTTCAATATGCGCAATATTTTACAAGATCGTCGTCGTCGTGGCATTTCTTCGAGGTCGGGGATAAGAGTCTTCATTGTCATAAGACAGACATTTATGAAAATGCCCGTGCGTGAGTTTGTTTAGAGTGTACTTACTGCTGCACCTCCAGTAAGCAAACAAACTTCACAAGCGTTCAGCTGGGTCCAATGGTAGGGTGAAACCGGGACGATCGGACATAACAGATTTGTTACAGCCTTCTTCCGTCTTCACAGGCGTTGAGTTTTTGATGAAAATTTCGTTCTGCGGTTGAAGACTTGGCAGGGTTTGGTTTGATATCGGAGTTTCCTTTCTCCTAGCCTTTGCCCAAAGAGGCTCACCCTACAAGGCAGCAGGGACCCTAGGCAGGTTCTATCACTCCGGGTCAGAGTGGACCTGGGAGCGAGGGAAGATTAAAGGGTAACTCCACTATCCCTAAAACTCTGAAAGTCCCCAATCAGAGCCTCGCCACCGGATGCAGTTTTAAGTCATACCTAGGACATCCAAGGTTTTAAAATCAGAGTTATTATTCTCTTAGGTTGACTGCCTACCATATCTACGAGCTCCAACCACACGTCCCCACCGTGATGCCCAGTGAGTTTTTTTTTAACACGGTAATTCATAATCGAACATGTCTTTGATGCTTCTAAAATAATTTCGTTAAGTTTTATCATTCTAAATATCGGGACTGTGTACATACGGTGTGCTTCATTTAACGTTGTCTTTTCAACCCTCAAAATGGCGAATTTTGAGGTAACATTAAATTTCTAACTAAACTTGAATGGAAGCCTGGTAGAATTATTGAAGCTTTACAACAGGTTTATGGGGACTCTTCACCATGTAGAGCAGTGGTTTACAGTTGGATTAAGCGCTTCAAGGAATGCAGAGAACAACTCGAAAATGATTCACGGGAAGGGAGACCCCTCTACCTCAAAAAATCAAGAAAACATCACGCTTGTGCAGAATCTAGTGGAAGAAGATCGCAGAGTAACTATTGACGAAGTTGCCAATTAGGTGGGCGCTCACATGGTTTAGTATTTGCAATTCTCACTAAAGATCTTAGTTTGATCTTGGTCCGTAAAGCGTTGCACAAAGACAAACTGAATCAAAGAAATCTAGGGGGCTAAGGTCTGTGCTGTGAGGTGCCCACTCAAAATCAGTCTTGAGGCTGATCACACGGCCACCAAAGTAATCTTTCAGCCAATCTCGGGACCCGTTTGAGGTGTGAGAGCTTGCTCCATCTCACTGGAACCAGAAATTTCCCATACGCGACGGGAACAGGGTCTACAGCTCCCTCTTGAAGGTTTTGAGGACCTAAACATCTCGCTCCTTGGTGACTGTTACTGTCGCGCCAGAGTCCTTCTAAGAAGAATGGTCCCGTGATGCCTCTGGCTGAGATTGCTGTCCCTACCGTGCACTTAGGGGAGTGTAGGGGCTTGGTGGCTACCTCATTTGGTCTGGAGGTCCTCCAGAAGAGATTTTTCTTCGAGTTTACCTTTCCTTCAAGATGGAAGTGAGCTTCATCTGAGGTCCAAAGGATTAAGGTAAGTTGGGGTCTCCTGAATTTTCTCCAGTATCTTGACTGCCATAGGGTTTCTCTTCTCTTTGTCTGAAGGTGTAAGGTTATGCTTCGTCTGTATTCTGTATGGGTTAGCCTTTACATCCATTACTAGCACTCTCTTGCAAGTCTCACATGATATACCGAGGGACTGACCTAGCTTGCACACAGAGCGTTTTGGACTTTGCTGAACTGACTCTCTCACGCTCTTGGCCAGCTCAGCTGTACGCTTCCTGGAGCGTCATGAATGACTTGGACGATTGTCACTGGCTTCATTGAGGTTCTTCACTGTCCCATAGTTCTCTAAGTGGTCCACCCAGTTATGAATTCTGCTCTTGGATGGGGCTTTTTCACATTCGAACTGGTGCACGAAAGTGTCCTGCACTTTCTTGAACGAGCCTGTTTTGTAGTAATGTTTGACGCAGTATATTCTTTGCTGGAGCTCCCATTGAGATCTAATTATGTTCACAGGCGTTGCTTCTGTCATGTCCTGCAAAGTAAGGGTGGAGAGTGAATGAATATGCAGACTCGTTTGGGGGGGTGGGACCCTTATTATGAAAATCGATTCCCGAATCATAAGTGCCTGTTCATTTTTATATATACCCAGTATCTTAAAATTATCTACATTAATATATATATATATATATATATATATATATATATATATATATATATATATATATATATATATATTATTGAGGATAAATGCCAGAGCCACGAGAAATGGATGCAGCATCTTTTAATTTTTCACAACTTTTCGAATACTACAAGTTTTCATCTTCAAGCTAGAATAAGTTTACAAAGTTAATACATATGAAGAAAACTTGAAAAGACTAACAAGACATTATTTTTAAAGGTAACCAATTATAAAATATCAGTAAAATGTACTATAAGTTAAAAATTTTAAATATGACTTAGCAACAGTTAGGTTTGCTTTAAACTGATTCAAAAAATTAGTTAATAAATTTGAAGTCGTTTTCAGAAATTAATTAAAAACTATAAGAGAAATTGACCTGGCAATATTTAAAGATAGTAAGTTTAAACTTTGTTTTTAATTTTGTAAACACTGTAAGAGTTAAAAAACATTTGATATAAAAACGGTAAATTTGGGTACTTACTAAAGTGGATCCATCCTAGACACTGAATGGTGGGTTTAACAAGGGGCTAGTATTTATAGGTTACAGTGACGCTTGGTTTGTTAAAAAAACAAACCAACTAACAAACTGTAGTTAAAAATAGTTAATTAATAAAGATATTGCACTTAACTCTTCATTGAGTGTAGGTTTGTAGTGTTTGATATATAAAGATTGGAGGGTTCTTAGGCAATGTTGGTTGTTGTTAAAGGCTAATACTTGAAAATTATCAATAGAAATGTCAGTTTTACAGCTTATGGTGTGTTCCCTAATAGATGACTTTTCCTTTTTATTTAAGATTTTGCTTGTGCACCAACTAATTCCCATATGAGCAGAGAACCTAGCTCCAAGAGACCTAACAGTGCTACCAATGTAAGAGGCTCCAGTACAACTGGGATATTTAAAGAAATAAACATTATCACTGCGGAACTCCAAAGAGATAGCATCTTTACTCCTAAAAAAACTTCCTATCGATAGTTTGTTTATAAAAACTATTTGTGGGTTGATTTGGGAAAAATATCTTTCAAAAATGAATAGGATTTTTCTTTTAAAAGTATCGTTTAAAAAACTCATCACTGAAATTAGTAAATATATGGTCATTTTAGGAACTTCTATGCAGGGTTGAGGGAGGTCAATGATATTATCAAGTAGCTTTTTTAAAACTCTATCATATAGGTCAGAAGGAAATAATTCTTTTTAGAAAATACGATATTTGCAGTCACGACCATTGGGCGTAAAGGTTATATAGCTGTTAGCTTTATTTTTGTGGCTAATTTAACTTTCCCTCTTGACAAACGATATTTTCATTTACTTTTCATATATTTGTGAATTTATCCTATATTAAAGACGGAAATTTTTAGGTTTCACTTGATCGATTTTAGTGCAAATTATTCGGGCACTCTGAGCGTTAAATAATTTTGAATATTTACGATATTTCTCATTGAATCAAAAATACATTTTTATATTTCCGTATCATTTTTAGTTAGAGTAGGCATTGTTTTATTTATTTTGGAAATGGGGTAAATAGTAACCATCACACTCGGTAGTCTCAGTGATTCGAGTAATGACGAAATACAGTGTTTCCCCCCCAACCTATTAGCCGTCACCTCAATTTATTCAAACCTACCAAATGTCGCTCAAAAGAAATTTCAAAATAAAATTAAGTTAGCTGAGGACATAAACATTGCCTTGGGTAAAACAGAGAGGATAAACCCAAGACCTTTGGCCAACGACCACACGAACCAAATAGCCCTATCAACTTAGCTCCATCTACTCGATATGTAGATGCCCAAGCCCACGTACCCGCCCAGCAAACGCGAGCTGGACACGAGCCAATGTATCCGAACGGTAAAAATGATAGGCGTGCAAATGATAAACGTGGGTACAAAACCAAGGCAGAAATATGCTTTAACTGTGACCAACTTGGGCGCAAGAAGATCGCGTGCAGATAAAGTCCTAAGTGTCATAACCGTGATATTAAGGGACATTATGCCGCTGAATGCCGGAATTCCCCATACTGCGCTGTACGCCGCGAGAAGGGGCACATGAAGAGCGAAAGAACGCAAAGAACGCAAAGGTTTTTCTAAACCACCGCCACAAACTCGTACTGAAAGGCCGAGAACTAAAGTAATAGATTCGAGGGGAAAAGAATTTTCGTGTAATAGACTCTGAACAGTACGATCCTTGCGTTGATTATGAAGGGGAATTTGGATATCCTAAGCTTGACTCGGAAGTTGCATACCCATATTATACGGAACCTTTTTTTAAACAGACGCCCACCCGACAGAGCATCTCCACAGTATTAAGTAACCCACTACCCCGTTAGATTAGCACCAATAGAACAATTGCGTGAATTTGTAGCAAGAGGGCGGATAAGACGCATTGTCGATTACCGTTATGCTTGATACCGGAACGGTTTGCGAAAAAATGGACAAATCAGTATCCAAGCCGATATAAAATAACCAGACACCGTGTGAGGTTGACTGTTGTGCCAGGACGCAAAATCCCCAGTTCCAGGTAAATAGAGTTCTAATTGCATTAGGCAATGCTACTTACCCAGTTCTAGGCCAAATTGCACATGACCCAGTTGTCTCTTCAATCAATTTTCTGTTAGGGATAATTTCAAGTAGGGAAATTCTTGGGAAATATAGCCCGCTGTTAAGCAAGTTAGAAGTAGAAGAAAAAACACATGTGTTGATCGCTGCCAACGTTGAAGATCGTGCGCAAATTGACTGACGCCTCTTCATACACTTTGCCGGACATATAGGTCCCGCAAATGCCTTGTGGTGAAAATTACCGTCGTGTGTGGCGACTGAACGAGAGACATGAAGAGCTACGGGAGTCATCATCTAGCAACGTAAACAGACGACCAGATTGAGGTTGCGTGAAAGTTCCAGTTGAACTTGAAATTGAAACTAAAAATAGGCTAGAAGTGTATGTTTCTGAAGGCGTAAAAATACGACTCCAGGAAAGTATCCGATTTAGTTAAAAAAATAAAGGGGCTAACTGAAGAAACTACTGAACTTAAAAATGGGTGCCTACAGAGAGGATTATTTGTCGCGGAAATTATCTGCCGGAGCAAGGAATGGTAAGTCTTTGCTGAGGTGTTAAATACTGGATCACGTAAAGTTGAGTTATTTAAAGATAGACAAGAGGTTGATGAACTAATCACCAACCCCATGTCTATCTATTTTAAGATAAACTAGTAAAAAGTAGATAACCTCCTCTGCTACAAAGACACAAGTGCCAAACCGCTAATAGAAATTCCATCCGACTTAGTAGATATAGTTCTGCATTTCCCTAAGACAAATGGTTGCAGAAAGAACCGTAAAAAACTTGCAAGAGAGATACCATTTCCCGGACATGCCTACTAGGTAGGACCCATCAAGATTTACAGGAATAAGTAGAGAATCCAGGATACAATTTCCTCTCTATGATAATTGTAAATAAAGGGAATTGAACATTACTAATGGTTATCTCTGACAGCCTTGATATTACAAATCACGCGCTAGTGAACACTATCTATCAGATCCGAATATTTTTCCACACATCAGAAAATTATGAATTGTAGTTTTTGGACGTCAACTAAAGTATAATACTGAAATAATTATTTTTGAGATTTACCGGTATTTTATACATGTATCATATAAAGTACATACATTCGATCGGTTTAAAAAATGTTTTATATATATATATTCTATATTATTATATAACTCTTTCTGAATAGCATAATACAAGTATGTCTTTAAAAATATATATAAACATAAACGGGTCTGAAATTTGGGGGGCTTCAGCCACCTCAATCCCCGTGGATCCACGCCTGACACGAATGCCCTATATAACTTAAGCATAAATGAAACCTTCCCAAAACAATGCACTTGCATAGGTATCCTCTCGCCCAACAGCCGTGGAAAAGAGCCAGTATATATAATAGGGAACCATTAAAAAAACACCCAGAAACAACAAATTCATATTAGTATTTATAGACCATTTTAACCATTATAATGAATCGGTGCCCATTCGTGATCAAATAGCCGTAACCGTTGCCAAGGCCCTAATAGATTGCATCATTAAAACGCGTAGCGCGCCCAAGGTACTGATCTCTGAAAACGCTGCCAACTTTACCTCGCAACTGATGGAAGAAATAAACAGATTGTGAAACATAATTAAAATCCACATAGTCCCCTATGATCCCGCCTAAAAGGGCGTGGTGGAACGGCAAAGTCGAAAAATTATGAATCTCCTTCGACAATGGTAGATCCTCGCCATCAATTGTGCTTATCATGTAACATAGGATATACACGACACTTTGTACTATTCCGTTATGAAAAACGTTTGCCTTATCATCTTATCAATTCAAAAGTTGCTTTGAACCATGACTCCTTCGCTCGCTTCTACAGTACGGATTTTGCTAACGAATTAATGGAACAGGATTTTTTTCAGAGATAACTGAACCATCAAAACAGCGAAATGGGCGCGCAACAACATCAAAGAACTGCACCGCCGATACCTACCTTCGTAGGGATGTGATGTTACATTAAGATTATCGTGCATCCAAATACCAACGCAAAACTACATATATCCCCGATGGGACGCACCATACCGAATAATGGAAACTCTCGGAAAAAATCAGGTTTAAAATCTTCGATCTTAGAGAAACATAGCGTTCAAAGTGAGGGATCGAAGACCATCTCATAATTGTCTCAGAAGCGTTCATTTCCAAGAAGGAATGCCCCGATGCTCGATCTGCGTATCACACGCAAGGCTTACCTGCTGTGAAACAGCACGCAACGCAACCTACTCCGTCGATATAAATCTATCCATTGACCCGACAGACCCGTCGACATTGTGGCATCGTAAAGCACCATGTGACCACACACTTTTAGTCCCGTCGCTCACTCCGAAAATCCCGACACCCTAGACTACTGGAAATTCATCCTTTGAATAAACCCTTGCGCCAATAGAAAGATCTTCCTCTCTATTGCAGGCAGAACTTCTCGGAACAGTCAGTCAACCCCAAATAAAATAGGGCTAAGAACGCAGAAACCTGAAGAGGACCGAAACCTCCTTCCACCAACACCTCCATCTCCAGTAGACGACCAAAAACTTTGCCTTATATACAAACCACTATTAGCTTCAAAGTCAGTAAAGGCTCCAAAAATATGTTCTTCGAAGGCATAAACCCTATTAAGATAACTGCCATAATTTTCTTTCTCATTTCAAATGCTTTACCCTCACCCACAAATTATTGGGAACCAACTCGCGCGATTCCTTAAGAACATCCATACCATAGCTAAGGAAGTCAATAAGACTCAGCGTGGTCGCTCTTACCTAGAAAAATAGTTAAGCTCCTAAAGGAACAGCCCCCATAAGTTATTATTTCACAACCTTTCATTTGACTTAGACTACATACACCACGAAAAATGATATTCTTCACATAACCCAACAACCCTGGGTTAAACGAGCATTTAAGAAGGCTCACAGAAAACGTGCTAAGGAGCTTGTTTGGAACTGCCACCACCTAACTTAAAGTACAAGTCGTCCTCAGTGATCAACTTCAGATACAACACCTCATAAACGACTTAGTCATTCACACCATTAAGTAAGACATATCTTCAAACCTTCTGCGGAGCTCTCTGTAGGAGAATAGCATAATGCTTCCAAATTTTTCCCACCTCCCTTTCGGGCAGGCCGGGTTATCAAACCTTTCCCTTCCGGCCCGATATCTGATGGTCTCCCGCTGAAAGAAACCACCGGCCATTCCAACTAACCACCGAATTCCTTCCCGGACTGGTTATTGATAGATGGGTGCCCATCTTCGCTTCCGATGGTTGCCGGAAGTTTATAAAAGACGAAATGGAGTATCTTGAGATCTAATCTACTTCCGTCGCCATGAGAACTTCTCCCGAGTTTCGAGTATTAAAGATGAATTGTTTTAACCTTGAGTAGTAGAACTTACACAGCGTCTGGTGGGGCAGGAATTGCCATCTATCGATGTAGTGGTAAATCGTCGAAGCACCGAGTCTTGAGAGAGGAGATCGGTCCCAGTTTGGGAGGCTCCTTACCCCGTTGGTCTACAAGTCAGTGCGGACCCAAGCTCGTACTCACATGTCAGAGCCGAAGCTACCAACAGCCTCACTTTGGTTCCCTAAGCGAGAAATCTACATCTCGGCTTTTCTCCGTGATCCTTCGGATCGATACGAGTTGATAGGTTACTTCACCTCCCCCTTCCCATCACAGAGGCACCCAAAATTCCTCGGAGTTCACGAGCGTGGGGCCCTCTTTAACAAGAAGCTCCCGTCACCGCCTTCTTCCAGCAGAATCGTGACGGAATTGTGGGATCAGGTCGGTCCCTGGAGAACCTACCTTATCGTATCCACCCCTTATCTCATTACCTTCATTCAACAGCGCCACCCGACCATCAGGTTCCAAGGTAACCCTTCCCTTTCACCTCACCCAACTTCACCACAAAGCTTATCAACATTTCAAGTGTATAGGGATTTACATAGTCAATAGTTATTTACAAGCCAAGTGAGATATCCGAGATTCACTTATTAATTTATCTCTCAAAGCACCTTATTTGTATATATATATATATATATATATATATATATATATATATATATATAAATATAGATATATATAGATATATTCTTGTTTAGTGTTCATTAAAACTTTATTTTCATATTGTTTTGTATCTAAAACTTCCTTTCTTCCTTTGGGTCGTTTGATGGCAAAGTTCATTCCAATCCCTCCGTAGCCAACCTCTAAGCACTTTGAGTCAATAAACCCATTCAGGGGACGGGCCGAACGAAGTATAAGGAGTAGTACGACGACTCCTCCGTATTCGGGATAATAGAATATATATATATATATATATATATATATATATATATATATATATATATATATATATATATATATATATATATATATATATATATATATAAGAGTCAGGAAAAACTCCAACCACCCCTCGGCTATTAACATGAATATACTTGTACGAAACCATCTCACTGGTTCTAGACAGACAGAATTCCCCCCTATCATTAACTCGCTTAATCATGAAGAACAAAGGCCTAGAAAATAAAAAATTTCGTCAGACAAAAATCCTACAGACGGAGGAGCATTTGGCCTCTTACTCTTACTAACGTCCTTCCCTTTACTGCCTCGCGCAGCCTCGTCTCCGAAGCTTCACATTGGCTAAAGTTTAAACCTATATTTCCTCTTACTATGGAGAACCTACCCCGGTTTCTGGCGTACACTTGGACCCACCGTGAGAATAAACCATACACCTTCCCCCCATTCAAACCCTTCTTCGCCTGCAAGCCAATCCGTTGTCGTATGCCCGCTTATCCACACCTTACAAGTCGCAAAAAAAAACACCCATGCTCAGTAGATTTAACTTAAAACCGTCACTTTTCCACTTGTTAATTTACGGAGTACTCATCAAACCGATCAGTTTCAATCCTTATCGGCCTAACTGTCAATATCTTCCCCTAAACGTACCTTTGCTAGCATAAACTGCCCATCAAATCATAACACTGTCGTACTCACCTGGTTGCTTTATTGAAACCGAGGCTACCAAGGCTTATAACCCCCGACGTCTCAGTCTCTTTGCGTAAGAATCCATTTGCCGCCAATATATATGTAAACCGCCCCCTTGTTCAAATCGAGATCCTAGATTGGTCGCTTAGACCTGTGACTGTTCGCTCATTTCCACCTTTAGAATTAGGAAACAAATCGCTCGAAATCCTTAAATGCCACCAAAATAGACACGTGTAAATCCTTAGCAGAATGCAATCCATATCATACTCCACCATGGCAATAGTCACTGCATTCTTCATTCTAATCATACTCATAATAATAGTCATTTCTCGAAAAATACATTTTTAGTCGCGTGCGACTCTACATCTCACTAAGAGATTGTAACTAACATTCTAACTATTCGGCCGATTCTAACGAAATTTGAAACCCTTATGTAGTTTTACATTCTCTTTAGAGTGATATAATTGTCAAGGTCCTCTCGAGGGGTGCCAGGAATTATATTGTTTTTGCAATAACATCATAACTATTCGGCCGATTCTAACGAAATTTGAAATCCTCCTGTTGTTTTACATTCTCTTCCGAATCATATAATTGCCAAGGTCCTCCCAAGGCTAGTCCTATAATTATTAAAAGTTTTAAAGTTAATAAATCAGAATATGTGAGAGCACGCGACTTTGGTCAGCAGACCTTGTTTTTAATCAAACCTTATTCCCATCATTGAAGTTCCTCTTCCCAAAATCCCTCAAAATCTTTAGTAAGCCGAACACCACTTACAGCGGCTCAAAACTCCATTAACGAAACTTAAGCTAATAAATCGAAAGAAAATTCCCGTACTCAAATATTATTTAAACCATTATTTTACTCCTAAATTTATCAACTTGTTCCAATTATCTTATTCAATGACTAGTACGTTGTTTGTTATTAACTAACCGCTTGTAATATATATTTTTTAAACTTAGGATATAGAATTTTGTATTATTAAATCGATAGTATGGAAGTGCGACGCGGAGCAAAGAACACAAGTTCCCACTCTTCTTTTTGAAAAGGAGCAGTGTTAACTAACTCAACAATATATTAACCATTGCATAATTAAATAAAAAAAGAAACTACCTCTCACTTTTGTACTTTGGTAACATATATTTGCATATAATTAGATAGATAGATTGATAAATAGTAGACAAATAAATATGAATTAAACGCTCAGCAGTCCACAGAAATTTACATTTTATTTCAAAGCTCGACTGTTCTTTGTATCCAACTCTTATCTACTGACCTAATTCTGTAATTTTAAATTTCATTTTTTTCCCAAATTTCAATGATATCACAACAAAAACAAATGCCCTGTAAGCAGCAAAACCAAGACGCTGCTAAAAAAAAATCCATTTTCTTAAATATTTCTCTTAAAAAATCAATGCTTGGGACGTCAAACGTTTCTGATGCGACCCACGTTTCAAGATAGGGTAGAAAAGGTGTATGCCTGCCCACTGGTCGTAAAAGAAAAATGCCTCTTTCCTAACATAGGTTTGCAAAACTTTCATTATATTAATCAATAGTTCCTCCAAGTAATACTCTTATCTCATTAGTAAGCCCTTTTTGAGATGAGCCCTAGCTCTTCCTATATAAGTCTTGTAGACAACCATTGTAAACTTTTAATCATCAGGTAAAATCTGAGCAAATCCTGTATTGTGAATAAAACTAAAAGCCATACAGATCCTTTTGCTCTCTGTGATTGCGTCGTACGATGTCTTAATCAGAGAGCGCTCCTCTCTGATGAAGACATTGTACGACAGAGGGGCAAGCACTACGTCAAGTCGCTGTGACCACTTAGGGTCACACTCCCCTCTACTACGATCGACCTCCCCTACCAGAAGTGTCATACAATGTCAGATTGCATCGTACACTAGAGCACCTGGCAGTCTTTCTCTTAGCAAGAAAGATTCCGTTGCGTCAACTGCCTGATCACCTTAACTGCGTTCCCCATTTATCGGCTGAGTCTAAAAAAGCCATCACAGGTCATTGGCGCCACATCAGATAGTAGCCTTCATCTCCTTTGACAGAAAGAATAATACTATTTTTTTAACTTGATAGTATAGTATGGGAACTAAGGATCGTAGAGGATGTTAAAGAAGTTACTCTTGGGAAGTTAGAAAATTATGATAGATAATCAGTGTAAATAAGATAAAATTATTAAATATCTCGATTAGAAATTGAATAAAACGGAGAGCGAATAAGTTGTATTTTCATGCCTGTATTCATATAAACACAACTTTACTCAAGTGTATACACATCATAATTACACATAGCTATACAAGCGCATATGTCCACGAAATCGCAACAGAAACTTGAATGTTCGCCAAATTGGGAGATGACATACAATTGTTCCTTGATGAATGTTTCATCAAGGATCAGATGTTGTAACGGGCCAATGTTTTATTAAGTTACGGTAAGAAATTTTAATGGGCCAATAATTTGTCAGGGCTCAATTAGATGTAACGGGCCATTGTTTCCCCACTGTGAAAATTTATGTTCGAACGGGGCATTGTCACATCAAGTCGTAATTGAAGGCTGTAAGGGACCAATGCTTCATGAGGCGCAATTAGATACTGCATTTGAGAATTGCGGAAATATTGGTCAGTCACACGAACGGAGTTCGTCCATTACCAGGGGGCCAGCTATGCTCAAAATTGGAGAAGAGATCACTTCGCTCTTTCTCCAATTTACTTCAAGCACTCCATGGATTTGCCAGCCTAAGTTCCTTCACTCTCTCCGAAGACCAATTCTCCAAGCCAGTTGACCCTTCAAGCAATGATATGTCCCTTGTATTTCTGTTGCTGAGGAAATTAGATAACCATTACTAAATAGAAGGTCAAATTTCTATGACCTCAAATAAATTAAGTTTCCGTAGCCAAATTTCCTTTTCTTGTTGGTTTCTTTTGTTCGACAATATTGTCAACCAATCAAGTACTTAGAGAACCATTACTGAATAAAGGGTTGAATTTCTAGCACCTTATATGCATTAAGCCTCCGTAACCAAATTTCCTTGCCGCGTTGGTTCCTTTTTATTAAACAATACTGTAAGTTAATTCTAAGTACATAGTTACATCAATCTCGGGATCTGTATAGGATTAGTACCAAACTCATTATAACCAATCCTCTAATTTATATTCCTCGATTCGTAGGTGGTTCTACATGTAAATGGCCTTTGCTCATAACGTAAGGAAATAAGGACTTTGAATATTTACCCAGGATGAAACCTTGAGGGTACCTTTTACGTTATAAAATTGGGTAACCTTGTTTCAGGTTTCTCAAGACAGGCTACCAAGGTGATTTCCGAGAGTCAAGGAAAAGGGGTCCTCTCGAAGGGAAAATGCATCACCCCTCAATCGAGAAACGTCGCGGGGGATCAATTTAAAGCAATATGCTCCCGAAACACACGCCAGTTTAAATTTAATGCTACTTTAATTCCTTATCTTAGTTTTATATTAATTATAGGATTCATTGTAAATTATATTGTATTAATTTATTCTTCAGCTCTCTTTCAAACCTAAACAAATTTATTCAGTTTTTTGAAATGGCGCCCACGTGGGGCTTGAACCCACGACCCCAAAATTAACAGTTTTGCGCTATACTGACAGAACTAGCCCATTTCTCGGAACATCAAGGCCTAATTGGATGCCGAAATGGGTAATGTTTCGAAAAGGCGCAATTGGATGTTGTAACAGACCCAAAATTTTCAAGGTTTTACTGGATGTTGCAATGTGCCAATTATTCATCAAGGCGCAATTATGTGCTGTAAATGGCCAATGTTTCATCAAGCGCAAATACATCTTGTTAGGAGCCAATATTTCACAAGGGCGAAAATTTATGTTATAATGGTCCAGTGCGTCATCAAGAACGGAATTGGATGTTGTACTGCAATTGGATGTTTCCTTAGGCCATGACTCATCAAGGCACAACTGATTATCGTAATTACCCAATGTTTCATCAAGGCTCAATTGGATGTTGTAAAGAGCCATTGTTTCATAAGGAAGCAAATAGATCTGGCAATTGGCCAATGTTTCATCAATTTACAGTTGGGTTTTGGAACGGCCCAAAGTATCATGAAACATAACCTCATGTTGTAACGGGCTAATGTTTAACCGTTTAACCAGGCAGAATTGAATGTTATAATCAGGCAAAGATTCATCATGCTGCTATTGGATGTTGTAACGATGCAATGATTTGTCAAATCATGGTTCCATGTTGTAACGAACTAATGTTTCATCAAGGCAGAATCGGATGTTGAAATGGTCCAATGTTTCATTATGGCGAAATTTTCTTTTTATTGACCGAATGTTTCATCTAAGTCAAATTAAATACTCTAACGGGCGAATGTTTCAACAAGGTGCAATTGGATTTTGTAACGGGCCAACTTTTCATCTAGGTAAAATAAAACGTTGTAACGGATCAATGTTCCATCAAGGTGTAGTTGGATGGTGTAACGGGTCAAAGTTTCATCTAGGCAAAATAGGATGTTGTAACGAAGCAATATTTCATCAAGCCGCAAATAGATCTTTGTAACGGGCGAATGTTTCGTCAAGGTGCAATGAGATATGGTAACGGGGCAATGTCTAATCACAGCTTGGTTAGATGTTGTAATGGGACAAAGTTTCACCAAGGTGCAAATGGATTTTGTAAAGCGCCAATGTTTCCTCGAGGCGCAATTCGATGTTCTTGTAAATAAACTCAGCGGATTGATCCCGAGTAATGTTCGTGACTACACCTATTCTCTTTGATCAAGGTGCCCATAATGTTGATTACTTTGATTACTAATTAACTTCTTACTGTCCAATTAAAACGTGACATAACAGTTCGATTTATTTCTATTTTACAGCTAGTCATTTGCTTCCAGGTGTTTTGATAGCCGAGATATTTCGTGATAACCTAAGACAGTTGATAAAAGAAGAAAACAGTGGAATACAAGACGGCTGTTCCGCTGGCAAAAAAAATGAGTTAAAACGGAAGTTAAAATCAATGAGAGATAGAGTGAAAAACTAGCAAAGATTATCACTACAATAGAAAATTGAATCTCTCCTAAATGCTAGAGACCAAATCCAATATTTCAAACGTCAAAGAAGGTTTGGTAGCGTCGGTATTGATATTTTTGAAAGAACAAATAATATAAACAAATAGAGAATATTGACTTGCCTTTAAAGAATGAGAGGCAGAATTAAACAATTCAAAAGAAGAAGAGGAAAAAAGAAAAGGAAGACGCCACCCTCAAAAATGATAAGGCATGATACAAACTGCAATAGCAACCTTCTAAATAAAGGTCTCAGACGACTTATTAAAACCTTCAGAGAGACATTCCTACGGAGATCATTGAGACTCAACGATACGACCATGAACTTTCAAAACACTAAGCATATTAGTTCACTCGCGGCTGCATCTAAGGATACACCAACAATGCGTGACAGCTATTGATGCGTTACAACTCCACTCAAGCACACAATTCTCCTAATCTTCGAATATATTATGTTTGTCGCTCTCAACATATGGCTAATCTTCTTAGCAATTTGCTGACCTATTATACTTTCCTAAAAACAAAGACTAAAACATTAGGTTCGTTGATATTCTCAAGGTGGTTAGATGACGTCAAGATAATAAAGTTGAAGCTATATCATTAATTTCGTTGATTACCTGAATGTTAGATGGCCTCTTCAATACAAGAGAATCAACGATAAATCGTTAAATTCTTTGACTATCTCAAGGTTACATATCCCTCGAATAATACTGCCTAAACTAAATTGTCGAATTCGTTGATCTTCTCAATTTTAAATATCGCATAAAACGATATCACCGAAGTTAAATTTGTTGATCTTCTCAATGTAAAATAAAGAAAACTTTTGGCTTCATTTATCTTCATCTAACTGAAATGCAGATGGTGTTGAATGGTTGGTGTTCAAAGACTCGAACACTATCTATGTTTGTATGTTCTACTATGTAGTGCCTCGGGATAATGTGACGCAAGATATGCCTAAAAGGAAATTAGATTTTTTTCACATAGAGAATATAATATCATGTCCGAGTTTTAATTTCAATTTGACAATGAGAAGCTTATCAACAAATGAAGTGCTGAGGAGGAGAAGAAAAACAAATAAATAGGAAAAACAAGAATCATAATAAAAAAAATGTCCGATACAGCCGTAGCAAATCTTATTTTGATTAAAGGAAAAACGAGAATTAAATACAATGTAGTATCATGGTGTCCCATTAGTGCATATGAATACAAGGTTATTATGCGATAGTAATACAATGTAAAATCTTTTTTAATCATGAAGATATACAAATTAATGCCGATATCATTAAATTACAATTGGACGCGCCAGAAATTTCATCAAACCTTTTGTATTTAAACACTTAATAATCATTTTCTCAAACAAATAAGTATCACGAGGGGTTCATGGAAACAAAGAGTAAAGACAAGATGGCCATACTTTTTTTAGCACTCTCATCTTGCGGTCACGTGCGAGGGCACCGGCACCGAGCACTACATTAAATAATAGCAAAATATTTCAAATGAAATATATAATAAAATACTATATAAAAATAACAATAAAAGCAACTATATACAAAATCAAGAGGGACCCAGTCTATCCAAGAGGGTGGCTGGACTTCCAAGGAATGTAGCTAGAAAATTTTAAAAAATAGAAATGCTATAGAAGGTTGAAGGGATAGCTCACTTAAATGTGCCACGTTGCGTGATTGTTTCCGGTTCGAAGATGGCCAAAAATGACTTAATACTAAAAAAGGCACTAGTGGATATATCCACAGGAAAAACAGGAGAGCAATTGCACGCAATGTTAAATTCCCCCACCGTCTCCTATATTTTTTGCTATGCATCACTAAGATTAGTGTAGGGAAGAGCAAATCGATGATCCAGTTTCACTCTCTGTGTAAACAGCCTGACCTCGTTATCGGCGGTCTCGTTTCAACCAATCCTTACATGTCCTGGAACCCAGCAGAATACAATCTAGATATCTTCGCGACTTGCAGCAGACATTGCGTCACTTAAGACCACTTTGGCTTCAAACAAGTGGGAGATAACATGGAAGCCAACCCCTCACCCGGCCCTTCTTGGGATTTAAAGCCAACTCTGTTCACCAGCACGAAATGCATATTCCACAAATAGAAACACAGTACTCCACTTAATGTGGAGACTTTGGGAGCTAAAGCGTGGCGACAAATGTTCCAAAGTGGTATTTTCCAGAGTGCTGTCATGGACAGAATCAACTGCGTCAATGGTCCAAGAGTTACTCTAAGGCTCGAAGGAGTTTCCTTGCCATGAATCCGAAAGGTTTAAGTTTGTTTGGTGGCTCTGAACAGCATATGCACGGTTGACATCGGCAATGGACGAAATGAGAGTGGTTGGAGCCTGGGGAAGACGAAAATTCCACGCGTACAAGTGTATCATGCACTGTGCACGATTAAAACGAGTGTCATTTACTCTGCGTCGATAAAAGGCTCTCTTCACGGGGCGTGCGGAAGGCACCAGTCACCAACCGAAGACCGGCAAAAGCACGCAAAAGATTATCGGATGCAAAAGAATAAATTTCCCATCCTTAGCCAATCATTGAGCGAACAAAAGAGAGTTAAAACATGAGAAGATTAGTCTTATCAGCACCCCACTTGATGGGCGCCGAAGACCGTAGAATATCTATGGCGCGGGCGCAAAAGGCCATAAGACTAAGAATATGTCTCCCGCAGTGTGTTAGTCGAATACGTCTCACAGCGGGGTGTCAGTCGAATACAAGAGCAAAGAACTCGTGTGAGTCCATGCCACACGAGTTCACACGACTGCAACAATGGTATATGACTTTGGTCCTGGCAAAAGAACAAACGAAACTCCTGTGTTTCGGTATTACGAGAAACACGGTTCAGGATAAGCATTTGAACCGCGCCAAAACAGATCGAAAATTTTACCCAGAACGTGGAGAGAACTACTTCTGGCAACATCGAGAGGATACCGTTGATATTCAGGGAAAAAAAGTGACGCTGAAGTCAATTTCTTTCAAGACACCCTCCTCTTGCCCTACGACCTCTTATAAGCCTCCCCCTTCACCCGAGTGAAGGAATCGACGATCTCTTGGGAATACGTAGGAGGGTCTTCAGGATATCACATTACCACGCAACATCATAAGCCTTCTCCAAATCACAAAATACCGTGGCGAAAGGTCGCCTATGAAGGAAAGCTTGGCATATAACACTTTCTAGTTGACGCAGAGACTCCAAAGTGGAGTAGAACTTACAAAAGTCCAAAGCCACACTGCGCAGAATATATGTAACCTTCGCTGTCCAGGAAATAATCTAACTTAACATTTTCATACCAGCCGGGTGGAGTTATCCCAACCCCAGTATGCCAAAAATCAAGCAGAGTAGATATTCGCCAGGAATCATAGAAGATACCATCCTACAAAATATTCTGTTCAAAAAGCTAACGAAAAGCAGAAATATCAATCGGCCACCGCCACGGTGCCGAAGCATAGCGCACGATATCGCACGGACCACGGGTGATATATCTGCATATCCGCACAAGGAGCGAAACGGAACTTGCTCAACGAAAACCGACCATTCAAGTGGTTTGTTTACCAAACAAAGGACGTGGCATTCGCACCGAAATTCATATAAAGTGAAATCATTCAGAGAGCGCCTATAACGCTTATATGCAAATCACTTCTCTCCGAGGGCCATCTCAGGGCCGACCGTCGACCACCAAAGTATCGGACGGGGTGCAAAAAGGCCAGGATTCTAGGAATGGTAGACAAGCGTATTTGATCCAGGCACTACCGAGGAGATGGACTCTCGAACGACAGAGACCAAAGATGGCCACCCAAATATCGATTGTGAGAGGGTCTCCTATACGAATTTTAATCAGGAATAAAAATAGCACAAGCGCTGTGCTGGATACACGAGTCCTCTGATCGAGATAGAGTTAGGGGTCGTTGTACTTAAAAGAAAGTTAAACGGTTTTCTTAGTCTGGAATGCTTCATTTGAACCTGTAAATTTGGTAAGGCGATTGTAAAACTAAATTAAATCTACTCCAAAAGTGTTCAATGATTACATTCGTGGTTAACACAAAGTATACGACGATCTGCATGTTCCTGGACCACATCAAAATATACTAGTGTTCGAATATTCCACAGAGAACACAAAAATCTCAAGAACCTCATCATATACCTAGTAATTACTTTTTTCTATTATCAATAAACGAAAATTTCATTGCACAGCATACATCTTTTCATATTTTTATTTAGTTCCTTCTTCCGACTCTCCAGCAGAAAATAATCTTCAATAAATACACAATAAGTGTGTTTAGGTGTACGTTGTTGTAGAAGTACGGATCATCGGAACCCCAATCCCGTATCAATAAAGCTATAGTTGTCGTGTCAATTAAAATCAATTTCATATTATTGCGTTCGAAATGAAAGAAAAAATTTTCCACTTTAAGTTAAAACACCTGATCATTTGAACTTAGAAGATTTAATATCTGATTAAAATTGCCTCAGCTGAGAAAAATGGCAGAATTAATCCTTACGTCTTTCCTGTTTAATGAAAGATTACTTCGATGACCGATGTATTTTAATAAGTGTCAAAATATATGGTTAATTTATTGATACAAAACATATTATGTGTCAGAAAACGTCCTCACGTTTTGGAAACCCATCTGGATGAATTCGAACAAGAGTATCATTTTCTGATGCTGAAGCAAACAAATGCTTTGTCACTTGCGTTCTATTCTAATGTAATCATCTAAATCTTGTGGAATGGATTTAAATCAATACTTAAATTCATCCACATTAATGTTTTCTGACATTCTTGCATGAGGTGTATCTTTAATGACTCATTTGCAGATGAAAACCCTCTATCCTCCTTTAGGTTACCGGGTTCATCTCCACCCGACGGTTCATTAATCCTGCGAACCGATTGTGTTCCTTTGTTTCCGAGTTTATTTATACGAGACTTTCTCGCACACACTATTGTGTGATCATCTTTCCTCGATTATGTTGTGAGTGCGCAGTTGTGGTTGTTGTCTGGTAGAGAATGATCTGCGTAGGTTTTATGTTGCAGAAAATGATTACCGACTGTTGCAATTCGAAGACCCTAAGGCATTTACGAATACAGGGTCACCCCCCCAAAAAACGAGCCTGCACACACTTTTTGTGATATATCCTTCATTCATTCACTTATCACCCTTACTTTGCAGGATAGGACAGAAGCAACGCTTGTGAACACAACTAGATCTCAATGGGAGCTCCAGCAAAGAATATACTACGTAAAACATTACAAGAGAGGCTCGTTCAAGAAAGTACAGGACACTTTCGTGCATCAGTTCGAATGTAGCCATATGGATTCAATTTGCTTTGCACTGGACCAAAGGCACATTTCCGCATAGTTAAAACACTCTCAACACATCGCAGAGCCTCCACCAGCTCAAAGCGCATCCCGCACGCAGTCTTCCTTGACTGCCTAATCAAATCTACGATGAACATACAGGCGGAAACGTGATTCGTCTTACCAGATAACGCGTTTCCAGTCATCCACGTTCCACTGTTTGTTTCTTCTCGCCCCCTGTAGCCGGATAACTTTATGAAGAGAAGTGAGCAAAAGCATCTTGCATTCCATTCTGCTCCATAGATTCATGCTCTGCAGTTCTTTGCGGAGTTTTCTTTCAGTAAAGGGTAACGTAGGCAGGCTTTGACATCTTGTAACATGCATGTATTGAAGCAAAGCAATTGTAAGCCACAAGCCGGGAAACCCTCCAGTGGTCCCGGTACGTCAGATGCGTCTTTCGGCCACATTTCTGGCAGATAATTCCTCTAGACTGGGATTTTTGCCATTGCAGCTTGTCATCCTGCAATGGCGGGGACATACATGCAAATTCCGCTACATCCTTTACATGATATCTTTGGCTCACCCAAATGAAATTACTCCTTTTTGGTACTCAGTAACATCTGCTTTGCATCCCATTTTACGCACATCATACGAGATAGGCACTGCACCGAACGACCTTTGAGAAATCTATCAATTCCGTCACACACTTCCAAGGTAATAACCTCCCGATTATCTTCGTTCAATGCTAATTACAGGTTCTTGTAGATCAAACTATTTTAAACAAGCTACCAGAATTATTTTTGACCGGTGAGCATATATGCAAGTACGATAAAGAGTTTTTGCAAAGTAAGGTATTTTTAAGGGACCTTTTAGGCTAGAAACATAAAATATGTAATTTTGCGCGAAGCTAAAATTCAAGCATCATTCCACATATGAATAATATTTATTTATTTTATTTATTTCCATTCGTGTAATTAACCTATTGGCTATGTTTCTGTGTTTGTACTCAGTCCTAGCCGTAAAAGAGGTGCTTAGTAATCTACTCTTAAAAACATTTACATAAGAACTTTCAGCTACAATCACTGGAAGATAATTTCACTAATGGCTAGAAACGTTTCAGTTTAAAACCGTTTGTTGTTATTACATTCAGGCGCTCATTCGAAGAGTGATTCAAAATTAATATTATAAAACCCTTTAATAATTTTAAAAACAACAATTAGTTAATCACGCAAACCCCGACCCTCTAGAGAAAGCAAGTTAAGCGCCTTAAGTTGTTCCTCGGACGGTAGATTACGAAGTTTCGAAATAAATTTGGTCGCGCGCGGTATTAAACACTCGAATGTATCGACACCTTTACACAACAAAGGTATTCACACTTGTGCAGAACTCTCAATCTGTGGTCGAACGATCGACTTATATAAGGATCGATTATATCTCTACTCTTATATACAAAATTTAGCACGATGAATTTGAGAATTCGGTTTGCTTGGTTTCTAACCTGAATGCATTGATTTTTTTAAAGTTACAGTCGTTCAAAACTTCGAAACTAGTACCTCAAGCTCGCGCTCCTATTACACAGTCTAATACGTGATTTCATAAAGTATATACAAGCAGACTTGTTGTGCGAGACAATCTACATCACTTAGCATTTATTTATGTTAAAAGGAAGCAGCGATGTATTCCATCAATACAATACAATAAATTATTATTCTTTATTAAAAAAAAACTAAGATTTTCCTTAAAAAATTAATGGTTATTCTTATAATGGCTTCTTAAAAATGATAGTGTATTGAGCATTGATTGCTCTATCACTAAGGTTAGCTCTTAGTTTGGTGATAAATAGGCCTGCAGTCCCCCCTCCCCTCCAAAAAAAAACCTTTCACCTATGACTAAAGTAAGAGGAATTGAATTAGAAGCATTAAACCATTAATTAAAGGCTCAATGCTTTGAGTCCCATTTGCTGTAGCATCAATTATCTAAGTGCAAGTCCTGCTTAAAAATATTTTCAGAATTTTTTTTTTTTGGGGGGGGAGTCGTGCTGGAAGAAATTGAAGGAGGAAAAGTTTTGGTTTCGACTCAATCATAGCATCTAAATTTTTAAGATGGGTTTTACAGTGTCTTTGGTTTCCTTAATTTCTTCCTACTTATCTTCAAAATTAGGAGAATCAGCTGGTGAGTTTCCCTACCAAAATTGTTTAGTCAATGTCAACCATGGAAATATTTCTTTATCATTAATCCTCTTTATGAGAGAATGTTTGATATGTTGGGAAACTTCTAGTAACCGCAGGCATATTTCGGTCAGTAGCTAATTTTTTTTTTTAATTACATTATGTTTTTCGCAATAGTCATTCATACACTTAAAGCCAATTTCATATAGGTAAGGGGCTTCCAACTCTAAGATGAGACGGCCACTTTTTCTTGTAACACATTATATAAAGATAAATTTAATGGGTGCAATAGGATTTGTTTTGATTCTTATTAAATACAAAACGCACTTTATTTTTAAACATTTCTAATTAAAATAACGAGTTAATAAATTAAGAAGTTAAAAAGTCCTCCTCTTGAAGCCGGTAAGGTTGGAAGAAGATTGTAACACAGTTTAGATGTCGAGGGAAAGAAAGATAATTCTTGGGTCTCAAACCTTAACGTGTTATCTATGTGGGCTATTACAATACTCTACTGACAACAACGTGTTGCAGTTAGATAGCCAGATATGGTTGTTCTTTTTTGTCTATGTACACAGACACCAAGGAAACTTACGGTACATACATCATACACTTCTCATACTTTACCTACGCTTCCAACTACAACACATCACATACCTTTTTCTCCGTGTTTCCTTTCCCTCCCACAACCAGGGTTGGTTTGGAAAAACCTTTGGAACCTTTCAACCAGGTTTCGTGGGAAAAACTGGGTAAAACCGGGAAAAATTGGGAAAACTCCTTTAAAGATATTAAATGATATTTCTTTGAAATTTTATAAATTAATTGTATATATGCACTGTATTAATATATATCACAAATTAAATAAAAAAGATAATTAAATTTATAATTCATCATGACAGCATTTTGGGATTCACTAGTGCATGGGGAAAAAACATGTCTTTCCTCCCAGTGTCGCGTGTCCATAGTTAATTCCTAAATTTAATATGAATCTAATATGATAAGTATAATGGAAATCAGCTTATTAACATATTACAAATATAATATTATTATTTAGACCTTTAGGGATCCTAACACATATACATGTATTCAATTTATCACTCAATCAAAATACAGAAAGTTGTAACAAAACGAAACGTTACGAGAAAATAGGGGACAGTAAGGGTGCGGAAGTTCGCTCTCCTGCACATTATTGGCTAACTTGGAAGGGGAAGCAGAAATACAAGGTACAGCAGTCCAGGGCCTTCTACCTACATGTTGTAAACATGTCAGAACATGTACATACAAGGCGTTCATTGTCAGTTGCAAGCGCTGTTAAATCTCTACTTATGAAGTTATTCATTTAGAAATTAATATTTTCCACTTACTCGTGGTGACAGGTTTAGTTCTATTGAGCAAATAATTAATGACAAACTTCTCATTTCACATCCATTACATCAATTCTTTCCAAGTAAATTTCCTAATTATAAATTACCTATTGTTTAAATATTAGCATATCTCTGAAATTAGCATTATATTAATATATATATATATATATATATATATATATATATATATATATATATATATATCACAGTTGTGCACTGTTGATATATATAACCTCTAAAAAAAAAATTGTCCAAACTAATAACACAAAAATTTCAATCTTCTTAGATCTGCATAACCACATTACAAATGCTTAATTACAAAAGGTCATTAGGCCTTTTCGGGTGGTTGCCACATGGTAAAATATTACTGGTCAGGAAGAAATACTGTTTGGAACTGCTATTGACCATATTTCGCCTCGAAACAAAGTGTAGTTTCTGTGCAAAAATCCCCATTTTTCCAACACATTGTGTTGTGACCACCTTAATAGGCCCCCCTATTGCAAGCTGCAACATAAATCAATAGTACTTGTTCCCTTTTTCCTCCGCAGGATAACCACAACACAAATATCACGTTCAAAAGCCACCTGTGTATGTCTGTTTCTGCGTGTACAAATGGGTTGGAACGGAGTCATTGGCTTAACGTTTCCTATCTTATCTAAACTTTCAATGGAAGAATCCTGGGCGAGAAAAAATAGTTCCAAAAGCGCTTCACTTGCCTAGATTTATTTATTATCGCGCTCTAATGTCGGGCTATTGGAGTCTTTTTATCGCTAATTTTAAGATAAAGAAAATAGATAACATTTTAGAATATTGATTTCTTTTTATTTTACACTAGAATCCTACCTTTTTTTCCCACTCAATCGATGAATTACGTTTATCTTGCTACCACACGCTCTACTGTTGATAGGTTTTGCACTGGTAGAGATAAAGGATTATGCTCCGAGTCTGCTGTGAATTTGGCATCATTGATCCCTTTATTGTTCCAGCCTCTCACCTTTAACTGCAGTCGCAATCCAGGTCAACCTATCTTCATCTTAAATTCAGCATCCCTCGATCTCCCTAAAGAGGAGGCCAAAAGTAGATATACAGAATTTTATTTATTTATTATTTTTTTATGTATAAATACATAAAATACTGTACAATGACCTTTTGCCTGACATATTCAAAAGGAACATCATTTTCTGCTTCATTTTAAAACCTGCTCTCAGCGCTAAGGCAGCAACTCTAAACGGATTATTTTGGTTTGGGGCGGTGGTGGGGGAGGCACGGGTTTGACCACATATTCACTGAAGCCGGTAAGCTTGTAGGGAAGAGATCTATAAAGAAAGTGGTGAAGAGAAGTGAGAATGTGTGAGAGATGAGTAGCCGCCGATCATCTGCGAGCAATAGGGCTGGGAGAACACGTAATCTTCCAGATGCCAGCTGCCGCATGATACCTCATTCTAGACCTTAGAGCCCCTTGCAGGGTACACGCTGGGGCCAGGAAATCTTAATGGAAATATACCGTTAAACGTGGGATGGTCCCCTGGTAGTTACTAGTAAGTTGCGCCTTCCGTCCCTTTTTCAACCGTGGACGAGATCCCCCGATCAATAGAATGCGCATAAAGATCAGAAGGAGACTCACTGGTAAGCGAGAAGTCACCAGGAGCCAGTCTTCGTTAGGGGTGAAGGTGGCGGTGGGACTTGTGTTTTTGACACCCCCCAGGGGGGCGGGAGTATCCATCCGTTCCATGCCTGGGTCATGTGGATATTTTACCCACTCGGTGGGTAAACCTGGCGAAGGAGAAAGTGGATATGTTGTTTTTGTTAAGACGGGCAGGGGAAGGATGGCGGTGTCCTGATTTGCTATGTGCGTGATGACTCGTGCAAGAGATACCTACCACCCGGGGGTGGGGGGAGCGCACAGCTAGGCCACCTGTTCTTGACATTAACATGCGCTGAAGTTTTGTGTCCGCCATTCCTGGGAGTCGAACCTGGTACCCAGGCGTTAGAAAGCAAACGCCTTATCCATTGGGCTAACCAGAGCTCCGCGATCCACGGGTGGACATGTGAGGTGAGTAGTAGCGACATAACTTTGCCCACTTCACGACTAACCATACCCATTGTGGCTTAACTTGGAGTGGGATGGGAAATGGTCTTTTCACTGGGCTATGAACTGTTGGGTGGGGGGGGGGTGTTCGGCCCATATTTGTGTAGTTATGTTTTGTGTCTATCTGAAGTATGTACATACTTGTTTCAGGTTACAGTGGGTAGCAGATTTTCACAAACTTATGTTTCTCTTATTTTTCTTAGTGGTTTTAATACTAAATTTTGCGTTAATTCCAAATATGTCCTTACTTTTTCTCTACCATCGACCGTTTGAAAGACATAACAAATTAGGCTAATATAAAGAAATGTATGGAGTACGGGTAAAGCCCACTTCCATTTGTCGTTAATTTAGTTATTTTATTTTTCAGGTTTATTTGATAAATATTGACTTTCTTGATTATGACTAAACGAGGATGCAGAAATTTACCAGATTCGTTCTGTTTAGTGTGTGGTTTTTATGCATGGATCACATAAAATCTTGAAAGGTGCAAAGTACTGGATTGCTTATAGACTGTACTTTGGAGTGAGTACGGGTGACCAAGAAAAACTATGGGCCCCTTATGTGATATGTGGAAGTTGCTGATCATATTTAGATGCATGGCTGAGAGGTGCAAGAACAGCAATGCCATTTCCTGTGTCGAGAGTTTGGCGAGAGCCAAAAAATCATTACGATGATTGCTATTTCTGCATGATTGACATATCAGAGTACTTACAAGTTAAGAGAAGAAAGTTCCTTCCATATCCTAACATTTCATCCTCTATTGAACCTGTGCCACATGATGATACCTTATTGGTTCCACAGACGCCATAAAATGTCACTAAATCCTAACAAATTGTAAGCTATATTCTTTGTAACAGAATCAATACTGAAGTATTCAAAACATCTAGCTAAGGTTTCTTGTAATGTGATTACACATGCAATCCATATTTATGTTCCAGCTATTAAATGCATCTTTTTTTATATATATTTTTTCAGGTAGAAGGTATGATAGAGGTCTCATCAGGAGAGTCGGAAGATTGTGACAACGAAGAAATGGATTAAACGTTTGAGCCAAGAATGAGTACCCGCCCACACTTTCCAAATCAACGTGAACTGGATGATCTCATCAGGGACTTGGGTCTCACTATGTCAGGAGCTGAGCTTTTGGCATCCAGACTTAATGAATGGAATCTGTTGGGGAAGGCCTGCAGATCAACAGTAAACAGTATAGAGGAAGCGCCATGAGGAATTCGAAGCATACTTTGATATAAGTGAGGATCTCTGCTTCTGCAAAGATATTAATGGCTTGTTTACAGTTATTGAAATTGATCACACCCGGAATAATGGCGACTTTTCTTAGATAGTTCTACAAAAAGCTTCAAAGCTGTTTCACTACATAATAAGAATCAGTATCCATCCCTGCCTATAGCATACTCGATACAGATGAAGGAAGAATGTGACAATGTAAAAAAGCTTCTCGAGAAGCTAAACTATACTAAGTTTAAATGGGATGTTTTTGGTTATTTTAGAATGCTTGCATTCTTACTATGATTGCATGGGGCAGTAGGGCTGATCATGAACATTACCAGAAGGTTGAGTGGCCCTCTCGAGATGACTTGCAGCCAGGAAAACTAAATGTTATTAGACAGCCTGTTGTAGAGCCGGCCAAAGTTTTGCTACCTCCACTTCATATAAAGCTTGGTTTGATCAAACCGTTTGTAAAAGCATTAGATTATGGTGGACAAGCATTTCAAGAGATTCGTTTACTTTTTCCAAAACTATCAGAGGCCAAAGTACCGCAGGTAAGGAAAATGTTGAAGTCAGTACAACTTGAGAATGCAATGAGTGATGTCGAAAGTGAGGCGTGGAGTGCATATCGAAATATAGTTAATGGATTCCTTGGTAAAAATAAAGATATAAAGTACAAGCAGCTGGTAGCAAAACTTTTAGAGTTATAAGAATTTAATGCACTAAAGGTGCACTTTTTGCATTCACATTTGGAGTTGTTCCGTAAAGATTTGGGAAAAGTGAGTGGGGAGCATGGTGAACGGTTCCATCAGGACATTGCTGTAATGGAGAAAAGATACCAAGAAAGCTGGGACATTGCTATGATGGGGGACACTATATGGTCACTGGTGCGTAAAGATCAAGGAGCTCACATTAAGAAAGCACGTTCTTCAGTGCACTTTTAGTAGGTTATCTCTTATAATCACATTTTCTCATTAGTTTAAAAAGGAATAAAAGGACAAAATATTATCAGCTATTATTCATCGACAATGTTAATATGCTAAATAAAGTGAACTGTCACAGCTATTTATTGTTAGTTTTAGATACAAAATTACAATTATCTCCAAAAATATCGATGCTATTCAATTTTCAATGGTATTTTTGGAACCAGGAGATAAAATTACCTTAGAAACACTAAAAACATTTAAAGAAACAAAACTATTGTTACCTAGTGTTATCTAAAACACTCATCCTTATTTTGTAAACCTTTTCTGTCTTCCTCTCAAAATCACTCATCCAACATCTTCCACCGTAACACTCTCCTCTCTTTCTCTATAATCTGCTCCACAAAGTGTGATTGACATGCATCAGCGCTCCTATAAATACTACCCCCTCCCCCTCAGCTGAGCAATTTGTGACCATTAATGTTAAAAATATACGCAAGGCAATGTCTACATTTGCAAAGGAACCCTCAATATTGTCTTCCACAATTATTTTATAAAGTTCAGCATGAATGAATCTTGTTTTTACATTTTCTGTCGCACTGAACCTCTGGCGCACATATAAATGAAACAGCTGAAGTTTAGATGGGAAATTACTGTTGAAGTCCTCTGGGTAAGCACCTGGTGTATCTCCATCACTGGGTACCTTATTTCTGATAAGCTTGCGAGTTGTAGCTGCCGTGTAATCAACATCTGGTAACATTTCCTTTGTATCTTTTTCACATTTTTCAAATTCATCTCGTGAAGTGCACAGTTGGTCAGCTAATGATTCATACAAATCTGCACATGTTTTTAAGTTCACATCCTCATTTTGTAGAACTTTGCTTATTCTGTGAAAATTCCTCAAAATCTCATTCCAAAAATTCAACATAAAACGAATTTTATCTCTTGCCTCTTATCTACAATATCATTTGCTTCTCTTCTAGGCTCTTCCTTTTGTGAGTGGTCTTCGGATATATATTCTATTGCTTCTAAAATTTCAAGGAAAGATTTCAAAATTGCTGCTGTTGCCATAGCACCGTATGGGATAGTGGCAGGATAGTGGAAAGAAAGAAAAGAGATGTCGGAGGTCCGAAGAAAGATGGAAGAAAACACTGGTGGAGCCAGGGGTGGAAGGAGGGAGCAGGTCACACCGGTAGCAGAGCTGTTAAACGTCCGTCCCGGCTCGGGGAGTGTGGGTCCTTATATAGTCCCCGGAAGGAGAGGGCCCGCACACGCCTAGAGAGTTCTTGCAAAGTGCCGAGACGGGACGTCAGCCGGATTGTGCCTGCTTCGAATGTAAGAAAAGTTCCGAGATGAGATCCTGAAGGCCGAGGAGTAGTTAAGTAGAGATGTAGTAGAGAGGCAGAGAAGAATAGCCTCAGGAAGTTTGCCCCTTTTTGCATTCCAAAGGGCGCCAATGTTGTCACCGTAGGTGAGGGCGCGGGGGGCGAACAAGGTGGAGAGGATGAGACCCAAGGATTCAAGATCAAAGATCCCAAGGTCCCATTGGCGGCAGTCGAGGGCCATAGAGGCGCCCTGCGACCACCACCCGATACCCCAAGGAGAGGCATCGACGAAGAGTCCTGGAGGAGCCCCTTTAGGAGGGCGGAAGCGAGTCCACCTGCCGTGAATGAGGCGGCTAAGGTGGAGGAAAGGTGCCGGGTTTGGGTGGGTGTCTTGCAAGTAGCACAGTTGTACCCAGCAGAAGGGCAGGCGGAGAGCAGGAAGAATGAAGTTGAGGAGTCCAGCAAGACGGGACCATGCCTTGCGGGAGACTGGGCGGGTGGACATGATGCGGAGAGCAGTCCGGGTCTTGTCCCGCATAGAGGAGGTGAGGCGGATACGCTTGAGCTTTAGGTCAATATTAAAGCCAAGGTATGAAATCTGCTTCACGGGGGTGGTGAGTGATTTCCTCCAGTTTGCGTTGATCGAGCTACGCTCGATGGTCTTCATGAATGCTCTGAGGGCACGCTTTTGCCCAATACAGAGCACGTCGTCCAGGTAGGTGTATACCTGGATGCCGTGACCTGAAGCGAGCTGGTTCATGGTTGTTGCCGTGAGTTTCTGCATTAAGAAGGGGGCCCCGTTGAAGCCCATGGGGAGGCGTGTGAACCGAAACGATCGACTGTCGCATCGGATTCCGAACCAGGGGCGAGCTTTCGGATGAAGGCGTACATGGTAGAAACCATCCTTGAGGTCGAGCTTCATAGCCCAAAGATGTTCGGTGGCTGACTCCATGATCTTCTTCACGCTGGGGAGGCTGAATTTCGGGGGGTGGTATGCCTCAGCAGCAGGAGACATGTCGTAAATAAGGCGAGCCGAGCCATTAGGCTTAGCCACCCCGAAGATCCGGTGGGCACAGCGGATGCTGGCCTCTTCAAGCACTCCACGGTCCACGAGGGCGGAAATCCAAGGGAGAGTGCGAACGTCGGAGGGAGCCCAGTTGCGGTATGTCTTATTTAAAAAGATCTTTACACCGTTTTGGGCGTTGGCCTTCTGGAGGTGGGAGATGGGAGTTATGGAGTCATATGATCCAGGGGTCTCCACGTCCAGGGGGGTGTCGAAGTCCACGCGGGGCGTGTCAGGTTCAAGAGGGTCGAGGCCGGGGCTTTCCCACTGGTTGCCCTGGTCATCAGCGTTGCCTTGGTTGCCGTTGTTGTTGCCTCGTCCATCCTGTTGGTTGCCACCATTGTTGTCTCCGTTACCACCGTTGCGACCTCTCATGATGTCCGGAGGGCCGCTGTTGGGGTCGATAAGGACATCACCCATTTCCGAAGGATGGGTGTCCGAGGAGGCGATGGACGCTGGAGGGGGGGTGGCGGTAGGGCCTTGAAGCACTGTGGGGACTGCGAGGCCTGGGAGAGGGATACACACGGTGTGGCACGGGGGGGCCACTTGCGGGGGGTCGGCGAGCACAAGGGCGCCAAGTTCCTGGGCGGCAGCCTCAAAAAAGGCGGTTACCTCGGGCACAGGTAAAGGAGGGTAGACACAAATGGTAGGGTCGAGTAACTCGACTACCTCCGGCACAGGGGCGGTATCAAAATCCGCAAACACTGGCTGTGGGACCTCGTCCCGATGTCCTAAGGGGACATCATACACTTCGATGACACTTTCGGTAGGGCTTGGCACAGGGGGGGGCCTAAACACATCGTACACGATGTGAGGCACTGGCACAGGGGACACTGAACGCATGGGGGTTCCGAAGAGATCGCCGTCGATGCAAGGGATCCACTCCGGCGTGGATGAGGCGCCGGAGACGGTGAAGCCCGAAGCCGAAGAGTCCAAGGTGGGACTGGGACTAGGGAAATAGGGAGGCGAGCCAGGGCTCAGAGAACGAAATTCCTCAGAGGTATCTGAACGGGGGCGGGCGTCGTATCCCATGCGGCGGCGATGGCGGGCGATGCGGACTTCAGTCCGCCAATCCACGCTGGATCTAACGTCGAGCAGGAACCTGCGGGCCCGCTCGAGACCGAGCTGCAGGGCGCCGCCGACCAACTCGTCGGGGCGCCGGGGTCCTGTACCAAGAGCCATATGCCGGGGGCGGTCTAGCCGCTGTCGAGCGGTTGAGGATCCGGGAGTCGTATTCAATGCCGGACTCGTTGGAGGCCTGGAGCCTCGTGTCGATGGTGGCTGCGGACCAACCATGAATGGACACTGTGTAGTATAAACGGATGCGCTGGTGAATGGTGTGGAACGTCGCAGTAGGCACACTCAGCCGGAAGGGAAATAGAGCCAGCAGTAACTCTATCTCAATCCTGTCCTTTAAGAATTTTCCACCGGCTGGTTGAGGCTGAAATAAAAGTATAGAGTAATTGTATTGTAAAGAAGGAATTAAGAGCATCTTGACATCAGTGAACATCACTTCGGCCAACCAGATTTAGTGAATGAGCTGCACAGGGTAATAATATAGCAAACTTGTTTGTTTCGAAAGATTTTTGATGCATGCCCTTATAACACCTAGACATGTTAGCAGCAGTGTCATAAGACTACCCCTACATTTAGAAAAAATCTACAAGTTTCACGTAAATACTGCAACACTTGGTTTCTATTTCCAGAAAGGTTAAAAAGCGTTCGGTAGGCTTTCCATCTTTTATGTGATAAATTTGGTGTCGAACCAACAGACAAACTAAAGGAACCAGAAGATTTAACTTCGGCAACAATGAACGCATGGACCTTTTGTGTCATTAATTATATAAGTTCCTCGCAGGTAGTTTTTGAAAGGTAAGAAGGATTCCCTTTCTCAGAATTTCCATATTTTGTAATGTGGCCTGCTAAAAATGAATCGAACTGGCTTATGAGTTCAAGCAGTCCTAAAAATTCGCATTTTGCAATGATTCAAACCCTTCTTCTGTTCCTCGAAAAGCCAAGCCACGTTCAGCTATGACACGCCTCAAAACATGTTCCCAGTAATCACACTCTTCCTGACTTTGATTCTCCAGTTGTGACTTCAACCCCGCACCTTGTCTGTCAATTAAATATGTTAGCAATGAGTCTTGGTGAGTAGTGTTTTTCTCATGCTTATCAATTACAATAGTATTTCGCCAGTCACTGAACCCTTCTCTTGCAACAAAATTTGAGAAGTTTTAGGAACAAACAGTTTACAAACAAAACAATAAACTGATTCTGTTGATGGTGAATATAATAACTTTTCTCTCTCATTCTCTCTCTCTCTCTCTCTCTCCGTCTCTCTCTCTCTCTTGTATTTCTTACCATTAGCCTTTGTCCTAATAAAATGTTTCTGTGAACAATACCCTACTGGTATGCCATTAGTAAAATACCAGTAAGACTTGTCAAGTAGCCCATTGTGGTGTTGATAGTTACTGGGTCAACAAGAAATCCAATATGCCACATCATCAGTAGAAAATCAAGCCACAACTCTGGATCTTTTGCTAAATTGTGATTTCTACAGACAGAATAATTTTACCGCCATCGCCATGATCGACTAAATTTCCATTTTAAGCAATTTTTTGAGCCTTAGAATGTATGGTAAACTAACTCGAATCAACATTTGTAGTAGAGGTATCCATATCAAGGAAATCTACAGGCAAAGTGAGATCGGTTATGAGACATGTGCTAGATGAACTTGCTTGTGACACTTCATATTTTGATTCTGAAGTGATCAAAGTGGTATTTAGCGTATTTGCCGCGTTTGTGTCCACTGCTGATGACGGAGATTGGTTTTGACCCGGAATCTGTATATTATGTTGTGGAACTTGTGTGAAGAAATTAGTCAGCTTTGAAGTCTTGCGCTCTAATTCCAAACTCTTCTTTTGTTTGATAGTTTTCGGTTTTGTGCACCACTTAACTGAATCCGTTTCATCTTGGTTATGGGGGTCTGTTAAATATAGTAATAGAAAGATTATTTTGTTTGAATTATTATGCGGCAATCAACACAACTACACATATCATAGGCAAAACAATACAGACAGTTTTATCCCCAGCTTACTGCTAAATCTTTTGCGTTAATTTATAAACCCAGATTGTTTAAGAATCGTCTTTTCAAGCTCTACAAACTGTATAAAGGAAATAAAGATATGTTATAGTTTTTGAAAAAAAAACATCAAACATAATTTTTAAAATATTTGTTTGTCATTTTTTCATAAATCTTTATCTTTGTGATAGAACGAGTTGACTGCGTTAATTTCAACTCCTATCCCATATTATTTAAAACCACGATGCTGCCCACGTGCATCTTCGATTCGAGGCTTGGAGCCTTATCGCAGCTACCGGATGTCAATGTTTAAACTAGGAGGTTATCGTCCCCCCGTTTGCCCCCATACGCCGACCTCGCCAGATTGAGTTAGGCTTATGAGCAGATAAGGCATTGTTCTCCGGCCCGGCTGTGCGTTCCCTCCAAGCTTCCACTCCATTGTCCCCCACGCCAAGGAGATGTCCTGGCTATTTATATGGAAACTTTACCACTAAGATCAGATTGGAGATCCAGATTTTCGTCGCGAAACATCACCACGACCCTCTCTCCCTTTGTGCGCCAAGGGACCTCGACCTCGAGATTCACCATCACTTGTCCAGAAGGAGGACAATATTCCTTGAGTGCCAAAGGTTCGAGCCTTTCCGACGCCAAGTCCCCAAGGCTTCCCCCCCTGTTGTTCAAAGGAGAACAGCATTAGAACAGCCATTGTTCGTTTTGAGCCCTTCGCCAAGAAACGGTTCTCATCCCCCCCCCCCCTGTTGTTCAGAGGAGAACAACATTAGAACAGCCATTGTTCTTGAGCCCGTAGACAAGAGACGGTTCTCATCCCCCCCCCCCTGTTGTTCAAAGGAGAACAGCCTTAGAACAGCCATTGTTCGTTTTGAGCCCTTCGCCAAGAAACGGTTCTCACCCCCTTCCCTGTTGTTCAGAGGAGAACAACATTAGAACAGCCATTGTTCTTGAGCCCGTAGACAAGAGACGGTTCTCATCCCCCCCCCCTGTTGTTCAAAGGAGAACAGCATTAGAACAGCCATTGTTCGTTTTGAGCCCTTCGCCAAGAAACGGTTCTCACTCCCTCCCCCCCTGTTGTTCAGAGGAGAACAACATTAGAACAGCCATTGTTCTTGAGCCCGTAGACAAGAGACGGTTCTCATCCCCCCTTTGTTCAGAAGAGAACAACCTAGAACAGCCATTGTTCCTCAAGCCGTTCGTCGAGAAACGGTTCTCCTTCCCAAGACGCCTCGTCAGGATCCTTTTAACCCCCCTCCCCCCTTCGGCTGGAACTCGCCAGCGGACCGAAACTCCTTCGCGCCACCTTCCCCTGCACCACTAGTGCAAAAGTTACGTAAGCCAAACGTCACCTTTGAGTACTTAACCCTTTTGTCAATTATATCCTGTTCTTTAAATGGTTTATCGAACCATCCCATCTCTTTAACTCGATATTTGTTTTACCTTTTTTTAATCCTTTAAATCTTCGGATTAGCCCGAGTCTCCACGACCCTTTCAATTCTGTTTATGTCAATATTTTCCGTCTTGTGTTTGTTGATAGTTATTATTAATAAAACTCTATTTTATTAATGATAGCAATATTATTATCCTTGAGCTCAGTTCCACTTCTTAAGCATATCGAAGATACATAATATCGGCCGCCAGACAGTAACGCACTCTAAAGATAATTAAGGAAGTTCCCTCAACGAATAGTGATATATGGTATCGTCGGGAGTCATTCTACGACATATATATATATATATATATATATATATATACTATTTAAATTTGGTGTCAGGTGTGGGGTTTAACGCTATATCTTTGCAAACACTGGTCTCAGTCGAGTAAAGCATAGTGTTATTCGTTATAATAATAGAATATAGTAGTTCCCTTTTGTTTTAACGATTGCTATCCCCCTTTTTTTTAAACTTAAGAAGCTGGAGTAGCTCAAGGAACTGTTATAATAATTTGTTGGTGTTTTTTTTGTGATTTTAGTCAGTGGTTATTTAGATTGAGAAACCAAGTACGAATAGGTCAGTGCCCATATTTAGGTAGGCTAATTCTATAGAGGCATAATTCTTGTTGCAAGGAATTTTAGTTGGTTGACTAGTGCGCCCTCAAGTGCAAAGATGACTCAGTTCGAAATCCTTAAAGCGCAAGGAGAGTCCTGTGGACTCTCCGGAAAAGAACTAACTTAGTACATTCAAGAGGAGCAAAGGAAAGAAAGGAAAAGAGATGCATGGATAAGACAAGCTGAGCTTCACCATCAGCTTGAATTAGCTCGGATTGAAGCAGAATTTCAAAGAAAAATGGAAGTAATAGAAAGGGAAAGAGTAATCCGACGAGGGGAACGAGAAAGAGAAATACAACGAGAAGAACGAGAAAGAAAAATACAACGAGAAGAACGAGAAAGAGAAAAACAACGAGAGGAACGAGAAAGAGAAATACAACGAGAAGAACGAGAAAGAAAAATACAACGAGAAGAACGAGAAAGAAAAATACAACGAGAAGAACGAGAAAGAGAAAAACAACGAGAGGAACGAGAAAGAGAAATACAACGAGAAGAACGAGAAAGAAAAATACAACGAGAAGAACGAGAAAAAGAAATCCAACGAGAAGAAAGAAGGAAGGATCCGCGCCCCTTCCCAGGAAAGCTGACAAAGTTTCCGAGCCCCGTAAAACCCCAAAACTTCTTTCCCCAAAACCAACAACGGGACTCCAAACCTCCCGTTAAGACTTCTCCTCCATCTCTCTTCCCGAAGCGACCAATAATATGCTTCACCTGTGGTGTAGAAAACCACATGAGCTGGAATTGCCCCCAAAATTCTAGGCTTAAAAGCGGACCAGCCCACCAAGTTCACCAGATTAATGCAACCCCGGCTCTTCCGGTGGTGCAGACCCAAGCAGAAACTTCTCCCCCTCCGTCAGGCCACCAGGTAAATTTTGTTTTTGGTAAAAGTTCATCGGGAACTTTTAAATATGAGGAAGGCAGCGTGGACAGCTGCCGAGTATTTTCTCTCGTCAGGGACACAGGATGTACGTGTTTCATCGTGTCCGACGAACTCCTTCCAGTGGCCTCTAACCACGAAAAATTTGCGGTGGTACATGACCACCTTGGGCGGGCGAACCGATTCCCCGTCGCTAGATGTTACCTGCAGTGTCAATATTATAATGGCTGGGCTGAAGTCATTGTAGCACCCATACAATTCTGTTCCGTACTTATAGGACAGAGCCCCCAAGTAAGTTTCGACCCTGTGTTTCAGGCCGCCCTTCCTCAAGGCCGAGATAAGAAAGAAGCCCAGGAGCCCGTCCCCATCAGAACCCCGATACCGTCCGATTTCTTGGAGACCCCTAACCAGGACTTTAGGACGGCAAAAGAGGAGTGTGAATCACTAACACCCTTAGGTGATAAGGCCCAAGACAAGGACACGGAGACTGTCCGTGGACCCCAAGAAAAAAAGAACCCCCAACGCGCCCATGGAGATACCTTCGTAGAACTGGACGAAACATCGGCGCTTGAAGAGGATTGCCCCGCGGAGTCCCTTAATGTAATCCAGACAGTGTGCATCCAACCTGATGCCGATTACCCTCCTCCTTCCCTACCAGGCGAGTCTTTGGAACCCTCTGACCTGGATAGTGACGCGCAGCTGACACCACGTCCGAAGAGTCAGCTACAAGAACTAATTAAATGGAATCACCATTTACCCGCCCTATTAGCTCTTTTCGAGCGACTGCGTAAAAATGGCCTCAGCATTGGCCCCAGCAAATGCCATTTTGCCCACGAAACCATCAAATATTTGGGTTTCAAAATAGGACAAAGCAAGTTAGGTCCCTACGAGAACAAGATTAAGGCAATCGCCGACATGCCCCTCCCGATTACAAAGAAGCCATTAAGATCGTTCCTAGGATCAGCTTCTCCCTATCAGCGATTTGTTCCGAATTTCGCTGCAATTTCGGCCCCCCTATGCCCCCTTCAAAAAAAGAATTTTCCCGATCGTTTACGTTGGAATGATGTCGCTGTTTCCCATTTTAATCAGCTCAAGAGTAAGTTCATTTCTGCCCCTATTTTAAAGTTGCCCAACCCAGAAAAATCCTTTGGGGTTAAGACCGACGTGAGCAACGAGGGCATTGGAGGTGTACTCCTTCAATACGTAGATGACGGAACGAGTCATCCAGTTGCATATGCTAGTCGTAAATTATTACCACGCGAAAAGAGATATGCCACTAGAGAAAAGAAAGCTCTATCAATTATCTGGGTCATAGACAAATTCAAGCTGTACTTGATATGTAAAGAATTTCAAATAGGAACCGACCACCGTCCGTTAGCCTATATTAGGAATGTGAGACACTCAAACGGCCGCATCATGCGCTGGAGTTTACTCTTGCAAGAGTATCAGTTTAAAATAAATTAGATAAAAGGTTCCGATAACCAGGTCGCTGACGCCCTCAGTAGAAATGTGTTACCGAATAGCGTAGAGTAAGTGTATTCAAAGGATTAGTATCTCCCTGTAGGTATATACCGTCTTGTACGACTTAAATTAAGATTCTCTTATAATATAATTAATTAATGTATATGTCTGACTTTTGTAATGCTCAATGTCTATTTTTTTCTGTATGTATATATATTTGTACCCATTAATTTACGTATAAATTATTTTGTCCCGTATGTACTAATTTTATATCATTTCATTGTTCCATGCCCTTTTTTTTTCTTTGATTAAGTTGTATTAAAGGTTATTTTTCCCTGTAATCTAAAGATCAAAATAATCATATGTATTGAGGTAATACTAGTTAGGTGCAGGAAGGTACGGTTGGTACAAGAAAACGAGTTCCCCACAACGGAGCTCTATCGTTGTCCCTTCTCTCTCTTTTTTTTTTTGAAGTGACAACTTCCCCTGGAATGGAGGGGTGTGATAGAACGAGTTGACTGCGTTAATTTCAACTCCTATCCCATATTATTTAAAACCACGATGCTGCCCACGTGCATCTTCGATTCGAGGCTTGGAGCCTTAACGCAGCTACCGGATGTCAATGTTTAAACTAGGAGGTTATCGTCCCCCCGTTTGCCCCCATACGCCGACCTCGCCAGATTGAGTTAGGCTTATGAGCAGATAAGGCATTGTTCTCCGGCCCGGCTGTGCGTTCCCTCCAAGCTTCCACTCCATTGTCCCCCACGCCAAGGAGATGTCCTGGCTATTTATATGGAAACTTTACCACTAAGATCAGATTGGAGATCCAGATTTTCGTCGCGAAACATCACCACGACCCTCTCTCCCTTTGTGCGCCAAGGGACCTCGACCTCGAGATTCACCATCACTTGTCCAGAAGGAGGACAATATTCCTTGAGTGCCAAAGGTTCGAGCCTTTCCGACGCCAAGTCCCCAAGGCTTCCCCCCCTGTTGTTCAAAGGAGAACAGCATTAGAACAGCCATTGTTCGTTTTGAGCCCTTCGCCAAGAAACGGTTCTCACCCCCCCCCCCCTGTTGTTCAGAGGAGAACAACATTAGAACAGCCATTGTTCTTGAGCCCGTAGACAAGAGACGGTTCTCATCCCCCCCCCCCCCTGTTGTTCAAAGGAGAACAGCATTAGAACAGCCATTGTTCGTTTTGAGCCCTTCGCCAAGAAACGATTCTCACCCCCACCCTGTTGTTCAGAGGAGAACAACATTAGAACAGCCATTGTTCTTGAGCCCGTAGACAAGAGACGGTTCTCATCCCCCCCCCTGTTGTTCAAAGGAGAACAGCATTAGAACAGCCATTGTTCGTTTTGAGCCCTTCGCCAAGAAACGGTTCTCACCCCCCCCCCCCTGTTGTTCAGAGGAGAACAACATTAGAACAGCCATTGTTCTTGAGCCCGTAGACAAGAGACGGTTCTCATCCCCCCTTTGTTCAGAAGAGAACAACCTAGAACAGCCATTGTTCCTCAAGCCGTTCGTCGAGAAACGGTTCTCCTTCCCAAGACGCCTCGTCAGGATCCTTTTATCCCCCCCCTTCGGCTGGAACTCGCCAGCGGACCGAAACTCCTTCGCGCCACCTTCCCCTGCACCACTAGTGCAAAAGTTACGTAAGCCAAACGTCACCTTTGAGTACTTAACCCTTTTGTCAATTCTATCCTGTTCTTTAAATGGTTTATCGAACCATCCCATCTCTTTAACTCGATATTTGTTTTACCTTTTTTTAATCCCTTAAATCTTCGGATTAGCCCGAGTCTCCACGACCCTTTCAATTCTGTTTATGTCAATATTTTCCGTCTTGTGTTTGTTGATAGTTATTATTAATAAAACTCTATTTTATTAATGATAGCAATATTATTATCCTTGAGCTCAGTTCCACTTCTTAAGCATATCGAAGATACATAATATCGGCCGCCAGACAGTAACGCACTCTAAAGATAATTAAGGAAGTTCCCTCAACGAATAGGGATATATGGTATCGTCGGGAGTCATTCTACGACAATCTTTTAAAAAACACTATAAAATATAAACTATGTTAGAATCAAATGCATTTAAATCATTGTTCTAAGACGAAGAATGACGGCGCCCTAGTGATTTGAATATATACCCTAAAAGTCGGGGGATGGGGGGGTGTTTCTTCGGGATATCTCGTTTTCTATCGTGAAATCGGAAAAGTTCATAGGTACAAAATCAAGGGGAGGGGGGGTCACTTCTCTATAAGTGTACAAAATTTCAGCACTCTATATTTAAAAATAAAAAAAAAAGTTACAGAGAAAGGGAAACTTATCTAATGCTGGAGTACATATTACCAGTTACCAAAAATAGGCTCTCCTGGATTTTTTTTCTCATAATTTCGGTATTTTTAAGTCGCTAAGTATCCGGAAGTATCAGTCATAAAGTCAAGGTGCATTCGATTCATCTTTTTAAGCTCTACAAACTTATCGATTTGTTTTACGATATGATTTATAGTTTTTGAGAAAACAAAATATCAAACACAAAACATCGGTATTTTTTGTTGATTTTTTTTTTAAACTTAACAAAAGTAGCCATAAAATAATAATCGTTACAAATTTTGTAAAAATCTACCACAAAAATTTAGTTTTTAGGCTTGTGTACAAAATCCAACTTTCAGAATAAAAAAATATGAGAAAACTTCGGATTCTTAGCGATTTTATAATACCGCCTAAAAAGCCAGTTTTTTAGTCTTTTTTCAAAATATCTCGGTTTCTGTCGGGAAATCAGAAAACTTCAAATGAACAACCTCAATTTTCATTTTAAATGTGTACAAATTTCATCACCCTAGCTATAATAATAAGAAAGTTAGTACATTTACCGGAACTATCCCCTTAAAAAATTATCCACATTAAATGCATTCAATATATATTATACGTACTTACATTTTAATGGATTAAACAGCTCATTGTGCTATTGGAATAACCATTAATCAACTTAAAGCAAGAATGATGTAATGAATGCACATTCTATTAACACCAGGGATAGTTAGCAACTAAACTAATAACTTACGAGCTACTACCCGTTACTTGCGACGTTTCAAACGCGTTTTAAACTTGTTCGAAACTTGTATAACTTCCAATCTGCCAGCACAGTGTACTTTATTTTTATCAGGATAAACATGACACAAGAGAGAACGCTTTATAAACACAACTTATTCATTTTTCATTGAATTTTGAAAATTATTATAAATTTGAATTAATTTAATAATTAAAATGGTAAATTCGCCTATAAAAAAGTTCTGAGGTGCCGCTCCTGACCTTGATGCCCTAAAGATGTGTTTATTTTTCTTATAAGGTTAATTCACCACTGCTTCTAACTATCCTTCACACAACAAGATTCCGTCTTAAATTGCCAATAGAGGTTGCACTTACTTTTTATCTTTTCTTCTTCCCCTTTCACGCCATCCTGTCACTCCAATATACCACTATTGACACCAAAAAGTCCTCGTGTAAATACTCGAGCATTGCACACTCAAACTATTACCAATCACTAGCGTTTTGATTGGTCTTGGGATTTTCTTAACATTAAATACTTTGTGGTAACCATCTGCTTTATCTGAACTACTATCATTCACAATACAGGAACAAAATAATGGGACTACATTGCTAAATGTAAGTTTTAATTAATTTGGAAGAGATCCTCCTTTGCAGCATTAATTGCTTGAATGTATCGAGAAAATGACTCATACAGCCTTTTGATAGTGGTTAGTGGCATTTAAAAACATTCTTAAAGCAAAGCCTGCTTCAGTTCCTTCAGTGACCTTGACTGTGGAAAATGGTTCTCCATTTTGCTACAATGAAAACCAGATATGTTCTATATGTTAAGATCCATTAATTAAGAGAAAAAGTCGTATGTTCCATTATCATGCTCTCTCGGCCAGTCTTTAAGCATTTTAGTGGTGTGGATGGATGCATTATCGTCTTGGAAGACAGCTCTACAATTGAGAGACATCGTTTGCACTGTAGGGTGGAGCCAGGCACTCAAAATTGATAAATCTCCTGAATGTTAACCTTATGTACCGCTACAGAATGAGCAAAAAAATTGCGCGACATGGCTGCCCAAACCATTACAGTTTACCTCCATACATCAGGGTTGGAGTCAGGCAGTCGAGATTAAAAGCTTCTTTGGGCTGTCTCCATAGCTAAACACATCCTTAGGACATTTTCTCTTCTGAATATAGGGTCACCCCGTAAAGAACGGGCCTGCACACACTTTTTGTGATAAATCCTTCATTCATTCACTAATCACCCTTAGTTTGCAGGAGATGACAGAAGCAACGCCTGTGAACACAGTTAGATCTCAATGAGAGCTTCAGCAAAGAATATACTGCGTTAAACGTTACTACAAGACAGACTCGTTACAGAAATTGCAGGACACTTTCGTGCGCCAGTTCGAATGTGAAAAAGCCCCCTCCAACAGCAGAATTCAGGGCTGGGTAGACCACTTCGAGAAATATGGGACAGTGAAGAACCTCAATGCAGCCAGTGACAACCGTCCAAGCCATTCAGGACGCCCAGGAAACGTACAGCTGAGCTGGTCGAGAGTGTGAAAGAGTCAGTTCAGCAGAGTCCAAAACGCTCTGTGCACAAGCGAAGTCAGTCTCTAGGTATATTCCGTGAGATTTGCAGGAGAGTGCTAGTAATGGGTGTAAAAACCTACTCATATATTAGGTTGAGGAATAAGTTCTTGCGTTTTTTTTAATGTTGTGTTGATTTAAGTTTTGTTGACGTGATTTGTGCACATATTAAGAAACAATAATAAATAAGGAGAGCAAAATTTGCAAAGGTTTGGCTAAGTCTCTTAACAGCGTAGACTATTAGGTTTTTGCTTAGGCTAAGTCTTGAAGTTGAGTAATAAGTCATTGCAGTTTATTTAAAAGTTGTATTAATTTAATTTTTGTTCAGTACCCTCAAAATGGAATGTCAAGTTGAAAGGAAGGCGCATTTTCGACACTTGTTGTTATTCATTTTCAATTGAGACGGGAACAATGCAAACGCAGCCAAAGTTCGTCCTCGCTGTATCAGAAAGGACAGCTCAATGGTGGTTTTCACGTTTTAAAAACGGTCATTTTAATCCTAATGACAAAGAACGTTCTCGTCGCCCCATTAAGTTGGATGAAGATCGATTGAACGACCTTCTTCATGAAAATCCTCGTCAATCGACTAGAGAATTGGCTGTACAATTGGCGTATGATCAGAAAACTGTAGTGAATCACCTTCATCCGATGGGGAAAAATAAAAAACTCGGTCCATGGGTTCCGCACGCTTTGAGCGAAAGCAACAAACTTCAATGATCCACGATTGCCGCAGGTTTGCTTGCTCGTCACAAGGCTACTCGTGGATATAAGGACATATTTCTTTACCGCATCATCACTGGCGACGAAAAGTGGTGTTTATGTCAACATGAACCATCGAAAACAATCGCTTAGCCCCAATAAAAAAAACCACTTCCACGATTAAAGCAAGGAATTCATCCACGAAAGACGATGCTGTGTGTGTGGTGGGATTGTGAAGGCATCATTCTTTAGTAGCTCCTTGCGAACAACGAGATTGTCAATGCAAAACTCTACGTTCAACAAATGTATCGAGTCGCCGAAGCTATTCGTGAAAAGCGACTTCATCGACATTATGGAGTCCTTCTGCAACACGACAATGCTCGCCCTCACATTGCTAATATGACAAAGGACGCCATCCAAACGCTTAATTTGGAAATCCTGCCGCATCCTCCATATTCACCAGACTTAGCTCCATCGGATTTCCATCTGTTCTGATCGCTCTCTAACAATTTGCGGCGCGTTTCGTTCAATACTGATGTGGAATTAAGAACCTGGTTAGATGAATTCTTCGAGTCAAAATCCAGAGATTTTTATTGCAGACCCATCGAAAAACTAGATGAACGTAGGGAAGAAGTCGTAAATAACAACGGAGAATACATTATTGATTAAATTTCATATTGTTATCAATTAAAAATTAAGTTTTTCTAAAATTGTTAATGGTAATGAATAAATTTTATAAAACCACAAGAACCAATTTCTCAACCCAATAGAATACAGACGAAGCAGACCCTTACAGCCTCAGACAAGGAGCAGAGAAAGGCTATGGCAGTAAAGATACTGGACAAGATTCAAGAGACCCCAACTTTCCTTAACCTCCTTTGGACCTCAGATCTTAGATGAAGCTCACTTCCATCTTGAAGGAAAGGTAAACTCGAAGACAAATTTTTTGTGGGACCTCCAAGCCAAATGAGGTAGCCACCAAGCCCTTACAATCCCCTAAGTGCACGATATGGCTGTAATCTCAGCCAGAGGCATTATTAGACCATTCTTATTAGATGATTCTGGCGCGACAGTGACAGTCAAGGAGCGGGATGTTGAGATCCTCCAAACATTCAAGAGGGAGCTGCAAACCCTGTTCCCGTCGCTTATGTGGAGGTTTTGGTTCCAGCAAGATGGAGCAAGCTCGCATACCTCAAACCTGTCCCGAGATTGGCTGAAAGCAAACTTTGGTGGCCGTGTGATCAGTCTCAAGACTGATTTTGAGTGGGCACCTCACAGCCCAGACCTTAGCCCCCAGTTTCTTTTTCTGGGGCTACCTTAAAGACAGAGTGTACGCAGGTAGACCCAGGACCATCACGGAACTCAAGGAAGCCATCAGGGAGGAGATCAGAGCCATTAGTCGGACGGTTTGTAAGGACGTCATGGACAACTTTGTGCTGCGCCTCAAGAAATGCACAGAGCTAAATGGAGGTCATCTCGAACACGTGCTCTAGAATAAAGAAGAAAAGACCAAAGACTCTCATGTTTTGATATATTTTTAAACACAATACACTAGTTATCACCAAAGTTTCATTCAATCCTTGCGGCAGAAAATTAAGAAATGAGGCCTATCGAAAGTTGGGGCCCGTTTTTGGGGGGTGACCCTGTATGTGTTTGTCAGACAAACGACTTTCTCCCATTGGTCAGTTCTAGTTATCTATGTATCCTTATTTTTTATTTCTAATATTGATGTCGGAAAGAAGTATTTCATTTGCAGCCCTTCAATTGTATCCGCCAGCATGAAGCACTCGATGAACTGCTTTGATCGAGACTGAGTCAGCAAGGTGTTGGTTTGGCTCTGTAATCTCTCTTACAATTGTGGCTTTATGCTTCGAAACAATTTGTTAATGTTCTACGATCCCTTTCACTGGATGTTGTCTGCCACCCAGAGGTAGGCCTGCCATAGCTGTTGTTTTTCTTAATTTTGGTATGACAACATTACTTCAGAGACATTCACTTTATTCATGGCACAACATAGCAGTTTTCGTCCCAGTCCAACAATTTGGCCTCTTTGAAAATCTGAAAGTTCTCGTGTATCCGTATATTAATTCATATGTCCCATAAAGTGCCCAGCTTGCAGTAAGTAGTCTGCAAAGAATATAAAAAAAATTTGTGGACAAGTGTAGTTGTTATTTTTAATTTCCCCACTTTCTTTTCAGATCTCTCTTTACGAACTTTCTGCGGATTCACCATTGTACGAGTGAAACTTTTCGTTGCGAGGCTTCCCAGGCAAGCTTCCCCTTATCCGTGTTTTTTTCGTAGTATGGGGACTTATCAACCATCATCGCCTTTATAAAAAGTATCCAGGAAGAGTTTGTGGTAGAGCTCTCCACCTTCCATACATCCACACTTCCCATCTTCGCTACTTTCTATACGAACTTCTTTTCCAAAACATTTCTGGCAGAGGTACCCCCGTTTATTGCGCTCTTTATTCATAAAAGCACCAGGCAATGGCTTCGCCATCCCCCAAACGGGGGGAGCTTGCGCTTCGCTACTAAGATTAAAATTTAAAATCTAAAAAAAAGCAGCCATGCTTAAATTTTCATAAATTTTCTGAACTTCGCCAATTATAATAATTTAAAAAAAGAACTCTAAACTAAATTTCCCCTCTTTCAAAATATCACGTTGCTAAAATATAGAATTATAGAGAAGATATTTAATAATAAATTTTCTCAACTTGACCATTTTGTTTTTTGATATTATAAAAGAATTATTAGAAATAACTTTGATACAAAAACATAATTCATAACAAAACTAAGATGAAATTATTATTCAAATACTCAAAAAAATCCCCTTAAATTATAGAGTTAGTGATAATGATGATAACGATAAATATAAAGAAATCATTTCCCTTTAATTGCCCTAAAATCAACTGTTTCCTCATTTACTCTCCATCATTTGCTTTTCTTATCTTACTTTTAACATTATTAACATATGCTGTGTCTGTTGCAGAGATTAAAGTCCTCCTTTTGTTACCTGCTACTCTTATCTCGTTTTCTGTCTTTGCTCTTCTCCTTTTTCCATTATCAAATAATTGAGCATTTTGGATGACAGTGGGAGAGAGAGATCTTTAACATCGCAAAGAAGGCTGAAATTTAACTGTACCAGGTTAAAAACAACGTAACATGAAATCGTTAACTTATTAGTGAAAAAACGAAGTATAAAATACAGATGAAAATAAGTGGATAAAATTTGTGGTGACATGGGCGAAAGTAACAAGAATACTAGAGGCTCACAACAGCGTTGGTCAAAAATGGAAAATCCCCAGAGAATGATTTAATTCAAGAATACCAAAATGTACGAAATTGAGGGCTTTCCCCCTCACCCACCCATACAGCGGCAAGAGGAGATACGCATTAACGAGACGACTGATTACGATGTAGCGAGAGATGGAATGAGCAATCAGCAAACAAGATTAGATTAACAATGGCTAGACGAATACTCCAAAAATAATCAAACCTCTTAAAATTAAGTGAACTGCCATTGCCAATGAAAATCGCTCTCACAATTCATGCATTTTCGTATAAATGGATGTTAAAAATTAATATCCAGCATGTTTTTAGTATTTCATTTTCTACTTTTCATCAATTGTTTTATAAGATTTGAGCGAATAACTATTGGAACTGTAAGCGAGAGAGGGGTAGTTAGAGCATAGCCCTAATTTTAAACATTATGAATGAAAGTACCTCAGCAACGTCGTTTAGGTCTAAGTTATTCTTATTTGCTTTTATTTATGCAATGACGTCAGAAGAAAGTCTATCTCGTTGCATAGGATGACACAAAAGTTATTTCACTTACTGACTATCTCCTGAGATAGGATTTTGATTCAGGCCGAAATAAAAAAGCTAGAGAATGGAGGACGTAATAAAACCTGAAGAAGTAGTGAGTGTTATAAAACGTCGCTTCTCTAAGGTATTCATCTCATTTTGTTTGTGAATTTGAGCATTATGAATCTAAAATGGTGGATACTCGTTTGAGGAGTAGGATATATGCAGTATGATGTAACTAAAGAAGTTGTGTGGTTTTCAGTGATCTCTGGTTTATACCATTTAAATTACAGGAGCTTCAGCTTTTTATTGTTGTGCCATCATTAGTTACGTACACATTGTTGTTTCAGAGAGTTATGAGGTTATTTTCCGGAGAGAGTGGTTTTAGAAGTGGAGTGTTTTTGCATGATGTCAATTCGAACAGGATCACCGCGATGAGGCTTGCGATAGATAATTGCAGTTGCACTGACTCCTAAGGAATGATGATTCGAATGTTCGTGGCTTCTGTTGAAGTCGAATTCCTGCAATCCTATTTCTCTTGTACCAAGGGATGTGAAGAAAAAGTATTAATATTTTATTTACAAAATTAAATCCTTGGACTAATTTAAGGGGAACGTTGTTAGAGAACAATGGTCATATCAACAGAAAAACGACAACTGATGGATGGATTAACAGGCTGAACGCGCGAGAACAATAATCATGATGACAATCGTAATCTTTATCATCCTGTTTCTCTCTAAACATGTTTTTTATATTAAAAAAACGGCTAGTTGGTAAGGATTCTATTATTTTGACTAATTGGGGTGAAAATCTAATACCTGCGCATTGGGATTAATGTGCAAAATTGGTCTGAAATAAATTTGATTGATGAACTCAAAAGAATATCCTTCTAACTAAAACCAATAACTTGGGATTTACGTACAAGGGGTCTAACAAAATAATCCACTAAGTGTGGTATACGGTTTCTAAGACAGAATCAGTCCAAACCATGGAAACTTGTATTCTGATATTCTGAAATGCTTTAATCAGTAAGCAAACACATGCTTCTGATAAGCAAACACATACTTCTGATAAGTTGGGTCTTCCAAGAAGTTCATAGCCCATATAAACTTTGGGCTACATTTGAACTGCCCTTCTGAGGTATTGAAATTTGATGATTTTAATAAGAGAAAAATAATCCAATCATCATTTATTTAAGAATAATATCCATCTAACTAAAGCTAATAACTTAAGATTTAGGGCCGTTCAGAAATTACGTAACGCCTTAGGGGGGATTGGTGATGGTAAAGTGTTATGAGTGTGACAGCGGGGAGAGAAGAGTGCAACCATAAGTTAGATGACATTTTCAGATTTTTTTTTGAAAAGATGTGCTTTAATGTAGAAGGACAAAGGAAGAGATGGTAAACATTCTGCAATAGACTTTTGTTACATTTTAGTAATATCGAGAATATGGTATTTAAAAGCTTTAGCATTATATGATTAAGAAATGTCACAAACTTAACCTCTGTGTGTACTTCGACTTTTTCTATTATCTGTATGACATGACTTAGAATAATATCACAAACTCATTCTTTTTCTGAACTTCGACATTATCTACTTTGGCATAACATAACTTAGAAAAATATCACAAATTAACTGAACTTAAGCATAGTGTACTTTGTGTATTAAGATAAAGTTGAAGAAATATCAAAAAACTAAAACCAGGCCACTCTGTCCGCTCTCAACGAAACTTTTCATAAACAATTTTGTTACCTCACTCTTGTATCTCCGACACCGAAGACATCCCTCTTCAGCTTGAAGTACAGGTGCGACTCTCACCATGGTTAATCTTGTATCCACAAGCCATTCAAGTTCAGTCGTCTCAAGGTACTTGATGTCACACATTAGCTCCTTCTGGCGACGTGATGCAAGGCGTATCCCGAATTGCCGGTTATTGGGCAACGAGACCACGGACGCTGTGTAGAGTCGAAACTTCTGACAAATTCTTATATGGAGTTATTCTTGGAGTGACTGGCATCCATAGCCGTACGGTATGCCTCTGGATAAATTGCGTGGTGTGTGAGCTGGCAACGCTGCATTTCCCAGTTGGATGGTAACAAACAGTGGAGCCAACTGTTGCTTTGGAATATCAGTTACCAAACCTTCATCTGATTGTGCCAGTTGCTTTGGTGGAGGAAGAAAACGGACCTTGGCGAGAAGCAAGATGTCTCTTTTCACTTAAAAACCTGAAACATATACTAACTCTCTTACATGATGCTGGCGCCACTGCTGACTCTTATCGATGAGAGGAGTTTGATGATCGGCATGGCTAATATATTCAGTCATTACTGGATGGCAAACGATGACAGTATCTGACCAAATTTCCGCAAGAACCTTTCTGGCATGCTTATTTTTAGTCGCGAGCGACTCTACATCTCAATATGTCGTTCGTTCGGTCCCCGTTATGCTTTTTTTTCGTTTTTGAAATAACATTTTAACCATTTGGCCAATTCAAACGGAAATTGAAACCCTTATGTTGTTTTACATTCTCTTTCGAATGATATAATTGTCAGGTTCCTACCAAGTGTAGCCCTGGAATTATATTGTTTTGGTAATAACATCATAACTATTCGGCCGATTCTAAAGAAATTTGAAACCCTTGTGTTCTTTTACATTCTCTTTAAAATGTTATAATTGCTAAGATCTTCCCAAGGTTAGCCGGGGAATTATTTTTTCTGGCAATAACATCATCACTATTATGCTGATTCTATCAAAATTTGAAACCTTTGCGTTGTTTTACATTCTCTTTCGAATAATATGTTGTTTTACATTCTCTTTCTAATGACAGAATTGCCAAGGTCGTCCCAAGGCTAGTCCTAGAATTATTGAAAGCTTCGAAGGTCATAAGGTCATAAATCAGAATAAGTGAGAGCAAACGACTTTTTGGTCAGCAGAAATTGTTATGCATTATACACTGTCCCTAAAGTAAGAATACATAGAATTTTTAGTAGAGGTCCCCATGACATCTAAAAGACTCCTTTGGGTGATAAAAATGATTAGAATCAATAAATACAGCAGGTCATAAGAGAAAACCAAATTGATAAATCCATCAACAAGGTATCTTATTTCTACTGTTAAAACTATTAGTTTTTGATCCTGACTTTTCGTACACACTGTAGATCAATGTGGTTGCTTCTACTCCCGTGGAGCTAGGATCTCCCAATCGCTCGGGAGATCCTACAGCCTCTGATATAGGACCCCGCCGACGTTACCACAATTAAATGAGGCCACGCTTTCTGTGAGACTGTAAAGAGGGATCATGTTAGAGTGAAGGGAGTCTGTTGCATGCTGGTGGAATTTTCTAGCACCCCCACTGTGCTAGCGGCCCATACAAGAGCTAGGAAGTGGAAGTTCAATTGCAACTTAACCCCACGCGGAATCTATACAAGTGGTCCCACTCCAGGATTGCATCCAGATGTGGTGGATCTGTGACCACCACTTGCAAATGATGTCACCCCTCTACCACTCTTTTTTCTTGCCCTAAAGTGTGGCTAGAGTTGAAAAGAACACAAAGAATTGAAAGTATATTCACTGAATATTTGGGCGTGATTTGATGATACACATTTTGTGCTGACGCATTTAAAAGAAAACCATACATTTTGTTCTGCTGCCCCACTTCATAGGTTAATGTGTTTTATTACTAAAGTTGAAAACATGACGGTCCCTGTAAGTTGAGAACATGACCGACCCTGTAGGATGAGAACGTGACCGACCCTGTAGGATGATAACGTAATCGACCCTGTAGGATGAGAACGTGACCGTCTCTATAGTTTAAGAACATGACTGACCCTGTAGGTTTAGAACGTGACGGTCCCTAGAGTTTGAGAACATGACCGACCCTGAAGGTTGAGAACGTGATGGTCTCTATAGGTTAATAACATGACCGGCTCTGTAGGTTGAGAACGTGACGGTCCCTATAGGTTGAGAACCTCACCGACCCTGTAGGTTGAACACATGACCGTCCCTATAGGTTGAGAACATGACGACCCTGTAGGTTGAGCACTTGATCGTTCCTGTAGGTTAAGATCATGACCGACCCTGTAGGTTGAGAACGTGACGGTCTCTATAGGTTGAGAACATGACCGAACCTGTAGATTGAGAATATGATGTTTCTGTAGTTTGAGAACGTGACGGTCTCTATAGTTTAAGAACACGTGTAGCAGCTAGCATCCTTGCTAGCTCCTACAAAAGTATAATTCCCCGTCTGAGAGATTATTTATCTCGCTTCCATTTAATCATTTTCATGTACGACAATTCCAATCATAAATAACTCGTACGATTTCCCCCCCAAAAATTACCCTACGAACGTCCGATAATAATTATCCTATACGTTGTACGATATTTATATTTAAACCAATCCAAATCCTTGTCTGACGTATTTTAAACCGACCAATCAGCATCAAACTTCCTCGCTCCCAATGTTCGCTGACAATTTTAGTTCACTCGTGCTCTCGTTATCTTCAGACAAAGGTCAGTAAATTAACGTTACTATTGTTAAACTCAATCGAATATCTTAACTATTCAAATTGTAATTCCCTCTTTTCTCTCCATTTCCAGTCCCCTTGAGATTATAATTCGAGCAATTATTGTGTCCAAAACTATTCCCAGGTCTATCCATCTATACATTAAATATATCATATATCCTGTAAATTATATCGACCAAATCTTATATTAAAGATATCCAATATATCATTTTATAAATTCTAACTCAAATTTATATAAATATTTACTCTAGACCTACATTTATATTCGATCAAATTCATTATTTTCATTCTGTGTATTTCCCATTTTCTCCTTGCTCTTTGTTAGACTTCTATATCTTTCTCGTTAATTTATAAATTAATATAGAAATATACCACTCTTAATTCCCCCTGAAATTTCCGGTTGCCTATTCTCATTTTTTCTCTATTAGAATCTAACACGTGACTCCTCTATTCTCATTCCTCATTCTTATAAAGAATTGGTTGGTGAAGATCTAGGCTTTACATTCCCGTCAACCAGACTATATATATATATATATATATATCACCCATCTCTCTATATATACATATACAATCAGCTCTTTATTGGTGCCGCCAGACCCGTTTCAAGATGTATTTTGCCGTCCAGTTACGTGAAATATATTCTTCCCACGTGTTGGATACCCTCCCAAAGTGAATTCAATAGGCTCCGCCTCCCATTTCAGTCGCTTCGAGGAAAGTTTGAGTTGTCCCTTTTGATTTCATTCAAACCTTGATTTAACTTTGCTTTTCATTCTCCTTAGTACTCCATCTCTTATTAAATCTCCTCGAAATTTATTTCCACAAATGGAATAATTTAAGACTACACACCTCTTAATAAAAACACATAGGATGGATAGTTTCCCTCGGACCAGTAGGAATTTTGCTGTTTCAACCACTACGGCCACACCTCCTTCGTCTGTGCAGGTCTTCTCCCTCTCCTACTACATTTAAGCGTCTCCTGAAAACGCATCTTTTCAGAATTGCCTTCTCCCCCTCTTGAATTTCCATTCTCATCTCAGCACATCGTGCGCTCTGTGAAGGCTTCATGCCTTGAAGATCGCATTACAAAAGACTTATTATTATTAGAATTATTATTATTATTATTATTATTATTATTATTATTATTATTATTATTATTATTATTATTATTATTATTATTATAAGCATGCCTCTATTTTTCGACTTCCTCAACGAGTAGCTCGCCGGCGGTAATTAGTTATCCAGGGGTTAGCAACCAGGATGTCAGCGCCCGAGGCACCAGCCACCCTCCAATCATTCTTCCTGCTTTTGATGCCTCTACTTCTCCTTGAGCTTCTCCGCTTCATATAGTACCCAAATCCACTCCGGTTGAGTACAGAGCTGTAGGAGATTACAGGCGACTAGATACCTGTACTATCCTCGATAGATATCCTCTCCCCTACCTGTCTGACTTCAACTCTGCTCTCTTCGGTTGTTCAATCTTTTCTCGACTCGATCTGGTTCGTGCTTTCAACCAGATCCCTATTCACCCAAATGAAATCCCAAAGACAGCTATCACCACGCCATTTGGTTCCTTCGTCATGCACCGAATGCCTTATGGTCTTCGTAACTGTGGTCAGACCTTCCAACGTTTTATGGATCAGGTTCTGAGGGGTCTTCCTTTCGTATTTTGCTACATAGACGACCTCCTGATAGCGTCTTCGTCTTTAGAGGAGCATTTATCTCACCTTCGTCAGGTATAAGCTCGACTTGAAGAGTATGGTATCGTACTCAACAGTTCTAAGTGCCTATTTGGTGTCGCACAACTCTCCTTTCTTGGACATCATGTTTTCCCTGACGGAATTCGTTCTCTTGAAGATAAAGTTGCTGTTATTCGGGACTTCCCTCGACCTTCTTCACTAAAGCAACTTCGTCGGTTCTGTGGGATGGTTAACTTTTACCATAGATTTATTCCCGACGTTTAAAAAATAATGCAACACTCTACACCCTCCTCTCAATCACCAAGAAGAACTCTCCACTGTCATGGTTTTCCGAGGCGTGCGAATCTTTTTCTCGCACCAAAGAGGCTATGGCCTCCGCTGTTTCACTGGCCCATCCTTGCCCAGGGGCTCATATAAGCGTTGCCTCGGATGCGTCAGTCAGTTAGGTATGTGTAACCTTGCAACAATAGGTTGGTGACTCATGGTATCTCTCTCTTTCTTCTTAAAATCTTTAACTCCTTCTCAGAAGAGATTGAGCACTTTTTCATGAGAGCTGCTCGGGATATATCTCTCCCTCCGTCACTTCCGGCAATACCTGGAAGGACGTGAATTTACTGTTTTCACAGATTACAAACCATTGGTTGGTGCACTTCATCTCATAGCATTTCTTCCGTGCGCTCTACAGTCGATGCTCGTCATCTAGACTTCATATTGCAGCTTACAAGTGAAATTCAATACGTTCCTGGCTCTTCAAACGAGGTGCCAGACACGCTTTCTCGCATTTCTTTAATTTCTGGCACGCAATTCTCTCCTGCGCCCATTGACTATGCGACAATAGCGTTGGCTCAGGAACAAGATGAAGATAGGCAAACATTGCGTCACTCTTCTCAACTCGTCGTTCGCGAGGTCGACTTACCAGGCAGTCCTTCCAGGCGTATCTTGGTCGATTATTCATTGCCTGGCGGTCCTCGTCCTTTTATTCCTCTGGCTTACCGTCGGCACATATTTGACCAAACTCACAGTCTTTCTCATCCTGGCATGCGAGCTACTCGCTAGCTCATTGTACAACGTTTTGTGTGGCCAGGTATGAAAGCCGACGTGGCCAAATGGACCCATTCTTGTGTGCCTTGTCAGCGTGCTAAGGTTCAGCGCACCATAAAGACTCCTCTGGTTCCTTTTGCAATTCCTTCATCCCGCTTTAGCGTCATTCACATCGATCTTGTATGCCCTCTGCCTTACTCTAGTGGTTGCACCTATCTTCTTACCATTATTGACCGTTTCACTCGTTGGCCAGAGGTTCTCGCCATTCTAGACGACATCCGAGCATACACCATCGCTCAAGCCTTCCACAATCATGACTAAGTCCCACCAATGGGATGTACTCATGGCAGTTATCGGTTCCTTTCGCCTTCGTACCACAAGCTACCACCCACAAAGCACCTCGGCCGTCGAACGTTTGCATCGGACGCTCAAAGCAAGCTCACGCAGCTAGATTCTTTTAGGCATTCGTTCGTCCTTGAAAGAGGGTTTAGCCTGCTTTGCAGCGGAACTAGTTCACGATACCCAATTCCCTCTTCCAGGTCAATTCTTTTCTTCTGTTGACCACACTCTATCTTCTTATCTCGATCCTGCTTCATACGTACACAATTAAGTACGTGTGATGGCCGAAGTTAGGCCTACTACCCCAAGAGTGCCTGCTTCCCAGAAACCTCTCGTGCCAAAAGAGATATTAATCTGTTCCCACGTCTTTTTCTGTCGCGATTCAACTGGCTCCTCCTTGCAACCCGTTTATGATGGACCCTTTCTCGTCATTTCTAGGAAGCCGAAATTCTTTGTCCTACAGTTTGGCAAATAGGAGAATACTGTTTCCCTGGATTGCTTCAAACCCGCCTTTATTGATACTGTTCACACCGAACAACCATCGTTTTCTTATACAACTATCTCTCAAAATGGTCCAATGATTCCCCTAACTCGCCATCATTTAACCTCACTCTCAATCACCTCGATCCCGCCTATATCTCCTTCTTGATTGTTGCCGCCTCGTCTTTTGTCGCAGGAAACCTCGTCGGCAGAGCTGCAAAGTCAGGAGTCCGTCTCTCCACCTCTGGTCACCTTGCAAGCAGCAGGCCAGACTCAAAACGTCCTAAGATCACCGCACGCCAGCTCAGATTGATCAGCCAAGCGGATTACCATCAATCCGTCCACCTTCGCTTCTGACAATGCCTCGCCTGCATTTGGTGGCATTTCCGCTAATTGTAGCAATCGCAGTGACGTCATAAAACGGCCCGGTAGCGTTGTAAGGAGACCACAGAGATATCCAAATTAACCTTTTTGTAACGGGAGGGGGAGTATTGTAGCAGCTAACATCGTTGCTAGCTCCTACAAAAGTATAATTCCCCGTCCGAGAGATTAATCATCTCGCTTCCATTAATTCATTTTCATATACGACAATTCCAATAATGGCTCAGGACGATTTCCAACAAAAGTTACCCTACGTATCTTCCCATAATAATTATCTTATACGTTGTACGATATTTATATTTCAACCAATCAAAATCCTTGTCTGACGTATTTTAAACCAACCAATCAGCATCAACCTTCCTCGCCCCCATTGTTCATTGACAATTTTAGTTCACTCGTGCTCTCGTTATCGTCATACAAAGGTTAGTAAAGTAACGCTAACATCATTCAACTCCATGACCAACCCTGTAGGTTGAGACATGACCGACCCGGTAGGTTAAGAACGTGACGGTCACTATAGGTTAAGTACATGGTCGACCCTGTAGGTTGAGAACGTGACTGTCCCTGTAGGTTCAGAACGTGACCGATCCTGTAGGTTGAGAATATGATGTTCCTGTTGGTTAAGAACATGACGGTCTCTATAGGTTAAGAACACGACCCTTCCTGTAGGTTGAGAACATTACCGACCCTGTAGGTTGAAAACATGACAGCCTGTAGGTTGAGAGCGTGATGGTCTCTATATGTTAAGAACATGACCAACTATGTAGTTTGAGAATGTGACCGACCCTATAGGTTGAGAACGTGACCGACCCTGTAGGTTGAGAATATGACCTACCCTCTAAGTTGAGCACAGGACCGACCATATAGGTTGAGAATATGATGTTCCTGTAGGTTGAGAACATAAGAGTCCCTATAGGTTGAGGACATGTCCGCCCCTGTAGGTTGAAATGATGACCGACTTTGTATGTTGAGAGCGTGACCGACCCTGTAGGTTGAGAACATGACCAATCCTGTAGGTTGAGGACATGACTGACCGTGTAAGTTGAGAACGTGACGGTCTCTATAGGTTAAGAACCTGACCGAAACTGTAGGTTGATAACGTAACGGTTCCTATATGTTGAGAACATGACCCACCCTGTATGTTGAGCACATGACCGACCCTGTAAGTTGAGAATATGATGTTCCTGTAGGTTGAGAACATGAGGGTTCTTATAGGTTGAGAACATGACCGACCCTGTAGGTTGAGCACATGACCGACCCTGTAGGTTGAGAACATAACCAACCATGTAGGTTGAGCACATGGACGTCCCTGTAGGTTGAGAATATGATGTTCTCCTAGGTCGAAAACATGACGGTCCCTTTAGTTTGAGAACGTGATCGCCCCTTTAGGTTGAGAACGTGACAGTCCCTATAGGTTGAGAACATGATCCACCCTGTAGGTTGAGAATTTGATGTTCCTATAGGTTGAAAACATGACGGTCGCTATAGGTTGAGAACATGTCCGACGCTGTAGGTTAAAATCATGACCGACCTTTTAGGTTGAGAATGTGACCGACCCTGTAGTTTAAGAACATGACTGACCCTGTAGGTTGAGGACAGGACTGACCGTGCAGGTTGAGAACGTGACAGTCTCTATAGGTTCAAAACATGACCGACCCTGTAGGTTGAGAACGTGGCAGTCCCTATAGGTTGAGAACATGACCGACACTGTAGGCTGAGAACTCTTTCCTTCCCTGTAAGTCGAGGAATACCTGCTAAAGTGGATATCTCGGTCATCAAGTTCATCTCCCATTGATTGGGCTTTCCATCTTGAAATTTTCCTTATAAGGCCGCGGGAGGGGAGGGAGGTGCACGCACCCTGGGAAGTGGCACGCCCTCCCTGTCCTACTCTTCTTATTAGTCTTGAACTAGATTGAAACTACCTGGGTTTATTTCATCTAGACATTTGTGCATTTTTTTGCCATTTTCTTTACAAGCCTTTTTCTCACCTTTTCACTGGCCACTAATTGTGGAGTGTAGCTTTCGTCTCCCGATCCCTAGGCGGGAGAGGTGGGTTCATACACCCCCCACCTTGGCTCTCTGGGTGGGGTATTGAACCTTTCTTCGAACCTTTTTGGCCTTCTATTGACCCGCAAGGCTGGGTCATCTGCTGCAGCTGACCTATGAACGAATGCGTGCCCTTTTGGCACCGACGCTCGCAGTTATGTTCCCTTCTGTCCTCAATGCCATCAGTTGAAGCTGCCGCTATCTTCCCGACATTTTCACCTCATCTTCCTTCAGCACTTTCTTTACAAATCTCGCCTTTAAACCTTCTACGAAAGTTGCACTCGATGATTTTCGTTTTTAATTTTGAGTAAACTAGTGAAATCCACGAGTAGTCTCCTTATTATACTCCACGGATTATGAAACACTCACACATTTGCACTTTCACCTAACCTCACCACTTTTCCTGGAAACCCCTTTAAATACTTTGAGCTGGAGATAGCCACGTTGGTTTTTTTCTTTTTAGTTTTAAATATATAATAATAATAATAATTCGTCTTGGAGCCACGAAGAGTGATAAGAAATATTATTGCAAAGGGCACGACTGTTTCTAAGGCAGTTTTCTGAGAACGGTAATTTTAGGGCCCGGTTTCGATCCATGGAAATACAAGTTTTATTTCCTTCAAACTGAATTAGTTCCCGGTTGAACTTTCCTCTCAGGGCAATGCCACGAAAGAACCTTTTTTTAATCCCATATTTTTTAATATATTTATGCTTTACCCTTGTCCTAATAATTATTATACCCCCCTTTCATCTTTTTGGGGGGATTCGATTATTTTCCCCGTTTATATTGAGTCAAATATGGCGCCGGCTGTCCTAAAGATTTGACCTCACTTTATGACGGCGGTTAAAATCAATCCTGTCTCTTTTTTCCCAATTCCTGAGTCCTTAATTGATAAGAGGCCATTAAATATCCTTATCGAGTTTGACAAAAGGTTTGGTCACATTCCGAGCCGTGCGTTTCAATTAAGAGAATACATCTTTCCACTTCCTTATGCGCTACAACAAACAAAAAATATATAATACAACCTTATTTAACACCTTTCCTTATCTGTCAAGGCAGTACTTTATCTGCCTACTCTTTGGCTCGAGAAATGTTGAAACATGGTTTGATTTCGTGGTTCTATTTCAACGTAAGGTTCGTTTGAAGTTTGACGTTTGAAATCCAACTTTTGCTACGTGACTGTTGGTAAGGAGTTTGCGATTCACTTCTTTCTTTATTGCATTAAGATTTCTAAGAAACTGATGACGTTGGCAATTACGTCTTCAGCAAGAGTGCCATGCATTTTATATGTTATTCGTTCCTCTTTGAAGGTTATTTTCGAGCACAATACCACCGGTCACCTTATCAATTAAGTCACAAGCAAGCATTTTTTATTATAAGCTCAAATATAAAGGGGAGGTGCATTTATTATTTACTTAAAAGGTTATTTCATGACGTACTCCTTTAAGTGCCACTTGATCACCCCGAGAGAGAAGAACTGGTACTCGTTTCCTACCCTTTATTTATTGGCCATTAAAAAAACACACGGTGGTTTAGATACACAAGAGGCTACATGGAAACTATGTTGATTTAAGCGTAATCTACTTGAATTGGGGACGGATTTGCTTGAGCGGGTCAGGGTGGGGGTGGCCTCGTGACTTCAGCACGTAAAGACACAACATGCATTTATAGCGTATTTCAAGACATCACTTCCTACTTGTCATATAGATTGCACTGAACTGGGGTGATTGAGTACGCTAAGATGCAACATAAAGTATCTCATATTACGATCTTTTAACATCCAATCATATGTTATAATAATTCTCTCTCTCTCTCTCTCTCTTGAATCGAGTGACACTAAGAAGGACTTGGGTGTAACTATCACTAGCGACCTCAAGTTCTCGAAACAGTGCATCAAGGCAGAGAAGAAAGCCCAAAGGATGTTAGGCTACATAAAGCGCCAGTTTGGATACCGTAACAAGGAAATAGTACTTTGTCTGTATAACTCCCTCGTTCGGCCGCACCTGGAGTATGCCGTACAATTTTGGAGTCCTTCGTTTCGAGAGGATATCGCAAGGTTGGAACGCGTACAAACCAGGGCAACCAAACTGATTCCCTCTATCCGAAATAAAAGTTATGAGGATAGACTAAGGGAATTAGATCTGTTCTCGCTGGAAACCCGTAGACTGTGTGGTCAGCTCATCGAAGTCTTCAAAATATTTCGAGGGTTCAACAATGTTGACTACCGGGATATTTTCACACTGAGTGAGAACAGAACGCGCAATCACGGCTTCAAACTTGAACTGAAGCGTTACAACTGCAATATGTAGGAAATTTTTTCACTTACAGTATCTGCGGTAAGTGGAACGCACTTCCAGTGGAAGTTGTCAACAGTGAATCTGTTGACCAGTTCAAGTCGAGACTAGACAAAGTCTTGAAAAGTAGCCGTTTAGGGACGCAAAACAATTGAGCAGCCATGTGCCTCCTCGATTGCTAGTCCAAAGGTACCCTCTTTGAATGGACCGTAAGGTCTCCTAGGGTACTTCCTTTCCTTGTTACTCCTTGTTACTCTCTCTCTCTCTCTCTCTCTCTCTCTCTCTCTCTCTCTCTTTCTACTGCTAAGCCCATTGTCAGTGATGAAAAACGAGTTCCCTCAAAATAAATTGGGCTTAAATTAGCCCAAATTAGTATTACTTACAACATCTGGAAATCTTTGCCTCCAATTTTTAATTGACGTAAGAAAGATCATTGAAATTTCTCGAGGTCGTCATAAATTTATTGAATTTCTGAGTAAAAAAGAATTTTTCATTCCATAGCAATTTAAATCTTAATGGGCTCGTTAAATAAAAGTCCTTATGCATTTTTACTGCTGAAATGAATCTGATTTAATTGTTTCTCGTCATTACAACGTCTCCGAGATAAGCGCTTGAGAGATTTAAAGGGACAGAATAGAGACACGAAAATATATGAATTTAAATGGAGTGTCCATTTAAATATTTTTAAGACTTTATTATAATTCGAGGTACAAAGGGGTTTGAAGACTAGAAGTTTAGGTAAAGGTAAGGTTATGGTAGTTTCCTCAAAGTTAGTTGGGAAATGTGTAATCACAATAAAAACGTGGGAATGGAAATTGGTAATTGATACATGATTATTAAGAAAATAAATGAAACTTGTGTGCCCAACAAAGGCATTTACAATTAGTGGAGAGAGAATAAAAGATGATATAGATAGACTATGATGGCAAACGGTATCGTTGGCAAAGTCACAAGCATTGTTGACCACTCATCCAGAGGCCCAAGTTCGAACTCTACCTCTGCCTAGCAGTCACGACGTCAACCCATCTTTTGATCCTTGGAAGGTCGAGAAATGAGTAACATCTTCAAATGGGGTGATTCGTGAGGAGTTTTGAAACAAACCTAAAGCTGGAGATCCCACTTGTCTGCCTTATTGAAATGCGCCGTGGTTTGTATTAAAGACGTCTGGAATGACGTCACGAAGGTCATCCGGTGTGTCATGGTCTACCTGAATACATCATGAGCGGCATCCCGTCAGACGCCTCATGAGAGCCATCGCCTAGTGCAAAAAGTAGATGCTCTAAACTCCTACATATAAACGGGATGCTTGGTAAGGCATAAAAGGAAGAGAGCGCAATACAAAACAACGTCGACCTTAAATAATTTGCCCAGAGATTTCTCCAGACTGTGACATTCAACGAGAATGTGCCGAACAGTCTGGAGGCAACGAAATAATGTTCGCTATCTTTAAACTCTTCATGTTCTTTGTATTTATTCACCTTTTTAGTTCGATTTCTTTCTCTGCTTTCATTCTGTGTCCATCCGAATTTGTTTATGTATGCTATGTGATCTTTCCTTGTAGGACAGGATAAGGTCAAGGTCAGTCCTCTGCCTTATTCTTATCTTGACCTCACCTCCAGTTTTATCCACTCCAATTGTGTTTACACTAAACAGGTAAACTGCAAAGCATAAGGTGGTGTTATGCGGTCAGTATAGCAATGAGACGCCAGCCATCGGGCACGCCTGGGGACGCTTCTCATCCACGCCAAACAATTGACTGTATCCAATAGGCCGATCTAACAGCCCGATTGGCCACATGACTTGCTGGCGTGAAAGAGCGTGCCCCAGGTGTGCCTGATCCAGTGTGAAGGGTACTACTAGTTACTATACAAGGTGACTACTTATGTTTGTTTATGGACCTTAATCTGCCCAGCTCATCGGATACAGAAGGTAGCCGTCATGACCTTCTTGTACCAATTAGCAAAACTTAACTGTGTGTACCAAAACGACGAGTACAAGTCGCTGGCTCCAGTCAGGAAGGTACATGGGGATACCTTATGAAGATGTATAAAAATAGTGACAGGGGTTCTCTTATAACCTGAGAATTGTCACTCTCATTTAGGAAGGAATTGAAGTAACGCCATCAAAACACGGGGAGTACAATTAAATTAACCCGTATTGTCTGAAAACATATCTACATGACCAACTAGAAGCGTCAAATTTCCCTCTAAAGTCTGCAGCCTCATCAAAGCTCAGGAAATCGAGCAGCTTACCTTTCTGGCGATGATTTCTTCAGCTTCAGTAACCTCATACTGACTAGACGATTGCCACTTTGTGTCTCATGGACACATACTTTCTAATTTTCTCCCGTAGAACTTGTAAACCAAGAAAAGAGTTCTCTACATCCCTAGATATCCCAGTCCACATACGTACGACCGTCTTCCAGAACACTCATCTCAATGCGTTAAAATTTAGGAACACATTGGCTTCATTGTCTTTAAACTCAATTAATACCAGGGGGTTCAAAATGTTCGTGGAAAAAGTACATAAATAAAAATTATATGAAAGGATTTTGATGTCCATGCACCTGAATGTTCTTGTATCAACCTGTTATAACGTGTTCTACTAACATGAACTCTTAGATGTATGTGACAAGTTGTCACTGACAACGCGGCGCGGTCAGTGGGAATCAACACCCGTTCAAGAAGCATGGTCTCCTCCAAAATCGAGGCCAGGACAAACATCAAATTCATGGTAAAGCTCTGGTGAGAAAACAACTAAATCATTGACTCTCTGGAATAAGTTTATGGTGACGATGCCCCAAAGAAATCAACAACCCACAAATGGATAAGTCGTTTCAGAAGTGGAATAAATGCGATTAAAGATGATCCCCGCAATGGCAGGGCATCCACGTCAGTTTGTGTGCAAAACATTGATGCTGTTCGCGACCTGGTTGAAAAAAATAGACGAATAACCGCTGAATCAGTAGCAGACACATTCAACATCTCCGTAGGTTCTGCACACAATATTCTGGTGGAGAGTTTGGGAATAAGGGGGCTTTCCGCTCGATGGGTTCCTAGGCTGTTGCGCCCAGATCTGCAGCAAACAGGGGCAGATGTTTCAATGGAAATTTTGAACAAGTGTGATGCGGACCCTGAAGCTTTTATTGTGACGGGATATGAAACATGGCTCTACCAATACGATCCCGAGGACAAAATTCAATCGAAGCAGTGGCTGCCCAGGGGTGGAAGTGGGCCAGTGAAGGCAAAATCTGAGCGTCAAGAGGAAAGGTCATGACCACTGTCTTCTGTGATGCAGAGAGAACTTTGCTGGTTAACCTCCTCGAGAACAAGAAAACAATTACAGCCGCATATTATGAAGGCGTTTTCAGAAATCTGCCCAAGATAATTGCAGAAAAACGCCCGAGGAAAGCTGCATCGGCGCGTCCTCTTCCACCACGACAATGCATCCGCTCACGGCGCTCGGCAGACAAGAGCTGTGCTACGCGAATTGCGACGGGTAATTATCCGACATCCACTTTACATCCCCGATTTAGCTCCATCCGACTTCTTTTTGTTTCCAAACCTGAAAAAAATAATTGAAATGTACCAATTTTCCACCAGTTGAAGATGTAAAAAGAGCTGCTTTGACATGGTTCGAATCGCATGATCCTCAGTTTTACACAGATGAACTTAATGGCTGGTATCAACGTTTACAAAACCTAAATGGAGCATACGTTGAAAAATATACATAATAACTTAGACCGTTTTTTCCAACTCTCCTTTTTCCACGAACTCTTTGAAGCACCTACATAGTATGGTACCCTTAATGACAGAAAAATTCCTACAAGATTTGACTCACTGAGGCGTCATCAAGATCCATCGATCCACTTTCTTTTGCAATGGTAAAACTATCTCTTCGTCCGTCTGCTAATCATCTTAACTCCCTGATCACTGCTTTGAATATTAGTTCCCTGACCGCTCCTCTATTGCATTAAAGTGTCTTGCTGCTCCAAATGCGATGACACGCACCCAACATCTTTTAGAGTTTACATTTGCTAAAAATTCTAAAAAGATGCCCAAGCTCGAAGGATTGCGACCCTTTTCAAAACACGGGACTCCCTGTCAGAGTAGAGTGATCGAAGCAAGTCCAGCCCTCTCCACCGCTTCTGCTCTACAATATCACTCTTCAATGCCAAAGAAACAAATAACTGTCTATAGCTTAATGTTACACAGTAAAATACCATATTATAGCCACTGCCTATTGAATCACTCTATCCTGTATAAAATTTAATTTAAAAAATTAACTACACCCTGAACAGCCACCGCTGCTCGTCCCCATGTATCGAAGGCCACCAGGAACCGTATCCTAGTTTCCATGGCTTTTGCGCGAGCTCCCCTGAAGCTTCCTCCTTTAAGGCCCTGTCACAAAACTTTGAGTCTTCAATGGGCCCAGAAGTACATGACTTTGGGCGTGAGTTGCGTTCCCTTCACTGACGATACCAAGGCGACCGTTGAGGGACCTGATGGTTGGGAAAATGGTCGGGTTTATTTCGGAAATGAGCCTTACCAACGTTTGCTACCTCAACCTCAGGGAGAAGGAGTCGTGTTGTGTGCAAGTATAATTGGAAGTATGACTCCTGCAAAGCAGTTCTGCCTGAAGCATTGGTTGCAACATAAAAAGCTGTCCAGATCGGAGTTGCAGAAATAATCTATTGAAGCACTGATCGTTTTCTGGTGGCAAGGATTTTCATTCGGGCCCCGATCGCACGTTGCGATCATAACAGGTTTTACCACTCTGCTACTGGTGGTAAGATTTTCCCTGAACTCCGAAATTTCCCTGACTCACATTATGTTTTCTAGATGGCTTAGAGCTGTTGAGGAGTAATGTTTTTCACTTCGAATTGCCCCATATGTATGTTGGGCCTGAATAAGTAATGCCAGAAGGAGTGAAAGCATTTTCCTTTATTTCGCAAGCTGCGATGACAGACGGTCCTACGGGGATATCGGTCATTGGTGGTTACGAGTATGCTGTAGAATTATATCTGACTCCAATTGAATGTTCGAGATACTCGCTGGCTATCCATTTATAGTCTGGCCTAACGGTAACCGACCTATTACTTGGCGGAGGTAAGGAGCAACTGAAATCGCTGAGTTACTATTTAGTTTGTCATATGCTCACATTCTTGTATCTGACTTTCGGGGATGACTGTCTTAATGTCCTTGTACGAGAGACTGCCCCCTTAATTTTAATATTGGTCTCGATCTTGTTACTGACTATCCTTTCCTGTGTGTCTTTTAGAAGCCTTTTTTTCCTATTGAAAGTTTGGGGCCGTGCCTCCACCTCTCCAATCCGAGAGCTGGGCGGAGCCTATTTGACCGGAAGTTATGTGCGTTATCTAGTGTAGACGCATGTACACCAAGAGAGTGTTTGTATTTGGAAAGCTGACTAATATCTGGCTGGGCCGACATCCGTAGCAAAATAAAATTTCGTTTTTCGAGGATCCATGTCAAAAGACCATGGGTCAGACTTCCTCTCCATCAGATTCATTGCTTGTATGAACAGCTGTTTCAATTCTGTTCCTTATCACCGGTGGACAAAATAGTTGGCTCGCACCTGTTTTCTAAGGTTTGAATGTTTGTGTATTTACCGTGGTAGCACACCGATTTCTTTGCCGAGCCGTTTTGCATTTTTTACCTCTATACAGTTTGCTTTGCATTAATACATGAATTATTAACTAGCGGTTTTGTATTATTTACACGTATACAGTTTGCTTTGCATTAATACATTAATTATTAACTAGCGGTTTTGTATTATTTACACGTATACAGTTTGGTTTGCATGAATGCATTAATTTTTATTGACAAATGGCATATTTTTTAGTGTTTGGTTTGTGTGCCCATTTCAAGATTTCATATAGCCAACGGTGTGCTCAATTTGTGAGGTTCCTTGTTGGATCTACTCCACCTTGTGATTGAGGAATACAGGGTATCAATCACAACAAAGTCATAATGCAAAGTTATGATCTGGGAGTTTCACTTTATAGTCTGCATACATTAGGAGAGGTGCCTGCTTAGATGACGCAGGTACACCCAGTGGCACCCGACATTTGTCATCTTGAGAATGAAAGGTCACTTCCTGAGGGCCGAGTGTAGAGGCAACCTTCTCAAGGTTGGGTATACTTGCCTTGGCGAACTTTGTATCTGGTCGATATTTGAGCCGAGTGTTTTCTGGTTTAATCAACTTGAAATGACAAGAATTAACATGACGTTTACCTTCACGACTTGCCTTGTTTTTCGGTCTTAGATGTAGGTACACTGAACTGCGTGACACTTTATATCCTTGTTCTTTCAGAGACTCAGTCAGATCACCCAGTGTTTGTGATGAGCGAATTATAGCTGATCTTCGCCTTTCATCAACTCCAGATCCCCCGATAGCAATATCGGAGGATCCGAAGAAGTGCAACAGTGTTCTCTACCAGTCTTGGTCGTCCACATTTTGCTGAAGGTTTCATTTTCAATTTTAGGTGGATATCTTTATCCATTTCTGCAATGCAACCTTTTCGTTTGTCACGTAATTTCAGGTGTTGCTTCTGATTACCTTGAGCCTGATGAAGTTCTTTATTAAGTTTGATTACATCTTGTTCCTGCAGCAGGCTTTTCTCTTACACATCAGAAATCATCCCAAGATCTTTCTTCTTCTTCTTCTTCCTTTTTATGGTATCTATGACAATTTGTTTGTTTTTTTTCAATCTCACTCTTTAGTTTAGGCCGCTTTGGAGTTGGTACTACTGCTCCTTTGGATTGTGATTCCTGAAAATACTGGCTTGTGGAGGGTGCACTTGGACTTTCCTTGTTTGTAGTGGTTTGAACATTCCTTATTTTGCTTGTTAATTGCTGTTAACTTTCAGTGTTAGTTTTTTGAGGAGCTTGGAATGCCTTAGCCCAGGAGGAAAGTAACTTGGACTTGTTTTTAAGTTTAAGATTTTCCATTCTTGAAGCTTTTCTTCTACTTTTGGCTGCAAGTCTGTGCTCTTCTTTATTTCTCTCCAGTCCACTGAGACACTATGCTGAACTTCAGCCTTCGTTTTGGATGGATATGTCTGCGTATATCCATTGATCAGCTTAAGATACAGTTTCTCTTGTTCGGCCTTTTCTGTCATAGTTTCTGCTTTGATGTGTCTTTTATATAAAAAAATATATATATATTTTGTTAGTGTTTGCTTTCAGGCCTTAATTTTGTACATAATAAATAAATTACAACAATAAATTACTGGTATTAAATTTCTGGGTCAAATACAGTAATGCCAATCACAAACAAAAAATCATTCACTTTTGTGTCTGAATCGTTCAAGTTAATAAGAAAAATTCAAGGTAGGTTAAAATAACCAATTTTATAAGCATTTAAATAGTAATCACTTTGTACATATAAGCCTTGACCACTTTAGGATTATACTGCGTTTTTACAGTGTATCCTGACTATCATTAGACCATTTTATTCAACTTAGGCATGATCTGTTGGGATTAAAAGGAGAAAGACTATCTCAATTTAACCTTTAACTCCAATAAAAGTTACCCTTAATATTCTGCACAAAATTGTTTCAAAATAGTCAGAAAACAGAAAATAAATAGGTCATCGTTTCATGAAGGGGTCAATACAACTACAATCTCAAACTATATTATTCACTATAAATGTTGCATTTGATCTCTTAATAAAATATTTCTTAAAACTGCATTCGACTGTGATTGGCGGAATCTGTGCAGTAGAAAGAGTTCGGGACGAATGACGTGTCATTAATTAAAACTCAAATTGCATTTCTGACTGGTTAATATAGGGCAGGTTCCTGTACAGTACCTGTCTACTTTGGCTACAGAGGCGACCGCTGAGGGTTGCTAAATTATTTAGGAAATTAATTAAATGGCAAGAGAACAGTTTCATTTAGAATTTATCTGGGATTCTTTAATATCATACCATAAAAGTATTAATAAAAGCCTAGAGGTAATAATGTGCAGGTATTAGTCTAGAATTATATAATTGTATTTAAAAAAATGGGAACCTGCTAATTCACGGTAGGAGGGTACTAGCTGATGTTATATAATTTCATAGGGGGGTTTGGACATGTGTTATGAGGCGTAACAAGGGGAGGAGGGGGTAAAAGATTATTTTTAAAATGTGTTAAATAATTTTCGAATGGCCTCTTACGCACAAGAGGGTATAACATCATCCTAAAGGATTATGGTAATAACCTTAAGTTAACGCCCCCAGATTAATGTTGGCGGTCCATTGCTCAATATTTGTATGGCTTTAAATATTTAGTCGCGTGCGAGTCAGATTGCGAGCGACTCTATCTCACTATGTCGGTCGGTTCCGTTTTGCTTCTTTTTTTCTGTAACAACATTTTAACTATTCGGCTGATTCTAACGAAATTCAAAACCATTGTGTTGTTTTGCATTCTCGTTCGAATGATATAATTGACAAAGTCCTCTCAAGGTTATCCTGGGAATTATTTTGTTTTGGCAATAACATCATAACTTTTCGGCCGCTACTCTGCTAGATTAGACTAGGCTATAATATGCTATAGTCTGCTAGGCAAGCCTAGAATAGGCTATGCTAGGCTAGGCTATTATAGGCTAGGCTATACTATGCTAAACTATGTTAAGATATAATGTACAAGGGTAAGATATACTATGCTAATTTAGGCTATAATATGCAATGCTAGGATAGGATATAGTATGTTAGGCTAGACAATAATAAGCTATGCTTGACTAGGGTATAATATTATAGTATAGGCTATACATGTCTAGGATAGTTAATGATAGGATAAGCTAAGCTATATTCGGCTAGGCAGGATATGAAAGGCTATATGTACTAGGCTATGCTATGCTCTGTTATACTAGGTTAGGCTGTGATATACTAAGCTATGCTTCACTAGGCTAGTCTTCGTTATACCAGATTAGGATAAAAGAGGCTTTTCTAGGGTAGGCTAGGTTATGTTATGCATGCTATGCAAGCCTAGGCTAAGATCTAATAGTCTAGGCTAGGCAGTACTAAATAGGGTAGGGTAAGTTAGGCTATGCTATACTATACTAGGCTAGTCTCCAGTGAACTAAGCTAAGCTAGGCAATACTAAGATCAGCTATACTAGAATAGAGTAAGCTAAGCTAGGCTAGACTAAGTTTTAATATACAATTGTAGGCTTTGCTAAGCTAGGTTAAGTTATACTCTGCTAGGCAGGCTAAGCTATACTTTGATAAGCTAGGCTAGGATACACTGTGATATGCTGGGATACACTGTGATAGGCTCAGGTATACTATACTAAGCTAGGTTATTCTAATATATACTATGCTAGGCTATATATGCAAATCTATACTAGGCGAAGCTAGGATATACTATGCTACTCCAGGGTATATATACTATGCTATTCTAGGATATATATACTTATGCTATTCTAGGATATACTATGCTATTCTAGGCAATTCTATGCTATGATATACTAGGCTGGGTTATACAAGGGTATGCTATGCTCTGCAAGGATATACTGGACTATAATACTTTAGACTAAGCTAGATTATTGTGTACCATGCTGAGCTAGCATAGTCTAGTCTTCGTTATACCAGATTAGGATAAGAGAGGCTTTTCTAGGGTAGGCTAGGTTATATTATGCATGCTATGCATAACTGAGCCACTGGTCCTTAACCATAACGTCCTGGCATTGGTGGCGGCGTAGCCCGACCATTTAACCTCCACCTTCTCTCCCCTCGCCGCGAGGAGAACCTGAAAGACCACCCATAAAACACATAATGCTCTAATCATCGCATGTCTGACCCCAGTGAGCCTAACATGGGTTAAAACAGAAAGATTTTCCCTAAGAGTTGATATTTAATTTCACCGCGTATGCGAAATTAGAAGAGCGTCGTCCTAAAGCCAGAAGGTCCCCTTTAGGGCTAGCTGAAAGACGCCCTGAGAAAAACCGTTAGAGGAGGAGATTTAATGCAGACGTCCATATCCCCCCCCCTCCTGCGCCTTGCCCCAGTGGGGGTCGCGAAGTATATATGCCGATAACCTTGGAAAAACGGGGTAGATTACATACGTCATCAAGACGACTAAGACCGGCGAGAGGCCCGGCTACCAACAGAAGGGACTTAGAAGAAGCTCATTCGGAGCCTGTCAGAGGTAGATCGTTATAGAGATCCAGATAGCAAAGACCGGCATAAGTGCCCCGCAAACCAACGAGAAGAACTTAGAAGAAGCTCACCTTCAAGCCAGTTCCTGGTGATCACACCGAACTTTTAGTTACGAGTAACTTAGATTGAGAAGCAAGTTCAACTACCTCTCGTCAGAGAAACCCCTTATCCTGGTGTATCCCAGAACCCAGAGATAGTCCTCCCCCTCTAGGAATACCACAAAGTGAACTCCTTCAAGTACTCCTCTTTCATCAACACTCTTTGGTTCATTGCTCGCAAGTGCGAATTATTCCCAATGTAACCCGAAGATTAGAAGAAACATTCTCTCCCTGCCCCATGGTGAGATCATTTCATCCAGAAGACGTGCGTAACCCCATTTGCTACAGGCTCTAAATTCCTCTGTGGCTTTAAAGCATTTCCCTCTGCAGAACACATCTATAACCACCGATCCACGCGTCGGCCTGGAAACAACATTCTTGAGATGACATAACAATTGAGTCCAAGGTCAGACTCAAACCAGATTGTCGTAGGAATCTCAAAAGGTATTTAAGCCCCGGTATCTGTTTCGTTGAAGGTCAGTTTGCATTTAATATTAAAGTGAGCTGTCGGCCAACCATTACTGTAAATTCTATTGTGTAATTTAGTAAGCCTCTCTTAAATTTGTTTAATTCATTTCCGTGTAGTTTGTATTTTAAATTTCAAACTTGGTTCATGTTTTTAATTTAAGGTTTAGTTTTCTTGAAACATCTTTTATTCAGTCCTCACAACGCTGAGTATGGCACTAGCAACCTTCAAAGATTAACGTAATAATAATAATCAGATAATCATAATCAAATATAGCACTCTTAGAGAGAAAAATTAATCACGGAGTTTTGGAAGACGTAACCAACCCATACGTACGAACACTATCACTCGGTCCTTCCTATACCACGACACTATGCTAAGTTAGGCTATACAATGATAGGCTAGTTTATACTATGCTAGGCTAGGGTAGATTATGCTTATACTATACTATGATAAGCCAGATTAAGTTAAGGAAGGTTATGATAGATAGGCTATAGTATGTTAGGCTTTGCAAACCTAGGCTAGCCTAGGCTATACGAGGCTAGGCTAGGCAATACTATTTTAAACTATTCTAAACTATACTAGGTTAGGCTATGCTATACTATACTAATCTAGGCTAGGCTATACTATGATAAGCTATACTATGGTAAACTTTACTATCCTATATATGCTAGGATGTACTAGGCTATGTTAGGCTTTACTATGGTTTCTAGGCTAAAATAGGACATACTATACATTCTCTGCTAGGCTAGTCTAGATTAGTCTAGGCTAAGTTATAATATACCAGGCTATGCTAGCTACGCTAGAGTATGGTATGGTAAGTTCTACTATTATAGGGAATCATAGGCTAGACTTAGTTATACTAAACTAGGCTAGGCTAGACTATACGATGCTAGGCTAGGCTATACTAAGGTTGGCTATGCTATGACATAATCTACTCTGTTATACTATGCTATGATGTACTATGCTAATCTAGGCTAGGCAGGATTTACTATGTTAGGCAATCTAGGCTAGTCTATACTATGCTAAGCTTTATTATGCTAGGTGAGGTAATACTATGGTAGGCTACCCTACGGTAAGCTAGTATTCGAGACTATACTAGGCTATGCTATAAAATGTTAACCTATTATAGACAATACTAGGCTATACTAGGATATGCTATGCTAGGAGAAACTATACTACATATGTATATTATACTTTACTATACTATGTTTTTCTATGCTATGCTATGCTATATTACGTTATTCTATAATATACTATGGCATGTTATACTATGCTAAAATAGGATAAGTACCACTATGCAATAATATGCTATGTTATACTATGATATACTATTCTTTACTATGCAATTAGGGTGTGACCATTTTTTCGCCTTTCCAATTCCATAAATGAGGTGTGACAAAAAGTTAAGGTCCACCATTTTAATTAAAGAAATATATATTTTAATATAATTTAGTTCTGCTTTTTAATAAGCTTTTAGAAAGTTGTGAATTTTTGGTCGCGTGCGACTCTACATCTCACTATGTCGGCGCTCGGTCAGTACACATTTTTGCTTTTTTTTAATAACATTGTAACAATTTACCTAATTCTAACGAAATTTGAAACCCTTGTCTTGTTTTACATTCTCTTTCGAATGATATAATTTCAAAGTCCTCCTAAGGGTAGCCAAGGGATTATTTTCTTTTGGCAATAACATCATAACTATTCCGACCATTCCAACGAAATTTGAAACCCTTATGTTGTTTTAAAATATATTTCGAATGATATAATTGTCAATGTCCTTCCAAGGTTAGCCAGGGAATTATCTTGTTTAGGCAATAACATCATAACTATTCGGCTGATTCTAACGAGATGTGAACCCATTATGTTGTTTTACATTCTCTTTCGAATTATATAATTGATAAGGTTCTCCTAAGGTTAGCTCGGGAATTAGTTTTTTCTTGCAATAACATCATAACTATTCAGCTGATTCTGAAGAAATTTGAAACCCTTATATTGTTTTACATTCCCTTTCAACTAATATAATTGCCAAAGTTACCCAAGGTTAGCCAGAGAATTAGTTTTAGGGGCAATGACATCATAAGTATTCGGCCGATTCTAACGAAATTTGAAACCCTTAAGGTGTTTACATTCTCTTTCGAATGATAGAATTGCCAAGGTCCTCCCAAGGTTGCCCCAGGAATTATTCAAAGTTTCCAAAGTCGTAAGGACATAAATCAGAATAAGTGAGGGCACGTGACTTTTTGGTCAGCAGACCTTGTTTTAAGTTTTCCTTGTGTACGGCTGAAATTTATATTAAAAACAATATATCGAAACTATTGTCGTGTTAATAAACTTTATGCTCAGATACGGTGGTTTACTCTCTACATAAATTTGCCCATTATTGAGTAAATAGGGTTTATATATATATATATATATATATATATATATATATATATATATATATATATATATATATATATATATATATATATATGCGGTTAAGGTAATGGCATAATTAGACAACTGCTCTGCTTCAGGTCCAGCAGGTGATCCTATCCTCCTTGAACTGGAAGACAACACTTAGGGATGGGTCATCCCTAAGTGTTGTCTTCCAGTTCAAGGAGGATAGGATCACCTGCTGGACCTGAAGCAGAGCAGTTGTCTAATTATGCCATTACCTTAACCGCACTAATTTGTCTTGGATATTTTTCCATATATATATATATATATATATATATATATATATATATATATATATATATATATATCAGTGGGGAGCCTTAGAGGTGCCCCGTATCAAAAGATACCATTCGTCGCAGACGTTCTCTCGACATCGTTCACACGCGTTGTTATCTATAATCTTAAAAATTAAAAGTAATTATAATTCAATGTTTTCTTGAAACATTAGATTTATAGAGATTAGGATTTAAATTCCAACCTATGGAAGGTTTCCATTCTACAATATTATTAAAGGAACGAAAAATTATCCAGCAACTCGGGCTAATACAAACGAGCCTGGTAGGTGTAAAAGACTAACTGCCATCTCTTGTAAAGAGTACAGTACAAGTGACATTCAGATTGGTCTCTGACTAATGTTTGTTGTGCATGCCACTGTCATTATTTGATTGCTGCTATTCTGTGCGTCTCTGTGTAAAGGTCAGTTGTGTTATTCAGGGTTGCTTTATTTTTACCCTTAACTTAGGAATGAAGAAAGGCATAGTGCTAGATATAAAAAAATAAGCAATTTGGGGCTAGAAATATTTTGCGAAATACGCGAAACGCCATTAAACCAAGACGACAGGAGTTCATGCATAAATGAAGTGAGTAATTTTTATATTAAAACTATATTTCTGTCCTATTGTTAAATTATCAGTACACATATATGTCTGCGGTGTGCATTACGTCTCTTATCTTTTTTTTGACATTTGTCTTATGCAAAATCTGTGATGAGCCCGAGTGACCCTGATGACCTTGAGTCGCCTTTGATATATATATATATATATATATATATATATATATATATATATATATATATATATATATATATATATATATATATATATATACATATGTATCTTTAGTAGCGAGTGTGTCTAGAGCGGGCGACCCTACGTCTCACTATGTCGGTCGGTCCCCGTTTTGCTTTTTTAATAACATTGTTAATATTTATTAAAAAAGCAGGAATTATTTTGTTTTGGCAATAACATCTTAGTTATTCGAAGGATTCTAACGAAATTTGAAACCCTCATGTTGCTTTACATTTTCTTTCAAATGGTAGAATCGTCAAGGTCCTCTCAAGGTTATTCCTATAATTATTGAAAGTTTTGAAGGTTAGGTCATAAATCAGAATAAGTGACAGTACCCGACTGTTTGTTCAGCAGACCTTGTTCTTATAATTTTGAAAATAATTTCATATACATAAAAAGTATTTCTCATAGATATAAAGTCGATAAAAATGACATATACTATCGTTTTCCGAAGCCTGTTGTCCTATTTTAATATATTTTCCCCAGGGAACAAAATTAAATATTCAAAAGATTGTTATTTTATATTCAGATTTTAGGACCGAATCTTTGTCTACGGAAAGGGCCTCATCTGCAGCGCCAATAAATTCGTCTATTCATTTTTCCAAGTCAGATGATGCTATAGTCCAGAATCAAAATATATTGAATTGTCTGCAGATAGTGCTTCGAGGTCATAAGATACCAGTGGTCCAGCAACTGACACTAACACTCAGATCTCAGTTGCCTTTTGACAGCATTGAAGAGAAGTCTGTATTTTGCCGCTCGCTTATAATTCTATACTTCATAGATAATTGTTACCGTTATAACTAAAAGATCAGCTACATGTGCAATGTTTTGTAATGGGGAAGATTTGTCTTTTCGGTGTTTTTTCAAGTGTGAAGATTTAATGAAATACTACCATCATGTAAAAATTGAGTTGCGATAATCAAAGATAGAACCTACATTCAAAGACATCGCTGCTACGATCACGGAGAGATTAGAAAACTTGTGGAAATTAGCTTCCATTCCATCAAGTTTCGACGGCACGGATAAATCTCATATTGAAAAGTTATCGTGCTAAAATGACTAACATCATCAAATCACTCAACGCTAAAAATAAGAAGGAAGCATTACATATAAATCTTGAAACCTTCAAAAAATTAACTAAGATAATTGTGGGGGAATTCCACGTGGAATTTCTTTTCTAGCACGGAAGTGACGTCCATGCGTTAAAGAAAATTCTAGAATTTGGTTAGGCTTAAATTGGTAAGCCCCCTCCCCCTTTCATCCACTAGCGGTAGCCTCGAACCATGTCCAACCCGGACCACCTTTTCGCGGTTAGAATCGCCTGGGCGTGAAGGTTCGAGGCCATTCGAGCGTAGCGCTGGCCAAACACCCCATGTTTCCCCGACCCCTGCGGGGGGAGCCTCGGATATATAGGGCTCGTCTTCCAGGTGGGAGATACAGAGTTGAGGAGTCCCACCAGGATCCAAGGAACATTCCCCCTAGTTCCAAGTCAGGTGCTTAGCAACGAAGCAAAGTGACGGCTGAACTTTTTGTGTCGTTGGAATTAGCCCAGCCAGTGAGGTATTTCCATTTAACGATCGCCACCAATCGATTTTTCCGACTCCACTCATCAGCTCCTGTAGAAGCCCTCCTCGCTCCCTCCTCGTCTTCGGGTGGCCGAAATACTCTCCCCTGGACCGGACGTTACCGCCTCCCCCCTTTGGATAACCGTCATCACGTCAACTTCCCGCTCAGAAGCTCCGAGTGCCCTCGCCCTCACGTTTATTGCCTGCAGAAGACATCCGTGAAACCTTACCCTGACGTCTCACCCGGAATCCTCCGTAAGCCAACCGCTCCCCCCTTCAGCAACCCATTTGAGTTAATCCTCCCCATTTGAATAGTCTCCTTCTGTAACGCATTAATTTATAACTTCAGAGTCTGATGCATAACTCCCCTCATTTACCAATATAATTTTGCCCATTGATTCTCTTATTTTATGTAAATAAAATTATATTTTTGTACATGCCTCTTTAAATAACCTTGAGCTGTGCCATTGCTCAAATTTTACCTGACCTCGTTTTGCACTCTATTCTCGCTGCTCCGCGCGTCCAAACTCGTGGCGTTGCACCCCTTTGTTGGTTCGCCTTTAAGTTATTAGTCCCTTCCCCATAGATATAATATGGTATTGATATAATATAATGTCACACCATGAAATATATATTTATTAAAATACATATTGTATAATTTTGGTCTCAAGTGTGTTTGGGGGTTTTACGAACCCGTGTCATTTTAATTTCGACACTAGAAGTTCCCTCGTTATCCACGTCTATCCCTTTTATTTTAATTTTTGCATTGTACTGGCAGAAGGTAACCTCAAGTTAATTGAAGAGCAGTGGAACGTTAATCTATTTAGATTTTGTGTTGGGCCCCAGGTAATTAGTTTTTTTTATTGTGTTTGAATTTTGGAGTCTCTCTTGGTTATTAATCCAAAAGAGTTAAGGTCTTTGGTGTCCTAATTCCGGTAGGACCATTTGATTTTTTTTTTCGCTTAGAAACAGCAGAGGTAGGTAGCTGTATCATAATTTTTTTTGTGAACAAGGCCTTCACGAATGTTCAAGTATTGGTTTCGCGTGGGTAGTGTCCTATATCTTTCGCGTGTCAGTGTTCCCTCAGTTAACTACGTAACAATGTCATCCTTCGAAAAATTCAAGAGTCAGGGTGAAATGTTAGGTCTTTCGGGCAAAGACCTGCTAAATTACCTACAGGAAGAAGAGAGGAACGAACGGGCAGAGCGAAGGGAAGAAAAACTAAGAAAAATGGAGATGGAAGAGAACAAACTGAAAATGGAGATGGAGAAGAACAAAATGGAGATGGAAGAACGTGAATAAATTAGGCAGCATGAGCTGGAAATGAGCCGAAATCAAATAAATTCTCAGTCCATCGGTTCCCAAGCTGAAGTTCCCCAAACTCCTTCAGTCAAACTCCCCACTTTTAATGATGGAGAGGACTTTAGGTCATTTTTTGACCCATTTTGAGAGAATCTTTCAGATCAATAGATGGGATCTCGAAAATGATTGCGTCGCTCGCTTACTTCACCTTCTAAATGCCAAGTTTAGGGATATCTTCGTATCACCTACCCCAGAAGCAACTTTCGACTATTCCACGTTAAAGCCTGAATTGTTAGCCGCTGTTCATATGAATAGCGAATTCTACCGCTCCCGATTCCGCCAGGAAAGGATCCGCCCTGGCCAAACATTTCGACAACACGGGTACATCCTTCAAAGACACCTTCAGTGTTGGCTGGATGCCTACAAGATTCCCCATGTCTACGAGTCCCTTCTGTACTTCTTCCTTAGGGATCAGATTTTAGCTGCCGTAGCTCCCGATATTCGCGCCTTCATTAAGGATAAACGTTGTGCCACTTTCAAGGAGTGCTTGGAAGAGGCCGATGTCTACGCGGGTAGTCACAATTTATACCCTAAGGATGTTAAAAAGGCTCCCCAATCGCCCCACAAAACTAAATTTTATGCTCCTAAGGCCCTTCCTAAATTGGTTCCAAGATTCACCAAAGTTCCTAGTCCCTCGAAGCCAAGAAACTTCCATCCATCTGAACACCGAGACGTTGAGCCCGTGATTACCCTTACACAGGCAGCCCTGGAATCCCATGCACCAGTTCCCCTGGAAACCCCTATCGAACCGGAGTTCCAAGCCCTCCGAGCTACAAGTTTGCCCCCGCCCAGAAGGAGTGCTCTACTCTCCTTCCCCTCTGGAAAAAACTAAAACCCTCGAACGTGAGTACACCCGATTTAACAAACGAGTGTCTTATCCCGTGAAGAAGGACTTATTGTATCGTGCCTGCTTGGAAGTCACAGACCAAAAAACACATCTCTTGTGTGTTCCCTGTGAATATGTCCCGCAAGTCTCCCATGACAGTTTATTCGCAGGTCATTTTTAGCCATAATAAGACCGCGCAACGAGTTTTCAAGTATTTCTTTTGGCCAGGTGCAGCCAAAGATATCCCCGAATATTGTCGGTCATGTTATATCTGCCAAAAGACCGCCCGCAAAAGGGCGGGTTAAGCCAGCCCCCCTTCAGAGAGGTCCTATCACCACTGAGCCCTTCTCCCGAGTGGCTATCGACCTGATTGGCACTATTCACCCCCCTCCCAGCAAAGGACATTGCTACGTCCTCACCTTGGTAAACTTCGCTACCCGTTTCCCAGAAGCAGTCCCCCTCAAGAAGATTGATAGTATCACGTGCGCCGAAGCACTGATCTCCATATTTTCGCGTGGGAATTCCCAAGGAGGTGCTGTCAGATCGAGGGAGACAGTTTACCTCCGAACTCATGGAATATGTAGGCAAGCTTCCGATGGTAAAACCTTTGTTTACCACCCCTTACCATCCGGCTGGGAACGGCATGTGCGGGAAATTAAACGGGACCCTCAAATCAGTCTTTAAAAGGCTCTGCATTACCAGCCCCGAAAATGGCATCGATACTTGCTGGTTGTCCTTTTCGCGTGCACAGAGGTCCCTCATAGAACCCTTGGATTTGCCCCTTTCGAGCTCTTGTACGCACGGAACGTGCGCGGCCCCTTCAGCATCCTGATCGAACTCTTTACTAATCCTCAACTGGACGAGGAAATACAGACCTCCTACTCTCATATCCTGGATTTGAGAAAAAGGTTAGAAGAGTGTGCTGATCTAGCTTATAAGAACGCGGACGTGAATTTAGAGAGGTATAAGACCTACTTTGACCTTAAGTCACGAGAACGAAAATTTAAGCTTGGCGCGGAGGTGCTGTTACTACTTCCCACGGAAAGCAACAAACTCCTTAGCCAGTGGAAGGGACCCTACCCCGTCCTCGAGGCTAGAGGACCCGTGGATTACCTCATCTGTACTCCGGCGGGAGCGAAGGTTTTTCACGTGAATATATTAAAAGGGTACCACCGGCACGAAGGTACACACAACTTTTTAGCCCCAGACGAAGAATCTCCGTTGGAAGAAGCATACCCCGCTGGCCACCTCAATGTCGTCCAAGTAGTTTGTATTGAGTCAGATAATGAATATCCCCTTCCGTCACTACTCGAATTTCCAAATCCATCTGAGGTGACAGCACTCGACGTCTGCCCACGGCTAGCTTCCTACTCCAAGAGTCAGCTGCAGCAGTTGCTGAGCGGATTCGACGATGTCATTTCTAACACCCCCGGCTGCTTTAATCAATTTGAGCACGATATTGTCCTTATTACCCAAGAAGTCATCCGCTCCAAGCAATATCCCCTCCCCATCCACCTTAGGAAAGCTTTCAACGAAGACGTGGATAATCTGGTAGCGTTTGATATAATAGAACCCTCGGCGTCCGATTATTGCTCCCCCATTGTTATGGTTCGCAAACCCGACCACACTTTCCGTATGTGTGTCGATTTTCGCAAGCTGAATTCGGTAACGGTGTTCGACGCAGAACCCATTCCCCTCATAGATGAAAATCTCCATTTTTTTAGGAAATAAACTTCATTTCCGAATTAGACCTCTGTAAGGCGTACTACCAAATTCCCCTTCGTCAAAACGCCCGCAAATATACCGCCTTTCTCATATATAAGGGCCTCATGCAGTTCAAACGCCTCCCCTTTGGGCTAGTCACTGCATGCAGCAATTATAACAGAATGATGCGAAGGATCGTGGACGGCAATATGAACTTTGTATGTTAAAATAAAAATAAAATCTAGAAGATTCATGAAAGAAGATTAGCTATGCTGAAACAAGGCGTAATAGCACATGATCAAGAGTGGTTGATTAGTAAATGACAAGAAAATTCTCAAGAGCATCCTTCTTCGTTATCTTGCGATGAAGACGAAGATACACCTTCATGCTTATCGTCATTGTATGAACTAACACTTAATGAAAAACATGATAACGTTAAAAAACCAGGAATGAAACTCAAGGTACTTGTTGAAACTTGTGACCGTACGGGCGTCTCCGACAGAGCTGCAGTCTTTGTAGCTTTCTTCTTTGTTGAGGGGTATTGGTTTGATGCCACAGGGTGATGACATTTCAGTGATTGATCGAAATAAGATAAAAAAACAGGAAAAAAGGGCTCGTCTGGGCATCAGCAAAATGACAAGATAACAGTACCATCACAAGGCATTCATTTTATTTGATGGATATAAATATAGAACAATGATACATGACAAAATTGACAATATTAGGAATATAAGATCTGTTGTTGAAGAGCATTTAGTTTTAGTTCAAGAACCAAAATCCCAGTAAATGGGCATTTTACTCCTACAACAGGTTCTGCCACTGCAATAACATCTAGTATCATTAGCTTTCTACTATCACAGCTATCGGTTCTGATAGTACTGCAGTGAACACGGGGAGAAAGGTTGGAGCCATTTGTATGATTGAAAGAAAACTACAAAGAACAGTTCAGTGGATCACATGGCTCTTACTCTGTAATAAATAACCCCTGCCACACCTCATTCACGACTTGGACGGCAAAACAACTGTACTATTGTGTTTTAATGGAAAACAAGTGTAAGAATCCAGGTCAGGTGACGCTTTCCAGGTGGCTGACAACCTGAAATAGATTTCTACATCTATATGTTTCAACCAGTGAACCGTTTAGCACCTTCAAGGAAATTGTGCACTTTATTATGACAGTTTACCGACCAATGATGTTTAAGATAAAGAAAACTCTTCTTTCACTGAAGGTGCGAAACATTATTTTGAAATGACCTGTCTCTTTCACACCGTGCCTCAAAAATATAAGGCAATTGCCAACAATGTTCCCCTTAGAAATTCCTACTTTTCTCACCCCAAAAATATTTTGATCTCCATACTAGATGACAATAAACAGCACATAATAAAATTCGGATGGAGAAGAATATTTAAAACACGAACAAAACAATCACTAGGGAGAAATTCAAGTCTTCGTCATGCCTGAGCTCCTCTACGACAGTCAAACCTATTACGAAATGATCAACTGGCAAACGGCTGAAATGACTGAACCCCTGTAACATAAACAATATCTGATACTCGAATAAAAGAGTTTATTGAGACGGGAGACCAACCGGATTAACTGATCCCACTATTTCCTTGTCATAGTCAAGCGGGTTAAAGACTCATCAAATTAGTAATCGATGCCTCTCTTCGTCTAAGTGGGATAGGAGAGAGTGACGGATTCACCCGCTCCCGGATTCACTCCCGAACCAAAATTCCACGATTTGATTCTGAGAAAGATTAAATCGACAGGCAGCCCAAAGGAAGGGTGGCTGGAACTGGATAGGGTAGAAATCGATGTACAGCCAGCCCCTCGAGGTGAGTTCTGGGTTGTCATTTTTATAAAAACCATCATTTTATAAAATTAGCAAGCGAGGAACTATACTTAGCAATTATCGTACTTATAACAAAACATCAACGTAACTAAAATTCATAGTTAGGCGTTGTTGCCGATATAAATGTATTATTTAAGACATGGAGACCGTCCTAAAATTCGAATATAAAATAACTATTTTTTTAATATTTGATATTGTTACCGGAGGCAAATATATATTAACGTAGGACAACAAGCCTTGGAAAAAGATCATATATCTTTTTTAACGATTTTATAGTTATTAAATATAATTTTCTAAGTATATTGAAATATTTTCAAAATTATAAGAAAATTACATTTTTGACGACTAAAACATGATCTTCATCGCTCTGCCGAAGTCAGAAGATCTATAATGTTAAGATTTAGCAGAGGCTATTCACTCATGTATGTGCACAAATTTCTCTCTCTATTGGAATATAAAAATAGAAAAAAAAAAACCACTTTATTCGACCCGACGGCCATAGTGAATCAGAGTTGAACGACTAAATCAAGGGCAATTTTTCAGTTCAATTATACTCTTGAGTTCGGGCTCCTTACAAGCTTAGAATTCGAATTCTCCTCTCTCTACACAACCGAGCTTAACGTTATGTAAGTAATGTAGAAATACGACGCTAAATTATTAAATATGCTCCTTTAATTTGGTAGTTTACACACATGTTGCATTGACCTAAAATAGAAGAAAATTAATACTTGATATACTCTAAGAAATTCGTCTGCACTGAATAACTTATCGAGAATAGAGTTTACTACAAGTAATCAACGAATGAATACTGTACATACATAGACACAAGCGAATTATCCGCTGAAATATGAGTTGGAGAGATGTAATAAACTCACTAAATTTAGAACACGTTCCTAATTCTCGCATGGTAGTATATTGAACTCAATGAACCAAACAAAAAACACGTAAATATACACTAAATAGCGAAAGAAAAATGTGGTATGAGAGAAAGTAATCACTTCTTGCCCAAAGAGTTTGAAAAAAAAACAGGATTATAACTCTGGTTTATTATGATCAGATCATTAAGCGGAAAATTCAAGCTTTAGAAGTTAGTTTGGTTCGGGTTATAGCACAAATGTGTTCAGCATTAGCTATATACACACACACACACAGACACAAAACTGAGATACCCAATTAGTGTATTTCAACTCTTTGTCTGTCTCAAAATAAGGAAGATTGCAAATGAAACCAACTTTATTACATGCGATTTAGAAAAGAATAGGAGGCCGGGACCGGCAACTAATCACCCAGTAGGTACAGAATGAGGAAGTAAGAAGAAATAAACAGAAATTATACGATAGTGTTACGAAAGTGGATCGAGAATGCCAAGGTACATATAATGGGATAGATCTATCTATTAAGAAGGGGTCTGGTGCTTAATTTACAAGCTATCCAGGGCAAATTCATACAAAAGGACATAAAGGTTCAAATGTGAATTCCTTTCGCGGGCTTTTTAATGATAAATAACTCCATCGATGTGGAATCGACCGCGGTTTTTGCTCGTTCGATAACCTCGCGGAGGTGGTACTACACCATCGCGGTCCAAGAAGAACGCAAACTCCATTATGCCACCCTATGAGCTTATAAATCTCGATTGCTTAGTAATTTAAACTGGTAAAGGTTAAGAGTGATGTCCTTCGCCAATCTGAATCTCTTATTTCATCATTTCCTTCTTTTCCGACGCCACCCGGCGAGTGGTTTTAGCATGGGTGTTTTTCACCAACCTTCTTCTTGTGGTTTTTATTGTAGCTTAATTTATTATTAGTTATTGAAAATTCTTGTGAAGTTTTTGTTGTTTTACTGATTAGAAAAACTGAGACATAGACATGGATAAGTTTGCGACAAGGAGCGGGTATAGAAGCAGGAGATTTTTCTGTCGACAGTGCAACCAGTAGTAGCTTCAGGAGCAGCACTCCTATGCTAAGTGAGAGCAGTGACAGGGATAGCCACATGCCTTTTTTTGTACCTGAGATTGACCGTGGAGGATGAGGAGACAGGGGAGGCTGGCGACCAGAGCTAGGAGGGCAATGAGGAGGCCGTCAAGGAGCTGAAGAGCCCCTGGCAAGGTGGGGAAGATCAGGGACACGATCACCAGGGAGCTAAGGGCCGTCATCAAGCCCAGGGAAGAGGATTAGCAGCAGCGTCAGCCTGGCCAGCCAGCAGTGCAGGAACGCCATGATTTGGACACTAGCCTCTTCAACAAGTTGTTTGCTAGAGGTCCGGCCAACCGACCAGCAGCAGGATGTGAGGGAGATCCTGGGGAAGTCTATGGATAAGTGGGTGCCCTCTAAAGGCAAGCTAGCCTGGTCTCTTACCCTACCAGCACAGGGAGGTGTGGGTGGACTTATTCATTAAATACAATACCCCCCTCCCCAGCTCTTCAGCTGTAGAGAGGCTATTCAACACGGCCGGGGACGTCTTCAGGGCCAAGAGGTCCTCCCTGGATGAGATCAGCTTTGAGATGCTTGTGTTCCTCAAAGGGAACATGGACCTCCTGGAGGAGAAGATGGGCCAGGAGGAAATGGATAGCAGGAGAATGACCTGTAGATATTAGTTTAGGCTGTACTTTAACTAAGAAATTTAAAAAATAATAAATATGTGTTTTCTGCCTTATAAAAGCATGTTTCTGTTATCGCGCTAAAGTTTACTTTGTAATTTAGCGGAGTCACACCAGGGGAAAAAAGTCGCAGTCGCAAAGTCGCAAGTCGCACTGGGGGGGAGGGGAAAAAAATAGAGTCGCAAAGTTGCAGTCACACCAGATCTGGTGGCATAGTCGCAAAGTCAAAGTCGCAGCTGAAAAAATTAAAGTCGCGCCCAGCTATGCAATTCGGTCTTTTAGATGGATGTTGTTGAGGTCAGAGGTATGTATTTAACATGTTCCAGGGATGGCGTCACAACTATCGTCCCTCTCTCACTACCAGATTCGGATCCGTGTATATATGGATAGATCAGCAGAGTATTGCGCAGCGTGTTGAAGAAAGGGGGATTTTGTCCTTGTTCGGGCAGAGCATATCGTGAGGTCGCCAGTGTATAAAGAAGAGCTAATGGATCGGGGATAACATTCACGACCATTTCTATAAGTAGTAAAGACAAGGACTCTGATGATGATACCTTGTGGTACATCGTCTACCTGGGTAATGGTAGACTACAAAGTGGGACTCACTCTTAAAACGGACACATCTTACGTCTAGGAAGTTTCTGGCGAAAGTGAACAGGGCAATAGTCAAACTAAGTCTTTGGAATTGCTTGAGAGTGGAAAGATGGGACGCAGATCTTCCATCACAGGGGGAAATAAAAACCAACTACACTAAGAATTAAACATCTGTCTTGTGTACATGATACCCACTGGATATGGTAGGAAGGTTAAAACACATTCATCCTCAACGTATCTAGACCGATCCAACCAGTGTCACACATTATTTTATCGTGGCTCTTCCTCGTCCAAAATAAAACATCCCTCACCGCTATATAAGATCTCTTACTAGCCAACCGTCCTAAGCTGACCCCTTTATAATCCACCATTAAACACATCCCCACTAAATTCACTAGAATCACCTCCAATCCAATCATATCAACCAAACCTTCATTTGACCAATCCTCCCCTGGTTGGTTGAGATCAGAACACCACCAAGACCTCTAACTATGCATACAGACACCTAATCCTTAACTATTCCAACCATTCATGTGGTTATTTCTTAAAAGATGTAATTCATTTCCTGCTCCTCTCCCTCTCTCTCTCTCTCTCTCTCTCTCTTTTCCCTTTCGAAAGTTGTATGTAGGCCATCTCATCCTTTCTCCACCTATGGAGCCCCACGTTGATTGACCGGATACATATTTGTTGCAGTGACCCTGTATTGACTTGAATATTTATGGAAAATAAATAAGTGTATATGCAGTAAATTGGATTTTTATATAATTTTTTTTTTTAAATACTTTATTTTGGTCTCTTCATCAACTGTTATTTTTTATTTATTTAGTTTATATACACCCTAAACCACGCTAATAGGTTGGTAGTAAAAGTTAGCATTTCTTGGTTCTCTGTGGATCAATTTTGATGCAACTTTTCCCAGATGGTCTGCACAATATGGCAACACTAATGTTATCTTTTCATTATGCTGTCATGGCCTTCAATTTTTTATTTCAGATTCTTAATTTTTGGTGTGAATCATGCTAATAGCTTTTGAATGAAAGTAGCCCATCTAGATATATTTTGGAGAAAATAAAGGATAATTATACACATTAAACATACCTTGCGTATATATTTAACAGAAAATCATAATTATAATACACGATCGATGGACATAAGGAATCATTTGCCCACATGAGCGACATCTCGACGGATGACTTGAAAAATCATAGGCATGGAATCCGTCAATTCATTAATAGTAGCAGGTTGGACTGCCTCTTCTACAGCTTTGATTGTCACCCATAAGACTTCTTTAGACGAAAATTAACGTGAATCGACATAAATATCTTGTTTAATGATGGACAACAAATTTTCGAATGGGTTGAGATCCGGAGAGACTGGTGGCCACACCATCCACTTGTCACCTTGTATGCCGTAAGAACATAGGAACGCTTGGGTCGCCCTGGCAGAGTGAGATGGAGCGTTGTCATGCATGAAAACTAGAGTTCTTGGAAGTCGCAACGGTATGTCATCTAGCCAAGGATCCAAAACCTCCTTCAAGAGATTGCAATAGGTGAGTGCTGTCACTTTAACCCCATCAGCCAACCTGACTGGCCAAAAAGTCTGTGTCCAATTATACTTGCCCACAACACGACTCCTTCTTCCTGATGTTGAGGTTGCAAAAGTTGGTGACATTTATCTCCGAAATAGACCCGACCATTTGCTCAACCGTCAGGTCCCTCTGTAGCGGGCCGAAGGCAACACTAACCCCGCGTTCGAAGCTTATCCTAGAATTTATGAACCTTGAGAACCCAGAGGAAGAATTAATACGATTTGATATACAGTCCTTTACTTTACAAGAAAAAAATACAATAATAATTACAAATATAATTACAATTTACAAGAAGAATAAACAAAGGTGCGCACTCAAAATAAATAACCTATACAAATTTCAATTCTCCCAACCGAAAACAAAAAAACCTGACGGGCGCAGAGAACAAATCTGTACCAAAACCACCAATCAATCGGTACTTTACCAAACAATGACTACGCAACAAAATGAAAAAAAAAACGAATGAAAAGGGGTATGGGATTATCACTTGTGCGCTGTTAGGGGTGGTAGTAGGCCAATAAAAGGGGGACACGCTCGTCAGCCAATGCAGGTGGGCAGTGCAGGTGGCAAGCGAGGTAAGAAAAGGCCTCCGTGTCAGGGCTGGGCGGAGCACTTGCCTAGAGAACTCCTCTCGCAGTCCGTTCAAGCTTCCACTCTGTAGAAGAGATGATATCTCCCGTTTACAATCCATTTATTATAGAGGGAAGGGAAACCAATAAATGGGCATTCGACCCGAGGAAATTCATTAACTATCTTACCTCTAAGTGTACATCCAAGTGCGCACGACCATTTCTAATTTACAGTTTTAATCTCTGAAAAGAGAATACAAACATCAATAAAAATTGAAAGAAAACAAAAAATTTAAATTCCAGTTATTCACACACACCTGTTCGCACTCACATTCGCTCCACCACACCTCAAGGGTCGCCCTGGTATTGTTAGTGAAGGGAACACAGCCCATGCCAAAAGTCCTGTACTTCTGGGCCCATAGAAGACTTAAAGATTTGTGACGGTGCCTTAAAGGAGGAAGTTTCAGGGGAGCTCGCACGAAAGCCATAGAAACTAGGATACGGTTCCTGGTGGCCTTCGATACATGTGGACGAGCAGCGGCGGCTGTTCAAGGTGTAGTTAATTTTTAAAATTAAATTTTATACAGGATAGTGATTTAATAGGCAGTGGCTATAATATGGTATTTTACTGTGTAACATTAAGCTATAAACAGTTATTTGTTTCTTTGGCATTGAAGAGTGATATTGTATAGCAGAAGCGGAGAAGAGGGCTGGTCTTGCTTCGATCATTCTACTCTGACAGGGAGTTCCGTGTTTTGAAAAGGGTCGCAATCCTTCGAGCTTGGGCATATTTTTAGAATTTTTAGCAAATGTAAACTCTAAAAGAGGTTGGGTGCGTGTCATCGCATTTGGAGCAGCAAGACACTTTGATGCAATAGAGGAGCGGTCAGGGAACTCATATTCAAAGCAGTTTTTCATGGAGTTAAGATGATTAGCAGACGGACGGGAGGAAGTTTTATCATTGCAAAAGAAAGTGGATCGATGGTTGAAGGCAATGAAGCCAAGGTGTTCCTAAATTTTAACGCATTGAGATGAGTGTTCTGGTTTACTCAATTATGACTCGGATATTAAGGGATGTAGATAACTTTTTTATTGGTTTACAAGTGCTACGGGAGAAAATGAGAAAGTTTGTGTCCATGAGAGAACACTGTATTTGACACATAGAGGCCTGCTACGAAGGTAGGGCTGCAAAGTGGACATCTCCTAGTCAGTATGAGGTTACTGAGGCTCTAAAGAAACCATCACCAGAAAGGTAAGCTGCTCGATTTCCTGAGCTTTGATGAGGCTGCAGACTTCTTGGAAGGATTAGTCAAGCTAATTTAGGTGGAAATTCGCCGCTTCTAGTTGGTCATGTAGATATGTTTTCAGACAATACGGGCTAATTTAATTGTACTCCCCCTGTCTTGATGGCCTTACTTCAATTCCTGAATGAGAGTGACACTTCTCAGGATCTAAAAGAACTTCTGTCACTATTTTTCTACATCTAACAAAGTATCCCCATGTACCTTCCTCACTGGAGCCAGCGACTTGTACTCGTCGTTTTGGTACACACAGTTAAGCTTTGCTAATTAACGCCAGAAGGTCATGACGGCTGACCCCTGTATCCGATGAGCTGGGCAGATTAAGGTCCATAAACAAACATAAGTAGTCACCTTGTATGGTAACTAGTAGTACCCTTCACACTGGATCAGGCGCACCTAGGGCACGCTCTTCCACGCCAGCAAGTCATGTGGCCAATCGGGCTGTTAGATCGGCCTATTGGATACAGTCAATTGTTTGGCGTGGATGAGAAGCGTCCCCAAGCGTGCCCGATGGCTGGCGTCTCATTGCTATACTGACCGCATAACACCACCTCATGCTTTGCAGTTTACCTGTTTAGTGTAAACACGATTGGAGTGGATAAAACTGGAGGTGAGGCCAAGATAAGAATAAGGCAGAGGACTGTCCTTGACCTTATCCTGTCCTACAAGGAAAGATCACATAGCATACATAGAAAAATTCGGATGGACACAGAATGAAGGAAGAGAAAGAAATCGAACTAAAAAGGTGAATAAATACAAAGAACATGGAGAGTTTAAAGATAGCGCACATTATTTCGTTGCCTCCAGACTGTTCGGCACATTCTCATTGAATGTCACAGTCTGGAGAAATCTCTCGGCAGATTATTTGAGGTCGACGTTGTTTTGTATTGCGCTCTCTTCCTTTTATGCCTTACCAAGCATCCCGTTTATATGTAGGAGTTTAGAGCATCTATTTTTTGCACTAGGCGTTGGCTCTCATGAGGCGTCTGACGGGATGCCGCACCTGATGTATTCAGGTAGACCATGACACACCGGATGACCTTCGTGACGTCATTCCAGACGTCTTTAATACAAACCACGGCGCATTTCAATAAGGCAGACAAGTGGGATCTCCAGCTTTAGGTTTGTTTCAAAACTCCTCACGAATCACCCCATTTGAAGATGTTACTCATTTCTCGACCTTCCAAGGATCAAAAGATGGGTTGACGTCGTGACTGCTAGGCAGAGGTAAAGTTCGAACTTGGGCCTCTGGATGAGTGGTCAACAACGCTTGTGACTTTGCTAACGATACCGTTTGCCATCATAGTCTATCTATATCATCTTTTATTCTCTCTCCACTAATTGTAAATGCCTTTGTTGGGCACACAAGTTTCATTTATTTTCTTAATAATCATGTATCAATTACCAATTTCCATTCCCACGTTTTTATTGTGATTACACATTTCGCAACTAACTTTTGAGGAAACTACATAACCTTACCTGTACCCAAACTTCTAGTCTACAAACCCCTTTGTACCTCGAATTATAATAAAGTCTTAAAAATATTTAAATGGACACTCCATTTAAATTCATATATTTTCGTGTCTCTATTCTGTTCCTTTACATCTCTCAAGCGCTTATCTCGGAGACGTTGTAATGACGAGAAACAATTACATCAGCTTCATTATTAGCAGTAAACATGCATAAGGACTTTTATTTAACGAGCCCATTAAGATTTAAATTGCTATGGAATGAAAAATTCTTTTCTACTCAGAAATTCAATAAATTTATGACGACCTCGAGAAATTTCAATGATCTTTCTTACGTCCATTAAAAATTGGAGGCAGAGATTTCCAGATGTTGTAAGTAATACTAATTTGAGCAAATTTAAGCCCAATTTATTTTGAGGGAACTCGTTTTTCATCACTGACAATGGGCTTAGCAGCAGAGAGAGAGAGAGAGAGTAACAAGGAAAGGAAGTACCCTAGGAGACCTTACGGTCCATTCAAAGAGGGTACCTTTGGACTAGCAATCGAGGAGGCACATGGCTGCTCAATTGTTTTGCGTCCCTAAACGGCCACTTTTCAAGACTTTGTCTAGTCTTGACTTGAACTTGTAAACAGATTCACTGTTGACAACTTCCACTGGAAGTGCGTTCCACTTACCGCAGATACTGTAAGTGAAAAAATTTCCTACATATTGCAGTTGTAACGCTTCAGTTCAAGTTTGAAGCCGTGATTGCGCGTTCTGTTCTCACTCAGTGTGAAAATATCCCGGTAGTCAACATTGTTGAACCCTCGAAATATTTTGAAGACTTCGATGAGCTGACCACGCAGTCTACGGGTTTCCAGCGAGAACAGATCTAATTCCCTTAGTCTATCCTCATAACTTTTATGTCGGATAGAGGGAATCAGTTTGGTTTCCCTGGTTTGTACGTGTTCCAACCTTGCGATGTCCTTTCGAAACAAAGGACTCCAAAATTGTACGGCATACTCCAGGTGCGGCCGAACGAGGGAGTTGTACAGACAAAGTACTATCTCCTTGTTACGATATCCAAACTGGTGCTTTATGTAGCCTAACATCCTTTGGGCTTTCTTCTCTGCCTTGATGCACTGTTTCGAGAACTTGAGGTCGCTAGTGATAGTTACACCCAAGTCCTTCTCAGTGTCACTCGATTCAAGAGAGAGAGAGAGAGAGAGAGAGAGAGAGAGAGAGAGAGAGAGAGAATTATTATAACATATGATTGGATGTTAAAAGATCGTAATATGAGATACTTTATGTTGCATCTTAGCGTACTCAATCACCCCAGTTCAGTGCAATCTCTATGACAAGTAGGAAGTGATGTCTTGAAATACGCTATAAATGCATGTTGTGTCTTTACGTGCTGAAGTCACGAGGCCACCCCCACCCTGACCCGCTCAAGCAAATCCGTCCCCAATTCAAGTAGATTACGCTTAAATCAACTTAGTTTCCGTGTAGCCTCTTGTGTATCTAAACCACCCACTGTTTTTTAATGGCCAATAAATACAGGTATGAAACGAGTACCAGTTCTTCTCTCTCGGGGTGATCAAGTGGCACTTAAAGGAGTACGTCATGAAATAACCTTTTAAGTAAATAATAAATGCACATCCTCTTTATATTTGAGCTTATAATAAAAAAAATGCTTGCTTGTGACTTAATTGATAAGGTAACCGGTGGTATTGTGCTCAAAAATAACCTTCAAAGAGGAACGAATAACATATAAAATGCATGGCACTCTTGCTGAAGACGTAATTGCCAACGTCATCAGTTTCTTAGAAATCTTAATGCAATAAAGCAAGAAGTGAATCGCAAACTCCTTACCAACAGTCACGTAGCAAAAGTTGGATTTCAAACGTCAAACTTCAAAAGAACCTTACGTTGAAATAGAACCACTAAATCAAACCATGTTTCAACATTTCTCGAGCCAAAGAGTAGGCAGATAAAGTACTGCCTTGACAGATAAGGAAAGGTGTTAAATAAGGTTGTATTATATATTTTTTGTTTGTTGTAGCGCATAAGAAGTGGAAAGATGTATTCTCTTAATTGAAACGCACGGCTCGGAATGTGACCAAACCTTTTGTCAAACTCGATAAGGATATTTAATGGCCTCTTATCAATTAAGGACTCATGAATTGGAAAAAAAGAGAGGCTTGATATTAACCGCCGTCATAAAGTGAGGTCAAATCTTTAGGACAGCTGGCGCCATATTTTACTCAATATAAACGGGGAAAATAATCGAATCCCCCCAAAAAGATGAAAGGGGGGGGGGTATAATAATTATTAGGACAAGGGTAAAGCATAAATATATTAAAAAATACGGGATTAAAAAAAGGTTCTTTCGTGGCATTGCCCTGAGAGGAAAATTCAACAGGGGACTAATTCAGTTTGAAGGAAATAAAACTTGTATTTCCATGGATCGAAACCGGGCCCTAAAATTACCGTTCTCAGAAAACTGCCTTAGAAACAGTCGTGCCCTTTGCAATAATATTTCTTATCACTCTTCGTGGCTCCAAGACGAATTATTATTATTATTATATATTTAAAACTAAAAAGAAAAAACCAACGTGGCTATCTCCAGCTCAAAGTATTTAAAGGGGTTTCCTAGGAAAAGTGGTGAGGTTAGGTGAAAGTGCGAATTTGTGAGAGGTTCATAACCCGAGGAGTATAATAAGGAGACTACTCGTGGATTTCAAGTAGTTTACTCAAAATTAAAATCGAAAATCAACGAGTGCAACTTTCGTAGAAGGTTTAAAGGCGAGATTTGTAAAGAAAGTGCTTAAGGAAGATGAGGTGAAAATGTGGGGAAGATAGCTGCATCTTCAACTGATGGCATTGAGGACAGAAGGGAACACAAATGCGAGCGTCGGGGCCGAAAGGGCACGCATTCGTTCATAGGTCAGCTGCAGCAGATGACCCAGCCTTGCGGGGGCAATAGAAGGACAAAAAGGTTCGAAGAAAGGTTCAATACCCCACCCAGAGAGCCAAGGTGGGGGGTGTATGAACCCACCTCTCCCGCCTAGGGATCAGGAGACGAAAGCTACACTCCACAATTAGTGGCCAGTGAAAAGGTGAGAAAAGGCTTGTACAGAAAATGGCAAAAAGAATGCATAAATGTCTAGATGAAATAAACCCAGGTAGATTCAATCTAGTTCAAGACTAATACGAAGAGTAGGACTGGGTGGGCGTGCAGCCCCTTCCCCTCCCCTCCCGCCTCATAGGGCAGATCTCAAGATGAAAGGCCAATCAATGGGAGATGAACTTGATGACCGAGATATCCACTTTAGCAGGTATTCATCGAGTTACAGGGAAGGAAAGAGTTCTCAGCCTATAGGGACCGCCACGTTCTCAACCTACAGGGTCGGTCATGTTTTGAACCTATAGAGACTGTCACGTTCTCAACCTGCACGGTCAGTCCTGTCCTCAACCAACAGAGTCGTTCATGTTCTTAAACTACAGGGTCGGTCACGTTCTCAACCTAAAAGGTCGGTCATGATTTCAACGTACAGCGTCGGACATGTTCTCAACCTATTTCGACCGTCATGTTTTCAACCTATAGGAACATCATATTCTTAATCTACAGGGTTGATCATGTGTTCAACCTACATGGTTGGTCATATTCTCAACCTACAGGGTCGCTCACGTTATCAACCTATAGGGTTGGTCACGTTCTCAACGTATAGGGTCGGTCACGTTCTCAACCTACATGGTCGGTCATGTGCTCAACCTACAGGGTCGGTCATATTCTCAACCTACAGGGTCTGTCACGTTCTCAACCAATAAGGTCGGTCACGTTCTCAACCTTCATGGTCGGTCATGTTCTCAACCTATAGAGACCATCACGTTCTCAACCTACAGGGCTGTCATGTTTTCAACCTACATGGTCGGTCATGCTCTCAACCTATAGAGACCGTCACGTTCTCAACCTACAGGGCTGTCATGTTTTCAACCTACATGGTCGGTCATGCTCTCAACCTATAGAGACCGTCACGTTCTCAACCTACAGGGCTGTCATGTTTTCAACCTACAGGGTCCTTAATGTTCTCAACCTACAGGAACGGTCATGTTCTTAACCTATAGGGATCGTCACGTTCTTAACATACAGGAACATCATATTCTCAACCTACAGTTTCAGTCATGTTCTCAACCTACAGGTACGGTCATGTTCTTAACTTATAGGGACTGTCATGTTCTCAACCTACATGAACACCATATTCTCAATCTACAGGGTCGCTCATGTTCTCAACCTACAGGAACGGTCGTGTTCTTAACCTATAGGGACTGTCATGTTCTCAACCTACAGAAACACCATATTCTCAACCTACAGGGTTGGTCATGTTCTCAACCTACAGGGACAGTCACGTTCTCAACCTACAGGGTCGGTCATGTGCTCAACCTATACAGACCATCACGTTCTTAACCTACGATTTCGGTCATGTCTCATCCTACAGGGTTGGTGATGGAGTTGAATAATGTTAACCTTAATTTACTGACCTTTGTCTGACGATAACGAGTGAACTAAAAATGTAAGCGAACATTGGGGCGAGGAAGGTTGATGCTGATTGGTTGGTTTAAAATACGTCAGACAAGGATTTGGATTGGTTGAAATATAAATATCGTACAAACGTATAGGGTAATTATTATCAGACGATACGTAGGGTAAATTTTGTTTGAAATCGTACGAGTTATATATGATTGGAATTGTCGTACATAAATATGAATTAATGGAAGCGAGGTGAGTGCTCTCTCCGACGGAGAATTATACTTTTGTAGGAGCTAGCAAGGATGTTAGCTGCTACAATACTACCCCCCCCCTTAAGAGAGTTACCTCTCCCGTTACAAAAAGGTTAATATGGATATCTCCGAGGTCTCGTTACAAGGCGATCAAACCGTGTTATGACGCCACTGGGCTGGCTACGATTAGCGGAAATGCCACTAAATGCCAGCGAGGCACTGTGACAAGCGAAGGTAGACGGATCAATGGTAATCCGCTTGGTTGTCCTCTCTGAGCTGGCATTCGGTGATCTTAGGATGTTTTGAGTCTGCTTGCATGGTGACCAGAGGTGGAGATACGGACTCCTGACCTTGCAGCTCTCTTGACGAGGTTTCCTGCGACAAAATAGGAGGCTGCAGCAATCGGGAAGGAGAAATAGGCGTGGTCGAGGTGATTGTGAGTGAGGTTAACTGATGGCGAGTTAGAGGAATCACTGGACCATTTTGAGAGATAGTTGTAGAAGAAAACGATGGCTGTTCAGAGTGAAGAGCATCAATAAAGGCGGGTTTCAAGAAAACCAGGGAAACAATATCCTGTTTGGTGCCAAACTGTAGGACGAGAAAGGGTCCATCATAAACGGGTTGCGAGGAGGAGTGAGTTGAATCGCAACAGATGAAGACGTGGGAACAGGTTGTCATCTCTTTTGGCACGAAAGGTTTCTAAGAAGTAGGCACTCTTGTGGCAGTAGGCCTAACTTCGGCCATCACACGTACTAATTGTGTACGTATGAAGCAGGATCGAGATAGGAAGGTAGGGGTGGTTAGTAGAAGAAAAGAATTGACCTGCAGGACGGAGTTGTGTTCCGTAAACTAGTTCCGCTGCAGAGCAGGCCAAATCCTCTTTCAAGGACAAACGAATGCCCAAAAGATTCAAAGGTAGCTTGTCCACCCAAGTGATATTTGGATCGGTGGAGCGTGCACTTGCTTTGAGCGTCCGATGCAAACTTTCGACTGCCGGATTGCTTTGGGGTTGGTAGCTTGTGGTACGAAGGCGAAAGGAACCAATAAATGCCATGAGTACATCCCATTGGTGGGACTCAAATTGACTACCACAGTCAGTCGTGATTGTGGAACGGACACCCAAAATGAGCAACCCAGCCTGAGATAAGGGCTTGAGCGATGGTGTATGCTCGGATGTCTGGAATGGAGACAACCTCTGGCCAAAGAGTAAAACGTTCGATGATGGTGAGAAGATAGGTGCAACCACTAGAGTAAGGCAGAGGGCCTACAAGATCAAAGTAAATAGGGCTAAAGCAGAGCGAAAGCAGTGCAAAAGGAACCAGAAGAGTCTTTATGTGATGCTGTACCTTAGCACGCTGACAAGGCACAAAAAAACGGGTTCATTTGGCCATGTTGGCGTTCATAACTAGCCACACAAAACGTTGTGCAATGAGCTGGCGAGTAGCTCCCATGCCAGGATGAGAAAGGCCGTGAGTTTGGTCAAATATGTGCCGACGGTAAGCCAGAGGAATAAGAGGACGAAGACAGTCAGTCAATGAATAATCGACCAGGATACGCCTGGAAGGACTGCCTGGTAAGTCGACCTCGCGAACGATGAGTTGAGATGAGTGACGCAGTGTTTGCCTGTCTTCATCCTGTTCCTGAGCCAACATATTGTCGCATAGTCAATGGGCGCATGAGGGAATTGCGTGCCGGAAATTGAAGAAATGCGAGGAAAAAGCGTGTCCGGTACGACGTTTGAAGAGCCAGGAACGTATTGAATTTCACTTGTAAGCTGCAATATGAAGTCTAGATGACGAGCATAGACTGAAGAGCGCACGGAAGAAATTCTATGAGATGAAAGTGCAGTAACCAATGTTTTGTGATCCGTGAAAACAGTAAATTCACGTCCTTCCAAGTATTGCCGGAATGGGCTGAGTAAAATTTACTTTTACTTCGATAACGTTTGCGTGGCCACCCGTACATGGGACCTGCATCTTACCTCCCTACCATCGCTCCTAAATAGGCTACATAATTTTCACATTGGTGAAAATTAAATGGCCTCTCAGAAAGAAAAGGTAAAGGCCATCGCTGACCTGCTCCTCCCGCGTACTTAAAAAGCAATTACTCTTTCTCTTCTCGGGTCGACATCCTTTTACCGACGTTTTGTGGCGAATTTCGCCACCTTGGCGTTTCCCCTTAGCTCCCTACTAAAGAAACGTTTCTCGGACCCACTCACATGGAATCCCAAAGTGACCACCCATTTCCATGAGCTAAAGGAAAGACTAACATCAGCTCCCATACTGAGATTCCCGATCACGAACAAAACTTTTGGGATAAGAACGGATGTTTGTAATGAAGGCAGCGTGTGCGTCTTGCTCCAGTATGAAGAAGACAACAACAGTTACTCCATTGCGTACGCTAGCTGGAAGCTCTCGTCATGCGAAAGGAACTATGCGGTCATAGAACTTGAAGCTCTAGCAATCGTATATAGTGAACAGAAATTTCAAACATATTTTTTAGGTAAAGAGTTCGTGATCGAACCTGATCATCGCCCATTGGCTTACTTAAAGAATTGTAAAAGCAAGAACGGAAGGTTTATGCGTTGGAGTTTACTTCTAATGGAATACCAGTTCCGAATAATGTACATTAAAGGGACAGAAAACTGTGTTGCAGACTATCTAAGTAGGAATCCGTTGGGGGATCATCCCCATTCGAAGTAAAATGTGTTAAGCATTGTACTCTCGTGCACATAATCGAATCTGTGTACTCATTTTTTCATATAATGCTAGAACTCCGTCTGAACCGTGTATGTTTATGCTTGTGTGCTGTTTTTTTTGCGCTGGTTAACGACCAAACCCTTTTTAAATATACCCTGCGCCAGGGATTAAACGGAAGTAATTCATTCATTTAGTGACCGCTGTGTCGAATTAAATTTAAATGTCCACCCTAAGTGTGCACTTGTAGACTCGGGTCCAAAAAAAATTCCATACACGACTCCTGCCATGTTTTGGGGATGCCCCTTTCCCTCATCTCCGTACCAGGTGGTGTAGAGATGTAAGAATAATGATTGAGAATAGACTCATGAAGAGAATGTACGAGTGAGTGTCGAGTGTGAGAAGCGTTGGACGGTCGCGTAAAAAAGGGTTGTATATGGGAAATGTATGCATGAGAGAGGGCTGCCCGAGAGATAAGTTGATAATAGTGTTAGAGTTATCTATCGAAACTATGTATTTTCCTCCTCTCCCTCCTTTCGTTTATCTACCTTCCTGTCTTTCTATTTTCACATGCCTTCAAGATCCTCCTTTTGGTTGGGACCGTCGCGTGCTCTGCGCGGCTCATTTATCTTTCCAAACTTTGTAGTCGATTATGGCTCCTAAGGAAACCTCCTTTGAGGCGATGGTGGTGGTGTTTATGGTACCAGGGTGGCCCTGCTTGCGTGGCGATAAGGGTGGTGTTTGTGATACCAAGGTGGCCCTGCTTGCAAAGCGATAGTGGTGGTATTTGTGGTGCTAGGCTAGCTGCGTGGCGATACTGGTGGTGTTTGTGGTGATAGACTGGCCCTGCCTGCATGGCGATAGTGTTGGTGTTGTGGTTTAGCATGACGATGGTGTGGGTGCATTTGCAGCACTACCTCCCCTTTGTGGCATTCTGATGTCTTTAGACATCAGAATGCCACTACAGCTCACGCAGAGAAGAGTCTAAAAAAACCGTTACATCGTCCGTTCTAACTCTAAATCACCTCTCACATTCTACCGTCTTCCCTTTAGCCTCACTTTCAAACTGATAACGGCTCCAATCTTATCAAACTTCTGTTTTACCTCCGTCATCGTAATTTCCCCTCTGTACCGGTGTTTATTCGAGGCAAGTTATTTTTCAAATTTTCATCGGTATGAAAGTAACCCTATTATTTATGTTTTTAATTAAATTCAGCGTCGAACTCTTTTTTTTTAATTTAAAATTTTAAGCGCTCTATTCCACCACTAAACCAAGTCTACCGGCGAATCTCGGGGCACAAAAACGTCACAGAAATTTGTGAGGAAAAATCATACAAATTTCTCAGTCGAAATCCACTTTCGATTATGTAAATTCGAATTTTTACGTTATTGGCTTCGCTCCTGAAATCGGGGCAATTTGAGCAGACAAAAGTGTTCATAGAAAGGATTTGTAAGGGGGTAGTGTCTAGGCCCAGAGATAAGGGGGGAGTGCTTAGGCCCAGGGATAAGGGTCGGTACTTAGGCCCAGCGATAAGGGGTAGTGCTTAAGCTCAGAGATGAACTCTAACTTGCTGAGATGGTACAGTATTTAGCACCCCCCATCGCGATGAAAGGCCAATTAATCGTGAAAAGAATGATGGGTGGTCTTGTACTTAATAGACCATAAAGGGTGGGTAGTTTTAAGTGGCGTTGATACACACCGATCTAATTGCCTACATAAGCGATACATTTGATGTTTTCCTTGAGAAAAAGGTAAAAAAATCAATTCGGACTGGTGGAAAATCAATTATTGACCGAAAAACGTGAACCAACGAAAGGTATTGCTGATGTTGGAAGGAAGGATGAAATAAGATTCACTAACGAGTGTATCACGTACATATCAGTGATAGTGTCACTTTCTTGGTGATACAACCGCATGTGGACCTGCCAGCTTTGCGCTTAAAGGGGTCAGAATCTGGAGGATTGTGTGACCTCCTCTTCCTTTAAGATCCCCTAGTCTGCTTTGGTTACTCAACCTCTTGAACATCTTTTCCATAGAGTGGCCACCTTAACATCAACCCCTCAAGTCCTAACAAATGCCTACCCCCTTTTAAACTGATTGCAGAAAAAGAAGGAAAAACCTAAACTCAACTTAAACTAACCTAACCTAACTAAACGTAATCAAGTATTTTACAGTGAATAATTTCATCCTCACTCTAGCATTAAACAATTTCCACCTTCACGCACTCTACGAGGGCGTATAATAGAAATATCCCTACCTTCTTGTTACTTTTTCTAACTTCCCCCTCAAAAGGCAAGAACAATCGAGGGCACTTTGAAAACTTCTGGAAATATTTGTAGACAGTGATGAAGTACGGGAAAGGAAAAAATGTGTAGTCCAACGAGGGTAGTAGTTGCAACGCTAGAGATGGCACGCTAAGCTCCTGAACAAAGAATAAAAGACAGAGTAGTAATAAAACAAGATAACAAAGACTAGAGCAGGGCTCATCATCCCGAAAGCGCTGTAGGAGAAAGCCTGTAGATTTCCAATATCACCATCAAATACTTTCTCAACGAGGTGGGATTTTGTGAGAAAACTGTCAAGAATGTCTTAGGTCTGGGAGAAAAGCTGGCGAATAAAACACAGTCTAAGTTAATGTAATATAAGCTATAGGGGGGTCCCAAACTCAGGGCCACCTGCTGTAAATATTATTTTAATTTTCTATTTCAAATATTGTTTTAAGTTTAAATTTCAGATGACCAGGACGTGTGTTTGATAGAATTATATTCTTCCTCTATTTTTCTTATTACTTTTCAGTAGGGGGTGACACGATTTCAGACCACCCTATACATGTAATTTTATAATAAATATTAAAACCTAACTAAATATTTAAAGAAGTATTAAATTTCAACTAGCAAGGGTTTATGGCCATGTGCTTGTCGTTTGATCCTCGTGGCATGTCCCAGTTTGGAGTGAGGAGCAATATTTTTACACCTCGGCAACAAAACTATGCCTTCGCTCGCCGTGGGAAATCTGAAAAAGTTCAATAATATAATAAATAGAACTTTGTCCATTTTTTATAGTATAAATGGATAGCCTTATAAGTTTCCCTACAGTTCTGAAAGCGTTAAGTTCGTTACTATAATGACCTCGGTAGTAACGATCCATAAAGATCCCGAGGAAATTACAAATTTCCTCCGTTTCCTTTTGTTAAGAGCAAATGCTCTTTACGTATAAAGCTGACCAAGCAATAAAGGCAATAAATTGCACAAATTGTAAATTGTGGTAACAATAGAATTAGTTTTCTTACAATCATTTTTAAAAACAAATGACCCAGAGGGAAAAGGAAGTTGTACTCCTGAACCTTAATATAAATGAGATTAACCCTGTAACTAGTAATAGTTCTACAACTCTCCACTATCACAAATATAGTGAACATACTGTTATTTTCAGGGTAGACTGGATTGGAAAATTTGTCTTAGAGTCGTTTCTTGATTGCGCGGTGAAGCAATCTAGTGTTTCAAAATTCCAATCTTTTGTATTAAATTGGAGAGAAATAATTGATTTGTTCCTCAATTTTATCAGAGTTGTCCTGAAGGCATTGAACGAAGGCCGTTCTGCTCTTAGACAAAGGTTCCCTCCGGGGACGCGTTCGATTTCCAGATTTCCTTTTCCCAAATTGGATGGTACCTCCTAAACAAATATAAGAGGCCTCCAATAACAATTATATGATACTAAATGGTCGGTGACAATTCTAGCCCCATTAAGTGATGTATATTTGGGTTGATGACTCCTAAACCATTTTGAGGGAAATCAGTGGCAACTCATCTAACCCAGGTGATCAATGAGATAAGGCAATAAATGATATATGACAAAACTTTTAGGGAAAGGGGGGGGAGTTTAGCCCTGTATGGTTTGTTTCGGACAGGTACAGTGCGCTTCGATACCACTAAAATACTACCACCACTCCTCTGATTCCCTATCAAGCACAAAGCCCACCATCATTTTTTTCTCGCTAAGATGGCCCCTGATTGAAATGGTGTCCTATGTGCTATAACATTTCGTGTTCAGTCAGGCTTAATTCTTGGACATAATGTCCCAAGCCCCTCCTTCCCCCCCCATTCACAAACTCCCTCCACTCAGAGCATTCATACACAATATTGTACCCTTCTTGTGTTCACCTTCAATATGAACATTGCATAATTTGAAATTTAACGAGAGCAATTCGCGATCATATATTGCGCCATAAGCGATCTCGTGATATCAATTATCCACCTAAAACTAGAAGTTGAAATTTGTTCCCTTTCTGACGTCACACCTATTCATAGACTTGAAGTGGTTCCATTATCTGCCATTTGGTCTTTATTTTAATCATCTATGAATATGCTTTAAATGTAGATATCGAGTGTATAATCGCGCACTCTGGGTCAATGCAGTGCATACGACACGCAAGTGCACCGACGGTGGGTAGAATTTCTTTCCTTGTCCTTGAAGTAAAATCGGGCAATATAAGGGCTAATTGAGAGATGGGCCTCAGTCGCGTGTGCCAAGGGCGAAATGGCTAAACTGAAAACGCCGCCCGAGTCAACATTGTTTGTGATCCATTTTGGCGGTGAATAACAGAGGAATTGCCGCTTCGTCAACAACGAGCGCAGATAAGCCGCCAATTAAGTTCTGGTTGGGGAGCGCATAGTACGTCATCGCTATGATGGGCAATGACATAGTGAGAGGGTATTTTAACTAGCGTTGATACGCGCCAACCACACTTTATTTATAATTATTTATTTGAATTTTTATCAAGTTTGGATACTTAAAATAATCCCTAATGGACAAGTTAAGGAGTTCAGAAGAACACTCAAGAATAAGTATAATTCATTCATATATATATATATATATATATATATATATATATATATATATATATATATATATATATATAAACAAAATCCTGAAACAAATACTTCATGTTCAGGAGTTTTTACTTAAAAACTCCCCTATGGTTCTCAATTAAATATGCAGAATTATCTCTATCAAATAACATGGGGCAAGGCAGAAAAAACAGGAACGTGTACCTTGCCGAAACTTTCGCTTAAAAATTACCAGGTGTCACATAAAATCCACCAAGAACAAGTACCTACCCTAAATCCTGAAATTCATATAACCTTAGAACCAAGAGTCATGCATGAATCTAGGTAACAAAGACATTATAATTAAGGTTTGCCTACCTAGTAACAAGTAGGACAAGAGAAATGCAGACCGTTCCCCGGGTACCATGAGAGAAATGATGCCAAAGAAGTTGCCAAAGATGACTGACATTCTTTCACACCCGGTGAACTCTGGGCACACTTGAAGAAAGAATGAGGAAGTGCAGACTTGAGGGTACACGACCCCCAAGTCATAGTGAAAACACGACAAGTCAACGGGGATATTATTTGCTTCGGGTTCTCTGTGCAGAGAGATTTGAAGATTAGTCTATTTTCGACATTGAAATTACATACGTTTGTAAAGAATGTGTTAAGGGTTAGAAATAGTCGGTTCTCAGAAATAAAGAAGGTTTCGAACAAGAATGAATAATTGAGCGTGAAAAGATAAAAATAAAGCAGAGCACATGACAAATGTTTTCTTTAACGAATGCATCAGCGTATAAAATATCAAATAATTGCCAATTGCGTGTTTACTAGGTACTTTGAAACAGATTTCCTTGGAAAAATTCATTTTTTTCAAATTTGAAACCTAAAAAGCGAAGTATTCTAATGACTACGGTAGGCCAGTGGTACTTTACTTGTTTGGGAAACTAATTAATGCCTAAAATTAAAAAAATTGAAGGTATATTGATTCAAATATTTCTATGGCTGCGACCACATCAGATTCAGTGTAAGGGAACGAACAAGTATTTTCTTTTATTTCGATTAAATTGTGAAGAAAATCGAACCAAAGGAACAAAGACAATGCATGAAGGAAAAAACTACAAATAAATAGTTGAAAATATGTGGAAAAATGAGACGAGGGAATCCAGGTGAGATAGCGAGTGATATATATATATATATATATATATATATATATATATATATATATATATATATATAACTGACACCCTGTGAGGGGTGCACTAAGTTGGAGATAGGTTCTCTGCCCATCTGGGCTCTAGTTGGCGAACAGGAAACACATTGGAAGAAAAAGAAAAACTTGGATTAGAAAATAGACAATAAAATTGAAGACACATTTTTATTATAATTTTAAAGTATTTTTGGCATCAAATTATAATCTACAACAGTTAAAAACTTTGGAAACTATTTATTAACTATCATAAGCCAAATCTGAATGATGATTCTAATTTGAAACTTTTATATATACCGAAAAATAATGCTTTACTAGCGGGATTTATTGGTTGTATGCCTCGATTTTATTAATAGTTTGTTGGTTGTATTATTTTCAAATGTGTTTCTAGAATATTCTCCAAAATACATATTTATAAAACTGATTTGAATCTTTTCTAACCATTCGACCCAGTGGTGGATCCAGAATAAAAGTTGGGGGGGGGGGGCACTAACCTGAATTCCTACCTATGAGTAGTCTGAAAAGGGGGCATTGATGATTAATTTTGGTTATCTTAAACAGCATTGATACTATACATACCACTATTTAACAGAGGAGTGAGCACTGACTCACTCAGATCCGATTTTTACACACATTAGAAAATGAGGAATTGTAGGTTTTGGACGTCAGCTAAGCAATAATACGAAATTTAATAATTATTTTTGAGATTTAACTATATTATATACATGTATAATATGGAGGAAATTCAATCGCAACGGTTTAAAAAAATGTTTATATATATATATATTTATATGGAAAAAAATCCGAGACAAACTGGTATGGCTAATGTAGTGGCATTATCAAACAACTGCTCTACCTCAGGACCAGCGTGACATCCTTTCGTCCTCGAACTGCGAGAGCACATTTATAGGATAGCTCATCCACCAGTTCCAAAACACTGGTTTCAATGTTACCCCTTTATTTTAGCCTCTTTACCGTCATAGGAAACCGTTATTATTAATATACTAACAGCGTGGATTAGCTATCAGGCAAAGGTGGTTTCCCAGTTCGAGGACGAAAGGATGTCACGCTGGACCTGAAGTAGATCACTTCTCTAATAATGCCACTATATTAACCGTACCATATATATATATATATATATATATATATATATATATATATATATATATATATATGAATGCAATGTCCCGCAGTAAAAAATGAAATGGTGTTCATTGTAACTTCAGGTTAAAAGAGATGCAAGGCGAGAAAGAAGCCATGGATATCTGATGTCAACAGAAAAATCACTTAGTCAGCCACATATGAAGAAAAATTGGACACATGAAAAATGTTCTAAAGTTATCTCGTCAAATCAAATTAATTATCAGGTCTGAGGGACCTTTGTATTGTTGGAATAATATTATTTAAAAATTTAACTCATTTATAACAATTTTGCGGATTTTAAGCACTTCTGGGGATACCTTTGTGAAGCTAACATTTTACGTTCAAGAGAAAACCTGTCCAATAAAAGGTATTGTATTCGATTGAAAATTTACCGAGAAAACGTTTAAACAACGACTCGTTTCTAACTGATGCTACGAAAAGAAAATTGGACACATTTTCCTAATACAATTCAAAACTTCCTGTTAATTGGACTTTTTTAAAGCACTAGGAAAAAAACAACAAGATATTATAGGTTATAAATAAATGAAGTTAAAAAAAATCAAAACCCACCTTTCTGTTAATAATGTACATAAACCCCATAGAAAGCAAATTATTTACTACATACTACATAACTCTTTCTGAATATCAGAAAACAAGTTTGGCTGAAAAAATAAATATAAATATAACCGGGTCTAAAATTTGAAGGGCTTCAGCCCCCTAGCCCCCCACCCCTCCTGTATCCGCGCCCGATGCGACTCTAGAGTGTACGGAGGAGTGTTCCCTGTTTGTGTTATTTTATAGCAAAAGAAATTTTTGTGCTGCCTCAATGTTAAATCTTTTATTCACTCGCTTCAAAACTAACTCAAATATTGTTTCCTAATTTATATTAGTAAAACCGTTTAGTATTTTAAAGAGAGGCAAACGATGACCCGAGAGCGAGCACCGAGATAAAGTGGGGGCTCACTCTCGGGTGAATTTTTACTCCCCCTTTAAATCTCCAGCTATCTTTTTCGCAGCTGTTTAGACCCAACAAAGGGCGGAAGAGGGTATTAAACTTTAAAAAAAGGTTAAGTTTGCTGCGCAGATGCCGCTCCTTCGGTGAAAGTAAATTTAGATTCCTCGCCCTCTTCGTACAATTTATTTCAACGTTCAGGAATTAATTTCGTTTCTCGACGTTGGACACATTCGGATTTTACAATATCCTTTCGCAGATTTGGAGACCAGAATTTTGATGGTCATCCAAATGAGATCTTACAAGCGCTTTATATGTATAATGGAATAATGATATCTCTTGATTTGAATGAAAAAGGTCTAGATATGTATCATAGGATCCTGGAAGTTGTAGAAAGATGAATTGAAAATAAAGGGTTAAAGTTTGATAAGATGAATGAATTTGAAAAAGGCTACAAGTTTGAAAAGGATTCGCTTGATTTGACAGTACGTGCAAGGGATCCAATGTTTCCTGAAACATTAATTATTTGAGAGTACAAGGTTTTGGCACCAAATAATTAAGCTATTGCCTTAAAGAGGCAAAATCAAGTAACCGTCAACTCACAAACACTTTACAAATATTATACCTAAGAGGAAATAGGAGGCCAGCCAATACAAAACACTAGTCCCCTCTCAACGGTGGCTCTCAAGCCTCTCTTTTCAAACTGTCTAACTTAATAAGTACCCCACCTGATGGAAAGGGGGGAGCAAGATCAAGGGAACTATTCTCCTCATCCCACGTTTCTAAAATGTGTTTACAATGAACTCCAAACATTAAGAATTTCCGCTGCAATGAAAAACGAGAAAGTGCGGGTGCGCTGCCCGGTCTCCAACGATCACTTAACTATTGTATTTTAACAACACAATTTGAATCACTGGCCGCTGATCCTTAAATTGAAAAGGGATACCCAGACATGTAAAAAATAGACGCACAAAAAGTGGTAGACAGATGAAAGAAGGCCAGGTAGAAGAAAAGGGGAAATCTAATAGTCCAAAATATTTTTCTAACAATATATATATATATATATATATATATATATATATATATATATATATATAAACCAAAGGTAAGCGGAATCTAAAACAAATGAAAATTTAGGGCGAAACATTATAGAACAAGAGGCACATATTTCTAATCGACATTGAAAGAAAATGTCATAAAAGGATTAGGCTTCGCGATAATCCTTAATCCCTTTGATCCCGCAGCTAATGGCACATCTGTGTGCTTAGCCTTTCTGGATGTATGAGATGGTATAGCACATGACAGATCGTCTAATAAAAAGGCTGATAGCATAGTAGAAAAGATGGGTAGTTTTGTTCTTAATATTGCATGAGGTTATAATAGGAAAGGTAATCTGTATTTTTAATACATTTATCGGCTGCTCTCCAATGGTGGTAAAGCGATTTAGAATGATATAGAAATAAAATTTAATGAAAACTAACATGTTTATTCTAAGCAAAGTTTCTGAAGAGATTTCTAAATACAGTGGTGAGGTTAGTGGATGTGAAAACGTATGGAAAGTGTATAGCTTTAGAATTGCAGAATTCATGGGAAAGGGAGGGCGGGGATAGAAATAACAGATCTCATCTGTCTTGAATCCTGGCCAGACCCTTTTTAGATTCGCGGAAATCCATTCTTCCACTTTACAAGCACAAATGCGCCCAGACCTAAATCCTTATTTGATCTCGGTTGTGCTCATGCAGGGCCGTGCACTGGGGATGATAATAACGGGTTCACGGTCTTATCTGTATAGTGTTTCCCCAAAACAAGACAATTAGTAATTTAGGCAATAGAAATTGCTTATTAGGTATAATTATAAAATAAATATTTTGGTTAACTTGAAAGTATTTTCTCATCACAGGAAAAGGTTGCCTTCTTACGATGCTTTCAGCAACCAATTGATTTTATTAAGAAATGGAAATGGATGAAATCCAATGAAGACATTTACACATTGTGCTAAACAGAAAGAACAAGAGTTGCATAAATGAATAAAGTGAAAAGAAGATTGGTACAGCAGGTCATATGAACCGTAATTACTGGCGCCGGATAAAGTATTTTAACCCTCGGAGTGTAACGGCACAAATTGTACTCGTTTATCAACAAATCACGCAAATGTTTCTGCGAATATTCAGCAATTACTCTTATATAATTCAAAACAATTTAGTGCTCCCTGCAATTCATTATTTACGTATTTAAATAGTAAATTGATATATAATCTTTACATTGTTGAAAATTAGGTAAAATGAATCAGGAGATGAATGCAAGCGTAGCACTTAGGGAATTTCCATTCCTGATACCAAGGTTGTCTAAAAGGACATTCAGAAATAAGAGCTCCCTTGAGGTTGATCAAGGGTACAATGATATACAGGGTATTAAGTGGGTACAAGATAAACAAGTTTTTGCCCAATTACAGTACAAATAATTTGCCCAAACATCCAGTAATCAAGAGGAAGGGGCATCCCCACACTGCAACGAAACCTAATGACGAACTACGAATTACTAAAAGGAATCAAAAGCGAATATGTAAACACCGAGTAAGCAGCCTGGATCTTATCATGTAAACACTGAGCCTACCTTGTAAATACGAAGCTTATCATGTAAATAGATCAAAGAATCTGAAATCTGCCATCTAAATACAACAAGCAATCCGAAATGTACTATGTCTGACAGATAGAACACTCTGGAGCCTACCATACAAACACAGATCAAAGAATCGGAGGATTTTATCATGCAAACGCATCAATCCATCCGAAACCTATCACGTAAACATTGAGCAAAGAGCTACGAGCCTGACATGGAGAATCTACTGAACAAACAGCTTGAACAATCTAAAGGTTATCTTTAAACATATCCCTACAATCCAAATAAAGAACAATCAACCCTAAGTTTACTATGTAGACAGCGCGCAACCAGGATCCTACCATATAAACTCAGGTGGTAGTACTGGGTACACCATAAAACCACAGACCACGCAATTCAGTTACAATTGTGTGAATGCAGATCAAGCATTATGTACCCTACCATTGAAACAATCTAACACACAGCAAGCAATCCAGAGCTTACCGTTTAAACATTTTAAGCAATCTGGAGTCTACCATATAAGCAGAGAAAACAGTCTGGGGCCTATCAGGTAAACGGAGAGGAGATGAGCCTCTTGTTTGTTCTTCTCAAGGTCAATAAAATACGAGGTTCAATTGTTTTTAATAATGGCAATTTTGGAGATAAATCATTGGGCGCAGATAAAAGTTTGAAACAAGTTGTCAGCGATTTATGGGGAATTAAATATATATACATTGAAGAGCATCAAGGTCTCCGGTTCATTTAAGAGAGCATGAATACCAAGTTTGCTCACGATTTAATCCAGATAATTGCCAGCTCCTAAAGTACGGCAAAGATGATGGCGAAACTCACTTAGTGAACGAGAGATTTCCAATATTAACCAATTTGACAAAAAAGCAAATTAAAAACTTATTTAAACATGTTTAAAATAGCCCGTAATGGGAAGAATCTTTTATTTCAGTTATCCTCCAGTGGCTACAAGACATATGAAGAAAAAATAATAAACGCCGCTCTAAGAAACTTAAGATAGTTCTATAAAGAATCAGTAATTTATAACTGATGAATAAAAGAATTCCATCTAATTCTGGTCATATGAGTGTTTCTGTATCCTGTGATACCACTACACTTGGTTCCTAAATCACGCCCTATTCAACTATAGTAAGTGCAAAATAAAGCAACCTAGTGGGTTACGGGAACGAAACGACGAAAAAGAATGACACAAAGGAGAATGCCCGAAACAGCCAATATTGATCCTGAGAATGGACTTAAAATAAGTCGTCTAAAAAGATTTCGGAAAGAAATACAGAAATATTAAGTGATGAATTCAAAGGAAAAATGTTAAATCAGGAATGCAAAAGTAACAATTTCCGAGCAATCTAAAGATCGTAGGCGGGAAGGAAGAAAGAAGAATTTAACTACAACCAGTTGGGGTCGGTGCGCTTTATCGCCAATTGTTCACTTTCCTTTTCATCTCTTTGCATGCATCCAACTGCATCACTATCACTTCATTCCTGAATGGCTTCATGTTCCCATCAGAATAATTATTCAGCCTTTATCAAAATCCTTCATTTAATGGTTTCCTACACTGTTTAATCACTTGGTCACGTTTCTCTCCATGTCCTTCCATACATTCAACTGCATCACCCTGTCAATGTTATCTGCACTACAGATAACATTCTAACATTCAACATTTCACGTCGTCATTCCACCATTCAGAATTTCTGATCATCTTTCCATTCTGGCACTTCCACACAAACCCTTACACTACCTAGTTAACACTGTTAAATTTATTCCACATTTGCAATATTTCTTCTCAATTACTCTCAATCATTCTCACATACTCTCCTCCCTTTTCTATATGATTCTATGGTCTTTCACTTCTGATTCTCCATTGCTTTCTACCTTCCTCACATCTTCTCATCCATTCACCAACCAATTTAACCTTAACAATCATGTGATCAGATAATCCCACGCTCATATCTTTTACAGCTTTCACCTCAAATACACCCCGTAGCATATTCTTTCTTACTAAGCACAGATCAAACACATTCTTAACTTCTCCCTTATCCTCTGCTAAACCCATGCGCATTTATGCACATCCTTGTGCTGAAAGAATGTGTTTGTTACAAATAAGGTCTTTCAGCACAGGATCCAAACTTCTTTTCTCCATATCCATTCACTGCAGGTGTACCCAAATCTCCACATATCCTCTCACTAATTCTGTCACCACCATCAACCGATCAATACCCATTCCCAATTACATCCACCACTTCTTCCAAGTCATTCCAGAACCTCTTCTTTTTCAGTCGCATTTCTATCATTACAAGGTCCATACACTACAACCACGCATATTTTCACCCTTGCAAATTGCAATTTCATTCACATAATTCGCGAGCTCCACATTCATGCTCAACACTGCATCATGCCACGCCTCATTTAAAGGCACAGCCACACCCTCTTCACTCTTAACACCCTGATTTACACCTGATCGCACTCGATTCACTCAATCCCTCCAAAACTCTACATCTGCAATCTCCGTTTGGAAGGCATTACCCTCTTTCCAACATCACATATCCCTCTCACATTTTATATACCCACTCGATTCACACATTGGGGCAGATTAATAGACCTGACTGGTGGGGCCCATTACCCGCATTCCGTGTCTCGCTCCTTTGATAAATCCTTCATGGGTGCGGCTTCCCAGGCCAGTGGCCTTCATATCTGGAATGTTTATTCTTCTTCTTCCATAAAAAGGCAACATCCTGAGTGTAGTTGACCATAGGCTATGGAATCACGAAAGAAAGGAGAAGTAAATCAACACAAAGTATATCAATTTAATACAAAAGAAATGATGATAATAAATAAAGCCTTAATCCAGTGTCTTGAAGGTTTTTTGTTAAACTCCTATTGTTATTTTAATCCTCGTCTTTCGTATCTCCTGCTAATGTTGTTCTTACTTGAGAGACCGTCTATTCAGTTTTTCAAGGATTTCAGCCTAATCGATGTACACAAGGTGATTTCCTCTCCTGAGAGGTACAAATCTGTCTTCTTGAGTACCCGTAGTACTGATGATGTGCTCCCTTCTAGCCTTGTAACTATGGCTACGGCGCCAGTGATCCTCAGTTGGTAGATGGGGCAGTCAAGAGGCACGAGTATGAAACGGAATCCTTCTTTGTGAGAAAGAACTGCCTGGTAGCTTGGTACGCGGGGCAATCTGACATTGAATGATGATTCTTGCAGGAGGTTTATTTGCAGTAGAAGGGTGTGTGACCCTAAGTGGTCATAGCAACTCGATGTTTGCCTACCCATTCTTGATGGAGGCCTGGTACGAGGCATTGGCGGAGAGCAGAGAGAGCTGTATGACTTTAGCTTTATTCAGAATACGAGATTTGCTCAGGTTGTCTCTCTGATCTAAAATTTACAAAGGTTTTTATAAGATTTAGATGAGAGGAGGCAGGGCTCATTTCCAAAGGGGTTTACCAATAGAATATTACTTAGTTGGAGCTATTGACTAATTTAATGGAAGTCTTCTAATCCTATATTACGCGGGAGGAGTTTGTATAGGTTTTTAAATTGGCCTACCAATGCTAACCTAAGAAGTACAGGTCACTTCCCAACACTAGCGGTTTATTTGCTACTTTTACGACCAGTGTGTGTGGGGGGGGGGGGCATACACTTTTCCTAACCTAACTTAAAAAGTGTGTGGCGGCGGAAACGCATGGCGTCAATTATAAAAGGTTTTAGATCGTATAACAGATTCATAAGCATCTTTAGTCGCGGGTGAATCTACATCTCACTATGTCGGTCGGTCGGTCCCCGTTTTGCTTTTTTTTTGTTTTGGTAATGACATTGTAACTATTTGGCGGATTCTAACGAAATTTAAAACCCTTATGTTGTTTTACATTTCCTTTTGATGAATATAAGTGGGAAGGTCCCCCTGAGGTTAGCCCACGAATTATTTTGTTTTAGCAATAACAACATAACTATTCGGCTGATTCTAACGAGATTTGCAACCCTTATGTTATGCTATTTTACATTCTTTTTCAAATGATATAACTGCCAAAGTCCTCTCGAGGTTAGCCGGGGAATTATTGGGCAATAACATCATAACTATTCGTCTGATTCTAACGAAATTTGAAACCTTTATGTTGTTTTACATTCTCTTTCGAATAATATAATTGCACGGTCATCTCAAGGTTAGTCTGGCAATTATTGAAAGTTTTGAAGGTCATGAGCCAGAATAAGTGAGAGTGTTAAGTGCCTTAACAAAGAAAGTAACTATAGCATAGTTAGATGAAATGGGAAGCCCGCTTATCACTTTCATACTTAGGGAAAAAACACATTTGCATATAATTAAATACACAGATAGATCAATATATAATAGATAGACGGATACGAATTAAACGCTTAGCAATTCACAAAGTTTACATTATATTTTCAAAGCTCAGCTGTTCTTTATTCTAGTCTCTCAAATGTGCCAAAACTTTGTAATTGATTTTTCGATCGTAAATACAACAGCAAAATTCACCTGTCTAGGCATACAAGACCAAAACACTGCTGAAAAGCTCAGGTGTTCTATATATCAAATTCTCTCATGTTTATAAATTTTTGTAATTAATTTTCCACCGGATGATAGTGCTGCAAAAATGTGCCCTGTAAGCAAACCAAACAAAAACACTGCTGATAATATAATTGCTTAGGAATATGTTATACGAAAAGATAAAAATCCTTTTCTGTTCACCTGTGCCACCTACCTCTAAGATAGGATAGGAAAAGTGTATGCAAATAAACAGCCAGTGTTGGAAAGTGACCTGCCCTTCTTAGGTTAGTATTGGTAGACCCACTTAAAAAAGCTGTGAAAACTCCTCTCACGTAATATACGATTGGAAAACTTTCATTAAATTAGTTAATAGCTACTCCTAGAGAGTGTCCTATTGGTAAGCTCCTTTGGAAATGAGCCCTACCTCCTCTATGTAAACCTTATATAAAACCCTTGTAACCTCTAGATCAGCAGACATTCTGAGCAAATCTTGTATTTTGAATAAGGCTGAAGCCATGCAGCTCCTTTTGCTCTCCGCCACTGCGTCGTATCGGGTTTCGAAGACGGGCAAGCAGAACACTCCAGGTGATGTCGCCACTCAGGCCACACAAAGCATTACGTCGAGTTGCTGTGACCACTTTGGGTCACACGCCCTTCTTCTACAATCGAACCCCTTGCAAGAATCATCCTTCAACGCCAGATTGCACCGTGTACCAAACTACCAGGCAGTCCTTTCTCAAAAAGAAGGAATCCGTTGCGCCGACTGCCTGATCACCGATTGAGGGTCATTGACGCCACAGCCATATTTATTAGGTCAAAAGGGAGCACACATCGAATAAAAGCACGTGACCTTTGGTCAGCAGACCTTGTTTTTTGTTGAGAATTATTTAAGAAGAGGCCTTTTTTTCCAGCAGTGCCTTGGCTTTGATGCTTGCACGGCACGATTTCTGCTGTGACGTCATTGAGATTCGGAAAAATGAAATACAGAGTTTGGTCAGAAGATGAGAGAGTCAGATACAAAGAACAGTTGAGCTTTAGAGAAAAAAGTAAACTTTGTGAACTGCTAAGCGTTTAATTCATATTTATTTGTCTATCTATTATATATCTATCTAATTACATGCAAATGTATGTTTCATAAGTATGGAAGTGAGACGTGGGCTTCCCATTTCGTCTAACTATGCTATAGTTACTTTGTTGTTAAGGCACTAAACAGTACTCCGCATATTCGAGGATTTGTGAGAGGCATCGGAATTCGGTGTTGTCGCTCTTTAAAACTGAGAAGCAAAACCCAACGAGGGCATCTACGAGAGAAAGTTGTGAGTAAAGGATCATAAAGTGATAAAGTTGGGGGAAGTAAAAATATATTTAAAGTATATGGCAGAGTGATCTAAAGAAGCGACATAAGATAATCCAACGAATAACAAAGCCCCAAAGGCCTATCAGAAGTCATCCGAGTAAACCACAACCCATAAACTGCATCTACAAGAATGCGTCTAAACTACTTAAAAAGGCATCCGCATTATGGCTTGTCGAAAACTAAATCATGCAGATACTGCTGAAAAAGGAATCAGCATCATGGCTTGTCAAAAAAACTAAATCATGTAATACACACATCAATAATATAATATATACATAAATTGATAATGCAATATGTAATTTACCCCAATACAACTTAAAACCATGATAACCTACTCTCTCCATATACTCATCTGACCTGCGCTTGAAAACATTTAAATTTGGAATGCTTATTGTCTCGTGTGGTAAACCATTCCAGTAATCTATCACCCTGTTGGTGCAAAAATACTTTCTCACATCCAATCTACACCTGTTTTTTAAAAATTTTCAAGTGGTGTTCCCTTGCTAAAATCCAACTTATCCATCACACACCTTTCAAGTGAGAACATATTTAGCGCCCTCAACTTATCAGCATATACAAGGTGCTTCAGGGAAGGTATCATCTTTGTTGTCCTCCATTACACTGATTCTAGCAGATTGATATCATGTCTAAAGTGTAGAGACCAAGCTTGTTAACAGTAATCTAAACGTGGCCTGACATGAGTAATATAGTTTTTACGTTAACCGTTTTACCTTTACAACTAAGATAATTCTTAATGAAGCCCAACACTCTATTTTCTCCATTTTTTGTCTCAATACACTTCTTAGGAAAGCTCAGTGACCTATGTACTACTATTCCTAAGTCCTTTTCATCTTCTACTCCATTCATTCAATGCCTATCCAATTCATGCCTAAATTTTTTATTATTTCTTCCCATGTGAACAAACTACATTTTTGAAGGTTAAAATTCATCTGCCACTTTTGTGCCCAACCTAATAACTTATTTAAATCACTCTGCACTTTAAAGTTAGCTTTAACTTCATTTACTACAGTTTCCAATTTTGTGTCACCTAAAATTGACACTTTTCTATTTAGACCCTGCCCAAGTTCATTTATATAAGCTAGGAATAATAATGGGCATAGAACTGATTCCTGAGGTATGCATCTGATAATGTCCCTCCACTGTAACCTCACCCCATTCATTACCACCCTCTGATTCCTGTCCTTCAGTCATTCAGCTATCCAATTTAAAACTTTCCCACATATGTCATGCATTTTTAATTTGTGAACTAGTCTCTTGATGTGGAACCTTTCGCAACAGCTTCATAATTAATAGGCCCTATTTTATTATTATTTTGAGCTCAATTAATTTATGCTGCCTTTTTGCTTTTCTTAATTATTTTATTGAATTCATTCCTGGTGACCCTATAATGATTCAGATTTTTAGCAGTACCTTCCCCTGTAATCTTTTCTTCTCAAAGGTTTTCCTAGCTATCTCTTGATTCCATCATAATGAATTACTACATTTCTTCCTAATGACCTTGGTTAGGATGCACTGCTTTTGGACTACGTTTAATATAGTCTTAAAAGCATAGGTGGGCGCGATAACCGATAAATCGATATCGATAAATCCAAAATTATAATACAATACTGGTTATTGACTATATATAGCGTTATTTTTTTAATACAATAGTAAAAAATATTTGAATACTGTTTCTTAGTTTCTTACCTGGTGAGGCTCTCCTTCATCTCCTCATGGGTTTTGAGGATCCTCCTCACAGCTCGGACCTACATATTTCTGCCTCCAAGGCACGCGCGGCTCGCCCCTGTGCTAAACTGGAACCAAAAACTGAACTGAAATTATCGATTATCGCTAGTTTGAAAACAAAAGTATCGGGGAAACCGATTAATCGATAACACGGAAAAAAATATCGCATAACCCCTTATCGTTATCGCGATAACGCCCACCTATGCTTAAAAGTATTCCATATCTGGCAAGTATTCTTACCACTGAATTCTATATCACAGTTAACGTGATTCAGCAAGTTTTTAACTTTCACATGGTCCCCCCTATGAAAATTTGGAGAGTTTTAGTAGTGTTTGTTGATGTTCTATCTTTCCCTCTTCCCAAGTTAAAACGAACTATGTGATGATCACTATTTTCTAATGGCTCTCCGACTGTCAATTCTTAAACTAAATTATCATCATTTGAAAGTACTAGATCAAATATATTGGTACCCCTTGTTGGTATACTCACAAATTATCCTCAAAACATTTTATAAACTTACAACTTGTTTAAACCCTTTCTATCATCTTTTCCAAATCCACAGAGCTTAAATTAAAGTCACCTAGAATTACTGTATCTGTTTTACATCCTTTACTTATTTCCCTTATCATTAGCGCATCTATATCATCAGTCTGTCCAGGTGGTCTGCAAAAGGCTGGAAAGTGTAGTATCTTATATTTACTAACCCTAATATCCATTCACAGTGACTCAACTTCATCCTGCATTATTGAATTATTTAGATTTGAAGCAATGCTATTTCTTATATAAATAATTATTCCACCACCAATCCTACCTCTCCTTTCACTAATGTACATATCATAACCCTGTAGATCAAACTTACCAACATTGTCATTAAATCTAAGTTCACTAACCCCTAATTCTGTTACGCATACTATGTTAGTTAGTTAGTCAACGCCAATCCTCCCATGATACTGGGAGGATGCCCGACCGGATAATGAAATTTATATAAGGTCAGTATGACAATCGCTGGTCGGCCTGAGGGCCCCAGGAGCCGGTCCTCTTTTAGGGAGAGGGGCCAGGAAGTTTTATGTGTTGCCTCAAACAGCGTTCAGGTGGAAGCCTTCTTCACCTCGGGGGAGAGGGACCTGTTCCGTGTCAGAGGTACGTGGATATAGATACCTATCGGCAGGATTCCTTGGAACAGAGAGTGTGTGTGTATTGTGCTGTGAAAGCGGGAGAGGAAAGAAAGCAGTGTTGTGATTTGCTCTGTGTGAGGTGAGAGGTGTAAGATCTACCCACCCGAAAACGGGGTGAGCACAGCGCGTCCACCAATCGGTAGCCAGATCTCTCCGTGCGCTGACGTTTGTGTCCGCTCATGCCGGGGTCGAACCCGGTACCGCGACGTTGGGAGGCCAACGCCTTTTCCTTCTTATTTCTAAGACTACGACCATTGATATAGAGACAACTCAGCCCTCCTCTCCCTGAAGCAGCTCTTTTAGCCTCAATGCCTTTACATTTCTTCACTTTTCCTACTCCACCCTTTCTAGGTTCGATATAATTTTGTCATCTTATATTGATGATTGAAATTAGTGTTGAAAGAGGCAGAAAACTCAATATATAATTTGTTTCAATGTATATTTACTGATAACTGCAATCCCTTTATTTCCCTGACCATTATCATTACTTAGTTTCCCACCTGTAAAGCACTAATAACACGATCATACTCCTTCCAAAACACATCAATCCCACCCCTACTCAAATGCAAGCCATCCATATCACTTGCATTGACATCTTTCTTTACATAAAACCTAAACCAGATATCCACAAATATCCCACATTCCTTTTCACACATCTTCCTTACATATTCATTCAGCCCAATTGCACGAGACATCCATTCCAACCCAATATCCATTCTCGGAAGCACACCTGTCACAACACCTTTCATTCAAATTTCACCAATTCATTCAACATCTTACACCTCTCGCGTACCTCACATGCACCCACTCTCTTAACATCATTTACTCCTACATGTGTAATCACAACTGCATCACTTGCACAGCCAGACACCAGCCCCTCATACCTGTCACTCAGATCACTTACTCCAGCACCTGGCAAGCAAACCCTCAACTCATTCCATCCACTCGCACTCAACTTCTTATCTAAATATTTACACGAGAATTACCCATCACAATCACATCAGTCAAACTCCTATTTATAATTATACCAGACCTAACTCTATCTCCCATCCTAGTTTCATTTACACTAACAGTCACTTCACTTCCATCTCCATTCTCACTTTCAATCATATCACTTTCAGTTGCTTTCTCTCTCAATGCACTAAATCTATTATTTAAGCTAATATTTTTTGTGTCACTTTGTCTTACACACCTAACCTGTCTTATCCTATCCATACTATCTACATTCACCTTCATTCATCTCATTTACTCCAGACTTTATTCTAGCCCTACTCCTCGTAACTACTTTGCACTGACTATCTTCCCCCTGTGCCCTACTTCTACTGATACAAATGGGCTAACCCACATGTTCTAGAACTATTCCTACCTATATCTGACACATCTACTTGGCCTAACCCAATATCTATCTTGCACTAACCTTCCTCCTAAGCTCAGAACTATCCTCTCGAGCCTACATATTCTCTCTAAATCCTGAGCTCTCATCTTCTCTAAATCAACAAGGCAATCACGCAATCCACATACAACACATATTCGCATCTGCTATCACAGGACAAACATTGCAAACACCCTCAGATACATGTTCTGAGCTACTGCCTCTGATAAACTGACAAAGACTCGGCTCCTCTGATCTTTTATCTAAGCTTTTTTTAATAATATGCAAACAAAATAGTATCATTGACATTCAGTGATCTTCTACAAGGGATAACTATGACTTTTATTGAGTCTGTTATTCCATTTTTCTCTACAACCTGGGTTAAAATTTTGTTAGCATAAGGATCCGTATAAATAAATACACATGGGTGGGATAAAGAAGATGAAGAGAATTCAAGAACATGAGTGATCTGTGCCTAGTAAGGAAGAATATGCTGCCAGGCATATTTGATATGAAAGCTGTTAAACGTACGAGTATAGGCCCCTCTGTAGCATGATTGTTAAGGTTAAATTAGTTGGTGCATGGACGAGAAGACGTGAGGAAGGTGAAAAGGAAGGGTGAATCAAAAGTAACAGATCATTGAGTCAATAAGAAAGAGGAGAGTATGTGAGATTGTTTGAGAGTAGAAGAGAGGAAATATGTGCAACCATGAAGATAGAGAAAATGTTGAACAAATTTAAGAAAAAGGTCAGTAGGGAGTTTAGAGTGTAGAAGGTTTAGAGTGTAGAATGTGCCAAGAAACTGACTGAGTGCATGGTGGTCCAACGTTGGTAGATGGGAGTATGGAAGGAGAGGGATGCTCGGTGTGCGAAAGGTAGATAGAGGGGAACGACTGGGTAAGAAGTATGATGTGATAAAGGGCGCGAATGAGGTTGTGACGGAAAATGTCCTGAGGTGGTATGGACATGTAAGAAGAAGGTGTGGAAATAGACTTATGGGAGTGTGTCAGAAGCGTTGGAAAACCGCGTAAAAGGTGGGTTGATTATGCGAATAAGTGTTTGATAGAGAAAGGGAAAACCAAAGGAGGAGTGGGTGATATTGTGGTGTATATGGAGAGGTGGGGGTGAGGGGGCGTGTTGGGGGCCTTCTAACCAGCGGTAAACCCTGACTGGACGAGATGCTACTGTGAGTAGTACCTCATCAGCATGAAGGGCCTTCGACTCGGCCAAATGATGGATGGTCTTGTGCTTAATAGGATGGGGAGAGGCGGGTAGTTTTCATTGGTGTTGAAGTGCGCCGACCCCACTTTGTGGGATCTTGAAGTTGAACATTAATGGTGCTAGGGAAAAATAAGGTAATGACATGGATATTCATACATTATTAGATATATACGAGTAAATAAATTCGACAGGTAAAAAGGTTATAATAATAAAATCAAAGGACTTTCCAATCCCTTCGCTTTCAGGCCTCTACAAAAAGGGTATTTTAGAAAGTTTTCTAAAAATTCGAATTAACAAAAGAATTAAACATCAAACTTCAATTCCTGCGGTAGGGAAATAAACTCCTACTACTTTATTATTCTGTGTATAAAAAGGAAGTGATTTGATTGCTTACCAACGAAGTAACATGTTTCAAAGGAGACTGCATGTGAAATATCTTACGCTTGAAGGCGGAGAAAACACCGTATTCTTGATGAAGTTTGTGAGGACGATGAGTGAAATAATCAATGCTTTAAATTTCTATAGTTATTTTGAGGTGTATAAACAGCAAGTGAATACTAAGGAAAAAACAGCAGATTAAAAGTGACACCCTTGACTCCTCTCAAAGTACGACTAATAATAAAGGTTTTATACGGTGCCTTCCAAGACTTTGAAGCCTTCGTAGGGCACCCGTCCATCGACTAGGAAAAGGCTTTACAGAAGAAGTGAGTTTACAGAGTCCGCTTGAAAGCGCCAGACGAGGAAGCGAAGTGTATGCCAGGAGGCAGACCATTCCACAGTATAGGGGCAACTACAGAGCAGGCACGCTCACCCATGCAACAGAGACGTATGGGAGGAGCCGAAAGCAGGGAGGGCACTTCCCGAGCGAAGGGCTCTTTGTTGTCTGGACCCAGCCAGTGTGGATGGCAGGTAAGGGGGAGTTGTGGGATTTAGAATTTGCGTGTCATTATCATAGAAATAGAAAGATAGACTTGAGCGACGCTGAAGGAGGCCAAGATGAAAGAGGAAGATTCGAAAGAGGAGCGTTGCCAAGGACAGAGCGCCGAGGAACACCGTAGGAAATCTCAGCTGGCCATGAGACCTCATCACTGATGTGAACAGAGTGAGTACGAAATGACAGATAGGAGCGAAATCAGTTTAGAGCAGTTTCCAGAGACACTCAGGTAGTCACGAAGGCGGTGGAGAAGAACGGAATGTTGTTATACGCGGTCAAATGCTGCCGAGAGATCGAGAAGCGCCAATAATTAAAGGCATCACAGTGTCGGCCTCGCGGCAGAGTCGGTCACTCACATGGAGGAGAGCCGATTCAGAGCTGTGACCTGCCTTGATGCCGGACTGGAAAGTTTCGTCAATGCTGGAAGAGGACATGTGTTCATAGATGCGGGACAGCCAACGTATAGGAACGGAAGTTCAGAGATACGACGATAATTTGAAGGGTTACTGGGGTCAAGATTTTCTTTCTTTAAGATGAGACGAACGGCAGTAACGTACCAAGAGGGGGGCGTCCGCCCCAAGCGGTCCAATTTTTGGGGCGGCATTTTTTGGTGTCCCAACATATTAATATTTAATTAATATTGAGTTTTTTGGCATTTCTCAGCATTCGCACTGCTCTGTATCTATTTAATTATCAAATATAATTCATTTCTCTACCTAATTGTCATATATTACAAAATGTGTCGCATTATTACTGTTCCTTACTATTTTTTGTTCTTATGTATCCTTCAAATTGCTTATTTAGTTCTATGTGTATATAACTTTTATTTACACACTAAGATGTCAGGTGCACATTTGTAAAAAGAAATTAAAGCTTTTTCAGTTTAGGTTCGATTTCAATACGATTAAAAAAAAAAACTATTATACATAAGTCGTTCGTCGCTTTTTCCCCATTGGAGAAAATCTATTTTATAGTTAGCCTATTTTTAATTGCACTATCATATATCCCCACAATACTCTTTCATATGTGCCATTTTCACTCCGTCACCAGCCCCACCCGCCGCTGGGGGGTTGCTCTGTCTTCGAAAAGTGAGCAAATTCGAAATAAATCAATCGTTTGAAACAAATTTCTGAGATTTCGAATATAAGTAATTTAGCCCTTATGCAAAATATCAAATAACGCCGTTTTTCCCTTGCACAATTCTATCCTTCTCGGGAAAGTCGTCATTTTTTTCTTATATAACTGAACATAACTCAGCCTCGTGATAACAATGTTTACAAAACACTCTATGTGAATGTAAAGAAAAGCATTCCCTTACGTATAGTCCTTATCCAAGTCAATTCGACTGATAAAAATATAACCTCTCGTAATCTTTGCATCTCTTCCTTCATGCGGCCAGATTCCGAGAATTCAGCGTAAAACAGACCGACCCTCTCATGACGTCATCCGACCTCAATTTTTACCTTGAATGAGATAAGCTCAATTAGATTAGGGGCCAAATACCTTTTTGGTGTTCATTTATTATACATAAAAATACAATATTTTTACTAATAGTTGACCGTTTTACACGCGGAAAACGTGTAAATTGTTAAAAAAGAAAAATCTTAATTAGTCAGCGTCAAGAGTGATGTCACTTTCTGGCCAGAGGAGGTCCCTTTCATAAATAACTACCAAACTCACAGTCCGATTTGGTTCAAAGTTGCCAGGTTAAGTAGATAGAAGGATTCTTTCAAATAAACAATAATAATAAATATAACTTTTATGTTATGTTAGTTATACTAGCCCCGGCTACTATCGTGGTGGGACCGTGGGCGTGCTTATCCCGCAATCGCTGGGTCGGCAGTTCGGATCTCCGTCCGAATTCTTTTTAAGCTGACACTAACACCATTTACTAGGATTGCCATCGTGACTGGGTATTCCGGTGGGTAAGTTGGGGCCTTGCCCTGGCTGACGCACGCCTGATAAGCAGCAACTGTGCATTGGGCCGTTTATTTTCATTCTTCTCAGCTTCAACTCATCAATGGGATATCTTGATTGAGATAACTGACGCAACTGGACTGGAGTTACAGCAAACGCCATTAAACAATCAGCCTGGAAAACTTCTCTACTTCTAAGTCGAGACACAACAGTAGATGACGCGTTGGCCGATTCGACCGAAATTTGCTCTGATATGGGAATCAACACAGATCGTCGAATTCGTAAAAAGAAAAGAATTTGCTGCGAAGAAAGTGTCGATACCACTCTCAACTACGGCGCTGAGCTAGGAAGAGAAATGTTGTCAGTGATAGACAGACTAGTTGAAGAAATAGCCTCTAGATTCGAAAGACTTCACGATATTGCAAATATATACACCTTTCCTACACCGCCCAATTTGTTAAATAATGAGTATAATTGTGATATAAATGCTTTTGATGAGGATATTAAGAGAGGAGACATTCTAGTTGAGAGGGCAAGACTGCAAAACTATTTGGCAGCGGCCGACGCTAAAGACATGGAATGGCCTTAGTAAGTTCGTCAGCTTATTCAGAAATATAATCTTAGTGATCCAGTGCCAAATATAGTAATATTTTTAATAATCTTTCTAACTCATGCCATTAGTGTTGCTGGCTGGGAACAGCCCCTTTTCTAAACTAAAGCTCATCAAGAACTACTTCAGGTTAACAATGAGTCAAACAAGGTTGATTGATTTGGCAAAACTATCGATAGAGCGTGACACTACGGATAAAATTGATTTTGATGAAGTCATTCAAGATTTCTCGAAGAGGAAGGCACGTAAAATCAATTTTTAAATCGTTTGTTTTTGTAATTCACTCATCATCTTTTCTTTAACATATTTTTTATCTTATACTTTGTGTATAAACATTATAAAATTAAATTTGAGTGAAATAAAGGGTTGCTACCGTTTGTCTTCTTATTTTGCGTACCTGTATTATTCCGTTTTCGGCGTTTTGAACTTTTAAGGGGAGGCATTTTTGCTAGGTATGCAAGTGACGAAATTCAGCATATTTAGAGTCAGAAGGCACCTCACCAAGTGACAGGGAGGAGTTGAAGATACCCAGTGGGTGTGGTAGGAGGATTGGTAGTAACTGAACATACATACTAGTGGGAAAGTGGCAAGTGGAAAGCAGTTTTTTTGGGGGGGAGGGGGGAGCAGGGTATTGAGGGCAGGGCAGATTGAAGTGGAGGAAGTGAGATTGGAAGATGGGGTGAGGGGGGTTATAGTGTGATGGAGAGCATACAAAGACGGGATACCAGAGTAAATACTGGTCACGTACTTCAACCTCTCCTTGATTACGTTTTGTCTAAGAGTGCTATATTATTTTACGTTATTTAATCTTTGAGGATTTCTAATGCCATGTGCAGCGTTTCGAGGATTGAATTAAATACTTCTAATCAAAAATATATCATATAATTACAACATAAAAAAGTGAAATCTTAAAAACAAACTATACAGCTATGAATAAACGAGTTTATGTTAGAATTTCTAATTTAAAACATATGAATATAAAGTAATGGTTGACCCCCAAGTTCACTTTAACACTGGACGCTAATTGAAACACAAAAATAATTGAATTTCTTTACCTTTAAAAAAAACACACGTGAATCCGGCTGAAGAATGATCTTGGCCAGGTAGACGAAAAAAAATGGTTTTGCGGTTAGGCGCGTGGGCGTGTTCTCAGATGCCCAGCCCTTTGTCTGACGAGGAGACGGACAAGGAAGCAACCGGTGATTTCGGTGAGGGCGACGGATGGCGTTAAGCACGTTGTCTTGGTCAGATGATTTAAACAACGGGACCGTGGAGGTATGTTTTTTCCAATCTTCGGGTTAATCTTGAGATGATTCACACTGACGAGTGATGGGCAAAAAAGTGAATCCGTTGACGACGGGGGGGGGGGGGGGGGAGGTTCACTTTGGGTATTCCTCAATTGCGAAGACTATCTCTGGTTTTTGTCACAAACCGAGATAGGAAGTTTCTCTGACGAGAGATGTATGAGAGTGATCCTCAATACAAAAGGAGCTAATTTTCGGTGTGACCACCAGGAACTGGCTCGGAATGAGCTTCTTCTCTGTTTCGTTCTTTGAGTGCCGTGCTGGCGCCGGACTTCGTCGTATCGATCTCTAACTCGATCTTCCACGTTCTTCTCTAGTTATCCGCCTATATACTTCACCGACCCACTCGGGGTAGTGAAAGGGGGGAGATGAGGGCTTTTGAATTAAGCCTCACTCCTCTAACGACTCTTCTCCGAGCGTCTTTCCCTTAGCCCTAAAAGCATCTTCTGGCTTTTGGTCGCAGCTCCTAATACACGAAACTCGATCCCAAATCTTAGGGAAAATAGAACCTGTTTAAACATTGTTATTGCACCTGGTATCCTCCCCTTCGTATTCTTATGCTTGCAGCACAGACAGAAATCTGTTGATTCGTACTTCTCGTGGTTTGGGGAGGCGTCTGGCGGCCAGTGGGTCGAGGGGAGAGAACGGGGGTTAAGTAATCGGGTTACACTGCCTAGCGCCAGGACGTTGTGGTACCCGAACGAGGCATCTGTTATTATAGTGGGTTTCGATTTCCCTACACTGACTATCTTTTCAGAGAAAATGGCACATAAGGCGGATTGGGAGGTGGAGCTAGGAGTTTGGTGTAGCCTGGGAGACGAGAGACGAGCAAAGAGCTTGAAAAGTGCACGAACATTTTGTTTGTTTTCGTGAAGGATTTTACGGCTATGGGCCTCGCCGGAGGATACCACGAGGGATGTGTACGTATGGGCTGCAAGAGAATAAGCGAAATAAGTTTGTTTCGTTTCCATGCCCCTTGCGAGTGGAACGAAGTGTCCTCTCGCAAGTTATTCTGTGTTTTTGGCCACATAGGTGTGTTGAGCAACTAAGGATCAGCGAGAGGAGACAAGATCAAGGGGGACGTGAGTGTTTAGGCAGGAAGAGATTGATTGCGAAAATGAGCGAAGGGATAGGTTGAAGTCAGATGAGGGGAAGACAGTGATGCTATCCAGGAGAAGTGAGCTGATATCCCGAGACATCAGCCCAGGGTCAATTGAAGAGAGTCTACGGTGGTATGACCGTGCGACAGAACCATTGGTCAGATAATTTGATAAGGTAGAGTTAAACCGAATTGAATAATAAAGTGATCGGAGATAGCATTTGAAGGGTCCTTGACAGAAAGTTGGTGAACTATGCATTGGAAGAAAACGAAATCAAGAGCGTTGCCTTGGGTTTGGGTGGGGGGAAGGGATAAATTGGGAGAGAGGAATAAGTTAGAAGACTTCAAGGAGTTGTTGAGGTTAGGTGGTGTTTTGGGGGAAAATATCATCCCCGGATATGGAGTTGGGAATGGGCGCCGGCAAGAGAGACACCAGAGAATGGGTAGAAGCAACCATTCAGCTCGTGTGTGCATATGAGAAATGAAAAACAAAAACACAAAAATATAGATATAGTTCAATTACAAACTAAATGCGCAGTGGGATGAATGTGCATGCTAGAAATGCAAAAGCGATAAAAGAAGAGACCATACACAGACAAGGAAAAAAATGCATATATTTAAAGTAAAAGAAAAGTAAACGACCAACAAAACAACGCAGCTTCATGTGGCAAAATCCTAAGGCAAAAAAAAATAGCCAAGCTGAAATTTAAACGCAAAACACTCAAAGAAGAGCAATTTTTAATTTAAGGAAAGACCCTGGGGATTGGAGTACTAATTCCACAAGTACTAAGGAAAAACTATTTGACAAAACTAAAAAGCCGCACAAAGTCAAAATAGTTAAAACCACGCAAGTAAACAAACAATTTGAGTAAGCATAAAAATGAACGTAAGCCACTGGGGATAACATTACACAAAAGAATGCACAGAGAGTCTCGTTTGCAAAAACCATTGGCATGAAATTAAGAGAAAACACAAGACACTACCAAGAATCTTTTATTTCACTCTCCTTTAACTGATACTTCGCCACGAATACGTTTGTTCTACCTTCATGGTGCACAAATGGGGCTTTTCTTAAAATGCTGTTTCTTCCTTGTTAATCCATCAAAGCGCATCATATTCCTATACATCAAAACATGACCAATAGTACTTTATCTGCCTATGATAGGAATTTAAATTTTCGTTCTTCGCAACTTTGCGAAGACCTTCACATACTCATCTCTGACCATATGCAAACGACACAACGGAGATTATATGCCCTTCCTATCGCCGGGGAAAGTCTTGTATTAGTGGGTGGAGACGGTTTTCGTTTTGATGGTTTGGCTGGAATTGAAATTTGACCACACCGTGAAAACTTCTCTACTTCTCGCATTCTTATCATAGGAAAACTTAATTGGTTTATTTATCTTCCTGTTAGTTAAGTTAATTACGCCATCAGCTACATTTGTTGTCAAGGTCCACCAAGCGGATAATGAAACTCAGATGCAGATTAGAGTGACAATCGCTACCAAACTCGAGTGCATCAGGGGTCAGTCTTCGTTGGAAGAGGAAGTGGGGGCGGGGGGGGGGGCAGTAAGACCGTTAACCGTGCGTTTTGTAACCCAAACACAGTGATGTGCTGTGTGCAAAGAAGTAATAATGAGAATTAGAACATATTGCTAGCGAAATCAGAAACGTGTGGTGAGAACTGAAGTGACTGGGTATGTGAGAAGCTCGTATCCATGTCACCAGGGAAGGGTTTTCTTTTCATTCAAAAAATAAAGCGAAAACTAACGAGGGCATTTCCGCTCAAGGTGTTTACAAAGTGTTCAGAAAGTGGTGTTTATATAAGTGAAGACCCATCTGCGTGCGTTGGGTCCGGTAGGGCACGCAATCCCCCAGATATCAGCCCTTTGTGGGACAGCGGAAAGCATGCTTCAAGGAACCTGTTTGAAGGCCACCCCTAAATGGGATGCCAGATGTAGCGTGGGCACCAGGCTGCAGCTGCCATCTGGGAGATTGCATGACCTAACTGCCCCAGCACTTGCACGGGGATCTGCCTTAATTATAGAGGTTCGGCAGGGTCTAATAAGGTGAGTGCCATCCTGGCCCTGAGCCACCCAACAGTGGCCTCTTTAGACTACTCGAGGTCTATTCCTGTCACACAGTTTTACTCATTTTCGTAAAGGAAAATGTGAAGATGGGCTAAATCATCTTAACCATGAGCGAAGCGAATCCACATTAGTAATGGTCAGTCATTGGATGGGGATTTGAGCTTCAATATTGTGGCTGGTGGCGAGGCTCGATGAATAACCACCTGCAAGATTTAGATGAACTAACAACAAACAATTTAAAAAACATTTAATAGCAAAACAAACGGAACTAATGAGGAACTTAAACCCTGTTATTTCTCAAAAAAAATACCACCTGCCACCATATATTAGTGGAGCACGAATGGTATTAACCACCCTGTTGCCCCAACTATTTGTTCGAAATTTTTGATGAAACTTCCAGACTTTAAATGATAGTGACGTTTCTTTGATGTCAGGGCAAGTAAGGCACTGTAAAATCTGTGTTAAGATCATTTGATTGTACTAACTAAAGAAAGTCACGCAACATCTTTACCTATAGCACCATTCCTCACACACAAAAAGCGACCAATCACATTTATCGGTGGTACTCCAGGCGGTGGTAAGACACTTTTTGGTTGTAAGCCTTTTGCCTGGGGAGGTTCGTGAGCATTGCTTGTCCCAGGACCGCGCTTTTTAAAATCATTGCCCATCTCTGCTCTAGATCTTTATTTTCAAAAAAGAACAATTTTGGTAGTTTTATTTAAAGAATTTGTTTTAATATCAAATCAATGATTAGAAATGAATCTTAGTAATTCAGCTAACCACAGAGATAAACATAAAATTTACTTAGGTGGAAGAAAGATGAATAATTTAGCTCAAGAACCAATGCTTGGCGTTGGTTTCGATAGATTTAAAACTGATTATTGATATTTTCTTATTGAACTATCCATGCAAATAAGAAAACTCGTTCCTCTCGAGGAAAATGAAGTTTTGCCTAAATTGGAAATACTCGATCCAAAAGTAGCACATGAGGCCACACAATCTTCATCGTCAAATGTACCGCTCACCATGAATTTTCTTGCTGTAGTACCAGAAACTATGTTCAATGACCTTGACGGAGAATGGCCGTCTTTTCGCCTTTATAAAGGTGTATCTTCATCAGCAAAATGTATTCCAGAATGCTGATCTGATAAATCATTAAAGATGAGTCTTGTGTTCGTAAATAGGAAAATCGGTGGAATTTATGAGAACTTTAACTTATTTTACCACATCTATCGACTTGTGTAGCGCGGATACTCTCCCAAATGAACTACATCCACTCCAAGTTTATAAATTGTTTGAAAGTAGAAAGTGTAACTGACAGACGACCCGGCAAAACAACACATTACTAAAAAAAAAGTAAGTTCTACAACACCTGGGACCTGAAAAGAGTTAGTAAGAGAAACGTTGGAAGGAAGCTCTCATCGACAATACACAAATATATGGAACATCAAAGATAGCGTGAACAGGTAACTGTCAAAAGACTAAATATGATGATAAAGACACTTTTGAATTTGACCTATATGTAGCAACTGCAGAAATTACAACTTACGTATTAAATTAATTATTACTCTTATTTTTTTAGCATTTTACCTATTCAGTTTATTTAGTTAGTAGTGATTTCACGATCTAGTTTTTTTTTCCGTATCATATATATTTTTAGCTGGTGGAGCTGGGTTTTTTTTTGTTAGGCGAGTGACAACCCGGTTACAAACGCCAGTCGCTAGTCGGGGGGAAGGGGGGGACTCCTGCACACCTGACCGTGGTGTGACTGTGTGACTTCGCTAACGGTCTCCAGAACAGATCATAAAATTAAAGAAAAAATCAATATTTATCGCGATAATTAAAGTAATTAACGAGTATTTATCAGTTATTTCGAACACAACTTAGTATTGTTGCCCAACGTTCTTCCGCAAATGTCTTTTTCATTTTATAGTAACGTCATAGTTTTAACTTTTTATCCATTAACGCTCCCATCTTTTAATATTTTTTCTAACTTACAACAGTATTAATGTTAAAATTTCATTAAAATTATTTAATATATGAAAAGTTTTCAGAAAATTTAGGACTAATATGAAAAAAATAAGTGTCCTATAAATAGGACAAGAGGCAAATTCGTTTTCTTAGTTTTAACTATCCTATTTATAGGACGTTAATGGAATAAGGGGGTTTTTCAGTCTAAAGAAATCCTCCATAACGATTTTCTACGTGTAGTTTTAAAAAATAGAAATAACTAACGAGTGCGTAATATGAATAGGAAGATTAAAGTATTTGAGAGTAGTGATCGGAAGAGTACGCAATTCTCCGAAACATGCATCCATTTCGTGTATATTAAAATAATGCTGATACTAACGAAGGCTTCGCAAAAAGTGTTGATGAGTGGTTTATATGAAAAGTAATGTATCTAAAGAAGTAAATTACTTACCCCGAGGAGGCAGAATAGGGTGGTTGAGTAACGAGGAACCAAAGAGTGAGAAACCCTCCTAAGTGTGTTCCCATTCCGTAAGTAGGTCGTTTTGCGGGATTCAGCAACATCCATAAATACTTTACCTCTGTCGCGGGGTGTCATAAGTTATGGAAACACACAGAGATCTATACTATTTATTCAGAGAAAGTATATAACATCGTTCCTGCTCTTGTGTTAGGCAAACATTGAAAATGAAGCGCGATTGAGAAGCTGGCGCGCACGTGAGTGTGGCCAGATTGACTCAAGGCCAGTGCGGACAGAGAGAAATAATGATCAGAAAGGGATAAAAAGCAGATTGAGGGCGAGTATCCATGTCGTTTCCTAGCTCTTGAGTCACATATGACATTCATTCGAGACTTGACTCGAATCGGATTAAATTAAGTATATAAAGCAAAAAATGCAGGATAAATACAGTTATTTAAATAATGAACATCGACTTGAACCCATAAAAAATACTACCAGACTTTCATCTTTTCACCCAAATATTAACCTTTCCTTTGATCCCATTTTGTGAAAATAGGGGTAGAGGGGTTTGTGGTTATGACCTACATCAGTTTTTTTTGCTGTTTCAAGTGGCATTTTACTATCTCTGTTTTGCCAGTGTGGAGGAAATATTTGTGAATGTGGCAAAATGGCCCCATTCTGTGTGAATTTGGCAATTGTCATTCCTCACATAAAAGAAAAACTTTCCTTATAAAATGAATTGGAATTGCCAGCGCCTCGCTATTAACTGAATATTTCCCTAGGATCAACATGAGCCAAGTTTTATTTCGAAAAGAAAGCAGTCTCACGGGCTTATGGTATCTGATAGCCCCTTCTGAGGTAATCTAGACTAAGGCCCCAGTTACACCAAGCTTACTACCTGTTTCCGACCACCTGCGACCGAAAATCAAGCGATCGGTCGGCGACACAAAACCTAAAAAGAGGTAGTCGCAGGTGGTGGGCGAGCAGTCATGCGACCGGTGGGTTACTAGTGGGCGTCCGGGTGGCGATCAAGTGTGTCTGCCACCTGGTAACGGGCGCCGACAACCTACGAGCAGTTGGCCACTGGTGACCCACCAGTCGGCCACCAGCCAGCCACTAGTCACGACCATCAAACTTCTGAGAGGTCTGCGGCGACCATTTGGACATTGGATATAAAAAATGTGTTGAAAGGAAAAATACACACACACATATGAGAATGCAACTGCACTCACGTATGCATCTATGCATATGATAGTGGAAGACAAATAGGTAGGGATAGATTTCCCTGATGAAAAGTATAGAGAGTGGGGGAGGGGGAGAAAATCCCTGGTGATAGGGAATCGCAGGCGAATTTGAGTTTGATGTTATCACTCAGTGCTTTTATCTAATATATTGGTGTTTTTTGTATTCTTTTTGATTTTGATGTTTGCTTTGTTGATGTTACTGTCTTTTTGTTGTTTCTGTTTTATGTTCTTTATTTTGTTGTTTGTGATCATTGGGTTGTTTTGTTTTTCTTTGTTGTGTGTGTTGTTTTCTTCTTCGTGTAGCGTTCAAGCCTTTGTAGGCGTTTTCTTGTCTCTCTCGTGTTCTTCTCCTTGTATGTTTTATGTGGTTTCCTTCTAAGGGTTGTGTCTTTGGTTGGTTATTGACGTTGTTTTTTTATTTTGTTTTGTCGCGGTAAAGTCCTATGTGTACATCGGTACTTCTTGTCTTTCGGTCTGCGCTTTGCTGCTGGTGAAGTGTAGTCTCCTATGGTTTCTGTCATCAGGTGGAATGTCTATGTGTCTTCGTCTGGTCTCGTCTGACATGAGTCGTGGTATTTTCTCCCAGATCTTGCGAGCTCTACTCTGCAATTCAAAATTGACCGGAGTCATTTGGATCATGCGGTGTAGGTCCCTCTGCCTTCTTGTTTCTCTCCTCCTGGTGCTCGTGATTAGGAGTACGTCTTTGTTTTGTACTCTTTGGAGGAGCTTGATTTTGCTCCTAGAACTAGTGCAGATAGGTATCGGTGGATACAGCAGTTTAGATCTTACGAGCGCGTTGTAGATCTTTCTTTTGTTGGCCGTGTTCAGATTTTTGAATCTGAACAGCTTAGAAAGCTCGGGCTTCGCGCTCGCGGCCGTTTTGGTCACGTGGCTGCCGTATCCAGTATTACCTATCCTTAGTCCTAGGACTGTCCCGTCCGAGCTGTATGGAATACGGGCGTCGTCAGTTACGATGTCGGCCTGTCTCATACGGAAGAATGGGATCACCTTGAACTTTTGGGTGTTCGTGGCGATCTTCCATCTCCTCTCGAACCTGTTGACATTGTCAATCTCACTGGCGGTTATTTGTGCCATGAGTTCAGGACTTTTGAAGGGGGCAGTCGTGATCTGGGTGATATCGTCGGCGAACTGAACGTACAGGGAGTCTTCCCTGATCGGATTTAGTAGACCGAGGGTATAGATGATATACAGCAGGGGGCTTAGGCACCCACCCTGCGGTACGTCTGCAGTCAGTTCGAAGTTGGGTCCCGCGTGGTCGAAAATTTGGATGTAAGCTATTCTGTCCGTCACATAGTCACATAGAATCTTTTCTATTCTCGGGTTAAGTCCAAGTCTAAGTATTTTGAACTGGAGCCCAGTCCTCCATACTTTGTCGAATGCCTTCTTAACGTCTCTGAGCACCAGGTCCGCGTACCTTTTCTGGCTCGCGATCTTTGCCAGTTTTTCCGTGATCACGGCCAGGGCCGTGTCAGTCCCCCTCCCCCTTCGAAATCCATGTTGGTGTTCGTTATGGAGGTTATTCGCCTCCATAAAATCATGGACTCTGTTGGCAAGGATCTTTTCGAAGACCTTGCCAGCTACTTCGAGGAGGGAAATGGGCCAAAAACTCGCCTGTTTTTCCGGTGGTTTCCCTGATTTGGGAATGAAGATCATTTTGGCGATCTTCCATTCGTCAGGGAAATAGCCCACGTTCAAGCACGCGTTCATAACATTGACCAGCCCCTCTATGATGTTACGGGGGGCGTTCAGCCAGTTAAGCTTGTTCAGGTTTGTTTTGCCCGGCGCTCTCTGTTTGAAGGCACGTAGCGTCGATAGGATTTCGCCTTCGGTTATTTCTCGACCGTCACCAGTCATGTCTCTGTCTGCTGTCGTGTTGTTGGATGGGTATGTCCTGTCCACTATTGGTCTCAATTGGTCGTGGATTTGGTCTTCGAAGTCCTGGTGAAAGAGTTCATTTTCCTCTGGTGTGATGGAGAACACATCTTTCCAGAAGGTCCTGAACACTTCTTCCGTTTCCATTGGGGTCATTTTCGTCCCATCGTCATTTTTGAGGAGTGTGTCTCTGTCAGGTGGCTTACCCTTCAGTCTTGAAAGAGTATTCCAAAAGGTTTGGGGGTCCACTTCTTCATCGATCTTGTCAACGAGGTTGTTCCAAAGAGCCTCTTGTTGTTCCGTTATGTGTCTTTTCACCTCAGTCCTTAGTATCCTTAAACGTCTGTTTTTGGTTCTGTCAGTGCCGGTTTGACTTATCTCTTCAAATAGTCTCTTGTATTCGTCCGTTAAGTCGTATAACTCCTGAGTCCATCTTGGTGCTGGTAGCGTTTAGTATGATGTTCTGGGTATTGCTGCGCGGTCCGCATCCACCATTGCCTTCGTTAACCTAGCCAGTTCCTGGTCGATTTCTTCCAGGGTGGCTTCTTCGAGTGGTATAGGTCTGAATTCGCTGAGAAGGGTGCGGTACTCTTCCCAGTTTGTTCTGCCAAAGCATTTCCTCATCAAGACGGGTATTTAAATGGGGCTTGAGGATATCTTAATTAGTGTAGATATATGATCGCTTGGGATTAGAGGGCCGGGTTGCAGGAAGTAATTGTAGGGAAATTGCGGGCTGGTCAGGATGACATCCGGCTTCGTCGCGTAGGTTTCGGTGACATAGGTGGGGAAGTCTGGCCCAATGCGGGCAACAATACCCCCGCCGATAAGGTGTCTCAAGTTCCTCCCTTTCTTATTTAGAACTCCGGTGTATCCGGATTCCGAGCATCTGGCGTTGAGATCACCCCCGAACAGGACTGTTCTCCCATGTGCACAAAGTTGGAAGAAGTTGTGCATCGGGATATAGTCCCTTCTTGGGGGTTGGTACCCAGTGGACACTACCAGTGGCCCCAGGGTGGTCTGGACCTCGATTGCCAGATATGACTCGTCTAAATCTGGGAGAGACCTGAACTGAATGCCCTTCTTGACGGCGATGGCAGCGCCATCGAAACGCTCCTGGCTATGGTTCTTTGACACGATGATGTAATTAAAATTTTTTATCTTTAATTGTGTCGAGTTATGTCCGTGCTCTGATATTAAAACGATATCGGGGTCACATTGTCTGATAATGTTTCTGTAAGTCACTTGTTTACCGTTCCAGCCATCAGAGTTGAATTGCAATACCGTTAAGTCCTTTTTTAGTCTGTCCATCGTCTGTCAATTAGTCAGTCTTATTTACGAGCTTTTGGGGGGTGGAGGGGCTGGCTGGAGGAGATCGGGATCTACCGGATCTCTTCTTGTTGAACTCAGAGGCCGTCAGTGTAATGAAGGCCTCTTTGTTCAGCCGAACCATTCCCAGAATGAGGGCCTCTTCGACAACCCTCTCGGGAACGTCCTCGCTGTACTCCCATTTATAGCGACCCGTCGTCACGCCGTCACTCACGTCCTTGGGCGTATTGACTTCCGGGAAGGGTGCATCAATTGTTGTGTAGACTTTAAGGTGGATTCTCTTGCCGTGATAGGCATGATTATCCTCTCTGGAGGATGAGGCTGACCTCGTTCCCTTACGGTTTGGCGATCTCTTGCTGTGGCTGCAGTGGCGGGATTTCGTCTTCTTGACAGCCCCCGTAGAGGGGTTTGGGGTTGCCGGTTCCTCAAATTCATTTGTAGAGGGGTTTGATGTTGGGGGGGGGGCACTGGTGGATTGTGGGTTAACTTTGTGAGATGTGATCAGTTGTTCTGGGGCGCTTGGTTTGGGGATTTGAGGGGGCTGCATTTTGATGCGTAGCACTTCCTCGGATGGGGGGCTCTCCGGGAACCACATCTCGTCCATTCCATTCTTCAGAAGCATCTGATTTAGTTCTTTCTTGAAGGAGCCAGGCCTTGTAAGATTAGCTATGTGTGCATAGTATATGCAACACATGATCTTCGTTGACTGCTCATTCTCTACCTTAAGAAAGGTAGGATGAGCAGAGGCCTCCTTCACGGCCGCCTTTGCCACTTTGGCATAAGACAGATTGCTCCTTTTCTCTTCTTCTTCCCTCTTTCTCTGCTTCTCTTTTCGAATTGCCTCTTTCTTTGCTGGGCAAGACATCGCCATTGCGGAGTGCTCGCCCTTGCAGTTTATGCACTTTTTTACTTGGGCCCTGCACTCACGCCATACGTGGCCAGATTTACTGCACACCGAGCAGATATCTGTGGTTTGGGGGCACGACTTCGTCGTGTGTTCGTTGTGCTTATAGCACTTAAAACACGTTTGGACTTGAGTAAACTCCTCCCTTTCGATTTGTTCAGGGCAGACCCTGACATGGAAGAGGAGGAGGCCAGACTCTTTTGCTTTCTGGGCCATTGAGGTGTCCTGGAATACAACCTTGAATACATGGGTGTATTCCTTAAATTTAATTACCTCCGTCACCTTGGCCCACGGATGGTTGGCCTCGATTTCGGACGTAATTTCCTGCGCATTGTTGTGCCCTACCCAAGGGTCCAGCCTACGGCAGACCACACTACGGTGTGCTTGAATCTGGGGAGGGATTTGGGGGTCAGGTTGATTGCTTTGAAGACGGAGTCGGCTTTAGAAGAAGCCAGAATCTCCGCGTTCTTCTCGTTTTGGCATATTGCCGTATAGCCGAAGGGCGTGTCAATAAGCCTGACGGGAGCTACGTGGAGCTCGCCGTAGGCTACGGAGAAGACATCCCCCCGATCGGGTTTAGTCTTTTCGGGGAGAGTCCTCAAGCTAACCCTGAGTGCGTCGTCCGTCATTTTTTCCCTGTCATGGTCGTTGTAGTCAGATATGAGTATGTGAAGTGAAAAGAGCACAGAAAAGGAAAAATTGTCCAAAACCGAGTTAGCACTTTACCTTTGATACGATGGGTCGGGGTCCGGAAAACTTGCCGTAGTCCGGAATTGTGTGGCACTGGCACTGGGTGTGGTTTATAATTGTGTACCACATTCACATGTTATAGTTACAGGAGGTAGGGGGGTGACACATGGGAATTTTCACTTTTGGTAAAAATCTAGGGAGGCGTCAAGTAAAATTCCCTTGACAGTTTCCTCCTTTGCTGGATGTCACTTTGCGAGAGAGCGTAGTTTATCGTACGGAAATATTAGCAGTCCTGCGGCAACCACCTCTCGTTCGCAACAAGTCTTCGTAGGTCGCTCACTGTTCGGCCATGGGTGGCCCACCAATCGGTGAGCGGTCGGCCAGCGGTCGTCAATTTATAGTGACCCTATATATAGAGCAGCTTGTGGTGGCCCTGCACACATCTCTGCCTACCTCAGTAGGGTCAACACCATGGGCGCTCCACTAGCATCTCACCAACTAGCGATATGAGCGAGTAAGAAAAAATGGTTTCAAATTTTTAACATATGTGGGTGACAAATTACTTACGATTAAGGCCCATCTCCTTGGCCTTCTCATCCATGACCCATGTCTTAAACTCCTTGCGCGTTTGGTCATAATACATTGGGTGAACATCAAACCAGGCGACGAGTTCATCTTCCTCGTCCTGCATCAAGCAGCCCAACTTGGTTGCCTTAGTAGGCTTGTCACCGGTAGGGCCGTGGTCTGTCCCGACATCGTCAGAATCGCCGGAGGCCTCCGTGAACAAGTGATCCTGGGGCAACTGCTTAAGCAGGGGTGGAGTCGGGCTAGGTGAGGCAGGGTTCACAGTGGCAGCATGGCCGGTATTGACGCGCCTCTTAACCATGACTGTAAGCAAAGAGTATTTACATAATTATTCAAAGTTCCTGTGGATGGGTGAAATGTATATGCATTAAACCGTTTTTCATGTTTCACAAGTTTATTGGGACGTACAATCACAAATAAATGAAATACCTACATAAAAAGGTATGTTTCATAGTCACTAAAATACGGCAATTAGCATACTGGAATCAGCGGGAACAGGTAGAAGCGGAGGCGGCAGGCAGAGGTGGCGAGCGTGAAGCTCTGGGTCGATTTGTACTGGTGGTAGAGCGGTCGGCCACCAGTTGCCAGATGTCGTGACTGCAACAGCGACTGCCACTAAGACCAGTGGCCAATCAGCCTCCCACCACTCGCCAATCAATGGGCGACCACTCGCCGACCAATGAGCGACCATTCGCCCACCACCTGCGATCACGTGCGTCTGATCGGCCACCACCTACGACTCGACGCCGACCGGTGGGCGACCACCTTTTTAACGGTTAATTATCGCCAACCGAACGGCCACCGGTTGTCGTCCAAACTGGTCGTAGGTGGTTTTCGATGTAACATCGACAACCATCGGAGATCACTCTTGCTTGGCTGACCAGCTACGACCTTATTAGTGACTATCAGCGACTTCCAAAGACTACCTGCAACTGGCCGGTGGTTGTAAACGGGTAGTAAGCTCGGTGTGACTGGGCCATAACTGGGCTGTGAAATGCTTATAGAACTTTAGGAAGCGTACAGACACTTCAAGGTCTAATGCATCGATTCTCAACGTGGGGCGTACGCCGAACAAGTGGGACATGGGACATTTTTGTTGGGGCTTTGGCGTAGGATCCAATAATATTTGTTGGACAAAAGTATCCATCTGTTTTTGAATAAATAATTTTGTTAAATGACAACTTTGCAACCAAAGCCTATATGAAGTGAGATGAAAATCGGTTCATTCATTAGCTTATTTAGCTCAGCCGCTTTAACTTGCATGTTGTTGCCATCTGTTTTAAGTTGTAATTTTCTATTTATTTATCTGGGCATGTAGGTAAATGATATATATATATATATATATATATATATATATATATATATATATATATATATATATATAGGGAGAATAACATAAACCATTAGTGTACGAGCTACTTTACTACTGACGTTTCGCTCCTCAGGTCATTGTTTCTTGTCATGAGGAAGTTCCTGAGGAGCGAAACGCCAGTAGTAAAGAACTTCGTACCACTCATGGTTTCTCTTATTCTGTCGCTACGTTTGTTGTCATAGGCTCCTATAAATATATATAATATATATATATATATATATATATATATATATATATATATATATATATATATATATATATATATATATATTTATTTATATATAGGTACTTGTACGGAGCTTGTCCATAAAGCCTGCATTTAATATTGAATGGAAATTAGAGCCACCACCAGAAACGGATGTAGCATCAATTAATTTTCCCCCTAACGTTTCGAAAACTACAAGTTTTCATCTTCAGGCTAAAATACAAGATTGCTAAAATTAATACATATAAAGAAAATATGAACAGGCAGTGGTCAAAAGACATTGAATTGCTTTGAAAATGACTAATTATAAAATGCTAATAAAATGTATATTAATGTAAAAGTATAAGAATAAACAAATGTGTTTTTTTTAATTGACAAATAGAATAAGTTTTAAATTTGTTTAAAATACAAGCAAGCAGTAGTCAAAATTGCTTTAACAATGAGTAAAAAGAAAAAAAATAGTTAGAAAAATTTTAAGCAGAACAAACAACTGTATTTTAAAATTGACAAAAAAGAATAAGTTTAAAATTTGTTTAAATTTTTTAAAAATTAAATAAATGAAAAACTGTAAGAGCAAAAAATATTTAACGGAATAAAAGTATTTTTAAAACATTAACCCCCTCCCCCCCAAAAAAAACCGGGTTGCTTTTAGTACTTACTGAAAAGGATCCATCCTAGAGAGTGAATGATGGATTTAGATTAGGGCTAATATTTCTAGGGTTTCATGGTCGAAAAAGTGACGCTTGAGAGATAGGAAAAGGGGGTACTACAACCAAATAACTAACGTAGTTAAAATTGAGTTAATTAATAAAGGTACTGCACTAAAATTTTCATTGACAGTAGGTTTTTAGTGTTTTATATATAAAGTTTCAAGGTTCTTCGGCATTGCTGGTTGTTATTAAAGGCTAATACTTTAGGATTAGCAATACAAATATCGGTCTTACCATTTATGGCGTGTTCCCTAATAGAAGACTTCTCCTTCCTACTCAATATTTTGTCCGTGCGCCAATTAATCCCCATAAGAACGGAGAACCTAGCTCGAAGAGACCTAACAGTGCTGTCAATGTAAGAGTCGCCAGTACAACTGCGACATTTAAATAAATAAACAGCATCACTGCGGAACTCCAAAGAGATAGGATCTTTACTTCTGAAGAAACTCCCAGTCCTATGAAAAACGTACTGATGTACCGCTGAAGCTAACGAAATTGTCCCCTCGAATCAAGGATATCTGCCATCAGGGCCAGGTACAAGGTTCTCACTAAACTAAATTGATTCACTTATTCTTTTGTGGTTAAGAAATATACTAATTAGATTCTTTTGCACTCAATAATTAAAATTAAAATATTAAAAAATAATTATATATTTTTTTCAACCACCGGTGAGGTATACATTTTTCTGGAAAAAGTGGAGTCTAGGGCAGGGGGAGGGGGGGGAACTGGTCTAAGGTCTCGCAAGATGTGGACCTTCTGATCGTCGGGATGTTCCCTGGAGCATAATATGCGTATATTCCCTGTGTAATTTTAGAGGTATTGATAAATCATTAGGATTTTAAAAAGTATATGTTAGTAGCAAAGAGCAGCCACAAATAGCTTGGGATGTGGAGATCGAATCATCAGCCTTAGTTTCGGAGCGGTAAGCGAGAAGGGCCCAGGGTAATATATCGAATTATTGTTTCGGTGATGAATGAGCAAGCAAAGAAGGCTAACAGAATCCATGGAACGACTCTACGTTCACATTTCCTCTTGTGTCGTAGTGTGAAATAAATAAATGCTGAATAATTGTGACCTGGTAAAATCAGAAAAAAACCTAGGGTGAAAGTTACCGCCATTGTTGGAAATGATTGTCTTCGGAATCCCAAAGCGATGAATCGCATGAATGAATTGATTCTACGGCGAATATATCAGGGACAAGTACCGCTTCTATCCATTTGGTGTATCTATCATTATAATTGATATGAGATAGTTAAAGACATGAAATTGAACGTCCGACCTGAAGTATCAATATGTATGATGGAGGATCAGATAAAGAGAATTGATTGTAAAGTGGCTTTCATGAAAGAGGTAGAGACGGGGGGGGGGCGGGTAAGAGAGAGAGAGAGACAGAGAGGGAGGGAGGGCGCATGTATCATGAATTTCCTGAACAGGGAGGAATAGCGTGAGAAGGGCGGTGAGTGAAGTGACCAGAATTTGCTAAAAGAGTTTCTTGTGGTTAGTTTAAACGAGCTCTCATGATGCAATCATTAAGATTTTTTGGTGAAGGGATAAAAAAAACCAATAGGATAAAATTGGTTTTCTGGATTTGTTAGGATTTCCAGAGTGTATAGGCATGCGGGCGTAACTACTACCGCTTTAGCCCATTTTATTTCGTTAACAAACGCATAATGAAATTCATTTGCCCCTGGTTAACGAAGGATGTCTCGAAATATGTGAGTTAAATGTCAGCTTTAATTCTTGTAGTTAGTAACCATGGTTACATTAACTTCTTAATTAGGGAAAAGCATTTCTTCACTTTGAAATGCAACATGCTCTCTACAGAATCGCTTTAAGAATCGCAGTGAATCGCTTTAAGAAAAAGTAATGTGACCACGTCTCTTCCCTTGTAGCTGTTTAAGAGCAACTCTATTGACTTCTTCATTTACTTCTGTTAGAATTAGAATGGGTGATGTAGTTAAACCGCGTTAATGATCGCGGTTTGGTCCATGAGAATTTCCTCGTTTGCATTCTTTCACCAATTTAGAGGGGATTTGCTTCGTTTATGTGCAACCTTGAGAACCTCGATAAGGGGTCCCGAGATGGTGGCAGCATATTATATATGTTTATGCTAGAAATTGAAATTTCCTCAAATTGCCTAAGAGATTTATAAGTCGTCAGAGTGAGGACATATTTATTACCTATTTTCTGCCTGTAAGCAGTGAGATATTCATGCCTCTCTAGCCTCGATTGACAATTAGGGGTGTTAATTTTAAGGCATAAGCAAGTAAACGTTCGAACGAACTTATTTTAAGTGTGAAGGATGTCTTGGATGAGGCGAATAAAATGAAATATCATATATAAAAAGAAGATAGAAGGAAGGTCCCCTAGAACTTGGTTTCGAAAACGCACAAATGTTTGGGATGGCCATCTAAGACCAAGTGGCGTGGTGTGAAAAGAAATTCGTAGGATAAAGTGGCTTCAAACTACCGTCTTCTCCAGGCTTGATTTTTCCATAGTATTTGCTAAATTGCCTTTATAAAATCAGGCTTGGAAAAGACTTGCACTTGCAATAAGTGTTGTGAAATCAGAGATGAAGGGGACAGAGTAATTATCAGCTTTCCTGATTACTTAAAGCGCGGAAATCACAAATATGCAAGTAGGTGTCATCCTACTTCAAAACCAGCTAAAGTGATGACAGCCATGAGGATCCTTTTAAATTTTAGCAAGTTCCTCTTTAGCGGCTTTAAGTTCTGCAATCGGTGAGTCTGAGACTGTACTGGCCGACCAGTTTGGGTATATTGTGTTTTGTCTTATGTTTAACAGGGAAGGATGCGATTAATTTTTCCTATTGCACGTGAATTGTGTGTTGAGTAGCTGAACGGCTGCCCATGGGACTTAGTGAATCAAATCAGTGAGCTGAAGGGGCAGGGAAGTGGGAATGCTGTGAATAAGGCATCCAGAAGTCGGGTCTTTGACAGAACGCCATTTTAACTCAATGTTGAGTGAATTATGCCTCAGAAACCACGCCCCTAAGATGGGTAATAAACGCCATCGGATATTAAAAATAGCCAATCGAGACGGCGGCCGGGCTATAGATTGAGGGAGAAAAAAAAATTGTAGAAGAGTGGAATTAGCCCATATGATGCATTGTAGAGAAACCTGGTTGTCTTCTTCTGTCCTCTTGCGACTCCTGGACAATGAAGACGGTTAACCTGCTATCAATCAGTAAATCTAGCCCCGTGGAAGGGCCCGGACTAAAAGGCAGGTGTTTGAACCCTGCACTACCCACACGGTAAATGCGGAGGTGAGCTGTGCCCTTCAGATCTAAACTTAAAGAGAAGAACACATTTCATGGCTTGATATTCAAAGGTGCGATGATACCAGTACCTAATCACTGGAGTAGACGTCTCCGAGGAGGTGGAGTTGGTGGCGCGGCCGAAAAGCGTCGAGGATCGGGATAACAGTGAGGACGATAATCTTGATTATGTGAGTTTCTTGCTCTTGACTTCCCGAGGAAGTTCCTCGACAGCTTCGATAATGACATCGAGTTTACAACTAAGATTCAGCCACTCATCAGCAAGATAAGTGCGTGATACCTGCTGGAGGTGGTGTCGGGACTCGCAGTTAGGTCAGATTTATTTCCGGCAGGAGAAAACTAGGGCTTCCACTGCGGATTTGGCTCTAAGGGAATCACTGTACATTCGAATTCGGGTTCCCTTAGATTTGGACCGTTTAGAGCGGAGAAGTTAAGGTTCGTAAAAATTTGGCATGACCGTTGCCATCACCAATATGTGTGTGGTTTGGAAAGTGTATACATCGATACCGTTTTTAATGGCAATTGGAAGCAATGATTTCACCGGATTTTTATTCGTGTTTACTGGGTGTAAGGTCGTTAAAAAGGGGGTCTGAGTTTTTCAAATTTACTTTAATGTTCACAGACCGGAAGGATCACCAAGGCCGGTGACCGAGTTTCACTTAGTGTTCGATAAGTGTTCACACAACGACAAGGGCACCAATGATGCGGGGTGCCCTAGGTTGTAAAAACACATACGCTTTATTTACATAAGGTATATAATATTATTCCTGCTCTCGCGCAATGCAGACACATGGAAAGGAAACGTAGTTAAGAAGGAAGCTAGCGCATGAGTGTGGAGAGATGTACTCAATGTCATTGCGGGAGAGAGAATGAATGGACAAAAAGACCACCGATATCCAAGTGCTCCCTCGTTCTTGAGTCACAGATGACATTCACCTGACTCATGACGCGCTTCACCTACTTCTTGTTCTTGCATTAATCAGTGTTTCTCAAATTATGATACAGAATTGTATACGATTTGTTTCGATTTTTAATATTTATTCAAGAAAACCCAAACATAATCAGTGGTATAAAGTCCATACTTGCAGTACCTCTCCTACGAATAGCGTTAGATACCCGGTTTGCAAAAGTTCTGTTACACTCGGGTGTTTTTTATCTTTCGACAGGTTTACGTGGGTGAGAGAAAATGTTCCATCAAACAAGGTTAAAGTTAACTTTTCTAGCATGTGTCATTAAAACGTATTTTTTATTCTGTACAGGTGTATCGAGATGGAAGTGAAAAGAATAGAGATCTCTGTTCTTCCACTACGGGCCACAACAAGTCCGACATCGCCAAGCGGCTCAACGTCAGCCAGATGACCGTCCAGAGAGTCGCGGAGAGGCTCAAGAACGGGAAAGAGCTCGAAGATCGACCTCGTTCAAGCAGAACTCAGGGTCTCGACCGTTTGCAGGTGAAAAGGGCCTTCAGAAGTGCTCCGAAGGTGAAATGACTGCGCTTGCGAAGTCACAGTGTTCAGGGCCGTCAAGGAAGATGGCAGCAAGAGCTTAAGGTGCGTGAAAAGGCCTCTGCTCACCGACCGTATGCGGGAACAACGACGTGAGCGTTGTCGTCGCCTTCTCAGTGACTTGAAGAGTCATGGCAATCGAATTCTCATTTTATTCTGACGAAAAAATCTTCATAGTCGATCCGGTAATCAACAAGCAGAACTACCTCGGGGTAATTCCTTCAGCGTGACAGTGGCCCGACCCACACGGCCCCAATCCGTGAAAGAGTGGTTGAGGTCGGGCATGAAATTCTTGTCGAAGGACTTATGGGCACCGCACTCGCCCGATTTTAGTCCAATTGACTAGAACGTGTGGGGGCACGTCGAGGGCAAGGCCTGAAGTGTCCGCCATAGCAAAATCAACAATCTTAAGTCCTCCGTCAATCGACTGTGAGCAAACAGGAGGAAGAGCTTCGTCCGCAACGTGACCGCGGCCTTCAGCTCTCGCCTGGAGAGCAGTGCTCGCCGCCGAATGCAGCCAAACTAATTAATATTACAATACAAACACATTCTGCTGCTACCACCAATAGTTTGGATACCAAGCTCATCAATGCGATCCCGGGTGAACCATTGGTTCCTAGGGAAAACATAATTTTGCCACCACTTCACATAAAATTAGGTTTAATGAAATAGTTTGTGAAAGCCTTAAAGCATGACCAGCCATCCTTCTTATATTTAAAAACAAATTTCTTAAGATTAGTGATGCTAAATTTAAAGAAGGAATCTTTGTTGGGCCTCAGATTCGACAACTTATGGTAGATAGTGAGTTGGAGGCAAAATTGAGCCAGCCAGAATTTGAGGCCTGGCATAGTTTCAAAGGTGTATGTAATGGTCTCCTTGGGAGGCACAAATCAGAAAATTACCACATTCTTGTTCAGAATTTGATTAGGTCTTATAATGAGTTGGGATGTAGTATGTCACTAAAGGTACATTTTTTGCATTCCCATCTGTCTTTCTTTCCAGAGAATCCAGCAGACATCAGCGATGAGCATGGCGAAAGATTCCGCCAAGATATTGCTACTATAGAAAATCGCTATAAAGGAAAATGGAGTCCTGCAATGCTTGCTGACTTCTCCTGGTCCCTTAACAGAGACAGACACGATGTTCTACATAAAAGAAGCCTAAATATTCTAAAAATATATCACTATTGTATAGATTTGAACAATTTTGAACAAATCTTAAATCTTCATTATTTTTTTTAATATATTTTTATAATACCACACTCTGAAATGTATTAAAAAGACTTATTAATTTCTTTTGATGAATAAGCTTTTTGTTTCCACTTATCTTTGTACTTTTTGTCAAATAAAATAAAAATAATAACAAATATTTCTTACCTCTATATACTTAATAATCTAATATTAGTAAAAAATTAAATGTGCAGATTACAAAAAACTGAGTCATTTCTGTAGCAAAATCATTGCCCCCAAAGATAGAAATCAACGGGGGAGAGATCCGGGTATCTGGGAGGCCACTCTATAGGACGACGCCGACCAATCCAAGCATCCGGAAACTGCTGATCCAAATACCAACGCACGTGAATACCATAATGAGGCGGAGCTCCATCTTGCTGGAAGTAAACTGGGAAGTTACCTTCCTCGTTTAGCAGGGATGGGAAAATTTCTTCTTGCAACAAGTTAAGAAACCTTTCGGCATTAAGATTCCCAGTGACAAAAAGTGGTCCAATAATTCTGTCACCCCATATCCCGGCCCACACCATCACTTTACCGGCACCTTGCATCCTCGTCGGACTCAGCCAGTTAGGGTAAGCATTACTCCAATAACGTATGTTTTGTCGATTAACCTCTCCATTGACGCAAAATTTGCTTCATCAGTAAACAAGATCTTAGTTGAAACGTTTGCATCCTCGTTCACTTTGGTTAATGCCCATTCACAAAATTTCACTCGAATGCTGTGCCATATGCCATATGCAAGTTAGTTTCGCTATGCGTGAGCTTTGGTGCGTTCACCTTTGAAGGGGAAGAATTTCGACAATACAGGGGACTGGCGATGGGATCTCCACTTACCGCTGTCATGGCATGCCTATTCATGGAGGTCCTTGAAACAGAGAAATTGATGAGGGTATTCGGGGAGGGTGACTCCTTGTGGTTGAGATATGTAGACGATGTTCTGGCCATAATTCCTGAAAATACTGACGTCAATGAGAAATTAGAGCGGTTGAATGAGATAAACGGTAGCATACAGTTTACTGTAGAGGAAGAAGTTAATAACAGGATTCCTTTTCTGGACACATTTATACATAGGGTTGGGAGTGTAACTGAGTTTTCCGTTTACAGGAAACCCACTAATAAAGATGACTTCATCCATTATTTATCGGGACACAGCGATAGAACGAAGACTGGGGTAGTGATAGGATTCTACCTCAGGGCCATCCGGATTTGTAGCCAACAGTTTTTAACTGATGAGTATAACTACATTAAGAATGCTTTTATGAAACTAAAATATCCGGAGGGTCTCTTAATAAAGTTGAGGTATAAAGCGGTCGGGATATCGGAAAGAGGCAAAATGAGTAGCGCGACTAATGGGACCGCGGATAATGAGGCTTTGACAGGCACATTGGATGGGGTCAGGTACCTTTCAGCGCCTTACTGCAAGGCTGCGCAGAGCATAAATGTGGCCCTCAGGAAAACGGGTTTGCTAGTTGCCGATCATGCTTGGACGAAGATCAAGGAATTGGTTTCGCACAAAAAGTTTAGGGCCCAAACGGATAGGGGCATAATCTATCAGATTCCGTGTGAAGGGTGCGACATGAGTTATTACGGGGAGACTGGTAGGGACATTAAAACTAGACTTAGTGAGCACAAGAGGGACGTCCGGGCACATAGAACTTCAAACTCGTTAGTGGTGCATATAGATGAATGTGGGCATTTACCCAAATGGGATGGGGTGAGTATAGTTCAAAAAGGTTTATCAAAACGTGAGCGTAGGATTATTGAAGCTACATATATTCTCTCCTATAGGTCGACAAATCACCGGGACGGTTTCTTCAAGCTGGCGACAGGTGCGGCTAGGCTCATTAATGAAGAGGCGAAAGGGTCGAGACGAGGGGGAAACGGACAGGGGAGAGCAAGTGACCGTGACCCTGACTAACTCTACGAATGGTCGAGCGGCGATCTTCCATCTCTCTTGTCAGTTCCATTCTGAGGAAGCCAAGAGGCGAAACGTCAATAAAGAGCTCTGTGTAGTGTCTGGACTTTTCTTTCTCCCCATCCATTCTCATATATATATATATATATATATATATATATATATATATATATATATATATATATATGCAAGAAAACCACTATTATTGGAACATAAAGTTTATTATTAAAACGGGACCAGTTGCGATATGTAGTTTACCATATCAACGGCTGAAGATGATATGATAAACGACATATCGAAACTGGTCCCGTTTTAATAATAATAATAATAATAATAATAAACTTTATGTTCCAATAACAGTGGTTTTTTTGCATATTTATTTACTCGTTATTGAGTGAAACAGTGTTTTCATATATATATATATATATATATATATATATATATATATATATATATATATATATATATATATATATATATATTTATATTTATTATATATATATATATATATATATATATATATATATATATATATATATATATATATATATATATATATATATATATATATATATGAAAAACTCACAAAGTATCAAGTGAGGGTAGCAAATGAATGAAATGTCCCGCAGGAAAAAATGAAAAGGTGTTTCCAAGTACTTTCGAACTTTATTAAGTTCTTTATTAAGGATAACTACAAGAAATAATATTATATTAGAGGTATATATACGAAAGAAAAAAAGTAAAAAAGACCGCCTCAAAAACTAGAAATCAACAATGAGGAAGACGGAAGGGGGAAGGTAATGAATCACATTAAGAGTTACAAGAAGCAGGTAGTAAGGTCGAACTGAGAAGACGGAAAGGGTAACAGATTAAAAGAAATGGAAATAGCCTAACGTGGAAGATTATAAGACACGAGAAGCGAAAAGTGGGGAAAATACAATGTACATAACATAGCAATGACAATTAAAAGAAAAAATGGGGCCACATAACTAAAGATTGAATATAAAAAACTAAGAACAAAAGTCATAACTAATTTCTTTAAGTATTAGTCTTTTAATTATAGCATCTATTTTATATAATCCAGGGGAAAGGTTAAAATTATTACATTGGCTTATAAAAGCACATTCAATGATATTCCTTTTTATAGGGTCATTGGTACGATAAATAAATTTTGCCGAGTTCCAGTTAATTAGATGGTCCTTATCTGACATATGGACAAAGAAAGCACTGTTATCTTCCCCTCTTCGGACATTATATTTATGTTGATTTATGCGAACAGAAAGTTGTTTACCTGTTTGTCCATAATATTTACTTAAGCAATCAGAACACTCAACTGAATAAACTCCCCTCCCCCCAAACTATTACAATTATTACGTACTAATAAATTCTTAATGGTCGTCTCATATTTAAAAGCAACAGAAATGTTAAAGTTATTCAAAAGACGGGGAAGATCACTAAAACAAAGAGAAAAAGGTAGAACTAAATTGTTATTACTATTAAAAGGGAGAGTAGGGACAGTTTGATAAAATGTCTTTTTAGCAGAAGAAAGACAGTTTTGAAGAAACGGGTAAGGGTAACAAAGTTTATGGCCAATTTCAAAGATATTGGAAAATTCCAAATCCATATATTCCGGGCTCACAACACGTAATGCCCGTAGAAACATAGAAGAAAAAACAGAACGTTTAACTTTAGGGCTGTGAGAAGAGTAAAAATGAATATAAGAATTTGAATTAGTAGGGTTACGAAAGATAGACTATTTAAAACCTGTATGAGTTCTATGAATAAGAAGATCAAGAAAGGGAAGGGTTCTATTATTTTCCATCTCGTGGGTAAATTTAATTGAAAGGACGAGATAATTGAGTCTGGTAAGAAAAACATTAACATCTTTGGAATTAGGGCACAATCAAATGACGTCCTCAATATACCTGCGGGACATTGCATTCATATATATATATATATATATATATATATATATATATATATATATATATATATATATATATATATATATGTGTGTATATATATATATATATATATATATATATATATATATATATATATATATATGCAGAAGCACTTCGCACTAGCGTAAATTTATTACAATATACATATAAGAAAAACACACTTAAGTAGAATCATTTTATTATATCACAGGACTGGTTTCGGTATCTACCACCATTTTCAACTGTACAATGAGAAGACTGCACACATACAGCCTTGGCCAAAATTGGGTTGCAGGTATGAAAAAATGAGGAATACGATTCAAACTCATTTATTTCATACTTGACATAATACAAATAAAAATTATTGCGTATATTATATCGATAATTAATATTATATGTATTCTTATTTTGCTTTTATAACGGCTTAAATGCGTTTTTGCATGTTTTGCATAAGTGTTTGGGGCAACCTTCTGATATTCAATGTGTTATACTAACGTTTATTCCTATTTTTTTAGTCATTATCTTAATGTTAACTTACAAGTGGTGTGTTTCTTTGCTAAAATCGTCTCCGATTAAACAGATTCTTGAAACTCACAGAGCTCAAATCATTGCATTGTCCAGAGAAGGATTAACCCTAGTCAAAGTTGCAAGAAAATTGAAATGCCCGACAAACAGTGTCCAAACAACCACTAAAAGGTACAATGAGACCAATTCTTTCCAAAACTAGGATGGTCGAGGTCTCAAAAAATGTACAACTCCGAGGGAAGAGAGGTTGCTGAAAAGAACATCTCTGGCCGATATTTAAAAAAACCTCTTCTGATGTAGCTGCTGAGTTTCGGGCAGCAACAAACCTAGAGATATCAAGACTCACAGTGAAAAGAAGGTGATGGGCTCAAATGATGTAAGGCTAGAAAGAAACCGTGGCTGTCTCAAGTGAACAAAAAGAAGCAATTGTCTTGGGCAAAAAAGAATAAAGATTGGACTGATGATGATTGGGCTAAAGTTGTTTGGTCTGATGAAAGCAATTTTGAGGTAGCTTCTCCACATTAGTTTCCACCAATTTATTACCTTTTTTGTACACATTTTTATTGGATACCAAAACTGATCAGTAAAATTTGTATTTCTCCTCAGAAATTTGGAACCTCTGGAGCTGTTTATGTTCGTCAAAGAGTTGGTGAAGTTTAAGATCCGAGGTGTGGTGTCCCAACAGTGAAATTTGGAGGTGGCAGTGTAATGGTTTGGTGCTGCATGTCGTCTTCAAGTCCAGGATTGTTGTTCACTTGTGAGGGCTGAATGAATTACAACAGTTACATCAGCATATTATACCAGATTTATCAACATTCATTAGGTAAAATTTTAAATGATGACATAACAGATGGTGTAATCTTCCAATAAGACAATGCTCCCTGCCACACATGTAAAGTTTCAAAGGGTTGGTTTGAAAAGAAAGTGGTGACGTTGATGTAATGGGCCGCTCAATCTCCAGACATCAACCCCACTGAACACTTGTGGTCACACTTGGGCACAAGAGTGAGGGTGCACAAATGTTCCTCAAAAAGTGAAGTAACAGTCAAAATTCATAAAGAGTGGCAGAAAATTGAGCCAACCACCTGTGCCAATTTAGTCTCAAGTATGCAAAAACGCATAAAAGAGATTATAAAATTAAAAGGACAACACATCGAATATTAATTTTTGATAGAATATACGCAAAAATGTAGATTTGTATTATGTCAAGTATGAAATAAATGAGTTTCAATCATATTCTTCACTTTTTCATACCTGCCTCATATTTTTGGCCGAGGCTGTAAATGCTCTATATATTAAAAGCAGATTGGGGAAGAATCACAGGGAAGGGAAGGGGAACAAAGGAAAGCATAGATTAGAGAATAGGTAAATTTGTGCCAATAATCGAAGCAAGTTTTGGACAAAGAGAATTTCGAATAACTTTGTTAAATTTAAATGAACCCTCAGACATAGTATAAATTGGAGTTTGTTCAATCAATATTGACCCAATAATACCTCTTTTGTAGTAATTTTCAGACTTATAGACTAGTTTTGGCATTATTAAAATCAATTTGTTAATACCAATTACTCGCGTGGTTGAATAAACGTCCTCTTCTTATATCCCCCCGACGTGCATATATGCGTTTATTAAAGTTCCCAGTTTCTCCTACCTAAGATTTATTGAAATTATTACATGGAATAAGGTACGCTCCAGATTGTTGGTTACATGGTTTGTGCTTTGAACCACACTTTTTTATATTCCCTTTAAATTTAAAGCCCCTCCTACTATTGGTATTTGTTGCGAAGTTGTGCGGCAAAAGATAATATAATAAAGGTTTTGGTGGAAGCGCTATTTGTATTATTATAGCAATAATAAATCCATGTGGCTCTGGAGTGACATGATTCAATGAACCATAAGTCATGCATTAAGCCAATAAACGTACAACTAAAGAGTTAATTTCTTCTTGAAGGACGCAAGTGCTGCAAATGTGATAAGCTCTTAAGATGTGCGATAAGACAATGGATTTTTTAACTGATTTATCATGGAATGAATAAAAATGCACGTGTGAATTTGAATTTGAGGGTTTGCCATATACAAAATATATTATCGAGGCGTTGATTCTCATAAGTTTTGTGTCGGGGAATGGCAGAGTTGTCGAATTCCTACCCAACCTTAAATTTAATAGTGGAATTACAAGTTGTTGAGAATTTAAAAAAAAACTATGAAAGTTTTCGTCATTATAGGGCCGAAAAAAGAATACCTGATCGACGTATCTCAACCAAACTAAATGGAAGGGTGAAATTTGAGGTAGTAATTCTTTTTGGAAAATTTCCATAAATAAATTGCAGCGAGTCGGTGAATTTAATTTCTACGTTTCGAGCTAACACGCTCATCTTCGGGAAATCCTATATAATAAGAAATAATGACAATGTAGTTATTAAATTTGAAGGTAACCTATTTAAAAAAATGCATAATAAACAGTCAGATTAATTAACAATATTTAAATAAAGACAAACGAGGCAAGATATATTAAGGCAAGCCATTTAAAAGACAGACAGATGAATCAATGCTTTTTACAAAACAGTAATCGATACACTAAGTAACCTTTAAGCAAGCAAATTATGGTAGAGGATGTTATCTATTATTTAGCTAGTAGTGGTTATGAGATTAATAACGGAGTAGAACTATGATCGGAGTTAAGACTTGGGCTTACAGATTTTATGTAGCGATTCGGATACATGAAGCGATTCTGGGCATTTATTGGTATCTAATATTTTGAAGTCTTCCAAAGTTACATTACTATCGCATTGTATAGAGTGCTCTGTAATGGTGGAATGCCCCTCTTGCTTAACGATTTTAACTGTTCTAAGGCTGATTCCTATATGGGAGCTACCTCTAGCTACGGCAGCCTCAAGGGTGCGCCCAGTGCTTCCGATATATTGGGAAAAAAGAGACATTATGTGCATTCATATATATATAAATACTCCTGCCATTCATATATATAAATACTCCTGTCGCGTAAACCCATAAGAGTTAGATCTATGATGAGAAAGAGGCTGCCAATGGTTTTCTTATTGATGGAAATTGCACGAAAGTTAGTGGAATGCTGAAGTGCGATGTGATGAAGGGGGTCTCCAAACTGGTTCTCTCGTAGAACTCTCTTAATCCCTTTTATTAGCTCTCGTCCCTTTGCACTTCAGGCAAGGTTAAACCAAATCGGGTGTGGTTAGTCGCTGGATTGAGTCTCGATTCGGGTCACCTTCACGGCCGCTGCCATAAATAACCGTGATTCGGTTCCCGCGTTAAAATGCAGGTCTCCACTTAGATGAAAAGAGTCAAATAAACACAGGGCAGTGGTAAACCTCTATAATCTTTCATTTCACTTAACTTTACCACTTTTTACCAAATACATCTACCAAACTTTCTGGTGGAAATGTTCTTGCATTTCTTAGATTTAAGTAAACAATTAATTCATTAATAATAATAAAAATAGTCTTTGAATTCATTTTAATCAATGAAATTAACATATTCTTTTACATATTTTAATAAATATTATTGAATGCTTAAGAGTACAATCTATTACGAGTACAAGTGTACAATGCTAAAAAGTACAATCATTTCAATTCGAGCAACTCTTTGACATCGTTAAAAATTAGGCTCCTCTCAAAGTTTAGTGAGCAAATTATTAGAAATACCGGAATACAAATGATAAAAATAAGGAATACACGAAAAAAAAAGGATGTTTAAAAATGTTAAGATAGGGAAGAATCTGATGTCCTTAAAGAGAGAAGCGACAGTACGAAATAATGATAACACACATAAATATGCATTTTAACGAAGCAGACAGAGGACAAGGTAAAATTAGAACAAAAAACGAGCTAAGTTCGGAATTTTAATGTAATACTTTTTATTTTCAAAACAACAAAGCTGAATATATATATATATATATATATATATATATATATATATATATATATATATATATATAACGCGGATATATATATATATATCCTTCTTTGACTGTCTCAATACACGAACGCCGAATTCGAACTGTAATATTAATAATAATAAACTATTTAAGACGCAGTTGCCGTGATAAACCTAGCAGTAAAAGGTACCGCGTCACTTTAGTATATATATATATATATATATATATATATATATATATATATATTAAATAAGGAAATGTGATAGCCAAGTGATATCGTTTTATTATAAGACCAAATTAGGATAAAACAGAAACAAAGAAATAGATGCTATGCTGCCATCCACCTTCCCCCCAAAGGATGCTTTAAGTGAGCTCTTAAGCAACGCAAGATAAGTAAGTCGCTATATGTTCAAGACGAAAGCCTTCGTAAGAGAGACATACACGGGCTTCGAAAATGAAGAAATCGCTTGTGTAAAATCTTCCTTGTTTCCTTTCTCTCTGGGAATCGAACCCGTGCTTTTCAACGCAGTATTCACCAGGCTAGAGAGAGATCCCATATAACGTGTTCTAACTTGACCTAGGTTATGTTATTTTAACATTCCAATAATGTCGGTCGTTAGTAGATGCACTCAAAGGAGCAATTTTTTTTGGCATCTAAAATGAGCTTAACCCGTTGCTTCCCACTGGATCTGGGAAGCAATAAGTTAAAGCAATCGATGCTTCCTTAAACTTTGCATCCAAACATATTTCCACTAAACAGCTTTAAGGATAGGATATTTAATTGTCCAAGTTTAGAGGGCAAGGAAATGATGTCAATGTATCCAATCTAGCGGAATGATGTTAAATTGATCCCAATAGACAAAGTGAAACTGTAGTTGTTTATTTTTAGCAAAGTGGTCAGAATTATTTCAAACTTTTGCATCATTGTTCTCCTAAAAACCTGTACATGAGGTGAATAAAAAGACTCCCGTAAGTATAAAGTATTGAATCGTTGGTAGATTTTAATGCAATTTAATCTTTTCGAGAGAGAGATATTTTAGAATACGGTAATAAAAATAGAGTTTAGTTTTATTGCGATTTTATCCTGAAAATAATGGACAGTGGTTTTCGTTAAGGATTTTATGGGCGAATGGCTCTCGTAAAAGACCATATCTCAAGGAAGACTAGGTTTTGCTCACGAACACAAACCATTGTTGAACAGTCTTCCAGAAATCAAACCAAGGTTGTCTGAATACCAGGGTGGAACAAAGGACAAAGAGGATTTAGGTTCGGGATCTTTGATGGGTTGGGTAGGGAGGAAAACGGCAATATTCACCACCGAAATGTGATGGTGCTACTTTGGTATGTGATCTCAGTGGTGGTGTGATCTTAAGAAGTTAGATTGCACCTTGTTATGCGATCTCAACATTTTAAAAAATTTGATTTGCATATTTAAGGTAAATAAAATATCACAAATGAAGTGATTTATTGATCGATTAATGGAATAAATATCAGCTAAAAAAAGCAAGAAAAAAATCATTAGCCGATTTCCTCATTAGTCGCCAACAAAAATAATCAAGATGTGATTGGACGGTCTTTACATTGACGCCTCTCATTTTTTTAGTATTCAAAGTTTGGAATCCAACCTTTTTCTTTCAATAGCCTGAGTATGAGCTCGACCACATGGGTCCACATAATTTACTTGGTGATCACCTTTTATTGAATGTAATTCAAACGATTTAAGTCTGAGTTCGTGCGTCATTCATCCGAGTGAATAACTGAATTTTCCTCAACTTCTCTCTGAATTATGGGTATTAACGTTGCTCTATTTCTCTTCTCTACATAAAAATATCTGCATTCACCCCCTTTCTTCCGTCTGAACATCCATGGACCGTTAATGCATCTTCCATGGTTTTGGTTGTTTTGTACTTTGGCCTCACTGTCGGTTGAATCTGGTGCCTAATCTCCTTGCAGCATCCGCCCTCGATGATAATTCCGACGTCCAGCAAATCTAGCTTCATCTATTTGAACTGGCTCTTCTGCAGTGCCAACCATTTTTTCCAAGATTTCTTACAGAAACTATTTTTGAGCAAATTGCACGACATAATATTAAACCAATTCGTGCACCAATTCACATGGAAAATCCTGAATTAAATAAGAAATTAACTCCAAAATTTGACCAAGTTTTAGTTTGAAATTCACTCTACCATTTAAATCAGTGAAATGGAAAAAAATACGTTTCCTGAGCGAATAGAACTATAAGTTTGGCATCTTTTATTCTTGCAACGGAGAGCTGGTATGAATTTTCCTTTTCTATTTCTTCTTCGGACATCTCGCATTTCTTCGCCACAACGAAGACAAGGTGCAACGTCTTCTTCTTCATCCAATATATCATTTCTTCTCAAAAAAGCAACTGCTTTCATTTCATCAGCAATTTCATGGTAAAAATTCTTATCTAACATCATGAAGGGGTACTCGTATGTTTCTCAGAAAAAAGTAGTGACTTTAAATACGTTGCACATCTATTCCCAAAGTGTCCAGGGAAGCGACTTATTTACATGCGAAAAATGTCTAGTTTAATTACATGATTGAGATCACAAATACAATGGTGTATCATATAAATTAAGATATGGGTGATATAATTGTGCGCATATACTATATATGGTAATAAAAAGTATTAGAACGCATTGGTAATTAAGATAAGGGTGGTATCAATTTTATGATTAGGCGAGATCACAGTTATCAAGTGAGATCGGATACCAAAGTAGCTTTAAGACGCTGAAATCGCATACCAAAGAAGCATCAATGGGATTAATCAAAGACGAAAATAATTATGAATGACTTTGATTTGGGGAAGGAATGGAAACTGGTGAGTATTTAGTGATGGAATATAGGATGGAAAAAAAGAAGGAAAGAATGAGGATAGAAAACAAGGTCTGCTGACCAAGGTCGCGTGTTCTCACTTATTCTGATTTATTTATGACTTTACGACCTTCAAAACTTTAAATAATTCCCAGACTAACTTTGGAAGGACCTTGGAAATTATATCATTCAAAAGAGAATCGGAAACAACATAAGGATTTTAAATTTAGTTGGAATCGGCCGAATAGTTACAATGTTATTACCAAAACAAAGAAAAGCAAAACGGTGACCGACCGCCCGACTGTCCGACATAGTGTGATATAGAGTCATGCGTGCCTAGACTTGTACGCGACTAAAAACGCCCTCAAATATTGCTTTATCCAGTAATGGTTACCACTGATTGTCAAGGTTATGGATCACGGTCAACTTATAAGCGGAAAACAGGCATGGGGGAAATAGTGACCGACGCTCTTTTCCAAATCTGGACGGTCCTGCTATAAATAATCGGGGCTGGAGGGGGTACTTTAGACCCCCCAGCAAAAAGTTCAGACATAATAAGACTTGAAATACATCGAAAACTGAAGACAATGATGGGACAAAAAGGAGGACACTAAAAAATATGAGGTCTTCGAGGACCAGAACTCTGTGGACTATAATAGAGGTACGTATTTCACGACCGAATTGCACTGTATGATGCTTATATCAGTGGGAGCCTATGGTTTAGTGTGGGATCAGAACCACAAGTCGCTCATGGCAACCGCGGCAAAGTTGACCAGATTCAGAACTCTGCTCTACTATGCCGTACTATAGAAGGAGGACAGACATGGAAACAAAGGAGAAAATATAATGCAAATCATAAGAAGCCCCTATTAACCGACTGTTCAATAGAGAAGAATCTAAGTATGCTTCATTAGTAGGCTAATATTAATCCTCTTCTCAACACCTTTATTTCCTCTAGCTCTACCGATTTCTTTGCATTTGTAAACATTTTCGGTTCCTAATAAATAACTAACCTCTTTATTTGATTCTATTTGACTTCCAATTGATCTCACTTCCTTTGACTACCCAAGTACATATTGTATTTGCTCGTTTGTTTTTACCTTGTTCTTTCTTTGTTCTCTTTTTACTCACAAACAAAAGACGGATGGTTTTATTCATTTAAGGACTCAGCCTATTTGGTAGTAAAATAAATTCCTAAAAACTGGAAACAAAACTATGGCAAACAGTAAAAAAAATCACATCCACCCACCCACTCCCATACATGCACACATGAATCTCTCTTCACCAGAGACAACAAAATACCCAACTCAACCGTCCAATGTAGCCTGCTCATGACCCACTACTCCAAATTCATCCAACTACACACCAACCACAACCAAAGGAAAATACCAAAAAATTACGCAAATTCACCAGTTGAAAGCCCATATTACATTGCAAACACTTAAATCACCTTGGCCCCACAGCCATATCTGCACTCAAAAATACATATCTACAACTACTGGTTACACAGAATCACCCCTCATCTGGAAATACGCACACATAACAAAAACAAACACACACCAGCTTTGGCCAACACACAAAAAACTGACAATCCTCTACAAACAGTTTGTTTGCACGACACTGAACTACGCATCTCCACCCTGAGCACTAACCAGACAAACAATGCAAAATAGTGCCCTCCGCAACGAAAATGGCTGCATAAAAACCACTCAGTATAGACCATCTCCCTGCAGAAACCAAAATCCTACCAAACGAAGACCACCTACACATGATAGGCACACAATTCTTTAATAAACTGCTATGTCCCTCACAACCCCTAGAAGCCCTCTTCACTCTTACCTTCACCCTCAGAATTTCCAAACCACCCCAGCCACCCTCTACACCCAATTACTAGATAGCATACCATAACCCCACCAAATCAGAACACTAAAAACACATACACACTCACTTTACCTGCATATCAGTTCAAATAGAACCACAAACCTCCATATTCAAAAGCACCCCACTCCCTGATATTCACAAATCTGAAACAACCCACAAATCGCCGAACGGGAGTTTCACTGGCTCGCTTACGAACAGGACACAACTCCACCCTACATTAATACAGATTTGATCCCATCTTCCCCCGCTGCAACCTCCAACAACCTGAAAACACTGCCTGTCTTATCCTATCCTAACTCCCTCTTGACTATCTCAGAACTTCTTTAGATTCGTTGTTCGCGCCACTTCGTCCCGTTGAATCAGAGGGTGGCCACGTTCTGCACACGTTAGCTTTTTCTCATAGAGACTTTTCTGACCGTTTAAGTCACCACGGCAGTGTAAATGAGCTTAGTTCTAATATACATTTGTTATATTTTCCTAATGCTAGCCACGCTAAACTCTAAATCTATGCAATTTTAAAAGTCCTTGTCTTGACAGTTTCTGCCTGTTCGTGAGGTGACTCCCATACCCATAGGTAATGATTTTAAAGCCCAGCACGTTGCCTTCGGCGGTGTAGCCGTACCTCCTCCCGTTAGCTATTACTGTAGCCGATTTTCTGCGGCATAACTGGATTATTTTGAACTTATCTCTATTAGTTCTGATCTTCCACCTCCTCTCGCACCGGTTGAAGTTGGAGATTTACACGCTAAATCCATGCTGCCTGAACCCTTGTATTCCAATATGTGCATGGGACGATTTGTGTACTGTCATCTAAGAATTGCAGATAAATCGCGTTCCTTGAACCAGTGCCGTGAGGTCTATCGTAAAAACGAGGTAAAGCAATCTGCTGAGGCAGCTCCCCTGAGGAATGTCCACTTTTAGTTCGACTCGGGTCCTCTGCATCCTTCGATCATGAGACGTGCCCTTCTGTCCATGACGAAGTCGCATATGATCCTTCCTAGGATAGGCTTTAGCTGAAGGTTCATGATCTTGTATTGAAGTCCTTACAGTCATACCTTGTCGAAGGTCTTCTGCACGTCCCTCAGACCAATGGGGCGCCAGGGCCGCATATATGCCCCTCTTCTTACGGAACTCATATTGTTATGGGCTATGCGCTCCTAACTCTCCCAGTTGGGCTTGTAGCCTTTCGGCAACGATGTTATCGAAAATCTTGCCGAGTATCTCCAGAAGATAAATGTGGCATAAATTAACTAACTGTTCTGGGGATTTTGCATTTCGAGATAAAAATGATTTTAACCACATTTATCCTTTCGGGAAGTGAATTATATTCATGGCAACATTTATAGTGTTGGTGATGCTTTGAACATTTAGCCATGGGGCGTTCACGAGGTTATTTTTCGTGAGCCCAGACCAGCCCGGCGCCCTCTTTTTCAAAAACATTATGGTTGTCATGGTCTCTTCAAATGTTATGAGGCGCCCATGGTTAACCATCTCTCTGCCTGGGGCCACACCCGGGTGGGGATGAGTTCTGTTATCAATCTCCTATGGTCGTCGAGCAGTTTGGTCTTCCTATTCCTTGTTGAAGTCGTCATTTTCCTAAGGGTTATAGCGAATATCTCACTTTAGTTTCTCCTTCATCGGTGATCGTTATTTTGGCCTTCAGGGGCAACCCTCTCATTTCTCGGATGTTCCTCCCAAACATTTCGGAGTTGCTTCCTTGGTCAACCTAACGAAAATATCATTCCAGATATCCCTTTATTGCTCCAATATGTCGTTCTTAAGCTTCTCGCGTAGACGTCGCATTCTGGCTACCTGTTTCCTGCTTGGTCTTGTCCTGCCGATTTACTCGTAGATTGATGATCTATGTTCACGAGCGATTTCCCTCATCTCATCAGTTAAACTAGGTTGTGGGAGCATTTGTGCGAGATCATAGGGACGCATCTCTTGTCGGTTACAAGGATGATATTAGTGTCCTTATTTAGCGATTTATCTATTCCTACGAGATTTGCATCGACCAAGTAGGCCGGTTGGTAAGTGTTGAACATTTCTTTGTAAAGCTCTAGTTAGCTTGCGTATAACATTTCCTAGGTTGGATAGGCTTGAGCATTAGTGCAAGCGAGATGGTTGTAATATAGGGATATGATCGCTCGGGACCACAGGTCTTGGTTCGTTGCTAATGTTGAAGGGGAAGTCTGTATTCACTAACATTTTGTGTGGTTTTGTTGCTAAACGATGTGTTAGGAAGGTTTTAAATTATGGCCCGATCCTCTAGGGCACGTTTCTTTCCATCAGTAATTCTAAATTTCTTTCCCTTTGATCGGTGCTGCTATAACCAGACGCTCTACATCTGGCGTTTAGGTCACCATCTAGAATACCAGTCTACCGTATCCGAACAAGGTGATGTTTTTTCGTTTAAAAATGGACTTTGATCTTTCAGTAGTCATAATGATCGCAGATAAAGATGACTTTGAAACTAGTTGAAGCATACAAGTTTTACAAAATTGGGATGGCAATTACTGTCTAGGATATAAACAATAGAATTAGTGATATAAATTTTAGCAATTATTTTACAAATATCAAATAACAAACATATGTAAGAAAACATTGATATATTTATGGAATATAAAATTTTGTTTTTCTCTCAAATTCTAACTTTTCTTTAAATATCATTTAAAATGAAACAATTATTACAATTTTGATATTAATTTCGTTTAATAGCAAAAATTTTTAGGTGTTCCAGTCTGGCAATGCATTCCTCTGAAATCGGCGACTAAACCAGAAATTTCTGATGCGGAACCTACATTGAGAAGACCCCCCTCCCCCTAATAGAGCAATCCAACAGCAAAGTTTTACTTTCAATGCGTCCTTCATGCACTGCTTTGTGAACACCCCATAGTTACTTTCTCACTAACGATGTTGTGCAAGTAATTTTCCATATTTCTCTCCTCTTGTTATCCCCCACCCTCAAATGGAATATGCCAGTTAGATTCCCCATAAGGGGGAAGGGGGGAGTCGAAGTTTGTACACATGAACGTCTGCACGAACTTGTTTGGGCAGGTATGTGCGGTTAACGAGTTTTTTTTTATAGTTTGGGCTGCCTTTAACCGTAGCCTATTCTTCTTGTTTCCATATAATCCCCCTTTTTTATGTGGCTCTCCTCATTTTTTCCCAACTAAGTGAAAATGCCCTCGTTGAATATAAGTTTCACTTCTTTTCTCAACATTTGTCTTCGATAATTTAATTTGATCCGATTGTGGTCAGATTCAGTTATTTATATCAACTCCAGTTGGCTATAAAGCAACAAAATAGAGTCGGTTGTACAACCGTGCGCATCGTGTATGCAAACATGACCACCCTAATCCATAATCTCCTCTAGCTTCCATCCTTTCCCCCTTTTCTTAACTAGCTTCGAGGGGATAGTAGGGTTTTGCTGTTTCGTAATTCTGTAACTACTTCACTGCTATGAACGAAACAGTGTGTCAAACCACCCCTGTTTGAGTCAGACTGCCAGCAAGTCAATGACCCCCTCTGTTCTGATAGCCACAAATTATTTGCGCTATCTTTATACATACTCGTAATATCCGGCAACGTACAAACAAACGCATGAAATCGGTATACCCAGACACCGTCGTCTCTGGTATAAAATATCCTAAATACGTAAAGAAAAACAAAAACAAGAGACATGTCTAGAATTCGGATGAGAATCATACGGTTCGCTGCGAAACCTCAAATGCAGGTATGTATAAAATAAATAAAACAAGCTGAAATCTTATTAACGGGAAGTGGAAGGCTCTTATCTCCACCCATTAATCACCTATCCCTTCGGCAAATATCCCCGAGTATCAGAGTCCCTCCGGGTAGGAAGCGTTGTTACGTCATTTTGAGGAAAAACGAGCTGAATAACGATTGGCAGAATGGCAACTAAAGAAAGGTCTTAGAGTATGTGGTTATTGCCACACAGAATGTCGTGTTTGATGTGGCAATTGAAAGGACCAATTTCTATATAGACACCCCGCGCCCCTTATACGTAGGGCAGGTGGACGTTTTTAGTTTGATGGAAGCGGATTTACCACCCCTTTGCTCTACATGTATTCTAGCATCGGAACCACAGGTTACTACAGCGTATGGCAGTATCCAGCATCCAACACAACGTCCACACGAATCGCAACTCCTTTCTGCGACCAATCACACCCATTGTAGTTTAACTTCGCTCGGAGTGGTGTTTCCAAATGGCTATGAATGAGTTCAGGTTTTTATAGGGTTTTATTCTACTGGTAATTGGTGGAACCCCCCCCCCCAAAAAAAAAAGTAGAAGGGGGTTACTACCTGCTGCTTCCACAGTGTGGGTAGAGAGGTTCATGTTAAAGTATAAAAGGATGGAAAGGATCGATAAGAAAGAAACAAAGAAGGATTTCAACGCTCGCGGGTGGGCGGCAAAACAGCACCATCGTTATTCCTACCCCCCTCCCCCTTCATCGAAGACCGTCTGGTTATCACGAGCTTACCAGTAACTGTCATACAAATCTTTATGTAATTTTAATATTTGATCGGGCTTCAAAGGTTTGTCTTCAAAACTGCCAAATAAGTTCGCACATAGAAAAGTCCATCAAAAGTACGAACTTAAACCGGGGGGAAGAGGGGAGGGGGTGATACTTAAAAGTGAGAAGCGAAAACTAACGAAGGCATTTCCCACAGTGAAGTTTGTAAAGAGCGATGAGTAAATACAGAGTTTGACGATTGGAGTGAAAATGTGTGTATGATAATTAGCCACAAATCGCATGTGAGCGTTAGGGTGGGTATGGTACAGAATTCTCAAAATGTCAGCTGCAGCATGGTTGCCTATGTTAAACCTGATACCTCCTTGAAGGAGTATGCGGGAATTGGGACTGCTAGAGCAAAGCCTAGCTACTCTAAGGAAAGGGGGTGGTGGTACCTGGGTGGGGTGCGGAGGTGGAGGCTAGTAAGACGTCATTGCATAACTAACCACCTCTGGTCATTTCAATCTCCTTGCGAGAAAGGGCGCAGAAAGAAAGGCTCAAGGGAGTACCTATTTGACAGCCAGACATTCTGAGTCCCCAACAATCCTGCTCCAGGCTGTGCCATCATAACTGGAGATGTTCTTAGGAGCTCCAATTAATTGCTTGGAAGCCAGAATATACAAATAAACCAACCTTTTCTTCTTAAATTCACTTGATAAACACATAATATAAACAGTGCAGTCAATAATTCAGCTACCATGGGTGTGGTCAGTACAGGGTTGCCAGTTTGACTAAAAATATATTTCGCATGCTGTCACAGTAACCCCAAGCGACTAGTTATAAGTCTACCATACAGCTTTAATAATATCACATACGACTCAAAGAGGTTATAGGTTTGTAGGATGTGAGAGCTCTTAGGGAGTGGCGTGATTACTAAGTGTGATTTGTCACCGAGTTTTGCTACCACTCTTGCGGCAGCCAACTGGGTTTCTTGATTTAGCTTGGTGGCTGCCGGTTTGCTTGTACTGTGAATGTCTAGTATTCACGAAGCACTAACTCCAAAAGAGTAGAAAGCTTGCTTCTTGCTTGATTGTAGGCTGGGTCAAGGTGATCCGAGATTTCCTCAAAGGTAAAAAGGATCTTGGAATTGAATTCAATATTCTTTATTCGGCGGGAACTTGGTAGTTCTTCTGGCGTTTTTCTTGATCAGAGAATTCATCGTTAAGCGCCTTCCAGACCCCTTTTTACATACACGGCCCGCATGCATGCGGCCTATCGACATTTCGCTCGAATTCATTTTTCTACATTTAAATAGTTCCCATAATATTAAATTGGTAATACTTAAGCCTATGGGCGCACGCTAGGGAGCGCTATTTCTGGGCTACAATTAATGCGATCGGCTCTGCACGTTTATCGAAATAATAAAGACTATAGCGCCACCTACTTTAGGCTATTTCCGCACCAAATTACCATTTTTAGTTACTTTCGTTATGGGGTGCTTCGACCCCATACCCCCGCTTAATTGTGACGGGCTGCACCCCTAGCGCCCGCAACTTAACAAAACCTCGTAATATTACTAATTCGAAAGGCTAACATCATATTTGAATGCAAAAGGCGATTGTTCAATGTCGGCAGCACCATCGTGATCTTAAATTACCTAATAAATAATCACTTCACGACAAAAGCTAAACCATCTCCACCTTTCACTATTATAATCGAGCAGCGCTTCTTTTCCTCACCTCTTGCAAATCTTCGCTTTTAAAATGAGGCCATGATCTATACAAAAGTCTATTAAATTGATCGAGGAATTAACAAAAGTCGTATTAAATTCCAACAAACAGAATGCACAAGAATCGCGCTCTTTTAACTGCTTGGCTCCAGTGTTGCCAACGTTTGAAATAAGTTCCAATTAAGGGTTGCCAAGTGTGCGAAAATAATGGTTTATTTTAGGTAAACGAAACATAAAAAATTTAATACATTACTAAACATAAAAAAATCACTGCATTACTAAATAATATAATTGAGTATGAGTGCACGCATTTACTAAATAATAAAGAATAGAGACCCCAAAACAAAAAACAAAACAAATACAACGCCGTGATTGGCCCCATTCGAAGCTATCGTCTGACGTCATAAGAACTAAATTGTAGCCTAGAAACAGCGCTCCCCCTAGCATGCGCCCATAAGCTCAAGTATTATCTTAAATTTATTCTCTATACATACATTATCTTATTTTACAAATTCTTACAATAATATAGTCTTATAATAGCTATTCAATAGTATAAGGAATCAATACGACATTTATCCTTTAATATTACGACGAATGAATGAATTATTCCTTAGAGCCCTCAAATAAACTGAGTTCATATTGTACCGGTAATACATTTAATATAAATTTAATTAATTTACAATGATTTACATCTTAGAAAATCAAAACAAATACATTATATTAATTGTTTTCTAAACTCATACCTTGTATGGTTGCCACATGTCACCATTTCTGTTATTTCTGCGTTCTAAAACAAATATCCTATTTTTATCGTCAATTAAATCCGATTTTTACTAAACCAAAATTATTATATTCGTCTTTTGTTTTTTTTTTTAAGTTCGTTTAAAGTTTTGTCAAATTGTGGAAAGAAAAATTTATTTAGTTACTGGTTAAAATAAGAAAGTGATTGAGAGAATGGCAATAATTAAGAACTATGACTTAGCTTTATAATCTAGATTATAATGCAAAAGAGAGGTATTTACGAGTTGGGTACGGCGCTCTTTCTAGAGCACTTCATCGGATTCCCCTTCCTCGAATGTTATTTTTAGTTTAATGTGAACCCATTATCAGATTTTAGAAAACTACAAAGTGGTCATTTTTGAGGTATCTTTGATTGTCTCATTCAATCTTGCAATGTGAGCACTACATAGTCTCGAATTATATTCCTTCCACACAACGTAACATCTAACTTCAACAATTTCCATACGAATCCCTCTTCCAAAGTATTTGGGTTGACTTTCTCTCGTTGGACTTCGTGTTAATCCATTTAATATTATAATAAATTCTAAAAAGTTCAAACTATTAGTGTTCTCCACTCACAACGTATAGGTAAAAAGGTTTTGGTGAGACTTCCTCTTTCGGCCTGACCAGTTTTTTTTTTAATGCTGAAGCGACCTTAATCGTGGCTTTTGGGATATAAGGAAGCTACTTTATTGGAAGTGATATAACAAAGTTGAATCTTGGAAAAAGATTTATCTGTATTTTCCACTAGACAGAAATAGGATTAGAGGTGGCTGAAGTTCTTTAAGTATGTTAGAAAAAATCTGAAAATATGTCAAGGTGGACAAATGAAGAAATTGTATCAATTAATTAATAGGTAGTCGAAGTTGGAATTTCACAGGGTTCAACATCTTCTACTTTAAGTGAACGTTTTATGGCTTCTTCAGTAAACTATCAGCTCGATGGGAGCAAAATATGTTGCCTGAATATCAATATGCTCAGCAGGCTGCAATTTTCCCCGGATACTTTTGACTAAAATTGAACCGAGGAAGTTTTAATGCTACGGACTGTTACGAGAGATGAAACTTAGACTCATCAATTCGATACAGTGAACAAAATCCATTTAAATCAGTGGGTTCCAAAGACTTTATATAGGGGCCAATCAAATTCAAGAATAGTGACTGTTTGTTGAGGATGCTGGTGGAGAAATCTTGATTTAATTTCTTGGAGAACAAAAAACGATAACTGCGTCTCATTAGGAAGGGTTAATGGGAAAAATGAAGCCTGCATTGACAAACAAAAGCTAAGCGAAGTTGTATTATGATATCATTTTTCACCTTGACGATACTGTACCAAATTTGTAGCGATTTAATCGCAGTTTTTCAGCTACGGGCTGACCGAATGGTAAGGACCTTAGGGGATCCCAGATGGTTAGATTGTCACCATCGTTCCAAAATCTTGCGGAAATTTCGGTCGCACATCACACCCCAAACTTCTTACAGTCCTAACCTTGCCTATTCAGACCTCGTTTTGTTCCCAAACTTAAAGGACGCTTGAAGGGAACATAATTTCAGTCATATATGAAAGAATAACATGAAGATAGGAAGTGGCGCAATTCGAACAGAGCATAATTCTTCAGGGACGATCAAAACCAAATCAAATCAAAAATCAAAACAGTTTATTCCATTATACAGAATGGTTATCCATACATATGAAATTGAATACATAACGATTCATTAGTAATACAATAATATCACTCATTATACTTGTACTTATACATTGGATTCATCCATAATTACATAATTACAATGTTTCTAAATTCATCCATATCATCTTAATTGGATTGCACACTCAGAAGGTGAGACTTGAAAGATTTTTTAAAAGAGGCTAAATTCTGGATTTCTCTAATATTCAGAGGAATAAGTTCCAAAGTAGAGGCCCTCTAATGCTAAATGATCTGGCCGCAGTATATGTACGAGTTCTTGAGATAAAGAGTTCATTTTGTTGTCTGGTGGCCATATTTCTCACCTCCCCCACAGTTGGAAATGAGAACAACCAGCTGGGTAGGTGGTTTCTTAAAGCCTTGAACATACCAACACAAATATTAAATACACAGCTATACTCTATTTTTAGCCACTTTATTTTTTTTATTGCGGGGGTAATATGGTTGTATTTACTTAAACCACCAATTGTGACTAGCAGCAAAGTTTTGTAACCTTTGAAGACGCTGGATCTGAGTTGTACCAATTGCACTATGAAGATGGAAAAATCGTCTTCGTGTTTAGTTAGAGGATCAAATTATGCAGAAAAGTAATAATAATTTCAAATTTTTGCATAATAATATTTTTTCATTTTGTATCAAAAACTTTTTAACTATCCCGTATTTAGAATAAATTTTCAAAGTTTCGGATCCAACATAAAACTATAAATACCAACTCAGAAAATAAAAGACAAAAAATGAGTGCAGATCGGTAGTAGTAGAACCCATACCAAGTTATTTTTATTATAAATTTCAAAAAGGTTGAAAGAAAACTCGCACATTTATTATTTACTAATTTAAGAATAATTCTTTATGACCCGGAGTTGAAAGGTTTAAGAATACTTTTTCATGACTCGGAGTTGTCAGGATTAAGAATACTTTTTCATGACTCGGAGTTGTCAGGATTAAGAATACTTTTTTGACCTGGAGTTGGAAGGTTTAGGAATACTTATCCATGACACGGAGTTGGAAGGTTTAAGAATATTTTTTCATGACCCAGACTTGCAAATTTAAGAATACTTTTTCATGACCCGAAATTGTTAGGTTTAAGAATACTTTTCTTAAACCTTACAACTCTGGGTCATGAAATACCTTTTCATGACCCGGAGTTGCCAGGTTTAAGAATACTTTTTCATGACCGGAGTTGCCAGGCTTAAGAATACTTTTTCATGACCCGGAGCTGCTAATTTTAAGAATAATTTTTCAGGACCCAGATTTGCATCGTTAAGAATACTTTTTCATGAATCAGAGTTGCAAAGTTTAAGAATACTTCTTAATGACCCGGATAGGCCAGGGTTAAGAATACTTTTTTATGACCCGGAGTTGCAAAGTTTAAGAATACCCTTTCATGACCCGGAGTTGCGAGGTTTAAAAATAAATTTTCCAACGGAGTTGCAAGTTTTAACAATACTTTTTCATGACCCGGGGTTGCCTGGTTTAAGAATACTTTTTCATGACCTGGAATTGCCAGGCTTAAGCATACTTTTTCAAGACCCGAAGTTGCCAGGTTTAAAACCATTTTTCATGAACCGGAGTTGCCAGGTTTAAGAATACTTTTCATGACCCGAAGTTGCCAGGATTAAGAATACTTTTTCATGATCCTAAGATCCAAGTTTTAAGAATAGTTTTTTAGGACCTAGAGTTGCGAGGTTTAAGAACACTTTCTCATGCCCCGGAGTTGCAAGGCTTAAGAATACTTTTGAATAACCTGGAGTCGCAGGGTTTAAGAATACCTTTTCATGACCGGGAGTTGCTAATTTTAAGATAATTTTTTCATGACCCGATGTTGCTAGGTTTAAGAATACTTTTTAGGAAATGGAGTTGTCAGGTTTAAGAATACTTAACACGACCAGGAGTTGCCAGGTTAAAGAACACTTTTTCATGACCCGAAGTTGCCAGGTTAAAGAACACTTTTTCATGACCTGGAGTTGCCAGGTTGAAGAACACTTTTTCATGACCCGGAGTTGCCAGGTTAAAGAACACTTTTTCATGACCCGGAGTTGCCAGGTTAAAGAACACTTTTTCATGACCCGGAGTTGCCAGGTTAAAGAACACTTTTTCATGACCCGGAGTTGCCAGGTTAAAGAACACTTTTTCATGACCCGGAGTTGCCAGGTTAAAGAACACTTTTTCATGACCCGGAGTTGCCAGGTTAAAGAACACTTTTTCATGACCCGGAGTTGCCAGGTTAAAGAACACTTTTTCATGACCCGGAGTTGCCAGGTTAAAGAACACTTTTTCATGACCCGGAGTTGCCAGGTTAAAGAACACTTTTTCATGACCCGGAGTTGCCAGGTTAAAGAACACTTTTTCATGACCACGTGGTTGTTTTACATTTATCTATTTACAAAAACTCCTGGAGAGGGTACGTGCTGTTGTTCTGTTCTAGCCGTGTGGGAATTGTTATTCATACGTTGTTATTATTATTTTTATTCATTCCACTATTCCAAATCTTCTCCTATTTATCTCTTTTCCGCTTTCTCCCTCTATTTATCTCGATTTTTTCATTCACTTGTATTTCGTGCCTATATCTTTTCTATCTGTTTTCCCCTTTCTATTTTTTATTTCCATTCATTTTTATCACACTCTCTTCCTCTCTGGTGCGTAGAGTATGATTTCCTACAAGTTTTGCGCCCTCGCGCCAGGACAATATTTGCCGGAGATTCTCAAGTGTTGAATAATGAGCAGGGGGATGATGAGAGAGATGGGAAGGGGAGGGGAGGGAGAGGGAGCGGGGGGAGAGAGAGAGAGAGAGAGTTTGTGTGTGTGTGTGTGTGTGTGAGAGAGAGAGAGAGAGAGAGAGAGAGTGACGGAGACAAAGGTGTCTAATTCAGTTTTAACAGTATGTTGCTTAATTGTTTTAAAGGTCAAATTCGGCTAGTGGTTGTATTACAGGGATTTATTTCATTTTGGTTGGTATGATTTATCTTTATATCATTATCAATTTTAATTTGTATCATATTTTCTCCTTCGTCTATGCAGAATATCTTTAATCAATATCGTTTTTTATTTCTTTTGGTTGCTTGGAAATTTGTCATTGCATGAACCTTCTTTCTTGTTCTCCAGTAGTCCCATTTTGGCGCCATCAATTGTCCATTATTCTTTCCTTTCATGTCTTTAGCACTTTTTTTCTAATGCTTTATTGAACGGATCTATCTTTGTAATTCTTTCTTATTCGTGTGATTATATAACACTTATTTTTGAGCCCATTGTATACTCATTTTCTGCTTTATTAAGGCATAAAAAAGAGTAAAGGCTGGATAGATCAAATTTGTTTTGATCATTGCCAAGTAGATTTTCCTTTTGTTTTCTTGACCAAAGCTTCGTATTATATCTAATGTTATGAGTGCCTCTCTGGTTCTCTCCGGCCTCTGAATTGCTTTCTGCACCCGGTTGAATAATTATCATACCGATCACATTGCACTCTCTGCAGTAAATATGTATTTTATCTCCTACCTTCACATCTGAATGCAATTGTCTCCCTAGGGGTCAGATTTGAATTTGCCACCATTGGTGCGGATCTTTCATTAAGGGACGTTTTCTTTTATTCTTCTAATTTCTTCGGTAGTCATGCGAGATTGCAGCGGGACGTTATTATAAGAACATTCAACAATTTGAGTGATGTCGTCCGTGAAATGTATGTTTTATGGTTAGACAAGTGGTGGTGAGACAAGTCGGGCTTAAACATCCGCCTTGGGTCAATTTAGACTGAGCCTGAAAGTGAATTTCATTTGATTTCGGGTAGCCTTTGAGTGTTACTCATGTCAGAGTCGTTAGCATACTCAATGATGACTTGTCTCAGTATGACTTGCAAATTGCATCTGGAGGACGACAACTTTCATAATTGTTTACCCGTTTATTTAGACAAACAAGATAAACGAACAGACACTATTATGGTATGCGCCCTAGTTTAGTACATTTCGAAATATGGGAAAATAAAGAATTAGAAAAAAACGACGCAGCAATTATTTTTCAATCAGTTATAAACTACCGACTGAGGCAAAGGCAAGTATAAACTGTTACTATATTTATTTTTTAATTGAGATATTATGAATGTTCCCGCTGTCAAACCACGGAACTCTCTCACTAGCCCATCCTCATTTTTTTCTCTTTGTCTCCATCTTGTCCCTGTGACTATTATTCTACATCCCACGATGGGGCAGATAGTGTGATTCAACTTAAATACGGATCAGTGGCACTCCCTCTGGACTCCAGTGTCCCAAGAGAAACTGGTGCACTTTCTGGGGTAGTCTTTTTACACCTCTTTAAAATCTCGCTGTCAGGCTAATGTTTTATATTAGCTGCAGCTGCGTGACCATGGAATATTCCAAACAGCTATCTATTCAAAACGCACTCTTAGAACAATAACAGTTGTCGCCTTGATTAGGTTATCTTAGAGCCTGTGATTAAATACAATATACTGACTGCCTCTCAATATAAGCATGTCTACACTTATCACTGAGCCAAGATTTGACTTTAATCCTGAAGTTCAGGATTATAACGAGCCACATTATGATATCTATGTATATTCAATAGGAATTTTGCTTTTCTATTGCAATATTCATTTGAAATTGTGTTATAGCTGTATCAAAACACTAGACCTGTAAGGCTTATCCATATATGTATAGTTGTATTTTATTAAAAATACTTTGTTTGCATAATCTCCCGCCATAAATTTAGGCAATATAATTTTGCTTATTTGGAAGTCCTTTTGGTGACTGCCTTCGTGGTTAGTTTAATGTACGCCTTTTAAAGTCTACACACAAGCATGTTAGGCTGAAACTCTGACCAGACAAGGTCTATTCATTTAAAAAGGAAAATAAGTTCCTTTAGATGTCAGTCGACCTTTGCTTGGAGTTGTGCAGGTGCATTTTTGTCTGTCCAGCTTCTTTTGTGTTCTATGTTCGAGTGTAGACACCATTTCTTATCTGCAGTAACCACTTTGTTCAGCCATTGAAAACGACATTTCTTAGCCAGTAGTGTTGTGCAGTGCGGGGTTGATGGCCGAAGTCATTTAGTTTACGTGGAATCCATACTTCCAGTTTGCTGACTTTGCCCCTTTCGTCTAAATGATGAAAAACGGCAAATGTTTTAGTCATTTCGAGTGATGTCAGATCTGGATCAGCTTTGACACAGGCACACAAACTGTCATTTTCAATAAGTGAGGGTCGACCACTTCTTGGCTGATCTTGAAGATCGAATTGGCCATGCTAAAACTTCTTAAGCCAATCGTAGCCTGAGCAACGACTTATTGTGTCTTCTCCAAATGCTTGGTTGATACGACGTTGCGATTGAGTAGTGTTTAGGCCGGACTTGTAACCATACAGTAAAAGAGTACATTGCTGTTCATGAGAAAGAGTCATTTGATGGATAATTTTTGAAACTTTATTATCAAGCGAGGCTTTCCTAGGCCTCGCTTGAAAGTGCATAGTGACCTAGTATACCTAGGCTCTAGCTCATTGAACACTTTCACGCGAGGCCTAGGAAGGACTAGGCGACTACATATTAACTAGTCGTACACTCTGTATAAATCTATAAATAAATAAACTTTTTTAAAAAAAGGTTGTCCAGGAACCGCTTTTCCAACTTAATATTGTTTTAATTGGAACGGGAAGATTATTGTACTGGTCAATGAATGATTGATATATTGTCCAGATCTGTTGGTTTGAAGTTTTCGAGAAATATAATGACTAAGTGAACGTTTCTGGTGTGAATGTTTTTTATGTGCGTTTTTTTTATGGATTTCTCTGTTTAGCCTATGTTTAGGTATGGAGCTGGTGTTTAATGTTCCTTAGAGCCCCTCCAGATAATGTAATTTTTACACTAATTTACTGGCAGCTAAAGCCAGTAGTTTACTTAATTTTTTAGCAACCATTCATAAATGAAATATTTTTACACAGTATTTTACTGTAGAAATTACAGTAGGACATTATATAAAAGTAGAGTGACAAGTATTTTACTGTATATTAATGCAATTGGCTTCTATAATATTGCCAGTAGCAAAGTATACAGAAATTGCAGCAACAGGGATGTTAGTGTATTTTTATAGTATTAATGGGATTTCTACAGTATGATGATAAAATTACAGCAGGATGCATTTGTCGCTCTAAGTTACTGTCCGCTTAAAAACAGTAAATGACTGAAAAATTAAATTAAATATTTTAGGATACAGGCTGTATGTACAAGGGTTGCGCTTCGTCTAACCGAATTAGGGTGGGTCTCACTCAATATGTCAGAGACAAGGAAGCTACTTTCTGAATGACTGGTATCTTTAGAGTTTCAGATACGACGTGTAAGTCATCGTCAAATTATTGACCAAATATTTGAGCCAAAATACAGTATTTTTATGCAAAACTAACCATAGGCAACCTCTGTCTAATTTTCCATTTTCGCTTATGTACTAGTTAGGTTTACATAAATATAGTGAAAACACTACCATACTCAGAAGAAACCCTGACCTTCGCCGCCTAAAGATTCTGGAGGCTCTTCTCATTAAAAAGATGGGCCCCAAACTTAACACCTAACACACCAGTTCCGAGCGAGTACTTCACCTTTTCTGCTAAAGGAACATGGTACTCCGACTTTGACCTATAAAAGCACCAAAGAAGGAAAATCTTTCATTCTTCGCTGCTCACGACTAGCAATGAGCTGCCTCACCGGTAAAGGAGGGAAACACCAAATCAATGCAGCTTCAATAATAACAAAGACTTCCGTGTGAAGCTGCTTTAAGAAAGACGAAAGCTCACGGCCAAAACTCAAATTAGTTGTAAAAGTTAGAATGGATCTTCCTCAACTGATCTTTAATCTCCAACCAGATACAAAAAACTGCATTTGCGAATTGGAACGTTTCAAAATACAATCTGATCTTTAACAAAACATGTATAGATGAGAAGCTGCTCCCAACATACACCGATATAGAAATATATATATATATATATATATATATATATATATATATATATATATATATATATATATATATATATATATATATATATATATATATATATATATATATATATATATATATATATATATATATATATATATATATATGAAGACAATAATAAAGTTCGTGTGGTTCGCGGAATCGGTTGTACAGAACCAACTTGATGAGTTTGTGGCTAGAGTCCGGCTAGGTGTTACTGTTATTCGGGCGGTAAAGTCAAACAAATAACTAAATGCATTTCTGATTTCACAGACGAAACTACGCAAAGTTCTACTTTTATAGTTCATGTGGGTAAAAATAATATTTTTTCTCCTAAGACTATCGAGTTATTTGTGAGTTGTAGAACTCTATTGCAAGAACTTTAAGATGGAAGATGTAAAAGTACTATTTCAGATATACTACCCTGAGTGCGTTTCGGCAGCAGCTTCTAAACAGAGCGTCTTATATTAATAATTATTTGTAAAAAGTTCTTTGACAAAAAAGAGCAGAACATTTCTTTAACTTTTAGAATGATTTTTACGAACGACACGATATATTTATAACAGATGGACTGCATCTAAACGGAGTGTAATCTGCAAGGTTCGGCACACTTTTAAATAATTCTCTAACTTTTTTTATGTGAGGATAGTGCCGGAGCCATTGAAGTATCATATGCTGTGACTAAACACATATTATTCGGATTTATTTTTCCCTTCTAGTCCATCTCAATGGGATTACACAAGCTCGCCCCAATCGGCTCATCTGATCTCTCTCTCATAAATGATTCTATTCTAACAGCATACCCTCTTCCAGCAGCCCCCTCTAAGCGTAAATACACGAAAATGAACAGAGGTGAATGTGAAAGCTTATACAACTTTTTTTATTATCCTTAAGAAAATTACTGTCTCTTATGTGGTGATGATTCTGGCTCCTCCAAACGCATAACAAAGGCCATTCTTGTATGAATGTAAGAATTTATCCCTTCTTTCTCAAGACCTCCTTACCATCTAACCCAGTGGTTCCCAAACTTTTTTTCTGTCATTTCCCCCTGCACCCAGTTCAACCATCCAGATTTTCCCCCTTCATGTGTACGAGGGAAAGAGTAGTCAAAACACACTGTAACTATTTACTAATTCATTTTCAAAATGTACAAATATACTGATAAACATATAGTTACATAGTAAAGCGGATAGATAGCGGTTAGTAACAACTAAAAGGACTTTTGTTTGCTCTTCTACTTTTGAATTACATTAGTGAGAAGAGTGAGGTTGCTTCTTGTGCACCAGTGTATCAATATCAGGGTTAGTTTTAGCAAGAGCGCAACGTATGTCACATAGGCCCCCGTATGTGTATGTCAGATGCTCCCGCCTAACTGACTACTCGAAACGCTGTGTACCACCCCCCCACCCTCCCCTCAGAGCTCATGTTTGAACGTGAACCAAACCTGATCGATGCGGCGCTGCCCATCTACAACAGGCATACACACACTCTCTCTCCCTCTCTCTCTCTCTCAAACATGAGAAAATCCATCTGAGATTTTTTTATTGATAGTAGGCAGTGTAATTAATTCCCCCCTGGTAGCTTCAAATATTCCCCAGTTTGCGAATGACTGATCTAACCTGTACATCAACCTCTCCTCTTCTGAGCGCATTCAGGCAAGGGATATTGAGGTTTGAAAACATCTTTCCCTAGCTCTCATTTGGCTTTTGTCAGTGCCCGTAATCGCTGCAAGCGTTTCTTTTTTACACAAACGTGCGTAGTTTTGGACACAAGATTGATGAATTCAAGGTCTTAGTTACGTGGGAAGATATCGCTATTATTTAAGTCTCAGAAACTTGGATCAAAGTTATATCCCGGACCTTATTTGACAGTTTAACTTTATATTTCGTATATTATTTATCAGGTTAGTAATATATACTAATAAAATAAATGTTGTCATGGTCTATATGCATCAACGGCACCGAAAGAGAGCGATATTTTTCTTTTTGAAGCGCTCTCAGTTTTTTTAGGCTAAGAACAACGATTATATGCGGTGACTAACTTACCCAATTTCGTCAACGCAGCAAATCGACTTGTAGAATTCATAATCGGCAAGTTCATGCATCAAAAGGTAGGTGAACAAATTTGAGACCAAATATTCTAGACTTAATTTGACAAACGAAAAGAATTTAGTAGAACATTTTCAAGTCGGAGGAAAACTTGACAATAGTGATCACTATATAACTAAATTTAACATTCCTAAATCTTCTCACAGGAGCTCTCAATTCATTGGCAATTTTAGAACTTGCAATTTTGATCTTTTTCCGACCCGCTTAGTAGTTTTAAATTTAAATAAAATATTAAATGTTAAAAACACCCTGGAAATGTATGATGCACTTCAGCGTTCTATCTTCACTATAAATATTGATATAGTGCAGTTTAAACCTAGAGCGTATAATAGATCTAATCAGATGACGTGAATAAATAGTAACATTATAATTTGCATAAGGGAACGAATCCGATTGTATAAAATTTAAAATATCAGCGACACTTATGAGAATCAAAACCCATAGCTTTATTATCGTCGCTTTGTCAAACGCAATATAAGAACAGCTACACAGAACAATGGAAAGAAACTAGCATCATTTTCGAAACACGAGCCAAAGCAATATTATAGATAGATAAAAAATCGTAAGCCTATTAGGGAGTCGATGGGCTTCTACGCAATGCCTAAGGTAACCTTAGTAGCGATCAGAACCACGTCGTAAACATATTAAATCAATATGTTTCAAATATTTTTACAGTATAAGGTATACATAACTTACCAGCTTTAAAAGACATACTAAACTTTGATTAAAACACTCAACTCAAATATTGAATTAACCAAAAGTTAAATAACTAATTAGATTTTAAAAAATGAAAATTTCAAATGCGCCTGGTCCCGATAAAATCTAGTCAATACAACCCAAAGTGTTTGGAAACGAACTGTTGAAACTCATTTGTGTATTTTACAAAAGTGTATTAGTTCTGAAGGATTGCAAAAAGGCAATTATAACTAATTTATAAAAAAGGCATAAAAACTAATCCCGGAAGCTTCCGACCTGTTTCCATTAATTCGGTGGTTGGTAAACTCTTGGAGTCTCTTGTTAGAGATAGGATAGTGGAGCATCTGGAAATAAATAACTTAATAAACAACTCGCAGCAAGGCTTTCGACGCTGAAGGTCATGCTTAAGTAATTTGCTCGATTTATTTTCAGGAAATGTTCGCAACGTTTGACCATGCTAAAACCGTAGACGTAGTTTATCTATATTTTAAAAAGACATTTGACACCGTACCACTTAGAAGACTTGATAAAGCTTCCGTCACTAGCGCTTTCCTACAGTGATCTGAGTGAAATATAGAGGAATAAATAGCAATAAGTTATATATGATCTGAACCAGCGTTTCTTAACCTTTTCATACTCTAGCACCCCTGTAGTCAGGTCTAGATAGTCTAGCACCCCCTAACTTTGGTTAACATCTGATTGCTAGAAGGATAAATGAAAGTAAAGTGAAGTACTGGTTGATCATTTATTTTGTTGATTCCTCAAAACTAAAACCAAATGCCATCATTATTAATAAAAAAAACGAGAAAAATAAAAGAGCATGGACAATCAGTTGACTCATATTGCAAACATCAGTTGATTCATCCAACTGCAGGCTAATTTGCAAACATCAGTTGATTCATCCAACTGCAGGCTAATGTGAGTCGGACTTGCCTGAATCTTCTCTAAAATCTAGTCCAAGATGTCGCAACTCATATCTGCAACTCTTTTTTCGATGACATCATTGGACAGAGATACATCCTTCATCTTCTTGGCTTCCTCTGTTCCTAAAATCAGTCCTACCATTCAAACGGTTCATGGCTTAACCAGGTTTTCCGGAGCAGAATTCGAAGCCTTTTCCCCAATGCACTGGTATGCCACTTTATAGGAAGCTTGTATAAGTGTTTTTTGCACTGGCTTGAATACAAGTTGGGGTAATGTACCTTTCCGGTCATATCTATCCCTATTAGCCTGCATAGCCTCGAGATTCTGTTCATGGTTCTGCGTTTGAATGCTTCGCCTAGTGTTCTTCAAAGTCCTGCAGGCTTCAAATTTGCAAATGAGGAAATGGAAGGTCAAACACTGTGCCCAGTTGGTCCCCCACGATCGTCCCGGAGTGCAGTGAAGACATATTTGACATATTCGTCACTCCATATCTGCGTGTCTTCGGCATGACTAATTCACAAATTCACAAAAGCCTATGAATAATAACAAGGAGGCTTTTCTAAAAAAATATTATACATTTGACTTTTATATATATATATATATATATATATATATATATATATATATATATATATATATATATATATATATATATATATATATATATATATATATATATATATATATATATATATATATATATATATATATATATATATATATATATATATATATATATATATATGAGAAACTCACAAAGTAGGGCCTGAGTAGAGCAATTAATACAAAAAATCCAACATCCCACAGGAAAGTGAAAGGTGGATTCCAAGTTCTTTCAAACTTGTTCAGTTCTTGAGAATGAACTGAACAAGTTCGAAAGTACTTGAAATCCGCTTTTTATTTTCCTGTGGGTTTTTCTTTGCATATATATATATATATATATATATATATATATATATATATATATATATATATATATATATATTGTCGTGGTATAAGAAGGACCGAGTGATGGAAGGATGTTCGTACGTATGGGTTGTTTACGTACTACGTGATTAACGTTATATCTCTCTAAGAGTGATATATATGATTGATTATTATTATATTGATTATTGACTTCTTTAAACTTTAAAGGTTCCCTGTGCCAACGTAGCGATTCGAGGATAGATTAAAAAAAATATTAAAACAAACTAAAACTTGAATTTAAACACAAAAACAAAATAAACCTAAGACCACAGAATTATTACGAACTAAATAGACAGTAATGACTTCAATAATTTCTAAGTAAAGCTTTCTAACTTGATCTACTTGACATTATAATGATGGTTGACCCACCACTCACTTCAATTTTAAAATAAACAAATGCTATCGGCCTTTACCGGTCGCAACTACCTTTGTGGATACCCCTTGGAACGGGTTTGAGTGTGACCTTGAACTCAATGAGCTACTTTACATCGGGAAGGTTATTTTCTCCAAGACGCGTGCCGACCGGCCAGATGGATGGTGAGGACGAATAACTTGAAAGCCACAAATGACTTGGGCGAGTGTGGCAGCTGGGGTGCTACACGCCTTCGGCAGGAAGGGATATCACCAAGGAATAGTGAAAGAATGTTCCTTTCTCCTCTTCTGATTACTCTGGGGAGTAATTCGCATCATCTATTGATGCGCTAAGGCTTGAATACTTTTACTCAGGGGAGTGCTGGAAGGAGTGTACTTGGGGGAGGGTCTTCTTCAAGGGCGAGGAGTGTACTCGGGGGGGAGGTCTTCTTCAAGGGCGAGGACTATCCCTGTGCTTTAGGACGCTCCATGATAGGAGGGGTCTCTCTGACGAGAATAAGTTGGACTTGGTTCTTAAACCAAATTAACTTTGACGTTCGGTGCGACCACCTGAGAACGGGCTCGAGGAGGAGCTTTTTCTTCTTCGTTTCAGAATTTCTCAAGGGTGAGGACTATCTCGGTGCTTTGTACTACACCAGGATAAGGAAGGGGGGGGGGGTTCTCTGACGATAATAATTGAACTTGGATTGTGATAGAACGAGTTGAATCTGTGTTAAATTCAACTCCTATCTCATATTAGTTAAAACCTCGAGGAGGCCCACGTGCATCTTCGATTCGAGGCTTGGAGTCTTATCAACAGCTACCGGACGTCAATGTTTAAACAAGGAGGTTTCTATCCAGTGTCAGTTGAAAAAGGGTGTGAGATACACCGAAACTGTTCTGAATTAAATTGTCTTCGGAGAATGTGGTTTAATTCCTCATCTTTTCTTGCGATATTGCATTAATTTTCATCATAAATATATATATATATATATATATATATATATATATATATATATATATATATATATATATATATATATATATACAAAAAGGGTGAACAAATTACTTAATAAAGGTAGTTAAATGAATCATGTGAAGATTAACGATGTTGTCGTAGAATGCCCCCGTTTTAACCACACAACACCTGACACCCCTTTTGTGTAGGAGAATGCCCCTTTTTAATCTCTCCTCACACACAAACCTCTTTTGTCGTGGTATTCTTGGTGGTAGTGATATACTTCTTTGATGAAGTAGGCTTTGTTCTAAGAGTGCTAAGAGTGCTAATATTGTTATTTTAAAGAAGAGCCGCTTCAAACACGTAAGGATATAGAGAAACGCACAAGAATTCCCCAAATAAACTTATATTTTAACTTTAACAATTTTCTACACAAAAACTAACCATTAACCACAGAAATACTCCGAATATTAAAATACACAATAATTAATTCAATTAGTTTGACCCTTTAAAATTTGCTAAATTCGATACGCACTTCAATATACAATATTTAGGCTTATTGACTCTACTAGAGTTTAAATACCTCAGGAATTTTATTGACTCCACGACGCGTGCCGACCGGCCAGATGGAGGTGGTTGAGATCACGAGGTATTTTGGCGAGGGTAGCAGATGGGGGTCCACACGGTATTCAATAAGAAGGGGGGGGTCTTGAAGGACGAGAACAATCACGGTGCTTTAGGCGGCACCAAGGTAGGCGTGGTCTCTCTGGTGAGAGTAAGTCGAATTGGTTCTTAAACCAAGTTAACTTAGAGTTCGGTGTGACCACCGAGTAACGGGCTCGAGGAGGAGCTTTTCTCCTTCGTTACTTAATTCTTCATGAGTGAGGACTGTACTCGGGGAGGGTCTTCTTCAAGGGCGAGGATCGAAGAGGAGGTTTGTCTGACGAGAATAAGTTAAACTGGAATAAGTTAACTTAAAGGTCGGTTTGGTAACCAGGAACTAGCTTGAGGATTAGCTTCTTCTTAGTTTCAGTCTTCCTCAAGGGCGAGGATAGAGGAGGAGGGGTTTCTCTGACGAGAAAAAGTTAAACTTGAATAAGTTAACTCAAAGGTCGGTTTGGTAACCAGGAACTAGCTTGAGGATGAGCTTCTTCTTAGTTCCAGTCTTCCTCAAGGGCCAGGATAAAGGAGGGAGATTTCTCGGACGATAATAAGTTCAACTTGGTTCTTCAACCAAGTTAACTTATGAGTTTGGTGTGGCCACCGAGTAACGGGCTCGAGGAAGAGCCTTTTCCTTCTTCTTTTCTTAATTCCTCAAGGACGAGGAATACCCCTGGTGTTTAAGATACACCAGGATATGAGGAGTCTCTCTGACGAGAGTAAGTTGAACTTGAACAAGTTAACTTAACGTTCGGTTTGATAACCAGGGACTATCTCGAAGATGAGCTGCTTCTTAGCCCCTTAGGTAGGTAGCCTTGCCTCTCTTGCAGGGTACTTCTTGGTCTGGCGAGCCAAGTAATCTACCTGTCCAGTCTCGGTAGCCCGATCCTAATCCGGGGACTTCGTAGCCTGGAGACTCAGGTATTCTACCTCGTTTTTCCCGGGTGTTTCTTATTTATACCTCGTCACCCCACTGGGGTAGGGGTAGGAGGAGGGAAGGGCTTGTGGACGGGTCGCAGGAGGGTTGTTACTCCAACGATTTTTCTCACCCAGTCTTACATGGGCTCAGGTTAACCTTCGAGCTTGAGAGAAACGCGTCTCCAATTTCTTACTTAAGGAGAAATTGAATATCACTCTCGTAGGAGAGAGCTTGCAGTTTACAACCTTTAGGCTTTTCATAGCGACGAGTGGCGAGGCGCTGTGGTTACGAGTTTGACCCTCCATACCGCGGCCGGATGTCTTTGCGGTTACCGTCCCGTGTCTCCACTGAGAGAGAACGGGGGAGTGACGATTCCCCTACAAGTGTAATTGACTGAAACCACATTTCAACAGGTAGAAATTACAAAGAAACAATGTTTCAACTCAGACAATTAGTGCAATTAAGAGAAAATTGGAAAATAACAAGTATGTGTTGCCAAAAATAGTTGAGAACTGTGGTCGTAAGCGAGTAACAACCTCTAGGATTGATATAAAAATCAAAAGAATGTCTCTCAACAATAGGAGATCATCTTGTCGTAAGATTTCTCGTGAATTAATGGAAGAGAACAATACTGTGCATTCTTAGCAATTAACAACAGACTTTTAAAAAGTGGATTACACGCATACGTCCAAGGAAAAAACCTAGGCTTACCCCGACGATGGTGGAGGCTCACCATGCATGAGCTAAAAATCATCTTGCATAGACTTCTGAGCAATGGGACCAGTTAAGACCATCTAAAATAGTGGATTAGGGTCTTTATGTATTGTGCGATTGATAAAATATAACATTTATAGATATAATAACACGTAGAATTGATTTCAATCATCGAACTAGTTTTATGAAGATTTAAAAATGACTTAATTTCTGAATGTCATAGACTAAACTTATCTTATTATGTATACTCATTCATCTGGGATAACTAACATCTTACTGTCTTAATGGATGAATATGTTAAAGTTGGTATGTAGAAACAGTGAAGAAGTATCTGACATCATCCTCGTACTTGGTGCATAGGCTGGGGCTGTACTAGCATACAAAATCATGGTTTTATTAATTCATCACATAACATGCAGATATTTATTTTAACGTCCCTCATCTAGTTATCGTGTCGGAATTAAAAATGCAATACATGTACAGCTTTCATGGCTTCTTTAGACTGTTTGGATATATTTATAATCTAGAGCTGTTGACTCATACTTATAATAGACTTTTCCTTTGTTTATACAAGCTCGCAATACTTCAGAGTTGAGTATGTTTACAAAACTAAATTTCATAGAACACAACACTCACTTCTCATGTGAAACTTGTAAGGTATATTCTTATCTTACAAACCCTGAAAATAACCATAGAATTTGGATGATGAGTAACGCGAATTTTCGCAACGTTGCTACTCGGCGATGGCATTTTTGTCTAAAATATTCAAATTGGAGAAACCATTTATTAAGTAATTATTCCTAATTACGAGTAACAGGTGACGCATGGTTAAACGTTCGACTGCGAGGGTGCTTTGGCTGATGCGACAGGGAATTGGGGTGTACATAAAATAAGATACCTCAGTGCGCGAAATAGTTGCTATGTGGAGTTCACATTCTACTATTGAATAAGACACTCAAAGAAACCTTATAAATGAGCAGTTTGAAGTGTTTTATGTAATCCTATAATGGGTTCACGTCAAAATGAAATTTGACGTAAGGGAATCTGAATATATAAGAGTGGTCTAAAAAGTCGTAGTACCTCTCTTCGGAAGAGTCCGGATGGACAGTCAAATGAGCGGTGTTTTTGTTTCTTTTCCCTAAGCTGCTAGATCTGTGAAACTACAATTAGTAAATATACAAAACTACAAAATAATAACGAATGTATAAAGATACTGCCAGAACACCTTAAAAAATGAGGAGAGCTCGTACTGGATCTTAGGAGCGTTAAAGCTCAAGACTAAGACCACCGCTCTCCTGTTGTTCAACGTTAGGGCCGAAAAGCAATTAGTACATTTTATAACAGTAAATACCGTCAACAGTATAATATATATAATCTCCTAACTTAAAAACAATAAACAGCTTAGTCCTAATTTTCAAAATTACTGTAATTTTCATAATATATCTTTAATTAAAAACAAACCATATATATAAGAAACTAAACTCCAAAAACGTATATTTAAATATATTAAACGCTCTAAGTATGAACCTATTTGATCGAAGAAATACTAAGGAAAACTATCTCATTAATTACTTATGTATTATTAAATAACAATTGTATGATTATATAATAATGTAAAACATTGTAACATAAATTAATGTAAATAGAATGTACAAATTTAGGGTTATTTGGAACTGATATCGAATGTACAAAAAATAATTCCATATGTATATTGTTTGCCGTAGTGCAGGTGGCCCATTTACATAAATCGGAAATTGGAAAGTACCTCAAGATGAAGATGGGTACAAATGAAGACTTTCCAATTTCCCGGTGAATAAAGAATACTGACTCCAGCACCGAAGATTTCTTACCCTTGAAGAAATCCCTGATCACCTTTACCCTATCTGGTACCAAAACTCGGTGACAAATCACCCTTGGTAACCAGACCACTCACTACAGGGCAAAAACACCTATAACTACATTATTTAACAAATATTTTTACTGTGTATTAAAAAAAACATACAATATATATATATATATATATATATATATATATATATATATATATATATAATTATATAAACTCTCATGGCGTCACTCTAACACGTGAAACGCTCAACAAGAACAGATCCATCATCCTGCGACTCCAAAACCGCCAGACTCTGAATGGCCGAAGCTGTCATCATGCAAATGAATAAACCAACAATTAACGTGCAGCATCAGCCAGATACCATTCTTCCGACAGCCCGGTGTCTTCGTACTGACCGTCCCGTCACTAATCCCAACTAACATTATTTGTACTTTAATTTTCCTTGAATGTGATTGGTCGCTTTATTATCGCTTATGTTCAAATTTTTGTAGCGCTTATGTTCAAATTTTCGCATTGCTTATGTTCAAATTTTGAAAACGAAGATTTTGATATAGAGTTCGAAAACAACATCGTAGACGAGCTTAACACGGAAATACATCGAACGCATCCTCATCACCAGGTGGATAGACTGCGTGACGGAGACGCCGAGATCACCGAAGAAGAGATCCTTGGCGCACTCCGCTCATTCCGAGAGAAAGCCCCAGGCCAATCGGGGCTTACGAAGCTTAACTTCGAAAAGGCACCAGCCAACATCATCGAAGGAATGAGACGAATTTTTAACGCATGTCTGAATACAGGGTACTTTCCAAATGCTTACAAGACGGCAAAAATGATCTTCTTGCCCAATCACGGAAAGGACCTTACGTTGAGAGAGAGCTACCGCCCAATTTCACTCCTGGAATTTGGCGGGAAACTCTTTGAGAAGATCCTCAACGGAAGACTGGTGTCTCACTTGGAAGAAAACTCCCTCTACAACCCTTGCCAATTCGGGTTTAGAAAGAAGCGAAGTACGGAAAAGCTTTCCCAAGCCAAACGGGACAGGAGTTATGTGGATATCGTTTGTCGGAATGTGTCAAAGGCGTTTGATAAGGTGTGGCAGCGGGGCATGCAGTATAAGATCTTACGGCTGGGTCTAAGTGAAAACTTAGAAAGAACTCTCTGTGACTATGTCATGGAGAGAGCGGCATATGTCAGTCTAGGGTGCACGGACGGACCAAAGTTTCCGCTCATTGCGGGCCTCCCGCAGGGGAGGTGTCTGTCCTCCACCCTTTACTCGATATACACCGCGGACGTCCCAGACCCTGCGTACCCCAATTCCCTCAATATTCAATACGCCGATGATTTCAGCCAGATAATCGTATCCCCATGGAGGAATGCGCCGTGGCAAGCTCGCATGACAGCGATGGAAATCGCGAACCTTAACAACTACGAGGCTCAGTGGAAGATAAGAACAAACCAGAGAAATTCAAGGTGGTCCCCATCGGACGCACCTTAAGGGCAGACGTGCGTGTGGGGAATACGCGATATCCCTACACCAACGAATGCAATGTACTCGGTATGAAAATCACCTCTACCGGGTACAAAAAGCACGTCGAAGAAAGAATTTCTCGAGCCTCGTCCGCTGTCAGAACTCTATATAGTTTCAGAAATCTACGTGAAAGCAACAAGAAAAAGATCTACAATGCCCTTGTAAGATCTACGTTGCTTTACCCCGCCTCCACCCTCTCATGTGACTCAAAAACACAAAAGAGGCGTCTTCAAGTAGTGCAAAATAAATGCATGTACCTAATAACGGGTACACGCAGGCATGAAAGAAGACGGCAAGAAGACCTGCACAGAGAGGCGGGGATAATTCCCATTAACAAAGTCATTGAAGAACGGACCCGGAAAATGCAGGATCTGGTTAATCGTGAACTGAGTGATGAAATCACCCAGATGATTAACCAGAACAGAAGAGCTGATTGTCGCCCCAGATTCCCCAGCTCCGCCAACCGAGTGGCTGGCGGAGACGAAGTGCCGTTCTATGCGTAAAATGAGAAAATACCTGTGAAAACAAGATCAAAAATAACTAAAAAAAAAAAAAACTCGAAAAATTACTATGACAACTTACCGAAATAGACTACCCTATCAAGAAGAAGAAAAACCCCCGATTACGACGAGAACTTCAATAGAAGAAGACATCCAAAGAAGAAAGAAAAAACAATAATACTATTAAAACACACACACAATAAAACAAAACAATAAGCACGCACTTAAATGTATTTAAAACATATACAAAGTAAGCAATGCACAACATAAACCATAAAAAACTAAAGTTGCTAAGACAAATGGCTTGAACGCCATAATAATTATAATTTTATAATTATTACAAAAACCGAATACAACAACAATGAATTCACGCATCCAAGAAAATAAATAAAAGTGATAAGTCTGATCACCAGACCCTAGGCATCTCTTTGCACCTCTACCACACTTCTTTCTCTCTTCTCCACTTGTCTATTTTCTCTATCTCTCCACACACCCTATCGTCCTCCCCTCACATGCACCCCCACTTAAACAAAGTCAAAGTCAAAGTCAAATTTTTGCAGCTACCTATGTTTAATTTTTGCAGTGCCTATGTTCAAAATTTTACAGCGCTTACGTTCAAATCTTTGCAGCGCTTATGTTCAATTTTTTGCAACGCTTATGTTCAATTTTTGCATATATAGTGTGTAGTATCCTGTACTTGCTCATTCGCATCTCCAACACAGACCTTATTGCAATCTCGAAAATCTCCCCCCAAAAAGATACTGCCTACCACCCCTGCACAAGAGAGAGTGGTGCTCCAAGAGCGATTCTATGAGATCTACGCTAGTATCCTTGACGTGGGCTAGACAAGGCCCATGGACTTCCAGATTGTCCAGCAACCCAGGAGGCAGCTTAACGCCGCGCTTTCTATCGAACTGAGGGAGAAGTGGAACTATCTTATCGAAAAAATACTCGTATGTAAACATTGACATAAAACCGAAGTCTTTCTGGTCAGCCATCAGCAGGCTCAAAGGGACTACCGGAACACACGGCTCCGCCGCAATTTCACACAACGGAATTACGGTGACTACCATCTGTGAAAAGGAAATACTTTTTTGCGAAGTCTGGAAGAATGTTTTCAAAATATGCGATAAAGAGGAGGAGGACTTCGACCCAGCCTTCGAGGATCAGGTCCTCGAATACAGGGAGGGGAGAGAGAACAGGTTCATTCCTCACGGAACCGCGAACCTCACTTGTCTTCATGATAACTCACAGGAAGGATATATCATCACCAGTGGGGAATTGTGGGAGGTTATCTCCTCGTTCCTACCCAAAGCACCAGGCCTCACCAAATTAGGATCAGGTACCTGAAAGACTACGAACTAGACTGCTGAATATGTTCAACGCATCCCTGGCATGGGATACTTCCCAGATAGCCTCAAAACGTCGAAGATATTCGTTCCGAAGCCTAATAAACATGCGAACCAGGTCATGAAATTTAGGCCAATCTCATTCCTAGAGACCATTGGGAAGGAGTTTGAGATCCTTAACAGCAGGCTAACTACACCTATCGAACCATTCTCTGCTGAACGAACAACATGGATTTAGAAAACACCGCGGCACGGAGACAGCAATAGCCCACATGTTTCAACATGCAGCAACAGGGCGAGCTAATGGGTGCTAAATCGACGTCGTCTGTAGAGATGTAAAGAAGGCCTTCGATAAAGTTTGGATCGATGGCCTAAAATACAAAATCCCGGCACTGATACTCACGCCCCATTTCGAAAAAATCTTCTGCAGCTACCTGACAGGCAGGCAAGCTGTCATTGCCACCGAGAAGCACACAGGAGAGGCTTTCGAGCTCCTGTCCGGTGTACTACAAGGAGAATGCCCCAACCTCAATATCTTCTCCATTTTCATGAGAGATATCCCTAAACCTATAAAACACTCAACTTCCAGTACGCGAACGTTGTCACCCAAATCGTGGTTCATAGGACAAAGTTCGCAAGGATAATGGCCAGAGTCACGACTGCAAAGCAGAAAGGATCTCCAATTTTGAAAGGCGCTGCAAAATACGGACCAACATCACAAAATTCAAAGCGACCGCGATCAGGAGACATCGGGTCGTCAATTTCAATATAGACGCGACCAACATTGAATACTCGCCAAGTATGTCCGACCTAGGTTTGAAGCTTGCCAACACGGGCATGAACGGGCACATCAGCACAAGGATTGAAATGGCGAACACGGAACCGAACAAGATTTAGAAACATTAACCAAGCAAATAAGAAGAAACTATACACCAGTTTAGTTAGATCTAAACTGGTATATCCTGCTATACCGCTCAACCCAGCCTCATCCAGCAACAAGTCAAAACTTGAGCGGGTGCAAAATCGAGGACTCCTGCTCATCACCAACGCAAGATGGCAAGAGTTCGGGACCTCGAGAGCTTCCATGAAGAGGTCAGCATAGATCCGATCAACGTCTTCCTTAACAAACGAAGACGAGACATATGGCCAAGACTCGAAACTATTCTCCCAAGGGAGACCCCAGACGCCCTTGACCCAGAAGTAGAAGGAAATAGATTTAAAGCCTGAACCATAGCACCTATACCTAAATACAAATAACTTGAAAAATAAAATAAGTAAAAAACAAAACAAGACAAAAGATCCTGTAGCGGGACAAATTTTTTTTAAAAAAAATAACTATATACAAAAATATATATAAAATAAAAAAGATCCAGCAGTGGGGCACCCAAAACTAACACAAAATAAATAAAAAATATCCCGTAGTGAGACACCAAAACCAAAAAAAGAGAAAGCTCGATCACCGGGCATCATTCATTTATCTCTACTACTTTCTTCCTCTTCTATCTATTTTGCCCTCCCACCTATTAGTCTATCTTTCTAAATGGAACGAAACGAATGTATGCTCATTCCCTGCTCAAATTTGAGAGGAATAGAGGAACTAGCCAGCTGAACCTTCATCATGTCTGGTCGTGGCAAAGGCGGATTTAATTAAGAACATCTGAAGCGGCACTAGCCAGACAATCTTTTCTTCGCTCGTGATCGAAACTTTCGAGAACGGCCGTGATCCAAACAATCTACCGCAGCATCAACGTCGTCCACATTAGGATCATTGATACGCCTACAAGCTATGCAACCATCTACCACACCATTGCGAATGTTGAGCGCCTAGCCTCGGGCGAGGCGAAGAAGCACCTACAGAAGATCGGGCTTGAGGCCAGTGTTCCCCAAGAAATATTAGTCCAACGAACGGTCATCGTACGGCGCTTAAACCCACTTTTCACAGAAAACTCATGCGAAGAAATCAAGGAAGAGCTTACTGCGAAACAACATCCATGGGCCAGCATCAACAAGGTGGAAAAGTTTGGGAAAAGCCAAAGCATCGTAAAAGTATTTTTTTCTAGTATTGAAATGGCGAGAAGAGCGAAAAAGGAAGGGCTGCTTGGGTTATACCTAAAAGTTTTACCCGAGCAAATAGAGACGGAAGAGTTTATCCCGATCGACTGCTGCAACAAGTGTTATGAAGTCAAGAAACACCAGACAAGGGACTGCACGGCGACGGAATTAACATATTCCAACTGTGCCAAATTTGGGCACGGATGAAAGGAATGCAAAGAACAGAAACAAAAGTGCATTAACTGTGGATGGGACCACAGGGCCTTGGCCATGAAGTGGCGCATCCGCAGGAAAGCCATCTGTAGCAAAAAGGAAAACATTAAGAAAGAAAAGGAGGCAAAAACAAGAAAAAAATACGCGGAAGCAACGGCCCCGAAGAACAATGAGAGAACGAATACCACGAAGCTGGTGATGCCAAAAGAGGGAAGAGACATCATGGCAATGGTCATCTTCACTCATCTGGCAAACCTGGCTAACCCCGGCACTTTCTCGGAAGAACACAACTGTTTTCTGGAAATGAACGGGGTTAGGAACAAGGTTTGGTTCCTTGAAAATCCAGCCTCGGCCGAATTGTTAAACATTCAGTGTCAGAGAGAGAGAGAGAGAGACAGACAGAGAGATAGAGAGAGACAGAGAGATAGAGAGAGAAAGAGAGTTACATTGATGAACAGGTCACAACAGGCCTTGTGGTTCAAACTAGGTTGCCTGAGAGAGAGAGCTACAAGGAGCTAAAAGGACAAGAAGTACCCTAGGAGACCTTACGGTCCATTCAAAGAGGGTACCTTTGGGCTAACAGTTGAGCAGGCACATATCTGCACAACGGCTTAAGTGTCCAAACGGGCACTTTTCAAGACTTTGTCCAGTCTTGACTTGAACTGATCAACATAATTGATGTTGACAACTTCCACTGGAAGTGCGTTCCAGCTACCGCAAATGTTGTATGTGAAACGCTTCAGTTCAAGTTTGTAACCTTGATTTCTCGTTCTGCCCTCACTAAGTTGGAAAATATCCGTGTAGTCTACATTGTCGAAGCCTCGAAGTATTTTAAACACTTTGAAAAGCTGACCACGCAGTCTCCGGGTTTCCAACGAGAACAGATCTAATTCCCTTAATCTATCGTCGTAACATCTGTGTCTGATAGAGAGAATCAGTTTGGTTGCCTTGGCTTGCACACGTTCCAATCTCGTAATATCCTTTCGAAACGAAAGACTCTAAAATTGTACGGCATACTCCAGGTACGGTCGGACAAGTGATTTGTACAAACACAGTACTATCTCCTTGTTCCGATATCCAAACTGGCGCTTTATGTAGCCTAGCATCCTTCGGGCCTTTTTCTTCGCTTCAATGCACTGTTTCGAGAAGTTAAAGTCACTAGTGATTGTTCCACCCAAGTCCTTCTCGGTATCAGTGCGTTCGAGAGCACTGCCCTTAAGGATATACCGTGAATGGGGGTTTCGGTGGCCGATATGCATTACTTTGCATTTGTTCACGTTAAAGGCATTCGCCACGTGTCCGACCACTCCCCAATCTTCCGGAGATCTCCTTGTGGGCGGGCAGTATTTCCTTCCTTTGCAACGTTCATACCAAGCTTAATATCGTCGGCAAATTTAGAAATCTTCGCAACCAGGTAACCATCCATGTCGTTACATAGATGATGAAAAGTAGTGGTCCCAGGGCAGAACCTTGGAGTACACCACTGGTGACGGGCACCCACTTAGAAACCTGTCCATTCAGCACCACTCGTTGCCGTCTGCCGCTTAGCCAGTTCTCTATCCAACCTGCTACATTTCCGTCTATTCCCAGCGCACGCATTTTCCGTAGGAGGTGGCGGTGTGGTACCTTATCGAAGGCTTTTTGAAAGTCTAAGTAGATAACAGCTTCTGATATATTTTTACGGATAACCCATGGCGGCGCTAACAAAGAAGAAGTGCCGACAGTATTCTGTTGAATATTTGTCTTACGGATTTATTCCATTACCACAGAATGCAACGAAACCAATGTGCCTCATATGCATGGATGTACTTTCAAATGCAAGCATGAGGCCTTGTGAACTTAAAATATATCTGGAAACCAAGCACAATGAAAAGAAAGACATACCAGTAGAATACTTTAGAAAACTCCGTGATGATTTCCAAGCAAGAAAAACAGTGGTTCAAGTGTTTAACAGCCAAGTAAGCAAACTAAATGATGGTTTATTGGCATCTTATGAAATTAGTAAGATAATAGCAAAGGCTGGAAAACACCATAATATTGGTGAAACAGTAATTTTTCCAGCAGTGTCTGTTATAATTTCATCAGTTCTGAAACAAAGTGCAAGTGAAATCACTAATTCCATCCCATTAAGCAACTCATCTGTGTCACGACGTATTGATGAAATGGCAGAGGATGTTGAAAAACAATTAATGGCTAATTTGCAAGTAAAACAGTTTGCCCTTCAACTTGATGAATCAACATTAAGAGATAATGAAGTAATTCTACTAACATACGTTAGATTTATGGATGATCAAGGACCCAGGGAGGAAATGCTTTTCGCCAGAAGTCTTAAGACAGACACAAGAGGTGAAACAATTTTTAATGAAGTTATTATATATTTCAAGGAAAGCAATATTCCACTCAAAAACATAATGGCATGTGCTACTGATGGAGCATCATCCATGACTGGCAGATACAAAGGTTTTATTTCACACTTGAAACAAGCTGTCCCCGGAGTATTTTGCATATACTGTGTGATACACCGTCAACACTTAGTTGCTAAGAAATTGGGTGGACGCCTACATGATGCCCTTAGTGTAGTGATAAAAGTGGTTAACCATATTAAATCAAATTCTCTAAGAGCCCGCCTCTTTCGTGAATTCTGTAGTCAAAATGGAGAAGAGTTTGAACGTCTTGTGATGCATACTGAGGTGAGATGGCTGTCAAAGGGGAATTGTCTTCATCGTTTTATTGCACTTTGGGATTCTATTGTCTTATTTCTGGCCAACACCCATCTTGGAGAACAACTGCTTGCAACTAAATGTGATGTATTTTACTTATCAGATATATTTGAAAAAATCAACTTACTTAATAAACAGCGCAAGGAGAAAATTCTGATCTGATATCTAGTAAAGGTGCAATTACTGCTTTCCTGAAAAAAGCTACAGTTGTACAAGATTAATATCAGACGTCGTGCATTTGAACAGTTTCCTTATTTGGCTTCAATTAGCAGCGATCTGCACGATGATGATCTTCCAGTGTATGGTGAATATTTGGAAAATTTACACAAGGATATGCAAGCTCGGTTTAGTGACTTACTCATGATGGATATACCAACTTGGGTGACAATTCCTTTCGAAGTTAATGTTGCCGATGTAGACATTTCTTTACAGAAAACCCTCATTGAATTACAAAGTGTTGAAATATTGAAGGCAAAATTTAAAGATGGGAAGCATGATATATGGAAAACGAATGAAGCTGCTAAAAAGTATCCACTACTCTGGGATAAAGCACAACTCTACGTCATTGCTTTTCCATCATCTTACCTTGATTTAATCAGGATTTAGTCGTGTTTCTCACTTATTGTCAAAAGCTCGTAATAGACTCGACATTGTGCAAAGAGGTGATCTCCTACTATCATTGACATCGATGGAGCCGAATATAAAAAAACTCGCTGAGCAACAACAGTCACAGGGATCTGATTGAATAAATCTACATTTTTTATTTAATTACTCTTATTTTTTAAAGTTATATTATGAATTATTTATTAATCTACATAAATGCTCCATAAAATTTAACTATTAAATAATTGGCGGTGTGGTACCTTATTGAAGGCTTTTTGAAAGTCTAAGTAGATAACAGCTTCTGATATATTTTTACGGATAACCCATGGCGGCGCTAACAAAGAAGAAGTGCCGACAGTATTCTGTTGAATATTTGTCTTACGGATTTATTCCATTACCACAGAATGCAACGAAACCAATGTGCCTCATATGCATGGATGTACTTTCAAATGCAAGCATGAGGCCTTGTGAACTTAAAATATATCTGGAAACCAAGCACAATGAAAAGAAAGACATACCAGTAGAATACTTTAGAAAACTCCGTGATGATTTCCAAGCAAGAAAAACAGTGGTTCAAGTGTTTAACAGCCAAGTAAGCAAACTAAATGATGGTTTATTGGCATCTTATGAAATTAGTAAGATAATAGCAAAGGCTGGAAAACACCATAATATTGGTGAAACAGTAATTTTTCCAGCAGTGTCTGTTATAATTTCATCAGTTCTGAAACAAAGTGCAAGTGAAATCACTAATTCCATCCCATTAAGCAACTCATCTGTGTCACGACGTATTGATGAAATGGCAGAGGATGTTGAAAAACAATTAATGGCTAATTTGCAAGTAAAACAGTTTGCCCTTCAACTTGATGAATCAACATTAAGAGATAATGAAGTAATTCTACTAACATACGTTAGATTTATGGATGATCAAGGACCCAGGGAGGAAATGCTTTTCGCCAGAAGTCTTAAGACAGACACAAGAGGTGAAACAATTTTTAATGAAGTTATTATATATTTCAAGGAAAGCAATATTCCACTCAAAAACATAATGGCATGTGCTACTGATGGAGCATCATCCATGACTGGCAGATACAAAGGTTTTATTTCACACTTGAAACAAGCTGTCCCCGGAGTATTTTGCATATACTGTGTGATACACCGTCAACACTTAGTTGCTAAGAAATTGGGTGGACGCCTACATGATGCCCTTAGTGTAGTGATAAAAGTGGTTAACCATATTAAATCAAATTCTCTAAGAGCCCGCCTCTTTCGTGAATTCTGTAGTCAAAATGGAGAAGAGTTTGAACGTCTTGTGATGCATACTGAGGTGAGATGGCTGTCAAAGGGGAATTGTCTTCATCGTTTTATTGCACTTTGGGATTCTATTGTCTTATTTCTGGCCAACACCCATCTTGGAGAACAACTGCTTGCAACTAAATGTGATGTATTTTACTTATCAGATATATTTGAAAAAATCAACTTACTTAATAAACAGCGCAAGGAGAAAATTCTGATCTGATATCTAGTAAAGGTGCAATTACTGCTTTCCTGAAAAAAGCTACAGTTGTACAAGATTAATATCAGACGTCGTGCATTTGAACAGTTTCCTTATTTGGCTTCAATTAGCAGCGATCTGCACGATGATGATCTTCCAGTGTATGGTGAATATTTGGAAAATTTACACAAGGATATGCAAGCTCGGTTTAGTGACTTACTCATGATGGATATACCAACTTGGGTGACAATTCCTTTCGAAGTTAATGTTGCCGATGTAGACATTTCTTTACAGAAAACCCTCATTGAATTACAAAGTGTTGAAATATTGAAGGCAAAATTTAAAGATGGGAAGCATGATATATGGAAAACGAATGAAGCTGCTAAAAAGTATCCACTACTCTGGGATAAAGCACAACTCTACGTCATTGCTTTTCCATCATCTTACCTTGATTTAATCAGGATTTAGTCGTGTTTCTCACTTATTGTCAAAAGCTCGTAATAGACTCGACATTGTGCAAAGAGTTGATCTCCCACTATCATTGACATCGATGGAGCCGAATATAAAAAAACTCGCTGAGCAACAACAGTCACAGGGATCTGATTGAATAAATCTACATTTTATATTTAATTACTCTTATTTTTTAAAGTTATATTATGAATTATTTATTAATGTACATAAATGCTCCATAAAATTTAACTATTAAATAATTTATTTGTATTAGTTTAAACTTAAAGTTTTCCTTCAAAATAAGCATAATTATTTACTATTTTTTTACTTATTGATACAATTATTTTAGTGAAAAATTTGGGGGATTTGGGGCCACCAAATTTTTTTTTTTAAAGGAAAAGAGTCCATGGGTAAAAAAAAGTTGAGAACCACTGATTTAAAGGAAAGATAACCCCATCCCTTTGGTAGAGACATTCCTACCATAAGAGGTGCGGTACGGGTCCGCAAATAAGACCGCCTCTGCCAAGCGCCGGTTCAAAGAGACGTTCATCGAGTGAGCGGTCCGTGTTGGACCTTTCCTCGGGAGCATCCCAACCACAACACGCATGCGGGTTTTCAGCCCACAGTCGTCCACGGCACCCATGACTGTGTGGAAAATTTTATCCGTAGGGCCTACCCTACCTCATTTGAGGTAGAGGTCGTTGCCACTTACCATCAGAGCAACGACTGAGCTCTCAGAAATCTGAGATTTCTCCGCCTCTACACTGATGTAGTGGTTACCCTGTCCTCGCAGGCAGCTTACCTTCACACTAGTGCGAAGGCGGGCCGCTAGCAGGGGCTGCAAACCACGTGCTTGAGAATCACCAATAAGGGTGACCCTTGCACATTTGTGTGCAGACGGCTGAGTCTTCCCTTTCGTAAGCGACTTGCCAGTTTCCTCTTCTTTCTCTAAATTTTTCTTCTTCCTTTGTTTTCTCTTCTTCTGTTTCTCGTTTCTCTTCTTCTGCTTCTACTTTATCGTCCTCTGTTTCCACGTTCTTTTATTCTCTTTCTACTTTCCTTTCTTCCTCTTTCTTTTCTTTTTTTTTGGCTCGTTGAGGTAGTCCTGCAGCAGAAGACACCTGGTCTTGGACGTCGGAAGCCTTCTCTCCTTCGCACTCACCTGAGTATTTGCACCTCTCTGATTTTAAGAGGTGAACCTCCCTTTTGAGGAGGGAGTTCTCCTCTCTCAGTTGAGCGATGCTCTTGCCCAGGCGCTTTTTGATTTGTATTTAATTTAAGTTAACATTTGTTTGCCTCACAAATTGTGTTTATCCCTTTAGCCTGATGATGGATTGGGTAATCCGAAACGTTGCTTGGAATAAATAAGAATGTCACTGATGGTCGTATCCTTCCTACTGCAATTAAAATTACGCCTTCTTAGAAGCAACTTTGCTGAATATATATATATATATATATATATATATATATATATATATATATATATATATATATATATATATATATATATATATATATGCTCATATTAAACTGGTGTCAAGGTTTTCTAGGGTTTGGTTCTGTGTATCAGAAAACTGTGGAGAAACAATCTACTTGCATAAGCGACCTACAATCAAATTTTGTTTACTTTATTTCATGGACTTTTCAAATTTATTAATTTATTTTAAAGTTTATTTTGTTATTTATTTTTGTGACTGTGCTTCACTAATTTTCCCCAGCGGAATTTGTGTTTCTTTCAGGCCCCATATACTCTGCCATATTTGAAAGATTCAGTAGAAATTACATATATTTATTTTTTTGGCGTACTTTAAGGGGTAAGACGCCAAGGCAATATCGTCTCAATCATGGCTAAAATCTCGACTTCAGTCAAAGACATTATTCCGAGTGAGCGAACGGAATAAAATACGATTTGTGCGAATATTTAGTTGTTTTTTTCGTTTGTGATATTGTTTCGCGTTAAGTCAAACTCTTTTGCACATCCTTTAGTGCTTTTGAGAAATTAATCTAAGTGAATTATGATTATATTGGGTTCGACAACCCCGCGTCGTTCTTTTGTTGCTGTTTTATTTTTGCGTGAAAGTTTTGTGAACACGTCACCATGGCGTCTTTCGAAGTTTTCAAAGCACAAGGTGAGTCTCTCGGATTGAATGAAAAGGATTTAATGGCGTACATCCAAGATGAAGAGAGAGAGAGAGAAGAAAGAAGGGAAACAGAAGAGAAAGTACTTTAAGAAAGAAGAGAAAGCACGTGAAGAGAGAAGGGAAAGAGAAGAGACAATGAAAATAGAAAGAACGTGAAGAAAGAGAAAGAAAGAGAGAAAAATTCGTATGCATGAGTTGGAAATGATCAGGCCCAGAAGCGAAACGAATTCAATTACATATAGGACCGAAGTGCAACAAACTGCGTCCATTAAATTGCCTGTTTTCAAGGAAGGAGAAGATTTCGGATCATACCTCACTCACTTCGAGCAATCTTTTAAGATGAATCATTAGGATAGTGATCATGGGGGCGTACCCAGGTTATTGCTTTTACTTAGTACCCAGCTCAGGAAATTTTCATCCCGCTCCCATCAGAGGCAACCATCGATTATTCCACGTTAAAAGTCGAATTGCTTGTTTCCTATAACATGACTCCGGACTTTTATCGTGCAAAGTTCCGGCACTGTCGCATCCAACTTAACCAAACAGTCCGAGAGTTTGGATATTCCTTGCAGCATTTTTTTAACTTCTGGCTAGACGCTTCCAAAGTTCCCCAGGAATACGATGCTTTGATTGATTTCGTCCGCAAAGACCAACCTTTGGCGTCACTTCCCTCGGAGATCAGATCCTTTGTCAAAAACCGGAAATGCTGGACATTTAAAGAGTGTTAACCATAACTACTATCAAAAGGAAGGGGAGAAGACTGAGCTGCACTCCCCCAAAGCAAAGTCCATAAGGCCAAATTCGACTCCCACAACAGGGATAAATTCGTCAAAATGAGTGGCCCGTTTAAGCCTAAACCCATTTCCATACCAGACAAACATGAGGTTAAACCTCTCTCCTCTAATCCCCCTGCTTCCTCGTTGCCCAGGAGAACTGACGTATGTTACTCCTGTGGAGTACAGGGTTATGTGAGAACCAATTGCCCTCAGATTTCTCAGTTTAGAGGCGGCTATCTCAACTAGGTTCACATTATAAGAGCCACGCCTGTTCAACCGCAGTCGCATCCAAAAGCATACCTTTCTTCAAGCGAACCGAGTCCGGCCGGCCGGCCACGAGGTGAACTTTCTGTTTGACAAACACTCCTGGAGGTCTCAAATTCGAAAATGGAGTGGTAAACGGGTGCCGGATCTCAACTCTGGTGAGCGACACAGGGTGCACGGGCATCGTGATATCTGACGGACTACTTCCACCGGTAGCCCAAGATCATGACAAGTTTGCAAAGTGCACGATTACCTGGATCACGCTAACAGATTCCCCATTGTGAAATGATAAATAGAGTGCGACTACTTCACTGCAGGGCTGAGGTCGTCGCAACACCCATAAAGTTTTATGCTGCTTTAATTGGCCAGTGTTTGGGTATCCGCCCCTCCCGTGGCTCAACCCGTGACCACCAGAGCTCAAGCAATTAAAGACTCGGAAGCGCTCGCACCTCTGGAAACCTCTAGCGTTTCAGATTACCCAAATGCCCTGAACAAGGATTTTCAGCAAAAAAACAGAAATATTGCAAATCCCTCTGCCCCTTATGGATAAAAGCGCAAACCACGACGCAAAAGACCATTAGAGGCAACAAGATAATCTCCTTCATTGTTAAGGATGACCTTCTTTTCCGCGTCTGCTTAGCAGACACTGGTACAGAGTCCCAAGTATTATGTGTGCCCTGCTCCCAAATCAGACCCATCCTTCGAACCGTTCACAATAGTCCCTTCTCTAGTCATTTTAGCCACACATTGGACGGCTCAACGGGTCTTTAAATATTTTCATTGGCCAAGTGCATCGGACGAAATCCTGCGTTATTGTCGTTCGTGTGACATCTGCCAGAAGACCGCAATTAAAGGGAGAATCAAGCCTGCACCCTTACAGAAGAGCCTATTAATCTCCGAGCCCTTCTCCCTAGTGGCGATTGATTTGATCGGGCCGATTCACCCACCTTCAAGTGAGGGCCATAGTTATGTTTTAACTCTGGTCGCTCTCGCTACTAGATTACCCGAGGCTGTGCCACTTAAGAAGATTGACAGCATCTCTTGTGCCGAGGCACTTATCGCGATTTGCTCCCGTGTTGGGCTGCCGAAAGAGATATTGTCGGATCGTGGCCGCAAATTTACGTCCCAATTGATGGAATATGTGGACAAGTTGCTCATGATAAAACCGCTGCTTACGACCCCGTTCCACCCAGCCGGAAATAGTATGTGCAAAAGGCTAAACGGCAGTCTCAAAGCCATTCTGAAGAAATTATGTGCCGAACAGCCAAGAGAATGGCACAGATTTCTTCCGGCAGCTCTCTTTGCATATAGAGACATTCCCCATCGCACCTTGGGTTTCGCTCCGTTTGAATTACTATACGGAAGAAATGTACGAGGCCCCTTGAGCATATTGAAAGAATTGCATGCAAACCAAAAACTTGATCAGGAAATATAATCCTCGTACTCATATCTGCTTGATTTACGATAGAGGTTGGAGAAATGCGCCGAAATAGCGTACCAAAATGCGGATGTTAACCTGGATCAATAACTAACTTACTTCGACTACAAATCTCAAGATAGAAAATTTATGCCAGGTCAGGAAGGCTTGTTGTTGCTCTCAACAAACAATCTTGGGGCCCTTATCAAATGATCGAAAAACGCGAACCAGTCGATTATTTGATTGAAATGCCAACAGGAAGGAAGCTTTTCCACGTAAATCTCAAGAAATAACATCGGCGCGCATGGACTAACCAGATTGTGGCTACGAATGAGTGGAATCAGCACCTGAATGCGACTCAAGCACTTCTACAAAGACTCCGAGTACATAATTTAACCATTCGCCCCAGTAAGTGTCACTTCGCCTACAGTACAATGGACTATTTAGGCTTCCAAATTGGAGATAACCAGCTAGTTTCCCAGGAGGATAAAGTTCGAGCCATTGTTAAAATGCCTCTGCCCGCTAGCAAGAAGCAATTAAGACCTTTTATGGGTTATGCGTCCATGTACTGTCATTTTATTCGTAATTTTGCCTCACTGTCCGCTTCTCTGTGCGAACCTTGAAAACAAAGCTCCCGAGCGCCTTGTATAGAAACCACTGACGATTAAGAGTTTCGATCAACTCAAATGGAAACTTGCGTCTGCACCCATATTACGCTTGCCCAATCCCGAAGAGCCATTTGGCATAAGAACAGATGACAGCAACGAGGGAATAGACTGTGTTCTCGTTCAATACGGAGAAAATGATGAGCTTTTCCATTGCGTATGCAAGTCGAAAATTGCTCCCACGAGAAAAGAACTACGCTGCAATTGAACGGGAAGCCCGAGAGATAGTCTGCGGAATTAAAAAAAATTAAATGTTTCTCATAGGGAAAGAATTTATATTAGAAACTGACCATGAACCCTTATCCTACCTCCGAAATGTAAAAAAAAAACAATAATGGTCCTCTAATGAGCTGGAGTTTGTTTTTACAAGAATTCCAATTCAGGATCCTGTATATTAAAAACTCTGAAAACTGTATAGCCGATAACTTAAGCTGGAATCTATTTAATTCCACTTCGAACTGATCCTGATTGAGAGTAAATTTTTTTAATTTTAAGATTGAATTTTTTATGCACATATGCCCATGTAATATATCCAATTAAGTTTAAGGAATCATGTACCCTTTTGATGCATTTTCTCTGTACTGATTGTGTTAACATTTTGCTTATGGATTCGAGGCAGGTGAACCTTCTTCTTAAAGGTATATATTAAAAATTGTGGTTATTGTCTATTGTTTTCTTTTGTAATATTGATTTTTTATACATATGTACTCTCCAGTCTCTATATTTGGGAATTTTACCTACGAATTTATTGCCATGCATTTTTTTTTCTAAATTACGATGTCCTGTATACCCATTGTTTGGCCTAGGTGCCACCTTAAGATTGAGTTTTTATTGGATGTCACTCCTACCTGGTAGTTTCATCTTGAGGGGGAGGGGATATCAGTGAGAGAGAGAGAGAGAGAGAGAGAGAGAGAGAGAGAGAGAGAGAGAGAGAGAGAGAGAGAGAGAGAGAGAGAGAGAGAAAGAGAGAGAGAAAGAGAGGTAGGAGGGAAGGAACCCGCGATCGGCTTCTTTTGAGGTAACTTCCATTTGATAACACGCCATATAGCGAGCCTAATTGTAACAAGGAGAGGTTCCGCGAGATGGCGTGAAGGTCTAAATTCACTCCCGGTCTCTCTCTCTCTCTCTCTCTCTATATATATATATATATATATATATATATATATATATATATATATATAGAGAGAGAGAGAGAGAGAGAGAGAGAGAGTAAAATCCTCTTCCGGGGTCTCAGTAAAATTAACTTCCGGCGGCTCTGTATAAATAGTAAAGCATTGGCCTGGGTAAATTAGTATTGTACTAAGAGAAAACGTCGCATAAGGTAAGGCCTGTAGGCTCTGATTACTGGCCGAGTGTAGGCGGGAATTAAGTTGTGATAATTGTTAAATATTAACTAAAACATTCATTGCCCTCTGAATAATTCCGTACTTAAATAAGAGCCGGCCATAATTATTGTAATACGACCCAGTGCCCTGATCGCTTGCATTATCCTTACGAGTGTCTATTTTGTCTCTCCTTATAGCTTCTTTATCTCGGTCTTCCCATACCCCTAGAGCTCGAAGACAAAAAAAGAAAAGAATCTCGAACCCAGCTTCCTCTCCGGCAAATATTGGAATACAGGTTGTATTTTCCGTCATAACTTCGAACAGGCCGAGTACTATTCGGCCTTAAGTGCAAACCCAACCCGTGCTGTTGGAAAGTACTCGAGCTCAGTGCTCATGCCCCTCGTGCTCCTCTCGAGCAGCCGAATCTTTGGGTGGCAGATCCACCCGTAATTGGAATCCCCTTTTGTCGGTCGTGTGCGGCCGAGTATGTATACTTTGATTTATCTTTAAAGGTCCATTATTTTTTATTTATCTTTCATGTCCAATATTTTATTTTTGTTTGTACAGTACTAAAGCTTATTTTGTTTCGCCCAGTTTGATATACAGAGCCTTGTAGATAGTTGAATTAATTTTGCCAAGTATAACTAGTCAATCTTATAGATTTATTTAAACCCAAAGTTCAATTGCATTACTCGAGGCAAGGCTCAACTGCATAGTTGCCCTGCCTGCAATCCGCCAACCGTTTCGAGACCCGGAAAACAAACGGGGGTCAGAAGATCTAACTTGACCTACGACATTCAGTTTATCGACGAGCCACAAATAACAAAAGACGAGCACCAACCAAAGCAGAGTCCAACAGAAGAGCCCTAAAAGAATCAGGCAGAAAAAGAAGACTCTCCGGAAGGAGAGGAAGAAACGAGGAAAGGCGCGAAGAAGAAAAGAAAAAGAGGGATGAAGAAAAAGAAAGCAACATAACCACGGATGAAGAAGAGGAACCACGAAACTAAATACGCGGAAGTCTCCCTCACAGAGAAGAAGGATGTACTCAAAAGAGGATACTTCTTTGACGGTGAGGAAGTGGGACTCAAAGGTATTTGATTCACCTCTGTGCGAGTCCCCAAAAGAGGACCCGGAACAACTCCTGCATGGCATCATCAAGGGGAAGTTCAAGTGGAGACCTCCTATGCAGACCATTTTCACCCGATGAAGTGGCAGCGCTCATGTTAAAGGGCACGGTGTACATATCAGCTTTGTGTGTACATACCCTGAACATGTCAACCTTGAAAAATATAAAAAGTGGTCAAAAGACATCTGAAATTCAGTGATCAATGCGTAAAAGCGAAAAATGAACAAAGTGCGTACAAAATAGAAACAAACAAATAACCTAATTGAATCTGAAATAGTTAACGATTAAATATTAGAAGGAACCTAAATTAAAATAAATTAACAAGGTGTATTAAAATATTGGTTAATTTGGGGTTTATGTCGCCCCCTCGAATTTTGTGGGCGCTTATTTAAAAATATCTCGATTTTTAAAAAATACGCAAATGCTATCATCATCTTGAGAGCCGCAGTGTTAATTGGAATCGCATCATATTGTATTATACATCATTTTGAAGGGAATTTTTTTTTCTGAATGAAAATCCGATATGGAAATTTCATTTAATCAATTTTAACGAAAATATGATTGATTTAAATAGCATTCAGGGGTGAGCCCTATATGTCTGAAGTCAAGGAACGCGGTCGAAAAACTAGAGACCTAACGACATTTAGCAATCACCTTTTGAATTCGAATCTATGGTTAGGCTTTCGAATTATGAATATTACAAGTTTGTTTTTAATTGCGGGGGGAGGCAACCTCCCACAATTAAGTAGGGGGTATAGGGGGCGCCCACCATTTAAAATGATATATAAAACAAAAAACCTAAAAAAAGTACTTTTTTTAATTTGCCTAAAAAAATCGTCTTCGTTAAAAAACTATTATTTTTAAATATATATATATATATATATATATATATATATATATATATATATATATATATATATATATATATATATATATATATATATATATATATATATATATACAGGGTTATTAAAAAAGAATGAACCGATTTCATTACGCAATATTTTATTAATGGAAAGCAATAGAAAACTCCAGCAAAGTCACAAGTATTCTACTCACAATCACCTTTTATTTCCTGTCTTACAAGTGTTCAATGTGGCCACCACCACCTGCAGCACGGGCAACATCAACGCGATAAGAGAATTCCTCCCCGACGCGTGTCAGCCTATCACGATCCACTGAGTTATTCGATGTTTAAGGTCATCGAGGTTAGTGGGAAGCGGTGGAACATAAACGCGATCTTTTACATATCCCCACAAGAAAAAATCATACACGGTGAGGTCTGGGGATCTCGCAGGCCAGGCACAAAGAGGAGGGTCTTGGGCCCCCTTCCGACCAATACATCGCTGGGGCACTTTTTCACTTAAAAAAGCTCGAACCATCAGGTGCCAATGACGCGGTGCTCCATCTTGTTCAAAAATCAAGTCATGCAAACCTGCTTGTGAATCACTTATCCCACTTGTGATGTCCATCTTCCAATCTCATATTAAAAATAGTTGTGAACTTATAGAGAAGCTTAATATAATTCCTTACTCCAACAATTTCATTCTTGTTAGCTTCGATGTTTTTTTCTTTGTTTCCTAAAGTTCCTTTAGACGATCTTCTTCCTCTCCTTAGTGATAAATTATATAATTTAGATCTTCCTGTACCGGTCAATACTTTTCTGAGGCTTATTTCTCTTTGTGCTAAAAATTGTAAATTTTCATTTAATGACAAATTTTACCTTACAAAAAATTTGGTTTTCCGATGGGGGGTTGTTTACCTCCCACCCTCTCTAATTTATATATGGAATTCTTTGAGACGTTATTCTTGCCTCAAATCCTCGATTTTCCTATTGTATGGTACCGTTACATTGATGATATTATATATCTAGGACTTCCTCAAAAGATATTCACAATTTTCTATGTAATCTTAATTTTCTAGTCCCTTCTATTAAATTTACCCTTGAAATTGAGGAAAATGGGACTCTTCCTTTTCTTGACCTTTTAATACATAGGACGACGTCAGGTTTTAAATTCCCTGTTTATCGCAAACTGTCCAACTCTAGTTCATATATTCACTTTTATTCTTATCACAGTGTTAAAATTAAACGGTCTGTATTCACTTCTATGTTTCTGCGTGCATTACGCCTTGTTAGTCCGGAATTTCTGGATAAGGAATTGTCTAATATCTTTGAAATAGCTAAAAAACTTTGTTACCCTCGTGAATTTTTGCATACTTCATTAAACTTTGCCAAGAGAACTTTTTATATAACTGATAACCCACCGGTTTTCAGTTATAAAAATTGTCTTATCTTGCCATACTTTGAATATTTTTTGGTCTCACCCGTATTTTTAAGCAACTTAATATCTCTGTAACTTTTAGATATGAATCTACTTTATATAAAATGTTAGTCCACAATAATATAAGGAAAAAAGGTGGAGTATATTCTATAGAATGTTCTATTTGCAATTTACCTTACTTCGGGCTAACTGGAAAATCTTTATCTACTAGAATTTACCAACATAAGTATAATATTGGAAGAGGTGAACTAAACACGCTTTATTTTTATATTTATCCGAAAATAACCATTGACGGGAATTCCGCAAAATATTGTCGAGTGTTCATTAATTGGCATGTTGCCTAATATAAATATCTCCCCTGGCTTATTTAAACTCGACCCTGTTTTAAAAAAACTTGAACTAAATGAAATAACTTCATAATGCAGACTGTTGTCACTCTTTATTAGTGTAATATCATTCGCATTGCCTCCCCCACAACGTGTCTGCTATGATCGTGGATTAACTCTTAGACCTAAATGTTTTCGTTCTAATGATAATCCTTTAAAATGTTCTTGTTTTTCACCCACGATTTCCATTCATACACACGGCGTTGTTGTGTGTATATCGTTTTGGGGATGCATATGTCTGTTATTAGTTGCCTATTGTTCTTTTAATTGGTATTTTTCTGTCTTGTTTTTGTATTTTTCCATTGGTTTGTACTATGTGATGAGCGTTCCCTTCGTATCTTTGTACCATATAAAAGGTTGTCGTCTCCATTTAGATGCTATTCCTTGAAAATGAACTTGAAAATATAGTTCGAAAGTGCTTGGATTCATCTTTCCATTTTCCTGTCGCATCGCTGACTCTTTGGCTCCCTCATCGGCGCGCTCATTCCCCGCAACTCCTACACGTCCAGGAACCCATCAGAAGATAATCTCGACATCCCCTCGGATTGTCAAAACCGTAGCGTTACGGATATCGGGAACCAGGGGATGCGGAGATTCCAATGTCCCGATTTCACTGAGGGCGCTTGGTCGGTGGTTATATATCACAATCCGGTCTCCGAACCGGGTACGGCACGTAATCTCCAGTACCGAGTGGTGTATTGGCACCAGCCTGGCTGCGAAGACAGACGCAGAGCCTGGCAGAGCCCCGCTGACTTCAAACAGAGGGGATACGGCGTGGAAGCCACCCCCCTCTTGGGACTTGGAGCCATCTGTATACACTGGCACGGTTCCAGCGTGACACGAAGTGTGCTGCAAAAAGGTCGAGGGCAATACACCTGGCGCTTTAGAAGCTTTGGGAGCAGAAGCGTGGCGACAAATAGCCAAATGTGGTACCCTCCAGGGTGGCGTCCTGGGCAGAACCAATGGGGCTACCGGCCTAAGAGCTATACCTAGCTCTTGAAGGAGTTTCCTAGCCCTAAACCCAAAGGGCTTAGGGTATGACTACCGACTTTCGGCGGGAAACGCACCGTCGAAATCAGCTGCAGATGCAGTGAGAGCTGTTGGCGACTGAGTGAGGCGCCGGACTCTCGCGTAAAAGCGAATAATGCACTGTGCACGGAGTAGAGCGAGTGGCATCTCCCCAGCGTTGACAAATAGGCTCTCAATGGAGAAAGTGTGGAAGGCACCGGTCGCCAGGCGAAAGCCGGTGTAGTGGATCGAGGCAACCTTCCGCAATACACGCTCGGCTGAGGATTCATAAAACTCGCATCCGTAGTCGAGCTTCGAACGAACAAAGGATCGATAAAAAGTAAGGCAGTAGCCCTATCAGCGCCCCAGAAACGGAAGATCATGGAACGAATAATATCCATGGCTCGGGTACAAAAGACCCTAAGGCTGCGAATATGACCCTCGCAGGTGAGGCGTCGGTCAAATACAAGACTAAGGAAACGGTGCGATTCAACCACTTCCAGGCGTTCCCCATTTAAAAAAAAGTCTGGTTCGGGTGGAGCCGTGGATGGTGGCAGAGGTGCACGACCTTAGTCTTGGCCAAAGAAAACCGAAACCTGTGCGCTTCGGCATAGCCAAAGACGCGGTTCAAAGCCTGTTGGAGGCGACGCTCCAAAGTTGGCATCTGGGCCGTGCAAAAGAGATCGAAAGATCGTCCACGTATACCGTAGCGAGAACATCTTGCGGCAGCACCGAGGTGATGCGGTTGATGCTCAGGGCAGAGCGTGACACTGAGGACAGTTCCTTGCGAGACACATTCTTATTGCTCAATTGGGCCAGAGGAAATACCCCGACCCGTACGCGGAACCGAAGATCTCGTAAAAATTCCGATATAAAGATTGGGAGGCGTTCTCTCGCCCACATCGTGGGAAGAGTCTTTATGATATCGTATCGCCATACGGTATAATAGGCCTTCTCCGATCGAAAAACACCGTTGCGTAGTGCTGTCTACGAAGGAAGGCGTCGCAGAAGGCATTTTCCAATCGGAGCAGAGCATCAGACGTGGAGTGGAAATTGCGGAAGCCGCACTGCACAGAAGACAGATGGCCTCCGCTTTCCAGAAAAAGGCAAATCTAATATTTATAAATTTCTCCATCAACTTGCACACGCAAGAGGTTAGAGATGTTGGGCGGAAACCAGCCAGAGTAGACTGATCTCTCCCCAGGTTGGGAAAGGCGAGAACAGTAGCAATACGCCAGGAATCCGGGAGGAGACTCTCCACCCAGGTCCTGTTGAACAAATCAAACATCAACGCAATGCCTCGCTCATCCCTGTGTCGAAGCATAGCATACGGGACACTGTCCGGATCATGGGCTGTGTCCGCGCACGAAGCAAGAGCGGAACGCAACTCACTCAGAGTAAATCTGTGGTTGAAGGATTCTCCACCTATGGAGATAAAGTCCAGCCAGCGGCCTTCCGCGAGATCATGACGTGCATTGAATAATGGCGGAGCAGCATCCCGGCTAGAGAATGCGGGAAAAGCGGTCGCAAAGGATTCCGCTACGGACGCGGGGGCCGAGATTGCGGTCCCATTCTCCTAGAGAACGGGAGGGGGGTCCTACAAGAACTTGCCCCGAATCCTTTTGACTCGCTTCCACACCTCTGCTAGAGGGATCTTCCCGTTGAGTGAAGACACGTATGGCCACCAAGAAGGGCGGCGGGCGTGATTCGAAATATACTGGAACCTAGCCCTAGCCCGACGAAATTCAGCGACAGTGAAATCGTTCCCGCGGCGCTTATAGCGCATGTTTGCATAACGCTTCTGCTTGAGAGCCGTCTCACACTCGGCTGACCACCACGGGAGTGTTCGGTGTGCAAAATGGCCAGACCTTCTAAGAATAGTACTTAGGCCCGCGGCGATGGGGTTCCCAGAGAAGAATTCAACGGCATCATCTAACGGACTAAACTCCTCGACCCAGATAGATAATTCAATCATTTCCTGAAATGCAGACCACCGCGCTTGCGCCAAGCACCACTGGGGCGAGGTCTTGGGCGGAAGCGCCCCAGAAAATGATTGTTGACTGGGAAAGTCATCACTACCATGGAGGTTATCGACTACCGGCAAACAAAATTAGGCTGTGCATCCGGAGAGCACAAAGATATATCGAGGCAGGAAAATGAAGCAGCTCTCGGGCAGTGATGCATAAACTCATACACAGTTAGGACACCCATCTCAAGTTCGTCGATCAGGTCAGCAAGGACTTGACCCCGGGGATTATTAGAGTAGTCTCACCAGAGGGAATGTCTACCCTTTAGATCTCCGAGCAAAATAAAGATCCTCGGCAACCGTGCCACGACGCAGCGAAAGTACCCCGCGTCGAAGTCGGCTGACGGTAGAATGTACGCGGAAATAACAGTATACATCCTATCAAGGTGCAGCTGCACAGTTACTGCCTGAAAGAAGGTATCTAAAGCGAAGAGAAGAGCGGAAACATCATGCCAGGATGGGCAGGGGACATGCGTCGAGCATGGTCTCCTGAAAAAGGATAGCTCACGGGGAACGGGATGAGACGAGCCTCCGCAATTCCTCCTAGTTAACCCGGAGTCCGCGGCAATTCCATTGAAAGACTATGCCTGCCCTCCAGGTCTAGCTCGGAGGAGATGCGGGTGCCCTCTTCGAAGAGAAAACCCTCACGGAAATGGCCGTACGCTTCCTGGAGGCAGAACTCTGGGCGCTGTTGGGCGGACAATGCCCTGTAGGCGCTGTCGCCTTCGAGGTCTTTTGGGGAGAAGTTGGGCTTGCCATGCGAGTCTTTTCCTCCCTCCGCCTCGAAACCTCGGAGGTGGTGGGCTCTGTTTTCGAGGATCCACCGTCTCCGAGCCACCCAGCCGACCAGTGGGCGTGGGCGAAGGAGCCGAAGCTACTTTAATGCTGTCATCCTTTCAGGGGGGAGCTTTAGGAACCACGGAAGATAGCCTGGCGACAAACCTCAGGGTTGTTGCCTCCTGTGATTCTAACGACTCGGTGGAGGTGCGTGGCTGTTTCGCTTTACGGGAAACGGTCACGCTGGGGATGGTTAGAACCCGCAGAAGGGTTCCGCATGGTGGCGGAAACGACCGTACTTCTAGGCCTGGAGGGGCCAGGACAAGAGGGTGTCTTTTTTAACATTGAGGCATAGGATGTCCCGGGCAGCGTCGGGCGCGCCAGGACCAAGCGCTTCGCCTCGCGAAATTAGAGACAATACTGAGCCTGAACAGTCAGGATTTCTTTCTCAAGGAGATACGCACCACATTGCTTCGAAGAAGCGGGGTGCGGCTCTCCGCAATTGACATACTTGGTCACACACAATTTGGACTCATCGTGTGCGGCCTTGGAGCAACTTACACAGGTTTCGGGTAACCTCGACTTTGCACGTCGAAGGAGCGATTAGTATGGCCGAAGCGGTGGCAGTAATAGCACCTCTACGCCAGTGGCGATACGAACCGGCACGCACCGACAAAGGGAGCTTGTCGCAGTCGAACGTGACGAAGAGGGTAGGGGGGGGGTCTCGAGGACCCTCCCTGTTTTCTCATCACACCTTCGACCTTGACCACCCCATGGTCGGCCAGCTGTAAGGTCGTCTATGGAGTAGTCCAAGAGTTCCCTCGCATAAACTACTCCTTTCACGAAGTTCATGGTAGAGTTGGCGTTACACTTACCGGGGAGCCATCAAGTGTCCGAAGGGCACTAATCATGGCCGCATCGGGGGGATTCGACGCATTTGGTAAAAGTCTCCGGTCCGAGAAACGGGTCAACTTCTGCTCTCTACCAATCACACTAGCTAAAGCTCTCTTCTGATGGATTACGTTGCCTTACCCAATATACTGCTATCAGCGGAGCGAATAACCAGGAAGCGTTTGAAGCCAGCAGGCTCGAAAACGCCGGGTAGTCTCTGAATGAGGGCCCCCGACGTAATCGAGACTCCGCTTTGTGCACTTGTACCTTTGGTCTTTGTCAGGAAATCCGTACCTGTGAGGGCAGCGTGGCCGGACGTACCGATCTTGGCTTGGTCGCTTACCGAAGCAGGAGACCCATCCGTCCCCGCAGCCCCCGTGGATGGAGAGGAGCCCCAAGTCTTTTTTGTTGTTTCTTTTCTTCTTGGGAGAGGAGGGCGGGGAATGTTCCCGCTTTTACCCTCTGCCGGTAGGAACCCCCAAGCCAGATGAACCAGCCTCAGCAAGGTCCTTCTCCAAGATGGAGAAGGCCCTGGCGGTCACAGGGGGCACCGGTTAGAGGAGGAGATCCCTCCCCTCTTTGCACTGCCTTAGAGACCCGAGCTGTTTGAGGTGGACCTTTCATAGGGGCGAACTCGGGTTCGGTGCTTAAGCCCGGATTCGCCCCCATGGATGACCCTACCGTATGAGGCTGGGTTGCCTCAAGGACCATGTCTATCTCGGATGAGCCCTCCATGTGGCCATCCCACCCCTCAGGACCTCACAGGTCCCATTGACAGCGGTGTCACGAGTTGAGTATGGGGAGGCACAGGCCTTGACCCCCGCTAAGGTTAGTATGCGAGCCAGCAGGTCTCTGGAGGGAAGCGGCAGATGGGCCCTGTCTTCCCCCCCCTAAGGGGGTTTGCAATACCGAGCCGCTTCAATGGGGAGCGGTTGGTTATGGGCTGCCTGCTGACTTTCTTGGTAGTCCTCTTGGAAAGTAAAGGGGAGACTGCCGCTGGAAAGAGGGAGGCACCCGAGGGCGCCTCCAGACAAGGGGGTGAATGGGAGTCCCCTGCAACTGTAAGCGAAGGAGGGGAGTAAGCCTCCTCTCCGGTCAAATAATTTTAGAGGTTCCCCTGTGAAAGTACAGGGGGGGATGGGACCTCTATTTTTTCGGTGGAGCTGTCTGAGGGCGGCTCCGATGGTGGATGAGGAAAAATTGAGGGGAGACTTTGGGTTTTGTCATCATTGGGAATGGTGACCCTATTTTTTTACGGGATGCAGACGCTAATCACCTATCGCAGTAGCCCGCTCTGCAAGGGGTGCGTACGGGGTTGGCAGAGCCAGGTTGCGCTATTTAAGGCCTCCCCTCCCGCCTGGTGACCTGGCAGCCCTTCGGCATGGCGGCTCCACCTTGAGCACGGTGTACAAAGGATAGAGTGTGAAGTGAGAAGGAAAGGGGATGTGAGGAAGGTATGGGTGGAGATGAAGCAGATTGTTAAAAACCCACCATCCCAAACAGCCGCTCAGGGGTTAGAGAACATTTTCCCCTCCTTCCTCAACCTCGATGCAGGATAGTTGGCTGAAAAGAAGGTCAGCATCTACCCTGTGAAAATAGAGGCTGACCAGAGAAAGTTGTGGGAGAGGTTGTAGGGGAAGTGACGAAGTAGGGGAGAAACGCCGGCTCTCTGAATGAAGGAGAAGAGGCTAAGCTGGGGCCGGACGGGGCGCTGAGTCCCGTCAGCAGGGCGGCCAGGAATGCAAATCGCCGCGCCCCTTAAGGGGTTGACTAACAAGATGTACTAAAATGTTTATAGTAAATGAACAATGTAATTAATAAATTTAAGCAATGTGATAGTAAGTGAATGTTTAAATATTAAACAAATCTATCAACAAAGTAATTAAAACGTGTAATTAAAAATTAACGAAATATTGTAACCTTGTAAACCATTGTGAATATGTGTAATAACTATATGTAAAAACTTTAAACCTATAAATTATAACTCTTGCGAGTGAAAATGTAAATAATAATATTGGAATTGTATAGTGGATAGTGAAGTGATTTCCATATCTCCTGGAACCTTTATCTTCCTACTTGTGCTAATAACTTTCATTTCTCTGCTAATTTTCCTTTTTCACATATTTCGCTATTTATTTTACATGTACGCATGTAAAATCCCTATATTGTTAATTCATATCTTAATAAACCTTGAGACCTTGTTCATCCCTTGATAGAAGGCCGAGCCTTCAAATGATAAGCATCTGCTGACTATTCGGATACAAACTACTTTGCTTAGTAAAGTACTTTGAGTACCGCAGACAGAAAACAGCCTAAACGGAGTCTTTCGGTGAATTTTTGATTCACTTTAACGAAAGAAAGAAATAATACGTTTTTCAACGGAGAGATTGTAAACAAATGAGGTCTTAAAAAACTAACTGCTCCCCTCCATCGACCTGCGTGGGAACCTGCCTCGGATCTCTGCCTTTCATTAATTTCGTCCTAACTCTGCCGGCCACTTGGACTGTCATAATTGAGGGCTTACGTGAAAACTGGTTTCAGGAGAAATGTTCTAGAAATTGGGACTTAACTGCAAGTGTCGGGTGGCGGAAAAATCCTCGTCATCCGAGGGACCCGGCCAGAATCATAGGGGGAAGTAACACCCGTCTCTATGTAGTTGGAAGCGGTTATGACGTAAGTACCAGGAAGGAGGTGGCAAAAAGGTAGCGGCAGTTAATTCGCTCACTACTTCCACCAGTTTCCCATTCGGGACCCATCGCATCCATCCATCATCACCCATCATCTGAAAGGGGGACCAACTTGAAAATGGACGAGAGCATTCACTCCAATTTTTCGTCCAACCAGACCTAAACCGCTATCTCATTTACTACCCTTTTCACATCAATTCATCCACAAAATACAAAATAATTACTTTTTTCAGAAAAGAAAAATAAATCAAGATGACATAGTAGAACCATAAAGGAAAACCATGGAGACCCTCACTAAGAGAGTCCCCCTCAAGACCTTTCAAGGATCAAAGGCCCCGGAAAAAAGGAAACTATGCGAAACTCTCGAGGTTTTATCGGGATTTATCGCCATCTGCACGGAAACTAAAGACGTGGACCGACTCATATCTGAAGAAGGAGCAACCACACTAAAGAACATCAGAATAGAGGCAAAGACCCCTCCCCCCGCGCACAAGTGGCAGCAAACCGAAGTGTGATCTGCCTCAAAGTGTAGAGCTGGGTCGGCGAGAACTCACCGGACGAGCTCAAGGAGGAAATCACGTGGAGTAACCCGTGGGCAAAAGTTTGTGAAGTGATCAAATTCCGTGAACACACTCACGTGTTCAAAATAACGTTCTCCACCACGGGCATGGCCAGGAAAGCAACAACAGACGAACTTCTGGTATTTAACATGAGAAGACCAGGAGAAAATATACAACAGGAAAAATTTAATGGCATACAAATGTGCTTTGTAAGGTATAAATTAGAAAACCATAAGACAACGACCTGCCCAGAAAAGAGAAGCTGTGGTGTAGTGAATGTGCCACAGAAGGCCAGATTTGATAAGTGAAAACACGAAGAAGGAGTACTTCAACTGTAAGAGGGAGCACATGACCACGGCTCTAGACTACCCAAAACGCCGTGAAATTATAAAAAGGAAGGAAGAGGAAGAGAAAAAGGCGAAGGAAATGACATTAGCGAGCGCCACCAAGAAAAATGAACCAATGAGAGACCTAAGTGCGAAGATTCTAATCTGCATTACGCACGCAAATGTGGCTAACGCACTGAAGCCTTGCTGTAACAACCAGGTTCTAAATGCGTTATTAAAGGCAAACAAACTGCCTTCAGTCATTATGCGTGCGGACCCCGAAGGCTCAAAGGCATTTAAGGGGTTCGCTATAAGAAACAATTCCAACATTAAATCTGGACTCGAGGCTGTGGTCGAAGCTACCCCATCGGAGGAATCCGAGGAGGAAGAAGATGAAGAAGAAAAGGAACAGGAAGATGAGGAAGGAACCACCTTTTCGGACAGTGACAAGTGCCCATGTACTCGGACACGAGCGACAAAGGGCAAATCCAAGACTCCGAGTCCTCCACCGACGAGTGAAAAGCTTGGGCACACTAAAGCTTACCCACAGGCCAAAAAGAAGAAGAAAAACAAGAAAAACATCGGTAAACACATTACATTATGCTACGGAACGCACTAAAACCTCTGGAATTAATACCAACGGCTGAATAACGAAAAGAACTCTTTATGGAAACGTATTTAGGGAAATTGATGCAGTCATTTTATTTTCAGAACACGGGATTGACACTCGTAATTCGAAAATGAAGATCTGGAATTACGACATGTTAATCACAAATTACTCACAATAAGGGTCTGACGCTGCCACTATTGCGATTAAAAGAGGGATCAAATACAAACAAATGAGAAATCTTGAAGAATTCTATCTCGCAATTGAGGTCAAACTCGACATCGGAAAGCTGGTCATAGCCACTGGATACCAGCCCCAAGGAGAGATTTTTTACCTGGGCAAATCTCTCATTAGCCTAATTGGTAGAAGAACCCCCAATATATTAATGGGGGATTTGAACGCCAGATGTGGGCAAACCTGTTACAGGGCCTCCAATGGAATCGGGAGAAGCCTAGACGTTTTGCTGGAGAGAAATATTGTCCAGCGAATAGGCTCGGACTTTACCACATCTGTCAGAGGAAGGAGTGCGATGAAACCAGACATATGTCTGGCTAATCGTCAGCTGAATTTAATTACTACATGGAACTAGTCCAGGAACTTGTATTGACCATATAAGGATCCTTCTCACCATCAACAGGAACCCTATACAAGTCCCAGCTGGAGTTAGAAAAAGGTACAAAAAAGCAGACTGAGAGCGGTATGCGCGTCTCCTGGAGGCCTACCATCCACCAAACTTGGATGTGGCAATTCTCGAGGAGATCGACGACCTTAATAACTATCTTATCAACACAGATAAGGCTTGTATCCCTAAATCCGAGTATAAGCCCATCTATAGAGACCTACAGGTGGACTGCATACATGAAGAATTTATACCGTGTACTGAAGTTATTATATGGAATTAACATTAGAAACGCATCAATTGACTCACTTGATGCATCATCACCACCAAGTGGATAGACAGGGCGACGGAGGCGCCGAAATTACCGAAGAAGAACTACTCGGCGCATTCCACTCAATCCGTCAAAGAGGCCCAGGAAAGGACAATCAGGGCTTACGAAACTATACTTCGAAAACGCACCAGCCAACGTCATCGAGGGAATTAAAAGAATTTTTAACGCCTGTCTAAACACGGGATACTTTCCAGACGATTATAAAACGATAAAAATGATTTTCTTACCAAAACATGGAAAGGACCCATTGTTGATTGAGAGCTACCGGCCAATTTCACTTCTGAAATTTGGCGGGAAGCTCTTCGAGAAGATCCTCAATCAAAGAATGCTGTCTCACCTGAAGGGAAACTCCTTCTACAACCCGTATCAATTCAGGTTTTTAAAAAAGCGAAGTAGGAGGATAGCGATAAATGTCCACGGAAAAGCTAGCCAAGCCAAATGGGAGAGGAGTTACGTGGACATTGTTTGTCGGGATGTATCAAAGGCGTTTGACAAAGTTTAGCAGCGGGGTATGCAATACAAGATCCTTCGGCTGGGCTTAAGTGAAAACTTAGAAAGAACTTTCTGTGACTACGTCATGGAGAGAGCAGCGTATGTCAGTTTAGGGTGCACGGACGGACCGAAGTTTCCGCTCAATTCTTGCCTCCTGCAGCGGGGAAGGGGGTCTGTCCCCCACTCTCTGCTCAATTTACACCGCAGATGCCCCGGCCCCTGCGAACCCCACTTGCCTCAACACTCAATACGCCGATGATTTCAGCCAGATGATCACTTGTCCTTGGAGGAATGCACCCGTGCAAGCTCGTATGACAGCGGCAGAAGTCGAGAGATAAAACATCTACGAGGCACAATGGAAGATTCGAACGAATCAAGAGAAATTCGAAATGTAGTCCCCATTGGCAGGAGAATACTTTCTGATATAAGGGTGGGGGATAGACACTATCACTACACCACGGAGAGCAATGTATTCAGAATGAAGATTACTTCATCCAGGTACAAGAAGCACGTCGCAGAAAGAATTTCCAAGGACTCGGCAGTCAGGACTCTATATATGTTTAGAAATCTCCGTGAAAGCAACAAGAAAAAGATCTATAATGTCATTGTAAGATCTATGTCGCTATACTCCGCCTCCACCCTTTCTTGTGTCTTGAAGACAAAAGAGTAGACTACAAGCCGTGCAGAATAAATGCGTGTACCTAATTACGGGTACACGCAGGCGGGAAAGAAGACGCCAAGAAAGGCTGCACAGGGAAGCGGGGTTAAGTCCCATTGACATTGTCATTGAAGAACGGGCAAGGAAAATGCAAGAAATGGTTAATCAAGAATTGAACGATGAAATCATTCAGATGATTAACCAAATCAGAAGAGCTATAAGTCGTGCCAGATTTCCAAGCTCCACCCGCTAGCCTAGTGGCTGGCGAAGATGAATTGCCGTTCTAAGTATGAGAGGAATGTTAATTTACCCAAGACAATGACAAAAAAACAAATTCCAATTAAGACGAGAATTCACTGGATCATGAAAAATAACCAACTTTGACAAAATTTCACCAATCAAAACTTTTAATCCGAACAAGACAGCAAAAGAAGAAAGAAGAAACAAATAGCACAAAGTACACACATCATAAAATAAATAATCACAAGGAACACTAAACATATAATTAAAATAATTTATTGCAACATCAACAAATGCATATTACACAACCAAGAGAATTAAGATTATTAAGACAAATGGCTTGAACGCTATAAAAATTAAAACTAGAACTCACAACAACAAAAAGAAAGATACAAGAAAATACCTTAAAGCGATAGGCCTGACCACTCGGCGTCTATCATCTCTGCAATCTCCCACACTACATTCTCTCTTCACCACTTTTATTTCTTCTATCTACCCACACAGCCTTTTGTCCCCTAAAACAAATATACACACTTAACATTAAGTGAAATTATTTATTCCCAGACGGGATCGCATAGCACTAATTTTCATCTACCTTTTCCTTTATTTTCGGAAATGGCTACCTACACATACATACATACATACACGCTCAAAAATTCGGTCCTCCTTTCATCTCTCCCCAATTTCCCCCCGGGTGAAATGAAGAAAAAGAGGCGAATTGACTTAAGGACCTTACCTGACTGGAGAATTAAACATTGCGTTGGTCAGGCTAATCGATATACCCAATGGATACTGGGCGATCTGTGCGAGGGAAGAGAACATTAAAGCCCCACCTCCCCGCGTGCCGCAGAGACCCTAAAGAAAAATCATTCTACGAACACAGACACCACCCCCAAATCGATCACACGGGAGCATCATCTTCTGCCGTCTCGACCCCTGGTTCGGAGGACACTTTCCCGAGAATATCACCACGGAGGTTCACCAGAATTACGCTTAGGCTAAAGTAGCCGAAATAATTAAATTTAAAGGTTACAGCCACGTATTCAATGTGGTTTTCGTGGAAACCTCGATGGCGAAAAAAGCAAAGCAGAATGGCCTTCTCCTCTTCCACGTCCGAGTCTGCCCTGAGCAGATCGAGCGGGAAGAGTTCGTTGACTTGGAAATGTGTTTTAAGTGCTACAAATACAACCAACACACTACCGCGATATGCTTGAATGAAACAACTGTGCACTGTTATGTGTGCGCCGAACACGGTCACGCCTGGCTTGACTGTAAAGGTGAAGTACATAAGTGCCTTAACTGTGGTTGCACACACAGGACAATGTCCATGAGCCGTCAGTTAAGAAGGAACAATTTTAAATGACAAATGAAAAGGTTGCCAAGGCCGCTGTCGCCGATAATAGTGTGTTCGCAAAGCCCACTTTTCTCCAAATAGAGAACGAGAAATCAACGAAAATAATGTGTTGCATATTTTATGCACACATTGCGAACCTGACGCGCCCTGGCACCTTTGCGAAGGATATAAATAACATGCTAGTGAAAATGGCATGGAGGAAATGTAGTTTCTTGAAAACCCTCCGTCGGACGAAATCCTTCGGGTAAACCTCCAGCGCATGAGTGAGAAAAGTTGACAAATAGTCCTGGTCCAAAGCAATGCCCTGGCACGGGATCCTCGGAGCCAGGCTATGACAGCGAAGCAAAAAGATAATACAAATAACACTACAAATACAGAAACAAAAACACCCATAAAAGCACCCACAAATCTACGTGAGGAAGGGGTGGCTGCTACAGCTATGAGGCTTAAAAAGGTGGAGCATTCGCCCCGCCCTAAAAAGGCCTCGTAGTCACGTCGTCCGAGTATATCCTCGTCCTCAAAGAATAGGGAGCCTAGGTATATGTATTACTCGAAGCTGATCAACCTCTGAGTGTACGCTGCCGAAAGTAACCAATTTCGAAGGACGCAGGCTCAGAAGACATTGTCGATGGTCTGACGACCGGACAATTTAAATGGGGCTACCGTGATGACACGCCAGAAAAACTGGTGGAAAAGGACCTCCTTCGTGGATACGTGAAGTTCTCATGCGACGCTTTTGTTGTTCTTGCGGACCCTGAGTTCCGTAAGAAAAGATCAGGCAAGGGGAGACTCCACCCCCCACCCCCCAAGGAGCAAAAGTAGAGCGAGGATATACGTGTGCTGTTTAAATAACGACGCTTCACTGCAAGCGTAGTGTTAAAAGCTCTACCATAAAATTGAATTAGACTTTACTAAGATAATGTAAATTCACCTAATATGACAATAAAAACCCGAATTTGACAAACAAGTATACGACTTTAATCATCCCAATTACGACCTACCGTAGTAGCAGAAACCCCGTTTGCTACAAAGGCTTGAATGCCACTACACGACATTACCACAAATATAAATACTCAAACTAAAATTTAAACAGTACCAGAGATTCACTTCACCAGGGAGCTTTCTATTCTATGTGTTCTAACACTATGATTAACTCTTTTTCAAACGCCAGAGATACCCTTTCACCAAGGACTTATAACTGCGATAATTTTCTCTTTCTCTTTTAAATATTCCTAAATACTTACGACATCCTGAGATACCCTTTCACCAGGGATCAAACGTTTAGAACTCTGACTAAACTATTTCTTTTCTATCTTTTCAAAATTTCTACTCTCTATCCATGTTTCTTTCTACCTTAATATGTGAAATGTCCAATGCTCATTTCCTGAAGATGACCTGCCACGGTTGAAAGACATCTTGGAATAGAAATATAATATGTCTTTTGGGAGTGTTTTTTCTCGCCTCACAGACCCAGTAAAAAAACTTGTAAGGAGAATAAAGAAAGTACAAGTTAAAGTTAATTACGCTGCCATTGCTGCGGACTTGAACAGTATATATATATATATATATATATATATATATATATATATATATATATATATATATATATATATATAATCCGCGTGTATATACGCACCTAGTGTCTATTTAAGGGGACCAATGGTGCGTATGTGGGAGTTTGAGTAAACAATGCATATACATAAGTGTAACGGCGTAATTGTATATATACAATATTGCATGTGTCGTAGTAGTATGGCGGAGATTTGTGTCGTTCCTAGTCCTGTTGGAATTAAAGGGAGGATTGTGGCGATAATGTGCGTGGATCCCACATGGGTTAGAGGGAATAATTATGTAAGGTAATTTATACGCATAGTCCCATGACACAACCGACACGAAGGCTGAGCCTCGTATCCAAACCCGAAACGCAAATTGAGTGGCTCACCATTGGCCTAAAGAGGATTGCGGCGATGATGTTCGCCGATAGCTCGTGGGTTAAAGGGAATAAGGGTGTAAGGTAATATACGAGTATACGTATACACAACTAATCACAACCAACTTCCAAGTATTTGCCTGTTATCCACTCTCCCCAAACGCCAACTGAGGGGTTCACAATTGGGCCACGGTTTCATATTCACTGCCTGATCGCAAATTTCCTCACCATCGGTCGTCCTTCGCGTAGTGCGCAGTTGTTAGCATCGATTGTTTTCAAAATATTATTCTTTCTACCTCTATTATTCATTGAGAATAATGGTGTAAGTTAATACATACGATGGATAAGTGCTGATGTCAGTAGAGCATCAGACATAGGGTTATTGAAAGGTTGTTCGTGTTTGTTTTACATTTATCTATCTGCACAAGCTTCTAGAGAGGATCTATATAGAACACGTACCTGAAACAAAAGTAGCGCGGTTACTATTATATATCGCTTTATTTGTCTTTAGCCACCTGTTGTTCCCCCTCCCCCCTCATCATATATTTCTCTCTGTTCTGCCTATGACTGTTTTGGCAGCTTGTCTGTGGGTGTTTTGCGTCTGCCACCTTTCTAATCTGTCTGTTTGTATATCGCGGAATCATGGCACTATTGCACTGGTTACTCATAGACCGGTAGATCAGGTTAGAAATTTTCAGTCAAAGGCTGAAATTGGCGCTCTCGATGATAGTAAAATCTATTATTATAGAGGAAAATATAGCATATAAATTGTTCCACTATAATATTTTGATAATAATAGAGTATAAAGGGTATACATGGTTGCTACATAATGACTTGATAAGTGTAACAACTCTCTACTAGGTAAGTGAGACATTTTCTTGTTCTATTTCACCGTATCCTTCGTCTTCGTCACTAGTCGTTCTTCTTTCTCTACTTCTTGATCTTGTGGCATTTGGGCACTTTTCATTACATTTCTTTGTCTGCCAATCGCTCACACTATTCTGTATTATATTTATCGATTAATTATCGTGCTGTCTATCTTTCCCAACCTACAAGTCCCCTCAAGATGTGTTTATCCGTGTTAGGATTGTGGGAATTGCTCTGAGCGGGAGATGATATATACGCCTACTGTTCGGACTCCCTTTTCTCTTTCACCCTTCTCTCTATGTGTATGCGTGTATCATTGAGCGTAGTGTGCATGTTATTCCTTGGTGAAGGTAGATGTGCGTGTTCCTGTGTCTGTATATCTGATTGAGTGTATGTATGTGTATTTTTTATTTATTTATTTATTCCATATTAATCCAATGTACAGTAAAAACATATTACATTTTGAATCTTAATGCCAAGTTACTATAAGTACTTATACATACAGGATTATTTATGTGCTTTTGTACGTGTGTATATCTATATGGGTATATGCACTTATGAGCGTATTAATATTAAACCGCGTATGGGTGAGCGCATGTATGTATGGATATCTATATGGGGTACGTACATACGTATGCATGCATTTTTAGAATCAAATATGCATTCATGTACGTGCATTCGTGTATATCATTTATAAATGGGTGTAAGTACTAATGTGTGTATTTATTGATTGATGTGGTGGGAGGAGTCGAGAGGATGGGGGGGGCAATGCGGATGTTGTGAATGCCCTCATCGGTTATTATTTTTTCGAATTATTTATCTTTGATGGGCAAGTGCGGGGCAAGCGCGGAGCAAGTGCGGCGAAAGTGCGGGGAAAGTGCGGGGCAATTGCGGGGAAATTGCGGGGAAAGTGCGGGGCAAGTATAGCGCATGAAAATGTAAGCAGTCTCGTGTGGACGTGGATGTCCCCTGCTGAAGTTCTTAGGCAAAGTTAGGGATGTCTTGTTTTCTCTCCATCATGGCGTTATAGTGATGTTTGGGGTTGAAGACCAGGTTGAGACAGATTTTATATTTCCTTAATAATAATAAAAATAATAATAATAAGCCTAAGAAAAGAGGCATGAAGGAAATGCATGAGAAAGAAAGGAAGGAAGAATATATAGGATCTTGCGCGATGACGTCATCATGAAAGAATGCTCGCGTGTTCGTGTATGTGTGTATAGTACAACCGCAATAAAAAGAGGAAGAAAGAGAAGTAATAGGGAATAGCGGGAGACATGGAGTAAGAAAGTTAGGATAGGAGTGGAAAGAAAGAAATGGGAAACGGAGGTAAAGGAGAACTGGAGAAATAGGGGAAAGGAGGGAGACTCTGGTGCCTCTTTGACGTCAAAAAAGGAAAGTATATTAAATAGATGTCTCCATAAGCCTTATTACCGCTGTACATAAAGATAATTTTGTTATCTCTAGTTCAGTTTTGTGGGAACGGATGTTGTTGTGACCTAGAAGGAAGATAACGTGACCAAGTGAAAATGGATAACCACAAAATCCGCCAGCATTCTGAATTAGCAAATCTAGTTACATTTGTGTGGTTACATATAAAATATAGAAATTATGAAATAAGATGAAAGTAGCAGAAATTAAGGACTTTCGAATCAAACTAATATAATTCAATCGGGATTAATCAATTGAGTAAAAATATAATAATGAAGATTCATCGACATGGTACTAGCTTGTTGGCACCCGGGGTAACAACGATGCACCAACAAATACCGATGGTGATCGTAATCTTGATGGGTCCCTATAGTGTTTTAAAGATGTTATTCGGCGGGAGAGGTTTGCCAGTTCCTCCTTTAATGGGGCTAGCGCTGCTTCCATTTTTTACTGGAAATCTGGGAGGGGAGTGGGGGGAGCTTGGCAGCGGACGTTACTCGTGCTTGCGAACTACGGTTGAGGTCATGGATAGCCGCGGTCGCAAGTTGAGGCAAAGGTTCCCCCAGGAAATTCATGACTCAAATTCTCTCCTAGAGTGTCACGTAATCTCCGCAATAGGTCATCGGATGCAACATGGGAGAGTTCGGATGTGCGGGCTAACATCTCCATTTTTTGAGCAGTGGTCGGGGTATATTTTTCGAGGATAGCGTCCCGGAGGGAAGGGTAAGAGAGAGTAACAGGGTTCTTTAAGAGAGGTGAAATGCCATCTATCACCGTAGGTATAGGGAAGTGCCCTTATAATTGATTTTAGCTTGTGGACGTCAAGGGTAGTGCGTTCGAGGTTGAATAACAACTCAATTTGGGTATACTAGGACTGTGGGGAAGAGCTTTGGAACTCTGGTGGGGAGATGGCAGAAATTGTGCTTAACGCAGTGGAATTGTAGGCGTTGTCCATTTTCAAAGAAGGTGTCTTGTTGGCGTCGGTTGTGCGTTTGTTTGCCCTTCAAAGGGTCATGCAAGTTGCTTGAAGTCCCTCCGGTAGATGATGATGGTATTTGAGGTCACTCCGGGTAGATGATGAAGATTGCTTGAAATTATTCCGGGGTCACGACTTGTAGCGAGAGAAGTGGTTGAGTGATTGTGGCAGGGGTCACCAGTTCCAAGGCGAAACAAATATTTCTTCTCCTCTATATCAATCTAAGTTCGGGATTTGAGGATTTGAGTTTGTTTGGGGGTGTTCACCAAATAACTTCGTATATTGATTTACAAACAAGTTCATATAATAACTTTATTTTTTAACTTGAATGGGTGGAGTTGATGAGCTTAAATCTCTTTTTTGGTGGAGGGAGTAAATGTGAAAACGAAGTAATTTGATCGATTGTATGAATAATGAGAATAATAAGTCTGTGCTTAATGTCCGATTGTTTTATATATGTAGAGAAGGTGGCCGTGACCGATGGGGTTTCAGGGAAGAGCTTTGTCTAGCGAATGTTTGATGATATATGTTAGAGATAGAGAGATAGAGAGAGAGTTTCTCTTCTTCTCTTGCTAATTTCTCTTCTTTCTTCTTTCCCTTCTTCCTCTTTCTTTTCTTTTTTGGCTCGTTGAGCCAATCCTGCAGCAGAAGACACCTGCTCTTGGACGTCGGAGGCCTTGTCTCCTTCGCACTCGCCTGAGCATCTGTATCTCACTGATTTTAAGAGGTAAACCTCCCTTTTGAGGACGAAGTTCTCCTCTCTCAGTTGAGCGATGCTCTCGCCCAGGCGCTTGTCCACTTCGCAGAAGTCACAGACACTAACAGCATATGTGAGTTCCTTTCAGCTCCTGCCCCCGAAGTCTTCACTCCATCTATAAACTTTGCAGATTTTGCCTCTTAACTTGCGGAATGGGGGACCATTCTTCTTCGCCATTTTAAAACTCTGAGACCATACGCATTAAAAAAAGGTTTTTGTGTGTGATTTACTCTCGCACTAATAACAACCGCCTATTTCCAGGAGGTTTTCGGTTGTTCGTTCAACAGAAACCCTTTGACCAAGGACACCAACCCTAAGGTCTCCCCTGGCCGGATGTCCCCAATCGTGCCGCAGCTCCCAACTGAGCAGCACGAGAACCGCAGGTAAACTGGATATCTGATTTTTCGACAGGGGTGCTTGAGGTGCAACTGTCTTCCTACTAAAGCCCTACTAATCAACTAAAAACGGCTAGACTTAAGGCAAATAGTAAAGCTAAGTGCCCACGACTTCATCTGAGATCTTTTGCTGATCTGGCAACAGCAAGGCACAAAAGCTCTTTCACCAAAGCGAAAAGTATAATTTTTATTCTTCAACATAAGCTCCAATGAGGTCAAAACACTTTTGCAAGAGATTATACTATCCATTGATACCATTTCTATAAAACTGAAGACTGAGAAGTTACTTCAGTTACTTTAGCACCATCAACACGAGAAAAGCGAGTGCCCTTCATGCTTTTTTTTAAGGTTTGGGAAAAAAAAGTCGGATGTGGCTAGATCATAACTGTATGAAGTCAACTCCCAAAGAAATTCTCGCAAAGTTGATTTTGTCAGAGTTGGAATGAGCGGGTGCGTTATCAGGATGAAAGAATATTCTTCTGTGATGTGTCCCGGAGAGCTTCTCCACTATACCTCTGGCAAGTTTTATTAAAACACTTTCCTAGTAGATAGCATTAATGGTTCTTCGGCCTTCGAGAAACTCAGACTTTGCTTTAATGGGTCATATTCCACCTCTTGGTAATCATTGTTTAGTCTGCTCGTTGTCTTCCGTAAATCCATGTCTCATCCCCACTTATAGTTCTTTGCGAAAAAAATCCTCGAGATCTTCATTGCACTTGTTCACAATTTGGAGTGAAGGAGCGGCTCGCAGATGCAGTACGTCGTTCAAGATGGAATAAACTGAACTTGCCGATATGGCCAATGTGTCTGCTAGCATTCTCACAGATAATTTTGACGGTCTACTTCAATTAATGCTCTTACAAGATTGATGTGTTCTTCACATACTGATGTTGATGTCTTCCATTACGAATCTCGTCTTCAACCTCCTGTTTTCCATCCGCAAAGCACTTCGCCGCAGGTAAAAAGTAAAGTAGGCAATAATGATCTCCCTCTTCCACCAACTAAGCTTGACCAGAAAATTTATGTTTAGTTTGTCCTTGGTTTAACTTTGATGGAATCCATGGTATCACTGCAGAGTCTAAATTTAAAGTGCTGCCATGTCATTCAAAATGAAGCAAAGTAATTTCTGCTTACGTGATTAATACCATATAAGGAGAAGTTTAAATAAATATAATTTTCTTGTAATACTCGTTTTCTACGAACTTTTTTAATAACCCCTCATATATATATATATATATATATATATATATATATATATATATATATATATATATATATATATATATATATATATATATATATATATATATATATATATATATATATATATATATATATATATATATATATATATATATATATATATAGAGAGAGAGAGAGAGAGAGAGAGAGAGAGAGAGAGAGAGAGAGAGAGAGAGAGAGAGAGAGAGAGATATTTTCATCATCACTTCACTAACTATAATTGTATAACGAGATTTTTGAAGATGGGTGAAAAATTAATAAATGTTTTTTTTCCTTAGTGGACAAATGAAGTTTTTTTTATTAAAGTTATTTCTAATAACACAAAATGGTGAAGTTCAGAAAATTTATTTTTATATATCTTCTATAACTCTATATTTTATCAACTTGATATTTTGAAAGGGGGGAAATTTAGTTTAGAATTCCTTTTTAAAATTATTATAATTGGCGAAGTTCAGAAAATTTATGAAAATTTAACCATGGCTGCTTTTTTTTAGATTTTAAATTTTAATCTTAGTAGCGAAGCGCAAGCCTACGGAGGGAGTGGCGAAGTCATTGCCTGGTATATATATATATATATATATATATATATATATATATATATATATATATATATATATATATATATATATATATATATATAACTTAAATCACATGACACGTGATATAATGGATGCATTTAAAAGCCCAAAGAAATGAAACTTGGCATCACGACACTTAGGAAGATGACCATTGAAAACTGACGGAGAAAAATAGTGAAAACTAATTTTAACCGTTATATGAAAATAAATAAAGGAGTAGGATTCGAACCTGTGTCCCCAATCGCTCATCGCTATTGTGACCACGAAGCTCATCGACTGAGCCACCTTCGATGAGCGTCGTGGTCACAATAGCGATGGATGATTATATGGGAAGGGAGTGGTTAACCGGGGGGGGGGGTATTCTGGACCCCGGTAATTGTTAAGATTAGTGGCGCACGATTTTTTAGAGATTTTTGCTGGCTCCTTTCTCGCTACCTTTCCTCCATTCCCTTAAGTTTTTGTAGGCTTGCCTAAAACGACGTCTGGCAATCGCCTTTGAATTCCAATCTAATTCTAGGCTTTTGCATTGGGAATATTACTAGATTATTAAAAATAGCGGGGAGTGGGGAGTGCAACCCTCACAATTAAGGGGTGGTATATGGGCGAAGCCCCCCATTTCCAATTCCCTTCAAAATCTATAATACAATATGATGGGATTCCAATAAACGCAAAAAAAAACCCCAACCCCGAAGCACTTTTTTGTAATTTGCCTAAGAAAAAACACTAAATTAAAAAACAAACAAACTTGTTTTAAATCACAAATATATATGGACCCATACCCATACCCTCAGCTCAATGTTGACAGTGGCAGAAATGTGATGCATTTCTTTTTGATAAAGTTGTGGTTGTGCATTCAATAACCATGCATTTTTGTCATTTATGTAATATATTTTTAATTTTTCTTCATATTTTTGAAACACTGATAACAAAATGGTGAGCCCTCCTTCTTTTAAAGAAGAATGGTTAAAAGATAAAAGTCTGAAAGAGTGGCTAAAAGAAGATCCGACTGAAAAGGGATGTAATAACTGCATGTGCTGTAATACAAAATAAGGAATGCTAATAAATAGATGTTATTATCGCACAGTAAAACGTCTAAACATGAGAACAACATGAAAACCGCGAAGTCAACAACAAAGTTAGATATATTTGTTAAAAAAAGAAGCCTACATACGGAACACCATCCCGCACAAGAGGATCGCCGCACCCGTGGAGTGTGGGGACGGCGTGGAGGTCCTCGCACAGGAGCTGCAGCTGGGGCTCCTCCCTCTCACGGTATACAACGTATACCTGAGCCAGCGGCACCTGCTGGAGGCAGGGGAACTGCTCTCTCTCGCATCCCACTCCAGCCTCCTTGTGGCGGGCGACTTCAACGTCCACCACCCCGTGCTGCACTTTGTGTCACACACCAACGCGATTGGGCGCTACCTGGCCGACCTATTGGAAGAAGTCCCTCATGTTCGCCTCAACACCGGGTGACCTACAGCCCTGCGCCGCTTGGCAGGTCCACCCCACCCTCACCAGCCACCACTACGGGACCCTCACCTCCCTCATTATGGCCATGCCAGTTCCTCCTCTCCAGCCGCCGCAGCGGAACGTCAGGAGGGCGGATTGGGCCAAGTTCCAAGCCGCCATGGACGAGTGGTGGTCCACGTACGTGCCGCCCATGGACCTGCATCAGCAAGAGAGTGACCTCACAGCGGCCATAGAGAGTGCAGCAGACGCGGCCATGCCCAAGACAGCCTTGAACTGGTGGTTTTATAACGAGGAGGTCCGGGAGCACAATTAGCGCGTCAAAGTCCACAGGAGGCTGTATGAGAAGCGCCCGACCGTCACCAACCTGGGGCTCCTGCAAGACGTGGTGGCCCGCGCGCGGCAGGTGTCCCTGAGCGCCAGAAAGGCAAAGTGGCTGGAGTGGTGCGCCTCTTTCAGCCAACACACCTCCCTCGGTCAGCTGTGGGGGTACTTCAGGAAGGCCTCAGGCGCTGCTCCGATCCGCCCACCCACGCCCACAGCAAGAGGCAGAACGGCTGGTGAACTGCTTCATAGCGAGGAGTTCCAGCGAGCAGCTCCCTCCCCACACCCGCTACCTCCAGCAGCAGCTATGCCCACAGCGCGATGAGGTCAGGGAGGCACGGGGCCAGCCGCACGCGACGGACCAGTCCTTCACGCTCGAGGTGCTGGCCAGGGCGAAGCGTGGGCGTGACACAGCGGCGGGGGCTGACGGAGTGCGGTACTCCATGCGGGCACACGCTGGGCCCGCCGGGGATGCTGCGCTGCTGGCCCTTGTCAACGCGTCGTGGCCTTAGGCCGTCTGCCGCCCTCATGGAAGGACGCCGACATCTAGCCCATCCCCAAGCCAAGGGACCACACCACATTCAGGCCAATCTCCCTCCTGAGCTGCACTGGAAAAACAGCGGAGAGGATGGTGCTAAGTCACCTACAGTGGAGCGTGGGGATCCTTCACTTCCACGTGTTCGGCTACACCAGAGGGTAAGCACGGCGGACTGCCTCATCACCCTCCTGGCTCATGCCAACAACCAGCCCACCATCGTGTTCTTCCTTGACCTCGAGAAAGCTTTCGAACTGGCCAGTCCCCGCGCCATACTAGCTGCCCTTGTGAGAAAGGGCATCCAAGGGAGACTGCTGGGCTGGCTCCAGGACTACCTTCACCAGCGCCGGGCCCGTGTGAAGTTCCAGGGTCACAAGTCTCACTACCTGACCTTCGAGAACGGGAGGCACCAGGGCGGCATCCTCAGCCCGTTCCTCTTCAACGTGCTGATGGAGCAGCTGGTGGCGCTCCCCTATCGGGAAGGAACCATCCTTCTCAGCTACGCCGACGAGCAGGCCCTCGTCGTGACCGGGCGCGGAGACAAGCTTCGCGGGCTCAAGAAGTGCTGCACCTCATCACTGCCAAGTGCGAAGAGCTGGGGCTCAAGATCTCGGCAGAGAAGTCCCGGGCCATGGCCATCAAGACTTCCACGCCTGCTGGCCACCAGCTGCGCGTCCAGGGAGTCGGGCTGGCCTGGATCCACTCCTACCAGTACCTCGGGGTGTGGGTGGACAGGCGGCTATCTTTCACGCACCTGAGGGAACGGACGCAGGCCCGGCTCAACGTGATGAGGGCCATGACTCGGCCGAGTGCTTGTGCAACCTTCCCCGTCCTCCGTCTCTACTATCTGCAGGCAGTGCGCTCCCTGGTGGACTACAGTGCACCGGTCCTTGTAGCCCTACCCCGGCAGCAGCAGCAGCGCCTGGAGGTGGTGCAAAACACCACCATGAGGACCATGTTGGGGGCACCGAGGTGTTGCAGTGCCTGTGTCATGCAGAGCGAGGCACGCCTGGTGCCCCTCACCACCAGGATTGACTGCATTGAGGCCTATAGGGTGGCCAGAGTGCTCCAGCGCGACCTGGGTGTTGCCCAGAGGAGACTGGTGGCTCATAAACGTCACATTAGCAGCCAACACCCTCAGCCAGGCAGGGAACTGGCTGTGGCGCGACCCCGACACCACCCACCCCGCCTACGCTCCACCACCACCAAGGCAGTGCACCAGCAAAGCGCACTGCTTCACCGAGGACCTGTGCCAGCACGCCCTTAGAGCCATGTCTGAGGTCACGGAGCCTAGCCGCGCGGTCTACTTCACCGACGGCTCCGTCGACTCCGACAGCGGGAGGTCCGGTGCCGCCTTCGTCACGAGCGGTCTGACGCGGGCGTGGAGGACATCAGACCACTGATCCACCCTCCAGACGGAGCTGGTAGCAATCCTGAACGCCCTCCAGCACGCCTAGCTCCGCCGGGAGGCCACTGTGGTGATACACACGGACTCCCGGTCGGGGCTGCAGGCGCTGCAGCACGACCACGCTCACGCCCACGCCAGGCACAACATACACCTCACCACTACCATCCTGTGCACCCTGCAAGACCGGGCAACGCAGGGCAGACGGGTCTGATTCCACTGGATTTCAAGCCACGTGGGCGTGCGCGGCAACGAGTCTGCTGACGAGGCCACCAAGCGAGCCGCACACGACCCCACCATCACCCAGACTGTGCGCCCCAGCCTGCAGCAGTTCAAGGCGCAGGCCAAGGGTATGACCGCCCATAGGCAAAGGTGCATGCTTAACTTCCTACGGCTTTGTGGTTGCATGGTGAAAGTGGGTAGCGTGTGTGAGTAGGAACAAGTCCAAGCTTCGGCACCGGGAGGAAGCCGTTGATGCCTGCAGAGAACGCGAATACAATGGCCTTCTCGAATATGAACAACTGTGTATCCAGCAAAATGCGTGGCGTGTTATTTTATATCGGAAGGACGGCAGAAAAACTCATACTTAGATTAGAAATGAAAATAGCGTGGGGGGTGTGGTGGGAAAGCACACCATATCCTGGGAAAATGATACGAAGGGCGGTCAATAAGTTTTGCGAATCGGTAGGGAAAACAGAGGAAGGGGGATGGCTGTTTGTGGGGGTGTTAGGACAACTTATCACATGGAAGTGTTATCAACATCATTCACGACAATTTGGCCATGACCAAGGTCTCTGCCCGTTGGGTCCCTAGAAACCTCACGCCCCATCATCGACTTCAACGTCGTCAAAGTCCACAAGGCCAGAGTTGCACAAGCGGCCCTGCGCGAATGCGGATTCAAGGAGCTCTACCATCCCCTCCCCCCTACAGTCCAGATCTGGCCCCTAGCGACTACTTTTTATTCTGTCAGCTCAAGGCTGCACTGCGTAGACGCCGATTTGGGGACGATGAAGGTGTCCAGCTCGCCGTCCAGGAGTGGATTGAACAGCAGTCGGGAGATTTCTGGTTGTCGGGAATTCAAAGCCTCAGGGACAAGTGGCGCAAGTGAATCGAAGTCGAGGGTAGTTATATTGAAAAATAATAAAACACTTTTCCTCATATCTCGTTTCCTTATATCCGAATTGCAAAACTTATTGACCGCCCCTCATATGCTGCCTTTCTTTGGAGGAAAAACTCCGACTTTATTAGATGGAAGTAAACGGACGCAAAAGCTATTTCAGCAGAGTTCCCTCATGACAGCTTGTTTGTGCAACTGTCTGCCTCAGTATTTCAGCACCCGATTTAAGAGAAGTCTGTGCTTGATGTCACCGGTCGTCACGTAGTTTGTCGCTTTCGTATCACCACAATGGATCCCCAGAGAGCGGAGTGCGAAACCTTCAATAGTTCGCATTAAAGAGCCTAACGCAAGGAGACAAAAGAAGAACCCACTTGGGGTAACGAAAGGGCATGCAACTTTCCTCAATTGTTTTTCTGTAAATGTTATTGATAGGATGTCAATAAATAGGCTTATACAAGATTTGGGATGAAAACGTGAAAATCATTTGTGGTAACAACAATTGTGTGTTCGGAGTGGAATTAAAAAAAACAACTTTTGTTTTCTTTTGCACATTGAAACATCACTGGGCAACTTTGGAAGAAAGTTAACACGAAAGGTCAGCTTGAGGGATGTATCAACAACTGTAATGATAGCACTCATGTTTTTCTTAGAATCAAATTAGTCCTGCAATTAATAAACTGAAATTTAGACTTGTTCCTATTAAGCTAATTATCAAGTTTTAACCTTAATTCGATCTTTGGAATTAAATTTTTATGATTAGAGGGGTGGGTTATTTCACAATTGTCATATGATTATTATCTAGATCATCAAATCTTAGTAAGGAAGCTCTGTGTCCCATGTGACAGGAGATAGAGCATGCATGCAGATGTCGTAGAATGGACTCTCGACGATATACCATATATAACTATTCGTTGAGAGAACTTATTTAATTATCTTTAGAGTGCGTGGATGTCTGGGTTGACCGATATTATGTATCTTCGATATGCTTAAGAAGTGGAACTGAACTCAAGGATAATAATATGGCAATCATTAATAAAATAGTTTTATTAATAAAAACTATCAACGATACACAAAACGGAAAATATTGACATAAACAGAGAATGGAAAGGGTTGTGGGAAATCTAGCTAATCCGAGGATTAAGAGAGATTTTAAAAAGGCAAAACAAATATAAAGTTAAAGGGATGGGATGGTTCGCTAAACCATTTAAAGCACAGGATAGGGTTGACAAAAAGGGTTAAATACTCAAAGGTAACGTTCAGCTTACGTAAATACATTTGTTGTGCAGAGGAAGGCGACGTGAAGAAATTTTCGGTCCGCTGGCGAGTTCCAGCCGAAGGGGGGGAATTAAATGGTCCTGACGTGGCGTATTGGGAATGAGAACCGTTTCTTGACGAACGGGCTTGAAGAACAATGGCTGTTCTACGTTGTTCTCTTCTGAACAACAGGGGGGGGGGGGAGAACCGTCTCTTGTCTACGGGCTCGAGAACAATGGCTGTTCTAATGTTGTTATCTTCTGAACAACAAGGGGGGAGGGTGAGAACCGTTTCTTGGCGAACGGGCTGGAAGAACAATGGTTGTTCTACGTTGTTCTCTTCTGAACAACAGGGGGGGACCGTTTCTTGTCAATGGGCTCAAAAGAACAATGGCTGTTCTAACGTTGTTCTCTTTCTGAACAACAGGGGAAACCTAGTGGACTTGGCGTCACGAAGGCTCGAACCTTGGCACTCAAGGGATATTGTCCTTCTTCTGGACAAGTGATGGTGGATCTCGAGGTCGAGGGCCCTTTGGTGCACAAGGTGAGACTGGACCGTAGTGATGTCTCGCGAAGAAAATCTGGATCTCTAATCTGAATCTTAGTGGTTAAGTTTCCATATAAATAGTCGGGGACATCCTCTTGGCGTGGGGGACAATGGAGTGGGGGCTTCGAGGGAATGCACAGCCGAGCCTGAGAACAATACCTTATCTGCCCATAAGCCTAACTCAATCTGGCGAGGTTGGCGCATGGGGCGAACGGGGAAAGATAAACCTCCTTGTTTAAACATTGACTCAGGTGGCTGCGATAAGGCGCCCGACTTCAAAGCGAAGATGCACGTGGGTAGCATCGTGTTTTTAAATAACATGTGATAGTGGTTGAAATTAAGCGGCCTCAACCCGTTCTATCACAGTAGAAGTAAACATATGTATATAATGGGTGATTTTAATTACAGAAATAGACTGACAAACTCTTGTAGGTGATCAGTAAGCTGAGGAATTTTAGAATATGGTGCAAGATAATTTTCTTAGACAGGTTGTAAACAAACCAACTAGGGTGTTAATATATTGGATTTATTTCTACCAAATAGGGAAGCAGGTATTAGCGATAGATAGATTAGGGGAAATTTGAGAAATAGCGACCATTGCAAAATTAGATTAAGTTAAAATGGAACTGGGCTCCTGGTAAAATAAATAAGGTTAAAATCCAAGACTTTAGAAAATCAGAGAAGGTAGGTATATTCTACACTGTTGTTTGGGTATTATCGATTGAGGTCAGAGCAGGAAATCTGAGGTCAATGAGAGCAGTCGAGGGGTGAAGATAACCCTCAGGTAGAGAAGAATAGTGTAGAGCAGAAATGATATAATGATTAAGCAGCTAGTTGGCGGGAAGAATATGAATATTCAATATAGGAAAATCCAAACCAATGCTTTCTATCCTAAATGTATGTCGGATTAAATTAAACATTATATCGGCATTAAAATGGGCATTTATAGGAAAACAAAAAAAGGGTAAGGGTCAATTAAAGCAGATATACAATGAGTTAACAACTTAGGACATTGAAAAGTTAATAAGGTTAGCAAAGAGAAATTATGAAGTTAAAGTGGCAAATAAGGCAAAGCAAGATCCTAAAGGTTTCTCCAAACTACAGATAGAGAATTAGTGAGTGATAGTAATGCAATGGCTATAATGTTAAATAAGTATTATCTTTCAGTATTTACACTTGAGGATAATCTAATTGTACCTGAGTTGAGCTTGACCTTCAGAAGTAATGGGGAGAAATTAAAGGATATTTTAATTAAAAAGGAGATTATCTCAAAAGAAATAGATATAATTAAATCTAGTAAAGCACCGGGCGCTGACGAGACTTTTCCTAGTATTTTGAAAGAATGTAAAGATGTGTTAAGTGAGTCCCCTAGCATGCCTATTTATAAAATCGAAAGAGGCTACCATTTTACAAACGGCATGGATAAAATTAATGAGATACCGATATTTAAGAAGGGAAATAAAACGATTATGTCCAATTACCGGTCATTGAGTTTGACATAAGACGCGATCTGAGCAAGTTGCCGATAGTACTAAGTTAGGTAGGATTATAAGGTCTGACTCTGATGCTGAGGTATTACAAGATGAATTGACCAAAATATTCCAATGGGCAGAGAAATGACAAATGGAGTTTAACATAAGCAAGTATCACTTGTACTTAGTATATATATATATATATATATATATATATAGGTAGGTGTAATCCACTGATTAATTATAAATTGAATAGTAGAGTTTTAGGAAGGTTAGAGTTCAGAAATTAGTGCATAATATAGCTAATAGGGCATTAGGGTTTATTGGGAAGAGTGTAAAAAATAGGAGTGCTGCCGTCATTCTAAAACTGTACCTGCTAATTAGTTAGGCCTCCTCTTGGCGATGCAGTGCAATTTTGGTCACTATATCATAGGATGGATATTGCTTTGCTTGAGTCGGAAAAGAGGATGACTAAGATGATTCATGGGTTGAGGAGCTTACCTTATGGTGAACGGCTTAGGAGTTACATAGAGTTACAGATCACACGGGCCTTACGGCCCAGACTAAGGTGATCTGGCCTTAAATCTACTGCCACTTAGACATAGAATAGTAGAAGTAAAGGATAGAAAAGTTTTAGGCTCTCCCCACCCTCCGGCAAAAGCCGTACATGAAATAATTTGGGAAAAGTACCTTGCAGGTGTAATAAGACAGTACCTGAAGGAAATTTGCATTGAATAGTAATTAAATGAAATGAATGTGAAAACCACTTACATACACCTGAAAGAGTTATAGTTTTGTAATATTATTTTATTTTGTAGCTTATGCCAAACAATTCCAATATTTGCTTAAGTGTTTGTCTAATCTCATTTTAAATGAATCTATAGTTCTGCTGTCCACTACTGCGTTTGGCAAATTATTCCAATCATTAATAATCGAGTAAGTGAAGAAGTTTTTGATTACATCCATAGTGGCTCTTTTACCCTGAAGTTTTGAATCATGTCCACGGGTGGGAAACTGCCCTGTCAGTGTGAACAAGTTATTGGCATTAACGTTGTTAAATCCTTTGAGTATTTTGAAGCACTCTCTAAGGAGACTAAATCTACACATGTTAGAAAGGAGAAGAATTCGAGGGGAGTTTATTGAAGGTTTCAAGTAGGTAAAAGTTTATATATAATTGGGGAGACATCATTGAGATTCTTATTTTTAGTGAACAAAATAGGACACGCAGCAATGGGACCAGTTTAGGAAAGAGACTTGTAGAAATTGGTTTGCAAATCGTGTGGTAGATAAATGGAATAGGCTCACTAGTCATGTGAGAGAAGCATCCTCCCTGCGGAGTTTTAAGAATAGATTGGATATGTATTAGAATACTAGGTGGGCCTGAACTTGGTAATGGGAACTGGAGCTGTCGCGTAATGCTATTGATTAGTCTTTTGCAGACTATTTATTTTCTTTTGTTCTGAGGTTAAGTGCCGTATTAGCATCATAACTTATCATTTATTCCTTTTCGTCTCAAGTATTATGAATAATAAATCCAACCACTAAATCTATGATATGTGGTACTTAAAAATTTCAATTATTTGCAATTTTCAGAAATTGCCGGCGAAAATGAAAATGTTTTAACGTATAAATATGCTTAGTTTTGTGGTCTTGATTGCAAAAACTGAAAATGACTAAATTCCAGTGTCATGTACAAATTAAAAGCATGACATCACAAATACCCTCATCGCTAGCAAATAAGAATATTGATTTTATACTTACCTCCTGACCTAGAACAACAGAGGTCCTACTCTGGTTAATTTCCCACATGCGAATTGTTTCTGTATTTTGATTAGGTTGCTTTTAAACATGTAAAATATAATGATTTTATATTATGGATTATAATTAAAATTATGCCTTGTATTTAAATATGGTCATTTAATCTATAAGAAATGCCTATCTTGTATTTCACTTTGTATTTCTATCATATGATGAAATACCACTGCTGGCTGACGAAGAATGATATTTGGGCCTCTTTAAACACATGGATATTTATATTTCCCATACGTGGGAGATTAAATATTTCTTATGGAAGAAAAGTTACAAGAATTCCTATTTTACGACCCCAAATTTTACTCCTATATTGTTAATAATAATGATTTTAAATTTAAAAGCTTCACGAAATGGGCGGAGCTATGCACCGATCCTTACAGATGCCAGATACTTCATTTCATCGGTATTGTTTTATAGCGATTATATATTAACCATCCCACATTATTTTATTTCAGTTTCCCTAGTGGTTATTGGTACTTTTGATCTTGTGATGGAGCTCTCTACTATGGTGAGCAAATAAACTAGTTAAGATAATTTTTTATTGTGTATTCTGAAGTTTATCTTGTGGCTAGCATTCTAAATACTAAGCGAATCTTACCGAAAATGTCTGCCTTTGTTTGACGAATATATTCGGTAGCTGGTATTAAGCACTATGATTATACTATAATGTAAGGGTGTGAAGGTATAGTACATTATTAGCAATCTCGTCCATGATTTGCGCTTGTATGAATGAACTCGCTTGCGATTATATGATTTTGGTTTTAAGTTTAAAACTATTTAACCGGTCGCAGAAAGTTTTGGGAAAATGCCTAATTTCAATATCAAATAAATGGTCCTTTTCCCAAAGGATTTTTTAAAAGGTCACATTCAAGTGTGCTTCTATCAAAATTCTCTCTCCTTTTTTAACTTTTTTAATCTTGTGTTTTGAGTTAAACTTTTGTTTATTTTTCCCTCGTCATTGCTACAATTGATGAAACTTTTTATTTCCCCCAAGGAAATCATTCAAACGCCCACAATCAAAGATCAAACACGTCTTTATTGCATATATGTGCTTGAATCAATTTTGTCCGCAATGGGTTTGCTTCACATCCATAATTTTCGTTCCCGTTATAGACCAGACTACCGTCGAAAGAGGGTGTTAAAGTTCTGAAAATAATAATAAACGAGACCACAGGGCATATGCAATGACCCCCCCCCCCCCTTCAATAATAATGTTTACACCATCAATCAACCAATAAACACGTACTGTTAATTTCCCTGTGAATTTTAAACGCACCCGTTTGGGAGCGACTTCTTGCTTAACATGAAATTCAATCTCTTATGACGTCACTCATCAGTTTGCTTCTTTATTACATCAATCCGCACTTGTTTGACTATGACACATTATTCCTAGTTTCCTTTTAAAAGGTCTTTGCACATTGTTGCATGAACAATTACTGATGAAAAAACGAATGAAGTTCCACAATGGACCAAAACTGAACGGCATCCATACAGTGACATTCTTAATTGTGAGATGTGGAAAAGTGGTTAGTGAACTTTTTGAGTGGCAGTTAATTGGCAAATATACCTTAATGCGATATAAAATAAATGGGGTTTGACCAATAAATTACTCTTTTTGATGCCTTTTACTTCTCGGTGGAGGCCTACCTACATGGGTCGCGAGTGTATGACCAACATCGGTGTTTCCAGTGGGCTAAGCCGTTTTGTTCTCTTCTTTAAAACTTCCTTCATTTCCACTTTCTTAACTTCGTTTTATCAACATTTCCTGTTTTTTTTTGCGTAGATGCACTCTTTGGTTTTCTCTTTAATTTTTAGTTACTGAATTCTTTTACTAAATGCAATTTCTACGTTGGTGTTTTCCCGCCAGAAAACTTTAAGTTCATACTTCAGAGTACCGTTCTATGTACGAACGTGTTCCGGGAGGTTTTGGACATGCCCTCCATGCCCCACTACTTTGGCGTGATGGACATTTTAAAGATCACGGACGCCAAATAAACGTAAAAATAAGTTACCTTGAAAGATTCCTTTTGAAGGAGATTAAAATTGAATACCAATCTGTTCTCATTTAACATGCATTTCACTTCGGGGGGGGGGGGGTGTAATCGGTATCGGTGTATCTATTCTGCTAAGCCGCAACCCACAAAAATGACTGAGAGCACTAATTGAATGACACATTTTTCATAAGAAATTAGTCAAATTGATATTATGCACCAATTATCCCGCAGGAAGCATGAACAGTGCTTTGATCCAACTTTGAAAAAAAACAATAACAAAAATATACACGATTCCCCCTCCCCCCCGCTTCTTCAACGCGAAGCTCTTACACTACACAATAAAATTTCCTCTCCCAAACAACACTGCAACACCCTCATGGAACACTACTTCAAGATCACACAAAAACCAACAATCGCACAAACAGACCGACAATAAAAAACGAAGAAAATCCGTCCAGACACTTACAAAACCCTTCCTTCCTACCCTCAGACAAAATCGCTTCCGACCAAGTCGTATATATTTCCTAGCTCGGAAACGAGAAAATTAGTATACGACCATGAGTCAGGCACTGCTCACGCAGTATCAAGCAGTAATCAAGAGGATTCAGTGAAACCAGCCAAAGGACAACTTGCCACTTCACAAGCAACTCCCTGGTACCATAATGACTTAAGGACTCATTCTGGAATAACGCACTTCGCTCCGTGCCCTGCAAGGATACTCCCTCGAACAACCACTCGAGGTCCCCTCCCCCTCTTGGGAAATCGTAAGCCTGTTACATTTTTCTCTTATCACCGTCGAAGAAACGTGACGCTTTCCGACTACGAAGCCTCACCTCATCATCATCCGTTTTCTTTGGGGTAAATATTGTGCTACTCATACGAGGGGCGGTCAATAAGTTTTGCAATTCGGATATAAGGAAACGAGATATGAGGAAAAGTGTTTTATTATTTTTCAATATAACTACCCTCGACTTCAATGCACTTGCACCACTTGTCCCTGAGGCTTCGAATTCCCGACAACCAGAAATCTTCCGACTGCTGTTCACTCCACTCCTGCACGGCAAGCTGGACATCTTCATCGTCCCCAAACCGGCGTCCACGTAGTGAAGCCTTGAGCCGGCGGAATAAAAAGTAGTCGCTAGGGGCCAGATCTGGACTCCTCGAATCCGCACTCGCGCAGGGAAGCTTGTGCAAGTCTTGCCTTGTGGACTTTGACGACGTTGAAGTCGATGATGGGGCGTGAAGTTTCTAGGGACCCAACGGGCAGAGACCTTGTTCATGGCCAAATTGTCGTGGATGATGTTGATAACACTTCCATGTGATAATCCAAGTTCTCGCTCGATTTCTTCGACCTTCACCCGTCGATTTTTGAGGATCATCCTCTCCACACGGGCCACATTGTCCTCGTTGGTCACGTCTGACGGGCGTCCTGGACGGGGGTCATCTTCAAGGGACTAACGACCATGGCGGAACCCCCTATTCCAGCGAGCAATGGTTGCATAAGAACTGCAACCATGCGTTCATGGATCTCTTTTGCATTCTTGCCTTCCTTGGTCAAAAGTTTGATCACTGCGCGGTGCTCAACCTTCTCCATTGTTGAAAAATTTGTGACTGACGATCTGCGATCAGCTACTGATTTTTAAATAGACGAGGCAGGAGCGTGCAGCTGCAGGTCCTGACTTGTCATAAGTTGTCCTAACACCCCCACAAACAGCCATCCCCTTTCCTCTGTTTTGCCCTACCGATTCGCAAAACTTATTGACCGCCCCTCGTAGCTCGTGCCGAAGCATTCATTGTAAATTAATTTCCTTTTGCTGAACGATTAATTTTGCCATAGTGGAAGAATTATTGTTAAATTCTGTTATTTATTTGTATCATAGTAAAGATTATTTTTGTTTCTCTTGTTTAAATCCAAGAACTACATAAAAAGCCATTGATCTATTTTCTAAGTCAGCCAACGGTAGAAAACGCATTCGAATATTCCGCGTACTTAAAAGGGACTTCCCCCGCGTCAAGGAAGGGCAAGCTTAGGGCAGTGAAGCCTACCTGACCTACGACATTCATAAAGTTCTACACCATACCATGCGCCCAATCACACCCATGCACAGTATCAAACAAATACATCCCCGAAGGACTAACAAAATAACCTCTACATTCAACGCAATCTACACCTCGCTAAGCTCAAGTGTCCACCGCAAGAAAAAAAAACAATCTCATCCACCCTATAGTCAGCCGCCTCTTACACAACCTCTCAAACAACCAGAATCTACCCTTCCCAGAAATACAAGTCACTGTCTCCAAACTCATAAGAAGCTACCACCCAAACTTAGAGTGCTGCAAACCTCATAAACCAAGCAGACAACCAACCTACAGAATACATACCATTTATCATTAGCATGCCTAAACCTTGACAGAACCACAACACATCTTCAGTCAGACTTGTGGACTCGACTGTCGGCTGTGTTGAATGCAGGTTGGCTACTACGGCCAGCCCTTTTTTTTGTAGAAGATAATAGCTGTATCGGCCGAAGTCCCGCCTTCGGTGGGGCAGGAGGGGAGAGGACCTCCGGTCAACCCTCCAAGGCTCCCCCGTGCCCTCGCTTGCACCAAGTTCGGTGGGGGCCGTGGAAGGTGGATAGAAGATAGAAATGGGTGTAAAGGAAAGTTTAGTAGGAGAGCAGAAGTTGATCTCGAGTGGCCGACTAATGATAGCTTAGAGTACTGATTAACGTGGAATACGAACCACGACCTGCTTTACCTTTTCTATTCCATTCTTTACCCGTTGCTCTACTGGTAAGCATTTGCAAATTCTATAAAGTCGGGTAAGCCGACCAATCTGTTTTCTTTTATTCATTTTTTATTCTAGTTTTTAATATAGTGTTCGTGTTGTTTTGTTACAGTTTTTTATGTTATTCTGGTGTTTCAAGTTTTACACTTTTTTCTCCTCCTTTTCTTCATGTTCACTTGAATTTTTCACCACTATAGTTGAGTACTTTTGTCTCGATTCAATAAAGTTAAGCAATTTAGTTGTTACTTCACTGTCATTTATTCACTTTGGGTGTCACTTTGGTTAATCTCTTTTTAGGGTCACTTATCCTGGGAGTCTGTTCGCACCAGGACTGTGAGCTAACCAAGACCGGAGTGAGAGTGGAGTGTGACCGAACCTATAGTGTGAATCAAGTCTAAAGGAGCTGGTTTCTTGATTCGGTGATATTCAAAAATTGGAGGAAAGTTGTCAATTTTCGTTCAGATTTTTCCCGCTGTTTTTCACAACGATATTAAACGGTTCAATCTTATCCTCTCTAAATGCAGGGCGCTCTGAGTCCTAATTTATGTTCTTCTGGTGTTCGTCATTAGATAGAGGGCTTTGTTTTAAACTTTCTGCAGCTCTTTTCTTTGCTTTAGATAGGCTGTTAATAGGAATGGGATGGTAGATTAGCGCCTCCTAGGGCATGATATATTTTTCTTCTATTCCCTGTGTTTAATCCTTTTAATGAGTAAAGGATTTTCAGCACAGGGGCTACCGTTTTATTTCGGCTACACGTTTTATGTATCCTCTGTATGTTCTCTTTAGCCCTAGTACTTTACTGTCCGGATGATATCTGTACAGCTGTTTTTGAACTTCGATATCTGCTACCTTTCGTCTCAAGATAGGAACCGGTGAATTACTTTCTATTCGTTCTTCTTTTCCAGTCCATTTCGACCTGGTTGATGTTCTCTTTTCCAGTCCATTTCGACCTGGTTGATGTTCTCTTTTCCAGTCCATTTCGACCTGGTTGATGTTCTCTTTTCCAGTCCATTTCGACCTGGTTGATGTTCTCTTTTCCAGTCCATTTCGACCTGGTTGATGTTCTCTTTTTCCAGTCCATTTCGACCTGGTTGATGTTCTCTTTTCCAGTCCATTTCGACCTGGTTGATGTTCTCTTTTCCAGTCCATTTCGACCTGGTTGATGTTCTCTTTTCCAGTCCATTTCGACCTGGTTGATGTTCTCTTTTCCAGTCCATTTCGACCTGGTTGATGTTCTCTTTTCCAGTCCATTTCGACCTGGTTGATGTTCTCTTTTCCAGTCCATTTCGACCTGGTTGATGTTCTCTTTTCCAGTCCATTTCGACCTGGTTGATGTTCTCTTTTCCAGTCCATTTCGACCTGGTTGATGTTCTCTTTTCCAGTCCATTTCGACCTGGTAAGAAAAAGTCGGAACGGTATAAAATAGAAATGGCTAGAAGGAATAAAACCCAGGCAGTCACAATCTAGATTGAGACTGCCTGGCGCCCGAGAGATGGGAGAGACTATCGCTCCCACAGGCACAATGTATAACAGTCTACACGACGCCCTGGTAGGGTTTTATAGAGTGAAAATGCCCTCGTTGCCTGAACCGATTTCTTAGAAAATACTAAAATTATTTGGAATGCGTCTTGTGTAGCCATTTTGTCCGCCTCTGGTCAATTTCCTCTTGCATAAACTCTCAAATGATCCTTCCACTAATTCGAAGTGGTGTGAGACAGGTGCGGATTCTTCGAAGTGGATGAGACCACTTCACCACTTTTTTCTCTCGTCATGACTTGAGGTAAATTTAGACCCCCTTCCACCCCCGAGGGGCTCCCCCGGCTCTGAAATAAGAAAAGTAAGGAAACGAAAAAATTGTGAGAAATCACCACAAATGAGTTTTCGTGTCTCAATCCCGTTGAGACTTCTTCAAGTTAATATATATATATATATATATATATATATATATATATATATATATATATATATATATATATATATATATATATATATATATATATATATATATATATATGTTTGCCATTCTAAATTTAGCTTTCATGGTAGCCTGCCGATCCAGAAATTATCTACTGTCATTATTTTTAATACTTCGTTATCAAAGTTCAGGAGTTTTGCCCTCATTGGTTTTCCACTGTTTTTAGTCGCGTGTGAGTTTAATCGCGAGCGAGTCTACATCTCACTCTGTCGCTCGGTCCCCGTTTTTCTTTTTCTTTTTTAATAACATCCTAACTATTCGGCCGATTCTAACGAAATTTGAAACCCATATGTTATTTTACATTCTCTTTCGAATGATATAATTGCCAAAGTCTTCCCAAGGTTAGCCCGGGAATTATTTGGTTTTGGCAATAACATCATAACTATTCGGCCGATACTCTGCTAGACTAGACTAGGCTATAATATGGTATACTTTCCTAGGCAAGCGTAGAATAGGCTATACTATGCTAAAATATAATGTACAAGGGTAAGATATACTATGCTAATTTAGGCTATAAAATGTTATGCTAGGATATCATATAGTATGTTAGGCTAGACAATACTAAGGTATGCTTGACTAGGGTATAATTGGATAGTATATGCTATACTAGTCTAGGATAGTTAATGCTATGTTAGGCTAAGCTAGACATGACTATACTATGCTATGCTAGGGTAGGCTAAAGTATAATAGGCTAGGGAGGGATATGCTCTGCTAGTTAATACTATGTTAGGGTATGATAGGCTAGCTGACCAAGGCTATAATAGCCTAAGCTATGAAAGGTTATTCTAGTCTAGGTTATGGTATGCTATACTAGGCTAGGCTATAATGATACGCTGGGCAATATTATGTTAGGTGTGGTTATGCTAGGATAGGCTATACCAAGTTAGCCTATAGTATGCTATGCTAGGCTAAGCTAGCCTATTCTAGCTTGACTATACTAGGCTACTCTATGCGACGCTAGGTTAGGCTCTGGCATGCAATGCTAAGCCGTACCTAGTTAGGCTAGGCTATACTAGGATACGATAGACTCGGCTATACTAAGCTAAGGTAGGATAAAGTAGGCTATACTAGACTAGCTAGATTATTCTAACCTAACTAGGCTAGGTTAGGCCCGGCACAGCTAGGCTAGGCTTGGCTATACTAGGCTAAAACAAGGTAGGTTATATTATGCTATACTAGGCAAGTTTAGGATACGCTAGGCTAGACAATACTACGCTATGCTAGGCTGGGCTGTTCTCTTCTACTATGCTATGCTAGGCTGGGCTGTTCTCTTCTACTATGCTATGCTAAGGTGTGTGGCTATACCAAGGTCCTCCCAAGGTTACTCCGGAAATTACTGAAAGGTCTGAAGGTCGTAAATCAGAAGTGAGTGAGGCCACGCGACCCTTTTGTCAGCAGACTTTGTTAATAAAATATGGAATTTTTCCTGCAAGAATTCCACTCTCCGCATTGCGCGTTTCGATGATAACTTGAAATTGCAGAAAATAAATAAAACAAATTAATTGATAATTGATCAAATCGGAAATTATAATTGGCCATCGGTCAATAATTGCGTAATCTGAACAAATTCGCGCGTTCGATTAGGTTGATGAACCACCTCATTCATCATGGCATGGCATTATGCCATTCTTGATTTCCCCTTTCGTTGAGGTGTCCAAATAAATTGAGACTATCTAGGTTTTATTCTTTCTAACACATTTCCATTCTACCTTTTTTGCCATTTTAAAAGGCTCTCCTCTTCTATTTTCCTTGTCGGTGTGTAATTTTGCAGGCTAGTCGCCGACTGGCTTTCGTCCATTCAATTCCGACGCCTGCACTTTTTTTTCTTCAATTTAATGTGCAATAGCAACGAAGCCACATCACGCATACGATTTGCTGTAAAGGAAGGAAGAGGAAATGAAAATGTGTGACATATCCGCAGATCCTTCTACAGCCATTGGTCCCGGATGGGAAACGTCTCTATATCTCTACATTTTCACTTCTAACTTCAACACTTTTTATGTGGCCTCGTTGCTATTGCGCTTTAAGTTTGAGGTAAAATCATGGTCATCTTATCAAACTTTACACGAACACGTCAAACGCAGGGTAACTATTTAGTTACCCTCATGTTCTATCGTCACTAAGAATGATAACCTTTTTTTCTTCCCCGATGGAGAGGGGGGCTCTGAAGGTCTAGTACAAACGTAAAATTATTGTCCAATTCGAGGTATTCATTACGTGAGAACACGTAACTTATAAGATCCTAGCGTGTGTATCCGTCTCTTCATTTTTTGTCTCTAATTCAGAGCGGGATTTTTCGTGCACACCAATTTTGAATTTGTTGTAAAATACAAAATAAAACCCTCCTTTTTCTCTCAGCACTTTCTTAATTTTGTGAGCGAATAGAACAAGCGACGCAGGCTTGGCAAAAAACGCCCGCAGGGCACATTTTTGCTCGTTATTTGAAATATTCATTTCCTTCCAAAACATCGATCCCGCGTTTATTCATGAAGCAAAATAACTTGGAAAATGAAGTCGTTTAGGCTCAGAAGGAATTCCCTTTTCTCGCATGGTTTGCCGATTTCAGGTTACTGTATTTAGGACACTTATTTTGTACCAGATCATTCAGAACTAAGTTAATTCAAGTGGTTTGAACAATTTATTTCCAAACCTTTCAATCTATGAGTGGATAAAAATGCTTTCCCGTTCGGTCACTACCATTTCTTGATTACTAAAATTCAGCTTACGTAAGGATATGTTTATCTCCTTCCTAATACATTTTTCAAACGCCTTGATATTAATACTTCGTGGCAGTTTTAATCTCGTCTAAAGTAATGAAGTGATATAAAGTTTAGTTTGTTGGTGGATTTCTCATTTGCATTATAGTTTGTTTTTTTTTCTTTTCATCCCTTTTCTGTTTACCTTCCCTCATTTTTAAGATTCTTCATCAATCTCATACTGGATTCGTATGTGCGTGTGTGAGAGAAAGAGGAAAGTTGTTTTTTTTATCTCTAAAAATTAAAATTGTAAGTAGAATAACGCCATTTGAATCGTTTCTTTCTACGAAAAAAACACTTGTAAACTAGTACTAACTAGCAAAAAGCTAACTCGAGAAGTGAAAAAATATAAAAACCTGAAGTTTGAAACTCAACATATGTTTTAGAGTTGAAAACGGAACTCTGGTTTGTTGTTTACTTTCGCTTTTAGCGTTTCTTTCTTTTTCGGCCGTGTCTTTAATTTTCGTATTGAGACGTTCCGTTGATCTTTGATCGCAAGTCTTCTTGGAAATTGCTTTTGCGAGTCTTTATAAAGAAGCTCTACTCGTTCTGGTTGAAACTAGACATTCTCAACCCTTTTTTATAGACTCCATATGAGCTGTTTTTGTGTTTCATCGCGCCTTCGCTTCGTCAAACAGGCGTACAACACAAAGAAAGGTATTTTCTAAGAACTACCATATTTGGACAAAACTGAAACAAGTGGAACATATCAAACTAATACGAATACATTGACCCAGTACAGTCAGATTCATGACTGGCGAGTTTTAAGTGACTCAAGCAAGGCTGTGACACATGACTGCTCTTAAATCAAGTTGTGGTAGGGTAGAGAATGAGGTAAATAGTGAATTTAAACGCTATGTTTGAAAGTGTAAAAATTAGAGAGGAAAATAGACATAGAGAAACGTTGTTGCTTTGGTATTTCACCGGTTCACTTACCACTTACCCTTCGGCGGGGGAAGGGATCCTCTTCTCACAGTTTTTCAGTTTGTGGGGCCCTTAAAATATGTCCAGGGAACCCTACCGAGGTATATTGTCCTGTCGACCGTGATTGGTTTGAAAGATGAGCATTAGTTTTTCTCCCCCCTCCAAGTAGTCTCCTCTCTAGACTACTCTTGCTTTCTGTCGTCTCCGATTTGGATGCACCGCCATTTGATGGAGCGCTCGCCTGCGCCTTATTGTGACGAAGGTGTTGCCCCCGCCCCCCCCGACTGTTCGGCACATTCTTGTTGAATGTCCCATTCTGGGTGATCTTCACGCACGTTACCGGTCCCGGTAGAGCGGGGTCGCTACCGGTCGCCTATCCCTTGTACTCTGGACTGGTTCGTGAATGCAGACTTCTGGACTGTACCATTCTAAGAGGCCCTCCTCCTCCACTTTATTTGACTTTTTTTGTAGGTCGCCTGTTCCTGCGCCGGGAGGGGGGGGGGGGAGGCGGGCCTACCCCCAACGCCGGAGCGCGCTTCCTTCCTGTTGCCTTTTTGCTTTTTCTTTTTTATTTGTTATTTTTTAGCCTGGGCTTAGCCGTTCTTTCTTTTTATCTTGATTATTTGTTATCTACGCAATTTCGTCTCCCAAGCCAGATCGAAGGCTGGGATTAATCCTATCTCCTAAGTATTTGGGGGGTTTGGGTGTGAATAAGAGGAATCTAGGAAAAAAAAAGTTAAGGGAAGAAAAAAAGTAACAGCCAAACATTATTTAATGGATAAAATTTTACAATGTCTGTAAATTTGAGTAACTTTTTTTTCGTTATTTCGTTGCCTCCATAAAAATTCGTATAGGCTTATATAGGAGTCGACCAGAGAAAGAACAGCTCCACATTCTTTTTTTATTCCCCATTTTTCACCTTGGCCCAAAGCGACTATTTGGTTTGTGTGGGCACCTGTTTCTGGATCCTTAACGTCCTGCAGTGGTTAAGAGTCACATGTTTATACCGAATCTCTGGCAAGGAATAATTATAGATAATGTTTCTGCCGATCTATCAGGAAACTGCATACATGAAACACGCACGTATCCCTCCAAATCCCTCTGAAAACCTACTCCACCGGTAAAACCCTCCAGAGATGGTTCTTTCTATATTAACTTAAGGGTGAAAACAATGCTTATTTATGCTTCTAACAAAACAAACAAAGGATATCGTAACACTAAAGATGAAGGCCTAATCACTCCAATAACCGGCCGTTCAGCCATCTGCTGAGGAAACAAAATTGCGCCATAATAAGAGGAACAGATCCCACATTATGTTTTTTTTAATCTAGTAGTAGGCTATGTTTTGAGTACGGCGACTTTTGCCCTAGTAGACAGTCTCCAGATGGGCCCCCAAAATACTAAAAAAAAAAATCTCTAGACTACTCAATCGATGTCCCGTCCACACATTTTACTCTGTCATAACTTCGCCACTCTATACACCTTTTTAATATTTCTGGCGGCGATACTTACGTTGATTTTCTTAGTTTTAAGTAAATAATGAAAACATTTGTACTTTCATGAATTCCCCCTCCTACCCTTTCACTCATCCTCATTCTTCTCTTCAAATTCTTTTCGTTATTTCTTGTTCCTCTTTCTACACCCCAAAATTATCCATATTAAGTAATGGGGGAAGGGATCCTGGGGTTTGCTGGGTAAATAAATTCTTGAGTTGAAATATACAAACAAAAGAAAAACAAACGTTAACCATTTGCTTCAAAATGGCAACGAAAGGCCTTTCTAAACCTTCTGTGATGAAGTTACTACTTTTGTTTAGTTTCCCTTCGGATTAGCAAAAGATACCTCGTAATTAGATTTTATAAAACTTATTTGGAACTTCACGAGATATCTCGGTCTGTGGCGAATTTGGTAGGGCTGAAATTTATCGGGACTTACGCCTGCCATTGTCATAATTGGGCAGCTGTAAAATAAAGTCCCTCTGTAGTGGTACATTTTCGGGGAGATGGCAGATTATTCCGGGAAAGGGTTAAGAATAAATGGCAACTATCGTCATAGAGAGATTCTTAGTTCACTTAAAATTTCAATTACCAGACTATGCAACGTCACTAAAGCCATTACAACTTCCGCGCTCACCTAAGATAGGTTAGAAGCGATTGATGGGGGAAAAGGGCCTCATTTAACTAGTTTGTTTTGCTTCAAAATTTGTTACCAATAAGGAATGCATTTTTTTATTTAGAAGGACGTTCACGGCTGTAAAAAAAAATATAAATGAGAAAAGGGCACATAATAAAGAGCGGGTTTATTGCAAAATTGCCCCAAGTTGTGACAGTAAGGGTACAAAGTATCGGACCGTGCTCTAAAAATAGTTGTAGTTTAAGGCCTGAATTAGGACGAATTCTAACAAGAGCAACTTTGGATCAATTTAAGATTAGGCACCTCAGGTGTCTAATCTTAAATTGATCGAAACGCAGGTACTTATTCTTGAATTGTAAATATTTAGGTCTCTTAGGAGATCCTAACTTATCTTAAATTTACTTTACTTTAGAAGTTCTTTAATTTTATCGTAATTTATCTTAACTTTAGTCAATCCAGACACCGTCATGGCAGGATCAGTTTCAAACAACAATTTTACCTTTACTTAACCTAACCTAACCCATTTCAAATCATATGTAATCATATAACTAAACAATGATATTTAAAAGATCCTTTAAATATTTTTCGATTCAATAAAACTTTCTTTAGTAATTTGAAATATTTTTGATTCCTTTCAAGTCACCTTGAGAGTAGTCAACAGAGCGTAGGTGCCTTTTATTGTAATGTGACCTAACCAGGTGCCTACCTAATCTTCAAATGAGTGACTTTAGTTGTCTTATCTTAAATGGAACGACATGCAGGTGCTTATTCTTGAATTGAATGACTTTAGGCGTGGTTCAGAAACAGGCACATAATGGTTTTGCCCTTTATGTTAACCTTCAATTAATCATTTAACACAATTTAAGACAATTTAGTCAATTTCGGCCGGTCCTTGTGACATAATTTTTGTTTCTTTGAAATCCGATCATCGGTCAAGAGAAAATTTTGCTTCTCTCGTTTATTCATTTGGGCAGTGTTCATTTTTACTAGTCGTCTTAGAAAGTGCGGCGTTTTTTTTACTAGGGTAGCTAAAAACAACAACAAACCAACCAAACCAAACCAAACCAACCCCCCAGCCCACCAACCCGAGGATCTTCAAAACAGATACCGTGACCTCCTGGGCAGCATTTAAGATCTTGTTGACGTCGTGCTGCACTCTTTATTTTAATCTATTAATGTTAAAAGTTTTGCTGAGTTAAAACTTCCAACATAATTATTGATGGATGAGTTGTAAATTAATTTTAAATGTTCGGGGTTCATTGTGTGTTAAAAATAATTGTTAAAGTCTCCTTTCCTATGAAAAGTAAAAAAAAAAAGTCATTATGGATTGTATGAAGTCAATGAATAATAAATAACTTAAGCGCGCACATTTAGGGTAATTTTAGGCTTAACATTTTGTGATAAGTCTAATCATTCTCCTGATTGTTTAAGTTGTTCAAGTTAAAATTCAGATTGTTTATTGGTTGATATCAGTCGGTACTTTATTTGTACGTTTAAGCCTCGTTTTCTATCAGCAGTAAACATTTTTTTTGTTCCGTTCCAAGGTATAAAAAAAAGGAAGCAGAAAACCGAAATTGCTTGAAATATTCCGAGTGAAAGGAGTTTCCTGCGTTCAATTTGTGTTTGCTCTACAAAAACGTCTATGACCTTTGGTAAAATTATTTCTCGATATATATTACTCCCATTACCTTATTAAAATTGAATAAGGAATATAAGATCTTTTGGAAGATGTAAACATAAGAATTTATTAATTTTAAATGAAAGAAATATATAGATAATGGTTCAGGATCAGTCCTAGACAACGACCCCAGCCTAATGGCAGCCTATGTCAAGGGTAAGTTTCTAGGTTTTGAGCTTTTTTTTTGGGGGGGGGGTCATTATCTCGGAATAAGTAATAATAATAATTGATAATAAAATTAAGAAGGTATCGGTGCTACTTAAGATTGAATTTGGTTAAGTTAATATTGGTTAGGTTAGGTTCAAATAATCTATGTGGCAGGATCGGTTTGAGTAGATTCGAAAATTTCTGCCATATTTCTCTTTTTTGCTCCTTGGATTAATCTTCTACTTTGTATTAGTTTAATTGTTTGTCTAATTTTGTTGTTCTTTAATTAAAGTTATTTTACCGATTATTTTTAAATGTACCAATAAGTTCCTTGGGGGTGGGGGGGGTCATTAATTAGGAATGGTGTTCTCGGGGGTCGTTGTCTAGGATTGATCCACAGTTGATAAGGAATGCCATGTAGTTCAAAACCTCAGGACAAATGTCGCTCCTTGTGTGCAGACTCGTTTAGGTAAAGCGACACACCCAAACATCTTTACACCATAACATTCAGCGGAAAAAGTTGTAACTTAGAAAACTCTTCCCACGATAATGTCAATTAAATTACCTGGACGGAGTAATAGATTAATTGATTTGATCCGTTTGAGAAACCTAAAAAGTCTATTTATATCCAATTTATTACTACGAATTATAGCTTATTACTACCTGTTATTGCAAAAGCCCTGTTGCACTGGTTACGACACTCAACAAAGGACACACTGATAGTTTTGATGCAGTTAGACACGTTTCTATTGTTTTAACATATAAATATTTGCTTAGACTGTAATATTTATCAATGTGGCCGCCTCCGGTGGCGATCATGCGCTCCAGGCGAGACCTTAAAGCCGCGCACACTTTGAGGACGAAGTCCTTCCTCGAGCTGCCCACACGCGGTTGACGGAGGACTTCAGCTCGTCGATGTTGCTGTGACGGACCTTGCAGACCTTGCCATTGACAGGCGCCGACACGATGTACTCGAGGGGATTGAGGTCGGATGACCGGCACCTAAAAGTTCTTGACCACAAGTTGATGTTTGACCCTAACCACTCTTGCACGGTCTTAGCCGTGGGGCGGGTCACCCTCCTTCTGAATGACTTACTTCACCTTCGTGATATTTCTTCACTCAGGGCAGGACTTTCGTGGCCAACATCTCCCTGTAATCGGCCGCAGTGAGATGGTAACCGGCGGCATCTTCTCGCCATTGGAAGCCACAACCCCGAGATCCTCGTCGGATGCGGGGTTCTTGGTGGTGGACACGTAGCGGATCTCGGAGACGTCCTGGCCAAAGCTTACCACGCGGTCGTTCTATTTGTTGATGAGCGGATTGACCGAGGTTTTTTTTAATTATAAAGAAAAAAAAGAATTCGATTGCCATGACTCAAAGTCGTTGAGAAGTCGACTACAGCGCCCCCGACGTTGTTCCGCATACGGTCGGTCAACAAAAGTCTTTTCATGCACTCAAGCTTTTGACGGCCCTGGGCACTTTGGCCACCGAGATGTTCTTCGCGAGCGCAGTCATTTTGAGCTTCGGAGCACTTTCAAATGCCTTTCTCACAGCCAAATGATTGACAACTTGAGGTCTGCCTGAACGAGGTCGATCTTTGAGGTCTTCCCGTTCTCGAGCCTCTACGCGACTGTGGACGGTCATCCGGCTGAGGTTGAGCCGTTTGGCGATTCCTGACTTGGTTTGGCCCGCGCGCAGGAGAGCAGAAAGCACGATTCTTTCCACTTCCATCTCTATACACCTGCACACAATGGAAAAGACGTTTTAGTGACACATGCTGGAAAAGTAGAACTTAAAGTTAACAACTTTATCACACACGTAAACCCCTCGAAAGATGCGACTCCCCGAGTGTAAGCGAACTTATGCGTAACCCGATAATTCGTCGTTAAAACTCGCTCCAGTAAAAAGTGTTGATTGTTTTTCTTGGTCATTAATAAGCATCATGTTACGATATACGTTATCCCAAATAGGCCAAAATTAAATTAAAAAGTGAAATGGATTGAAGTCTACTTTCTGAACTCCCCACATAATCGCAGACAGACCAAAATGCAAAAGTACTCAAACTTATAAATTTACCACCTGTTGCAGGGCTTTGTGACGAAGATATTTCGCGTCTGCTATCTTCCTTATCTATCTATTTCCCTATTTAGATCGGTATATATTAACTTTACTGATATAAAAAAAATGCATATAACGTCCATTGACATTAGTAACATTTCTTACCAATTCGAGATGTGGTGTTGGCGGAAAATGTTAAATAGCTCGTGGAAGTACTAAAGCAAATGGGAACTGGAAGAGAATTACTGAAAAATATAAGAGGAAGTTAACTGATATTTTTAGCACATGTTATGCGAAGAGGAAAAAATAAAAAACTGAGTTCAACAGGAAGAATCCGAGGAAGAAGAGCAAGAGGCAGACAAAGAGAGAAGTATATGAATGGAAGACTAAGGAGAGTGGGAGACGGAAACACGGTTGGACAGATGCTACAAGAGACAGAGACATCGCTTGAAGGAGAGATGCTCATCAAACATGGCACTTCGGTACTACTCATTACCACGATTAGCAGTATCACATTGGAGATTACTTCTGCCCCGATTTCTCCTATGAAGGTCGGCTGGTAACTCATAAAATCACGCTTTCGGGACCTTGGCTGTGTCAGTTTCGGGAGGGGATAAGTGTAAGTGTTGGCAGTAGGAACATAATTCCCCCCTCCCTTGGGAAATTAGACTCTTGCTTAATTTTGTTCAAATCACAATCAAAGATCGTCCCTTCTGAGATCGTTTTCAGCCATTATTTATTGGCCGACCGCAGTTCATCTCGTATTTCAGGATCTGAGTTCGTATGTGGAAAAACAGGAAGTCTCTTCGTACGGTAGAAATGATTAAAACTAAGAAGTCTAAACCAACGTGGGCATCTTCGTCAGAAATGTTGTGCGGAGGAGTTCGTAAAGAAGTGTGGTATAAATGGGTGAAGGCCAAATTTGTGCAAGTTATGTAGTCCGAGTAGTCTGAAGAGGATGGTGACACTACTTTGGGCATCGGAAACGTGATGGTGCGCAACTCCAACATACCCAACCTTCGCAAATGAGGCAGAAGGCCGTTAGGCCCAGAGGGTACGCAGTCTTCAGGATAACAAGCTGCAGTATGACCCACACTACCACACCTGGTAACCCATTCTGAAGGCTTAAAATATGAGCTAGGTTCTTTGTTCCCCTTTGTGGGGTTCAACGTCAAAACACTGGTCATAGTTTGGACTCTACCAAGGTTAGAGACGATCGCTGTACACTCGTAATTCAGTGGTTCAGCTTCCACGTTTACACGAGGAGGCGCAGCTGTTGTTTTTAAACCCATTAGGCATTGAGCTCTGGCCTCGCTCGCGCCCACCCTCCCAACCAACCATAAATTGGACGTACAAACAACGTTCTGTTTATCCACACACAACCAGGCGCATTTGGTCCTCGGATCACCTCAAGGGCACTAATGTTGCGGAGCTGGGATGGTTCGGGAGATGCAACCCCCGCTCGCGCACCAAGTAGTCTCCTTATTTGGATTTTGTTCCACACATTTTTAATTTAATTTTATCACTTTACGAGCATATTTTCCTCAACTAGCGTAGAGCCTTCGTTAATTTCCACTAAAAAAAAAAAAGATCCTCTAATAAGTCATGACTTCGCGTGGGATCTAAATTCTCTTTATCTATTTGTGAGAAAGTGAATCAGCTTGGTTCTTTGTTCATTAAAGGCTTGGCCCATGAACCGGTCATACTTTTGTCTCGATTTTGTAGTTTTTCTCGAATCTTATTTTGTGTCTGAATTTAAGAAAAACGTAGACTCTATCATAATTGTGTTGGTTACTATTTATACTTAGCGATTTCAATTTTATTTTAGGCCTGTTGGGGGAACTTCAACATTATCATATGTACTTTATTACTAATGGCGTGGAGAGTTGCCCAACGTCAATATTAGGTACCACTTGTCTGCGTACGACGTGCAATTTGTGTTTATCTCAAGTTTTTCACTCCCATTACATTTAATGCGGAAATCTGATGCAATGTCCGTCGTCTTGCTGCGCTCACACCCGCCCTGAGCACATAAATCTTCCCATGCCCTCGCCTCAATAAAGGGAGATCCTAAGATCAAATTTTCATTAGGATTTTTGGGTTAATTTATTTAGTATAAAGATTGTTGAGAATGAGTTGCATATTTCGAAGACTTGAGAGCAGTCCTAGTTTAAATACTCAGGGAACAGTGGGGAAGAAATGCACGCGTGTTTACTGGCTTGTTTAAAGATATTCTTTTTAAGGGTACGTCAAGTACGAAGTGAACTCCCACTCCATTGTGGGAAACTTATAATAATAATAAAATTCTTATAATGCGCTGGCCTTCACAGAGCGCACGTTCGGCGGAGGGCTAAGATCATGTGAGTGAGTAGGCAATCCTGAACAGATGCGTTTTCAAGCGTCGCTTGAAAGTGGTAAGTGAGGCAGCAGATCTAATTACGGGTGGAAGAGCATTCCAAAGCTTGGGGGCACGGACTGTGAAGGAGCGGTCGCCCATTGAGCAGAGGGACGAGCCAGGAGTGTTCAGGAGAGGATCATGAGATGACCGAAGGGCCCGAGGGGCGAGACGTTGGGAAAGGGCAGGGGAAAGGTAGGTTAGAGCTTTTTGGGGAAGGACCTTGAAATGAGAGAGATATCTGACAGGTTACCAGTGAAGTTCCTGAAGCAGGGGCTTAGAAGGGGAGAAGCGAGAGCGACGGAGGAGTAGTCGGGCAGCGTAGTTCTGGACTAGCTGAAGGGGATGTAGAGAGGAAGATGGTAGATTTACAAGAAGAGTGTTACAGTAATCAAGGCGGGAGGTAATGAAGGCGTGGACAGCAGTCTCAAGACGTTGGCGATCGAAGTGAGAGCGAATGCGGGAGAAGTTACGGGGGAAACAAAGGGAAGATTTACTAATATTGTGGATGTGGGGCTTGAAGGAGAGATGCTCATCGAACACAACACCCAGATTTCTAACAGAGTCAGAGAAAGCAACAGAGTTTCCACCCAGAGGAAGGGAGGGAAAGAGGGATTTAACTTTATATACTAGAGCTGGGGTAGCAACCAGAAGAACTTAAGTTTTGGAGTGGTTAAGTTTGAGGAAGTTAGCCGATAGCCAATCCGAGATAGAAGAATAGGCAGATAGGAGGTCACAGATTGAGTGGACAATGGTCGAGGGGGAAGAGGAAATAAAGATTTGAGTGCCATTAGCATAGAGGTGGAAGGATAGACCGAGATTACGTAGGAGGGACCTAAGCGGGAATAAGTAGATACGAAAGAGGACAGGACTGAGGACAGAGCCTTGAGGGACACCAAAACGAATAGGAGTGGGGTCAGAGGAGACATCGTTAATCACTACAGATTGGGTGCGAGACGAACTTAAGGAAGTAGGGTTCGTTTTCAGGCCCTTTCTATGGGTCTTTTATACTTGTATGTCCTCAGACATTCAGACGAAGACTCACTTAGTTTGTTTTTGCTTCTGCTTGTCTTTTATACTTGTCCTCCCAGACATTTAGGCAAAGATGCGGAGGGGGGTGTGCGGCTAAATCTATCTTCCAAGCTTCTCTATCTTCATTTTCTTTACGGACACCGCCCATGGTCCGGACGATGTCCCGTACGCCATGCTTCGACACCTGGGTGAGCGAGGCATGGCCTTTCTGTTAGATTTGTTCAACAGGATCTGGGTGGAAGGTCTTCTCCCAGACTCCTGGCGAATCGCTACTGTGCTCGCCTTTCGCAAGCCGGGGAGAGATCACTCTACTCCGACCGGTTTCCGCCCAATCTCTCTAACCTCTTGCTTGTGCAAGTTGATGGAGAAATTGGTAAATGTTATATTAGCCTATTTCCTGGACAGCGGAGGCCATCTGTCTTCTGCACAGTGCGGCTTCCGTAAGTTCCACTCCACGTCGGATGCTCTGCTCCGACTGGAAAATGCCGTCTGCGAGGCTTTTCTTCGTAGACAGCACTACCCCACGGTGTTTTTTTGATCTGGAGAAGGCCTATGATACCGCATGGCGATACGGTATCATGGAGTCTCTCCACACGATGGGGGCGAGGGGACGCCTCCCAATGTTTATATCTGAATTTTTGCGAGATCGTCGATTCCGCGTACGTGTGGGGGGAGCCCTCTCCGGCCCAAAGGAGCAGGAAGAGGGTGTCCCGCAGGGAAGTGTCCTCATTGTCACACTCTTTGCCCTGAGCATCAACGGCATCACCTCGGTGCTGCCGGAAGATGTTCTCGCTACGCTCTACGTGGACGACCTTTCGATCTCTTTTGGCGCGGCCCAGATGCCAACTCTGGAGCGTCGACTCCAACAGGCATTGAACCGCGTCTCTCGCTATGCCGAAGCGCACAGGTTTCGGTTTTCTTTGGCCAAGACTAAGGTGGTGCACTTCTGCCGCCATCCACGGCTTCACCCCGACCCAGATTTGTTTCTTAATGGGGTGCGCCTGGATGTGGTTGAGTCGCACCGTTTCCTTGGTCTTGTATTCGACCGACGCCTCACCTGGGAGGCTCATATTCGCAGCCTTAGGGTCTCTTGTACCCGCACCATGGACATTCTCCGTTCCGTGACGTTCAGCGCTTGGGGCGCTGATAGGGCTACTGCCTTACTTTTTTATCGATCCTTTGTTCGCTCGAAACTCGACTACGGATGCGAGTTTTATGCCTCCGCAGCCGAGCGTTTATTGCGGAAGGTGGATTCGATCCACCACACCGGCCTTCGCCTTGCGACCGGTGCCTTGCGCACTTTCCCCATTGAGAGCCTGTTGGTCGATGCTGGGGAGATGCCACTCGCTCTGCGCCGCGTGCAGTGCATCACTCGCCTGTACGCGCGAGCCCGGCGCCTCCCTCAGTCGCTAACAGCTCTCACTGCATCCGCAGCTGATCTCGATGGTGCCTATGCCGCCGAGAGACGCCAGTCATACCCTAAGCCCTTTGGGTTTAAGGCCAGGAAACTCCTTCGAGAGGTAGATATAGCTCTCGGGCCGGTGGCGCCCCTGGTTCTGCCCAGGACGCCACCCTGGAGGGTACCACATTTGGCTATTTGTCGCCACGCCTTTGCTCCCAAAGCTTGTACTGCGCCGGGAGTATTGCGTTCGACCTTTTTGGAGCACACATCGTGTCACGCTGGTACCGTGCCAGTGTATACGGATGGCTCCAAGTCCTAAGAGGGGGTCGGTTTCCACGCCGTATCCCCTCTGTTTGAAGTCAGCGGGGCTCTACCAGGCGCTGCGTCTGTCTTCACGGCCGAGCTGGTGTCAATACACCACTCGGTACGGGAGATTACGCGACGTGCCCGGTTCGGAGACCCGATTGTGATCTATAGCGACTCACAAAGCGCCCCGAGTGCTCTCGGGGCATTGGAATCTCCGCATCCCCTGGTTCGCGAAATCCGTGACGCCACGGTTTTGGCGAGCCGGGCAGATGTCGAGATTATCTTCTGCTGGGTTCCTGGACATGTAGGAATTGCGGGGAATGAGCGCGCCAAAGAGTCCGCGAGGACTGCGACCGGACCAGCGTTTCGCTCTTCCTCACGCTGACTACATGGCAGGAATACGGGCAGCTCTTCGGACTGCTTGGCAAAGAAGATGGGAGACGGTCGAAGGGAACTTAAAGTTGCGTGCCATTGCGCCGCGACTGTTCCCATGGACCTATCCTCCAATGCCGCGGCGGCTTCAGGTTGCTTTCTGTCGTCTCCGAATCGGGCGAACTCGTGTGACGCATCGCTATTTGATGGAGCGCTCGCCTGCGCCCTATTGCAAAGACTGCGTCGTCCCCCAGACTGTTCGGCACATTCTTGTCGAATGTCCCAGTCTGGATGATCTTCGCGCACGACACCTCTCCCGGTACCGGGATGGGCGGGGTCGCTACCGCCTGTCCCTGGTATTCGGGACGAGTGCGTGCACTTTGACTGGTGGACTTATTGACTTTTGGGGGGAGGCCGTCCTTCTCCCTTTCATTTAACCAGGTTTAATTGTTGTTGTTTTTGTTATTGTTTTTGTTATTGCTTTGTTATTGTTATTTCATTTTATTGTTGTTTCCTGTTCAATTTTTTAAAGTAGCCTAGAACTAGGCTGTTTGTTTACGGCGACTTATGCCTATGTCGGCAGTCGCCAGATAGCCCCTTAAATAATAAAAAAAAAAATTCACTTTCTTTACAGATCTCTAGCATTCGTTCCTAATAATGTAGCCCAGATCTTCTTTGTGCCTATTTTCTTGTTTAAAACTTTAACTGAACTTTCTTTTCTCACAGCTGTTAACTTCAAGTAAAGTCATTTGAGTCGCGGTCATTTTGTACCCACAGGTTTAATTGTTTCCCTGAGTTGATTGGCACCGAGAGTACAAATCGAGTACTGAATGGTTATGGATATGTACTTAGAATAAGGTGAATGCAAGAATTAGAGGGGAATAAGCGTTGGGCGATAACAGAGGGTTGAGAGGTTGTATGAATCAAGTATTTTTGCGTTGAGTTAGCTAGCTGAGAATGTTGGGGGGGACATGGGTGCAGGAGGATCTGCGGCTTTATATACCAAAGTGCAAACAAATAATGGGATTGTAGTATGTAAGGGCAATGGTGGGCAGTGCCACCGTACAATAGAGTTATGAGAATTCCTAGTCCTATATCAGCAGTGACGTGAATTATTGGATGTCAAACGGGGCATGATAATGGGTGCGTGACGGATGAGACATCCCATTGCTGAAACTGCGGATATTCAACATCCTTCGAACTACGGTGCCACGAGTGAACCGAAAATACCTCGTGGAAGACATTACTGCCCACCGTGGACAGTGGTCGACTACGGGTGATTAATGATCGTGACCATCGGCGTGGGCCCGATTTGTGGTGGTACCAGACGTTTAACACTGGTTCGAATTGCATCCACATTCAATGCAGGAGGTACCAGGCAAATGTCTATCAGGTCAGGGCAGCGTTCTTTACCTTCCATGGGATATGGGAGCAGAAGATCCACCAGAGTGCCCCTGTCAACACCTCGACACTGAAACACATCGCCGCACATGGGCTCATGACGTTGCTAATTGGTTCCTGCAGTCATGGCTTCAGTTGTTTCGGGCTGATGTTCGGGTTCGAGTGAAGTCCTGACCCCATGGTTTGGCTCCACTGGTCCCCCCTCCCCTAAACACGCCTTTGACCGGTGACCGCTCCGTGGCACTGCCTGGTAACCATTTGTATCCATTCATGGTCTCCATGTCCCCAAAGAACGATGGAAAATGCTAGCAGGATATTGCACCGTGTCATCGGACCCAAGTTGTCCAGAATTGGTCAATTTATGGGATGTGGTGGCCAGGTGCCCCTACCCACAAATATCGGGGAGCTATGGTCAGCTATCGAGACGACATGGGTCAACATATCTCCAGACGTCTTCCGCCCACTGGCAGGATCGATGCCGCATCGAGTTGTTGCAATTCGCTGGGGCTAGATAGGGTCGGGTCCTACACGATACTAGGTACCCAGGCCATTCCTTTTGAAAGTTCAGTGGTCTTCCACACTTTCACTCTACCTTCGTAATTTTTTTTTACAGATCTCTCCTTATGTCTGTCGTATACGCATTCGTTGGAATTTCGCTTTAAATTCGAGAAGGGGGGGGGGGGAATTCCCCCCCACTCCCCATCAATCACTCTTGTCTTAGCTGGTCTTTTTTCTCTGTGAAGTTGGAGGCTTTGCATTTGTATTGAGCCATCGCTTGCCTTTTCTCTCAATCCGTATCATCTATAGTACACCTTAACATCCATAATATTCCACCCATCAGACCACCGATCATGAATTGCATACCCCCTTCTATGATTGGATTGGGGTGCATGTGCAGATTATTAAGCCTGATACCTGTAGGATCAACGCACATCCTCGCCCCCCCAGTGCCACCAGCAGTTTTAAACCTGATCGAGTCTACCCGAGTTTATTCTCTCCAGACCCCATTTTACCCCTTTTCGCCACTTTCTTTACAGGCCACTTTTGACCTATTATCTTGATTAGCGCCTTCTTTCGTAGGCCAATCGCTGGCCAGCGTTCATCATCATTCGGGGTTGGGAGGGGGCAGGCTGTTTCACCACCGTCCTCTTGGCGGTTTGTAACATGCCTGCCCCCCCTCCCCCTCCATTATCTTTACCGTCTCGCGCTCTTCTTTCTTTTAGGCACCGACAATGGGATGTTTTATGTATTGTTGGCAATCTTGCTGCGGTTGACATCCAGGGTGGGCAAATAAAAAAAAACGGGTTTTATTCCCGTTTTTGGGGGGAGGGGGTCAAGTAAAATTTGAAAAAAACCCGGGTTTTGGGGGGTGGGTCTTTTTAATTTTTGTTTTTGTTCCAGAAATGAATGCTACTTACAATTATTTTATTCAAAATTCATATTTATGTTTATAATTTCAACAAATACGAGGGGCGGTCAATAAGTTTTTCGAATTGGTAGGGCAAAGCAGAGGAAGGGGGATGGCTGTTTGTGGAGGTGTTAGGACTAGTTGTGACAAGTCAGGATCTGCAGCCGCACGCTCCTGCCTCGTCTATTTAAGAAGCAGTAGCTGATCGCAGATCGTCAGTCACAATTTTTTCAACAATGGAGAAGGTTAAGCACCGCGCAGTGATCAAATATTTGACCAAGGAAGTCAAGAATGCAAAAGAGATCCATGAACGCATGGTTGCAGTGTACACCGACACCGCCCCTCCCTATGCAACCATTGCTCGCTAGAATAGGGAGTTCCGCCATGGTCGTGAGTCCCTTGAAGATGACCCCCGTCCAGGACGCCCGTCAGACGTGACCAACGAGGACAATGTGACCCGTGTAGAGAGGATGATCCTCTAAAATCGACGGCTGAAGGTCGAAGAAATCGATCGAGAACTTGGATTATCACATGGAAGTGTTATCAACATCATCCACGACAATTTGGCCATGACCAAATTGTCCCTAGAAACCTCACGCCCCATGATCGACTTCAACTTGTCATAGTCCACAAGGCCAGAGTTGCACAAGCTGCCCTGCGCGATTGCGGATTCGAGGAGCTCAATCATCCCCCCTACAGTCCAGATCCGGCCCCTAGCGACTACTTTTTATTCCGCCAGATCAAGGCTGCACTGCGTGAACGCCGGTTTGGGGACGATAAAAATGTCCAGCTCGCCGTCCAGGAGTGGATTGAACAGCAGTCGGGAGATTTCTGGTTGTCGGGAATTCGAAGCCTCAGGGACAAGTGGCGCAAGTGCATTGAAGTCGAGGGTAGTTATATTGAAAAATAATAAGACACTTTTCCTCATATCTCGTTTCCTTATATCTGAATTGCAAAACTTATTGACCGCCCCTCGTATGTATCAAATTATGGTTATTTCTCTGATACTGACCCGTAATAATTCATCTCTCCTTCTACAGATTAATGCTATCATGGGTACCTACAATTCTCGATCAGGGATCTGTTACTGTGATCTGTTATTTCTATACTATAATTATTAAACTAATTAATTATTAATATCATATAAAAATAGAGATAGCTATTCTTTTTCTATGTTATTCCAATGCTTGGAGCATTTGTTTTTTGAAAAAAAACGGGTTTTATTGGTCTTTTTCAAAGTTTTTTTTTTTTTGCCAATCTTGCGTGACATCTGGAAGATTGTGTGTCCTCTCGACCTAACCCAAAGTCCACTTGCTGTTTTTATTCCACTTTATTCACTCCTTCAATCAATAATAATCCAATTTCTAAATTGAAGTCTTGATTTGGATAAAAAAAAATCCAAATCTTTTGAAAGAGGCTTTTTTTAAAGTGTTTGCCATTTTTGTTTTACTATTTCCAAACAAAACCCATCCGAACATTTCGGCGTAAATGGATCTGTCGCCCATTTTTAAACCACGGAGGAGTTGCAAGTCCTCCCGTGTCACTGGGTTGATTTGAACACTGATGGGCCTTGGATAGTTGTAAGGGTGCTTGCCCCTTCGTACCCTCTCGGCGCTATTTATTTTTTTCTTACCCTACAAGTATCCCTTCAACCTTTTGTCAACCTGCACTTGCTATCAGGGGGAACTGTTCTCACTGGGCCAAAGTGTAAATTAGGCTCGCTCCGTCACTTGGTTGTCAGCACGATTCTGACAAGTGGAGGGGCTCCCCGGCCTCCTCGCGAATGCAGCCGGAGAAGCCTCCCCTTCCCTCGCCGGTACGCGGAATAGACGATCTCGCAGAAATAAAGATTGGTAGGCGTCCCCTCGCCGTCATCCTGTGGAGTCTCTACTGCATCGCCATACCATAGCGTTGGTTGTTCTTCGAAACATACCTGAAACCAGCAGTAGCTCGACGAAATTTACCCACAGTCAAGTGGGCCGGGCGGCGTTTATAAAGAAAGTAACCACCAAGGAAGCAGTCGGCCTGCAAAGCGAACAGAGGTTGCCGGAGTACTTCGAGGGCCTCATCTACCGAACTAAACTCCTCGACTGGGACAGCGAAATCTGTCATTTCCTGAACTGCTGACCATCGCGACAGTGGCCCATAAAACGATAGTTGAATGGGAAAGGGATCACTATCATGGAGGTCATCGACCACCTCCCACCCAAAATCAGGCTTTGCATCCGGAGAGCATAGCGATATATTAAGGCAGGGGAATGAAGCAATTCTCAGACAGTGATGCGTAAACCCATCCACATTTTAAATGGGGATGAGTTTACGCATCACTGTCCTAGAATTGCTTTCATCGGAATTGGAAGGATTTCTGGTCCGGTATCAAACTTACTCCCCACTGATGCCATTCCTTTACGAGGATTTGTGTGCTATGCTCTTGACTCTCTTGCTACGTTTTATCAAGAAAGATTTAGTTTAGGGAAAATCTTTTAAGCAGCTGAGTTGTCTAGATTTAAGCAATTCGTCTCACCAATTAATTACCTGCTGAAAAAGTAGATCTCTGCTTCGCTGTTAAAGAAGAGATTAGAAAAGTTCGAGAACATCTGACCAACACTGACATTCTTCAGTTTCGGAAGGAAGCAGTGGACCTCTTCGTAGCTGTAGTAAAAAAAAAAAAAAACGAGAGCAACACTCTTAAGTATTTGGTTGTTAAAGGCTTCAGCTGTTTGAATCCAAATGTGATTTTGAATGCATCAAAGTACGAGTCCAGGATTGAGATCCTTCTGAGAGAACTTATGTCCATAGAAAGACCCTCCGGAAAAACTCCTGATGACATCAAAACAGAGTACAAGCGATTTGTCTCTGACAATGTATGCGAATCAAATAAAAAGTTCTCCATAGAAACTTCTTGATGTTCATTTTGATCACTTATTCCAGGTAGCGAATTTCAAGGTAACCTCCCTCTTCAAGAGCTTGTGCCTCAGTCACGGACAAGTATCTGTCGAACGGGGTTTAATATTAACAAAAAAATCTTAGTCGAAAATCTTCAACAGAAGTCTGATTGCTCAGAGAGTTGTACACGATGCCTTGGTTGCAACTGAGAAGCCTTTAACTAAGTTTAAAGTGATTAAATCACTTATGCACGCAGTTATGAATTCTTCTCGCCTGTACAAAGAAGATCTTGAAAAGAAAAGGAAGCAGGACAAAAGTCTTACAGACATGGAAGCCAAGAAAAGACCAACTGATTATGCTCTGATCCAAGAAAAAGAAAATGAGAAACAAAGACTAAAAATGGATTTTGAAGCAAAAATGAGTCTTCTTGATAAGGAAATTGTAATCATCAAGCATGTTTAAATAAAAAAAAATAAATTAAAAGGTAACCTCTGAATCATGAGTGTTCATTCCGTTTTGTAATACATTTAATTTTCAATCGAAATATTTCAAATTTTTTCTTAAATGCTTCATGATTCAGTGTTTGGGGGTCATTTTGAAACAAAAAATTCTTTGTTATGAATTATTTTTTTAAAAAAGTCCTTGAATTCAAAATCACCAAACAAATAGACACCCTGATTTAGGATACCCACCTCCAGATGGGCGAGGAATGAACCCTGGGATTTATCATATAGTACCCCTACAGAGGTTATCTACTATTCAAATTCCCGAGCAAAAGAAAGAAAAAAAAGGCCTAGTCTACCTCGTCACTTTGCAGTGCAGATCCCCCTCTTCGAAGTTGGCTGACTGTGGAATTTACCCAGAAATTACAGCATACCTCCTATTCAGGTGTAGCTGCACTGCCACTTCCACATCATGTCGGGTGTAAATCCCGCCCAACCGCCATTCCTTGGAGTTAGACTCGCAAACCCCTTATGACTCTGAGAGATGTGCAGCGGGCACGTATCCAGCATGGTCTCCTGCAAAGAAAAGCTGACTGGGAACGGGAGGAGACGAACCTCTGCAGATTCTCTCGCCAGGAATCCACGGTATTTCCATTGAAGGTATGTGCCATACAGGCCTAGCTCGGAAGAGATGCGGGGTCCCTCTTCGAAGTGAAGACCCTTACGGGAAAGACCGTACGCTTCATCGAGGCACAACTCAGAACGCTGTTGGCCATAAAAGCGCTGTCGCCACCAAGGACTGGAAACCATAGGCGGGGGTCGCTACTTTGGAGGATCCGCCGTTTCTGAGCCACCCAGTCCTGCCTTGGTTGGCTGCGTATAACCCGAAGCTCGTTTGGTGCTGTCCTCCTTTCGGGCTGCAGCTGTAGGAGTCCCAGAAGACCGCCTCCTGCGAGTCAAACTACTCGGTTGAGGTGGGTTGCCGTTTTGCCATACGGGAAATGGTCACACTGGAGGAGAGGTGGATGGGGGGCGGGCTGTGTCTGAATCCTTTATGCTACCAGCTCTCACATGGTAACGCGTGGGTTAAGTAGAACCTGCAGAAAGGTTTCGAATGTGGAAGGAAGCGTGCTCGTAGGCCTGGATGGACCACGAGCAGAGGGTGTATTTTTTAACTTTTAAGTCGAAAGACGTCCCAGGAAGGGCTGAGCACGTTCTGAAGTGTCCTCGATATCACACTCTTTGCCATGAGAATCATCGTTATCACCCCAATGCTGCCGGGAAATGTTCTCGCTCCGCTCTACGTGGACGACCTTTCGATCAATTTTGGTGCGGCCCAGATGCCAACTCTGGAGCGACGATTCCAATAAACATTGAACTGAAACTCTCGCTATGTTCAAGATTAAGGTGATGCACTTCTTTCGCCATCCACTGCTCCACCTCGAACCGGACTTGTTCATCAACCTAGTTTGCCTGGAAGTGGTAGTGGATTCGCATCTTTTCCTTAGTATTGTATTTGACCGACGGCTGACCTGGGAGGTTAATATTCGCAGCCTTAGGGTCTCTTTATATCAGCGCCGTCGACATTCTTCGATCCGTGACTTTCAGCACTTGGGCTATTGCCATAAGTTCACTTCGAAGCTTGTCTACAGATCCAAGCTTTACGTATCCGCAGCCTAGCGTGTATTGCGGAAAGTGGACTTGATATACCACAATCGGAACGGCCTAGAGGTTCTGCCACAAGTTCTGCGCCGCACACAGTGTATTGTGCGCTTACACGTGCGAGCCCGTCGCCAACGGCTCTCAATGCATCAGCGCCCCTTCTCGACAGTGACTGTACCGTCGGGATAGTCCAGTCATACCCTTGGAAACTCCTTTTTAGAGAGCTCAGTGTAGCTTTCCGGCCGGTGGCACCTCTGGTTCTACCCAGGACACCAGCCTGGAGGGTAACACATTTTACTATTTGTCGCCACTCTTCTGCTCCCAAAGCTTCCACAGCGCCGAGAGTATTGCTATCGGCCTTTTGGAAGCAAATTTTGCGTCATGCTAGATCTTTGTCAGTGTGCACGGATGTCTCCAAGTCGCAGGAAGGGTAGAGCTTCCTCGCCATATCCTGTTTTTTTTAAGTCAGTGGGGCTCTATCCGGCGTTGCGTCTGTTTCACCTTCGAGCAGGTTGCAATATAACTCATCGTACTGGGTTCGGAGACGGGATTGTGATTTCCAGCTTCTCACAAAGTGCTCAGAGTGTTCTAAGAGCATCGGAATCTCGACACCTCATGGTCATGGTATCCCTGACGCCACGGTTTCCGTAATCTGGGCGGATGTAGAGATTCTTCCGCTAAGTTCCTGGACATCTGGGACCCCACAGGTGCGTACTCCGTGTAACATCTTATACGTGTTACCCGGCCTGAATGCAAATTAGGGAAGCCCTCTCACTGGGTTGACGTAAATATACTGATAGCCATCTCCTCAACCTTTTCTACCTGCACTTTGTAACAGAGTGATGTTGCCCCCAATGCAGAGTTCGGTCCAGCAGCCATGGTGCTTTGATTGACAGCATGCCATCATGGAATCACCTAGCACCATGATATGATATGTAAGTGATAAGCACCCTACTCGGTAGTGGACACGCCTATCTCTACTTCTCTTTATTACATATCCTCCTACCCCTTCCAACACTTTGCTCCCCGTAAGGAGCGCGGCGATTTGCCTTCCTAGCAGCAGTGCTGATGGGCCTCAGCGCCCCATCTGGCTCCAGCTTAGCCTCTTCTCTTTTCTGACACCCTGTCTTCTTACCCTGCTTCCTCACTTTCCCTACAACCTCTCCCACAACTTTCTATGGCCGGCCTCTACTTTCACAGGGTAGATGTCGACCAGCTTCCTCTCACCCAACTATCCTGGATCGGGACTGAGAGGGGAGGGGACAACCTTCCCTCACCCCTGAGCTCCAGTCGGGGGTAGTGGGTTTTTAACAACCTGCTTAATCCCCATCCACACCTTCCTCACTTCACCTTTTTTTCTCCTTTCAATCTATTCATTTTACGCCGAGCCCAAGGTGAAACGCTACGCCGATGGGCTGCCAGGCCACTAGGCGGGAGGAGTGGTCCCAAATGGTGGCAGCTGGCTCTGCCGGCCCCATACTCACACCTCGCATAGCCTGCTACTGCGTGGGGGTGATTTGCGTTTCATCCGGTATTTAAAACAGGGTCCCCATGACCAATCCCCTCGACCATTGTCGGAGCCACTATCGGGCAGCTCCACTGAAAAATGGAGGTCCCCACCCCGCTGTGCTTTCGCAAGGGACCCACCAAAACTCCAACCAGAGAGGAGGCTTACTCCTCTCCTTTACCCACGGGTGTATGGGACTTCCCCCAACCCCTTCTCTGGAGGTGCCCTCGATAATGTTCTCACTACGCTCTGCGTGGACGATCTTTCGATCTCTTTTGGCGTGGCCCAGATGCCAACTCTAGTGTCTACTCCAATAGGCATTGAACCGCGTCTCTCGCTCTACCGATCGCACAGGCTTCGGTTTTTCTTGCACTTATAATGCCATCCACGGCTCCACCTTGATCTAGACTTGTTCCTAAATGGGGTGCGCTTGCAAGTAGTGGACTCTCACCGTTTCCTTGGTCTTGTATTTGACCGACGCCTCACCTGGGAGGATCATATTGGCAGCCTTAGTGTCTATTATACCCGCACCATTGATATTCTTCCTTCGTGACGTTCAGCGCCTGGGGCGCTGATTGGGTTACTGACTTACCTTTTTATCGATCCTTTGTTCGTCCGAAGCTCGACTACGGATGCGAGTTTTATGCATCCTCAGTCATGAGTGTATTACACAAGGTGGACTCGATCCACCACACCGGCCTTCGCCTGGCGACCGGTGCATTCCGCACTTTCCCTATTGAGAGCCTACTGTTGATGCTGGAGAGGGGCCACTCGCTCTGCGCCGTGCATTAATCGCCTGTACGCGTGAGCCCGGCGCCTCCCTCAGTCGCCATCTGCTCTCACTGCATTCGCAACTGATCTCGACTGTGCCTATGCCGCCGAAAGACGCCAGTCATACCCTAAGCCCTTTGGGTTTAGGGCCAGGAAACTCCTTCGAGAGCTAGATATAGATCTCGGGCCGGTGGCACCCCTGGTTCTGCCCAGGTTTCCAACCTGGAGGGTACCACCTTTGACTATTTTTCGCCACGCCTCTGCTCCCAAAGCTTCTACAGTGCCGGAAGTATTGCTTTCGGCCTTTTTTGACAGCATTTCATGTCACGCTGGAACCGTGCCAGTGTATACGGATGTCCTCAAGTCCCAAGAGGGGGTCGGTTTCCACGCCGTATTCCTTCTGTTGGAAGTCAGCGGTGCGTCTGTCTTTATGGCCTAGCTGCATGTAATACACCGCTTGGTACGAGAGTTTACGCAACGTTCCCGGTTCGGAGACCGGATTGTGATTTCCAGCGACTCACAAAGCGCCCTGAGTGCTCTTGAAGCATTGGAATCTCCGCATCCCCTGGTTCGACATATCTGTGACGTCACGGTTTTGACTAGCCGGGCGGATCTTCTTCTTGGTTCCTGAACATGTAGGAATTACGGGGAATGAGGGCGACTAGACCAGCATTTCGCTCTTCCTCACACCGATTATATGGCCGGTATACAGACAGCTCTCCGGGCTGCTTGTCAAAGAAGATGGGAGACTATCGAGGAGAACCTTAAGTTGTTGGGTGTTTCACCGAGACTGTTCCCATGCATCTACGCCCCAATACCGCGACGGCTTCAGGTTGCTTTCTGTCGTCTCCGAATTGGACACACTTGCGGGACGCACCGCCATTTGATGGAACGCTCGCCTGCACCATATTGTGATGACTACGTTCTCCCCCTTACTGTTCTGCACATTCTTGTTGAATGTCCCAGTCTGGGTGATCTTCGCGCACTCTACCTGTCCCAGTATCGGGATGAGCAGGGTCGCTACCGCTTGTCCCTTGTACTCGGGACGGGTTAGTGCCCACCGAGTTGTGGAGGACTTTATGATCTCCACTTTATTTAACTTTTTTTTGTAGTTTGCACTTTCCCTTTTTTATTGTTTTTGTTTTATTTTTCATAGTTATTTTAATGTAGCCTATGACTAGGCTGTTGTGACTTATGCCCAAGTAGGCAGTCGCCAAATGAGCTCGTAAATTTTTTTTAAAAATCCCAGAGGTTCTGGCTGCCTTCCGCACTTTCGTCATCTTACGAGTATTTGCCTTAGTCGAGTGGCAGTGTATACTGTGAGTTCCCTACTTGCTTTCTCCGCATTATCTAGCCGTGATGCTGCTCCGCCAGCATTCAATGCAAGTCGTGATGTCGCTAAAGGCCGCCAGCTGTTCTTTACCTCCAGAGGAAGAGAACCTTTCAATAAGTTTACACTTGATTTGTGTTCCACTCTCCCTTCTGCGCAGACACCGCATCTCGTCCGGACCATGCCCGACACCTAGGTGAGCGCGGCATGGCCTTTCTATTAGATTTGTTCAACTGAATTCTGGACAGAGCATTCTCCCAGGCTTATGACGAATGGCTACTGTGGTCGCTTTTTGCAAACCCCGTGAGGAAGCTTCATTTCGCGACGGTCGGGGCGCAAAGGTGGCACTGATTTGGTGCACCTTGTGAGAAGAAGTGCTTCTAAATCGAGAGTTTCGATTTAGTTTGTTTTTCCAGGAAAAACAAACTATGGTCCTCCTGGGGAACGACGAACAGCGGGTTTGAGTGCAAAGGGCTTGACATCACGGTGGTCCGACGAGAAGGGTTTGGGGTTTGGCGGGCTCAGTCACTGTCGAACTTGTTTCTACTGTTAGGAACAAATTTGTTCTTGCTTGCTTTGTACTTGGGAGATGCGGGTTCTGACTTCTTTCCTTCTTTTGGATAACAGTTGTGGCTAGTTTCGTAGACGTCTGCCTTCTAGATGCATTTCTTGAGAGTATGGCACTTCCGATCCTTCACGAAGGACCTAATTTCCGAAAGGAGTGACGCAAGAAATTGGTCCTTGAGGACGAAATAAACTAGAGCGTCGTATTCATGAGGCACTTTGGACGCACCAAAGATTAAAATGATACTGCAGGGAGTAGCCAAACTGATGGAAGCCCTGGTTTGGTTGAATGTAACAATGACTAAATTTAGCTCGGTAGAAGTCCGGGGTTAAATTATAGGTGGCAAGCAGCTAGGGTTTTAACGAAGAGTAATCAATCGTTTCCTCTGAAGGAAGGGAGATGAAAATATCCCTGAGTTGGGATATTTATGGAGAGCGTCTCGTACCTAGCCCTGCACATCTCCAATTCGTTGGAGCGAATCATCTTTCTTCGCGTTCTCTTTCTTTTCGCGTTCCTTTTCTCTTCGGCTCTTTCTTTTCTCTCTTCCTGGAAGTGACAACAAGAAATAATTTTACACAAGACAATGAATGTGGCGGGATTTCTAGTAACTCACGGACAAAAGTGCGACCGGGATTTGCTTGACCCAACGAAATTACTTCGCAAGGTTAGAATTCTATCCGTATGATCACTCGAAAAAAAAATACCCACTGGGGACGAGATTTTAGCTAAATCCCTCACTGTGATTAAAACTAGAGTTACAGCACGCCTAGTGACATCTATACATGGCACCAGAGGTGGGCACTAAATACATTTAAATACTAAATACATTAAATGTATTTAGATACATTTTTAAATACATTTCAAATACATGATATATAATGACAATCGATAAGGACCATTGGTATCACAACAAAAAAAATATCCTTTAAAATGAAATTGTATATTATTGGACTTTGGTACTACAAAAAATAGAAAGTTTCATAGAATGAAATTTGAGTTAGTTATTTATATCAGCATTACATTTAAGTAAGATCAGCAATATAAAGTGACTGCTGAATCTCCAAAACTCCGTTTTGGAGATAACTCCGTTTTGGAGATGAGGTCAATCCTCATGAAGAGAAGAGTCGTTCCGAAGGAACTGACGACGGAAGGGTGGTGGTGTATTTAATAAATAACTTTTTAACTGAACAATTCTAAAACTGCTTGATCGTGTTTGAGTGGGTTTTGTAAATCCAAAATAATCGTCACTGTCCGATAAAACACTGGATGATTCGGCTTCGGATCTCTCTGCTAAATTCTCAATCACTTGAGAATCATAATATTTTTAAGAGTCTTGGTGGCTTGAACTGTCCTAAGAAATACTGATATCTAACCAGCGGATTTTGAAGAATGGATGGCTTGTTGATGCATTAATGACATCTGTAACGCTGGCTTCATTTGCCAAGGTCAAATAAGATTGGTAGCCCTTTCCAAAGCCCTTAGTGACTGCACTTAGAAGAGGTTGGCAAAATTTCAGAGAACGTGCCTGAAGGCTCTTCAGCTTTTTTCCACAGTGAGCAAGGTAGGGAGCAATTCTCCATAAAACAGTTTTGTTCTCCCTGTAGGCGATCAATTGACACTGCAATATAAGCCAAAACTGAGACGTACTCCCCAAGAAATTCAATTTCTTGAGTTCCGAACACTGGAAGTTCAAGGGACGTCATGAGTTGATGTAATTTGTCATTGTGTTTTAAAAGTAATGACAATGCATCAAACTGAGAGTTCTTCCTTGTAATTCAAGGCACCTTTAATGAGCAGTTGATAACAATTTTGATAATCTCTGCTGATTTTGGACGACCGCCTTTGTTCCATAATGCCGAGCATTTCCCCTTCGCAGCATGATTGATATTGGCAAAAAAGATATTTTCAGTGTCTGTTTTGCATCAGTTGTGGCGACGAGACTGAGTGTGCGTGAAGCACAGCGCACATACTTAGGTAGGCTGAAGCTGCAGGGGTCAGGCGAAAAGTCTTCTTTCTGATCTAAGGCACTTCTCATTAAGAAACTATCCCCTAGCTCGTGTTCACCCTGATCTTCTTAACCTACCTGGATTCCACCTTCTGAATCTGTGGACACATTTGTAGCGGTGACTGCAAATTCCTTAAACGCTTTAACAAAATTAGAGCCGTTATCAGTGGCGGTGCTCGTGATTTTCTGCAGGGGGATATCGTATTCATTGATGATATTCTCCATATGTTCTGCAATCTTGATTGTAGTTATGTTCTCCTTTGAAGCGACAGCATACCAATTCTCCACTGTGACGGACAAGAGCAGCTTCGTCAAGCTGAAAAGAAAAGTGAAATAACAGTGCAATGTTTGTCTCATAAATGTTTCCATTAATTTGACATATTAATATAATCGAGATAAATTCTACCAACAAATAGGTCTGCTTTCAGCCAAGAGATGATAACTCCCTAACTGTAAAGACTTTTTCAATTTCATATTTCATAAAGAGCAAAATCTTAACATACCCAATGAACTGTAACGCCCCCAAAAACTTGGGTGACGAGTTGACCAAATATATGCAGTAAGACATAAGTAAGCGGTGCTGTCTAGTTTATTCTAACGTCCGCCTTCAAATGACGTTAACTGAAAAGAAATTGATTTTCACAGTAAAATGAGAATATATGGTATACATATAAAATTTTATATATAAAATGTATCTATAGGACTGGTACATTAATTCATAAATATATTAGTCCTTTATATTCAGAATTACATAGTAAAATATTGACTTTAAGTATTGTTAGGAATATATACATTATCAAGCTTTATTTCCTACATTTTTGACGGGTGGGCATGCTAGTTTTGACATAATGATATACAGGTATTGCTACTATAACGAAATACATAGTTATAAGAATTCATCTAATAAATACATATAATCGATCAATAATTGTACTAATTATTCATGATTTTTTTTTATTCAATAATATCTTCAAGTAAATGATAGCGCGCTTTAAAAATATATGTAGGTGGATTCTCATGAAATTATTGCAATATATTAACCTCTGTTGTTTGTATATGTCTTTCCTTATTTAACTTAGTTATATAGCCTACGTAGTGACCACAGATCCAAACGCTTTATTATTCGGTTGTTATGAGAGCTTAACCTGTACTACTAATAATATAGTTTGTATATCAGAACTCGCCTTTAATTAATCTCACAAAAGCTGGTTGCTCCATGGTTGATAGGGGATGCACACCTTGTATGATAAAATCTGCAATCAGCTTATCAACAACAGAGTGTTTGACCTTAGTATTCACCGCAAAACACTCCGGTAATGGCTTTACTTTAACACCTCTGTATGAAGGACCATCGTCTAATACTGAACATTTTCTTTATGAATCTTTTCTTTGAGCTGTCACGTAGTTATCCGCTGTTTGCACCAAAGCAGGATGCTTTCTCTTTTGACAAATGTACATAATCAGATAATTATAATTGAAGGACATTTGTTTCACATTAAATTTAATCATCATATACCTTAAATAAAGGTGTTGCAAAAGGAAGTAGGTAGGTTCGTGCATGGTAAACCTACGCTACTTAACATTATCGTTAGCTACTAGCAATTTTGCCATTTTTTAAAAATAAATAGTGAAACTTGTCAATTAAATTATCATATAATTAGCTTTAATAAATTCTTACCTTCAAATGAATGTATAGATTGGAAGTAGCATTGCTCGCCGCCGAAATTTCGCCATTGCATGATCTACATACACGCTTCACTTTTTTTTCCGTCGGAAGATTTCACGATCAAAAATTTACTATCTAGTAGAGGATGATTCTTTATCTTCCTCGTCTTTATTATTGTCTTAATATCTCCATTTCGCACACTTTCGCATAAACTGAAATTGGCATGCATCGTTTGAAATAAAGCTGAGCGCTCTCACTATACAACCAAACAAAACTGACCATTTGTTAACTGAATTTGAACTGATGCAAGCAATCTCCCCTCACCGGCTCACGCAGTCAACCGTTTGTGTCATATAAGTTGCGACGAGCTAAAACATGCATTACACGTTCTTAACAGCTATATAAACCTATTATCAGTAGAGTATTTGCAAAATGTATTTAAATACATAATTTCAATTGTATTTACAAATACAATTTTTAATACAAAATATTTAAATACTGCCCACCTCTACATGGAACAATGTTGAGCGCACTCGAAGGGTCTCGATGAAAATACCAGGGTTACGATGTTCATGAATGAATGTAGTAAAAAAAAAAATTCTCCCCCTTCACCATCATCGGAGCCGCCTTTCGTATACCGGAAAGGGGGCTTATCCTCCCCTATGCCAACGGGTGACGGAGACTCCTCCTCACCCCTTTTCCTGGACTGAAGGCCTCCCTCTTGCCAGCTGCAGTCTCTCCTTTTCTTTCACAGGAGACTGCCAAGAAACCACGCAGGCAGCCGAATATTCAACCTTCTCGCTAGGAGAGGTATCGATGTGGCCAACCCATCTTTAGACGGGCAATGGATGGCAGGGCCCGTCGGCCCGTGCCCTTTAACATCTTGTACTGGTGCATTCTGACTTTACAGGGTGCCGGCGTATCTACCACCTCTTTTCCCTGACGGATGCAGGTTCGAAAAAGGTACCTCTAATGGTATATGTCGTGTTGGGGAGGGGGGGGGCACAGAGGTGCCCCCTGAGATAGACTTGGTCCCTGAGGTGAACCAGCCCCAGATAGTAGGACCTTCCTTGAGGTCGAACCCGGGCTCGGTGCCAAGCACGGAACCCGATTCCGCCCATGTGCAAGCTCCTGGTCAGACGGCTCGGATCCCCAAGGCCTCACAAGAATAGGAAGGATCTCTTTCCCCGGCTGGTGCCCTTGTGCCAGCTAAGACCTCCATTTCAGAGAACGATCTGGCCTAGAAGCTCATTCCGGCGGAGGAGAAAATGGTGGTTCATTCTCTATACTACTAAAAAGAAAGAAAAATTTCGGGATCCACTAGGACAGATGGGTCCGCTACCGTTTTGGTAAGCGACCAAGCTAAGATCGGCACCTCCTCCCGGGTGGGGACTCCCTAACGAAGACCAAAATTGCAAGTGCGCAGCGCGGAGCCTCGATTACGTCGGGGCTACTCATTCGGAGGTTACCGGGCGTTTTCTAGCATGCTGGCTTCAAACGCTTCCTTTTTAATCGTTCCACTGACGGTAGGCTTTTTGTGAGTGCGTCAAATTCTTCCAAGGCGGCCATGATTAGTGCCCTCGGACACTTTGACACGCCGGTGAGTGTGAAGCCACATTCTAACCATGAACTTAGTTAAAGGAGTGGTTTATGCGAGGGAACTCGTGGACCACTCCATAGATGAGATCGTCTTAGAGCTGGCCGACCAGGGAGCGGTTAAAGTCGAACGTGTGATGAGAAAATGAATGGGCATCGAGACCCACCCCTACTCTTCGTCACTTTTGACTGTGACAAACCCAGAGTTGGTGTGTGCCGGTTGGTATCGCGGAGATGGTACTGCTGCCACCGTTTCGGCTATGCAAATCGCTCCTGTAGACGTGCAAACTCGGATATACCCGGAGTCTGTAAATTGTTCCAAGGCAAATCCCTCGCTTGACCAATTGTGTCGATTGCGGAAAGCCGCACCTCGCTTCTTCAAAGCAATGTGGTGCGTATCTCCTTGAGAAGGAAATCCTATCCGTTTAGGGCCAGGATCGTCTCTCATTTCACGAGGCTAAGGACTTGGTCCTAGCGAACTCGGCGCTGCATAGGACGTCTTATGTCTCAATGCTAAAAAAAAGACACCCTTTGGTCCTGGCCCGCCCAGGCCTACAGGCACGGTCGGTTCTGCGTCAATTCGGAACCCCTTTTTCGGGTTCTACCTACCCGGTCGCTCCCCTAGTAGAGCTCGCGGCATAAAGGGTTCACACTCAGCCCCAGCTAAAACCAGGGCTCTCCCCTCCTCTCGCCAGCTTGACAGTTTCCCATAAGGCAAAACGGCAGCTCACCTCTACCAAGTCGTTAGACTCACAGGAGGCAACACCAATCAAGTTGGTTGTGAGGCCATCTTCCTTGGGTTACTAAAGCTGCCCCCCGAAAAGAAGACGGCACTAAAAGAATTTCGGCACATACGCCCACACAGACTGCTTGGCTGGGTGACTTGAAGCCGGTGGATCCTCCAAAGGGGGACCTCTACCTACCTAAGGTTTCGAGGCAGATGGAAGAAAAGACTCTCATGGTAAGCCCAACCAACCGCGATAACTCATCGAAGGCGATAGCGCCTTCAGCGCATTGTCCAGCCAACATCACCCGGAGTTCTGCCTCCGGGAAGCGTTCGGCCATTCCCAGCAGGGTATTTTCTTTGAAGAGGCCACCTGCATGTCCTCCGAGCTAGGCCTAGTCTGGATATTTCTTCAATGGAATTGCCACGGACTCCGGGCCAAATGGGAGGACCTGCGGAAGCTCGTCTCCTCCCTTTTCCCCTTGGCTATGTTTTTGCATGTTTCCATGTTGGGCCCACCACCACGGGACGGGGGCCGACCAAGATGATGCGCTATTTACACCCGGCATGATGTCTCCCTTATCTTTGCTCTAGATACCTCCTTTCAGGCAGTAGCTGTGCAGCTGCACCTGGATAGGAGGTATACTGTTATTTCCGCGTACATTCCACCGTCAGCCGACTTCGACACGGGGGACTTCCGCCGCGTTGTGGCACGGTTGCCGAGATCTGAACGGTAGACACCTTCTCCTGTGAGACTACTGCGTACATTCCATCTGTCGTAGGTTGATGTTAGAACCCATTCTTTTCAAAATTCCTCAGCACGAGGGAGAGAGGCCTATGAACGGCTTAGTCCCTTATGAGCGTGGGTAAAATTATAAATACAAATCAGAGTGCAATTAAGTTTCAGAGTGCAGTTTAGGTTGGCCAATTCTTAGCTATCCTGGAAAGTTCTGGGGTAATAGAAACCCGAGTACAAAAATATACTTTACTACTATGCAGATAATATATTTACAAAACTAAAAGGGTTTTAATTAAGGTATATAAACATAAGAGACATACACGAGTCTCTGCTTCAAAGAGCTATCTGGCCGGAGTTGATCGCCGTACACACAAATGGACAATGACAGATGGGACGCTCAAATGACCTTGAGCGCACTCGAAGCCCAGATGACGGAGGTTTAAAGGGGGGGGGGGGCTTTCACAGGAGAGTTGCGTTAACTCGAAGATTTGGTCCGAAGTAATCCTGCCTTGTTAGAGACTGCGTAAAGTCCACAATAATAGCCTCTTAACAAACGACTATTACGCGAGATGAACTCAGATCTTGCCTTAGGGTTTAGACTACTGAATCGAGAATTCGACGCATCGCATTCGGGTAACGGGTACCAACGAGTATGGGGTTGATTCGCGATTTCTAGGAGGATACACGGAGATTGACGGCTTCTGCGAGGGTTCGCGCGGAACTAACGGGGACGTAAAGATGCCAGATACTCGCGGATACTCGGGACACAGGCGGTTACTTACTGCTGTCCAAGTCTGGCGTCGGACTTTTTATAGGGGGGGAGGGCGGAGGGGCTTTTCCCCGCGCCCGAATGGGGGGAAGGGTTCCAGTGGACAGACGCTTCGCTGGGCGAGGTGAACTTTGCCCGATTCACACCATCGCAGTATAATCCCCGACTGGACCCTTCGTGCTCTTAAGCACATCTCAGGCTTCCTCGAAGTCGAGTCTTCAGCCCATCACGGCTTTCGCGGTTTTACGCCTCCGTTAGCGTGGATTAAAAAGGGTCACCAGGTGTGTCGACACACACACACACACACTCTCTCTCTCTCTCTCTCTCTCTCTCTCTCTCTCTCTCTCTCTCTCTCTCTCTCTCTCTCTCTCTCTCTCTCTCTCTCTCTCTCTCTTCAAAGAATGTAGAGGGAGAGGTGACGCCCCCTTGTCGCGGGAAGAGAGCTTTTGTGTACCTTTGACTTTTCGAGCTATGTCGGCGGGGGTACCTCTTCTGGGTACCCCTGGTAGGGCTTCCCTTGTCGATTTGGTCGAAAACGAGATTCCAGACTAAGTGCGTCATTCCTTCCTCTTTTTTTTACTCTATCCTTCTCTTTTTTTACTTTTATTCTATCTCTCCCACTTATACAAAAAGAAAAAAAACAAAAAAAAGCCTACTCCTATCATGTCCCTGTTTCTCTTTTCTTCCTCTATCTACATATAAGGACCTGGCAGCTACCTCATGCGTCAGAAGAGAGGCTTTGGAACCTCTATAAACAACGCCAATCGACGCTCACTGGTTGCGAGAGACTAGGACTAGAGGTGTCCTAGGCGTTGGGGCACGATGAATGGGATGAGGGTAGTGCCCCGTTAACCCCTTCCCTGGCGCGTAATTATTGACCGTTCCCAGTGCCCGTTGACGGGTGCCTCTGGTAGCATCGGTCCGAGGTGACGGCCCTTTGTTCCCAGGTTGGTTGCCAGGCCAATAAAAAGCCTTGGGTCGAGTCTCTTGGTGGGGCGGGATATCGATTGAACGCTGCTCCGAGATCCTGGCCGTTGTGAAGGGAACTAGTAGGAGTTTAGTAAGGGGCGTGCTTCGTTGTTGTTCACCTGGTGACAAATCGATGGCCCCCTAGGGGACCGTCTGTGCTGCTTGGTTGGGAGCCACGGCACGCCGAGGCTTGACGACTCGGTCGGACGAACAGCAGCACATGGAGCGTGCCTTCTGAAAGATCCGAAACGTCTCCGATCGATAGGCGGGAGCGACTCACGCGGGGAGAACTCACCAACCCCCTTTTTTCTATTGATTGGTCACAAAGTTTTGAAAGAGAGAAAGTGTTTAAAATGACAGGGAAAAAAGGTCCAGCTGCACTTAAATATACATGTGCGATATGCCAGAAGGATAAGTGGTGCGTGGACTTCCCGGAAGGATGTTTTTCGAAATGCCACCCGGGAAGTATATGCACCGATTGCATCCTTAAAGGAGAGATCCGAGAGGCAGTGGCATGCTGCAATGAACTCAAGGATCTCTTCACAGCCTCTGAAGAAAAATCTAGGGCGCTGGAAAATAAACTGCAGACCCTAGAAACGCAGCACGCGCTTCAGATTCGGCGTCTCGAGGAAAAGATCCTAGAGCTAGCCTCTAAACTAGAGGCCCAGTCGGCTCAAGCTCGAGACGAAAGTCCGACTGACTTGGGTGGTTCCGCCGATGTGACTCCAGCCCAAGGAGGTGAAACTGCATTGGCAGTCCCACTTCTGCCATGCGGAGCCAATGAGAAGAAGAAAAAGAAAAAGAAGAAAAAGGACCATAATGCAGCTCACCCCAGTGTAGAGGATTCGAGCGCTACTGGTGCGCATGGGAAAGTGGAAAGAGAAGAAGAGAAAAGAGAAACGGAAGAAGAGAAAAGAGAAACGGAAGAAGAGAAAACAAATGAAGAGAAGAAAAATAAGATGAGGAAGAAAAAAAAGAAAAATGCAGAGATACAAGAGGAAAGCGGCAAGTCGCTTCCGAGAGGAAAGAATAAGTCGCCTGCTGACAAATGTGCAAGAGTCACCCTTATTGGTGATTCTCAAGCACGGGGCTTGCAGTCCCTGCTAGCGGCCCGCCTTCGCACTAGTGTGAAGGTAAGCTGCCTGCCAGGATGTGGTAACCACCACATCAGAGTAGAGGCTGAGAAATCACAGATTTCTGAGAGCTCAGTCGTTGCTCTGATGGTCAGTGGAAACGACCTGTACCTGAGAGGAGGTAGGGTAGGCCCTACAGATAAAATCCTCCACACGGTCATGGGTGCCGTGGACGACTGTGGGCTGAAAACCCGCAAGCGTGTGGTAGTCGGGATGCTCCCGAGGAGAGGTCCAACACGGACCGCTCACTCGATGAATGTGTCTCTAAACCGGCGCCTGGCAGATTTGTGTACGGCAGAGGGGGTCTTTTTTGTGGACCCGTACCGCACCTTTTATGGTAGAAATGATCTCTACCAAAGGGATGGGGTACATCTTTCCTTTAAAGGAAAGGCCTTTCTGTCGAACATGATCCAGAATGTCGTAGAGAGGACCGAAAGGAGTATCCGGCCCAGAGTGAGGGCGGGACGTACGGCAGTACGCCCGTGTCACTCCAGGAACGACCTTCTCAGAGGTCGCAAAAAGGGGTGCCTCGCCAACAAAGAAGCCGGGAAACGGAAGAGCATAGGGAGTCCTACAGTCGGGGACTCCCTGAAAGTTCTTCTGTTCAATGCGAGGTCAATCAGGAACAAGTTTCCTGAGCTCCGTGGCCTCGTAGCGACGGAAGAACCCGAAATGGTAGCCATAACAGAATCGTGGATAAAAACGTCAAACCGAGACTTTGAAGGCGAATTCACGGTTCCTGGCTACCAACTCTTCCACAAAGATAGGCCAGACAGAGAGGGTGGCGGTGTAATGTTGTATGTCCAAGGATACAATCAAATCTACGAACTCCAACATTATATCCGATCACGAGCTCCTAGGCGTTGACCTAGAGATAGGTCCTGTCAGATACAGGACCTGGTGCTTTACAGACCCCCTTCCCAACCCGTTGAGAAGGACAGGGAACTGTACCAAGCTGCTGGGTGAGCTTGTTCAAGGCAGAGTGTGCATCGTTATGGGCGACTTCAACAGACAAGTTGACTGGGAAACCAGAGCAGCCTGTGGCGATAGCGCGCTACTCCTGGAGTTCGCCAACAACGAGTTCCTCACTCAATGGGTCAGAGAACCGACGAGAGGAGACAATATCCTCGACTTGGTCTTCACCTCTGAGGATGATATCGTTGAGGATGTCTCTGTAGGCGAAGAGCTCGGTGGCAGTGATCACCAGCTAGTTAGATTTTACCGTCAAGATCCCGAAGGTAAGGTCTGTTGCCAGTCAATCAAGGAAACTTGACTTGAGAAGAGCAGACTTTGCACGCATTCGTGCTGGGCTGACTGATGTAAGGCTAGCGGTATGCGAAGAGGTTGAGGGTTCGTGGAACAATTTCAAAAAATAAATTCATGAGTCTTCAATCAAGTTGCATCCCTCTAAAATGCCTCCGTCGGTCTTCTGTTCAACCAAAGTGGTTTAATCGAGAAATCGGCCAACTGCTTAGGGAGAAGAGAAATGCGTACCGGCGATCGAAGATCTCGGGTGCCTTTGACGAGTACCGGAGGCTAGCCAGGAGAGTGAAGTCCAGCATAAGGGCGGCTAAGCGTACTGAGGAACTCCGAGTGGCGAGACTCTGCAAGGAGAATCCCAAGGAGTTCTTCGGCTATGTAAATAGCCGTAAACCAATCCATCGTAGGATTGGGCCCCTAGTGGACGAGGAGGGTGCATTAACTCAGTCAGATGCAGAAAATGCTAACCTTCTCAATGACTACTTCTCCTCAGTGTTTACTAAAGAGTGTGGTCCCATCCCCCAGCCCACGGATTCCTACTCGGGGGAAAAGCTGGAGGCAATGACTTCACCGAAGGAGAAATAAAGAAAAAGATTGCTGACCTAAAGGACGAATAAGTCCCCTGGACCGGACGGGTTTCTACCCAAGGTGTTGAAGGAAGTGTGCGATGAAGTATCACGACATCTGTGCGCTATCTTTAACATGTCAATCCGGACCGGATGCGTTCCTAGAGACTGGCGTGAGGCGGAGGTGACTCCGATCTTCAAGAAAGGATCCTCCAGCCATCCGTCAAACTACCGACCTATCAGTCTAACTTCGATAGTCGGTAAACTCATGGAAAGCATGATGGTGGATAAAATAACGTCGTATTTAGAGTCAAACCTGCTACTGAGGAGTTCCCAGCACGGCTTCCGAAGGCAACGGTCATGCCTGACGAACCTTGTGGAATTCTTCCACCTTCGTGTTCAGTGAGCACGATCGGGACAAGGCGGTGGATGTGGTTTACTTAGACTTTCAGAAAGCCTTTGATAAGGTACCACACCGGCCGCCTTCTCCGGAAAGTGCGAGCGCTGGGCATAGACGGAAAAGTAGCCGGCTGGATCGAGAACTGGCTAAGTGGCAGACGGCAACGGGTGGTGGTGAATGGACAGGCTTCTGAGTGGGTGCCCGTTACTAGCGGAGTGCCTCAAGGTTCTGTCCTGGGACCACTACTATTCATCATCTACGTCAACGACATGGACGGTGACATGGTTGCGAAGATTTCCAAATTTGCCGACGATACCAAGCTTGGTATGAACGTTGCAAAGGATGGAAATACTGCCCGCCTGCAGGAAGACCTTGGGAAGATTGGGGAGTGGTCGGACACGTGGCAAATGCCGTTCAACGTGAACAAGTGCAAAGTAATGCATATCGGCCACAGAAATCCCTAATCTCATTATATCCTTAAGGGCACTGCTCTCGAATCGAGTGACACTGAGAAGGACTTGGGTGTTACTGTCACTAGCGATCTCAAGTTCTCGAAACAGTGCATTGAGGCAGAGAAGAAAGCCCAAAGGATGTTAGGCTACATAAAGCGCCAGTTGGATACCGTAACAGGGAGATAGTACTTTGTCTGTACAACTCCCTAGTTCGGCCGCACCTGGGAGTATGCCGTACAATTTTGGAGTCCTTCGTTTCGAAAGGACATCGCAAGGTTGGAACGCGTACAAGCCAGGGCAACCAAACTGATTCCCTCTATCCGACATAAAAGTTATGAGGATAGACTAAGGGAATTAGATCTTTCTCGTTGGAAACCCGTAGACTTGCGTGGTCAGCTCATCGAAGTTTTCAAAATACTTCGAGGGTTCGACAATGTTGACTACCGGATATTTCACACTGAGTGAGAACAGAACGCGCAATCACGGCTTCAAACTTGAACTGAAGCGTTTACAACCGCAATCTGTGTGGAAACTTTTTCACCTACAGTATCTGCGGTAAGTGGAACGCACTTCCAGTGGAAGTTGTCAACAGTGAATCTGTTGACCAGTTCAAGTCAAGACTAGACAAAGTCTTGAAAAGTGGCCGTTTTAGGGACGCAAAACAATTGAGCAGCCATGTGCCCGCTCGATTGCTAGTCCCAAGGTACCCTCTTTGAATGGACCGTAAGGTCTCCTAGGGTACCTTCTTTCCTTGTAACTCCTTGTAACTCCTTGTAACTCTCTCTCTCTCTCTCTCTCTTTCTCTCTTTCTCTCTTTCTCTCTTTCTCTCTTTCTTCTCTTTCTTCTCTCTCTCTTCTCTCTCTCTCTCTCTCTTCTCTCTCTCTCTTCTCTCGTCTCTCCTCTCT